>CM060351.1:169285444-170545448 GCA_030545235.1 Helianthus tuberosus | reverse complement strand
TGAAAATTTTAACTTTATTAGTGCTAAAGGACGAAAGGTGTAATTCGTTTTCCAAAATAAAGGATTGTTGCTGTAATTATTGAAGTTTAAGGTTATCAATTGCAATCAATACAAACATACAGAATGAAAAATGTAATTTACCTTAATAATAATTAACATAAAATAAAGTTAACACAAGTGAAAACAAGGGTTTATATACGCTGCGTATAGACCTATACGCAACGTAAATAACCCATTAGAATTTTTTTTTGTTGCTATTTTGATGTATTTGTGATATAAATTCTCACCTGGTTCCAACGTTAAATCGCTTAAAATATATAACCGTTAATGTTATACCAATAATATGATATACCGTTAAATTGTTTTGGAAAACGAATATACGGTTCGAATATATTATATTTTTACCGTTTAAATTAAATTATTATACAATGTCTATTCCGGTTCGAATGCTATAAATGTTTAAATATCGTACCGTTAATTATTTTTAAATACTCCATCTATAGGCTTATACGGGTGTTGTATGGTATCCTATAGTATCGTATCGTATCGTATCGTATCGTATCGTATAGTGTATAGTATAAGTCTCGTATAGGTTCCATGTAGGTCATGTATATGCCTATAGGCCTATACGGGACCTAAACCACACCTATAGGCCTATACGGGTGTTATATCGTATCGTATCCTATCGTATGGTATCGTATCGTATCGTATAGTGTAGTATAAGTCTCGTATAGGTTTCCTATAGGTCTTGTATATGCCTATAGGCTTATACGGGACCTAAACCACACCTATATGCCTATACGGGACCTAAACCACACCTATAGGCCTATACAGGACCTTAACCACACATATAAGCCTATACGGGACATAAACCACACATATAGGCCTGTAAGGGACCTATACTACATCTATAGGCTTATACGAGTATTGTATGGTATCCTATAGTATCGTATGGCATCGTATCGTATCGTATCATATAGTGTATATTATAAGTCTCGTATAGGTTCCCTGTAGGTCTTGTATATGCCTATAGGCCTATACGAGACCTAAACCACACCTATAGGCCTATACAGGACCTAAACCACGCCTATAGGCCTATAGGGGTGTTATATCGTATCGTATAGTATAGTATCATATCGTATCGTATCGTATAGGCTTATACGAGGTCAATACGCAACTTATACTACACCTATACGATACGATATCACACTTATAGGATTATACGAGGTTAATACGTGACCTATACTACACCTATACGATAAGATATCACACTTATAGGCTTATACGAGGTCAATACTTGACCTATACTACACCTATATGATACGATATTTATAGTATAAAATTGATTAATATTGTATAAAAAAGCTTGTAAGAAATATTTAATTTTTTATTTATTTAAATAAGAAAACTTTTTTGTATAAAATTTACTAAAACCAATAATGTATAAATGTTTCTAAAAAAACCTTTATATACGCTGCGTATAGACCTATACGCAGCGTATATAAAGGGTCAAAAAGACAATGTTACCCCTATTTTTGGCTGCATATAGCCCCAATGTAGGCCAATATACACCACATAGAGGGCTATACGCGGCGTATAATAAAAAGGACCATTTTACCCCAGCATTAGGGGCTATACACAGCCAAAAACAAGGGTAACATTGTCTTTTTGACCCTTTATATACGCTGCGTATAGGTCTAGACGCAACGTATATAAATGGTACTTTTTATTTTTAACCCTAAACCTGTGGTAAAATTATCTTTTTAACCCGTTATATGTCACACCCCAACCGATGGCGGAAACATCGGGGCGTGACACTGAGCGAAACAGATTGTCCAGGAGAAATCCATAACAACTAATATTACCAAATATTTTAAAGTTACGTCCCATACCATAACATATCAAGCATAATAGTTGTTACAAACATAGTATCTCAAGACAAATAAATTGTTCCGACAACTCAGATTTTTATTGATTTATTTCTAGACTCTCCTAGCTTGATTCCATAACATCCAGCAAACAAAAGCATCCTAAGCACCTGTCACATACGTTAAAATAAAGTCAATACACATAGTGTAAAGGTAAGTATACAAGTTTAATAATATAACAGTAGTGAAAGCGATTTATACATAACCAGCATGTAACACGTAGAAATGCGAAGCTAGTAAGTTATCGACAATGAAATATGCACAAACGTGACTGCGAGTTGTAGAATGCGCAACACAAATCACCACTGTGACATGTGAAGAAAAGCTCTTAACAACCCCTGTCCACGGAAGGTGCTGAGTCCAAACTATAGTATTATCGTTGCTAAGGTGTCAGGAAACAATCACTGTGTAAACATAATATACAAGCGTTCATCGAATAACACATATAACATGCAAGAGCGGTTAGCGTATAAAACGTGTTTGCGTTGTGTGATCAATGTGTTTTGATATAGGTAACGTATGTAACACCCAAAATTGCGTAAAGCAAAATGGGATCGAGTATACTCACAACGTGTCGATAGGGCTAAACACGGTCTGTATTAGATTGAAGGGAGCGCTTAGAGGTAGCCTGATCAGAGAAGGATAGCATAAGGTTTGTACGGTGCATTAAACAGTGCGTTGGAGTGAAACAGGGGACGGATGGTCATTCGGATGGATGACCATTCGGTCGGAGGGTTGTCCGTTTGGGATGGATGTGTTTGTGTATTATGGAACTTTGAAGTTTTCGTTGTAGTATTTTGAAAACCATGAAGTGTTCCTACATTTCAGGTCATCCGGTCGGATAGTCATCAGGATTCGTGGGAACTGATTTTCTTAGAAGTTTTGTGAAAATGTTTAAGTGTTTGAAACCACAAGTCATCAAGACGAATAGCCGTTCGATCGGATGGTGATCCGATCGGACGGCTATCCGACAGACAACCTGATTGTTTTGAAAACTTGTAAAATTTGTTAAGTCTAGAATGTTTTGCAATTGAACCGAGACGGTAGGACAACGTGTCAAACAACGGAAACCACAGCAAGCATAGTCATCCGAGCGGATGGGAATCACCCCGTTCGTTCGACAACCGTTCTTGATGGGATTTCATGTTTAACCCGTTAATCAGTTGTCTCTTTTATAGAAATCCGTTCTCAATCCGGTACTTCACTAGAAAATGAGCATAAGGCATGAACGAGCTCAGATTCTATCGGTTTTGAGTAAAAGAGAAGAAAGTTTGAAGAAAAGTTGAAACACTTGAGAAATGTTTAGATTTAGGTGAAATCAGTGTTTAAACATTGTAGAAATCCTTTGGATCTGAGTTGTTCTTGGTGGAATGAGGTCACACTTTGGTGTTCATGAGCACCTATGATGACGTCATTCTTGAACAGCCCGAATCAGACGGATTTCATGGTGAAATGATGAGATTTGTTGGTGGAAAAGATGAGGAAGTGTGTATAGATAAAATACGTATAAGATTTGGTGTGAAAACTTACAAGAATCGCGAAGAATCGAGAGAAAATAGCTTGAGAACGAGCTGGGTCGGAGGAGAGCTGTCACATCATGAAAAGTGATATGACAGGTGAGTATTTATAGGCAAGAGGAGAGGAAAGGTGGTGTAGAGAACGGGTCGGATGGCCCTTCGATCGGATGACCATCCGATCGGATGGTCATCCGGATGGATGACCATTCGATCGAATGGTCATTCGATCGGATGGCTCATGTGGGATAGTTTCCGACTTTTCGTTCCGTGCGTTGCGTGTTTTAAGTAAGCGGTGCTATAGTGTTGCTCATTAATTACACATATAACATAATCAACCTAATAACCATAAAAGTGACTTGTATTTCGGGTTGCGATGCGATGTGATAGAATTGGGATTTCATTTTCGAATAATCACCTCAAAACAAACATAACATGCACAGGTAACACATAATAGCACGCACACGTAAAACAATATCCATAACCTGTTATTCAAGTTGCGATGCGATAGCGATGTGATAGCGTTAAGTAGATTAGCATTTAATTGCGTTTATTGCATTGTTACTCCACATAATACAACTAACAAGCATAAATTAAAGTATCGATTTATCGAGGTTTGAGAGTACAAGCAATAATTAAGCAAGGAATAACAGATCTGATTAGCAATCTTTTCCTCCTTTGACTTTGACTTTAACTTCTAAAGTTGGGTTGTTACAGCCTCCCCTACTTTAGGGAATTTCGTCCCGAAATTAAGGCCCAGTCGTATGGAATAGTTGAGGGTACTTAGCCTTCATATCACTTTCAAGTTCCCAAGTGAACTCGGCGCCGCGTTTGCCTTCCCAGCGAACCTTTACAATGGGAATGCATGAGTATCGGAGCTTCTTGGTTTCTCGGTCCATGATCTCGACTGGCTTTTCCACGAAGTGTAATGTTTCGTCCACTTGTAGATCCTTAAGAGGTACTTGTAAATTCTGCTCGGCTAGGCACTTTCTGAGGTTCGAGACATGGAAAGTCGGGTGGATGTTTCTAAGTTCCTCCGGTAGTTCGAGTCTGTAGGACACTTTTCCAATTCTTTCCTGAATTTTAAATGGTCCAACATATCGAGGCGTGAGCTTTCCTTTCTTGCCGAATCTGATCACCCCTTTCCAAGGTGAAACCTTTAGGAGTACGTGATTGCCAACGTCAAATTCAAGGGGCTTGCGGCGTCTATCGACGTAACTCTTTTGACGACTCCGAGCTTTAAGAAGGTTGTCTCATATTTGAAGGATTTTGTCAGTCGTTTCTTGCAATAACTCAGGACCGGTAATTTGCGCATCTCCGATCTCGTGCTAAACAATAGGCGATCGACATTTTCTTTCATACAATGCCTCAAATGGTGCCATTTGAATGCTAGAGTGATAACTGTTATTGTACGAGAATTCGACTAAGGGTAAATGCGAATCCCAATTACCACCAAAATCTATAACACACGAGCGAAGCATATCTTCAAGGGTACGAATCGTGCGTTCAGTCTGATCATCAGTTTGGGGGTGGAAAGCAGTACTAAGATTGAGAGTAGTACCGAGAGCAGCTTGAAATGTTTTCCAAAGTCGCGAGGTAAACCGACCATCGCGGTCAGAGATGATATCACGAGGCATCCTGTGTCGACAGATGACTTCGTCGGTGTAGATTCATGCTAATCGTTCTATCTTAAAGTCTTCTCGTATCGATAGAAAATGAATAGATTTAGTGAGAAGATCAACGATAACCCAAATGCTATCGTGACCTGATGGCGTGTGCGGGAGTTTCGTTATGAAGTCCATAGCTATACTCTCCCATTTCCACATAGGGATCTCGGGTTGCACGAGTAAGCCAGAGGGGCGTTGGTGCTCAGCCTTGACTTTCGAACAAGTCAGGCACTTCGAAACATAGATAGCGATATCTTTCTTCATGCCCGACCACCAGTACCTGTAGCGAAGATCCTGGTACATCTTATCGGCACCGGGATGAATAGAATTTCGAGACTTGTGGGCTTCGTTCAGCAGAATCTCTCGTAAATTAGTGCGTTTGGGGATCCATATTCAGTCTAGATAGTGAAATATACCGTTCGATTTATTCATTAGTTGTTCACCGTTGTTGATAATCCTTTCTTTCTTCAAAGTGCGTTCGGTAAAAAAAGCATGTTGAGCGTTGCGGATAAGAGCTTCGAGATTGTGCTGGGCTTGAGTATTACGAACGCTATGCAAATAGCTTCATCGGCTGAGAGCATTGGCAACGACATTTGCTTTGCCAGGGTGGTAACGAATCTCACAGTCGTAATCGTTGAGAAGTTCAACCCATCGACGTTGGCGCATATTCAGTTCTTTCTGGCTCAAGATGTGTTGTAGGATCTTGTGGTCGGTGAAGACCGTACACTTGGTACCGTAAAGGTAGTGTCGCCAAATCCTTAACGCAAAAACAACTGCACCAAGCTCGAGATCGTGGGTTGTATAGTTCTTCTCGTGGATCTTGAGCTGACGAGAGGCATACGCGATAACCTTGTCCCGTTGCATAAGAACACAACCGAGACCGAGGTTAGAGGCATCGCAGTAGACTATGAAGTCGTCGTTTCCGTCGGGTAATGCGAGAACGGAAGCATTGCAGAGCATAAGCTTCAGTGTTTGAAAGGCTTCCTCTTGTTCGGTTCCCCAAACAAAAGGTTTGTCCTTGTGTGTAAGAGAGGTGAGAGGAACAACGATCTTCGAGAAATCAGCGATGAACCGGCGATAATAACCCGCCAATCCGAGAAAAGAACGAACTTAGGACGGGTTCTTTGGTGTAACCCAACTCTTAACACCTTTGATCATTGCGGGGTCGACATGAATACCTTGAATATTAACAATATGACCGAGGAATTGAACCTCCTCAAGCCAAAATTCACACTTGGAGAACTTGGCATAGATGCGGTTTTCCTGGAGTAGCTCAAGAACCAAACGAAGATGTTGCGCGTGTTAGGGTTTTGACTTAGAATAGATCAAAATATCGTCGATAAACACGATGACGAAGCGATCGAGAAAGAGTTTACACACGCGATTCATTAGATCCATGAAAACTGTGGGGGCGTTAGTTAAACCAAAGGGCATAACAACAAACCCGTAATGACCGAATCGGGTTCGAAAAGAAGTTTTGGGTATATCTTCCTCTTGAATTCGTAACTGGTGATAGCCTGAACGTAGATCGATCTTGGAAAAGCATGTAGCACCTTGTAATTGATCAAACAAATCATCAATTCGGGGCAGGGGATAGCGATTCTTGATGGTAAGCTTGTTTAATTCCCTGGAGTCGATGCACATCCGGAACGATCCGTCCTTCTTTTTGACGAAAAGGATAGGAGCGCCCCAAGGAGAGGTTCTAGGGCGAATAAAGCCTTTGTCAAGCAATTCCTGGAGTTGACTCGAGAGTTCGCGCATTTCGGATGGAGCGAGACGATAAGGCGCTCTTGCGACAGAATTTGCTCCATGAATAAGGTCAATTCGGAAGTCAATATCACAAGATGGCGGTAAACCAGGTAAATCATCAGGAAAGACGTTAGGAAAATCACGAACCATAGGCACCTTTTCCATTGCCTTCTCTTTCTTTTCCTTCTCTGCTCCTATGATGTGCGCCAAAAAAGCTTGGTATTCCTTGTGGAGATACCTACTTGCTTGAACACATGACATGATTTGTAGTCTCTTCGAAGCAATTTTGCGATAGACACACAATTGATCACCGTTTGCGAGAGAGAAACGCATCATTTTATCGAAACAAACAATTTCAACATGATTTTCGCGAAGAAAATCCATGCCTACTATTGTGACATCTGTGCCTCCACGGACATCAAACAAATACCAAATTAATGAAATATTATATTTCATACTTGATATTTGTATAAATATGTGTATCATTTGCACATATCAATTCTTGTTCGATTTCGAGCTCTAAATCGCTTTCTGAGAAGTTATACGCGAACTGATGCGACATAATCAGTTTAACGCGAAAAACACTACAGAATAGTGACATGGGCTTAACATAACTTAAATAACCTTTACATAACTTAGAAATAAGTTTTGGAAGGTTTGGTGTGTTGAAATCAAGTTTATTCGCTTACAGGGACTAAATTCGACAAACTGCGAAAGTATGCCGATTCATAGTGTAACAAACATTCCAAAACTTTATCATAAGTTAAACATACCCTAAATATCCTTTACATAGCTTAGAAATAGGCTTTGAGGTGTTTGGTGCGCAAAAATAAAGTTATTTGATCAAGAGGGACTAAAAGCGTCAAAAAGTGCATAAGTTTGCACTTTCGCGCATATCTTACGTTCTGAATATACCCGGACATCCAAAAATTTATGTAATAATTAAAATATTTTTTTTAGTGATTGGCATGATAAAATTCCATTCGTCGCGTAATTTCGATCGTTTTTCGCATCCGTTCGTGTTTCGTCGTAATTAACCGAACAACGCAACCGTACGACCAAACGAACCGACATCAGAGATTTTTTTGAGCATGTTAATGTCCCCTATACTTAAACTTCATTATTGAGCCTTGAAATGGGGTTAACGGCGTTTAAACGCATCAAAAGATGCCTGAAACCTGAATTTTGACATCTAAACCGTTTGATGGTTTTGGGGCACCCCAAGTATTCCAAAAACTTGTGCCCACATGGACGGTCCAGATTGAAGCTCGTTTATCGAGGAACAATCTTAACGGTCTTGGAAATCCTATATAAACCCACTTGAATTTCCTTCTTCTTCACACATTTGTTCTCATTTTACTCTAAGTTGAAGCTCTCAAGCTTCATACCTGAGTATTTTGAGTTCAAATCTTCAAGTCTTGGACCTTTTGTAAGTTTCCTTCATGCTTGTTCTTATATTTCTTGCATGAAAGTCAAACAGTGTTTGACTTTCTGCTTTGACCTCGTTTTGGTCAACACAAAGTTCGTTTGAACTTCAAACCGTGAGCGTAATCACGATGGTCATAGTCCTTTGTGACTATACCTACTGATTAGCACGTTAATTAGGTGTAGTGACGAGTCATTGTATCGGTTAAAATGCGTATTTTTGCGTATTTTGCAACCAAACTATTCTTGGGTATCAAAATTGTTTTTTAACTTCGTTAAACATGTTTAACTCGTCATTTTAGGTTTAGTGCTTATATAGGGTCGTAAGATAAGCGGTCTAAACAAGCGCTTAGACTTTCGAACCCGACCCGTTTGGTCAATCATTAGGATCCGACCAAACACATTAGGTGACCATAGTTGTATAGGGAATAACCTTCCGAGGTTATACCTTATGGTCACATCGTTTAGTTAGTTGTATGATAACTAGTTTATATGCCTTAGGAAAATGACCAAAATGCCCTTTTTGAGCATAAATTCATTTTAAGCATATGTAACCTGAATTTTGACATCTAAACTGATTAGGTAACATTATTAGACATGATAAGGCATATAATACTTGTCATAGGACTAGTTAGGCGGTCCGAACGCGTTTTACGTGAACGACACGTTAACGTAGCGTAAGCCACCTAAACGGGTCGTAATGGGTCGTAAGCACTTAGGTTAGGTTTCGAATTAGGATGTAAGCTTTGTTAAACCACATTACATGAGTTCCTATACTCATTTGGTTTACGAAACTTCGTTCTATCCGATCTTCCGATTTAGGTCCGTTTATTAACGTAGTTACCTATATTAGGTGTCGTTTGATTTCCGTGACCTTTCTAGCTTTGCTTGGTTGTTATTCAAGACTTCTAAGCACCCTCAAGTGAGTACATAGACCCCTCTTTTACTGTTTTTCAAACATTTTGTGGTGAAACACATGTGCCTACTTGTTACTTTCGTGCTTTCCATGTTTTCATATCATATGCTTGTTATGTTCATTAGTACACTTATAGTACATGATTTCATTATGTTTTTGCTATGTATGTCCATTTAGCGCATACTTAGTACATTATTTTACATTATATTTCATGCTATGTATGTCCATTTAGTGCATACTTACTACATTATTTTACATTACATTTCATCCTATGTATGTACATTCAGTGCATACTTAGTACATTATTTTACATCACATTTCATGCTATGTATGTCCATTTAGTGAATACTTAGTACATTATTTTACATTACATTTCATGCTATGTATGTCTATTTAGTGCATACTTAGTACATTATTTCACATTACATTTCATGCTATGTATGTCCATTTAGTGCATAATTAGTACATTATTTTACTTTACATTTCATGCTATGTATGTATGTCCATTTAGTGCATACTTAGTACATTATTTTACATTACATTACATTTCATGATATGTATGTTCATTTGTTGCATACTTAGTACATTATTTTCATAAAATATGCTTACATTTTGGTATGGCATTTGGTTTGTTTAAATGGGACAAAAATACATTCATTAACATTGATCACGCCATTCGTTAGTAGGTAGTGGTACCATAGGAATTGACAACTCCCGTTCCTGAAATGCTAGGTTTGTTTGGATGGAAGGAATTACCGAATTCGATACACATAACTTAGATAAACCTTTAATTTGTTTAAGGGTTTGTCGCCACAATCTCAAGGTTTGAATGTATGCATTTTCACAATACCGCATAGATGTTTGTATCAGTAAAGCATGCATTATATTACAAAGCATAACTTTTGATTTATTCAAATACTTTGTTTTGTGCATTTTTACATATGATTAAGTAGTCACTTTTTACTTATCATACATGACATTTGTTTACACATTACATGATTTACATTTGACAATAGACATGGTTTTCACACAAACATTTTGACATTTGATTATACATAAACATTTTTACATTGACGGGTTGTTTGGTAACTGATTTAAGTAACGAGGCGTGTGTAATATGATAAAAGCATGGTGGATACGCCGTTGGTACTTCCTATATATAAGTGGTTTTATGATATTACATATAGTAGCGTTATTTAAACCATTTCAATTTTGACATATTACATTTTACACAATTAACATATCTTTATAAAACATTGTTTTACAAACAACTCATTTTATACAAATTCATTTTTATTTGGTTATTTATTTAACCATACATATTTCTTTTATATCATCTGTTTCCTTATCGATTTTTATATGATTTATAAAAGAAAAACATTTTACAAGGTTCGTGACTATTTTTGTTAAACATTTTCTTAAAACTTACAAGTCATGAATCCTAAATCAATAAAACCTATGTATCTCACATGCATTTTTATGCTGACGTACCTATTTTCACATGTGTTTTCAGGAAATGATGCATATGATTAACCAATATACACTTAGGCGGACTTGGGCCTTAGTGACAATAAAAGATTCAAGACTAGTTAATTATGTTATGATTCTTTGTTTTAAGACATTGTAACCTTTTAATATTTCAATAAAACAAAACTTCAATTTCCATGTGTTATGAAACAATGATTCTGTTACAACACTCCCGACGTTTCTGCCACGATTTGTTGTTTTACGTGGTCGGGGTGTGACAGAAGAGTTGGTATCAGAGCTCATGGTTATAGGGAATTAGGTTATTAGTAATGCTTTGACCTAGTCTATAACCTTCCTAGGACCCTAACACAAGATTCTTGTGTTTAGATCTTAAAACAATACCGTCACCTATCCTTAGGCGACAACCACAACAAGAACATAAATTTCGAATCCGCTTCGAAAACTAATCATCTGTTCTAGGATGATTGAGTACTAGGTTTTGAACACTCTAAGTTTTCAAAATCTCGTCAAAGTTGGGTCTTATAATGTGAACACATGCAATCTGGAAGGGTGGATGCCTGTACTCTGAGTTTTCTGTCTAAGGCTAGAGTGTTCGTACAAATCCACATAATCGGACCAGTCACTCTTACCTGGGAATTCTTGGGGTGAGTGTCCACTTATAGGCTAAAGCATGTCTTCGCGATGCATTAATGTGACCCGAATACTTTGATTAGTCACCGTCTCATTTGTATGCCTTAGGTAACAAACAAATGATCGCAATTTTTATGCGTTATCATTCTGTTTTGATTATCCGATAACATTTCACTTGTTTCTTCCTATGCCTTTCATTTCTTCTAGAATGTCTCTTCATCGCAACGACGCTCAGATATCCGAGCAGACCGCCAAATTTGCCCAGCGAATAGGCGAAGTAGTCCTGAAGACTGTTGAATTAGCTACTGCCATGTATCGTCTCCAGGATGAAGCCACTCAAGAGACAACAAAGGAAACAGAAGCCGAGCCTTCACCAAAACCAAAGAACGTAAAGCCTCTAAGAATCCCGAAGCGGTTGCACCAAAACAGGGAGGACCTAGCCAGGTGGCAACACCACCTGCTAAAAAGCAATACAAGGGAACTGCCATTATGCAACTGATGTAATGGGCATCACCAAGCTCACCTACAGTGTCGTCAGTGTGTATCATGTGGGCGAGTTGGTCACCTGGCAAGTGCTTGTCAAATTAACCCGAACCAAGGTGGTCCAAATCAACCATAAGCCAACCCTGCCCAAGCTCGCTTTCCACCTGGATCGTGCTATAACTGTGGCGAGATGGGCCATTTCCGAAGGAATTGCCTAAAGCTTGCTAATGCAAATCTGACCCACGGATGAGCATTGGGCTGATTATAAGATGCTGCTGCTTCGAATAATTTGAATCTTATGTTTTTGGGTCTTTTGTTGAACCCTGAAACACAATCTGTTTTGTTTATAAATAAATCGTTGTTCGCAATTCTGATGTACAAGTGTAGTTACATGTGTGTATGGCATTTCCCTATAATACCTACATTAAGGAACTATGTTCTTTACAAACTACTCTTGTGACTCTCCCTTTCTAGTGATCGCTCATAATTTCCTCAAAAATTCTAAAGTACTCATTTCATTCTGAGAAACAAAGTACAGGAAATAAAGTGACATTATGAGTAATCATGCTTTTTGCACATCTGTATCTTTAAATCCTTGGTTAGATAACCAAGGGTAATTTTTCGATCTCATACCCATATCATTACATTCTGGTTTTCATAATAACATACATAATATAAACTTTTCAAAAACAACCTTCATGATTTCAAAAACATTTTATATAGTTTGAAAACATTTTTAACATGGTATATTTACTTAACATATCAAGTGCATAATTTCAAAAGCATCATTCATGTTTTCAAAAACCTTATACATAATTTCAAAATTCATCTCGCATGATTTTAAAAACATTTTATAAATGTACTTATCTAAATACACCTACCTTATGATTTCAAAGTATTATGTAAGGTTTCAAAAACAAACACATTTCTAAAAAGAACCCCATGCATAGTTTTCAAAAACATTTTGCCCATACATTGACTCAACCTTCAAATTCTGCTTCATATGTCGCCTTGGCATATCTAGCGTCTCAACCTCATGAGCATTTTACCTCATGTTTCGACTTAAGCACGTCTAGTGCAAGGTTTTGAAATGCCTCCCGCTTTTCAAATCCCAAAATCCATATGGGATCTTCTAATCTTCACAATTAGATCCTGGTGGATGTTTATTGTTCAAATCAGAGTCCTTAATTGGATTCCTTGTATACCTTAATTCGAACATTACGATTCCTTATAATCGAAATTGAAATTTCTTTTTAAGATCTTCCTATCTTCGTAGTTAGATTCTTGAAAATGTTTAAAGTAACAAATGAAATCCACGGATTGGATTCCTGGTGTGCTTTAAATACTCGTGTTCTAATTAAATAAACAAATTAACAAAATGATAACAAATTAAAGATTAAGTTAACCAATTTTGTGATTATGTGTTATGTGTTTTCTTTTGTGTTTTTGATTAATCTGGATATTTGTTATCCAAATCCTCGTAGAATCTTCCATATCTTCATATGAGGGATTCATAGTAGGATATTCAAAAGGTACTACCATAAATCCTTAATGGGCTTCTATGTAATAGTTAAGACCATTGGATTATATAGTACAATTCCATGATTCAAAAGAGACCCTTGAGTGGTCTAGCTAAAAAGATTGATTCAGAACCTGGTTAAGAATGGCATGTGATGATATAATTGAAAAGACTCCTTGGTGGTCTATTTAAAGAGATCATTTATTGATTTAATTAAAAAGGACCCTAGGATGGTCTAGTCACACTCATCACAGGTTTGTTCATTTGGTTTTCCCCTACACATTATAAAATGCACTGTGCGGACTATGCAAGGAATTACGTAATTATGGATGCGTACATAATTATGAAATTCAGTGCACAGGAACCCCAGTAAGATTTATCATGTGTAAGAACCTATAGTGGCAACAATAACGAAACGTGAACAATGTAATGGAGGTACGGTGGACGCACCAATGGCGCTTCATATACTTGTATATAAGTGTCCCTCTTACATTGAAAGCATGATGTTATTAAAGTTACTAGAAGTTCAGAACCCTAACCAGTGTTGTTTTATCTTTTCGCCTTCATGTTTCAAGCTCTCACAAGTTTCCTCTAAATAAATTTCGGGACGAAATTTCCTGAAGTAGGGGAGACTGTGACATCTGTGCCTCCACGGCCATCAAACAAATACCAAATCAATGACATATTATATTTCATACTTGAGATTTGTATAAATATGTGTATCATTTGCACATATCAATTCTTGTTCGATTTCGAGCTCTAAATCGCTTTCTGAGAAGTTATACGCGAACTGATGCGTAAACGTAATCAGTTTAACGTGACAAACACTCCGGAACAGTGACATGGGCTTAACATACCTTAAATAACCTTTACATAACTTAGAAATAAGTTTTGGAAGGTTTGGTGTGTTGAAATCAAGTTTATTCGCTTACAGGGACTAAATTCGACAAACTGCGAAAGTATGCCGATTCGTAGTGTAAAAAACATTCCGGAACTTTATCATAAGTTAAACATACCTTAAATATCCTTTACATAGCATAGAAATAGGCTTTGAGGTGTTTGGTGCGCAAAAATAAACTTATTTGATCAACAGGGACTAAAAGCGTCATAAAGTGCATAAGTTTGCACTTTCGCGCATATCTTACGTTCTGAATATACCCGGACATCCAAAAATTTATGTAATCATAAAAAATATTTTATTTTAGTGATTGGCATGATAAAATTCCATTCGTCGCGTAATTTGGATCGTTTTTCGCGTCCGTTCGTGTTTCTTCGTACTTAAAATTCCAAACGAACCGACATCCAAGATTTTTTTGAGCATGTTAATGTCCCCTATACTTAAAATTCGTTATTGAGCCTTGAAATGGGGTTGACGGCGTTTAAACGCATCAAAACAGGCCTTAAACATGTGCAGGGACCATTTCTGGGAACTGGCACATGGTGGCGCTGCGCCACCACCACATGGCTCTGCCGTGTTGTGACTCCACGGCCTCATCTGGGCAGAAACTCCATTTCAGCAATTGCAGGTCCATTTTCAGCACTTAACTTGAAGTTTAGGGGCTATTTTGTAACATTTGCAATACCGTTTGATGGTTTTGGGGCACCCCTAGTATTCCAAAACCTTGTGCCCACATGGACGGTCTGGATTGAAGCTCGTTTATCGAGGAACGATCTTAATGGTCTTGGAAATCCTATATAAACCCACTTGAATTTCCTTCTTCTTCACACATTTGTTCTCATTTTACTCTAAGTTGAAGCTCTCAAGCTTCATACCTGAGTATTTTGAGTTCAAATCTTCAAGTCTTGGACCTTTTGTAAGTTTCCTTCATGCTTGTCTTATATTTCATGCATGAAAGTCAAACAGTGTTTGACTTTCTGTTTTGACCTCGTTTTGGTCAACACGAAGCTCGTTTGAACTTCGCAACGTGAGCGTAATCATGATGGTCATAGTCCTTTGTGACTATACCTACTGATTACCACGTTAATTAGGTGTAGTGACGAGTCATAGTATCGGTCAAAATGCGTATTTATGCGTATTTTGCAACCAAACTATTCTTGGGTATCAAAATTATTTTTTAACTTCGTTAAACATGTTTAACTCGTCACTTTAGGTTTAGTGCTTATATAGGGTCGTAAGATAAGCGGTCTAAACAACCGCTTAGACTTTCGAACCCGACCCGTTTGGTCGATCATTAGGATCCGACCAAACACATTAGGTGACCATAGTTGTATAGGGAATAACCTTTCGAGGTTATACCTTATGGTCACATCGTTTAGTTAGTTGTATGATAAGTAGTTTATATGCCTTAGGAAAATGACCAAAATGCCCTTTTTGAGCATAAATTCATTTTAAGCATATGTAACCTAAATTTTGACATCTAAACTGATTAGGTAACATTATTAGACATGATAAGGCATATAATACTTGTCATAGGACTAGTTAGACGATCCGAACGCGTTTTACGCGAACGACACGTTAACGTAGCGTAAGCTACCTAAACGGGTCGTAATGGGTCGTAAGCACTTAGGTTAGGTTTCGAATTAGGATATAAGCTTTGTTAAACCACATTACATGAGTTCCTATACTCATTTGGTTTACGAAACCTCATTCTATCCGATCTACCGATTTAAGTCCGTTTATTAACGTAGTTACCTATTTTAGGTGCCGTTTGATTTCCGGACCTTTCTAGCTTTGCTTGGTTGTTATTCAAGACTTCTAAGCACCCTCAAGTGAGTACATAGACCCTTCTTTTACTGTTTTTCAAACATTTTGGGGTGAAACACATGTGCCTACTTGTTACTTTCGTGCTTTCCATGTTTTCATATCATATGCATGTTATGTTCAATAGTACACTTATAATACATGATTTAATTATGTTTTTGTTATGTATGTCCATTTAGCGCATACTTAGTACATTATTTTACATTACATTTCATGCTATGTATGTCCATTTAGTGCATACTTAGTACATTATTTTACATTACATTTCCTGCTATGTATGTCCATTCAGTGCATACTTAGTACATTCTTTTACATCACATTTCATGCTATGTTTGTCCTTTAGTGCATACTTAGTACATTATTTTACATTACATTTCAGGCTATGTATATC
This sequence comes from Helianthus tuberosus, assembly GCA_030545235.1. NCBI lineage: Eukaryota > Viridiplantae > Streptophyta > Magnoliopsida > Asterales > Asteraceae > Helianthus > Helianthus tuberosus. Next base: position 170,529,016 of record CM060351.1, on the reverse strand, counting down.
TATTTAGTGCATACTTAGTACATTATTTTATATTACATTTCATGCTATGTATGTCCATTTAGTGCATACTTAGTACATTATTTTAGATTACATTTCATGTTATGTATGTCCATTTAGTGCATACTTAGTACATTATTTTACATTACATTACATTTCATGATATGTATGTTCATTTGTTGCATACATAGTACATTATTTTCATAAAACATGCTTACATTTTGGTATGACATTTGGTTTGTTTAAATGGGACAAAAATACATTCATTAACATTGATGACGCCGTTTGTTAGTAGGTAGTGGTACCATTGTAGGTCCCGTATTTGTATGGATCTTTCACAGGATTGTCTTTCCAATCAAGAGTGCGGAATCCTCTTGATCAGAATGTAGCAGAATGAGTAGAAACAGAAATCACTTTCAAACCGGGTTTACTATTGATTATCAAACAAACGTATTACAATCAATCCAAACCTTGACCACACTCAAATTCGTCCAAGTCTAGCTCTCACGAATTTCAATGCCTCTCAAACTCTGTTTTGGCTGATTAATCTAAACCCTAAAGCCTAACCTTGTTTATATAACACAAGGTTTGCTACTTGGGCTAGAGTTTCCAACATGGATTGCGAATTGGACAGGCCCAATTCGCCCCCACACACCCAATTCGTTGGGTTTGGTTAGCCCAAACATTACAACTCACTAATACAAAGCTAAACCCGCTAACTGTTTATCGTTTAACTAATTACAAGATATCCAAAGACCAAATCTAAGTTGTTGTCACAAACATGCACCAACAAACTCCCCCTTGACAATAGCTTCATAAAATAACTTTGTCTTCAGTAATCTTGCAATCTTCATGTATTCTTGCACTGTCTTTGGTCTTTGGATAGCTTCAGCTTCAATAGCTCCTGTCAGCAACAGACTCCCCCTAAGCTGATGCATCCAATCACCAAATCTTAAAAAACTTTAGCATTTGAGTAAACTCCAGTTCAGCATTTATAAAGCAATCTTCAAAGTCTTCAAATTCTTGTCTGCAATATAGAAAGGAGGTTCTACCATGCATCCAATCAAACTCTCATCTTCACAGCAACTTCTCAGCAACACACTGCTTCAATCTGTTTACTATAAAACAAACATCTCGAGAAACCATAAGAATTTTTCAACATAAGTTAAACAAATTATTATTATTCAAGAGATTTGTTAAACTGCATAACAAATTAAGCATTTTCCAATTTATTACCAACACGCAAAACTTTTTAATCACACCCTATAACCTGCATGATTTAAAATTTTGAACTCACTTTCCAACACCGTCTCCCCCTATCAGTAACAATTCCTCCAAGAATAACAGTTTTCCGTACGTTAAGAATTTTAAACAGAAAAAACACTATTTTTGGATTTTTATATTTTCTGAAAGCAAGTAAATAACAAAAAGCAATAAACACTATATTTTTGTGAGAATCACTGGTAAGAAGATCATATCAACAAAATCAAACTGTTTCACACTATTAGATAATTCTTTATTTAATTTTTCGTGAAAAGCAGTCCAAGACGATTACCAGTATGTTTGTCCTCTTAAACAAAATGCATGAACATTTCAAGTACCATTACCGTATGATACGTTAAGGTAATATTATTTCTGATATATTAGCGTGTCCCACTTCAGGATATACCCCCGCGATCAAGGTATGCACAAAGATTCATCATAGTAGGTGAGTATACTGATGTCATCCTTTAAGATATCCTGACAGTGCCTAGGTCTGCATATAATCTGTTTTATCATGTTTTGATTCCTTAACAATGAACACCCAAATAAATACTAATCAAATCCTGGAAATATAAACAACACACTCTATCATGCAAGTATCTTCCCTACCACATATTTCACAAGTCCAATCCAGATTTCTGAAATCTTAAATGGGAATAGGTTGAGAAGAGAACATAATAGATCTTTAGCAGAGATGGTATAATATACAGATCAAATGAGTTTTCTCAGTTTGATATAGGTTTATTGGGTTTCTTTTGGGCACTTGAGGGCCTCTTTCGGGTGTATTAGATCTATAGCGCGACAACGTACAACTAGGTCAGCATGTATCTGGATGCAGCAGAAGCTGTCGTTGCCTAGCACCTCCAGGTCAGCATATATCTGGATGCAGCAGAGGAGGTACACGATTTTTTCAGAGAAGATTTCAAAATCAGATCAAAATTGTGTGTATCGGGACAACATACAGACATTCAAATAGAAATGAGCTAATTCCAAGTGACTTTCTTTCCTGGGGTCATGTACAATTTTAGTTCTGAACAGAAGGACAGTCAAGATATCCCCAGATGAAATAACAGTATAAAGACCCAAAACTTCAGATTTTGGCAATCTATCAACGCAAGATTTAAGGTCATTAAACCATACACCACTGATGTGTTCCCCACTCATACACAGTTCATTTAAGTTTATATCACATTGGTAAGTTGATTATTTCATGCTTTTTGCCTACTGGTACATCGTATGATGAAGCTGCTATCACACTTAAGCAATTTAATTTCAGTTTCAGTGTGACAGTCTAACTTGCTGATGTACTATCATTTCTTCTTTTTTCACACAAAGATAACTCATTTTTGATTTTCTATTTTTTTTATGTTTTTGATTTTTCAATGTGTTTTGTATTTTTGATTTTTTTTAAGAAAAACAGTAAACTATTTACAAAATTCTTATGAAAAACCAGTTATTCAGGATTCCTCATCCCGTTGAGTTCGACTAAATGTTCAAAGCGAGCCCTGTCAAAAGCTTTAGTATAAAGACCTGTCAGGTTATCTAGTGTGTCGACTCAGCACTTTGAACTTCAATTTAAATCAATCAATATAAATATATCAACAATCTCACATCCCCCGTCATGTGCCTAGAGCAGCCACTATCAACATAAGTTGATAATCCTCCTTAGCAGCTCCTGCACACACCAACTAAGAAATTAGTTAGATTGGGGGACCCAAGCCTTAATGGTCTTGGGTCGTACAAATTCACCAACCACTGGAACATCCATCCAATATCCATTACTCCTAACTGGAGTCTTGGATCTCAGACCTGTTGATGGAATTTGATTTTGATTTCCATAAGGTCGCTGGTCCTGAGGGTTCCTATATGTGTTTGGACTGTTTGACCTTTGAAAATTTTGATTTTGATATCTTGAATTTTGATTCCAAGAAGCTTGATTATCATAATTTCTAAAGCCATTGTTATAAAAAGTTCGACCACCATTATTTTGGTATCGATTTTGATATTGACCTTGACTTCTGAAATTATTTGAATTTCCATTAAAGTTGTTCATTCTAGGTGAACTGCTTCTAGTTCTCTCGTATCTGCCTGGTGGAGATCTAGGCTGAAACCTTGGTTGATTTCTTTGAAAACGAGGTACTTGCGGAGTTCCTTTTTCAGCCTTATCTACACCAACAGCAACATTTTCTGGTTGCTTAGGAGCAGATTTCTTTGGAGAATTTGCAACTTTCTCCTGTTTATCACCACTATTCTCTGGTGACTTCTCTCTTTTCCTCTCACTCACTTGTGCTTCACTCTTTTTGTTAGGACAGCAGCTAGCTACATGTCCCTTGGTGTGACATTTGAAGCACGATCTCTTTTTCGAAGACTTCTTTTCTGAAGCCTTAGAACTAGATTCGGGTTTTTCTTCTGATGATGCCTTAGAAGGATTTGGTTCAGTTTGCTTAGTTTCAGAATTTTCTATGTTCTTGTTCTTAGCAAACTCTATATTAGATTCATTTTCAATAACAGCTGTTTCGTTTTTCATGTCACTTCCTTGAACAAAATTAACCTTTTTAACAAAAGTTGGATTGTTATTTTTAGGATGTGATGTATTCTTTTTCAAAATAGGTTTGCTGTTATTATCCTTCTTAGCATCAGCATTCTCAAAAACATTTCCTTGACGTGACGTGGAACTACTTGGTGATGTTGACACAAAGTCCATGAGGTCATCTTCATCAGGCAAGAAAGAATAGTCATGACTAACAGGAGGTGGAACTTCATTGAAACCATGAAATCCCACACTGGTTTTGTCATTACTTTTCTTCAAGCCACCCATCATATGTTTCATAACAAAAGTAGAGTCCCTGAATCACTACAAAAAAAATGCCATCTAGTGACACACAAAAAGTGCCACAGATCAACAAAAAAGTGCCACTATAAACAACTATAGGAATGAGTGGCACACAAAACAAGTGCCACTAGAAGTGCTGACGCTAAAGCCTTTTAGTGGCACTTTTTTGATCTGCCGCACAAAGTCTTTAGGCTTTTAGTGGCACTTTTTTATATGCCACTACAAACTTTTGAGCTTTTAGTGGCACATATTTTTTGCCACAAAAATCAAACCAAATTAAATTCTATTGACATTTATCATATAAATTTTTATTGATTACACTTATTATTTATTTACATTAAATAATAAAAATAAATTTGTAAAATGTAGAAATCATAATATAATCACTACAAATAAAAAGTTCAATCAATCATCTTCCAAAGATTACAAATGTTTGCAAACAAATATCTAATAAGTGTCGACCTAAGTCTAAATATCAAACATACAAAACAAATAATTAATAAACATTTGAACAAAATACCAAAACTTCATTGCGTTTATGAATCGGTTTCACAATCTTCATACGAGTAAGATAATCATCGTTTTCCCACTTCATATATAGTTGTTCCCTGCACTTATTGCTTGTGGCCGACGCATCAGCCAAGTATGATGTAAGAGCATTTAATAAATGACAAATTCACTTCTTTGACATCACTTTAAGCTCTCCAGCCAAAGATTGGGTGGGTCTTTCAATACCTCTAGTTATCTGAATTGCCATCACCTAACAGAAAGAGGCTTCATGATAAGAATCTTTACCCATTAGTTGATAACTAGTAGTATCCGCTGCGTTGTGGCCGGGTTCACCTTCACATATCATAGAAGATTACATCAACCTGATCAGAAGAATTAGCAGCCCATTCCAATCATAGTCAATAATATCTGCAAAAACAAAAATACCAGTATATACAGCAGCCAGGGTCGTTCCTACGTTTTTGGAGACCCTAAGCGAACTACGAAGTGGAGGCCTTTTTGCAAAATAAAAAAATTATTTAAGAGTTTACCAATGAGCCTCACGGTTCGGTTTAAAACTGTGAAACCATCCAAACGGGTCAACGGTTTGGTTTCACAGTCGTTTTTTTTAACTTTCGATCGGTCGGTTTAAAACATTTCAAACCGTAACGAACGGTTTCGTTTACGGTTTATATCAATACCGACCGTATAAAACTAGACCGGACTGCAAGTTTTAATATTGTTTTAACTTTAAACTATGTTAAAGTAAATGTATTTAGTTGTGTGTATTACGTAATTAAAATAAAATTTGTGCTTAACCATTAAATAAGTGAAGTAAAATGGATAATTAAGTTAACAGTTCATGCATTGTCCAATCTAATTTCTTATTTCTCAATCCATCTGAGTTCTACGTATGTTTAATTGCTTTTTTCCTAACCCTCTTTAACAAACTCAAAAGATTTCAAACCTCGCCTCCTGGACTTAGTCGCCTAGCACTGACCCACATCCCCTTATTGTTCTGAAATTAATTATTCATTGTGTAATCCTTGTTCTCTTAAGCTTTATGGGACTAATGTGATGTTAAGTTTGATTTCGTCAATTTCTTTTGTTAAGTTATAACATCTATGTAACAACAATGGTGTGTGCTTTTATCAATTATGTGCAGTCTTTGTTTTATTAAGTCTTATGTCTGCTTTTATTCAGAATTGTCAAGGCTTACTGCTAAGTTTTATGTCTCGGCTGAATTCCAGACAACAACTAATATGGGGATACCTAACCTAAGTTCCAAGCCAGCGAATAAAAAAATTAAACAAAGCAAATAAGCCCTAAATAGCAACCTGAAAGCAGCAAATATGGGGATATCTTCCAAGCCATCAATGCAGCAAACTGCATTTGCGAAGATTACCCATAACCGACGCGCCAATCATCAAATCTTGGAACTGATTTAATCGAACAACATATATTTAATCGAAGAAGTGAAGAACTGATTTAATCACAAGGTTTGGTTTGTTTGTAATCGAATAACTGATTTAACAATGTTTATCAAATGGAAGAACTGAAGAAGATATAGATGTAAAAAAGCAAAAAGAGCCGTTAGTGAATTACTTACCGACCTTTCATTCTTCAATTTCATCAGCGCCTGTTCGGATCGCTCATTCTGCAGCCGCGACCTTTCTTCTTCAATTCATCTGCGAGTGTGTGAGGCCTTTTGTGTTTGGATAGTTTGAACGGGCCTTTCATGTTATGGGTTGTTTGCTTTAAAACTCAAAATGGGCCTACTGTAGAAAAAACCCACAAAAAATTTGGAAGCCTTTTAATTTGGGTGGCCCTAGGCCTGTGCCTAGGGTCGGAAGCCCATTGGGTCGGCCCTGACAGCAGCCTTATCAAGATTATTCCTAAATTACAAAAAAAAAGTATTGGCAATAAAATAACAGAAGTATCAACAATTTCTAAACATTCCAATAGCCACTTCATATGATCCCAATTACTAACATCTGATAAATTTGCCAATGATCCGTTGATCATGTCCCAGCATTAGCAGCGGATGAAACAGATCATCATCAGCAAGGTATGAAATAAGTGATTCCATTGCCAGTCCAAAACCTTGTCCCTTAGAAAAATTCCATCGAATCCTTCTCTGCCACCTCTACCTTCCCATGATGATGTCGGTCTTGAGGTTTTAAGTGCAGAGGCTATTGTATAGTGTTTATTTAACAAAACACTAATGACTTTCAGGAAAACAAACTTGAATTCAAATTCAATATGATCAACTCTACAAATTTATGAGGTATAGGTTTTATTCAACGAAACACTAATGACTTTCAACAATTAGCAAAAAAAGGATAAAAAATTTACCTCAGACACAAGTCATGTGTGTCACGAATTCAAAATCTCCATGTTTCGCTTGGCCAAAATCAATAGCAAGCCGGGGTGTGGCGGCGACAAGTGCTGTGCAAAACAGATTTAGGGATGAAGACGATCAAGCATTCATCAGAAATTCAAAATAAACTTAAAATTAATGCAATTCAGTTGCTTACTATTCCATAACAAAAAAAAATGAGCCTATAAAAAACATCAATATCCATGGTTTCTGGATTTATATACATGTGAACAATCCCGAGAGTGCATAAGTTGAAATGACATAATATACCCGTCATTCTGCACCGTCTACTCTAATTTCTACATTTAGGAACAAAATATACCGTTCACATATATGGAAATTTTAATTTGGACATAAGAGTGTTTTTGGTCGATCTGGACCTGTTTGTTTTAAATCCCTATCCCAGTAAAAAAGATAATAAAAGATGCCTGTTTGGACTTGTTATCCCAACCTGACATACCACTCTTAACCCACATATCATGTTACATTACTTTAAGTTTTGTCTTATTTTCTTTTACTATTTAAAGAGATGGAGAGACGGAATCAGCATCCCCACCACCTGTAAGTCTGTAACTACCGGTCATGAAACCGCAATTTCTAGTGCCCCTCTGGCGGCTCCACCAGTAGCCGCAACACCTCCTGCAGTTGCTCCATCCACAGCAGCCGCTGCAACTCCTATAGTTGCCCCATCGTCAATAGTCGTAGCCGATCCACCTCTTTACCTGTCTTCGCCTCAAACAATGAAACAAACAAGTTTAACGACTTTGATCCTCGTGGTTTCATTTGTTCATTTCCAGACTAAATTAAAAATAACTATTCTGTTTTTTTTTTTTTTTTTTTTTTTTTGACGAAAATGAATACTTACTATATAAGGTCAAACAAATTACACCAAGATAGCCGGTAAGCGGGTCTTAATACTTACTATTTTTTTGACGAAAATAACTATTCTGTTTTACCATTTCCATTAAGCTTAGCAAGTCTTAATACAATACACAAACTTATAATTTGGTATATAAATAGAAATTGACCCATTATGCAAACAATAAAGTTGTTTAACCCAAATTAACCCGTTATGAAAAAACTACACATCCGACATATCTTTAACTAATCATGTTAACAAATACACAACGCCCATTACATATTATAATAAAAATACCTCAAGTCAGTCGATACCAAAGTGAAATCACTATCTCTAATGGAACTAAAAGAAGAGGTAAAAGGTCAAACATGTTTGGGTTCTTATTAATTGCTAATTTAAAGCTTAAGTGTTATATTCCAAAGGTTTTGGAATATAATCACTTTGCCTTTTAGTTCTGTATAGTATGGACTCTATGTAGCCCTTCCTTTATTTCACACAATTCATTGGGTTTATTTAGTTAGAAAGAAAAAAATAGCAGCTTAAATTTTATCTCCTCCCAATATCTCCTGTATAGCTATATTAATTAAATCAATCTTTCATTCTTTAGGATGGGTTTAGGTCAAGATGGGTTTTATCAAGATGGATTTGGGCATGATAGGCTAAAAATATAATAAATAAATAAAACAAAATAAAAAAAATTTAAAAATTAAAAAAATTTAAAAAAATGTTCAGTGTTTTTTGAGGATTGTACGTCACGATGAACTTCATTTGGTACCGGTACCGTAAAACCATGTAATAACTAGCTAGGAGTGGGCTAGTTGTTACATCGTTTTCGCTATAAATGCCAAGTCTTTCGACTATTGTCCCATTAAATTACCATAAAACGATGTAATAACTAGCTAGGAGTGGTACGTGATTCTTTACATGACCCGAACCTGAAATTAAAATCCAACCCATTTACAACCGTCAACCCCAACACGATTACCACCCCTAGTACTAACTAGCTACTCACCATATTGTTTTACTAAAATAGCAGCCAATATAGTTTTTTCCTGACACTTATCTGGCTTAGATCAGGGCATTTCAAGAAATATGTATATGTATTGATCTTCTTATTGGCATAAGCAATATCCAATGGTGACTCTTCCTTGCTATCTAGAATCACCAGCAGCTCCTCTTTCCTCTTCTAAACCAAGAGTTGGGCTGCGTGCATATTACAAACCATTGCCGCAATGTGTAGGGCTGTTCGACCCTTAGAATTTTGTGTTTCAGTATCTTTTCGTCTTTTAAAAACTCCACCAATTTTTCTACGAAACAGTTCTGCCCCATTTCAACTGCTACGTGAAGGATCGTGTCAGCATTTTCATTGATTGCCACTGTGGCTGCACTTTTATGGAGTTTCAAAATGTATTTTGCTTTCCACTACCACCCTTCAACAGCAGTTTCATACAATATCTTCCTGTCTGTGTTGTCCATTTCTGGGATATCTCTTAAAAACTCGTTTTCGAACTTAAATTCTACTGAATCTGTAGAAGCATTTCAGTTCTTTTTCAAAAAGGGAAATAAATTGAAAATCAAATAATAACAATTCTGCCAAAACTTGAGTTGCTGTATAAGATATCATATACGTGGTTGCAGGGGCGGACCCAAGTGTATGGGTGGGCGCCCCCCTTAAAAATATTTTTTAGTGTATTTTATAGGCTAAAATCCCGATCGCACCTCTTGAATATTTGGTTGAACCCTTTATAAGAAACATTTTGTCGAACAGTTGGTGTGCAAACACCATACTTTAAGAACTTGTGATTTTCTTGTATATAACACCTCCAAATACACTTCTTCTTCAACCTCAGTCAATTATAGGCCAAAATCAGATAAAATTAAGGCCTTTTTTCTAATTCTTTTAGTTTTGCGAGTTCTAATAAACGTAACAAGTTAACCACTGGTTCAGTTCAGTAGCAATCATTACCCGTATTAACCACTGAAATACACACAAATTTTCAAAAATCATTTAACCTATTAGATACGAGAGCAATCATACCTTACAGTACAGATCTTACGTATTGATCAGTTAACAACTTATAAACATACAATTACGTTTTCAGGCAAACTTCACAACGAAAAGATCAACTAATTTATAAAAAAACACTAATTTCATTCAGAACTTGTGATTTTCTTGTATATAAACCCTAAAACTTCATCTGACGAAATTGAAAAAAAAAAATCAGCAATCTAAAAACGTAAGAATAACAATTAAGCAACATGTCATCAAACAAGAGATCAAAGAATAAGATAGCTCAGAGAGAAGGACAGAAGGTGCAGATTTCCTCCGGTGCACAACCTGTTGATGATATTTTTTAAGAGAAAACCACAAACGACGAAGAATAGTTGATTTGACGTGTTGCTACTCATATTGGAGTTGGCCAACCTTGCAATTGGAGAACGATTCAATAATGTCGCTTCTCCTCCGCCACGACTTGAGCGATTTTAGGGTGAATTATTAGGCTTTTTATGTAAGTCCCTACATCTGGGTCAACCATGGCTGACGACGGCAACAATTAGGTTTGAGAGGATAAATGTGGTGCAGTGGGAAGAAGATGGATGTAACTGAGCTTGGGTAGTTTTGGCCTTTTGGGGATGGAAAACAAGCGGGAATACAATTTTTTTCGAGAGGGATAATGAAATGCCTTTTGGGGCTGGAAAACAAGCGGGAATAATAAATTTTTGCGGAGAGGGATGATGAAATTTAAGGAGTAAAAAAACAAAAAATATATTTAAAATTTACGTAATTATTTATAATAATAATATTTTTTTTTATAACTTGATCTAATTTACATAAAACAACTTGTATTTTTGTAACCCTGTCTACATAATATTTTTTAATTATAAACAATTAATTATAAGTTTTAGTATAATTTACATGATAAAAGTTACAAATGCTGACAACAACAGAGAAATAGAGTGATGGGTATACCTATTTCATCAAACCTAGTTTTATGTATTATGTGTGTGTATTGTAAATTTATTTGGAGAGACAAGTATAAAAATTAGGGCAAGGGACCAAGGAGGGAATAGAGAAAATTTAAAAAGAAGTGCTTGATAATTTTAGTAGCATATGCAAAGTGCCACTAAAAACCTAAATTAGTGTTGTAAAAGCTAAATGCCGCTAAAAGTGTGTAATAAGCAAATACGGCATACTCAAAGTGCCATTAAATTCTAAATTAGTGGCACAAAAGCTAAATGTCATTAAAAGTGTGTGCCACTAGATGGCATTTTTTTTGTAGTGAATTGACCTAATTTCTTTTTTGGTTCAACAATTTTGAGTTGTGCATCTGACAACTCTTTGCATTTTTTCAGAAATCTCTTTTGTTTTCTCTACCATCATTTCATGAGCTAAGTCTATGACTTGAAGTTTTTCGTTTAGTTTGCAGGTTAATGAGTCAATTTTACTTTCATAACCTTTTATCTTCTTCAAGTATGACGATTCGTTTCTTTTAGCAAAAAAGTTTGCTTCTTTTACGTTTGACATCTCGCTCACCAGACTTTGGTTTTGTGTTGACAACCTGTCAACCTCACCCTGTAGTTCACGACATTTTAAACACACAGATTTAGACTTTACATCTCCTGTTTGTTTGTCAAGATTTGCCATTAGAGCCGCAAGCTGAGCTTCCATTCTTTTATATTTTGTTTCCTTTTCTTCAGCTTCCTTTTCATGCTCAGACTTTTGCTTTTCCTCTTCAGCATCTTTTGTCTGATCACCTTTCTCTTCTTCAGCTTTACTCTCTATCTTGACCTCTGCCTCAGCATCCACTTTTGCTTCAGCATCTCCCACAGTAGCTTCACCATCATCAACTGGAGTTATCTCTGCCATGAATGCATGTGTGACATTGTCATCTTTTTCCAAGTGAATACTCCAGTCATATGAACCTTCTCTAGCAGTAGAGATCAGCGCTCTCGAGTTAGAGTTGTTTGATGCATTCCTATTGTTTGAACTCTGACTCGAAGTCTCTTGCTTTTGTTTTTGACATTCCCTAGCAAAATGCCCATAACTTTGACAGTTAAAGCACCTCACTTTGGTCTTGTCGAAACCAACCGTCTTTCCTATAAACTTCCTTCCTATTCGGTTCATAAATCTCTTCACTCTTCTAGTAATCATAGCCATTTGCCACTGCAAATCCATATCTTCAAGATCATCAGGGTCAATCTGATCATAATCTTCATCTAAAGTGGCAGGATCAGATATCTTCCCCTGAATGTAGTTCTCATAAGAAGCAACAAATGAAGCAAGTAGAGCAAGATGCTCTTCAGCAGACTTCACACTCATTGGCATTGACTTAACGCCACTACTCTGCTTCGAAGCTGGTGTTCTTTTGGCTCCTGTTGATCCTCCTGAAGCAGCTACAAAACACACATCACCATCTTCATTTACTGTGACCTGCTCGTTCTCACATGAAAGAAAAGAAGTAGCAGAGTCGCTAGAAGCGTTGTGAGATGAAGAAGGTGCAAGCCCATTGTAAATCGTTGGATCTTGAACCTGATCATATCCAGTGTCTTTCTTCTTCATACTGAGCTCATAAGCTCTCAGCTTGCCAACTACTTCTTCCAGCTCCTTTGTCTCATAATCTGCTTCACCCTTGATTATGAGAGTGTAGATATCCCACTTGGTAGGTAAGGCATCGAGCAACTTGTCATTCTTTTCAACGTTAGTACAGCAATCAATCTTATAGTTTTCCATTTCTGACATCAGATGATAGTAACGAGTGATGATGTCCTCAAGTGACTCATGCTTCATGTGCTTGAAAATAGCAAACTGCTTCTTCAGTAGATCAATCTTGTTTTTCTTAACATCTGCATTTCCTGCATATCGTTTTTCTAATGCATCCCACATATCTTTTGAATTTGTGTACTTTGTGAATGTATACTTGATGCTATCAGGTAACGACATTTTAATTGCAGCCAGTGCTCTCTTTTCAGCCTCATACATCTTTTTATCATTCTCTTCCATGTTCACATAGGCTGTTCTACGTGGTCTGCCCTCAAAGTCGTGAGTAAGGTTTGTGTACCCATCTTCAATACATATCCACATGCGCATGTCTTGATATTCAATGAAGGATTGGAAACGATCCTTCCATGTCAAATAATTTTCCACCTTCATCATCTTAGGCGGTTTGTTGGTAGTGCCAACCTCATGCTCCATTCTCAACAGCTCATTCAAACTAGACATGTTCGACATTTTTAACGTAACAGACTAATAAAACCGTACAAAATATCTCCGAAAACAGTGGTTACTAACTTACACCGTTAGAATCGTCTCGAAAAGACGAATCCAATGATATATAATGTCAAAAACCGTACAAAATATCTCCGACATTTTTTTTGTCCTAAAAATACGAGGAATTTAACGGTCCAAACGTTTCTGTCAAACGAGTTACAGATCAATTTCTATTTTCGAAAACCTGAATTTTTGGTTACGCTTGCCAACTCAAATTCCACCCCTTAATTATCCTGTTAAATTCGCTGGTTTTGATGTTAATTTCGCTGGTTATACTGTTAATTTCGCTGGTAATTATGCTGTGAATTTCGCTGAACAGACAGGTCAATTTCGCTGGGTATTTCGCTATTACGACGACCAGTAAAGTCACCAAAAACCGTAATAATTTCGCTGTGGATAATTACACGGTTACCAAAGTCACCTTTGGATTTAAGTTCGCCGTTCACCGAGATATTAAGTCTCAAATTCGCTGATCAGTCTGCGAAATTCTTAAAATCGCCCAGTAACTTTGGAAACTCAATCTGTTCAAAATTCTGAAGATTTTCCAACACAAATCTGCAAAATGAGAAAACCTAATCAGCTCAAAATTTTCGAAAATCATGAAGAACAGATTGAAAACCGCGAAGAACACGAAGAACAGTCTTCGAATCTTCAAGAAATTCAACCAAAAATTCTTCCAGAATCAACCAAAAACTTTCATGGAAACCCTGAAACCTGCAAAACAGCAATAAAACAAACCAGAATATCAAAGCAGCCAAGAAATTCGAAAATTTTATCAAACCAACAAAAAATTTTCGAAACCCTAATTTTATCAGATTTCAAAAATTTCGAAATTCTCCCTGTTTCTCCAAGAACAATTCTGAACCGAGCCTCCAAGAGCCTAACGCTCTGATACCAATTGTAGGTCCCCTATTTGTATGGATCTTTCACAGAATTGTCTTTCCAATCAAGAGTGCGGAATCCTCTTGATCAGAATGTAGCAGATTGAGTAGAAACAGAAATCACTTTCAAACCGGGTTTACTATTGATTATTAAACAAACGTATTACAATCAATCTAAACCCTGACCACACTCAAATTCGTCCAAGTCTAGCTCTCACGAATTTCAGTGCCTCTCAAACTCTGTTTTGGCTGATTAATCTAAACCCTAGAGCCTAACCTTGTTTATATAACACAAGGTTTGCTACTTGGGCTAGAGTTTCCAACATGGATTGCGAATTGGACAGGCCCAATTCGCCCCCACACACCCAATTCGTTGGGTTTGGTTAGCCCAAACATTACAACTCACTAATACAAAGCTAAACCCTCTAACTGTTTATCGTTTAACTAATTACAAGATATCCAAAGACCAAATCTAAGCTGTTGTCACAAACATGCACCAACAACCATAGGAATTGACAACTCCCGTTCCTGAAATCCTAGGTTTGTTTGGATGGAAGGAATGACCGAATTCGATACACATAACTTAGATAAACCTTTAATTTGTTTAAGGGTTTGTCGCCACAGTCTCAAGGCTTGAATGTATGCATTTTCACAATACCGCATTGATGTTTGTATCAGTAAAGCATGCATTATATTACAAAGCATAACTTTTGATTTATTCAAATACTTTATTTTGTTCATTTTTGCATATGATTAAGTAGTCACTTTTTACTTATCATAGATGACATTTGTTTACACATTACATGATTTACATTTGACAATAGACATGGTTTTCACACAAACATTTTGACATTTGATTATACATAAACATTTTTACATTGACGGTTTGTTTGGTAAGTGATTTAAGTAACGAGGCGTGTGTAATATGATAAAAGCATGGTGGATACACCGCTGGTACTTCCTATATATAAGTGCTTTTATGATATTACATATAGTAGCGTTATTTAAACCATTTCAATTTTGATATATTACATTTTACACAATTAACATATCTTTACAAAACATTGTTTTACAAACAACACATTTTATACAAATTCATTTTTATTTGGTTATTTATTTAACCATACATATTTCTTTTATATCATCTGTTTCCTTATCGATTTTTATATGATTTATAAAGAAAAACATTTTACAAGGTTCATGACTATTTTTGTTAAACATTTTCTTAAAACTTACAAGTCATGAATCCTAAATCAATAAAACCTATGTTTCTCACATGCATTTTTATGCTGACGTACCTATTTTCACATGTGTTTTCAGGAAATGATGCATAGGATTGACCAAGATACACTTAGGCGGACTTGGGCCTTAGTGACAAAACTTCAATTTCCATGTGTTATGAAACAATGATTCTGTTACAACACTCCCCGACGTTTCCACCACGATTTGTTGTTTTATGTGGTCGGGGTGTGACAACTATGACATCAAAACTACCAAGCTACATTGGGATAAGATTGATCGGGAAAACGTGACTGTTCACATAGAACGGAACTAACGGTGACGGTTCTTCCAGTGGCAACTTCTACGTCGAATGTTGATGGGAGGTTAACGCGTTTACGGTTTAGGAGCCTTTCGAATTCGAACGATACAAAACAGTTATCGGCTCCAGTATCAAACAAACATGAAGCATATATACCATTTATGAGAAACGTACCATTAACCACGTTGTTGTCTGCTTGGGCCAGGCGGGCGTTGATGTTGAAAACTCGCCCACGGGCTGCTTGCTGAGCTGGTTGCTGCTGTGGCTCTTGTTTCACCACTCTGTTCAGGCAGACATTCGCGAAGTGGTTGGGATCACCACACGCATAGCAGGCTCTTGCATGAGCAGCGGTGGCAGTCGCTGCTTGTTGTCCTTGAGGAGCGGGATGAGGAGCTTGCAGCGCAGGTGCTTGAAATTGAGCTTGAGCTTGACGGGGACCAGTACGGCAGTTAGGAGTAAAGTGGCCATAAAGGTTGCAGTGAACAAAAAATCGACAAGCGATCCCAACAGGATGATGGTAAGTGTTTTGGTCAAAAATCACACAAGGATAATGCAACCAAATCCGATTTTGTGAGGTGTGATGCTTGAATTAATGAACAAATGTATGAACAATGTATGAATGAAATGAATGTTGGACACAAGGATTTATACGAGGAAAAAGCCGTTGATCAATGTATGATCTCCGGCAAAAAAAACCTCGGGTGATGGAAACTACCGATCACCAAGTATATTAAACAAACAATGTTTACAAATCGGGATGATAACAAGCTTGTTACAAGGATCACTAGTGTGCAAAAAGTGTGTAATCGCCAATAAGTTGCAGAGAGTTCTCGAGAGTTGTGTGTTGCTAATAATCTAATCTAGCTTGATATCCCCATTTAAAAATAAAAATAAGCTAACAAACTAACAATCCGAAAAAGGTGCTAGCTTCCCACGATCTCCACAATGGTCACGAAGGCCATGCACGTGCAGAATTAGAAGGCATATTCCCCTGGAATCTCGGCAAGACCAAGTCCCACTCGAATACTCCTTCAAAACAAGTTCAAATATAATGGAAACAATTGTTAGTATAAGGATCATAATGAGGATCCTGGATCCTTAATCCTGCAACGTCTTCTGAGGATCCTTAATTCAAACTGAACTGAGGATCCGTGATCCTTGCTGCACTTGAGGATCCTTTATCCATAAACCGTGAAAATCCATCCCTAACAATTGCCCCTAAAATATGAGGAATTAAATACAACTAAATGAGTCATATTTTCTGCTTTATCTCGAACGAATTGGTTAGCGAAAATATAGCCGTTGCGATAGGACTAGCCGTTGCGAGGATGACGTCAGCGACAAGACTTCCCTGCACAATCATCATTATATATACAGAATTAGAGATAAGGATCAAAATGCATTTAAATTCGAGCGTTTCTCTCCTTTAAATCTTCATTCGGAGACTCCAACAGGTATCTCTCTTTCCTTTCTCTCTAAATTTTCTTCTTCTGATCCTCTATTCTCCGAGCATCCATGGCAAAGATGACCCTCCGATCCTCACCTGCCAAGGATCCTAAGAAGGACAGCCCCCTGAAGAGCAGTGGTGTAACAAAAAAACAAACCTTGTATGAAGTTAGGATCCAGGATCCTTAACTGTTTAGCTTTAGAAACCTGAAATAAGACATAACTTGGGACTAAGCCAACTACAAAAAGGAAGAGTTAGTATCTAGGGACAAGCCCAACAATCTAGGGACAAGCCCAATAAACT
Source organism: Helianthus tuberosus (assembly GCA_030545235.1). Classification (NCBI taxonomy): domain Eukaryota; kingdom Viridiplantae; phylum Streptophyta; class Magnoliopsida; order Asterales; family Asteraceae; genus Helianthus; species Helianthus tuberosus. Next base: position 170,511,755 of record CM060351.1, on the reverse strand, counting down.
GGGGACAAGCCCAAAAAACTGGGGACAAGCCCAAAGGATCTTGTGTAAACTGGAGTATGGCCTTTTCTGGCGACTATCCAAACTTAGTGACATGAAAATGCCAAAACCTTAGTTAACGTGAAAACTTTAGAAATCTTAGGAACGGATGTATGGTACGTCTACCATTATACTTAGGATCCTGAATACAGCCAGTACAATGAAATTGTCAGCCCCTAAAGCGGGTACTGGTCCCATTGCCTTTAACTGCATCAGGAAAATCATGCGCTACTGGCAAAGGTAGTAGATACCTTAAACTGGGGACGAGCCCAAAAACTGGGGATAAACCCATAAAACTGGGGATAAGCCCATAAACTAGGGATAAACCCATAAAACTGGGGACAAGCCCATAAAACTTAGGAGACTTCTGTGGATACTTGATCATTTGTTAAGGATGCATGAACTTCTGCAAAACTCAGAATTTTAGTACAAAAGGATAAAGGATCCTGGTTCATTCTCCTTGTAATACAATAAGTTAAAGGATTAGATAAATTAGAATTAGATCATTACCAGAATAAGGATCATATATCCTCTAAGGATCCTTAATGTATACCAGATATGAAGATGGCCAAGGATCCTGGATCCTTTTACATGAAGTATCTCTTCAAATGGATAGCATTCCAAGCTCTTGGTAGCAAATCACCTTCTATTGTTAATAATCGGTATGCCCCCTTTCCTCCCTCAGCTTCAATAAGATGCCTTCCCACTTTGGTGCTAACTTGCCATCAGTAGGATTTGTGGTATTTTGGAATACTTTCCTCAACACCGTGTCACCAACTTGAAATTTTCTGATCCTGACATTCTTGTTATAAGCTCCAGCCATCCTTTGTTGATAGCTAGCCAATCTTATCCTTGCCAAATCCCTGAGTTCTTCTATGGTATCCAAATCTTGAACCAAGTTTTCAACATTTGCTTCAGGATCACGGATGCTTGTTCTTGCAGTAGGGACTACCATCTCTGTAGGGATCACTGATTCAGCTCCAAACACCAAAGAAAATGGAGTTTGGCCAGTAGCATTCTTGGGAGTTGTTATGTCAGCCCATAATACATATGGTAGCTCTTCTGCCTATTTTCCTTTCTTGGATCCAAGCTTCTTCTTCAAGTTGTTGATGATGATCTTGTTAGATGATTCTGCTTGACCATTAGCTTGTGGGTGGACTGGTGTTGATGTTATCATCTTAATCCCCCAACTGTCACAAAAGTTAGTAGTTCTATTCCCAATAAATTGGGATCTATTATCACAAACAATTTCAGAAGGGATACCAAATTTGGTAATAATGTTTCTTTTAATAAAGGACATCACTTCTTTTTCTCTGACTTGAGCAAAGGCTTCAACTTCTATCCACTTGGAAAAGTAATCAGTCATAGCAAGCATAAACACTTTTCCTCCTGGTGCCTTGGGAAGTTTGCCAACTATATCCATTCCCCATCTCATGAATAGCCAAGAAGATGATATAGGATGCAGGAGCTCTGCTGGTTGATGAAGGATATTGCTATGTCTCTGACAAGCATCACATTTCTTGGCATAATCCACAGCATCCTTCTTCATAGTAGGCCAATAATATCTTGTCCTAAGGATCCTTGAGAACAGTGCTCTACCCCTAGTGTGTGGTTTCCACAATCTCCTTCATGAAAATCCTTTAGGACTTCTTGAATTTCAAGATCCTCTATACACCTCAGATATGGACCTGCAAGAGATCGTTAATATAACATGTTATTTCATATTGTAAACTGAGATACATTGACTTTGAATATATGTCATGATTGGGAGGATCCAGGATCTTGAATGTGATTGTGCACCATCACTTGGTATGATTGCAGAATCCTCTACTATTTCCATAGCTGTGTGATCCTCAACAGCAAGAGTCAAGATATGGATTATGGGAATTTTAATATCCTCTGGAATCTTCAATGATGATCCAAGGTTGGCTAAAGCATCAGCTTCTGCATTTTCTTCTCTGGGTACCTGTGTCAAACTAAAAGAAGCAAAAGAGTCTGCCAATTTCTTGACTATCTCTAGATATTTGATTAGTCTTTCACCTTTAATAGCATAAGAACCATTAAAGTGGTTAGTAATTGTGAGAACTCGTATTTCAGAACCTATTTATGTGCTTAATGTAACGTATGTGAACACTATGTGACTATGTGAACTTGATGATTAATGAAATGTTATGTTTGTGTTGGATCTGAGTTTGATTCTGATTGTATTTTGTGTTTGCAATTAAAATGAAAATGGATGAGAGTGCAGTGTAATTATGATGAAAACAAACTTTGCATACAATCAAACGAGAGTAATACTTTAATCAAACATCTTTTCTCAATGAATCGGAAGATTGAATTTATTTCAAAATCGATTATAATGATTGATGAATGAATGCAAACTCCCCCTCAGCCAGAGCTTAGTGTTTGTTCGTGCAAAGAAGACGATGATGCAAAGAGCTAATAGAACAGTACCAAGTACTGAGCTATTATAGGCACTTGCAAACCACTGAGCATCTTAGCTGACGTCACCATGAAAGTGACATCTAATCTCCTAACAAACTCTAACCTCAGATCTATACAAACACTGCTATGTTAACTACTGCTGTTACATTACATTACAAAACAGACTATAGATCAGCTGCTGCAACCTTCCACTGCTATGAACCCAGCAGTACTTGTCCAGATCAGCAGTGCTTGACTCAAGGCAGTAGATTGAATCAGCAAGGCTTTAGTCTTTCATCAGGTCTTTACTTGAACAATAGTTGTAGGTCAGCAGTTTGCAAGATCAGCAGATAGGAGGTTAGCAGATGTTGAAATCACTTTCAAGGGGAGAGATTTGCATGTAAACATCTGCTTTTTGTAGATCCACTGCTCTGATCCAGTTTTGGCTTTAATTATCTGTTCCTCTGATAGGGTTCGATCCCAACAATCTCCCCCTGGAACAGATAATGCCAAAACTCTTCATTATTGTGGAAATTTTTATTGCCTCATCAACAGTTCCCTTATCTGACCTTTAAATTGTAGTTCAAAGTCTAGGGCATCTATGTCTTCATCATCCCTGCTAAGTGGAAGATCAAGGAGTTCCTGCAAATCTTCAAGACTCAGGCCAAGAGCTTGTTCCCTTGATATTTTCTCCACTTCTCCACCAAACCTGAGCAAAGTCAATACGCAGGTCTGTTTGTCAGTTTCCCACTTTTGTATTTTTGAGCCTGGTGGGTTTCTTGGGAGATGTTTATTTGCAGAGGTATTTGGTGAGGCTGGCCTATTCATAACTGGCTGAGCAGTACTTGCAGTTTGATCCAAACCAAGAGTTTCTATGATCATTTTCTTTATGCCTTCTTTTACAAGGTCATCTCCTTTTATCATCTCTTGGATGGTTTCTCCTCCCAACTGTTTGTGTGTCCTTCTTTTATAGATGGCAGCACCAGTTGGAGCAGTGGCTCTCCTGATATGCAGCGTTGTTGGTCTTTTTGAAACCTCTGCTTCAGGATAGTCAGGCTTTTGAGGAACATTTGTATCTTTCTTTCTTAGTTCCTCCAACCTTTTGTAGGTGGCCCTGACCACATCTTCTTTCCATCTAGCAATTTGTCTTTTGTTTCCATATTCAGTAGCAACCAGTTCTTCTTTCATTCTTTTCAGTTCTACCTGTTTGTCAAGTACATTCTTTTTAAACTTTGCCCAGTCAGGAGGAGTGTGAGTGACTTTTCTTTTTATCATATCTTGAATTCTTGCTGCTTCATTTTCAAGTTCAGGAACAGTCCACTCTTTGTACATGTATCTTTCTCCTTTGTACTTCTTGTGAACCATGATGCTTTCAATGTAGTCTTTCTTCAAAGTTTCAGCTGCTCTTTCTGAAATTTGTTGACTGACATTTTTTGCAAATTGTTCTAGGGATCTGACTTGTGTGAGCAGATATTGATAGTTTCTTGAAATTTCTTTGTCAGATTTCCCTTGTGAGTTTCTTTTTGAGATATCCTCAGCTTGCTTGGCCTTGATTTTCAAATATTCATCAACATTTTTAGGCCAGGGATATCCTTTTATTGATGGCAAACTCCTTTTGGCAGGGTCATCTTCATAATAAAAAGATTTTATTTCTTCTCTAACAGCTGCTAGTTCAAGAGGAAATTGAACACCTGCAGGAGGTAAGGTCTTGTGCATTTGAACTGAAGAGAGAGGAACTGGTTTTGGTATTGTGACAAGAGCTAAAGATTTTGAAGATGTTTGTGGTGGTGAAGTGTCATCATCTTTGAGAATTAGCCTTCTCCTCTTTGTTTGAGGAGGGGCTGATGATGTTTTGGATGGAACAGTGGTGGTGGATGTAGTGGCAGTGGTTTGTGATTGACTAACAGTTGTTGAAACAACTGGTGTTCCAACCACTGTTGTCTTTATAGTAGAAGTTATAACAACTGCTGTCTTCTGCCTTTTGGCAGGAGGTGATTTTGTTTTTGGTGGTGATGGTGATCAAGCAGTGAATGTAGTGTGTGTTGAAGTGGTGTGTGTTGAAATGGGAGCAGATGTTGAAACCACTAAAGTACCAACAGTAGTGGGTACAACAGGAGTTACAACAGCTGTTTTAGGTGGTGGTTTTGGAACAGACTTTGAACGTCTTGTTGGAATGGATTTGGGTAGCCTTACTCTTCTTGTAGGCTTCTTCTTTTCATCTACAAGATTTTCATCATCTTTTGACCCTGAAGTACCCTGATCCGGATAATCCACCCTGGCTTTCTTTTTGGCCTCTCTATCCCTTTTTACACTTGCAACTGCTTCTGCCAGTGCATTTGTGGTCACATCAATTTTCTTGCTTCCATCTGGTAGAGGGATCTGTTTGGTCATGTTTGCATTTTCTGGTTCAATGTTGAGACCATCCTCTATTCCCTTCTTTTTCCACTCCTGAATTTTCTCCCCCTTTTTGGCATTATCTGGGGGAAGTTGATCAATGAAGAGAACTGTCGGAGGAGCAGTGCAAGTGGTGTGCATGATCTGAGTTTTGAGAGCCTTTAGATCAGCCTGAGTGTTCTTGAATCTTGACTCCATTGCATTTTTCAGCTGTTGGACATGTTTTTCATGTTGCTGATCTGCTAGTTGTGCATGTTGATGGAGAAAAGGTTGAAATAAATTCCAAAGCTCATTTGTAGCAGGTGCCTGTTGTGGAACAGGTGCTTGAGATGGAATAGCAGTTGATTATACCTTTTGTACTTGTAACAACTGTTGTAGCATATCTTTGAGTTCTGCAACAGAGTTATCAAGCTTTTCAACACGATCCGTCAATTTCTGGTACTTTAAACCATCACCCAATTTAATGAGATCATCTGATTTCCCACTAACAGTGGTTTTATCAGTGGTAGAGGTCGGGAGTATACTCCAAACATTAACCACTGATGCCCCTTTTTCTTGGTACTGGGGGTCTTCTCCCTTCAACACTTGACAACCTTTTGATGTTGCCAGTAGGATAAATAAATCCACTGGTGGTTGGCAGAGGTGCTATAGAAGGAATTGCCTCCAAGGAAGTCTTATTAATGTAACCACTGTCCAACTGTAAACCAGTGGGTTCAACAGTTGTAGTGGCTGCATCACTTGGATTACCACCAAGAGTTATGTGTAACTCAAGGGGTGTAACCTCCTCAGGTTGTGTTGGTGGGTTAGCAAAGATTGATACATCAGACCCAGTCTTTTGTTGAGGTATGTTCTCATTGATGGGTGATTGAGAAGGACTGTTTAGTGCCTGGTTCAAATCAATTGTATCCAATATCAGTTTTGTTGGTGATGGAATTTTGGATGTGAGGTTTGGTGTAGATATAGGATTTGCTCCGGGCATTGAGCTGTGGATGATGAAACCAAGTGGTTTCAGAGCATCATGATGTGGAGGCCCTATGTGTACAACCTGTTCTTTTTGTGAAGAAGCATGAGGAGTTGTGGTTATGGGTTGAGATATTTGTACCAACTGCTGTGAGGAAGTAGCAGCAGTGGTTTCTTGTGACTTTTGTGCTGTCACAGGCAGTAGCTCTGGTATCTCATCCTCCAGAGTTGCCTTTTTGATGGGTTTTGGGGGTTTTTGAGTTTTTCTTTTTGGCTTTTTGGTGATTTTAGGTGTGGGTTTCAAAGCAGTTGTGCTGCTGCTTTGATCACCTTGAGCAGTGGGCTCAGCAGCAGATACCTGAGGAGCAGTGGTAGCTGCTAAAATCTGCTCAGGCACATCTGCTTGTGTTTTGCAAGGTGTTAACATTCTTGAAAAAGTTTCAGTTGTTAAACGGTTTATTTGAGTATAATCACCTTGGTTTATTACAGCTAAATCATCCTTACTGAATTTCTTTTCAAAATAGTAACTTAAAAACCTTGGAAACAGTAAGAATGATTTTGTTTCAATATTATTAACCAAATCTTTAAAAATTTCCCGAGAATAGTTAAAATTTTCTTCTTGAAGAATTGCATATCCCAGATTTTGAATCTTTAAAGGGATTTCATTGAAAGAAGTGGTTTTGTTTGAAACACATAGGAGGAGGGTATGAAATAAAAATCTGGTTGCAGAAGGAAAATAACCTTTTTGTAAGGTAAGTTTCTTCATCATTGTGGCTTCATACCCTCTTTCAATGAAGTCAGTTTGTAACTCGTTTTTAGTAAAAGAAGTTTTACCTTCCTGATCGTCGAGTTGAAAGACCTCTGAAATGGATTGTGGCGTGATTTGGACAGCTTTACCCTTTATAGAAGAGTGTATGGTGGTAGCAATGTCTCCTTGTTTTCCAAGGGTTGCATTCTTCCAGAACTCTCTTTGGGTTGCCAAATAGATTTGTGCATCGGCGATGAACAAAGTTTTATACTTTGATTTTGCCATGGTTTCAATGATGGAATCGAAAACATTGGTGGTTCCTGGTTTTGTGAGAAGACCCAGGAGATTGTGAGATGGTTTATATGGGATTTCAGTGGAGATTGCCTTTTGAGAGGCTGTTTTCGATGATGATTTGGAAGTGGATTTTGTGGATGACTTCGATTTTGTCATTTTGAAGATGATAATCGAAGAAATTTGAGGAGAAATGAGATGAAAAATGCTTTGAGAAGAGAATTTTTGAGAATTCAATTCGACAGTAAAACCCTGTTTTTGTGGTGGGGGGGGGGGGGGTTATAGGGAAGAAAATGAATGTTGACGTGGCAGCCGTTACAAAACGTCTGACCATTATGTACTGCCCACGTGACAACCCCTGGTGAAAGTGAAGGACAGTACTTTTATGAAAGTAACTGATGAAGGCAGTGGTATTAAAGCAGTGGATGACTTTCCCTATTAGTGGATAGCATATCAGTGGATAAGACACTGCTTTTGAACAACAGAGTTTATCAAAGAAATGAGAGAACAAGGGTTGACTTTCAGCAGTGGACAGACTTTGAAGTAGAGCAGACTTTTGAACAAACAGTGGTTATGGCAGACTTTTAAGGAATTCAATGAAAACTTCATTTTTAGCTATTTTTAAGGATGGAATTTTGATTTTCTGAAAACATTTTGTTGCTTTTATTCATAGAAAAACAAGATGTTGCTTGTTATTCCATGTTTAGCATCCCAATCCTAGAGACCAAGCTTTCAAAAGTGGCTGTATCAAGAGCTTTTGTGAGCACATCTGCCAGCTGGTCTTTAGTTGGGACATGATGCAGAGAAATCAAACCTTTTTCATAGTAATCCCTCATAAAGTGATGTCTGATGTCGATGTGTTTGGTGGTTGAATGGGAAACTGGATTTTTGATGATATTTTTTGCTGCCTAGCTATCCAACATGAGTGGTGTCTTTAAGGCAGTGATACCTAAATCCAGCAACTGATTTTGAAGCCACAGGAGTTGGGATGTACAGCTTGCAGCAGCAATGTATTCAGCCTCAGCAGTGGATGTTGAAACTGCTGCTTGCTTTTTGCTTTGCCAAGAAACCAAGCAATCACCTAGAAACTGGCACCCTCCTGAAGTGGACTTCCTTGTGGTGTGACATCCAGCAAAGTCACTGTCTGAAAATCCTGAAAGCTTGATATTCCCATTAGCTGGATACCAGATACCAAGTGTGGGAGCACCTTTTATGTATCTGAAGATCCTTTTTACAGCAATGAGGTTTGATTTTCTGGGAGCTGATTGACTTCTTGCACAGACACATGTTGCAAACATGATGTCTGGTCTAGATGCAGTTAGGTACAATAAAGACCCAATCATGCTTCTATAAAGTGTTTGGTCAATCAGCTCATCTTTTTCATCAGACATGACCAACTTATTTGTTGCCATGGGTGTGCTGCATGGTTTACAATCATTCATATCAAATTTGGTCAAAAGTTCTTTAGCATATTTGCTTTGATGAATGAAGGTTCCATTTTGCATTTGTTGTACTTGGAGACCAAGAAAGCATTACAACTCACCCATTGCACTCATTTCAAACTCAGCTGTCATGAGTTCTCTAAACTCTTCACACATTTTGTTACATGTGCTTCCAAAAATAATGTCATCCACCTAAATTTGGACAATCATTAAATCCTTCTCTCTCCATTTTAAAAATAGTGTTTTATCAATGGTACCTCTTTTGAAACCATTTGAGAGTAGGAAGTTGGAAAGAATTTCATACCAGGCCCTTGGTGCTTGTTTTAGGCCATACAAGGCTTTGTTTAGCCTGTAGACATGATCTGGATAAAATGGATCCTCAAAACCTGGAGGTTGACAAACATATACCTCTTCTTGAATTGTACCATAGAGGAAAGCACTTTTGATATCCATTTGAAACACCTTCATGTTATGGTTGACAGCAAAGGCCAGGAACAGTCTAATGGCTTCCAATCTTGCAACAGGGGCGAATGTTTCATCATAATCAATCCCCTCTTCCTGTCTGTAACCTTGAACCACAAGCCTGGCTTTATTCTTGACAACAATGCCCCTTTCATCAGTTTTGTTCTTGAAGACCCACTTTGTGCCAATGGGACTAACCTCTTCTAGCAGTGGTACAAGCTCCCATACTTGTTTTCTTTTAAACTGTTGCAGCTCCTCTTGCATGGCTTCTACCCAGCTGTTGTCTTTCAGTGCCTCTTGGTACTTGACTGGCTGATGGAGTGATAGAAAACCAGCAAAAAGACAAATGTTTTGAGTTTGGCTACTTGTGAGCACCCCTTCATTGATGTTGCCAATGATTTGATCAGGTGGATGAGATCTCAAGTAGATTAAATCTCCTTGGTATGGGATGATGGCATTTGTTGGTGAAGGCTGCAAATGTGTATCATCTGAGCTAACCACTGCTGGGGACTTTGATGATCCAACAGTGGCTTCAAAAGGTGGTGGAATAGGAGGCAATGAAGTGGACACCTGCTGACTTTTATCCACAGGTTGGGGACTTTTGTCAGCAGTGTTTGAGGATGTGGAAGCAGTGGTTGATGGGCTACTTTGGTCAACAACTGTTGAGGTAGCAGTGGTTGAGCTTTGACAACTGTTTTGAACAGCTGATGCTTTTCCCTTTGTTGCAGACCTTTGAGGGATGATGATTTCATACCCATAGTCTGGTGATGTATCCTCTGATGGACCTGCATTGTTAGTCTTGACAACAGTATTTTCAAAAGTGAATTTTTCAAGATCAAACAGATCTGCAGGATTTGCTGGGATTTACATTCAAAGTCTCCTCCACTGCCTTGGTCAGTGTATTGAACACTTTGTAGGCCTTGGCAGTGGTTGAGTATCCCAGATGATAACCACAATCAATTTTGGCTGCAAATTTTGAAATGGAATCTTTTAAGTTCAAAATAAAGCATGGGCAGCCAAACACCTTGAAATATGAGATCAGTGGTTTGATTTTATACAGAATTTCATAAGCAATCTTTTTGTGCCTGGGGTTTATTAAAACTCTGTTCTGGACATAGTAAGCAGTGTTTACTGCCTCTGCCCAGAAAGTTAATGGCAAACCTGAATCTGCAAGCATAGTTCTGACAGCCTCAATCAAAGTTCTGTTCTTTCTTTCAACAACCCCATTTTGCTCTGGTGTTCTAGGGATGCTGTACTGCCTTACAATCCCTTTCTTCACACAGAAGGCATCCAACTCCTTATTTATAAATTTTGTGCCATTGTCACTCCTAAAGCTTTTCACTGGAAGGTCAAATTGCTTTTCAACCTGTGTCACAAAGTCTTGCAAAATGCCTGCAGTCTCATCGTTTGAGTGTAAAAAGAAAGTCCATGTAAACCTAGAAAAGTCATCAACAATAACTAAACAATATCTTTTCTTCTTGAGGCTCATGACTTGAACTGGGCCAAACAAATCCATGTGTAGCATTTGCAAACGCTGGGTTGTTTTGGACTTTTCAATGGACTTATAAGAACTTTTATGCTCTTTTCCTTTTAAACAGGAAATGCAATGTTCAGGACATGAAAACAATTTTTGTGGTAGGCCTCTCACCAAACCATTTTTTGAAATATCTGTGATTGTCTTAAGATTTGTGTGCCCCAGCCTTCTGTGCCAAAGTTCTGTCTATTTGTTAGAGGCAGCTAAGAACAGACAGGCATCAGCTCTGGGACACTCTTTTGACATATCAACAACATAAACATTGCTACTTCTTTGAGCAACAAGTTTAGTTAGACCAGTGTTGATTATTGCTTCAATCTTCTTGACCATTTCTGGTCCAACAATCCTACAACAATATTTTGTGAAGAATGACCCAAACCCTTTGTCACTCATTTGTGATACACTCAGAAGGTTGAATTTTAGATTGTCTATCAGATTGACATTTTCAAATATTACATTTCCAGACTGCACTGTACCAGACCCCAGAACTTTCCCTTTACTATTATTCCCAAAGGATATATCACCCCCTCCATGGATTTTAAAGTCTTTGAGGAGGGCTTTACATCCTGTCATGTGCCTGGAGCCTCCACTATCTACATACCAAAGACTATCAAAGCATGCAGAAGCTCCCTGCACATGAAGTAAAAGGATTAGTTCATTAGGGTCTCCAAAGCCAACAGGGCTTTGGATGGGGTCTCAACAGTGTCTGGGGTGGATGCAAATTGATGGACAGTGGTTAGATCAGGGGTTTGGAGAGTTTTAGTACTGTTTCTTGCTAACCACTGCTGGGGGTCTTGACCAATCACCTGTTGGTAACCAAAAGGATGCCTATTCACTTTAGGTTTAGAGGGCCTTTTGTAGGCCTCGTAAACGTGTGGAATCCTTTGGTAAGACTGTTTTTCCTTGCCTTTTCTGAACTGATTGGCACGGGGTGCATCAGTAACCTCAATATCTCTTTTGACAGATGTTTGGTTCAGCTGTTTTGTGACAGCTGTTTGAACTGGCACAAACAGTGGTTGTTTCTTGGTGAATTTGACAGATGTTGATGATGATGATGGCCTCAAGGATGTTTTATCAATGTATTCATTCTTTTTCACATCAAAGTTTTTGAGATACACACATGCTTGAGTTTTGTGGTTTGTTTTACCAAAAAAAATGCAACTTTCAGCTGAAACAATGACACTTGTTCTGTTTAAATCATAAGCTTTTAAGTGGAAACAGTCTTTTGTTAGATGATTCCTTTTCTCACAGAATTCACAAAACAAGTTATCAATTTTTTCTTTCTTCTTTCTCTTTTCAGACTCCTTTGCAGCAGAGGTTTTAACCACTGCTGGGATGTCCTTGAGAGGTATGACTTTAGCTTTTGGAGCTTTAACACCATCAGTTGATGTAAAGTCCATTGGCTTGAAATTTTCAAGAATATCACACGCATCAGACCATTTTGGTTTAAACTGATAGTCTTCAAGCACCTCAAAAGTAGAGGATCCCATTGGTCTGTCAAGTGTGATTTTGTTACCAAGTTTGTCAGTGATTTTCACTTCTTGGCCATTCTTGTTTGTGGGTATGAACTCAGTGGTTACATCAGTGGTTTGAACAGATTTTCCAAAAGCAGTGGTTTCATCATCATGTTTTCTATACCCAACCCCAAATTTCACATTGCTTTTTATCTGTTTTTCAAGCATAACCTCATACCCTTTGCATGATTCCACCCATCTCTCACATGTGATCTGGGTAGACTCCAACTCCTTTTTGCAAACTTGGTATTTTTCTACCATAGTTTGGAGTTGAGTTTTGGTTATGCTTTGTTCTTCTTTCAGACTGCTGATCTCTTTTTCCTTTTTAGTCAATTTGTTTTTAAGTTCTTTTAAAGATCTTTCAAATTTGACTTCATCAGTTAAGATTTTATCCCGAAGGTTTTCATTTACCTCTTTGATGTTAGCAAAAGCAATAATGCAATTGTCAGAACACAATTTTTCAAGAACTTGAGGTGATACCTTGGCAGCAACCATCATTGCACAATCACATTGAGGATTTTCTTCATCATCAGCTCTTTCTTCTTTCTCACCTACTTTTTCTTCTTTCTTTTCTTCCTTGTTCTCTTCAGACCACGGGTCTGTCAGTGGTTCAATCAGGGTACCTGAACTTTCTCCCAACAGTAGTTCACCAGCCACAGCAGTAACCACTGCTTCAGTCACCTCATCCATTGTTCCAGTACTCAGCTGTTCCTCTTCAGTTTCAACCCCCTCCTGTATTGACTCTAATGCCATCAAACAAAATTCATTATGAGAAGAATCATTAGAAGCATAGAGTGCAAAATTCTCATCACTAAGATCTTCAGGCAAACTTCTCCAGTCAACAAACCCTTGAGTGAAAAAACTTTGTTGATCTGGTTGTACTGCTGCTGGAGCAGTGGTTTGAGGTGCAACAGGTTGCACTTGTACCTGTGGAGCAGGGGTTTGAACGTACTGAATTTGTGGGACAGTGGTTTAGACATAATGCACAGGCACAGGGGCAGCAGCATAGTGAGAAGTATTCACTTGAGCTGCAGGGGTATATTGGGTATAGTGCACAGTGTTTTGACTTTGTGGTCTAGGGTTAGAGCTAGGTTGAGTAACTATTGGTCCAGTGTTTTGACTTCTGCACTCCCTAGCAAAGTTCCCTAACCTATTGCACTTGTAACACTTGATTTTCGATTTATCCAACCCAACCCTCAAATTCCCATGAAGTCCTGGGAATTTTCTCCCTGTTCTTTTATAGAATTTGCTAGTTCTAACACTGAGCAAAGCCAACTGGTGCAGAATATCCATCTCTTCTAAGTCAGTGGGATCAAAATGTTGTAAATCATTGAGTTCAAAGCTTAGATTGTTTGACATCTGGTTTTTGTTTGCAGTGAATGCATAACTTGCAGAGTGAGGATCAGGGTTGTTAAAATTTGCTCCAGCAGTTATGTCAATGAAGTGATCATAACCCTGATCCTTACCACTGCTCCCAGATTCTTCTTAACCCAGAAGAGCAGTATTACCGAATGTATAATCATCAACGACTTTTCCTGACTCTTGTAACTTCCTTTTCTGGTTCAACTCCCTTTCGTAGGTCAGGAGTCGACCGTGGAGTTGGGTCAAGGTCAGATCCTTAAACTCAGGTGAGTGTCGGGTGACAAAAACTATGGTGTCCCATTTTTCTGGCAGTGATCTGATGAACCTGCTATTTTGAGTTGAGTTTGTAAAAGTGGTATTAACAAGCCTCAGTTCACTGATGAGACAACTAAAACGCTCAAATTGTTGCGTCAGTGATTCACCTCTAACATGACACAATGTTTCGTACTGTTGGTTCAGGATTTCCCTATTGTTTTCTATGACTTCTTCAGTCCCCCCTAAACTGTTCCTTAAGCGCGTCCCATAACTATTTCGGCACTGTTACAGTGTAACAGTCCAACATATATCTCATTGGGCAGCGCTGATGCTATGATGCTAAAAGCTTTAGCATCTAGTTCGAACTTTTGATAGTCGGTTTCGGTATAATTTTCAACTGGTTTTGGAACGAACTTTTTAGCATCTTCAGCGCTTGGCACTGTGGGAACGTGGGGACCAAAGACAACAGACCTCCAACAACCTGTGCTTTGTTGAGCGAGGATGTGACCCATCCTCCTCTGGCAGATGTTGTACTCATTTCTTTTTAGCATAGGTGGTTTAAAAAGCGAGCCGATGTTGTTTTTATCATCCTGAGATTGTGACGTCATTCTTGTTGTTTTACAGACACTGAGAAATCAACTATAATGGTGATTAATCCTTGCTCTGTTTTTCAACCAACGAACAAACGATCAGTATCAACTTGTAATGAGCCGAACTATTTACGTCAAAATGATTGTTAAATAAAATTTGACTGTCCAGGCTCTGATACCAATTGTTGGATCTGAGTTTGATTCTGATTGTATTTTGTGTTTGCAATTAAAATGAAAATGGATGAGAGTGCAGCGGAATTATGATGAAAACAAACTTTGCATACAACCAAACGAGAGTAATACTTTAATCAAACATCTTTTCTCAATGAATCGGAAGATTGAATTTATTTCAAAATCGATTACAATGATTGATGAATGAATGCAAACTCCCCCTCAGCCAGAGCTCAGTGTTTGTTCGTGCAAAGAAGACGATGATGCAAAGAGCTAATAGAACAGTACCAAGTACTAAGCTATTTATAGGCAGTTGCAAACCACTGAGCATCTTAGCTGATGTCACCATGAAAGTGACATCTAACCTCCTAACAAACTCTAACCTCTGATCTATACAAACACTGCTATGTTAACTACTGCTATTACATTACATTACATTACAAAGCAGACTATAGATCAGCTGCTGCAACCTTCCACTGCTATGAACCCAGCAGTACTTATCCGGATCAGCAGTGCTTGACTCAAGGCAGTAGATTGAATCAGCAGGGCTTTAGTCTTTCATCAGGTCTTTACTTGAACAACATTTGTAGGTCAGCAGTTTGCAAGATCAGCAGATAGGAGGTCAGCAGATGTTGAAATCACTTTCAAGGGGAGAGATTTGCATGTAAACATCTGCTTATTGTAGATCCACTGCTCTGATCCAGTTTTGGCTTTAATTATATGTTCCTCTGATAGGGTTCGATCCCAACAGTTTGATATGTGTTATGTGTAATGTATGTATACATACAAACGAACCGAACGCACAACACAACTCGATCGCACAAGCCCTGTTGGGCCGCACAAATTGTAATCGAACCAAAGGGGAGCCCATGTAAAGGGTTCGGCCCACTCTCCCTTATACGCATGCAAGCACCCACCATTTGGGTTTTGTTTCTCATATCTTGCAAAACACAACACACACAAAATCCTACTCTCTTTCTCTCCTCTTGAAGCCGATGGCAAACACTCCCATCTCTCTCGAAGCTTTATCGTTCGGATTAACTCTCATCCCATTCTCTAACCGATTAGTGTAATACTTTTGATTGCATGATTGATGATGTGTTGACTTATATGTTTTTACATGATGATTAGGGAGGTTATGTGTTTGATATTGTTAAGGGTTTGTGTTCATAATATCGGCTCACATGTGTATTTGATAATGTTCATATGACTTGGAATTGCATGATATTAATCAAGAACCGAATGTATATTTATTCGACTGTGATGTGTTTATGTTTAGACTGATTTGGAATTGAGGATTTAGAACCGAATAGATGTTAATCGGCTGTTATGTTTCTGCCTCTCGGATTGTTTGTTTGATGATGTTGAAAGCTTTAAATCGAATAGTTTGAATGTTTTAAGATGTTGTTTATGCTTGAAACATGATTAGGGTTCATAGAGATTTGATGTTAAAAACCCTTGTTGATCGATTTATTTGTTTGAATGGAAACTGTTTGTTGTTGATTGATATCTACATAAATGGAAACCATATAACTGATTAGCATAATTTTCGGATGTTAAAACAAATCACACAAGTTTCTCTTCGGTCGCACAAGATCAGATCACATAGAATCTGATCTGATCGCACAAGACTGGTCTCACAACAAAGTCGCACATGCCATAGAGTGCAACTGATTAAACACAGCGTACAACACAGCTTTTGCATGATTGCACAAGACCTTGTGGATCGCACAAGATAGTGCCGATCGCACAAGGCTTGGGCACACACAAATTATTACACTGTTGGGCCTCAAAGCCCAATTCCCGGTCACACAAGATGTTCTGGATCGCACAAGATTATCCGGACCACACAAGACCATTGCATGTTATTAAATTGGGCCGTGTATCTACGTTGGGATTTTGATTTTTTGGGCCGGGCTTATTGGATCGCACAACATGCTGTGGATCGCACAAGGTTGTGCTGATCGCACAACATGTTGGGCCGGATAGTGTTGGGTTTCAACTATCCACTCGCACAAGATGTTATTGGGCCTACCTTGTTATCTCAGCCCAATACATCCTGGTCGCACAAGTATGAATCTGTTACGCACTTGACTGTTAATGTGTTGCCATGATCAATATGTGTGCATAACCTGTTAGCTTATGTGTAAACATACGTGCATTACTTGAACCTAGACCTGACTTGTATGGTAACCATGTTAGGACGTGGTTGACCACATATAGCTCAAGTAACCTTTCTGTGTATCTGCCGAGCAAACCAAGGTGAGTTCACACTCCTTCCAAGGCATGGGATTCCCAGGGGTTGGGAATGGGATTGAATAACTACTCGTACTATCATTACTATTAAACTACTTTTTACTGTCCTCGGATTGAAGGGCACGTACGTAAAACCTACGTACACTCATACTTACTGCTGTCCTCGGATTGAAGGGCACGTACGTAAATCCTACGTACACGACCATAAGACCATCAACTCTATCAATTGAAGTCCCTCATTTATCGACTTAATCGCCGTGGCCTATGGCGAGCGGGTCATTAGTTAATAGCGCTATTAGGTTTAACAAACCTCACACCGTGCCAGTCCGACGGGCGTGTACTAATGGACTATGGGCAAAGGGTTAATGCTGATAGACATTGACTTAGGGCACCTCTTACATATTCGTAGCAGTCGATACGCGTGGTCTAATAACACATGGGAAGCCCCCACTAATCTTCGCAAACATGTCAGGGTGACCGCGATACGAATTAATACGATACATGGTTTACAAAACGAATATACGATTTACGAAACGAATGCTATCACTAAACAACCAACTGTGAACTCGCTCAACTTTGTTGTTGATTCGTTGTTACATGCCTTGCAGGTCGTTAGGTACTCATGGAGCTTGCACAGGGAGGCGCGGTCGTTGTGGGACATGGCAGTGTGTGCCATGCTAATAACATTTCTTTATTTCGTATTTAATACTTACATTGGGTTTTACAATTATGCTTCCGCTAAACACTTAACTATGCTTTGGTTTTGAACACCTTTCATATTGGTTGGTTGAATTATGTTTACTTACATGCTTGTTCAATATGATTGGTGGCTTGATCCTAGTCAGTCACGCCTCCAAGCGGTGATACTCCACATGTGGATTTTGGGGATGTGACGGATTGGTATCAGAGCCATTGGTTATAGCGAACTCGGGTTTAATAAGGGAAAACGTTTTTATTAAAACCAGACTATAACCTGTACAGTGCTCAACGATCCACAACGACGTTTCGCTCCACGTGCAAGACTCGACATTCTAGGTGATACGATTTATGCTTACATTGCCTACTTGTTAGATTACATAGAACATTTCTCATGGTATGGTTAGATAACGTAGTAACTATTGTTTGCAACATTGCGTGCTTACTCCCTTCTGTCATCGCACTTTCGCGAACCTCTCTCACTCATGTTTTCCTTTGTTATGAAGATCATGAGTGGACGCGTTAACATGACTCAAGCCCAATTGACGGCTCTGATTAACCAACAAGTTGCTGCGGCACTTGCAGCCGCCCAAGCAGGAGGTATATCCTGCAGTCGCAACCCACTCTAGGATCTTTAGATCCTACACTCCTAAGCCAACTCTTGTGTTTAACTTGTCCTATTCTCGTTTATACACCAGGCCAGCATGCTCAGCCGCCTGCGTGTACATTCAAAACTTTCATGGACTGTCGTCCTGGTACTTTCAGTGGCACTGAAGGGGCAGTTGGACTCCTCCACTGGTTCGAGAAGCTCGGGTCAGTCTTCGAAATGTGTGAATGCCCTGAGGCTCGCACGGTGAAGTACGCTACCGGTACTCTCGAGGGTATAGCGCTCACGTGGTGGAACGCTCAGGTCCTAATGCTGGGGTTGGTTGCTGCTAACGCCACCCCATGGAAAAATTTTAAGGAAATGATTAAGGAAGAGTACTGCAATCGTGATGAAATTCATAAGCTAGAAGTAGAGTTTTTCAACCTCAAGATGACGGGGTCAGAAATTGAAGCGTACACAAAAAGATCGAATGAGCTAGCTATCTTATGTCCTACTATGGTGGATCCTCCTATCAAACGCATCGAACTATACCTTAAGGGCTTAGTGCCAGAGATTCAAAGTCATGTGACTTCAGCTAACCTCGCCACCATCCAGCAAGTTGTTCAATTGGCTCATCGTCTCACCGATCAGGCGGTGGAGCAGAACAGGTTACCAAAGCGTATTAGTGCTACAACTTCTTCTGAAACTCCCGGCGACAACAAGCGTAAGTGGGATGGAACTTCAAGCAAAGGTTCAACTTCTGTTCAGTCTCAGTCTCAGCAGAGAAGGACTGGCGACCACAAGAACCCTGGTCAGCAATCTTCTGGTAGTCAAGGGTAGGGTGGATATCGAGGAAACCTTCCAAAGTGCAACAGATGCAATAGACACGACAGTGGTCAGTGCAACAAGGGTCTTTGCCAGAGGTGTCTCAAGATGGGTCATGAAGCTAAGGATTGTAGGAGCTCACGACCTGCGAATCAAAACCAACAACAATAACCACCAGCTCCACAAGACCAGCAGCAGCAACATCGAGGCAACAGAGGATGCTTTCAGTGTGGAGCTGAAGGCCACTTCAAGAAAGATTGTCCCCAACTGAACCGGAACCAGAACAACAACAACAATAAGAACAACCAGGGGAATGGAAACAACGGGGGTAACAACGGCAATGGTGCAAGGGGTCGTGCATTCGTTATTGGCCAGGGTGAAGCGAGGAATGATCCCAGTGTTGTGACGGGTAAGTTCCTTCTGGACGACTTTTATGTTACAGTTTTATTTGATTCGGGTGCTGATACTAGCTACGTGTCCTTAAAAGTTAGTCAAATGATTAAGCATACCCCAACACTTTTGAACACCAAGCACACTGTAGAGCTAGCAAATGGTAAGAGTTTAGAGGCCACACACGTAGTCAAGGGTTGTAATCTTGTTCTTGCTGGTCACACCTTCTCTATCGACCTCATTCCTATCGTTCTGGGTAGTTTCAACGTTGTCATTGGGATGGATTGGTTATCCCAACACCGAGCAGAGATTCTTTGCAACGAAAAGATTGTCCGTATTCCTTGTTCATGTGATGAACCTCTCATAATTCATGGCGACAAGAGGGGTGCTGTTGAGAGCATCATCTCTTTCCTTAAGGCCCAAAAGTGTTTGAGAAAGGGCCACACTGCTATTTTGGCTCTCGTTACTGACACCTCGAAGAAAGAGAAGAAGATAGAATATTTTCTGATTGTACGCGACTATCCTGAGGTATTTCCTGAGGAACTACCTGGTCTTCCGCCTCAACGCCAGGTCGAATTTCAGATCGAGCTAGCTCCTGGAGCAGCGCCTATAGCTCGAGCACCTTATCGTTTAGCCCCATCAGAATTAGAAGAACTGTCCACGCAACTACAAGAGCTTTTGAATAAGGGTTTTATTCGTCCTAGCTCTTCGCCATGGGGAGCTCCAGTGCTATTTGTGAAGAAGAAAGACGGTACTTTCAGAATGTGTATTGACTACCGCGAGCTCAACAAGGTGACGGTGAAGAATCGTTATCCTCTTCCACGCATTGATGACCTATTAGACCAGCTGCAAGGGTCGAGCTTTTACTCGAAGATTGATCTGAGATCAGGATATCACCAGCTGAGAGTCCGAGAAGAGGACGTCTCCAAAACAGCCTTTAGAACTCGTTATGGACACTACGAGTTTTTGGTTATGCCTTTTGGACTGACAAACGCACCTGCGGTCTTCATGGACCTTATGAACAGAGTGTGCAAACCTTACTTAGACAAGTTCGTTATAGTATTCATCGATGACATCCTGATCTATTCTAAGAGTCAGGAGGAACAAGAGCAGCATCTACAACTTATTTTGGAACTCCTTCGAACAGAACAACTTTATGCAAAGTTCTTGAAATGTGACTTCTGGCTTCGTGAAGTCCATTTCCTAGGCCACGTGGTAAACAAGGATGGGATCCATGTTGATCCATCCAAGGTAGATTCGATCAGGAACTGGCCTGCACCCCGTACACCAACAGAAATCCGCCAATTCTTGGGCTTGGCAGGTTACTACAGAAGGTTTATCAAGGATTTCTCTAAGATTGCGCAACCTCTCTCCTCACTAACTCAGAACGGTGTCACTTATCGTTGGGGTGATGCACATGAAGCTGCGTTTCAACACTTAAAGGATAGACTTTGTAGCGCTCCTATCCTCTCATTGCCTGAAGGCACAGACGATTTTGTGGTTTATTGCGCCGCATCCATTCAGGGACTTGGATGTGTGCTGATGCAATGTGACAAGGTTATTGCTTATGCGTCACGTCAACTTAAGATTCACGAAAGGAACTACACTACGCATGATTTCGAGCTGGGAGTTGTTGTTTTCGCACTCAAGATATGGAGACATTACCTGTACAGTACCAGGTGCACCATTTACACCGATCACAGGAGTCTCGGGCATATCTTCAAACAGAAGGAGTTGAACATGCGTCAACGTCGATGGGTTGAGCTATTGAACGATTACGAATGTGCAATCAAGTTCCATCCAGGCAAAGCCAATGTTGTGGCTGATGCCCTCAGTCGAAAGGACACTACGCCTAAGTGCGTGCGAGCATTACAACTTACCATCCAGTCTAGTCTTCCTTCCCAGATACGAGATGATCAGGTAGAAGCATTGAAACCAGAGAACGTCAGGACTGAAGCCCTACGCGGCTCAAGGCAACGATTAGAACAAAAGGAAGACGGGGCATACTATGTAACGGGACGCATTTGGGTCCCACTCTATGGCAACCTACGAGAGCTTGTGATGGATGAGGCACACAAGTCTCGCTACTCAGTACATCCTGGTTCGGATAAGATGTACCACAATATCAAAACTACATATTGGTGGCCTAGCATGAAAGCCCACAGAGCAACCTACGCTAGTAAATGTTTGACTTGTGCGAGAGTCAAAGTTGAATACCAGAAACCCTCAGGCCTACTTCAACAACCAGAGATACCAGAACGGAAATGGGAGCAAATTTCCATGGATTTCCTTACTGGCCTGCCTAGATCTCAGAGCGGAAATGACACTATTTGGATGATCGTGGATCGACTCACAAAGTCTGCACACTTCTTGGCTATAAAAGAAATAGATAAGTTCTCTACTTTAGCAGACGTTTACTTGAAGGAAGTTGTCTCGAGGCACGGGGTGCCCACCTCTATTATCTCTGACCGTGATGCACGTTTTACTTCAGAACTGTGGCAAGCAATGCAGAAATCCTTTGGCTCACTTTTAGATATGAGCATAGCTTACCACCCGCAAACGGATGGGCAGTCTGAACGGACCATCCAGACCCTTGAAGACATGCTTCGTGCATGTGTTATCGATTTTGGCAACGACTAGGAAAAACATCTCCCATTAGTGGAGTTCTCGTATAATAACAGTTACCACACCAGCATTCGGGCCGCTCCATTTGAGGCATTTTGCGGGCGTAAATGCCGGTCACCTCTTTGTTGGGCAGAGGTGGGGGATAGTCAGATCACTGGCCCAGAACTTATGGTAGAGAAAATAGAACGGAATGCTCGAATACGACAACGAATGGCGGCAGCTCGTGAACGTCAGAAAAGCTACGTTGATAAGGGCAGGAAACCACTCGAGTTCCAGGTTGGGGATCGAGTGCTAATTAAAGTCTCACCCTGGAAGGGTGTTGTTCGTTTTGGCAAACGAGGCAAACTTAACCCACGATATGTTGAACCATTTGACATCATAGAGAAAATAGGCAGGGTGGCCTACAAACTGAACCTACCAGCAGAACTCAGTGGAGTTCACAACGTTTTCCACGTGTCGAATCTGAAGAAGTGCCTGTCAGATGAGACCCTCATAGTTCCTTTGAAGGAGCTCAACATCGACGAACTATTGCGATTCGTCAAAGAACCAGTAGAGATTACTGACCGAGATGTGAAGATTCTCAAGCGTACTAGAATACCTCTCATTCGAGTTCGTTGGAACTCCCGTCGGGGCCCATAGTTCACCTGGGAACGCGAAGACCAAATGAAACAAAAGTATCCCCAACTATTCGCAAACAGTACAACCACTACTGAGGCTAAAGCTACTACGGAATTTCGAGACGAAATTCCAGATCAACGGGGGGAGGATGTGACACCCCAGGAAAACCAGGAAAACCATGCAACTTAACTAGCTTCCTCAGTGAGTACGTACCAAATTTCGGGACGAAATTTCTTTCAACTTGGGGATAATGTGACAACTCGTATTTCAGAACCTATTTATGTGCTTAATGTAACGTATGTGAACACTATGTGACTATGTGAACTTGATGATTAATGAAATGTTATGTTTGATATGTGTTATGTGTAATGTATGTATATATACAAACGAACCGAATGCACAACACAACTCGATCGCACAAGCCCTGTTGGGCCGCACAACTTGTAATCGAACCAAAGGGGAGCCCATGTAAAGGGTTCGGCCCACTCTCCCTTATACGCATGCAAGCACCCACCATTTGCGTTTTGTTTCTCAAATCTTGCAAAACACAACACACACAAAACCCTACTCTCTTTCTCTCCTATTGAAGCCGACGGCAAACACTCCCATCTCTCTCGAAGCTTTATTGTTCGGATCAACTCTCATCCCATTCTCTAACCGGTTAGTGTACTACTTTTGATTGCATGATTGATGATGTGTTGACTTATATGTTTTTACATGATGATTAGGGAGGTTATGTGTTTGATATTGTTAAGGGTTTGTGTTCATAATATCGGCTCACATGTGTATTTGATAATGTTCATATGACTTGGAATTGCATGATATTAATCAAGAACCGAATGTATATTTATTCGGTTGTGATGTGTTTATGTTTAGACTGATTTGGAATTGATGATTTAGAACCGAATAGATGTTAATCGGTTGTTATGTTTCTGCCTTTCGGATTGTTTGTTTGATGATGTTGAAAGCTTTAAATCGGATAGTTTGAATGTTTTAAGATGTTTTTTATGCTTGAAACATGATTAGGGTTCATAGAGATTTGATGTTAAAAACCCTTGTTGATCGATTTATTTGTTTGAATGGAAACTATTAGTTGTTGATTGATATCTACATAAATGGAAACAATATAACTGATTGGCATAATTTTCGGATGTTAAAACAAATCACACAAGTTTCTCTTCGGTCGCACAAGATCAGATCACATAGAATCTGATCTGATCGCACAAGACTGGTCGCACAACACAGTCGCACAAGCCATAGAGTGCAACTAATTAAACACCGCGTACAACTCAGCTTTTGCATGATCGCACAAGGCTTGGGCCACACACAAATTATTACACTGTTGGGCCTCAAAGCCCAAATCCCGGTCGCACAAGATTATCCGGACCGCACAAGACCATTGCATGTTATTAAATTGGGCCGTGTATCTACGTTGGGCTTTTGACTTTTTGGGCCGGGCTTATTGGATCGCACAACATGCTATGGATCGCACAAGGTTGTGCTGATCGCACAACATGTTGGGCCGGGTAGTGTTGGGTTTCAACTATCCACTCGCACAAGATGTTATTGGGCCTACTTTGTTATCTCAGCCCAATACATCCTGATCGCACAAGTATGAATGTGTTACGTACTTGACTGTTAATGTGTTGCCATGATCAATACGTGTGCATAACCTGTTAGCTTATGTGTAAACATACGTGCATTACTTGAACCTAGACCTGACTTGTATGGTAACCATGTTAGGACGTGGTTGACCACATATAGCTCAAGTAACCTTTCTGTGTATCTGCCGAGCAAACCAAGGTGAGTTCACACTCTTTCCAAGGCATGGGATTCCTAGGGGTTAGGAATGGGAATGAATAACTACTCGTACTATCATTACTATTAAACTACTTTTTACTATCCTCGGATTGAAGGGCACGTACGTAAAACCTACGTACACTCATACTTACTACTGTCCTTGGATTGAAGGGTACGTACGTAAAACCTACGTGCACGACCATAAGACCATCAACTCTATCAATTGAAGTCCCTCATTTATCGACTTAATCGCCGAGGCCTATGGCTAGCGGGTCATTAGTTAATAGCGCTATTAGGTTTAACAAACCTCACACCGTGCCAGTCGGACGGGCGTGTACTAATGGACTATGGGCAAAGGGTTAATGCTGATAGACATTGACTTAGGGCACCTCTTACATATTCGTAGCAGTCGATACGCGTGGTCTAATAACACATGGGAAGCCCCCACTAATCTTCGCAAACATGTCAGGGTGACCGCGATACGAATTAATACGATACATGGTTTACAAAACGAACATACGTTTTACGAAACGAATGCTATCACTAAACAACCAACTTTGAACTCGCTCAACTTTGTTGTTGATTCGTTGCTACATTCCTTGCAGGTCGTTAGGTACTCATGGAGCTTGCACAGGGAGGCGCAGTCGTTGTGGGACATGGCAGTGTGTGCCATGCTAATAACATTTCTTTATTTCGTATTTAATACTTACATTGGGTTTTACAATTATGCTTCCGCTAAACACTTAACTATGCTTTGGTTTTGAACACCTTTCATATTGTTTGGTTGAATTATGTTTACTTACATGCTTGTTCAATATGATTGGCGGCTTGATCCTGGTTAGTCACGCCTCCAAGCGGTGATACTCCGCATGTGGATTTTTGGGGTGTGACAGTAATTAATAATGATCTACATGTACCTCAAGATACCTGATCCTCATGTGCTTGGCAATTTGCAAACCAGCTATCAAGGCTTTATACTCAGCCTCATTATTAGTAATTTGAAACTCACAAGCTATTGAGTGGGGTATTATGTCCCCCTGTGGCGATTTTAGTAGTATTCCTAGTCCAGTTCCCTTGATGTTTGAAGCCCCATCTGTGAAGAGTATGCAAGGATCCTTAGTCTCTTCAAGCTGTTGAACTTCCAACTCAACTTCCCTTTGTAGATCACTACTGAAATCTGCCACAAAGTCAGCTAAGGCTTGGGATTTAATGGCAGTTCTAGGTTCGTATCTTATATCATAAGCACTAAGCTTTACTGCCCATTTAGCCATCCTTCCTGACATTTCAGGTTTCCTGAGAACATTCTTAATTGGAAAGTGCATGAGTTTAGTAGATGCCATAATCAAAGCAAGGATAAGTTTTTCAAAATGTAAATACCTGGATTTAGTGTTAGGATCTGAGTTTCTTTTTTATTGTGTTTTTATTTAAGAAATGATGAAGATGAACAAGTAATGCAACGAAATTAAAATGGAAATAAACTTTGCACATAATCAAACAAGAGAAATGCTTTTAACACAGAAGTTTAACATTGAACCCAATGCTTGAATTTATTCCAATCACCGATTACAATTTTGCATGCATGTAACAAACTCCCCCTCAGCCTGAGCTCACAATGTTTGTTCGTACAGGAAGAAAAGTGATGAAGAGCTAATAGAACAGTACAGGGTACTGTTCTATTTATAGGCACGCCCAAACCACTGTGGCATCTTTGCTGACGTCACCATGATAGTGACATCTAACCTCCTAACAAACTCTAACTACTGCCCTCATTACAACTACTGATAGCAAACAACTGATTACAAAATATTACATATAAATACATTAAACTACTGATTCTTCATTCCACTGCTCAGTCTTCAGCAGTGCTTCTAGTCTCCAGCAGTACTTGAGATAAGGCTGTTGTTTGAGTCATCAGCATTTTGGTTTTTTCAGTCCTTTGGAATCAACAACAGTTAGGAAAGGCAGTAGTTTTGTCCATCAGTTGTTAGAGCCATTATCAATGGGAAAGCTTGTGTACAAACATCTGCTTATTCTGGATCCACTGCTCTGATCTAGTTTTGGCTTTAATCATCTGTTCCTCTGATAGGGTTCAATCCCAACAATCTCCCCCTGGAACAGATGATGCCAAAACCCTTCATTATTGTAGATCTTTATTGTCTCATCAGCAGTTCCCTTATCAGACCTTTAAGTTGTAACTCAAAGTCTAGGGCATCTGTATCATCTTCATCCCTACAAAGTGTAAGATCAAGGAGACCCTGCAGATCTTCAAGACTCAGGTCTAGTGCTTGTTCCCTTGATATTTTCTTCACTTCTCCACTGGATTTGATCAGAGTCAATACGTGGGACTGTTTGTCAGTTTTCCACTTTAGTATTTTTGAATCCAGTGGGTTTCTTGGGAGATTTTTATTTGAAGATGAGTTGGGAGATGGTGGCCTGGTGATAACTGGCTGAGCAGTGCTTTGTGCTTGAGCAAGCTCAGGAATATCAGCTGTCATTTGCTTGAGGACCATTTTTAAAACTTCATTACCTGCTGCTATATCCTCTACAGTTTCTGCATCCATCTGTTTTTGCCTCCTTCTTTGATAAAGGATGGCACCAGGTGGAGCAGGGGCTTTCCTGACTTGCAGTTTTAGTGGTCTTGTTGAAACCACTGCTTCAGGATAGTCAGGCATTTGTGGAATATTTGGATTTGTCTTTCTTAGTTCTTCCAACCTTTTGTAGCTGGCCCTGACTTTGTCTTCTTTCCACCTTGTCACCTGATTTCTTGACCTAAAATCAGCAGTGATAAGTTCCTTTTTCATTCTCTTTAGTTCTAACACTTTGTCTGGTACATTTTTCATGTACTTTGTCCAGACAGGAGGAGTCTGTTTCACTTTGTCATTATTCATTTTTTCAATTCTTTCTAACTCCTCCTTGAGCTCACTGATGGTCCATTCTTTGTATTGAGCTTTATCTCCCTTGTATTTCTTGAAGGCCATTATGTGCTGAATGTAATATTTTCTTAAAGTTTCATCATCTCTTTCGGAAAGCTTTTGACACAAATCTTTTGAAAAGTGCTCCAAAGTTCTGACTTGTGTGAGCAGAAATTGATAGTGCCTTTGAATTTCTTTATCATATTTTCCTTGTGTGTCTCTTTTAGAAATATCCTCAGCCTGTTGAGCCTTTATGTTTAAATACTCTTCAATATTATTTGGCCTTGGATATCCTTGAACAGATGGTACGTTTCTTTTAGCAGGATCATCTTCAGAATAAAAAGATTTAATCTCTTCAATATTATTTGGCCTTGGATATCCCTGAACAAATGCTGAAACAATGGCAGTGATTGGTTTTTGAACTTGGGCTGAAGAGAGAGGAACAGGGTTTGGTATAGTAACAAGTGAAAAAGGTTGTGAAGTTATTTGTGGTAGTGAAGGGTCATCATTGAGTATCATCCTTCTCCGTTTGGGTTTAGGAGAGGCTGGTGGTGTTTTGGATGGTTGTGAAGTGTTGATTTAAGTGGTGGTGATTTAAGTGGAAAATGGCTGACTAACAGTTGTTGAAACAACTGGTGTTTCAACCAATGTTGTCATTACAACTGATGATGTGTCATCAGCTGTCTCTGCTTTTTGGCAGGAGTGGATGGTGGTTTTGTAGTTGTTTTTGGTGGTGATGGTATTTTTGGTGGGGCAGTGGTTGAAGTGGTGGTTGTTGGTTTAACAACTGCTGAAACCACTGAAGTACCAATAGTTGTTGATACAGCAGGTGTTGCAACAACTGTTTGGGTGGAAGATTGATGTGTGGTGGTTTTAGTAGGTTTGGGAGTTTGCTTTGTGGATCTGGATGGTGTGTATTTAGGTTCCCTCACTTTTCAAGTGGGATTCTTTCTTTTTCGCTCAGGATTTTTATCATCCTTTGGCTCAGAAATACCCTACTCATTCAGCTCCATAAAAGCTCTTTTCTCCTGTTCCCATCTGGCTTTATCCTTAGCTTCCCTATCCCTTTTTACACTTGCTTTTGCTTCAACAAGTGCATTTGTGGTTACATCAATCTTTTTACTACCATCTGGCAAGGGAATGTATGCAAGCATGCTTGACTTGTCTGGTTCAATATACAGGCCATCTTCATACCCTTTCTTTTTGAACTGCTTTAATTTCTCCCCCTTTTTGGAATTATCTGTTGGATGGTTATCCACAAATATAACAGTGGGAGGAGCAGTGCCAGTGGTGTGCAGCAAATGGGCCTTTATAGCCTTGATGTCAGCCTGGGTGTCTTTAAACCTTGACTCCTTGAGATTTCTGATCTTTTGAACTTGAATCTCATGTTGCTGATCAGCTAATTCTCTTTGATGCTGGAGGAGTGGTTGAAACAAATTCCAGAGCTCATTTGCAGTAGGTGCAGGTTGTGGTGCAGGTGCTTGAGCTGGAGCAGCAGTGGTTGGTACCTTTGGAACTTTCAACAACAGTTGCAGCATTTCTTTAATTTCTGCAACAGATGTATCAAGTTTATCAATTCTACCCGTCAATTCTCGGTACATTAAACCATCACCCAACGTAATGGGATCATCTGATTTCCCACTAGCAGTGGTTGTAACAGTGGTTGACTCAGGAAATGTATCCCAAAAGTCATCCACTGATGCCCCTTTGTCTTGGTACTAGGGACCTCTTCTGTATCCCAAAAGTCATCCTAAAAGTTTCGTTTTATTTATTCGATAAGTAATTTACATTGTTTTAACACGAAACAAAAAAGTTACATATCGACTATCACTGTTATTATGTCACTAAGGCCTCGTCCAGATCCTATGTGACTCATGCATCCTAGCAAGCAACATCAAGCAACAACACCTGAAACATATGTAAAAACAAAGTCAGCAAAGAAATGCTGGTGAGCACATAGGTTTTATAAGAGTGTCGGATTCATGGCTAGTTTACATGTTGCAATACCTTATTAAAACCTTGTTTTGAAAAGAGTATAATATTGCAACGAAATTAACCAACTCAAATCAAGCGGGTTATAATTTATAAAACCTCGTAGCCATGATTCTTAACCCAAAAACATTTGTTTTAGTAAACCAATTTGTAAAACATTTCGTATTAACTCGTTTAATAAATCTCGTATGGTTTATATCCTTTCGAAAACATCGTTATGTGACATCGTTTCAAATCGTTTACCCAAGTGAACTAAATAATGCCACGGTATGTAATATGTTGAAAACACTTATATATAAGAAGTATCAGCGGCGTATCAACCATGTTTTCACCATATTACACCCGTCCCGTTATCTAAACACTTACCCAAAAACCAATCGTTTATCCAACTCGTTTAATCTTGTTCAAATCGTTTCCAAATCGTTAACTCATTTAAGTCGTTTAAATCATCCTCGTTTTAATTGTGAAAACTACTTTTGGTCGTCTCGCTAATAACATTCAAACCTTCGTGACTCGACTATCTCGCTTCTTGTATTAACAAACCACCAAAGGGTAAGTTAACAATCACAGATTCAGTCGGTACCCACCTAACCCACACATAACCATGGGTGCAGTCTGATAACGGGATTTGTCAGATCCTATGATACTATAACCTAATACTGGTCAGTTTGGCCAAAATTAATGAATGTCATTTGTTATGTAACTACAACCAACAAGTTCGTTCACATTATCGAAATCGTTATTAGTTTAGTATAAACCATCTTAATCATTTTTGAAATCATCGTTATAATATCGAAAATCGTTTTGATACATATGAATCACCCCAAAACAATTGAAAACAGTAAAAATAGGGGAACTATGTACTCACATGAAGTGCAAAGTATCCTCAATCAATAGAACTTCAACAACACAAGTAAACCAGAGAAATCAAGCAACACCTAGTAATCGAATCACTAGTCAAACAATAGACGCCTAAATCAGATGATCGGACAGAATGAGGTCTTGTAAACCAAATGAGTGTTGGAACTCATGTGATATGGTTCATCAAAGCCTACATCCTAAATCGGAACCTAACCTAAGTGATTTCGACCCGTCACGACCCATTAAGGTAGCTTACGCTACGTTAATGCGTCATGCGCGCAAATGCGCGTTCGAGACGTCTAACTAGTCCTATGACAAGTATTATATGCCTAAACATGTTTAAATTAGTTGCATAATCAGTTATGTGACAAAAGTTTATGTTACATATGCTTAATTATCAATTATGCATGAAAAGGGCATTTTGGTCATTTACCTAAGGCACATAAACTACCTATCATACAACTAATTAAACCTAAGTGACCATAAGGTATAACCTCGGAAGGTTATTCCCTATACAACTATGGTCACTAAACATGTTTGGTCGGATCCTAATAATCGACCAAACGGGTCGAGTTCGAAAGTCTAAGCGGGTGCTTAGTCCACTTGACTTACGACTCTACACAAGCACTAAACTAAAAGTGACGAGCTAAACATGCTAAAACATGTTTAGTTAAGTTAGAAAACAGATTTTGATATAAAAACAAACGGTTTTGATACCCAAGAGTAGTTTGGTTACAAAATACGCATAAACACGCATTTAGGCCGAAACTACGACTCGTCACTATGCCTAGTCAACGTGGTAATCAGTAGGTATAGTCACAAGGGACTATAACCATCGTGATTACGCTGACGTTGCAAAGTTTAACGGAACTTTGTGTTGACCATTGACTGGTCAAAGCTGAAAGTCAAACAGAGTTTGACTTTCTGTTTGACTTTCATGCTAAAAACGCATAAAAGAGCGAAAGAGGACTTACAAAGGGTCCAAGAAGGTTTGATCCAATTTATTCTCAGGTATGAAGTGCAAGACTTCAACATAGAGAATGAAAATCAGATCAAATGTGCATAAATCAAATGGAGGGCATGGGTATTTATAGAATTCGGTAAACCGTTAGGATCGTTTCTCGCTTTTCGAGCTTTGATCTTGGCCCTCCACTTGGGCTCATGGTTTAGAAATACAAGGGGCTCGTAAATACCAGTCTATAGTATGCAAATCGGGGGTTGAAAACAATTGGAACAAGTGGTATTGACGAGATTCAATGTTTCTGCAATTCTGTGGTTCTGGGCACTGCTTACGGACTATAAGAAAGTCCCCATATGGTCTGTAAGGACCTTGCAGACCAACAACTTTCAAAAATGGCAGATTTAGTCCCTGAAGCCCCAAACTTGGTTTTCGATGCATTTTTGAAACGTTTAAGCCCCGTTAACCCCATTTCAAATCTCTAAAATGAAGTTAAAGTATAGGGAACTTGAAATGTGCTAAAAAATATCTCGGATGTTGGTTCGTTTGGTCGTACGGTTGCGTTGTTCGGTTAATTACGACGGAAGTCGCAACGGACGCAAAAACGATCCAAATTAAGCGACGAATGGAATTTTATCATGCCAATCACTAAAATAAAATATTTTAATGATTACATAAATTTTTGGATGTCCGGATGTATTCAGAACGTAAGATATGCGCAAAAATGCAAACTTATGCACTTTTTGACGCTTTTAGTCCCTGAATGACCAATAAGTTTATTTTAGCATATCGAACCCTTCAAAGCCTATTTCTAAGCTATGTAACGGATATTTAGAGTATGTTTAACTTATGATCAAGTTCCGGAATGTTCGTTACTATACACCAAACCATCCAAAACTTATTTCTAAGTTATGTAAAGGTTATTTAAGGTATGTTAAGCCTATGTCACTATTACTGACTGTTTGTCGCATTAAACTGACTGTGTTTACGCACCAGTTTGTGTACAACCTTCCAGAAAGCGATTTAAAGCTCGAAACCGAACTCGAATCAAAACGTAAAATTACCAAACACATTTATACACATAATAACACCAAAACACATATAATAACACCAAAGCACATTTTTTATTGATAATTAACATTGTTTTACATTGTACATCGATTATAGAGCATAGTTGTCACAGTCTCCCCTACTTCAGGAAATTTCGTCCAGAAATTTTAACTAGAGGAATCTTGTGAGAACAATTGCGGATATTTCGCCTTCATTTGGTCCTCACGTTCCCAAGTAAACTCTGGGCCACGTTTGGAATCCCAGCGAACATTGACCAATCGAATCCGTTTGTTCTTCAACTGTTTGAATGTACGGTCCACTATCTCCACAGGTTTCTCGACAAAGTTCATCGTTTTGAATCTCGTCGAGAGGAATGTGAAGATCAGCATCAGCTCAACACTTTCGAAAATTGGACACGTGAAAAGTCGGATGAATATTTCCAAGCTCTGGAGGTAGCTCTAGTCGATAGGTAACTTTTCCAATTCTTTCAATAATCTTAAATGGTCCAACAAATCGGGGTGCAAGTTTTCCCTTCTTTCCAAATCTCACCACTCCCTTCCAAGGTGACACCTTGAGTAGGACACGGTCTCCGATTTGAAATTCTAAGGGCTTGCGTCGCATATCTGCATAACTCTTTTGACAGCTTCGAGTTGTCACAAGATTATCGCGTATTTTCTTGATTTTGTCTGTTGTTTCCAGAATGAGCTCAGGTCCAGTAAGCTGGGCTTCGCCGATCTCATTCCAACAGACAGGTGAACGACATTTTCGACCGTAGAGAGCTTCGAATGGCGCCATATTAATACTAGCATGATAACTGTTGTTGTAAGAGAACTCGATCAGTGGAAGATGAGAATCCCAATTACCACCAAAGTCTATCACGCATGCTCTAAGCATATCCTCCAAAGTTTGAATCGTCCTCTCAGATTGACCATCTATTTGGGGATGATAAGCAGTGCATAGATTTAGTTGGGTTCCCAAAGCAGATTGCATGGTCTTCAAGAAATGAGATGAAAACCGAGCATCACGATCAGAAATGATATCCAAAGGAACACCATGTCGTGAAACAATATCATCAACATAAATCTTTGCAAGTTTATCAGCAGATAGATCCTCGCGAATCGAAATAAAATGAGCTGATTTCGTTAATCGATCGATAACAACCCAAATAGCATCATGACCTCTAGATGTACGCGGTAACTTTGTGATAAGATCCATAGCAATGTTCTCCCACTTCCAAACCGGTATCTCTGGTTGTACAAGCAAACCAGAAGGTCGTTGATGTTCAGCCTTGACTTTGAGACAAGTTGGGCATTTCGATACATAAAAGGCAACATCCTTCTTCATAATAGGCCACCAGTACTGAGTATGAAGATCCTTGTACATTTTATCAGCACCAGGATGGATAGAATATCGAGACTTGTGAGATTCGTCCATCACTAAAGTGCGAAAGATCGTCTTGTTTCGGAATCCACAAACGATCCTTGAAATAGAGTAAACCATCATCCTTCGTTTCGATTTTAAGTTCGAGTTGAAGCGGTAGCTCATATTTCAATAAGTCTTTGATCAAACAAGATCGTTGAGCTTGAAGGACACGAGATTGAATATCAGATAGAGTGCGAACAGAATGAAGCTTGGCTCGCTCTTTTCGACTAAGCACATCGGCTACGACATTCGCCTTACCAGGATGGTAGCGAATCTCACAATCATAATCGTTCAAGAGTTCAACCCAGCATCATTGCCTCATGTTCAGCTCTTTTTGATTAAGAATATGCAGGAGACTTTTGTGGTCTGTGAAAATCACACACTTTGTACCATAAAGATAATGTCTCCAGATTTTAAGCGCGAAAACCACAACTCCTAACTCAAGATCATGAGTCGTATAGTTCTTCTCGTGAACTTTCAACTGTCTAGACGCATAAGCTATGACTTTACCTCGTTGCATAAGAACGCAACCAAGTCCTAGATTCGACGCGTCACAATAGACAACGAAATCATCATTTCATTCAGGCAAAGATAGAACATGAGCATCACAAAGCTTCTGTTTCAGCGTTTGGAACGCTTCTTCTTGCTTGGGTCCCCACTCAAAAGGCTTATTCTTCTGAGTCAAAGCAGTGAGTGGAACCGCGATCTTTGAGAAATTAGAAATGAATCGACGATAATAACCAGCAAGACCAAGAAAAGATCGAATCTCTATAGGTGTCGTCGGTGTATTCCAATCCTTAATAGCAGCAATTTGGATAGATCCACATGAATACCCTGCTTGTTGACTATATGACCCAAGAACTGAACTTCTTTAAGCCAAAATTCACACTTGGAGAATTTAGCAAAAAGTTGTTCCTTCTTAAGGAGTTCCAATGTTAAGCGAAGGTGTTGCTCGTGCTCGGCTCGAGACTTTGAATAAATGAGAATATCATCGATAAACACAATGATGAACTTGTCTAAATAAGGTTTACAGACACTATTCATTAAGTCCTTGAAGATAGCTGGGGCATTCGTCAAACCAAAAGGCATGACAGTGAACTCGTAATGCCCATATCTTGTGCGGAAGGCAGTTTTGGGAATATCTTCTTCGAGAACACGAAGTTGATGATACCTAGAACGCAGATCGATCTTGGACAAGCATGAAGCAGCTTGCAGTTGGTCGAAGAGATCATCAATTCGAGGTAGGGGATATCGATTCTTGATGGTAAGCTTATTAAGCTCACGATAATCGATACACATTCGAAAAGATCCATCTTTCTATTTCACAAAGAGAACATGAGCTCCCCAAGGCGAAAAGCTCGGACAGATGAATCCTTTATCAGATAACTCTTGAAGCTGTTTTGATAACTCTTGCATCTCCGATGGTGCAAGACGATAAGGTGCTTTCGCAATCGGGTTGGCATTGGGTACAAGGTCAATTTGAAACTCGACTTGACGAACTGGGGGCAAACCAGGTAGTTCATCAGGAAACACCTCAGGATAATCACGAACAATCGGAATATCCTGAATACTCTTGCTCTATGATGGAGATGGTGAAGCCCGAGCTTTAGAGTGTCTAAATATAATGATTTATGTGTATTTGATGTGTTTATTTGATTGGAATGAAGTAACTATGAGAATTTGGTGTTTTGTAGGTAAAACACGTAATCCGATGTATTTATGAGGGTTAAAGATGAAGTTGTGAGCATAGGATGGGATATCGCAGCTTAAGGATGGATGTTAAAGCTTGTTCGGGTGTTATGAAGGCTCACGAGTGGAAGAAATATGGAAAAGAGAAGTTTGGGGACTAATTTGGTATATTATGAAAGTTATGTGGATCTTATATGTGCAAGTGTCAAAGAGGTATAAAGTTCAGGGGTTAATTCGGTACTTTGTGGAACTTATATGAAGCTCTTATATGCAAGAAGTGAGAAGACTAAAAGTACAGGGGCCTAAATGACATTTGTTGAAAGTTGGTGTGAAGAAGAAAATGGACTTGTGTATCGCGATCGTAGGCTCTGAGTTGTAACTCGTAGCTTACGAGTTCTTGGTGTTGTTTGAATTGTGGACATAATTCTTTTTTCGTAAGCTAGGAGTTACAACTCATAGCTTACGAGTTGCTTATGTTCAGCAATAAAGGAAGAGAAGGACACGACCGTAGCTTACGGTTTGTAGTTCGTAGCTTACGGTTTGGGCAGATTGTTCAACAGAGTTTTGTATTTGTAAGATACGAGTCCTGATTCGTAGCTTACGACCCGGTAAAGTTGAGAAACGCGAATTAAAGCCTTGAAGTCATATATTAGGGTTTTTAAAGAGGGAGATGATTATCTTATCATTCACGATCGATCAAGGCATCAAGGCACTCGATTTTCAAGGGTTCTTTCCTCTAATTCCATCAAGATTCTTCATTCAATCACGGAATCAACCATGATTTCTTCATCAAATCAAGCTTTTGAAGATTCTTCGTGCGAGATGAGTGGCTAAACTTTTTGTGGTTTCCTCCGGATGGAGGGTTTTTGTAAGTTAACGAATATTATGTGTTTGTGACAATTGTTTTAACCTGGTGATCTAAGCATTCGATGCTTTTCACCATTGATTTGATTTCTTGATTGTAAACAGTTACGTTTATTTAAACCTTAATTTCTAAGCATTCAGTTCCCGAGAGTTCTAGTAATTGGGATATATTTGACATGGGGTTAGGGTTTGTAAATTGTAATTGATAATCATTCGATAACCTCCCGTTATGTATTGACCGAAGTACTTAGTCGTTGGTTATCACAATTAATTAATCGAAATTAACACATATGTCTATGTAGGTAACGATTAAACACATAATTGAAGTTAATTGCAAAAACCTGAAATCTGGAGGAACCATCTTTTCTCTCATTGATTTAAAACAAAATTTTTATCCGTTAACTTAGCTATTTCTCACAATCAAACAAACCGATTTTCCAATTCAGTAACAGTTAATCAATACTTAGCATAAAACTCTTTCCATAGTCCTCCCTTGGTTCGATACCCTGCTTATTCTATACTAATAGATTAAATAGGTTTTTGCATGTCACTAACGACAGACATCAAAATGGCGCCGTTGCTGGGGAGGCGTACGCAAAGTGCTTAGTGTTAAGTTCTAGTTTTAGTTAAATATACAAAAATCCAAAAAATAGTGTCTTTTTAGTTTGTTCTGTTTTGTTCGGATTTACGCGAGGTTTTCTTGTTTTTTTGTTATGCAGGTGATCTAGTAAGTGTATGCATCATACTCAAAATTCCGGGAAGTCATCACCATTAGTGTTCGACCCAGAGATCGAGAGAACAGTAAAGCATACAAAGTGAGTACTACATCGTGAGAACAAGATTCTACAATCACCTATACCAACATCTAAAACAATGGAGAACTTAGCAACACCGGAGAAACAACCCGTAACTTCACAACCGCAACAATTCTCGCCAACACCTACCCAACCTTCACCAAACACTTCCATACCACCACCACCACCACAGTCAACACAACCTACTTCTACATCTCCAGTACCATCATTCTCAACCTTTTACCCAAACCTTGATAACATTCAACCAACTTCCACCCAAACAACATCTCTTCAATACCCAACTACAACCCAGACTGTCAATTTACAGCAGTCGTCTCCTTACGTTAGAATCATTCCTGATGACACTCCATAACCGATTCAAACTCAAGCACCTAATGCAACATCCATTCCGCCAGCCACTCGACCGGTTATTTCACAGCAAAGTCAGCCAATGCCACATCTTTACAGGTCGAACATTTATGATCAAGGAAATAACTCAGGAGAGTTCGATGATGGCTATGAGGAATATGATAACTATGTGGGTCAAAACGAAAGACAAGTGGTTAACACGGGTAGCTATGAGAGGCAAACAGTCGGATTGGGTGCGGCCGAGAGAGTCAATCAAGGGAATGTGGGGTATCAACAATATGTGCAACCAACGCCAATACAACAACATATACCACAACAATATCATCAACCTGACCCACTCAATCAGCAACCTGCTCCGAGAAGGCCGGTGGAGGATATTCCATTACCACCGCCGGTACCTCAGATGCCGGGTCAGATAAGACCGCTACCACGCAACTTACACCGACATGCGATTTTACCGGAATGTATTCCACGGAGAAATAATCAGGGTCCAGTTCGAGGTATCGAGAGCCACTTCAGACCCGCTATAGCTAACAACCCGTCACCGGTTGTGATCCCGCAATTACAAGGAGGGCGCTCGTTTGAAGTACGAACACAATCGATATCCAGTCTACCTAAGTTTCATGGTCACGCACATGAAGAACCATATCTACACATTGCTACATATGATGCACGTTGCAACACAATCAGCAGCCAAGGTTTCTCAGTTGATGATGTGAAATTGGTACTCTTCCAATTCACACTTGAAGACAAAGCGCAGCAATGGTTCCATTCACTACCGTCAGCTTCGATTTTCACATGGGATGAAATGCAACAACAATTTCTAGATGAGTTCTATATGCATTTGCGTACTAACAATGCAAGGAAGGATATTCGTGGTTTTCGACAACAGCCCGATGAGTTATTTCACGAAGCGTTCAATTGTTTCAAAATGATGCTTAAGAACTGTCCACATCATGGGATATATTTGTGGGAGCTTATGAATACATTCCACGAAGGTCTAACGGATGAAGATGCAAGAGATGTAAATTCAATATCCAATGGTACTTTTGGAACGAATTACGAAGAGGATGATTGGGAATATTTGGAAAGAACCGCAAGGGTGTCAAAATGCAAAGCTCAATCCTATAGAAGTGCACGACATTCGACAGTGAGAGCAGTAGAGAATCCACCGGAGGTAAATGGCCAGTTTCCGTTTTGTGGACATTGTGGAGATATAGGGCATATAGCGGATCAATGCCCAACCATTATTGGTGAAAGTGAATATGTGAACTATGTGCAAGGTGGGGGTGGTGGAAGAAATTTCAACATACAATCCAACACATATCACCCGGGCCTCAGAAATCACCCGAATTTTAGCTATTGGAATACGAATAATCAGCTAAATCCGGGATTTCAAGGCAACAAGCAGTCTGGTGGCAAAAGAAACTTCAATCAGAATCAATTTCAAGGCAACTTTTGTTGATGCAAGAGAATGTCTATTGACTGCATCTTCATCAAGTCTTAGTTCAAGAAAGTCAAGATTGAGTCTTAAATGTCAAATTAGGGTTTTAGTTTTGAGTTTAGGAAGTGTTTTAGAGGGTTCCGTTTGAAACCATAGTTTGAACAAGGGTTCCGTTTGAGTTCAAAGTTTGAAACCGTAGGGTTCCGTTTGAACCAAGGTCAAACGGAAGGGTCTTGTATCTATAAATAGGTGTGTAGTTGTCACATTTCAAACGGAACGGTTGGAACAAGTAACGAAGTGCTGTCGGATTTTCATCAGATCTCATTGTAAAAGCACGTTTATTAATCGGAAAAGAAGAGTTAAAAGGATACAAGCTGTTTTGGACGTCGTTTACTTTGATTCCGCCTTAGT
Organism: Helianthus tuberosus; assembly: GCA_030545235.1. Taxonomy (NCBI): domain Eukaryota; kingdom Viridiplantae; phylum Streptophyta; class Magnoliopsida; order Asterales; family Asteraceae; genus Helianthus; species Helianthus tuberosus. The sequence continues at coordinate 170,473,010 of CM060351.1, read as the reverse complement.
AATTGATGTTGAACTACCTTAACTGACTTTCAGGGTCACGTACACGATCCAACAAGTGGTATCAGAGCTCAGGACGAGGAGTTCATACCAAATACAGCTGAAAATCATCGGATTATCTCACTTCTACCTTTCTTTTCTGATTTTAACTTGTTATCACGGTTAAAATGACTTGAAACGATCACATAACAAACGAAATCTACTAATAACTAATCCTTGAAAGTTTGAAATTAAAATTCGACCTAAAAACGATCTAAATCGATCAGACTGTTTGAAAAGTTTCGCATTTTGCTGACGTCACCTGTTCCATCGTTTGAAAACTGGTCTATCGTTTGAAATTTGACTCCATCGTTTGAAAAGTAACCCTATCGTTTGAAAATGGGTTCTATCGTTTGAACTGATCGTTTGAAGTGTATCGTTTGAAAAGTTGGTCGTTTGAAAATCTTTATCGTTTGAAACTGTAGATTCAAACGGAACAGCCATTGTTTGAAAATTGTTTGTCGTTTGAAAGGTGCATCGTTTGAACAGCCATTGTTTGAAAATTGTTTGTCGTTTGAAAGGTGCATCGTTTGAACATTCTATCGTTTGAAACTATTGATTCAAACGGAACAGTCCCTCGTTTGAAATCATTATCGTTTGAAACCATAGTTTGAACAAGGGTTCCGTTTGAAATAGGGTTCCGTTTGAGTTCAAAGTTTGAAACCGTAGGGTTCCGTTTGAACCAAGGTCAAACGGAAGGGTCTTGTATCTATAAATAGGTGTGTAGTTGTCACATTTCAAACGGAACGGTTGGAACAAGTAACGAAGTGCTGTCGGATTTTCATCAGATCTCATTGTAAAAGCACGTTTATTAATCGGAAAAGAAGAGTTAAAAGGATACAAGCTGTTTTGGACGTCGTTTACTTTGATTCCGCCTTAGTAATTGATGTTGAACTACCTTAACTGACTTTCAGGGTCACGTACACGATCCAACAACTTTTGGTATTTCAAACGAATCAGACTATTCCGTTTGAACAAGTTCTTATATTTTTCAAAATCAAAATTTGTCTAAGTGTTGTTTGATTTTACAGGTACATTCACAATGGATGATATTTTCTTAAACCCGTTTAGCGACATGTACGCGTTCGCTGGAGATTCTGGAAATGATAATACTTCGTCAAGTAATGTGAATGATAACACACCACCGAAAGAAAGAAGGAAGCTTGGGAGTCCGAAAGCGCATTTGGAACGTTTAACAAACCTCCTAAGCTGATGGCTATAGAAGATTACAGCAGGTGGGCAATAAAGTTCGAAGATTGGTTGATGGCATTTGCTTTCCCTTGCTGGAAGAGTATGAAGAGTGGTTATGCTCAAGGAAAGAAGAATGGTGAAGCATTAAGATCAGTTGAAGAGATTGACAATTTTGTGGCCGAGCAAAAATGTGTGGCATTATTGTTTCAATCGGTGCGTGAAGACATCATTTCACTGATAGATTACTCCAATGCTAAAGATCTTTGGGCAAAGTTGGAAAAGAAATGTGTCGGTAGTCAAGAAATTATGAAAAACAAAAAGAAACTTCTTAGAAAAGAATTTGATCTGTTTGGTTGTATAAAGAACGAGTCAGTGTGTAAAATGATAGAACGGTTCGGTCATCTGAAGCTGGAATTAGTAAGACATGAGATTGACATTCCTGAAGAAGATCTTATCGACAAATTGTTCGATTCGTTACCTGACGAGATGGATTGGAGATATTATGCGCTGATGCTGAAGAATACCATCAAAGAACCAGAAAAGCTGACATTAGATTTGCTGATTGAAAAACTCGAGAGTCATGAGCTAGAGTTGAAAAAGACGTACAAAGTTAATCATTCATCTTATCAACAGAATTTGGATTTGTATTATCCAAAGAGCATGATGCCGAAAGCTACTTCTCCAAAAACTGCATTTTCGGCTGAGAATGTTTCGACAGCTGGTAAAGAAAGTCAAAGTGGTCAAAACAGTGGAAGTCACAGTGGTTTTCACAGTGGATCTTCATCTTCTGGAAGTCATTCTGATGCAAAGAATCGTTTTCAATGCAACATTGCAATAGACTTGAAGAATGCTCAGAATTTTGATGAAGAATCGGCCAAGCAGCAGATGATTTTTCTAGCATCAGTGTTGGAATCGTATGAAGGGTTGGTGGCTGGAAAAATCGGGAATACAAATCTGACGAAAGAAGACTACGATCAGATTGACCCTGAAGAAATGGAGCTGATCGACATTCGTTGGGCAATGGCAAGTGCAGTTCGACGTGCACAACGCTTCATGGAGATTACAGGGAGAAAAACGATCGGTGGTCCGTCTACAAAACTAGGGTTCGATAAATCCAAAGTGACATGCTTCAAGTGTAAGCAGAAGGGTCACTTCAAACGAGAATGCCGAAACGCTTATACTGATGAGTCGGAGAACCCTTTCAGAGATGATTACTACAAGAAGGCGATTTATCACCAGAATAAATCCGAGCCGCCTAGATTGAAGCAGGTTGAAGACAACAGAGACAAATCAAGGGCTCTTGCTGTGATTTATGATGATGAGGGGTATGATTGGAGTAAGGAAATTCTACCGGAAGAAGATGCGGTGGGTTACGCATTCATGGCAAGCAATGATGAACCCGTTAAATGGAAAGATGATCGTACTGAGGAACAGAAGTATCAATACCGGAAGATGATTGCTGAAAACAAGATTATCAGACTTTCTGGTGTCTTTCTGGAAGCTAGAAGAGCAAACAGATGGGATCTAGATAGAGAGTGCTATCTTGATAGGTATGGCAACATTGCGATTGATGACAAAACGTTAGATATCGAAGCCATCATCAAGGAGTACAAAGAAGATGATGAGTATTGACAACACAAATGGTGGGGAACTCCAACTTCGAAAATGATTGAAGAAGAAAAAGAGAAAGAGAGAAAGGAGAAAGAGAAGAAAGAAAAGCAAGTTGATACAGGCATAATTGATACTACGCAAGAGTTGACGGCTGAGAACTTGGGAGTGATGGCTGACAAAGTGCTAGCTGCAAAAGCACTTGAGGTAGATCCTAATTCTGTTACTGAGTCAAAGGGATCGGTCAGTCAAAGTGTGTCAACAAATGCGTCAGGTAACAGAATTGACGGGAATGCTGACTGCAAAAATTGCACCAAACAATGCAATTTTTGTAGCACTGTCACGTATCTTAACAATGAGAAAATTCAGAATCTGACAACAAAAGTTAGAAAGGTTGAAGATCAGATTCTCGATCGTGACAAAACTGTAAGAGCTTCAACTGAACGGATCAAAGAATTAACGACTCAAATTGAAAATGATAAAACTGAACGTGAGAAAATAAAATCTGAAAATGAAAAGTTAATTCTTGAAAACCGTCAGATTTCTGAAAAGTTTGAGAAATTGAAAAAAATTGTTAAAGATAGTGATGATCGTAATGGCAAAACATTTAAAGAAAATGAACATCTAAGAGCTGTTTTGAGGTTAAAAGAAGTATCGATTAATGAACAACTGGATCAAATTGCTAAACTGAAACTTAAAGTTCAAGAAGCTGAAATTGAGAATGAACGAATCCAGTTGAAGCTTAACGGCTATAAATCAGCAAGCTTTGTTTTGCAGCATATTGTTCCTAAACCTATAGGGAAAAACAAAGATGGCGAGGATGTGTTTTCTGATGGAACTGGTGTAGGTTTTCACAAAGTTCCACCGCCAATTTTAAACAACTACACGAAAAAGCAGTCTAGTTTGGTGGAAATTGAGGAAGAAAGTGAAGTTAAACTTCCTGAAAACATTGATGTCACATTCACATCTTCCAATGACGAGGGTGTCCAAAGTGATGTGGTGAAAAGTGTGGTAGACAAAGTGCTTAAACCGGATTGTGACACTTCTGAGGAGGATGGGTGTTTCTTGGATAAATACATTCAGAAATCAAAATCCAAAAACAACTTAAGTGATGAACCGGGTCTTGTGATGTACAAGATGGCTGGATCTGATAAGTTGTATTCGGATTTTGAGTTTCCCATTGAGAATGTTAATGTGAAAAAGCTGACAAATGTTTTCAAATTAGTTGAAGTTGAGTTATCAGAAGTGAACAGTTTGTGTCAAACAAAAAGGCAAATGAATCTTGAGAAAGATAAAGCTTATTACAAAAAGCCTGTTGTTCCACCACGTTTTTATAATAACAATCGAAACAATTGGTCGGGTGGTTATCAGGGTGGTAGAAGTTATCAGAAAAAGAGTTTTCAAAACAAGAGGTTTGCTGAAAAGAAGGTGTTTGTAAACAGTTCAAGTTCACTTGCTGATGAAGGGAAAAAAGATTTTTTCAAAATCGAATAAAGAGTTCTTTGAGAAAAGAGTTTCACAGTATCAGTCTGAAGGCACAAGTCGAGTTGTTGATACTCGAACATGTTTTAGATGTAATCAAGTTGGTCACATTGCACGAAAGTGTACATATGTGAAGCCTAAGACTGAAATTGTGAAGTTTCAACAGAAGAAAGTTGATGTGAAGGGTAAAGCACCAATCGTTGTTGAGAAAAAGAGTGTGAAAAATAATAACATCAAAGTGAAAAATGAACCTGTAAAGAAAGTGGTAACTAAAAACGACAAGTTTTATAAACAGGTTGCATTAACTCAACAAGTTTGGAAACCAAAAACTGAAATGAAAATTTCAACTTCTGAAGTGAAAAAGGCTGAAGAATCAATTTCGGTTGATTATGATGCAAATTTTCCACCTTTGAAGGCTGAAAATTTCAAAATTCAAATTGCGAGAGTCAAGGCTACACCTAAGGCTGATGAGGCTTGGGTGGACACCATGTTCGAATAAGCAGTTTGAATTGCCGGAGCTTCCTGGATCGCGAAGCATGAATCGGCATCTTTATTAAAGTTGGTTAATCTGATGTTTGTTATATGCAGGATCTTCCAAGAGCCATTTCAAGATGGATCATGGATAGTGGCGCATCTCGACATATGACAGGAAAAACTGCATTACTGTATGATGTGAGAAACATTAATGGTGGTTATGTGGGATTTGCTGGTCATGAAGGTGGTAGAATTGTTGGTGAAGGAACATTATCCAATGGGATTGTGACGTTTGAGAGAGTTAACTACATCACTGAGCTGGAGAACAATTTGCTTAGTATCTCACAGATTTGTGACAATCAGTATACTACTCACTTCACTGATAAAGAATGTTTGATTCTGAAACCTGGTTTTGTTATCCCTGAAGAATGGATTATTATGAGGGCACCTAGAGTGAATGATTTATATGTGTTAGATATGTCTGTTGCAACTACAACTACTGGTCAAGCACATTGTTTCGTGTCTAGAGCAACTGAGAAAGAATCAACATTGTGGCACCGAAAGATGGGGCATATACATCTTAGAAAAATGAATCATTTGGTGCACAATGGTTTGGTATTGGGAGTTAATATCAAAGGTTTTCATCTGGAAGGGGAGTGCATTAGCTGCATCAAAGGCAAACAGAAGAAAAAGTCACACCCTACAAAGCAAGTCAATTTAGTTTCAAGACCTTTGGAAAGACTTCATATGGATTTGTTTGGTCCGGTGAATGTCAAAAGTATTACAGGAGATTATTATTGTTTGGTCGTTACTGATGATTATTCCAGATTTTCGTGGGTTTCTTTCTTGAAGACGAAAGATGAAACATTTGACAGTTTGATGGGTCTGTTCAGGAAGATTGAGAATTTGTACCAAAGGCGTATCAAGAGAATTCGAAGTGATAATGGTACTGAATTCAAGAACAGCAAGATGGAAGAATTTTGTGATGAAAGAGGTATTTTGCATGAGTTTAGTGCTCCGTACACTCCACAGCAGAATGGAGTTGCAGAACGCAAAAACCGGACACTAATCGAGACGGCTAGAACTATGCTCGCAGATTCAAAGTTACCGATTAATTTTTGGGCTGAAGCTGTTTCCGCTGCATGCTATACGCTCAACAGGGTTCTTACTGTCAACAAGTTCAACAAAACATGCTTTGAGCTAATCAATAATCGCAAACCGAATTTGAAGTATCTAGAACCGTTCGGGTCACCTTGTACGGTTATAGAGCCTTTTGGAAAGTTTGGTCCGAAGTGCATTGAGGGAATATTTGTTGGTTATGCCAATCCATTGCGACGTGTCTTCGTTCCAAGTGAGAAGCGGATTATTGAAGCTGCAAATGTTGAATGTCAAGGTTATACTATGCCGCCGCAGAATCCTGGTGATTCATGGCGTTATCATTATGACAAGCTTTGGGATTCATTTGACATGAGAGAAGAATCAGAGGATGAAGAAGATTTCTTTGATGAGTTGGATATTTTGCGTGAATATGAGTCACAGTTAAGATTCCCAGCTGAATATTCAAGAAGACCACGGGAAACTTCAAATGATGATGAAGCAGGTCCAAGTAATGCTGGTGAACATGATGATGTCCAACAGAATGAAGTTGCTCAAGATAATCAGTCGGCTCAGAATGATAATCTAGAAGCTGAAAACATGCCAATATTTGATCACGGTGATTCAGATTCAAATTCTGAGGGGGAGCAGATTCAGATTTCAGGTCAAACAAACCAAGTTGGTGAACAAGATGCAGAGCAGAATGTTACTAATCTGGAGGGAAATGTAGATGTTCCAAGCGAAGTGATGCCGCGAACTTTTTCATATCATCCAGAGGAGTTGATCATAGGAGATTTGCAGAAAGGCGTTCGCACTCGAAATCAGATTGATAAAGGGCTTACATGTTTTTATACAAAAGTTGCTTCTTTGCAAACTGAATTCTCATTAAGTTGTTTTATCTCGCAGGTTGAACCAAGAACTTACAAAGAGGCGCTTACTGAAGACTCTTGGGTCAATGCTATGCAGGAGGAACTTAGTCAATTTGAGAAATTGGGAGTGTGGAAGTTAGTTGATTTGCCGGATGGTCAAAGAAAAATTAACACTAAGTGGGTGTTTAAGTGTAAGAGAGACGATAGAGGAGTGGTTGTAAGGAACAAAGCTCGACTCGTTGTTCAGGGATTTAGTCAACAGGAGGGGATTGATTTTACCGAAGTCTATGCTCCTGTAGCTCGACTAGAGGCTATCAGAATTTTCCTAGCATTTGCGTCTTGGAAGAACTTTAAAGTTTATCAGTTGGATGTTAAATCGGCGTTTCTTTACGGGAAGGTTAAAGAGGAGGTTTATGACGGTCAGCCACCGGGCTTTACCGATCCAATCCACAAAAACAAGGTCTACTTATTGGACAAAGCGCTGTATGGTTTACACCAGGCCCCGAGAGCCTGGTACGAGACTTTGTCTCAACACCTACTAGCCAACAAGTTCATTCGTGGAAAAGTGGATGCCACTCTCTTCACTAAAGAAGTCGATGGTCATCTTCTGGTAGTTCAGATTTATGTGGACGATATAATCTTTGGGTCGACAAATGAAAATCTATGCAAAGATTTTGAATCAGTGATGAAGCAGAAGTTTGAAATGTCATCAATGGGGGAGATGAAATTCTTTCTGGGATTACAAGTTGAACAACTTCCTGAAGGAATTTTCATTCATCAGTCTAAGTACGTTCATGATATTCTAGAGAAATTTGGAATGTCAGGTTCTACTCCAGCTGTTACCCCACTTGCAACAAATCATGGGATTCACCCAGATCTCACCGGAGACAGGGCTGATGAAACGTTTTACCGATCCATGATAGGTTCTTTAATGTACCTAACTGCTTCACGTCCTGATATCATGTACCCAACGTGCCTCGCAGCAAGATTTCGGTCTAACCCGAGAGCATCGCATATGATCATTGTGAAGAGGATATTGCGCTACCTGAAAGGAACTCCTTCATTGGGGTTGTGGTATCCTAGAAAAGGCGATTTTACGCTCGAAGGGTATTCCGATTCGGATTTCGGATGCTGCAAAGTCAATTCAAAATCAACAACTGCAGGATGCCAGTTCTTTGGTCCTAGATTGGTTACCTGGCAGTGTAAGAAACAAACGTCTGTGGCGTTATCTACTTGTGAAGCGGAGTATGTGTCTGCTAGCAGTTGCTGCTCTCAGATCTTGTGGATACAGCAACAGATGCGCGACTACGGTTTGCAGTTTCTTAACACACCTCTTTTTGTTGATAATGAGGCCGCAATAAATATAACTAAGAATCCAGTACATCACGCTAAAACTAAACACATAGAAATTCGTCATCACTTTATTCGTGATTGCTTTGAGAAAAAGTTGATACGAATTGAGAAAATCCACACTGACGAACAGAAAGCTGATTTACATACCAAAGCTTTTGATAAAAATCGGTTTAAATATTTGTTAAAACTAAATGGTATGAAGCTTCTGTCGGTGTCGGATGGCATAATTGGCGTTGATGAGAGTACTGTTGCGGATGAAGACGAGAAACAATCTGCAATGGTTTGTCGAATTTTTACTTGTTTTGGTATTTAGGGGGAGTAGATGTTTGTACTTAGTACATAGTTATTTTCAGAAAATACAAAAACAGTAAAAAATGCAAAAATACAAAAACATGATAAAATCTGAAAAAGAGCTTGTGTATATGGGGAAAATGATAGTACATCAGCTAGACGATTACAGTATGCTAAAGATTTGAAAAGTATAAAAGATTAAACAATCTCACTGATGATGTGTCGATAGGTTTTCGCACATTTAGTAGATTTATTCGGGATATAAACCTAAAATTCAAACTTGTGAATTCGTGGGGAACACTACTTGGATATATAGGTAACCCCTGAAATCTCGTTTGAAAGGTCTCTTAATCTGATATACTAGGTCTTTATACTCTATGATGTCTGGGGTATTATTCCGGGACTTCTGCTGAACGGTAGTTCTGACCTAGTCCCTGGCTAATACTTGCTGCAATGCTTGAAACACATCATTAAACCCTCAGCATGCTGAAACAATAAAATTGATAAATGCTGCTGTTGTAAGCAAAAAGATCCTCTAAAGGGGACACACTGAAAAGTCGAAGCTGATATCTCTCTGTGTATACGGAAGTATCGATCTGAGATCCCTCGGCCCTCGCATACCTAAATTATATACAGACATCATTGTAGTATTCTCACCTGTAAGACTGATTATTGGGATTCTGGATACGGGAGTATATTCAAGAGGTGGGACACATGAATGATCTAAGTTCTTAATTCATCTAATTCGTATCCTGAATAAGTTGAAATTTGTGTGGGAATTTAAGATGGATCAGTATATCGACAATCGAGGTGAATTGTTTAAATCTGAGTATGTAATGTAGCTTAACGGTACTTGTGATTTGTCTGAAAAGCTGATATGATTCCCTGACACACTCACCAAAAATATGTTTGTAAATAGTTTACTTTGTTTAATTTCTGCAATTTAAGTTTTCTATATTTCATTTCTTAGTTTAGAACACTTTGATAAAATCCAAAAAGATTTTATTTCTGCTTTATTTTCCAACAAACCAAAGTGGAGAGTTGATTGTTGAATTCTCAGATATTTGAAGCAGATGCAGGAGATTCTGGACTGAAGAATGAGGAGAGCTTACTTTGATGAAGTTTGAATTGTTTGAAATGATAAAAACAAGTTCATTAAATTGATACTTGTTATTTTCAGAAAATGTTTGAAATTGTTGTTTTAACATCAGTTTGTCTCGTCATAAGATCAACCAAGGTCATTAATTTGGACTTGGTAGATTAATTGAGTAATCAGGATCATTAACTTGGACCTGAATACTTGAGTGGATTTCTAAAACTGATTAAGTTTGTGAGTTATGTTTGAAAGATAGAATTGTAATGTTTGTTGGTTGAGTAACAGATTTGGTCTTCATTATTCCCAACGGAAGCTATTTGTCAAAGCTTGAACCAGATATCTCAGATTCAGCATATCGAGAGGGGGAGTCTGTGAAAGGGGGAGTCTGGATCAACATCATATGGGAATGTGAAGATAGAGTGTTTATGATGGAAAGACAGAGTTGAAGAAAAGACTAAGACTGAAGACTCAGGAGCTGAAGACTACGTCAACATCCAAGGGGGAGTCTGTTGATGCAAGAGAATGTCTATTGACTGCATCTTCATCAAGTCTTAGTTCAAGAAAGTCAAGATTGAGTCTTAAATGTCAAATTAGGGTTTTAGTTTTGAGTTTAGGAAGTGTTTTAGAGGGTTCCGTTTGAAACCATAGTTTGAACAAGGGTTCCGTTTGAAATAGGGTTCCGTTTGAGTTCAAAGTTTGAAACCGTAGGGTTCCGTTTGAACCAAGGTCAAACGGAAGGGTCTTGTATCTATAAATAGGTGTGTAGTTGTCACATTTCAAACGGAACGGTTGGAACAAGTAACGAAGTGCTGTCGGATTTTCATCAGATCTCATTGTAAAAGCACGTTTATTAATCGGAAAAGAAGAGTTAAAAGGATACAAGCTGTTTTGGACGTCGTTTACTTTGATTCCGCCTTAGTAATTGATGTTGAACTACCTTAACTGACTTTCAGGGTCACGTACACGATCCAACAACTTTCAGGGTGGCTACCAAAACGATCAAAGAGGACCAACTGGGCCTTCTAACACTTTGGGGAATACTGATATGATGGAGATGTTGAAAGCAATTCAGCTTGACTTACAAAATCAAAGGCTTGAATTGAAAAATCTTGCTCAAAAGGAGGAGATGCGAGATAAAACCGTTCAATCATTAACCACACAAATGGCCTAACTTGCAACCGATGTGAAGGAGTTGAAACAGCAAAACGGGAAGCTTCCCAGTGACACTCAAACGAACCCCAAGCACGGGAAGAATATACCAGTCAGCGGGGTAAGTTTCGTTCCTAAAAACAATTTGAATGATAAATTTTTAACTTCTTCTGTTTCCCATGTGATTGCAGGTTTAAGTGGCGCAAATGAGGATGGAGATGGGTGTGACTCAGGAGAGCCGGTTGTCCAGATTCGAGTTGGAAAGTTCAAAATCCACAAGGCGTTGTTGGATTATGGAGCTGGGATGAGTGTTCTTCTCGGTAGCCTTTACGACCAGTACGACTTTGGTCCGTTACACGCGATTGATCAAGTGGCAGTATTTGCGGATTCGAGTTGGAAACAACCCCGAGGGGTTGTGAAAGACGTGGTAATACAATTGGGTGAGTTTTACTACTCGGTCGATTTTATGGTGATTGATTATGCACCATCACGGACCTATGAGCAGCCACAAGTAGTTTTGGGCGCCCTTTTCTGTATACAGCCAACACCCAAATTGATGGCAGAAACGAGATGGTTACCATGAGCTACGAGAATCGTAAATTATACTTTAATGTGTTTTTAAAAACCATATCTTACGATCTTCTTGCTGATTTGAGTTATACAGGTGCTACTAACGAATTTTTTTCAAGTGTTAGCACAGTCAGGTTAAATGCGAATGGGGTTGCGTTGTACAGGTCCGAGTTGAAGAGTGATGGGAGTCAAGTGAACAAGACAACTGTGAGAGAAAGAGCAAATGAAGGAAGACCACCCGATGGTGGGAGTGAGTGGGGCAACAAGGCTGAGGCTGAACTCAACTGGCGTGGAGCTGCGAACCTCCAACAAGATTGGACAATGATGTATGGAGAGAAATGGGGAGGAAAGCGTTCAGATGAACCCCCCTGAGCACGTCAGCTACGGTCTGGCTGAAGACCTAAAACTTAGCGCTCTCGGGAGGCAGCCCGAGGATGTAGAGTATTGTATTTCGTTTTGGTTCGTTTGGTGTGTTGTGTTTTGACAGGTTTCTACGCGTTTATCTTCGCGGAGGCAATGATTCAAGTGTGGGGATGCTTTGCAACATCCCCAATGAGACATCATAAAAAATCCTATATGGAATGCGTATTTTCCGGTCTTGATAGCAGCAGTTGCACCGCTACAGACACTCACTTATTTCTGATCAGGTGCATGTGTTTCTCTATCTTGTTTTGGTTTGTTTTTTGTTTTTGTTTTTGGTGGTGTGAAACTTTGTTTTGTTTAGGGGATGTGTTTTGTTTGTTTTGTTAAGAGTTAGCTGCTCATGTAGGATAGTTGGTTTGTTTTCCCGGGCTTATATTTTAAAAGCACCATACATTGGGGACAATGTATCCCAAGTGTGGGGATGGGGGAGCCGGGAAGGGATTCGTGGATAAAGCTTTGAAGCGATTGAAATCGATGAAATTTGGTGAAAATTGAAAATTTTGAAAATTTTTCATCGCCTTAAATAAGCTATTTGGATATGAAAACCTGAAGTTTCAATCACTAATAGGCTTCTTACTGGTAGTAGGCTAGATTAGTCCCTTGTCATGGTTGTCCCTTTAAGTTTCATGAGAGTAGGTTTGACAAGTGTTTTATAGTAAATGAGTTGAAAATAGATGTCTATCTAGGGGTAACATGTTTTAATAGCATATGCTACATGTCATCAACCTTTTCACCTTTTCTTGATGAGATTTTGAGCCTGTAGACGGATAGGATACATTATATAATGAATTCGTTTGTTGAGTGCAAGATACGTGTTATTGTGTGTTAGAACTTGTGTGATTCGATGCACACTGAGACTGTGGGTTTGACATGTGCACATAGATGATAAAGGCATTAGGATTTTCCTGTTACACCCTTTTGTGTTTGTGTTTCATTTGTGTTATTCACCAAATTTTCCTTAGTAGCCCTGTTGAGCCTAACTACCTTTCGTTTGTTCGCCCATTGATTATATGAAAAACTGACCGTGATGATATTGCTATGAAAAGAAAAAAAAAGAAAAAAAAAAACGAAAGAAAAAGGAAAAATATAAAAATATGTGAAAGAAAAGAACAAAAACAGAAGTGTATGAATATCGTCTATGTTCTTGGGTAGAAACCAACCCAATAGTATAAGTTGTGTTTGAATAAAGTATCACAGTTTGGTTATTGTTTGAGAGCCAATTAGAAAAGAAAAAGAACCTAAAACTATTTTCCTACCTTTACCCTAAGCCCAAAACCCGAAAGTCCTTTTGATGTGTGCCATGTTAGATGATACAGTGGAGGTGTGATTGTCATACAAGCATATGATTGCAGGATTTCATGTTTGCTTATTGAGTGTTTATATACTAGCACATTACACGCTAGTCCAGATATTAACCAGAGAGGAGACTACATTGTGAGGGGTGTGTAGCATGTGTCTAATTATAAACATGTTAGTTTTAGATAGACAAGTCTTAAATTTTTAAAATTGCATCATTTGCTTGTCATACTGTCAATCTTGATTGTGTCAGTCTATGGGATGGGTATGACTTGGGACTGAACATGTTGAATCGGTTAAGAGGTTTAGAGGTGCTGTCGCTATGGTGACTAGTTCTAGTTGGTTTGCTTGGGGACAAGCAAAGGCAAGTGTGGGAATGTGATGGAGAGGGTGAAACCCGAGCTTTAGAGTGTCTAAATATAATGATTTATGTGTATTTGATGTGTTTATTTGCTTGGAATGAAGTAACTATGAGAATTTGGTGTTTTGTAGGTAAAGCATGTAATCCGGTGCATTTATGAGGGTTAAAGATGAAGTTGTGAGCATAGGATGGGATATCGCAGCTCAAGGATGGATGTTAAAGCTTGTTCGGGTGTTATGAAGGCTCACGAGTGGAAGAAATATGGAAAAGAGAAGTTCGGGGACTAATTTGGTATATTATGAAAGTTATGTGGATCTTATATGTGCAAGAGTCAAAGAGGTATAAAGTTCAGGGGTTAATTCGGTACTTTGTGGAACTTATATGAAGCTCTTATATGCAAGAAGTGAGAAGACTAAAAGTACAGGGGCCGAAATGACATTTGTTGAAAGTTGGTGTGAAGAAGGAAAGGGACTTGTGTATCGCGATCGTAGGCTATGAGTTGTAACTCGTAGCTTACGAGTTCTTGGTGTTGTTTGAATTGTGGACAGAATTCTTGTTTCGTAAGCTACGAGTTACAACTCGTAGCTTACGAGTTGCTTATGTTCAGCAATAAAGGAAGAGAAGGACACGACCGTAGCTTACGGTTTGTAGTTCGTAGCTTACGGTTTGGGCAGATTGTTCAACAGAGTTTTGTATCTGTAACCTATGAGTCCTGATTCGTAGCTTACGATCCGGTAATGTTGAGAAACGCGAATTAAGGCCTTGAAGTCATATATTAGGGTTTTTAAAGAGGGAGATCATTATCTTATCATTCACGATCGATCAAGGCATCAAGGCACTCGATTTTCAAGGGTTCTTTCATCCAATTCCATCAAGATTCTTCATTCAATCACCGAATCAACCATGATTTCTTCATCAAATCAAGCTTTTGAAGATTCTTTGTGCGAGATGAGGGTTTTTGTAAGTTAATGAATATTATGTGTTTGTGACAATCGTTTTAAACTGGTGATCTAAGCATTTGATTTTTTCACCATTGATTTGATTTCTTGATTGTAAACAGTTACGTTTATTTAAACCTTAATTTCTAAGCATTCAGTTCCCGAGAGTTCTAGTAATTGGGATATATTTGACATGGGGTTAGGGTTTGTAAATTGTAATTGATAATCATTCGATAACCTCCCATTATGTATTGACCGGAGTACTTAGTCGTTGGTTATCATAATTAATTAATCGAAATTAACACCTATGTCTATGTAGGTAACGATTAAACACATAATTGAAGTTAACTGCAAAAACCTGAAATCTGGAGGAACCATTTTTTCTCTCATTGATTTAAAACACAATTTTTATTCGTTAACTTAGCTATTTCTCACAATCAAACAAATCGATTTTCCAATTCAGTAACAGTTAATCAATACTTAGCATAAAACGCTTTCCACAGTCCTCCCTTGGTTCAATACCCTGCTTATTCTATACTAATAGTTTAAATAGGTTTTTGCATGTCATTAACGACAGACATCACTCTTGCCTTTCTCCTCGGTGACATGTGCCAGAAAAGCAACATATCCTTTTCGCAAATAACTTTGGGCCTTTGTACACGACATAAGCTTCAAACCACTAGATGGCTTCTCGCTACGAACTTCTAGAACATCGCCAGACGGAAGAGGAATACAAACAATCTTATTGAAACAAACCACCTCCGCATGATGTTTGGTTAACCAATCCATCTCCACGATAATATCGAAGCTCCCAAGTTGCATCGGTGTGAGGTCAATAGGAAAAAGATGGTTATCAAGGTTTAACAGACATTTACGAATAACATATTCGAGAACAAGAGGTTTACCAGTAGCAACTTCGACAGATAAGGGTTTCCTTAGTTTAGTTCTAGGTATCGCAAGTAAAGGCTCAAAAGATAACGAAACAAAACTTCTATCGGCACCAAAATCAAAAAGAATAGATGCTGGTCGATTGTTAACAAGAAACGTACCATTGACAACGAGGTTGTCAGCTCGAGCCTCGTTTGCATTCAGATTGAATGCTCGTCCACGAGCGGGATTCGCATTCGTGTTGACATTTGCGTTTGGATTCGCATTTGCATTTACCCTTCCTGACATGAGACTCAGTCAGGGTAGCAGACAACTTGATCGCGTGACGAACAGTAGTAGGATTAATGCCAGTCACAATATCCTGTATGGAATCGGGTAAACCATCGATATACCTCTCTATCGCTTTCTCCAACGGGGTAACCATAGTAGGACACAAAAGACTGAGTTCCTCAAAACGATCCGTATATGCACGGTGTTCTTCCCCATCTTGCTTTAGATCGTCAAACTCTCGTTCCAAAGCTCGAATTTCGTGACAGGGACAAAACTCTTTCATCATGAGCTCTTCCCATTTTTGTGCTAATGCCACTTCGGCACCCCTATCGCGCATTACTCCGTTCCACCACGTAAGAGCACGCTTCTCAAGCACACTTGATGCAAATTCAACTTTACGCCCATTCGAACACTGCACATGTCTGAATGTGCTCTCGATACTCTCGAACCACTGCAGGAGCACAGTAGCTCCCTGCGACCCAGAAAACTTCAATGGCTTAGCAGAATTGAAATTCTTGAAATTACACTGTGCATTGTTAATATTATTGTTGTTGTATAGCTCATGGATTTGGGTCACAACGCCTGGAAGCACAGTAGCCATTTGCTGAGAGAAAAGGGCTGTGACTTCTTCAGCAGTAAAAGATTGTGCATCATGTCGAGGAGGCGTTGTCTAAAAGGAAATATGAGAAACGAGTGAGGTTGACAATTAGGAAAAACAAAAGAGGTATTGAAAATATCGACAAAACACAAGGAAGGCGATCATTTGTTCGTTACCTCGAACAAACAAACGATACGCAGTGACTAATCAAAGTAAATGAGTCAAAACAATGTATCGCGAAGACATGCTCGCCTATAAGTGAACACTCACCCCAAGAGTTCCCAGGTAAGAGTGACTGGTCCGATTATGTGGATTTATACGAACACTCTAGCCTTAGACGGAAAACTCAGGGTACATGTATTCACTCTTCCAGTTTGCACGTGTTCACATTTTTTAGACCCAAACTTTGACGAGGTTTTGAAAACTCAAAAGGCACTAAGCCAAAAATGAGTCAAACTGAAAGGGTTCAAAACCTAGTAATCAATCATCCTAGAACGGATGATTAATCTTCAAACCGGATTTGAATTTGTGTTCTCATTGTGGTTATCACCTAAGGGTAGGTGACAGTTTTGTTTTAAAAATCTAAACGCAAATTTCTTTGCGTTAGGGTCCTAAAAGTTATAGTCTAGGTCAAAGCATTACTAATAACCTAATTCCCTATAACCATTGGCTCTGATACCAACTCTTCTGTCACACCCCGACCGCGTTAAAACAACAAAACCGCGGCGGAAACGTCTGGGAGTGTCGTGGCAGAATTATTGTTTCACAACCATGGATACAAAAAGTTTCGTTTTATTTATTCGATAAGTAATTTACATTGTTTTAACACGAAACAAACAAGTTACATATCGACTATCACTGTTATTATGTCACTAAGGCCTCGTCCAGACCCTATGTGACTCATGCATCCTAGCAATCAACATCAAGCAACAACACCTAAAACATATGTAAAAACAAAGTCAGCAAAGAAATGCTGGCGAGCACATAGGTTTTATAAGCGTGTCCGATTCATGGCTAGTTTACATGTTGCAATACCTTATTAAAACCTTGTTTTGAAAAGAGTATAATATTGCAACGAAATTAACCAACTCAAATCCAGCGGGTTATAATTTATAAAACCTTGTAGCCATGATTCTTAACCCAAAACATTTGTTTTAGTAAACAAATTTGTAAAACATTTCGTATTAACTCGTTTAATAAATCTCGTATGGTTTATATCCTTTCGAAAACATCGTTATGTGACATAGTTTCAAATCGTTTACCCAAGTGAACTAAATAACGCCACGGTATGTAATATGTTGAAAACACTTATATATAAGAAGTACCAGCAGCGTATCTACCATGTTTTCACCATATTACACCCGTCCCGTTATCTAAACACTTACCTAAAAACCAATCGTTTATCCAACTCGTTTAATCTTTTTCAAATCGTTTCCAAATCGTTAACTCGTTTAAGTCGTTTAAATCATCCTTTTTTTAATTGTGAAAACTACTTTTGGTCGTCTTGCTAATAACATTCAAACCTTCGTGACTCGACTATCTCGCTTCTTGTATTAACAAACCACCAAAGGGTAAGTTAACAATCACAGATTCAGTCGTTACCCACCTAATCCACACATAACCATGGGTGCAGTCTGATCGGGATTTGTCAGATCCTATGGTACCATAACCTAATACTGGTCGGTTCGGCCAAAATTAATGAATGTCATTCCTTATGTAACTACAACCAACAAGTTCGTTAACATTATCGAAATCGTTATTAGTTTAGTATAAACCATCTTAATCGTTTTCGAAATCATCGTTATAATATAGAAAATAGTTTTGATACATATGAATCACCCCAAAACAATTGAAAACAGTCAAATAGGGGAACTACGTACTCAGATGAAGTGCAAAGTATCCTCAATCAATAGAACTTCAACAACACAAGTAAACCAGAGAAATCAAGCAGCACCTAGTAATCGAATCACTAGTCAAACAATAGACGCCTAAATCGGAAGATCAGACAGAATGAGGTCTTGTAAACCAAATGAGTGTTGGAACCCATGTGATATGGTTCAACAAAGCCTACATCCTAAATCAGAACCTAACCTAAGTGCTTTCGACCCGTCACGACCCATTAAGGTAGCTTACGCTACTTTAACGCGTCGTGCGCGCAAATGTGCATTCGAGACGTCTAACTAGTCCTATGACAAGTATTATATGCCAAAACATGTTTAAATATGTTGCATAATCAGTTATGTGACAAAAGTTTATGTTACATATGCTTAATTATCAATTATGCATGAAAAGTGCATTTTGGTCATTTACCTAAGGCATATAAACTACCTATCATACAACTAATTAAACCTAAGTGACCATAAGGTATAACCTCGGAAGGTTATTCCCTATACAACTATGGTCACTAAACATGATTGGTCGGATCCTAATGATCGACCAAACGGGTCGAGTTTGAAATTCTAAGCGGGTGCTTAGTCCGCTTGACTTACGACTCTACACAAGCACTAAACTAAAAGTGACGAGCTAAACATGCTAAAACATGTTTAGTTAAGTTAGAAAACATGTTTTGATATCAAAACAAACGGTTTTGATATCAGTAGGTATAGTCACAAGGGACTATAACCATCGTGATTACGCTCACGTTGCAAAGTTCAACGGAACTTTGTGTTGACCATTGACTGGTCAAAGCTGAAAGTCAAACTGTTTGACTTTCATGCTAAAAACGCATAAAAGAACAAAAGAGGACTTACAAAGGGTCTAAGAAGGTTTGATCCAATTTATTCTCAGGTATGAAGTGCAAGACTTCAACTTAGAGAATGAAAATCAGATCAAATGTGTAGAAATCAAATGGAGGGCATGGGTATTTATAGAATTTGGTAAACCGTTAGGATCGTTTCTCACTTTTCGAGCTTTGATCTTGGCCATCCACTTGGGCTCATGGTTTAGAAATACAAGGGGCTCATAAATACAAGTCCACAGTATGCAAATAAGGGGTTGAAAACCATTGGAACAAGTGGTATTGACCAGATTCAATGTTTCTGCAATTCTGTGGTTCTGGGCACTGCTTACGGACCATAAGAAAGTCCCCATATGGTCCGTAAGGACCTTGCAGACTAGCAACTTTCAAAAATGGCAGATTTAGTCCCTGAAGCCCCAAACGTGGTTTTCGATGCATTTTTGACACGTTTAAGCCCATTTCAAATCTCTAAACTGAAGTTAAAGTATAGGGAACTTGAAATGTGCTCAAAAATATCTCGGATGTCAGTTCGTTTGTCGTATGGTTGCGTTGTTCGGTTAATTACGACGGAAGTCGTAACGGATGCAAAAACGATCCAAATTAAGCGACGAATGGAATTTTATCATGCCAATCACTAAAATAAAATATTTTAATGATTACATAAATTTTAGGATGTCCGGATGTATTCAGAACGTAAGATGTGCGCGAAAATGCGAACTTATGCACTTTTTGACGCTATTTCTAAGCTATGTAAAGGATATTTAGGGTATGTTTAACTTATGATCAAGTTCCAGAATGTTCGTTACTATACAAATCAGTATAGTTTCACAGTTTGACACAAATAGTCCCTGCGATCGAATAGACTTGTTTTCTACACACCAAACCATCCAAAACTTATTTCTAAGTTATGTAAATGTTATTTAAGGTATGTTAAGCCTATGTCACTATTCTGGAGTGTTTGTCACGTTAAACTGACTGTGTTTACGCACCAGTTTGCGTATAACCTTCTAGAAAGCGATTTAAAGCTCGAAACCGAATTCGAATCAATACGTAAAATTACCAAACACATTTATACACATAATAACACCAAAACACATATAATAACACCAAAGCACATTGTTTTAATGATAATTAACATTGTTTTACATTGTACATCGATTACAGAGCATAGTTGTCACATCTTCCTTCAAAATGAGAAACACTTTTTAGTGAACCAATGAACACTGGATACACAAGAGTTCCCAGAGAAGAAATTGCCTTCAAGGAAGTCTTATTAATGAAACCACTGTCCAAGGGCAAACCAGTGCGTTCAGCATTGTAGTGGCTACTTCACTTGAACTACCATCAAGAGTTACTTGTAACTCAAGGGGTGTAACCTCCTCGGGTGTTATTGGTGGGTTAGCAATGATTGAAACATCAGACCCAGTCACTTATTGAGGTATATTCCCATTAACAGGTGAGTGAGAAGGACTGGTTTGTGTCTGGTTCAAATCAATAGCATCCAACAAGAGTTTTGTTTGTGGGGGAATTGTCGCAGTGAGTATGGGTGTAGAAAGTGAATTTTCCCTGGGCAGTGGGCTATGGATGATGGAACCAATTGATTCCAGAGCATCATATTGTGGTGTCCCTATGTGTACAACCTGTTCTTTTTGAGAAGAAGCGGGAGGAGTTTGAGGCATGGGTTGAGATCTTTCTACCATCTGCTGTGAGGAAGTAGTAGCAGTGATTTCTAGTGACTTTGGTGTTTTTACTGGTAGTTGCTCTGGGATCTCATCTTCCAGAGTTTCCTTTGTTTTGGGTTTGGGGTGATTTTGAGTTTTCTTTTGTCGTCGTTTTCTGGTGGTTTTAGGTGTGGGTTTCACATTAGTGGTTTTGCAGCTGTGATCACCTAGAGCAGTGGGCTCAGCAGCAGGTGCCTGAGGAGCGGTGGTAGCTGCTAAATTCTGCTCAGGAGCCTCTACTTTTGTTTTACAAGGCTTTGATAATCTTGTAAATGTTTTAGTTTGTAAGCCATTTATTTGAAAAGGTTCACCTTGGATGAGCACATGAGCATCATCCTTTCCAAATTTCTTTTGAAAATAAAAGCTTAGGAACCTTGGAAATAATAAAAATGATTTGTTAGTGACATTTTTGACCAAGTCATCAAAGATCTCCTGGGAATAGTAAAAATTTTCGTTATGTAAAATAGCATAACCCAGGTATTGGATCTTTAATGGTATTTCGTTAAAAGCAGTTGTTTTATTTGAAACACACAACAAGAGGGTATGGAATAAAAAAATATTGTTGCAGGAGGAAAGTTACCTGTTTGTAAGGTATCCTTTCTCATTTCCTCAGCATACCCTCTCTCAAGAAAATCAGTTTGATATTCGATTTTGGGAAAAGAAGTTTTACCTTGCTGTTCATCGAGTTCAAATACTTCTGAAAGGGATTGTGGAGTGATTTGAACCTTTTTACCCTTTATTGAGGAATTGATGGCTATGATTGTCCCTCCTTGAGATTCAAGTGTGGCATTCTTCTAAAATTCTCTCTGGGTTTTTAAGTAAATCGGAGCATCAGCGGTCAACAAAGTTTTGTACTTTGAAGACAAAAGAGTGTCAATGATGGAATTGAAGGTTTCAATATGAGTGGGTTTTGTTGACCCAAATAATTGTGAGGAGCTTTGTATGGAATTTCGATGGGTTTGGTAGCCATTTGAGTAGCCTTTTTAGAAGATGAAGATGATGATTTTGGAGCAGAAGAAGGCATGAGTAGGGTGCAAGATGAAGAAGACGGTGAGGGATTTGAGAGAGAAAGATGGAAACTACTTTGAGAAAGGAATTTTAGAATTCAATTCGACAGTGTAAAACCCTGTTTGGGGGTTTTGCTCAGGGTTTTATACAGGAAAAAGTGAATGCTGACGTGGTAGCGGTTACAAAAAGATCTGAACGCTATGTACTGTCCACGTGCCAACCCCTGATGAGTAATGGAGGACAGTTGTTTTATGAAACCACTGATGGGGCAATATCAGTGGTTGCAACGGTACAATGAAAACAGTGGGTGATTTTAACTATCAGTTGATAGCTTATCAGTGGATGGAAACACTGATTTTGAAGAACAGTGATTATCAAGGAAATGAGAGAACAGGGGATGACTTTCAGCAGTGGAAAACATTTTAAGGATTTAATGAAAATTTCAGAACAGATGTTTTAGCAAAACAGTGGTTATGGAAGACTTTTAAGGATTTAATGAAAATTTCATTTTAGCTATTTTTAAGGGTGGATTTTTTATTTTCTGAAAACATTTTAATGCTTTTATTCATAGAAAAACAGGATTTTTCCTGTTATTCCATGTTCAGCATGCCAATCCTAGAGATCAAGCTTTCAAAGGTGGATGTGTCTAATGCTTTGGTTAGCACATCTGCCAGCTGATCTTTAGTTGGAACATGGTGCAGAGAAATCAAACCTTTTTCATAGCAATCCCACACAAAGTGATATCTGATATCAATGTGCTTGGTGGTTGAGTGGGAAACTGGATTTTTGATGATATTTTCTGCTGCCTGACTCTCCAACATGAGAGATGTCTTTAGGGCAGTGATACCAAAATCCAGCAACTGATTTTGAAGCCAAAGCAGTTGGGCTGTACAGCTTGTAGCAGCTATATACTCTGCCTCAACAGTGGATGTGGAAACAGCTGCTTGCTTTTTACTTTGCCAAGACACTAAGCAACTGCCTAGGAATTGGCACCCTCCTGAAGTGGACTTCCATGTCTTGTCACATCCAGCAAAGTCACTATCTAAGAAACCTGGAAGCTTGAAATTTCCATCAGCTGGATAGCAGATACCAAGTGTGGGAGCACCTTTTAGGTATCTGAATATCCTTTTTACAGCAATAAGGTTTGACTTTCTAGGGGCTGATTGGGATCTTGCACAAACACATGTTGCAAACATGATGTCTGGCCTAGATGCAGTTAGGTACAATAAAGACCCAATCATGCTTCTATAAAGAGTTTGATCAACTAAATCATCCTTTTCATTAGACATGCCTAATTTATTGGTTGCAATGGGTCTATTGCATGGATTACAATCATCTATCTCAAATTTCTTTAAAAGTTCTTTGGGATATTTGCCTTGATGGATAAAGGTGCCATTTTGCAGTTGCCTTACTTGGAGACCAAGAAAGCACTGGAGTTCACCCATTGCACTCATTTCAAACTCAGCTGTCATGAGTTGCCTAAACTCTTCACACATTTTGTTACATGTGCTTCCAAAGATGATGTCATCCACATAAATCTGGACAATCATCAAATCCTTTCCTCTCCATTTTAGAAACAGTGTTTTGTCTATTTTACCTCTTGTGAAACCAATGGAAAGTAGAAAGGTGGAAAGAGTTTCATACCAGGCTCTAGGTGCTTGTTTCAGGCCATACAAAGTTTATTTAGCTTGAAGACATGATTTGGATTAAATGGAGGAATGAACATTTGATATCCATTTGATACACCTTGATGTTATGGTTGATAGCAAAGGCCAGGAATAGTCTGATAGCCTCAAGTCTTGCTACAGGGGAAAATGTTTCATCATAGTCAATGCCCTCTTCCTGTCCGAACCCTTGAACCACCAGCCTAGCTTTATTCTTGACAACAATGCCCCTTTCATCAGTTTTATTTTTGAAGACCCACTTTGTGCCAATAGGACTTACACCCTTTGGTAGTGGTTCAAGCTCCCAAACTTGTTGTCTTTTGAACTGTTGGAGCTCCTCTTGCATGGCTTCTACCCAGAGGTTGTCTTTTAGTGCCTCTTGGTACTTGACTGGCTGATGGAGAGATAGGAAACCAGCAAAAAGACAAATGTTTTGGGATTGACTTCTTGTGAGCACCCCTTCATTGATGTTGCCAATGATTTGGTCAGGTGGATGAGATTATAAGAAGATTAGATCTCCTTGATATGGAACAATGGCATTTAATGGTGAAGGCTGCAGATGTGAATCATCTGAGCTAACTACTGCTGGTGACTTTGATGATCCAACAGTGGCTTCAAATACGGGAGGAATAAGAGGTAATGGTGTGGACACATGTGACTTTGATCCACTATTTGAGGACTTTTATCAACAGTGTTTGATGATGTGGAAGCAGGGGTTGATGGGCTACATTGGTCAACAAATGTTGAGGTAGCAGTGGTTGAACTTTGGCATCTGTTTGGAACATCTGCTGCTCTACCATTTGATGCAGACTTTTGTTGTGGAATGATAACTTCATATCCATAGTCTGATGACGAACTTTCTGATGGACCTGCACTGTTAGTCTTGACATCAGTATTTTCAAAAGTAAATTTATCAAGATCAAACAATTCTGCAGGGTTTGCTGGGATTTTCATTGTTGAAAGTTCATTGAACTTTACATTCAAAGTCTCTTCCACTGTCTTAGTCCTTGTGTTAAACACTTTGTAGGCCTTAGTAGTGGTTGAGTATCCCAGATGACAACCACAATCAATTTTGGCTACAAACTTTGAAATAGAATCTTTTAAATTTAAAATGAAGCATGGGTAGCCAAAAACTTTGAAATATGAAATCAATGGCTTTATTTTATACAGCAGTTCATAGGCAGTCTTTTGATGCCTGGGTTGATTAAAACTCTGTTTTGAACATAGCAAGCAGTGTTTACTGCTTCTACCCAAAAAGATAATGGTAAACCTGAATCAGCAAGCATGGTTCTGGCATCCTCAATCAAAGTCCCGTTCTTTCTCTCAACAACCCCATTTTGTTCTGGTGTTCTTGGAATGCTGTACTGCCTCACAATTCCTTTTGACACACAGAAATCATCTAACTCCTTGTTTCTGAACTATGTGCCATTATCACTTCTGAAGATTTTTACTGGTAGGTCAAACTGCTTTTCAACCTGTTTCACAAAGTCTTGCAGAATGCCTGCAGTCTCATCTTTTGAGTGTAAAAAGTAAGTCCATGTAAACCTAGAAAATTCATCAACAATAACCAAACAATATCTTTTCTTCCTAAGACTCGTGACTTTAACTGGGCCAAACAGATCCATGTGAAGCATTTGCAAGCACTTGGTTATTTTGGACTGTTTTGGACTCTTCAATTGATTTGTATAAGCTTTTATGCTGTTTTCCTTTTAGGCAGGAAACACAATGCTCAGAACAGGTGAACAGTTTTTGAGGTAAACCTCTTACTAACCCCTGTTTGGATATAGCAGTGATTGTCTTGAGATTTGTGTGCCCCAATCTCCTATGCCATAAGTCTGTCTCTTTTTTGTGGCAGCTGAGAACAGGCAGGCATCAGTCCTGGGACTCTCTTTTGACATATCCACCACATAAACATTGCCACTTCTTTGAGCAACAAGTTGGGTTTTTCCATTTTTTATTAT
This sequence comes from Helianthus tuberosus, assembly GCA_030545235.1. Lineage (NCBI taxonomy): Eukaryota > Viridiplantae > Streptophyta > Magnoliopsida > Asterales > Asteraceae > Helianthus > Helianthus tuberosus. The sequence continues at coordinate 170,447,931 of CM060351.1, read as the reverse complement.
TGCTTCAATCTTTTCAACCATTTCTGGTCCAACAATCCTACAACACTCTTTTGTAAAGAATGAGCCATAGCCCTTATCACTCATTTGAGAAACACTTAAGAGCTTGAATTTTATATTGTCTATTAGATTGACATTTTCAAACTTAACTTTACCAGACTGAACAGTACCAGACCCCATAACCTTCCCTTTACTATTATTGCCAAAGGATATATCACCCCCTCCATGAGTTTTGAAATCTTTGAGAAGGGCTCTACATCCTGTCATGTGCCTGGAGCGTCCACTATCTACATACCAAAGACTATCTAAGCATGCAGAAGCTCCCTGCACATGTACTAAAAGATTAGTTCATTAAGGTCTCCAAAGCCAATAAGGCTTTGGATGGGGTCTCAGCAGTGTCTAGGTTAAGTTCAGGTGGATGGGCAGTGGTTAGGTCAGGGGTTTGGACAGTTTTGGAACTGTTTTTCTTTAACTACTGTTGGGGGTCTTGCCCAATGATCTGCTGATAAGCAAAAGGATACCTGTTCACTCTTGGTTTAGAAGGCTTTTTGTTAACCTCATAAACATGTGGGATCCTTTGGTATGGTGGTTGTCCCTTACCTCTTCTGTATTGATTGGCAGGGGGTGCATTAGTCACCTGAACATCTCTTTTGACAGATGTTTGGTTCAGCTGTTTTGTAATAGCTGTTTGAACTGGCACAAACAGTGGTTGGTTCTTGGTGAATTTGACAGATGAACTTGATGAACTCATGGATGTTTTTTTGCGGTGTACTCATTCTTTTTCACATAAAATGATTTGAGATACACACATTCTTGAGTTTTGTGGTTTGATTTACCACAGATGGTGCAGTTCTCAGCAGGTACTATAACACTTGTTTTGTTGATATCATATGCTTTTAGATGAAAACAATCTTTTGTTAAATGATTCTTCTTTTCACAGAAATCACAAAATAGGTTTTTGATATTTTCTCTTTTCTTTCTCTTTTCAGACTCCTTGGCAATAGAGTTTTGAACCACAGTTGGGATGTCTTTGAGAGGAATAACCTTAGCTTTAGGAGCTTTTACACCATCAGTGGTTGTGAAGTCCATTGGTTTAAAATTTTCAAGAATGTCACACTCATCAGACCATGTGGGTTTAAATTGGTATTTCTCAATTTCCTCAAAAGTTGAGGATCCCACAGATCTTTCCAGAGTGATTTTGTTACCAAGTTTATCAGTTATCTTAACTTCTTGGCCATTCTTGTTGGTTGGTGTTATTTCAACTGAACCAGCTTGTTTTGCAGCAGTGTTTTCAATTTCATCATATTTTCTAAACCCTATGTTAAATTTTACATTGCTTTCAAGCTGTTTTTCAAGCATGACCTCATAACATTTGCAAGATTCCACCCATCTTTCACAAGTGATCTGGGTGGATTCCAACTCCTTTTTACAAACTTGATATTTTTCTACCATTGTTTGGAGTTGGTTCTTGGTTATGCTCTGCTCCTCTTTTAGACTGCATATTTCTTTATCTTTTTCAGCCAATTTGTTTTTAAGTTCTTTTAAAGACTTTTCAAATTTGACTTCATCATTTAACACTTTATCCCTAAGGTTTTCATTCACCTCTTTAATGTTAGCAAATGCTATGATGCATTTGTCTGAACATATATTTTCAAGAACCTGAGATGATACCTTAGCAGCAGCCATCATGGCACAATCACATTGATGATCATTTTCTTCATCAGCTCTCTCTTCTTTCTTACCTTAGCAGCAGCCATCATGCCACAATCACATTGGTTACTGCTCTTACACTAAGCAAAGCCAATTGATGCAAAATGTCCATTTCTTCAAGATCAGTTGGATCAAAGTGCTGTAAGTCATTGAGTTCAAAGCACAGATTATTAGAGTTCTGGCTTTCTACATTTGCTGTGAAAGCAAAGTTGGATGAGTGAGGATCAGAGTTGAAATTACCACCATCAGTTATGTCAATAAAATGATCATAACTCTGATCCTTACTACTGCCAGACTCTTCTTGACCCAGAAGAGTTGTGCTGCCAAATGAATAATCATCTACAACTTTGCCAGACTCTTGCAACTTCTTTTTCTGGTTTAACTCCCTTTCATAGGTCAGGAGTCTACCATGAAGTTAGGTCAATGTCAGATCTTTGAACTCAACAGAGTTTCTAGTTACAAAGACAATTGTACCCCATTTTTCAGGTAGTGATCTAAGAAACCTGCTATTTTGTGTAGAATTAGGAAATACAACTTCAACAAGTCTTAGCTCACTAATGAGACAACTAAATCGCTCAAACTGTTGAGTCAATGATTCACCCTTAATGTGACAAAAGGTTTCATACTGCGGATTCAGAATTTCCCTGTTATTTTTAATTACTTATTCAGTTCCCCCAAATTGTTCCTTAAGTGCATCCCATAATTCCTTGGCACTGTTACAGTATAACAGCCCAGCATAAATTTCATTGGGTAGTGCAGATGCAATGATGCTAAATTCTTTGGCATCGAGTTTGAATTTTTGAAAATCAGTTTCAGTATCGTTTTCAGGTTTCTTAGGTTCAAACTTCTTTGTATCCTCAGCACTTGGCACCATGGGGACATGTGGTCCAAAAACAATAGATCTCCAACATCCGGTATTCTGTTGAGCAAGGATGTGACCCATCCTTCTATCCCAGATGTTGTATTCATTTCGTTTCAATGTGGGTGGTTTGAAAAGTGAACCGATGTTATTTTTATCATCTTGTGATTGTGACGTCATCCTGGTTGTTTTACAGGTACTGATTAATCAACTTTGATGGTAATTAAACCTTAATCTGTTTTTCAAAAAAACGAACAACTATCGGTATCAACGATTGCGAGCTGAACTATTTATGTCAAAATGATTGTTAGATCAAATTTGACTGTCCAAGCTCTGATACCAATTGTTAGGATCTGAGTTTCTTTTTTATTGTGCTTTTGTTTCAGAAATGATGAAGTTGAACAAGTAATGCAGCGGAATTAAAATGGAAATAAACTTTGCACACAATCAAACAGGAGAAATGCTTTTAACACACAAGTTTAACATTGAACCTAATGCTTGAATTTATTCCATTCACCGATTACAATTTTGCATGCATGTAACAAACTCCCCCTCAGCCTGAGCTCACAATGTTTGTTCGTACAGGAAGAAAAGTTATGAAGAGCTGATAGAACAGTACATGGTACTTTTCTATTTATAGGCATGCCCAAACCACTGTGGCATCTTTGCTGTCGTCACCATGATAGTGACATCTAACCTCCTAACAAACTCTAACTACTGCCCTCATTACAACTACTGATAGCAAACAACTGATTACAAAATATTACATAGAAATAAACTAAACTACTGATTCTTCATTCCACTGCTCAATCTTCAGCAGTACTTGAGATAAGGCAGTTGTTTGAGTTATCAACATTTTGGTCTTTATCAGTCCTTTGGAATCAACAGCAGTTAGGAAAGGCAGTAGTTGTGTCCTTCAGTTATTAGAGCCATTATCAAGTGGAAAGCTTGTGTACAAACATCTGCTTATTCTGGATCCACTACTCTGATCCAGTTTTGGCTTTAATCATCTGTTCCTCTGATAGGGTTCAATCCTAACATTCAACATCAAGCAAACTTTTACTTACATAATATGCAGAATGTTGTGTACCTTCATGATCCTTAACAAGGACTGCACTTACTGCCTTAGAAGAGACTGCCAAATATAAGGATAATATATCCCCTTTTTTCTGGTTTCATTAAGGCTGGAGCTGAGGATAGGTAATCCTTAAGGGCCTTGAGAGCATTCTTATGCTTTTCAGTCCATTCAAATTTCTTGTTCTTTCTCAGGATGTCATAGAATTCCTTGCATTTCTCTGATGACTTTGAGATGAACCTGTTCAAGGCTGCGATCCTCCCTGTCAACCTTTGCACATCCTTGGCATTAGCAGGAGACTTAATATTCACAATCGCCTTGATTTGCTATGAACTTGCCTCTATGCCTCTATTTGTCACAATGTAACCTAGGAACTTGCCTGATTTTACACCAAAGTGACACTTGGAAGGATTCAATTTCATATTGAATTTATCAAGGATATCAAATGCTTCCTCTAAATCTCTAAGGTGATCCTCAGCTCTCTTGGACTTAACCACCATGTCATCTATATAGACTTCCACCGTGTGTCCAATTTGTTCTTTAAACATCATATTGACTAGCCTTTGGTAGGTGGCACCTGCATTTCTTAGTCCAAATGGCATAGCAATATAACAATAGATACTAGTAGAGGTCATAAAGGCTGTATCCTCTTAATCAGATGGTTCCATCTGAATTTGTTGAAATCCAAATGAAGCATCCATGAAAGTCAACCACTCATGACCCGCGGTAGGATCCACCATGGAGTCAATGTGGGGTAATGGGAAAGGATCCTTGGGACATGCCTTGTTTAAATCAGTAAAATCGACACATACCCTCCACTTTCCGTTTTTCTTTGGAACAACACCCACATTGGCTAACCACCTTGGATACTTAACTTTTCTAATCATACCTGCTCTGAGCAGTTTATCTACCTGCTCCTGGATGATGGCATTCTTCTCAGGTGCAAACTTTCTCCTCTCTTGATGTATGGGTTTGAAAGACCTGTCAATGCCAAGCTTATGAGTATTAATATCTTTAGAAATACCTGTCATGTCCTCATGCTTCCAGGCAAAGGTTGTTTTTCTCTTCTTGAGGAAGGATACTAGATCCTGTTCAATGTCGTTGAGGATCCTGGATCCTATAAAGATTTTGGATTCAGGATCCTGAGGATCCATCAGGATATCTTTCACATCTTGTTCTCTTGCCTTCAGGACATATCTTGGAGGATGCTTTAATTGCTATTGCTCCCTAGGTCTTGAGGCTGGCTGCATCGATGAAGTATAGCAATTCTTGGCTTCTTGTTGGTCACTTTCAATCTTCACCACACCCCATGGAGTAGGGAGTTTCACACATTGATGGTATGTAGATGGAACCGCTTTCATGTTATGTATCCATGGCCTGCCAAGGATAACATTGCAACAGGATAAGCAATCTATCACACAAAACTTTTGAAAAGAATTAACTCCCTCAATGTAAATGGGAAGTTTAATGTCCCCCAATGTGTTCTTGGTTTCTCCACTGAATCCCACAAGAACTGATGAACTTGGGATAATTTCTGATTCAGGGATGTTCATCTTCTTGAGGACATCAAGTTGAATGATGTTCACTGAGCTTCCTCCATCTATCAGAATCCTGCAAGCAAAATGATTAGATATAAACAAAGTATTAACAAGACCATAATGATGAGGATCCTGAATATCCACACGATCATCCTCATCAAAGGTTAAAACTTTCTCCTGTGTAAGGATCGAGGTTCGAATGGGTCTGTCCCCATTATCCATATTTGTTTCTTTGGCATGCCTCTTGGTTGCTGAAAAGGAAGTGCCATATATATCTAATCCACCAGATATGAAGTTGATAATTTATGCATCTGCTGGGGGAGCAGGAGCTCTTTCAGAAACCTTTTCAGGATCCTGGATCCTTGACTTTTTTCTTCCAAGCAGCTCCTTCAAATGCCCTTTGCTTAAAAAATAACCAATCTCCTTCCTAAGTGCTAAGCATTCTTCAGTGAGATGGCCGAAATCTTCATGATATGCACACCATTTGGATTTGTCTTTTATTGCAGCTGGCTGAAAACTCTTTCTGGGCCATCTTGCTTTTTCACCTAGATTCTGCATTGCAAGGATTAGTTCATTATTATCAACCGAAAAGCAATATTCAGAAATGGGAGGATAATCCTCATCATCCTCTTCTTGCTTCACAGCATGCGCTGTTAGGGGTGGATTTTCTAAACCTAAGGATCACGGATCCTCAAGTGCAGCCAGGATCACGGATCCTCAGTTCCGTTAGAATTAAGGATCCTCAGAAGATGTTGTAGGGTTAAGGATTCAGAATCCTCAATGTTATCCTAACACTAACGGTTGTTTCCATTATATTTAAGCTTATTTTGCAGGAATGGACGAGTGGGACTTGGTGTTGCCGATATTCTTGGGGAATATGCTCTCAATATTCTGCACGTGCATAGCTTAATGACTGTTTTAGAAGTCGTGTGTAGCTTGCACATTTAGCGGATAGTTTGTTATTTAGATTATTTCTATTTTTAAAGGGGATGACAATCTTGAATTAGAACATATTAGCAAACACACACATTCTCGCAAGCTCTCTGCAACTTATTGGCGATTTCATACATTTGGCACACTAGTGATCCTTGTAACAAGCTTGTTATCATCCCAATTTGTAACCTTGTTTTCTATAGTTGGTGATCGGTAGTTTCCATCACCCGAGGTTTTTTATGCCGGAGATCAACTCTTTATTAAGGGCTTTTTCCTCATATAAATCATTGTGTCACTTGTTCATTTCATCTACAAGTTGCTCATCCATTTGTTCATTGATCTAAGCATCATACCTCACAAAAGAAAACTTGGGTGCATTATCCTAGTCTGATTTTTGACCAAACCAGTTTGGCGCCCACCGTGGGGCAATTGGTGCTTCATTTCTGAAAAAATTTTGTCATTGTGTTCATTATCTCCAAGCAGATGGCTTCTTCAGCAAAGAACACTTCGAGTTCCATGCCGACAGTCACTTCTTCACAGGGCATTCCACCTTTGCCTCCACCACCTTTTGGATCCCAGAAGAATGCTGAAAATGCTGCAAAGAGACAGAGCCCCATTTTCCTGAAACCACCAACTTCTACTGTTTCTTCTAGCCCTACTAACAGTGATCTTTTTACTTTGATTTTGCAGATGAGGGGCCACATACAAGAGCAGGATAAAACCAACGAAAGGATCCTCCGGGAGATTGGTGACATCAAGAAACAGAAGAAATCAGTGGAGGATCACTCTCCTCTGATGCCAAGGTCGTTGAATTTCGACACTAGGGTCATAACTACCCAGCAATCTGCAGCTCCAGATATCCAATACCAGGGTGGATCAACAGGAATGCGTTCTGGATCATCGGCAATGACTCAGGCTCTAGGATCCTACTTTCAACCTTCAGGATCCTCTTTTCAGCCTCAAGGATCCTTCTTCCAGCATCAGGGATCCTCTCAGGTTCAGGGATCCTCTCAGGTTCAAGGATCCTTCTTTCAGGTTCAAGGATCCTCATCTCAGGTTTTCAGATCAATGGGTTATCCTCCAAGACCCCCAGTAATAGCACATCAAGGATCCAACATCTTTCAGGATCAAGGATTCTTAAGGAGTGTACAACCTGGAAGTTCAGATGTTCATCTAGGGGACTTCATACCAATGCAGACCATTGCTTCCTCTGGTCCTTCGGTTATGCCAGAATCCCGTCAATATGGATTCACATCCGAGACTCCAAACTTGAATCCTCCGGGAGGTAACACTTTGAATAATTCTTATACTACTAACCATGGCTTTATGCAGGTTACAGGTATCAACCAGGCTATGGCTAGAGAATTACAGAAACTGAAGGATATGATATCCAGTGTTCCAGGAGTGGTTAAACCCATTCCTGAAATCCAAGATGGAAGCCACAAGATATCTCGTTTTGCACCACCTATTTGTGATGCAAAAATTCCAAAGAGGTTCCAAATACCAACCATGAAGTTGTATGATGGTTCAACGGATCCAGAGGAGCATGTAGCTCAGTACAGAGAAAGGATGGAGATTAATCCAATTCCAGAGAGGTTAAAAGAAGCATGTCTATGCAAGGGTTTCGGATCCACGCTCACAGGATCAGCTCTTAAATGGCTTCTAAGTCTTCCCCCTTACTCTATTACTTCATTTGCTAATCTAGTTAATATGTTTAATAGTCAATCTTCTTGTAGTAGAATGTTTGAACGATTAGCTAGTGATCTATATAGGGTAACACAAGGTCAAAATGAATCACTTAGAGATTATATCACTAAGTTTAGTAAAGAATCCTTGGATATTCCTAATTTGGATATTGCTACGGCTGTAGAAGCCTTTAAAATGGGTTTACTTAGGGATTCATTGTTCTATGATGATCTTGTCATGACCCCTTCCAGGAATCTTGATGAAGTGAGAACCAGGGCCCTTAGATTCATCTGATTAGAGGATGATAAAAGGATCCAGGAAAGACTGGTAGGATCCTCAAAGCAGGAAAAGCAAGGATCCTACTTCAGGAATAACAAGTCCAAGTCTTATAACAAGTCTGATAACCAGAATGTGCATGCAGTAGAACAGGAAGAGGATGATGAGGATTATCCTCCTATTTCTGAATATTGTTTTTCTGTCGATAACAATGAACTAATCCTTGCAATGCAGAACCTAGGTGAGAAAGCAAGATGGCCCAGAAAAAGTGATAAGCCAACTGCAACAAAAGACAAATCCAAATGGTGTGCATATCATGAAGATTTTGGTCACCTCACTGAAGAGTGTATTGCACTGAGGTAAGAGATTGGTTAATTGTTGAGCAAATGGCACTTGAAGGAGCTATTGGGAAGAAAAAAGTCAAGGATCCAGGATCCTGAAAAAATTCAAGAAAGAGCTCCTGCTCCTCATGCTGATGCACAAATTATTAACTTCATATTCGGAGGATCAGACATATGTGGTACTTCCTTTTCAGCAGCCAAGAGGCATGCCAAGGAGACCAAGATGGATAATGGGGATATACCCATCCGAACCTCTACTGTCACACAGGAGAAAGTTATAACATTTGATGAGGATGATTGTGTTGATGTTTAGGATCCTCATCATGATGGTCTTGTGTTTTGGTCAAAAATCAAGCAACGATAATGCAACCAAACTTTCTGTTGTGAGGTATGATGCTTGAATCAATGAACAACACTAAGGATCACTCTAGAATATAATGAACAAGTGACACAAATATTTATACGAGGAAAAAATCCTTGATCAATGAATGATCTCCGGCATAAATAACCTCGGGTGATGGAAACTACCGATCACCAACTCAAATTAAATAAGAAATGTGTTACAACTTCGGATGATAGCGAGCTAATTACAAGGATCACTACAGTGTAACGTGCAAAAGATGTATGAAGTTGCTAAGCGAATTGCCGAGAGCTGGTGAGAGCAGTTGTTAGTGTGTGTGTAGCCAAAAAAATAGCCAAGTGTTTTTTATTTAGCTCGCTACCCCTTTTAAAAATGGAAAATATCTATACTAACTAACATTCTGTAATTCATGCAAGTCCCCCACGAACTCCATAACGTCCACTTTCAGGTAAGCACGTGCGGAATTAATCATGGAATATGCTCCAGGAATATCGCCAAGACCAAGTCCAAGTCGGTACTCCTGCAAAACAACATCATATTCAAAGTAGACAATCGTTAGTATAAGGATCCTTAAGATGATCCATAATCCTGATCCTGCAACACTTCTGAGGATCACCCATTCTAACAGAAGTGAGGATCACGAAACCCAACAGTAATTGAGGATCACTGATCATTTGGAAATCCTCCCCTAACAATTGCCCCCAAAATATATGGAGTAAAAGTGTAAATAACGAGTTATGTTTTTTTGTTCTTATCCGCAATCAATTAACGGATAACTAGCCGTTGTTATCGGACTAGCCGTTACGAGCATGACGTCACTGAAGTGACTATCCTGCAAGATCATCATTATAAATAGGAGTTAGAGATAGAATCTACATTTAAATTCCAGAGAAACTCCCTTTAAATTCATATCCGAAGATCAAGCAGGTATCTCTCTTCCTCTTCTTCCTTTACGTTTTCTTTCTCTGCTCCTTCTTTCTTCACCTTCTTCATAATCAAGATGATGCTTAGATCCTCACCGGCTAAGGATCACAAGAAGGACAGTCCTCTTAAGAGCCAGGGGATCATCAAAGATTTGGCGAATTAAAGGTGCTGCTTCACTGAGCCACAAATAGACAGAATCCGCCGTTGCTTTCCGGCAAACACCGATTTCAAGCCATTTGACCCCACCGTTCTAAGTGATTATATCTCTGAAACATGGGTAGCTTTTCCGATCACCCTTTTCACAATAGGATACTCGTATCCTTTCCCTGAATTCACCCAGTCTTTCTTCTCCCTCACCGGCATCTCCTACATTCAAGCTATGCCAATGATCTAGGGGGTTTTATATACCCTTGAAAGGATCATTGAGCAAGAAGGGATTGCTCTTGGAATGTCGGAGTTGGCAGAGATGTATGACCTTGTAACATTTGGATCCCACCGATATTTACTCAAGCGTAAACCCGGTGAAGAACACCCAATCTTCAAAGCCACTAAAAATGATACCAACTGGAAACGGCGTTTTTTCTTTGTCAGAAGGGATTCTATCTCTAATGGAAAGGATCTGCCAAGGAAATGGAGCACCCATGGTAGGATAGAGGATCCTGAGGAGGATCACCAGATGACCTTGTTTTTATCTCAGGATCACTAATGTACTTTTGTTCCTTTTTTGCAGCTATTACTGTTGCACACCTTATTACAACACCTGCCTCGAAGGAAAGGCTTGATGCTTTTCAAAGGCTTGATCCTGAAATAAGATCATTCAAATCAAATACCCAGGATTCTCAAGACGTATCCTCAGGTTCTGTCACGATGTCAAGTAAGTATCCTGTTTTTTGTATAGTTAAATGTTTAAATAAATATTTAAATAGAAATAGGATAAGGATACTTATCTGTTTTGGGTGTGTAGGTGCTGGAAAACCTTCAAGATCTGCTCCAAATTCAGCGTCACTGATCTTGACACTGTCCGGTCCTCCAAGAAAAAGTCTGTTGCTAGCCCCTTCGTCACAATCCCCAAGGCAACCACTTCAAAAGGAAGAGGTGGAAAGAAGAGGAAGACCTCTGAATCTGAGAACCTACAAGGCTTGCCTCTGATCCGCCATCAGTTCCTCGAATACTTTGTTGATGTAAGGATCACTGACTTAACTTGATTATCCTACCCATTTGAGGATCATGTGATCCTAACTTTGTATTGTCTTGTTTGCAGAAATTTGCCGAAATAGAGGACTATCTTGGGAATATTGAAGAGCTTGAGGAGAAATACTCTGACCTCCAAAAAGTGGCAGTGCTCAAGGATCACAAGATTGCCTCCATTGAAAAGGATCTCAATGATGCCAAAACTCAGACAGCTGCAATTCTGATCAATGTTGATTATGAGAAGCACGAGATCACGGAGGATGCTAAGGTCTCCGCTGCCATTGCCGTGTACAAGACCAAGATACAGATGGCCCAAGAAGCTCAGGATCCTGCCTTTGACAGGAGCAACTAGGACATGGAGGGCTGGAAGGCTAGGCTGGCTAAGTTGGAGGATGATGAAGAGGCTGAAGAGGTTCTGGCAATCGAGGCTAGTGGTAGTGGCAAGGATCAGGCGAAGGATACTGAAGCTGGAGGAGATGGTGATGTAGCGAAGGTGTAGGCTGCATGGATGGGCGATGAAGGAAATTTCTAGACGTAGCCGGAGCCCATTTTTTAAGTTTGATAGTTTGTTTTGTTTATGGTGTTTTTTGTTGAACAATGATGGGTTGTACTTAGACAATAGTAATTAGGGCTAAGGATCATGAATCCTTGAACAATAGGCATGATAATGGGTGGTGGATGGATCCTCTGTTTGGGGGATGAAGCCACTCATTATCCTTCCTTCTTTTATTTCCTGCACTTGTTAGAGCTATGAACAATGGACACCCTTTGCCAACCCATGTGGACGGGCCACGTTTTGCTGGTAGAAACGTGGGTTGGCAATTTTGACAACCTTAAAGGGTTTTAATGTTTTGTGAATAAAATAACTTTAACTTTTTGGCTATCTCCCGTGTTGATATCCTTGTTAATATTTTACTTTCCAACTGTTGTGATGTTCATTTTGTTTAAACTTATCAAGTAAAGAAAAATTTAAGAAATATCCCCAAAAAGTTTAGGATATGATAAAGGATCACATATCCCATAGTCGATTAGTTTTGAAAAGTTATATAGTTTAACGATCACAAGTTCAGTTGTCAGAAGATAAGGGTTATTCAAATAAATAATGAATAAAATCAAAATAGTTAAGGATCATACCTGAGAATCCAAGTTAGGATTCTATCCTTTAACACTTACAATCAGGATAACCCAAAAGACAAACCTTAGTAGAAGGTAAGGATCAAGGATCAAGGATCCTTGGTCATTTAGCTTCAAAAACCTGAAAGAGGATATAACTTGGGGCTAAGCCAATATAAATAAAGGTTAGTAACTGGGGACAAGCCCAACAATTCTGGGGACAAGCCCAATATACTTGGGACAAGCCCAAAAGGATAACTGGGGACAAGCCCAAGGTTAACTGGGGACAAGCCCAAGGATAACTGGGGACAAGCCCAAGGATAACTGGGGACAAGCCCAAGGATAACTGGGGACAAGCCCAAAGGATCGTATGTAAACTGGAGTATGGCCCTCACTGGCGACTATCCAAACTTAGTGACATGAAAATGCCAAAACCTTAGTGTTATGGGTGAAATTCTGAGCCCATATCCTGAGGGATATCTTGGATTATATCTTGGTTATATGATATCTATTCACATCCGGGATGCTGATTCAGGGTATTGGTAACATCCTCAATGGTATCCTCAGGATCACTAATGAATTATGTGCAGGTACGTGGGTTAGAAGCTAGCAACGTTCATAAGGAATCGTTTCGCGGGAGACTCGGTCCAAGTCGTTCAAATAAAGACGTTGAAGCCGCATTACCCGGTCTACAACGTTAACTATGGAATATTCGGAGTATCCCATATTTATAGGAATTATCGTTTGTAATTTGTTACTATAAATAGGTGGGTATACCAGATCGAATAGGACATCACATCAACACTCGCTACACTCTTACACTTGTTCTCTAGAAATTTTTACTTTCGCACAAAAGCATTATAACACTTAGCGATCTGGTCTATATCCTGCACTGTATCCTAAAGTTTAAAGCAATAAGAAGAACAAGGCAGCTGCGATTGTCAGCTCCCGAGGTTTTATGCTGGCGATCTAGATTGATCAAGGGCTTTCCTCGTACATCTCGTGTCACTTCCTTTTACTTTTTGCTCATTGTTTGATCGTAGATACAGCTCAATATCCTGAGCCGTATCCTGAATACTGTTTTTCCAAACAACTTAACCAGCATATTTTCAACACACTTTTTAGCACACTACCTCACTAAACTAATTTGATCACTTAATTGCTTCGGCAATTTTTGACCAAAACAATTTGGCGCCCACCGTGGGGCAAGTGGTGCTACTTTTACTAAAAATCTTTGTGAAATCGCTAATCGGTTTTCTATTTTCAAAACTTTTTGCCACATTATATACAATGGCCTCAAGATCAAACATGAGCTCCTCCACTATATCCGCTACGACTTCTGCTACTACCAGTTCGGTGCTTCCACCACCTCCTCCAAGGATGCCAACCTCTTCACAACCTCAGGATATTATCCCTACTCGGAGTGTTCAGGGATCTGCTCCCATTTTAGCTTCTAATGATGAAATTCTAACCATATTTGGAAGTGTGCAGGAACAAATGAGGCAGCAACAGGAAACAAACCAAATGATGTTGAGGGAAATACAACTCCTGAAGTCTGGCTCGAGCAGATCTGGTGAGGATATCGTCACTCCACTACAACCCAGACCTCTAAACTTCAGTTCGGCCGTGTACACTGAGGATAATAGGAGGAATATTGTGCCTAGCCTTCCTCAGAACCATACTCCTGAAATACCCTCCTCGATCAGGATGTCAACCATGAGGAGTTCAGGATATACTTCAGGATATGTGCAAAATCCTCCGACGGGTAACGTGTCGAATAACAATAATATTCATGCTACTAACAATACTGGATCTTTGCAAGATACAGGTGTAACATCAGCATTTACTAGGGAGCTTCAGAAGTTGAAGGACATGATATCCAGCGTACCTGGAGTGGTCCAGCCGATCCCGGAAGTGTCCCAAGACATCCACAAGATATCTCGCTTTTGCATATCCTATCTGTGATGCTGAAATTCCAAAGAGATTTCAAACCCCCAACATGAAGCTTTATGATGGAACTACGGATCCTGAGGAGCATATTGCCCAGTATAGGGAAAGGATGGAGATTAACCCTATCCCTCCGGAGCTCAAGGAAGCATGCTTGTGCAAGGGTTTTGGCTCTACCTTAACAGGATCAGCCTTGAAATGGCTCCTAAACGTTCCTCCTCATTCGATTACATCATTTGCTCACCTAGTGAATTTATTTAATAGTCAGTTTTCTTGTAGTAGAAGCTTTGAAAAACTAACAAGTGACCTCTACAGGATAACGCAGGGGCCTCAAGAATCCCTAAGGGATTATGTGAACAAGTTCAGCCGGGAATCCTTAGACATACCGCATCTTGATGTTGCAACAGCTGTGCAAGCTTTCAAGATGGGGCTGCAAAAAGATTCTCAATTTTACCAAGACCTTGTAATGAACCCATGCAGGAACTTAGATGAAGCTCGAAACAGGGCCCTAAGATATATTCGATTGGAGGATGACAGAAAGATGCAAGAGAGGATGAACTCATCCAACACCTATGAGACAACTAACAGGAAGTCAGAATCCTCATTTAAGCCATATCGCCCTAAGCCATATGGTAGAAATGAAAATAAGAAAGTGAATGTTGTAGAAGACGAGGATCCTGAATTATCTGAATATTGCTTTTCTGTTAACATTCCTGAATTGATGTATGCCATGAAGGGTTTAGGAGACAAGGCTAGTTGGCCTCGAAAGAATCAACAAAAAGCTGATTGGAAAGATAAGTCAAAATGGTGTGCCTTCCACGAAGATTTCGGACATGTGACTGAGGATCGCATTGCCCTAAGGAAAGAAATAAGCTATCTTCTGAGCAAGGGGTATTTTAAAGATCTCTTAGGAAGAAAGAAGATCAAGGGTCAGGATACTGAGAAGGATCCTGAACGAGCAGCCTCACCTCCCGCGGATGCTAAGATAATCAACTTCATTTCGGGGGGATCCGATATTTGTGGGACTTCGTATTCGGCAGCGAAGAGACAAGCAAAGGAAGGAAAAGCTGAAAGGGGAGACAAACCTGTCAGGATGACTACCCTTACAACTGACAAAGTGATCACATTTGATGCTGATGACAGGGATACAGTTCAGGATCCTCATCATGATGCTCTGGTAATAATGTTATATGTGGCTAACCATTTTGTACGCAGGATATTGGTTGATAATGGCACCTCAGTCAATATAATCCAACTAGAGACTCTGAAGAGAATGAATGTATCTCCAATAGATATCACTTCAAAGTCCACCGTGCTTGTTGGGTTCAGTGGAGAGGCTAGAAACACAGTGGGAGAGATAAAATTACCAGTATACATTGAAGGAGTCAACTCGATACAACGATTCTGTGTGATGGATTCTCTATCCTGCTATAATATCATACTGGGAAGACCATGGATTCACGATATGAAGGCTGTGCCATCAACATATCACCAGTGCATCAAGATCCCTACCCCTTGGGGAGTCGTCAAGGTTGAAAGTGATCAGCAGGAGGCGAAAGAATGCTACTCAACCTCGATGAAATCCCCAACCAATCCTAGTGCAGCATAGCAATTAAAGATGCGGGCCCAGGATATCATGGAGGATCCGGAGCAGGATGTGAAGAAAATTATCCTGGATCAGGATAATCCTGATATCTCGGTGCTCGTAGGAACCAATATTCCTCAGGATATTGAAGAACAGTTAATTAACTTTTTAAAATGCAGGATGTCAACGTTTGCGTGGAAGCATGAGGATATGACAGGCATATCCAAAGACATTATCACTCACAAGCTTGGAATTGATAAATCATTCAAACCTGTCCAGCAAAAAAGAAGGAAATTTTCTCCTGAGCGGAATACGATTATCCAAGAGGAAGTTGAGAGATTGTTGAAGTCCAGGATGATCAGAGAAGTTAAGTTTCCAAGGTGGCTAGCAAACGTGGTCGTGGTACAGAAGAAAAATGGGAAATGGAGAGTTTGTGTAGATTACACGGATTTGAACAAGGCTTGTCCTAAAGACCCGTTTCCTCTTCCTCACATTGATGCAATGGTGGATGCTACTGCCGGGCATGAAATGTTAACCTTCATGGATGCATCCTCAAGATTTCAACAGATTCAAATGGAACCCTCTGACCATGGGGATACTGCCTTCATGACACCAACATGTATTTATTGTTATACGGCGATGCCTTTTGGTTTAAAAAATGCAGGTGCAACATATCAGAGATTGGTAAATATGATGTTCAAAGACAACCTGGGGGACACCATGGAGGTATACATCGACGATATGGTGGTAAAATCGAAAAAAGCCCAGGATCACCTCCAGGATATTAAAGGAGCATTTGATATCCTGGAAAATATAACATGAAGCTAAATCCTCCTAAGTGTCATTTCGGAGTGGGGGCAGGAAAATTTCTAGGATATATGGTGACCAAAAGAGGAATAGAGGCTAGCCCGGAACAGATTAAAGCCATCTTGGATATTAAGTCACCCTCGAATATGAAAGATGTTCAACGATTAACAGGGAGAGTGGCAGCATTGAACAGATTTATTTCAAGATCTTCAGAGAAATGCAAAGAGTTTTATGATATCCTGAAGAAGAATAAGAAATTTGAATGGGGTGAGAAACATGAAGCAGCCCTGCAGGATTTGAAGCAATATCTTACAACTGCACCTCTGCTAATGAAGCCTGAGAATGGTGAACCACTATCCCTATACCTCGCAGTATCAGGAAATGCTGTAAGTGTCGTCCTTGTAAAGGATCATGAAGGTCAGCAATATCCTGTTTATTATGTTAGTAAAAGTTTGTTAAATGTTGAAACTAGGTATTCTCATTTAGAAAAGTTGATACTAGCATTAGTTATGGCATCAACGAAGCTTAGACATTACTTTGAGACACATAGGATTCATGTTAAAACAAATTATCCTGTCAAAAATGTGCTTAGGAAGCCAGAGATGTCAGGTAGAATGGCCAAGTGGGCAGTAAAATTGAGTGCCTATGATTTAGTATATGAACCTAGAAATGCCATAAAGTCTCAGGCTTTAGCTGACTTTGTGGCTAATTTCAGTAGTGACATTTAGGATGAGGTAGACCTAGAAGTCCAACAGTTAGGAGAATCCTCAGGATCCTAGACATTATATACTGATGGTGCATCTAATGTACGAGGAGTAGTGTTATGGGTGAAATTATGAGCCCATATTGTCACACCCCTTTCTGCGGCGGAAGCACGAGGTGTGATCATGAAAGGTTCTCATTGCATACGAAAGGTAAACATACTACATGCTCAAAAATACCTTCAAATATTACATTACTGAAAACATATGTCAAGTGTTTACAACACGAGATAACATATTGTCTTAAAAGTCACAACTTTATTTAAAGATAAACAAAGCGACATCCACGAGCATGAGTAAGACCACGCGCACATCCTTCCTAGTTACCTGAAATACATGTGAGTTTTGGAAAAACGTCAACATAAAGTTGGTGTGAATTCATGCAATTTTTGTATTTCACGTTTATATACTTTGTATGAAAGCATAATTTGTATTTTGTATAAATCAAGTCTTTTGTGTACACCACGTACTCATGTATAAATCAAATATTTCTATATGTATCAAGTGTTAATGGGTTGCAAAGCCATTAACATGTGACACGACATAGGAAGTCACCAAACCATAGGCATTTTTCTGTAGTCGATTCACGACTGAGACACAAAAACACTGCTTGGTAAAAGAGTGGCCAAGAGTGGGGCTGCCCTGAACCCATTAGATCTAACCTTTTGTTCTGCGGTCTAAGTATGTACACGATTAATGGTGCTTATGGTACCCTATTCGTGACACGATTTCTCGTATCATTCTTGTATCCATCATACCATTTGTAAACATTGTAATATTTGCAACATGTATTTCACCCCGAAGTTATAAAACTGAAAACAATTAAGAGAAAAGGGGGAGCATGAACTCACAACTTTGCGTTCCTGTGCGTCGTAAACTTCACCGGATTTGCTTAATTAACGTCGTAACCTATACGCGTTTTCTTAATGTTAGTCACTAGACTTGTATCGCACAAGTACAGTCACTCTCTTTTGTATTTTTATTGTTGTGTTAAAAATATTTCATATTTTTAACTACGTATCTTACTTATATTATTTCCTCTAAAATAAATATAAGTCTTTTGTGTTTTGCACTTCGCACCCGAATTATGTATCTTGTATTTTGTATGTGTATTTTTATGTTTATACTCCTCACGAGTATTTAGTGTATTTTTAAGTCTTAATACGATAGCACGTATAACACATACTATATACACTTAGCACAAAAATTGGTGATAAAATAATATATATATTTTTCTCAAAAATATATACATACTTAATATCCATTTTTATTTTTGAAGAAGTCCTCATTTCTTATCACCAAAAATTAGGGAAACCTTGGTAATAATTTTAAACACATTTTTAGGGAATAAGTTTCTCAAAAACTTATATTTTTCTAAGTGTCAAAATTTATAAAAATTTTGACAGAGTTTCCCCTAAAAATGGAGGTTTCCCATGTTTTCAAAACATGTGTTTATTTTCTTTTAAATCGTCAACAATCTCCTCATTCAACAATAAACAATATGCAACTAGTTAAAATAGATATAATCGCAGAGATACATGAACTTGTGGTTTTTCCAAAATAAGTAGTATCCTTCCATTATTTTTAGTGGATCTTTGTATAGATCAACTTTGTTTCTTTAAAGTCTCGCTTTTAAAGAAGTTACATCTTTACAACTTCCGGTCAACATTTACAAAAATAGTTATTTTGTCGAAACTTTGTGTTACACAAGTGTTTACATCCTCGTGTGTTTGCTAAAATCATTCTTGGACACTTGGTCCTTTGAAAGTACCGCTTGTAGATCCGTAGATCTACTAGTTTTGAACACCATTTCATAAGTAAAATCGATTTTACACAAGTTCAAGTTTGATGTGTGGTAGAGTTTCATCACCTAACCCTTGTTACACCTAAACAAGCTTTATGTCATAATCCATGATCATGACCAATCCGGGTTAAACGATGATCCGAGCTACCACAACATAGATCGGGCCTAAATAACCACACAAATCAAATACTACAAGATTTACACAACATTCAAGCTTTTAACCACCATTACTAGCATTTTTAGTAGACTTTTATGTATCAACTTGTATGTTTACGAGTTTTAGCCATTACATAACATTTTAACCACTTTAAAATAGATCGAGAGTGTGATTCAAGCAACTTACTACTAGCTCGAGGCTAGGGAAGATCTAGACACAAAATGAGTGGATAAAAGCAATAGAGTGAGGTCCTTCGCCTTCCGATTGCACCAAGCTTCCTTGTAGGTGATCCTTAACACTTGTGTAAGCTTGGAATGGCAAGATCAAAACTCGAAAAATTGATGGATGGATAGGGGAGTTCGGCCGTGAGTAGTAGAGAGGGAGAGAGAGTGTGGGTGTTGTTGAGTTTGTGATGAAAGTGATAATGTGTTATGGTTAGAACTTATAGACAAATAAAATGGTCATTATCCGAGGGTTCTTATGTCTAATAGATATTAGACATGGATGATTTAAATAATCATCAAAGGACAAGGGGTGTCCCCTTTGGGACGGTTTCGGTTAGGGGGGGGGGGGGTAATCCGGTTAGATTCCAACTAAACATTAGTTAATAGTTAGGTTAATCTAGTTAAGTTTAGGGATTAACCCGGTTAGTAGTGTGTTGTGCTTTATTGCGGGTGTTAGGGTATTCAGGGACCCTAACTGGCTCAGAAAAAGATAAGTAATGTTATTAACAATATTTTCATGTTCCGGGTAAACTCTGGTTGTTCGGTTACATACCGATTCGTTAAAGTGCTAAATTGCACCTTTTAGTGTTTAAAAAGTATCTTTTTATAACACTATCGATTCCCAATACTTAGGGAAATATTCTGGATAATAAAACGACATTTCTGCAAAATATTCATATGTCTAAATGCTGAATTATTGCTGAATTATATGTATTCTGCACTTAAAGTGCGTTTCGGGTGCTTTTTAGTGCTTAATTTTGCTTTTGCATTGTATATATATTAACCCTTATATGTACTCTTGGGTTTTAATGCATTCTTGTTGTCGGACCTACACCTAGGTTCCAATTTTATTGTCTGACTGCTTTCTGCAGTTCTGTTGACACAGTGTGTCTTACCGGTGAGTTTACTAGTATTTTTGACGCAACGCTCTCGTTTATGCATAAAGCAATATTTTGTAGTATACAACATGCATGAATTCACTTGTTTAGTAGGAAATTAGACATGGCTGACAATTAAGCACATAATTGCAGTCATTAAGCAATAATTAAAGTGTACGGAAATTACCGGTTTGGGCCAGTTGTCACAGTCTCCCCCCGTTAAAAGAATTTCGTCCCGAAATTCAGGCTGAACTAACTCTCGCTGGAGTCTTCTTGAATAGGTGGGGATACTTTTTCTTGAACTGGTCTTCACGTTCCCATGTGTACACGGGTCCGTTCTTAGAGCTCCAACGTACTTTGACAAGTTTTACGCTGCTCCTCCTGGTCTTGTTGACTTTCCAGTCGGTAACCCAATGGGTTTTTCTATAAATCGGAGGGCTTCATCAATATGCACTTCATCCATCGGGATGATCACGCTTTCTTGTGTTGGGCTCTTCTTCAGGTTAGATACATGAAATGTATCATGTACTCCATTAAGTTCTTCCGGTAACTCCAACTTGTATGCCACGGTACCAATTCTCTTCAATATTCTGAATGGTCCGATATATCGTGGATTCAGCTTTCCACGCTTTCCAAATCTGACTACGCCCTTCCATGGTGAGACTTTTAACAACACCTTGTCTCCCACCTTGAATTCTACTGATTCGGATCGGCGTAGCTCTTTTGTCGATCTCGAGCCGCCTTAATGCGCTCTCGGATCTGCAGAATCTTGTCGGTTGTCTCTTGTACAAGTTCAGGACCAACCATACGTTTATCTCCGGCATCTGCCCAACATAAGGGCGATCGGCATTTGCGGCCATACAGAGCTTCGAACGACGCGACTTTTATGCTCGTATGATAATTGTTATTGTAGGAAAACTCAACTAAAGGTAGATGAGTATCCCAGCTGCCGCCTAGATCCATGACACATGCGCGAAGCATATCTTCTAACGTTTGTATAGTCCGTTCGCTCTGGCCGTCTGTTTGCGGATGGAATGCCGTGCTCAGATCTAACTGAGATCCAAAGGCTTCCTGAAATGATTGCCAGATTCTTGAGACAAAGCGTCCATCTCTGTCTGAAATGATTGAGATTGGCACTCCATGACGTGCCACAATTCTCTTAAGTATATTTCAGCAAGCTTCCCAGTGCTGTCTTTTTCTCGGATCGGTAGGAAGTGCGCAGACTTCGTTAATCGATCAACTATTACCCATATCATACCGTGCCCTCTCAGGGTCCTGGGTAATTTCGTTATGAAGTCCATCGAGATTTTTTCCCACTTCCACACGGGAATCTCTGGTTGTTGTAGTAGGCCGGACGGTTTCTGATATTCTGCCTTAACCTTGGCACAGGTTAGGCATTTTCCAACATAAACAGCAACGTCGCTTTTGAGTCTCGGCCACCAATAGTACTCTTTCAAGTCTTGATACATTTTGTCCGATCCTGGATGGATCGAATATCTCGATTTGTGGGCTTCATTAAGGATGACTTCTCGTATGCCACCATAGAGTGGAACCCAAATACGCTTCTTGAAGTATAAGGCTCCCTCTTCGTTTGGCACCATGTATTTTAGCATACCCCGTAGGTATTCAGCTTTACGGTTCTCTCCTTTAAGAGCTTCTTGTTGTGCATCTCGAATGTGTGCAGTGAGGTTCGTTCGAATGGTCATTTCCAATGCTCGAACCCTTAGGGTCTTAACCCTTTCTTTTCGGCTCAACGCGTCCGCTACAACGTTTGCCTTTCTAGGATGGTACTTAATCTCACAGTCATAATCGTTCAGCAGCTCAACCCAACGTCGCTGGCGCATATTCAATTCCTTCTGATCAAATATGTGTTGTAAGCTTTTGTGATCTGTGAAGATTGTACATCGAGTACCATATAAATAATGTCGCCAAATCTTCAAGGCGAATACCACTGCACCCAGCTCCAGGTCATGAGTGGTATAATTTCTCTCGTGAACCTTCAGTTGTCTTGAAGCATAAGCGATGACTTTTTGGCGTTGCATGAGCACGCAACCCAAGCCTTGTCGTGAGGCGTCGCAGTATACCACGAAGTCTTCAGTGCCTTCGGGTAACGATAGTATCGGTGCATCGCAGAGCTTGTTCTTAAGTAGCTGAAAGGCTTCTTCTTGTTTGTGACCCCAGTCGTATTTCCTGTCCTTCTGTGTAAGGGTCGTTAGCGGTTGAGCTATCTTTGAGAAATTCTCGATGAATCGCCGATAATAGCCTGCTAAGCCCAAAAGTTGTCGAACTTCAGTTGGGGTCTTGGGAGCTTCCCAATTCTTTATTGCTTCAATCTTGGACGGGTCTACATGAATGCCCTTCTCATTCACCACGTGACCAAGAAATTGTACTTCGCGAATCCAGAATTCGCATTTTGAGAACTTTGAATAAAGTTTCTCTTTCTTCAGTAGTTCCAAGATGGTTCTGAGATGTTGCTCATGTTCTTCTTTCGTTCGCGAGTAAATCAGGATATCATCGATAAATACAATCACGAATTTATCGAGATATGGTTTACATACGTGGTTCATCAGATCCATAAAGACCGCTGGCGCGTTCGTCAATCCAAATGGCATCACAAGAAATTCGTAGTGCCCATAGCGTGTTCTGAATGCAGTCTTTGGCACGCTTTCATCTTGGATTCTCAGCTGATGGTATCCAGATCGAAGGTCGATCTTGGAATAGTAGCTTGATCCTTGCAGTTGATCAAACAAGTCATCAATCCTCGGTAGCGGATACCGATTCTTGATTGTGAGCTTATTCAGTTCCCTGTAATCGATACACATCCGCAGCGATCCATCCTTCTTCTTCACGAATAATACTGGAGCTCCCCAGGGTGAGAAGCTTGGCCTTATGAATCCTTTATCCAACAACTCCTGAAGCTGTGTAGATAATTCTTGCATTTCGGATGGCGCAAGTCGATATGGAGCCTTGGCTACAGGAGCGGCTCCTGGAACCAAGTCTATGTGGAATTCGACTTGTCGTTGCGGACAGGAATGTCTTCGAGTTTTGGCTCCACAGCCTTCTTATCTACAACGTGTGCTAGGAAAGCAACACATCCTTTCCTTAAGCACTTCTGTGCCTTCATACAACTGATGATTCGTAGAGGCGCGTTTCGTCTATCTCCATGTACGATGAGAGTTTCATCATTCGTCAGAGGGACGCGAATGATTTTCTCATGACAAATGACTTCAGCTTTGTTCTTGGACAACCAGTCCATCCCGACCACTACATCGAAGCTACCTAATTGAATAGGTAAGAGGTCGATGCTAAATCTTCGTTCACCAAGTTCTAGCGTGCAGCCTCTAACAAATTCGCTTGATTCAACAAGTTTACCATTAGCTAGTTCTATGGAATAAGGAATTTCTAATCTACTAGATTCTATTCCAAGTATGCGTTTAAATTCCACAGACATGAAACTATAATCGGCGCCAGTGTCGAATAATATGGATGCAAAGTGATTGTTAATGAGGAACGCACCGTTGACCACATTAGGGTCCTCGCGTGCGTCCCTTGCTCCAATCACAAATGCTCGGGCCTGAGCATTGTTTCTCTCTGGGCAGTCCTTCGTGAAATGATCTTTGCTTCCACATCTGAAGCATCCTTGGTTTCGCCCATTCCCGTTGCCAGCACCGTTTCCATTTCCACCATTGTTCCTATCATCAGCCTCATTACGATTTCCATTCCCGTTCCTCTTACTCCAGCAGTCTTCAGTGCGGTGACCCAACTTTCCACACTTGTCACACTTTGAGATGCGACAAGCTCCCTCGTGGTGGCGTTTACACTGATGGCATTTGGGCAAGGTGCCCAGGTATCCCCTTGCTGGAGCGTCGTTCATAGCTGCAAGAGATTTCGCCCCTTGAGGCGGGTTAGGGTCACGCTTCTTGTTGGAACCTTTTTTGTTACGAGTTGCTTGATTCAAGTTTGCATATTTCCTTTCTTGTCGCCAGACGACTCAGCATGCGTCTCGGCATTTTCTGTTGGGTTCAGTGATAGCGTCTTCATTCGAACACAATTTTCAGTAAGGCTGACAGCCAGAGTTACAGCCTCGGTGATTGTTTGTGGTTTGGCTGACGTCACCATGCCACGAAACTCTGAGGCCAGTCCCCAAATGTAGCGTTCAACACGCTTGAATTCGGGAGTCACCATGTAGGGAAGCACTCTGGACAGATCGTGGAACCTTCGAGTATAACCATTACCGTCAGCACCTTCCATGGTCAAGTGCCAGAACTCCGTCTCCAGCCTTTGGAGTTCAGCACGAGAGCAGTACTTCTCTCTCATTCTTTCCTTTAGTTCATCCCAAGTTAGGCCATAAACGGCATCATCACCCATGATTTGGACTTGCAGGCTCCACCAAGTCAGAGCTTCATCGACGAATAACCCAGTAGCAAGGGTGACTTGCTGACCCGCGGTACACTTGCTCATGCGGATAGTAGCTTCAGTCTTCTCCGTCCAGCGCACAAATGCTACTGCACCTCCTGTGCCATCATAGTTCATCGGCTTGCAGTCGAGGAACTGCTTGAAAGTGCAGCCTTGAACTGCGTTTCCTCCAGAAGAATCTCCATGCCCGTTACGTCTAGCATTGCTTGGTCCACCACTGTCTTGAGTACGGTTCGCCTCGTGCTGGGCGATAGCAGCGGAGATCCTTTCTTCCAGTAGAGCATTCAGCTCTTCAGCAGTTCTTGGCAGCGGGGGAGGAGGAAGTTGGTCACGAGCGTTCACAGCTCTTCTGGGTGCCGTGTTCTGACGAACACAACCCAATAGGTTTAGGCATTTGTTTGATATCGTCACACTAGACAGTAGTATCATATATATATTCATAGGTATATATACCACATAAGTGACATCAAACAATTATTACTCTAGCAGAGT
The DNA here is from genome assembly GCA_030545235.1 of Helianthus tuberosus. Taxonomy (NCBI): domain Eukaryota; kingdom Viridiplantae; phylum Streptophyta; class Magnoliopsida; order Asterales; family Asteraceae; genus Helianthus; species Helianthus tuberosus. The sequence goes on along the minus strand of CM060351.1, from coordinate 170,422,856 downwards.
ACTTAGTAGGCTTGCACTGAGGGAATCTATACGTGACAAGACTTGCTGTGATTTTTGTGCACTGAATTCCATAATTATGTATGCATCCATAATTACGTAACTCCTTGCACAGTCCGCACAGTTCGTTTCATCCTCGTATTTCTTCCTTCAGGTAGGTCATTGCTTTCAGGTAAAGTCACATATACTTGTGACATTCTACTTCTAGTACATGCTAATTATCACATATAATTGCAAGTAATTTCTAGTCAACGACAAGTGCTACTCAAGTGCACTCTAAGTCTCGTAGTGTCTTTTCTAGACTCATGTAGACAGTTTCAGGAAGTGGATGTCGCGGGACGTTTTATGCAATGAAAACTCTTTGAAAATTGTTTTCGTGAATGGATCCTAGAGATTGTAGACTAGACTCGAGAAGGAATCCTGGTTCACTACAATCGCAGCTCTGATACCAATCTGTCACACCCCTTTCTGCGGCGGAAGCCCGAGGTGTGATCATGAAAGGTTCTCATTGCATACGAAAGGTAAACATACTACATGCTCAAAAATACCTTCAAATATTACATTACTGAAAACATATGTCAAGTGTTTACAACACGAGATAACATATTGTCTTAAAAGTCACAACTTTATTTAAAGATAAACAAAGCGACATCCACGAGCATGAGTAAGACCACGCGCACATCCTTCCTAGTTACCTGAAATACATGTGAGTTTTGGAAAAACGTCAACATAAAGTTGGTGTGAATTCATGCAATTTTTGTATTTCACGTTTGTATACTTTGTATGAAAACATAATTTGTATTTTGTACAAATCAAGTCTTTTGTGTACACCACGTACTCATGTATAAATCAAATATTTCTGTATGTATCAAGTGTTAATGGGTTGCAAAGCCATTAACATGTGACACGACATAGGAAGTCACCAAACCATAGGCATTTTTCTGTAGTCGATTCACGACTGAGACACAAAAACACTGCTTGGTAAAAGAGTGGCCAAGAGTGGGGCTGCCCTGAACCCATTAGATCTAACCTTTTGTTCTGCGGTCTAAGTATGTACACGATTAATGGTGCTTATGGTACCCTATTCGTGACACGATTTCTCGTATCATTCTTGTATCCATCATACCAATTGTAAACATTGTAATATTTGTAACATGTATTTCACCCCGAAGTTATAAAACTGAAAACAATTAATAGAAAAGCGGGAGCATGAACTCACAACTTTGCGTTCCTGTGCGTCGTAAACTTCACCGGATTTGCTTAATTAACGTCGTAACCTATACGCGTTTTCTTAATGTTAGTCACTAGACTTGTATCGCACAAGTACAGTCACTCTCTTTTGTATTTGTATTGTTTTGTTAAAAATATTTCATATTTTTAACTACGTATCTTACTTATATTATTTCCTCTAAAATAAATATAAGTCTTTTGTGTTTTGCACTTCGCACCCGAATTATGTATCTTGTATTTTGTATGTGTATTTTTATGTTTATACTCCTCACGAGTATTTAGTGTATTTTTAAGTCTTAATACGCTAGCACGTATAACACATACTATATACACTTAGCACAAAAGTTGGTGATAAAATAATATATATATTTTTCTCAAAAATATATACCTACTTAATATCCATTTTTATTTTTGAAGAAGTCCTCATTTCTTATCACCAAAAATTTGGGAAACCTTGGTAATAATTTTAAACAAATTTTTAGGGAATAAGTTTCTCAAAAACTTATATTTTTCTAAGTGTCAAAATTTATAAAAATTTTGACAGAGTTTCCCCTAAAAATGGCGGTTTCCCATGTTTTCAAAACATGTGTTTATTTTCTTTTAAATTGTCAACAATCTCCTCATTCAACAATAAACAATATGCAACTAGTTAAAATAGATATAATCGCAGAGATACATGAACTTGTGGTTTTTCCAAAATAGGTAGTATCCTTCCATTATTTTTAGTGGATCTTTGTATAGATCAACTTTGTTTCTTGAATGTCTCGCTTTTAAAGAAGTTACATCTTTACAACTTCCGGTCAACATTTACAAAAATAGTTATTTTGTCGAAACTTTGTGTTACACAAGTGTTTACATCCTCATGTGTTTGCTAAAATCATTCTTGGACACTTGGTCCTTTGAAAGTACCGCTTGTAGATCCATAGATCTACTAGTTTTGAACACCATTTCATAAGTAAAATCGATTTTACACAAGTTCAAGTTTGATGTGTGGTAGAGTTTCATCACCTAACCCTTGTTACACCTAAACAAGCTTTATGTCATAATCCATGATCATGACCAATCCGGGTTAAACGATGATCCAAGCTACCACAACATAGATCGGGCCTAAATAATCACACAAATCAAATACTACAAGATTTACACAACATTCAAGCTTTTAACCACCATTACTAGCATTTTTAGTAGACTTTTATGTATCAACTTGTATGTTTACGAGTTTTAGCCGTTACATAACATTTTAACCACTTTAAAATAGATCGAGAGTGTGATTTAAGCAACTTACTACTAGCTCGAGGCTAGGGAAGAATCTAGACATAAAATGAGTAGATAAAAGCAATAGAGTGAGGTCATTCGCCTTCCGATTGCACGAAGCTTCCTTGTAGGTGATCCTTAACACTTGTGTAAGCTTGGAATGGCAAGATCAAAACTCGAAAAATTGATGGATGGATAGGGGAGTTCGGCCGTGAGTAGTAGAGAGGGAGAGAGAGTGTGGGTGTTGTTGAGTTTGTGATGAAAGTGATAATGTGTTATGGTTAGAACTTATAGACAAATAAAATGGTCATTATCCAAGGGTTCTTATGTCTAATAGATATTAGACATGGATGATTTAAATAATCATCAAAGGACAAGGGGTGTCCCCTTTGGGACGGTTTCGGTTAGGGGGGGGGGTAATCCGGTTAGATTCCAACTAAACATTAGTTAATAGTTAGGTTAATCTAGTTAAGTTTAGGGATTAACCCGGTTAGTAGTGTGTTGTGCTTTATTGCGGGTGTTAGGGTATTCAGGGACCCTAACTGGCTCAGAAAAAGATAAGTAATGTTATTAACAATATTTTCATGTTCCGGGTAAACTCCGGTTGTTCGGTTACATTCTGATTCGTTAAAGTGCTAAATTGCACCTTTTAGTGTTTAATAAGTATCTTTTTTATAACACTATAGATTCCCAATACTTAGGGAAATATTCTGGATAATAAAACGACATTTCTGCAAAATATTCATATGTCTAAATGCTGAATTATTGCTGAATTATATAAATTCTGCACTTAAAGTGCGTTTCGGGTGCTTTTTAGTGCTTAATTTTGCTTTTGCATTGTATATATATTAACCCTTATATGTACTCTTGGGTTTTAATGCATTCTTGTTGTCGGACCTACACCTAGGTTCCAATTTTATTGTCTGACTGCTTTCTGCAGTTCTGTTGACACAGTGTGTCTTACCGGTGAGTTTACTAGTATTTTTGACGCAACGCTCTCGTTTATGCATAAAGCAATATTTTGTAGTATACAACATGCATGAATTCACTTGTTTAGTAGGAAATCAGACATGGCTGACAATTAAGCACATAATTGCAGTCATTAAGCAATAATTAAAGTGTACGGAAATTACCGGTTTGTGCCAGTTGTCACACATATCCTGAAAAATATCTTGATTTATATCTTGGGTATATAGTATCTGTTTACATCCGGGATGCTGGTTCAGGATATTGGTAACATCCTGAATGGTATCCTCATGATTACTAACGGATTATGTGCAGGTACGTGGGATAGAAGCTAGCAACGTTCACATGGACTCATTCCGCGGAAGACTCGGTCCAAGTTGTTCAAAGAAAGACGTTAAGCCCGCTTTATTTGGTTCCAAACGGCTATTTATGGAATATTCGGGAGCATCCCATATTTATAGGAATTTTAGTTTCTACTTTGTAACTATAAATAGGTGGGTATACCAGATCGAATAGGACATCACATTTTCACTGCATACACTCTAACACTCGCTCTCTAGCAATTTTCACTTTCATACAAAAGCATTGTAACACTTAGCGATCTGGTCTATATCCTGCACTGTATCCTAAAGTTTGAAGTAATAAGAAGAACAAGGCAGCTGCGATTGTCAGCTCCCGAGGTTTTATGCCGGCGATCTAGATTGATCAAGGGCTTTCCTCGTACATCTCGTGTCATTTACTTTACTTTTTACTCATTGTTTGATCGTAGATACAGCTCAATATCCTGAGCCGTATCCTGAATATTGATTTTCCATATAACTTAACCGGCATATTTTCAACACACTTTCTAGCACACTACCTCACTTTACTAATTTGATCACTTAATTGCTTCGGTAATTTTTGACCAAAACAATTTGGCGCCCACCGTGGGGCAAGTGGTGCTCTCTTTGCTAAAAATCTTTGTAAAATCGTTAATCGGTTTTCTATTTTTAAAACTTTTCACCGCATTATTTACAATGGCCTCAAGATCAAACATGAGTTCCTCCACTGTGTCTGCAATGACTTCTGCTACTACCAGTTCGGTGCTTCCACCACCTCCTCCAAGGATGCCAGCCTCTTCACGACCTTAGGATATTATCCCTACTCGCGGGGTTCAGGAATCTGCTCCCATTTTAGCTTCTAATGATGAAATTCTAACCTTATTTGGAAGTGTGCAGGAACAAATGAGGCAGCAACAGGAAACAAACCAAATGTTGTTGAGGGAAATACAACTCTTGAAGTCTGGTTCGAGCAGATCTGCTGAGGATATTGTCACTCCATTACAACCCAGAACTTTGAACTTCAGTTCAGCTGTGTATACTGAGGATAACAGGGGGAATATTCTCCCCAGCCTTCCTCAGAATCACACTCCTGAAATACCCTCCTCGGTCAGGATGTCAACCATGAGGAGCTTAGGATATGCTTCAGGATATGGGCAAAATCCTCCGACGGGTAACGTGTCAAATAATAATAATACTCATGCAACTAACAATAGTGGATCTTTGCAGGATACAGGTGTAACATCAGCGCTTACTAGGGAACTTCAGAAGTTGAAGGACATGATATCTAGTGTACCTGGAGTGGTCCAGCCGATCCCGGAAAGTTCCCAAGACAGCCACAAGATATCTCGTTTTGCATATCCTATCTGTGATGTTGAGATCCCAAAGAGATTTCAAACCCCCAACATGAAGCTTTACGACGGAACTACGGATCCTGAGGAGCATATTGCTCAGTATATGGAAAGAATGGAGATTAACCCTATCCCTCCGGATCTCAAGGAAGCATGCTTGTGCAAGGGTTTTGGTTCTACCTTAACATGATTAGCCTTGAAATGGCTCTTGAATGTTCCTCCACATTCGATTACATCTTTTGCTCACTTAGTAAATTTATTTAATAGTCAGTTTTCTTGTAGTAGGAGCTTTGAGAAACTAACAAGTGACCTTTACAGGATAACACAAGGGCATCAAGAATCCCTAAGGGATTATGTGAACAAGTTTAGCCGGGAATCCTTAGACATTCCGCATCTTGATGTTGCAACAGCTGTGCAAGCTTTCAAGATGGGGCTGCAAAAGGATTCTCAATTTTACCAAGACCTTGTAATGAACCCATGCAGGAACTTGGATGAAGCTCGGAACAGGGCCCTGAGATATATTCGATTGGAGGATGACAGAAAGATGCAAGAGAGGATGAACTCATCTAACACTTATGAGTCAACTAACAGGAAGTCAGAATCCTCATTTAAGCCATATCGCTATAAGCCATATGGTAGAAATGAAAACAAGAAAGTGAATGCTATTGAAGACGAGGATCCTGAAGAATATCCTGAACTATCTAAATATTGCTTTTCTGTTAACATTCCTGAATTAATGTACGCCATGCAGGGTTTAGGAGACAAGGCTAGGTGGCCTCGAAAGAATCAACAAAAGGCCGATTGGAAAGATAAGTCAAAATGGTGTGCTTTCCACGAAGATTTCGGACATGTAACTGAGGATTGCATTGCTCTAAGGAAAGAAATAAGCTATCTTCTAAGCAAGGGATATCTGAAAGATCTCTTAGGAAGAAAGAAGAATAAGGGTCAGGATACTGAGAAGGATCCTGAGCGAGCAGCATCACCTCCCGCGGATGCCAAGATAATTAACTTCATTTCGGGAGGATCCGACATTTGTGGGACATCGTATTCGGCGGCAAAGAGACATGCAAAAGAAGCTAAGGCCGAAAGGGGAGACAGACCTGTCAGGATGACTACGCTTACAACTGACAAAGTGATCACATTTGATGCTGATGACAGGAATATTGTCCAGGATCCTCACCATGATGCTCTGGTAATAACATTATATGTGGCTAACCATTTTGTACGCAGAATATTGCTTGATAATGGCAGCTCCGTCAACATAATCCAACTAGAGACTCTGAAAAGAATGAATGTATCTCCAATGGATATCACTTCGAAATCTACAGTGCTTGTTGGATTCGGTGGAGAGGCTAGAAACACAGTAGGAGAGATAAAGTTGCAAGTATATGTTGAAGGAGTCAACTCTATACAACGTTTCTGTGTGATGGATTCCCTATCCTGCTATAATATCATACTAGGAAGACCATGGATTCACGATATGAAGGCTGTGCCATCGACGTATCACCAATGCATCAAGATCCCTACCCCTTGGGGAGTGGTCAAGGTCGAAAGCGATCAGCAGGAGGCGAAAGAATGCTACTCATCCTCGATGAAATCCTTAACCAAGCCTAGTGCAGCATAGCAATTAAAGTCGCGGGCCCAGGATATCGTGGAGGATCCGGAGCAGGATGTGAAGAAAATTATCTTGGAGCAGGATAATCCCGATACTTCGGTGCTCGTAGGAACCAATATCCCTCGGGATATTTAAGAACAGTTAATTAACTTTTTGAAATGTAGGATGTCAACGTTTGCATGGAAGCATGAGGATATGACAGACATATCCGAAGACATTATCACTCACAAGCTTGGAATTGATAAATCATTCAAGCCTGTTCAGCAAAAAAGAAGGAAGTTTGCTTCTGAGCGGAATACGATTATCCAAGAGGAAGTTGAGAGATTATTGAAGTCCAAGATGATCAGAGAGGTTAAGTTCCCAAGGTGGCTAGCAAACGTGGTTGTGGTACAGAAGAAAAATGGGAAATGGAGAGTTTGTGTAGACTACACAGACTTGAACAAGGCTTGTCCTAAAGACCCATTTCCTCTTCCCCACATTGATGCAATGGTAGATGCCACTGCCGGGCATGAAATGCTAACCTTCATGGACGCATCCTCAGGATTTCAGCAGAACCAAATGGAACCTTCTGACCAGGAGGATACTGCCTTCATGACACCAACAGGTATTTATTGTTATACCGCTATGCCTTTATGTTTGAAAAATGCAGGTAAACATGATGTTCAAAGACAAACTGGGGGACACCATGGAGGTGTACATTGACGATATGGTGGTAAAATCAAAGAAAGTTAGGATCACCTCCAGGATATTAAAGGAGCATTTGATATCCTGGATCAATATAACATGAAGCTAAATCCTGCTAAGTGCCATTTCGGAGTGGGGGCAGGAAAATTTCTAGCATATATGGTGACCAAAAGAGGAATAGAGGCGAGCCCGGAGCAGATTAAAGCCATCTTGGATATTAAATCGCCCTCAAATATGAAGGATGTTCAACGATTAACAGGGCGAGTGGCAGCATTAAACAGATTTATCTCAAGATCCTCAGAAAAATGCAAAGATTTTTATGATATCCTGAAGAAGAACAAGAAATTCGAACTGGGTGAGAAGCATGAAGCGGCCCTACAGGATTTAAAGCAATATCTTTCAACCGCACCACTACTGATGAAGCCCGAGAATGGTGAACCATTATCCCTATACCTCGCAGTATCAGGGAATGCTGTAAGTGCCGTCCTTGTAAAGGACCATGAAGGTCAGCAATATCCTGTTTATTATGTTAGTAAAAGCTTGTTAAATGCTTAAACTAGATATTCTCATTTAGAAAAATTGATACTAGCATTAGTTATGGCGTTAACAAAACTTAGACATTACTTTGAGACACATAGGATTCATGTTAAAACAAATTATCCTGTCAAAAATGTGCTTAGGAAACCAGAAATGTCAGGCAGGATGGCTAAGTAGTCAGTAAAGTTGAGTGCTTATGATTTAGTATATGAACCTAGAAATGCCATAAAGTCTCAGGCTTTAGATGACTTTATGGCTGATTTTAGTAGTGACATTCAGGATGAGGTAGACCTAGAAGTTCAACAGTTAGGAGAATCCTCAGGATCCTGGACATTATATACTGATGGTGCATCTAATATAAGATGAGTAGGATTAGGAATACTACTAAAATCGCCACAGGGGGACATATTACCCCAGGCTATTAGATGTGAATTTCCTGCTACTAATAATGAAGCAGAATATGAGGCTTTAATTGCAGGATTAGAGTTGGCTAAGAGTATGAGTATCAAAAATTTACAAGTATATGTTGACTCTTTGTTAATTACTAACCATTTTAATGGATCCTATGCAGTTAAGGGTGAGAAATTAATCGAATACCTCCATATTCTTAAAAAATTAGCTGGATATTTCGATGTTTATACACTTGAACAGGTACCAAGGGAGGATAATGCTGAAGTAGATGCCTTAGCAAATTTGGGATCATCAATCAGGATACCAGAAGGAACGCAGATACTAATATTGCATATATTGTATCCTGCAACGAATCCTCAGGGTAAAGAAGTAGCGCGTATTCAGGATCCTGAATCAGGGTATCCTGAAGAGGATCCTGAATCTTGGACGACTCCAATTGTAAGATATTTCAAAGAAGGACACATTCCCGGGGAGGAAAATCCTAAGGCATTTAGGATGAAGGTATCATGATTCACTATTATAAATAATGTTTTATATAAGAAATCTCTTGCATGACCATATTTGAGATGCTTGGAGGATCCTGAAGCCAAAGAAGTACTTCAGGATATACATGAAGGGGATTGTGGTAATCACACTGGGGGCAGATCATTGTTCTCGAAAGTATTAAGGACAGGATATTATTGGCCAACGATGAGGAAAGATGTTGCAGAATATGCTCGAAGATATGATGCATGTCAAAGACATAGTAACATACTACATCAACCAGCTGAACCATTATATCCTGTAGTTTCCCCTTGGCCATTCATGAAATGGGGGATGGATATAGTAGGGAAGTTACCAAAAGCTCCTGGAGGAAAAGTCTTTATGTTAGCGATGACGGATTATTTCTCTAAGTGGGTTGAGGCTGAAGCGTTTGTTCAAGTTAGAGACCAAGAAGTAGTATCCTTCATAAAAATGAATATCCTGACTAGGTTTGGGGTACCAGCTAAGATCATTTGTGATAATGGGTCCCAGTTTATAAGCAAAAGGACTACTGACTTTTGCAAAAGTTGGGGAATCAAAATGATCACATCTACTCCGGTACATCCTCAAGCGAATGGACAAGCTGAATCCTTAAACAAGATAATAGTCAATAACTTAAAGAAGAAGCTTGGAGCCAAAAAAGGAAGATGGGCGGAAGAGTTACCCTTTGTTTTGTGGGCTGATAGAACAACGATAAAGAATGCAACTGGCCAAACCCCGTTTTCCTTGGTATTTGGAGCAGAAGCAGTGATTCCAACAGAAATGACGATACCTACTGCAAGATCTATCCTACAGGATCCTGAACAGAATCCTGAAGCCTTATTTCACGATTTGGATACTATAGATGAAAAAAGAGACGCAGCAAGACTAAGGATAGCAGCATATCAACAAAGAATATCCAGAGCATATAATAAGAACATAAGTGTTTTGGTCAGAAAATCTGATGAAGATATTGCAGCCAAACTCTTTGTTTAGGGGAATGATGCTTTAAATATATGACAGCGATGAGGATCACTTCAATGTAAAGTGCACAAACAACACAAGGATTTATACGGGGAAAAAGCCCTTGATCAAGAGTTGATCTCCGGCACAAAAAACCCCGGGTGATGGAAACTACCGATCACCAAGCTCTTATTAAATGATTAAATGTTTACAACTTCGGATAGTAACGAGCTAGGTACAAGGATCACTACGGTGAAATGTGTAAAAAGTGTATGAAATTGCTAAGTGTTTGAACGAGAGCTTGTATGAGAGCTTGTACGAGTGTGTGTAACTGCAAAAAATGACTAAGTGTTTTCTATTAGCTCATTACTCCCTATTTAAAATAGAAATAACCACCTAAACTAACTTTCCGACTTTCATGCCAAGCCTCCACGTTCTCCACAACGTCTATTTTTGGTCAAGCACGTGCAGAATAGTTTAGGAATATTCTCCAGGAATGTCGCCAAGACTTGGTCAAGCTCGTTATACCTGCGAGATAATACAATACATAAGTAAAAAATCGTTAGTACGAGGATCCTTAAAGTGATCCATGATCCTGATCCTGAAGCTCTTCTGAGGATCACCACCTGTCACAGAAGTAAGGATCACTAATTAGGATAACGAATAAGGATCACTAATTGTTAGAAAATCCTCCCCTAACAATTGCCCCCAAAATATAAGGAGTGAAATTGTAAAATTAGCGAGTTATGTTTTCTTGATCTTATCCGTAACAAACTAACGGATATATAGCCGTTAAAATAGAACTAGCCGTTGCGATGATGATGTCACGGAAGTGACAATCCTGCAGAATCATAATTATAAATAGAGATATAGATAGGATCATTATGCATTTAAATTCGAAAGAGACTCCCTTTAAATTCTCAGTCGACGAACAACCAGGTAATTCTTTCTCCTCTTTCTTCCTTCTTACTCTGTTTCTCTATCATTATCTCCGTCATTTCGAAAATGTTGCTCCGGAGTTCACCGGGCAAGGATCACCCAAAGAACAGTCCTCCGAAAAGCCAGGGGATCATTGAAGATTCCATTAAAGAACGCTGCTGCTTCAATGATGCTCAGATAGATAGGATTCGCCACTGCTTTCCGGCGAACACCGAGTTCAGGCCTTTTGACCCCAATGCCTTGAGCGATCATATCTCCGATAAATGGGTTGCTTTCCCCGTCACTCCTTTCACCATAGGCTATACATATCCTTTTCCAGCCTTCACCCAATCTTTCTTCTCCCTAACCGGCATCTCTTATATCCAAGCCATGCCGATGATTTGGAGGGTTTTGCACACCCTTGAAAGGATCATTGATCAGGAAGGAATAGATCTAGGAATGGCAGAGCTGGGAGAACTGTATGATCTTACCACCTTTGGCTCTCACCGTTATTTGTTCAAACGTAAACCTGGTGAAGAACACCCGATCTTCAAGGCCACCAAGAATGATGCTAACTGGAAGCGGCGCTTCTTTTTTATCAAGAGAGATTCCATCCAGGATGGAAAGGATCTTCCTAAAAAATGGGCTACCCATGGTAGGATGGAGGATCCTGAGAAGGATCACCAGGAACTTTCTTTTGATATAAGGATAACTGATATTTTTGCTTTCTTGTTATGCAGCTATCACCGTTTCACATCTCAAACTGTCCCCTGCTGCTACAGAAAGGCTCCTCGCTTTCAAGAGACTTGATCCTGAGACAAGAACTTTCAAGACAACAACCCAAGATTCACAAGAGGTATCCTCAGGCTCTGTCACAATGTCAAGTAAGTATCCTTGTTTAAAATTTAAATATATAGTGAAATATGAACTAGGAAAAGATACTTATCTTGTTTTAATCGTGTAGGTGCTGGAAAATCTGCCAAGCCTGTATCCCAATTCAACACGGCTGACCTTGATGTCGTACGATCCAGGAAGAAGAGATCCACCACCAGTCCTAGCATTTCCATTCCAAAGGCACCCACTAAAGGAAAGGGTGTCAAGAAGAGGAAAACTTCTGATGCTGAGGTTCTTCAGGGTCTACCACTGATCCGCCACCAGTTCCTTGAATACTTCAATGATGTAAGGATCCTTTATTCTGCCTATGTATCCTACTCGTATGAGGATCACTTGGTCTTGAACTGTTTTTATCCTTTTCTTTTGCAGAAATTTGTTGAGATTGAGGATTATGTGGGCCACGTTGAGGATCAAGATAAAAAGATTGCCGACCTCCAACAGGTTGCTGTGCTCAAGGATCTTGCACTTGCTGATGCTCGGAAGGAACTCCTAGATGAGAAGACTAAGACAGCCAAACTTCTGATCGACCTTGATTATGAAAAGCATGACCTTATTGAAAATGCTAAGGTCTCTGCCGCCATTACGATGTACCAGACAAAATTGAAGATGGCCCAGGAAGCTCAAGATCCTAGCTTTGATAAAAACAGCTGGGATGTTGAGGGTTGGAAGGCAAGGTTGGCTGATCTTGAGGATGATGAAGAGGAGGCTACTGAGGTCTTGGCAATTGAAGCAAGTGGCAGTGGGAAGGATCAGGTGAAGGATACCGCAGCTGGAGGAGAAGAGGATGCAGCAAAGGTGTAGGCTGCACAATTGGGCGATGATGGATATATGTGCTAAGGCCGGAGCCCAATTTTTTAGTTTGATGGTTGTGATGTTTAAAACAATTTCATGGTTTGTATTTTGAACAATAGGTTTTAGGATTAAGGATCATGTATGATCCTTTGGACAATAGGCAGGATTGCAATTGGTGGAGGGATCCTCTGTTTGGGGGATGAAGCCATTGTGATCCTGCCGCCTTTATATTCCTGCACTACTTTTGAACTCATTATCATGGACACCCTTTACCTACCCCAGCGGACGGGCCACGTTTTGCTGGTAGAAGCTCGGGTAGGTAATTTTGACAACCTTTAAAGGGTTAGCCTTATGTTAATAAATAAAAACTTAACCTTTTGTCGCTTATCTTGTGTTGTTATCCTTTTTAATATGTTACTTTCCAACTGTTGTAATGTTCATTCTGTTTATATTTATCAAGCCTTGAAAAATTAGAAAAGATATCCAGAAAGTTTAGGATATGACCAAGGATCACATATCCCATAACCGATAAGTTCTAAAAAGTGATATGGTTTAAGAATCACAAGTTCAGTTGTCAAGCATAAGGGTTATTCAAATAAATAATGAATAGAATTAAAAATAGTTAAGGATCATACCTGAGGATCCAAGTTAGGATCCTAACCTTAATAAGGATAACTATAAGATAAACCTTAGAATAAAGTAAGGATCAAGGATCCCTAGTTGCCTATCTTCAAGAACCTGAAATAGAGCATAACTTTGGACTAAGCCAATATAAGAAAAAAGTTAGCAACTAGGGACAAGCCCAAGGATAACTGGGGACAAGCCCAAGGATAACTGGGGACAAGCCCAAGGATAACCGGGGACAAGCCCAAGGATCGTATGTAAACTGGAGTATGGCCCTAACTGGCGACTATCCAAACTTGGTGACATGAAGATGCCAAAACCTTAGCTAACGTGAAAACGTTAGAAACCTTAGCTAACGTGAAAACGTTAGAAACCTTATGAACGGATGTATGGTACGTCTACCATTATACGTAGGATCCTAAGCATAGCCAGAACAATGGAATTATCAGCCCCTAGAACGAGTACTGGTCCCAAAGCCTTGAACTACACCAGGATCATCGTGCGCTACAGGCGAAACTGGGGACAAGCCCAAATAACTGGGGTTAAACCCAAAAGACGGATTGCTTCTGTGGATAACCAACGTTGTGCTAAAGATACCCGAACTTTCAAAACTTGAACTCATGTGAGAGATGGATAAAGGATACATGATCCTTATCCTTACATGAGAAAATAAAGAAATGAAATAGTTCAAGATTAGGATATTACCTGAGTAAGGATCACCGATACTTTGAGGATCCTATAACGATATCCCTATCGTGAGGATCACCTATGCCATAAGGATCCTGCCTACATGAAATATTTCTTCAAGTGGACAGCATTCCAAGCTCTTGGTAGCAAATCACCTTCCATTGTTAGCAATCTATATGCCCCCTTTCCTGCTTCAGCTTCAATCAAATAAGGGCCTTCCCATTTTGGAGCCAATTTTCCATCAGCAGGATTGGTGGTATTCTGAAATGCTTTCCTTAACACCATATCTCCAACTTGAAACCTCCTGATCCTGACATTTTTGTTGTAAGCACCAGCCATTCTTTGTTGATAACTGGCCATCCTTATCCTAGCCATATCCCTGATTTCTTCAATGGTATCCAGGTCTTGAGCCAAGTTTTTATCATTCTCCTCAGGATCACGGGTACTTGCTCTAGCAGTTGGAACCACCATTTCTGTTGGGATCACCGATTCTGCCCCAAATACCAAAGAGAATGGCGTTTGACCAGTAGCATTCTTAGGGGTTGTCCTATCAGCCCAGAGCACATAGGGTAGTTCTTCTTCCAATTTCCCTTTCTTGGATCCAAGCTTCTTCTTCAAATTGTTGATGATGATCTTGTTAGATGATTCTGCCTGACCATTAGCTTGTGGGTGGACTGGTGTTGAAGTTATCATCCTAATCCCCCAGCTGTCATAAAAGTTAGTGGTTCTGCCCCCAATAAATTGGGAACCATTATCACATATTATCTCAGAAGGAATACCAAATCTAGTTATAATATTTCTTTTAATGAAGGATATAACTTCCTTTTATCTGACTTGGGCAAAAGCTTCAGCCTCTATCCACTTGGAGAAGTAATCAGTCATAGCTAACATGAATACTTTCCCACCAGGTGCCTTAGGGAGCTTTCCAACTATATCCATACCCCATCTCATAAATGGCCAAGAGGAGGATATAGGATGCAATAATTCAGCTGGTTGATGAAGGATATTGATGTGTCTCTGGCAAGGATCACATCTTCTGGCATACTCCACAGCATCTTTCTTCATGGTTGGCCAGTAGTATCCTGTCCTCAGGATCCTTGAGAATAAAGCCCTGCCCCCAGTGTGGTTTCCACAATCTCCTTCATGGAAGTCTTTTAAAACTTCTTGAACTTCAGGATCCTCAATGCATCTCAAGTATGGTCCTGCAAGAGATCGTCTATACAACATATTATTTATAATTGTGAATTGAGATACCTTAGATTTGAAAGCCCTAGGGTTTTCTCCTGTAGGAATCTCTTCATGTTGTAAGTATCTCATAATTGGTGAGATCCATGATCCTGATCCTGAATAGGATTGAGTATCCTCACTAGGGATAACTGCAGAATCATTTCCTATCTCCATAGTCTGGTGATCCTCGATAGCCGGGGTCAGGATATGGATAATAGGAATCTTGATATCCTCTGGGATCTTCAAAGATGATCCTAAGTTAGCCAATGCATCAGCTTCTGTATTTTCTTCCCTTGGTACCTGTGACAAACTAAAGGAAACAAAAGAGAGTGCCAAACTTTTGACTCAAGATACCTGATCCCCATATGCTTTGCAATTTGTAAACCAGCAATTAGGGCTTCATATTCAGCCTCATTGTTAGTGGTTTGGAAATCACAAGCTATAGAATGGGGTATTATGTCCCCCTGTGGCGATTTTAGTAGTATTCCGAGCCCTGTGCCTTTGACATTTGAGGATCCATCAGTATGAAGTATCCAAGGATCCTTGGTCTCTTCTAGCTGCTGGACTTCTAGCTCAGCTTCTTTTTGTAAATCACTACTGAAATCAGCCACAAAGTCAGCTAATGCTTGGGATTTGATGGCTGTCCTAGGCTCATATCTTATATCATATGCACTCAGCTTCACTGCCCACTTAGCCATCCTTCCTGACATCTCTGGTTTCCTGAGGACATTCTTAATTGGGAAATTAGTTTTAACAATGATAACATGAGTTTCAAAATAATGTCTTAACTTTGTAGATGCCATAATTAATGCAAGAATAAGCTTTTCAAGGTGTGAGTACCTGGATTCGGCATCAAGTAAACTTTTACTTACATAATAGACAGGATGTTGTGTACCTTGATGATCCTTAACAAGGACCGCACTTACTGCTTTTGAGGATACTGCAAGATACAAGGATAACACATCGCCTTTTTCTGGTTTCATCAAAGCCGGGGCCGAGGATAGGTAATCTTTGAGGGCTTTTAAAGCATTTTCATGCTTCTCCGTCCACTCAAATTTCTTGTTCTTCCTTAGGATATCATAGAATTCTTTACACCTCTCGGAGGATTTGGATATAAATCTGTTCAAGGCTGCTATCCTTCCCGTTAGCCTTTGAACATCCTTAGCATTGACCGGAGATTTGATGTTCACTATTGCTTTGATTTGTTCCGGGCTAGCTTCAATGCCTCTCTTTGTCACCATATATCCTAAGAATTTACCTGCTTTAACACCAAAGTGACATTTTGAAGGATTAAGTTTCATGTTATATTTGTCAAGGATATCGAATGCTTCCTCCAAGTCTCTTAGGTGATCCTCAGCTTTTAAGGATTTTACCACCATATCATCTATGTAAACCTCCATAGTTTGTCCAATCTGATCCTTGAACATCATATTCACCAGCCTTTGGTATGTTGCACCTGCATTTCTTAATCCGAATGGCATAGCAATATAGCAGTATATACCAGTTGGAGTCATGAAGGCTGTATCCTCTTGGTCGGATGGTTCCATTTGGATTTGTTGAAATCCAGATGAAGCATCCATAAAAGTTAACAGTTCATGACCCGCGGTTGCATCCACCATGGAGTCAATGTGGGGTAAAGGGAAAGGATCCTTGGGGCATGCCTTATTTAAATCGGTAAAATCGACACATACCCTCCACTTTCCGTTTTTCTTTTGAACAACTGTTAGGGGAGGATTTTCTAACAATTAGTGATCCTTATTTGTTATCCTTATTAGTGATCCTTACTTCTGTGACAGGCGGTGATCCTCAGAAGGGCTTTAGGATCAGGATCATGGATCACTTATAGGATCCTCATAACTGACGATTGTTTACTTATGTTTTATAATATCTCGCAGGTATTACAAGCTTGACCAAGTCTTAACGACATTCTTGGAGAATATTCCCGAAGTATTCTGCACGTGCTAAATCAAAAGTAGACGTTATGGAGAACGTGGAGGCTTGGCCCAAAAGTCGGAGAGTTTGTTAGCTAGATAATTTTCTTATTTTAAAGGGAGTAACGAGCTAAGTTAGAAAGTTAGTGACATTTAGTCATTTCGGCAGTTACACACACTCGCAAACACGCTCATACAAGCTCTCGTTCAAACACTTAGCGATTTCATACATTTTTTACACATTTCACCGTAGTGATCCTTGTACCTAGCTCGTTACTATCCGAAGTTGTAAACATTTAATCATTTATTTTAGCTTGGTGATCGGTAGTTTCCATCACCCGGGGTTTTTTGTGCCGGAGATCAACTCTTGATCAAGGGCTTTTTCCCCGTATAAATCCTTGTGTTGTTTGTGCATTCTACATTGAAGTGATCCTCATTGTTGTTACACATTTTGAGCATCATACCCCGTAATCTAGAGTTTGGTTGCAATATCATCATCAGATTTTCTGACCAAAACAGTTTGGCGCCCACTGTGGGGCAATTGGTGCTTCGTCCTTAAGAAAATACGCATTTCTGTGCTTAATTCGGCTCACTACAACCAAGCAGATGGCTTCCTCATCGAAGAATGCTTCAAACTTGATGCCCTCATTCACTTCCTCACAAGGCGTTCCTCCTTTGCCTCCACCACCTTCTGGATCCCAGAAGAATACAGAAAATGCTGCGAAGAAACCGACTCCCATTTTCTCAAAACCACCTACTTCTTCTGTTTCAACTAATCCTACTACTAATGATCTCTATACCTTGATTTTGCAGATGAGGAATCATGCACAAGAGCAGGATAAGACCAACGAAAGGATCCTCCGGGAGATTGATGAAATTAAGAAACAGAAGAAAACGGCAGAGGATCATTCTCCACTGATACCCAGATCTTTGAATTTTGACACTCCGGTGGTTACTTCTCAGCCGTCAGTGGTTCCAAACATTCAATATGCGGGTGGACCAAAGGGAGTGCACTACGGAACAACAGCTATGACCCAGGCACTAGGTTCATATTTCCAGCCAGCAGGATCCTATCCCCAGCATATAGGATCCCTCACGAGTACAGGAGGATATTCAGGAATGCACCAAGTTCAAGGATCCTCCTTCGTTCCAGGATCATCCCAAGTTCAAGGATCCTCCTTTGTTCCAGGATCATCCCAAGTTCAAGGATCCTCCTTCGTTCCAGGATCATCCCAGGTTCAAGGATCCTCCTTTGTTCCAGGATCATCCCAGGTTCAAGGATCCTCCTTCGTTCCAGGATCATCCCAGGTTCAAGGATCCTCCTTCGTTCCAGGATCATCCCAGGTTCAAGGATCCTCCTTTGTTCCAGGATCATCCCAGTTTCAGGGATCCTTCCAGATGCCAGGATCCTTGAGGAGTTTGCAAACAGGAAGTTCAGATGTCCATCAAGGAGATTTTATTCCAATGCAGACCAATGCCTCTGCTGGCCCCTCGATCATTCCAGAATCTCAACAATATGGATTAACCTCCATATTTCCTAACTTGAATCCAATGGGAGGTAACACTTTTAATAATTCTCATACTATTAACCATGGTTTTATGCAGGATCCAGGTATCAATCATGCCATGGCCAGAGAATTGCAAAAGCTAAAGGATATGATCTCGAGTGTTCCGGGAGTAGTCAAACCTATTCCAGAGATTGCAGATGGGAGCCACAAGATATCTCGCTTTGCACCACCAATCTGTGATGCTGAGATACCCAAGAGGTTCCATGTGCCTACAATGAAACTGTATGATGGTTCGACGGATCCTGAAGAACACATAGCACAATACAGGGAGAGGATGGAGATCAATCCAATCCCAGAAAAGTTAAAGGAAGCATGCCTATGCAAAGGATTCGGATCCACTCTTACTGGATCAGCTCTCAAATGGCTGCTAAGTCTTCCTCCCTATTCTATTACCTCATTTGCAAACCTAGTTAACTTGTTTAATACTCAGTTTTCCTGTAGTAGAAAATTTGAACGACTAACTAGTGATTTATATAGGATAACCCAGGGTCATAATGAATCATTAAGGGATTACATTACCAAATTTAGTAAAGAATCCTTAGACATTCCCAACTTAGATATAGCCACGGCTGTTGAAGCCTTCAAAATGGGATTGCTTAGGGATTCGTTATTTTATGATGATCTTGTTATGACACCATGCAGGAACCTAGATGAGGTAAGAACCCGAGCCCTCAGGTTCATCCGGCTAGAGGATGATAAGAGGATTCAAGAGAGGATAACAGGATCCTCAAAGCAGGATAAGCAAGGATCCTCATTAAGAAACAACAAATTCAGATCCTACAACAAATCTGATAATCAGAACGTGCATTCTATTGATCAAGAAGAGGATGATGAGGATTATCCTCCCATTTCTGAATATTGCTTTAGTGTTGATAACAATGAACTAATCCTTGCCATGCAGAACCTAGGTGATAAAGCTAGATGGCCAAGAAAGAATGACAGGCCAGCTGCAACTAAGGATAAATCAAAGTGGTGTGCATATCATGAAGATTTTGGGCACCTCACAGAAGAATGCATTGCATTAAGAAAGGAAATTGGATACTTGCTGAGCAAAGGGCATCTAAAAGAGTTGTTGGGAAGAAAAAAGTCAAGGACTCAGGATCCTGAAAGGATCCCTGAGAAGGCTCCATCCCCTCCAGCAGACGCACAAGTGATAAACTTTATCTCTGGGGGATCCGACATTTGTGGCACATCCTTCTCAGCAGCTAAGAGGCATGCGAAGGAAACTAAAATGGATAACGGAGAAAGGCCAGTTCGAACATCGAGTGTCTCCGAGGGAAAAGTCATAACCTTTGATGAAGAGGATCGTATTGATATCCAGGATCCTCATCACGACGGTTTAGTTATTACTCTTTTTATATCTAACTATTTTGTCCGCAGGATCCTAATAGACGGAGGAAGTTCAGTGAACATTATCCAGCTTGATGTTCTAAAGAAGATGGGTATCCCTGAATCAGAGATCATACCAAGATCCTCCGTGCTCGTGGGATTTAGTGGCGAGACCAAGAACACCCTGGGGGACATTAAACTCCCAATATATATTGAAGGCTTACACTCTTATCAAAAGTTTTGTGTTATTGACTGTTTATCTTGTTGTAATGTTATCCTTGGCAGGCCCTGGATACACGATATGAAAGCAGTCCCATCTACTTATCATCAATGTGTGAAGCTCCCTAGTCCTTGGGGAATAGTAAAGATTGATAGCGATCAGCAGGAAGCTAAGGATTGCTACACTTCATCGATGAAACCAGCTTCGAAGTCAAGGGAGCAATAGCAATCAAGGTATCCTCCAAGGAGTGTCTTGGAGGCCAGAGAGCAGGATGTGGTAGAAATCCTCATGGATCCTGATGATCCTGAATCCAAAATCTATATCGGGTCAGGGATCCTTGGCGAAATGAAAGAAGACCTCATATCCTTCCTCAAGAGGAGAAAGACTACCTTTGCATGGAAACACGAAGACATGACTGGCATATCCAAGGATGTTATCACTCATAAGCTCGGCATCGACAGATCTTTCAAACCAATCCATCAAAGGAGAAGGAAGTTTGCACCAGAAAGGAATGCCATTATCCAGGAAGAGGTAAATTCCTAGGATACATGGTGACTAAGAGAGGCATCGAAGCTAGCCCGGAACAAATCAAAGCAATAGTGAACATCAAATCTCCGGCCAATGCTAAGGATGTTCAAAGGCTAACAGGAAGGATAGCGGCCTTGAACAGATTCATATCCAAGTCCTCCGAGAAGTGTAAAGAATTCTATGATATCCTAAGGAAGAACAAGAAATTTGAGTGGACGGAGAAGCATGAAAATGCTTTAAAAGCCCTCAAAGATTACCTATCCTCGGCCCCGGCTTTGATGAAACCAGAAATAGGTGATGTGTTATCCTTGTATCTTGCTGTATCCTCAAAAGCGGTAAGTGCGGTCCTTGTTAAGGATCATCAAGGTACACAACATCCTGTCTATTATGTAAGTAAAAGTTTACTTGATGCCGAATCCAGGTATTCACACCTTGAAAAACTTATCCTTGCATTAATAATGGCATCTACCAAGTTAAGACATTATTTTGAAACTCATGTTATCATTGTTAAGACTAATTTTCCAATTAAGAATGTCCTCAGGAAACCAGAGATGTCAGGAAGGATGGCTAAGTGGGCAGTGAAATTGAGTGCATATGATATAAGATATGAGCCTAGGACAGCTATCAAATCCCAAGCATTAGCTGACTTTGTGGCTGATTTCAGTAGTGATTTACAAGAAGAAGCTGAGTTAGAAGTCCAGCAGCTAGAGGAGACCAAGGATCCTTGGATACTTCACACTGATGGATCCTCAAATGTCAAAGGCACAGGGCTTGGAATACTACTAAAATCGCCACAGGGGGACATAATACCCCATTCTATAGCTTGTGAGTTCCAAACCACTAATAATGAGGCTGAATATGAAGCCTTAATTGCTGGTTTGCAAATCGCAAAGCATATGGGGATCAGGTATCTTGAGGTACACGTAGATTCTTTGTTAATTACAAATCACTTTAATGGATCATATGCTGTTAAAGGTGAAAAGCTAACCAAATATTTGGAGATAGTCAAAAGTTTGGCACTCTCTTTTGTCTCTTTTAGTTTGTCACAGGTACCAAGGGAAGAAAATACAGAAGCTGATGCATTGGCTAACTTAGGATCATCTTTGAAGATCCCACAGGATATCAGGATTCCTATTATCCATATCCTGACCCCGGCTATCGAGGATCACCAGACTATGGAGATAGGAAATGATTCTGCAATGATCCCTAGTGAGGATACTCGATCCCATCCAGGATCAGGATCATGGATCTCACCAATTATGAGATACTTACAACATGGAGAGATTCCTACAGGAGAAAACCCTAGGGCTTTCAAATCTAAGGTATCTCAATTCACAATTATGAATAATATGTTGTATAGACGATCTCTTGCAGGACCATACTTGAGATGCATTGAGGATCCTGAAGTTCAAGAAGTTTTAAAAGACTTCCATGAAGGAGATTGTGGAAATCACACTGGGGGCAGGGCTTTATTCTCAAGGATCCTGAGGACAGGATACTACTGGCCAACCATGAAGAAAGATGCTGTGGAGTATGCCAGAAGACGTGATCCTTGCCAGAGACACAGCAATATCCTTCATCAACCAGCTGAACTATTGCATCCTATATCCTCCTCTTGGCCATTTATGAGATGGGGTATGGATATAGTTGGCAAGCTCCCTAAGGCACCTGGTGGAAAAGTATTCATGCTAGCTATGGCTGATTACTTCTCCAAGTGGATAGAGGCTGAAGCTTTTGCTCAAGTTAGAGAAAAGGAAGTTATATCCTTCATTAAAAGAAATATTATAACTAGATTTGGAATTCCTTCTGAGATTATATGTGATAATGGTTCCCAATTTATTGGGGGCAGAACCACTAATTTTTGTGACAGCTGGGGGATTAAGATGATAACATCAACACCAGTCCACCCACAAGCTAATGGTCAAGCAGAATCATCCAACAAGATCATCATCAACAACTTGAAGAAGAAGCTTGGATCCAAGAAAGGAAAATGGGCAGAAGAGCTACCCTATGTGCTCTGGGCTGACAGGACAACCCCTAAGAATGCTACTGGTCAAACACCATTCTCTTTGGTGTTTGGGGCAGAATCAGTGATCCCAACAGAAATGGTGGTTCCTACTGCTAGAACAAGTACCCGTGATCCTGAGGAAAATGATGAAAACTTGGCTCAAGACCTGGATACTATTGAAGAAATCAGGGATATGGCTAGGATCAGGATGGCCAGTTATCAACAAAGAATGGCTGGTGCTTATAATAAAAATGTCAGGATCAGGAGGTTTCAAGTTGGAGATATGGTGTTAAGGAAAGCATTTCAGAATACCACCAATCCTGCTGATGGAAAATTGGCTCCAAAATGGGAAGGCCCTTATTTGATTGAAGCTGAAGCAGGAAAGGGGGCATATAGATTGCTAACCATGGAAGGTGAATTGCTACCAAGAGCTTGGAATGCTGTCCACTTGAAGAAATATTTCATGTAAGCAGGATCCTTATGGTATAGGTGATCCTCATCGAAGAGATATCCTTAAAGGATCCTCAAAGTATCGGTGATCCTTACTCTGGTAATATCCTAATCTTGAACTATTTCATTTTTTAATTTTTTTTCATCTAAGGATAAGGATCATGTATCCTTTATCCATCTCTCACGTGAGTTCAAGTTTTGAAAGCTCAGGTATCTTCAGCACAACATTGGTTATCCACAGAAGCAATCCGTCCTTTGGGTATAACCCCAGTTATCCTTGGGCTTGCCCCCAGATTCCGCCTGCAGCGCACGATGATCCTGGTATAGTTCAAGGCTTTGGGACCAGTACTCATTATAGGGGCTGATAATTCCATTGTTCTGGCTATGCTTAGGATCCTACGTATAATGGTAGACGTACCATACATCCGTTCATAAGGTTTCTAACGTTTTCACGTTAGCTAAGGTTTCTAACGTTTTCACGTTAGCTAAGGTTTTGGCATCTTCATGTCACTAAGTTTGGATAGTCGCCAGTTAGGGCCATACTCCAGTTTACATACGATCCTTGGGCTTGTCCCCAGTTATCCTTGGGCTTGTCCCCAGTTATCCTTGGGCTTGTCCCCAGTTGCTAACTCTTTTCTTATATCGGCTTAGTCCCAAGTTATGCTCTATTTCAGGTCCTTGAAGATAGGCAGCTAGGGATCCTTGATCCTTATTTCACTCTAAGGTTTATCTTATAGTTATCCTTATAATGGTTAGGATTCTAACTTGGATCCTCAGGTATGATCCTTAACTTTTTTGGTTTTATTCATCATTCATTTGAATAACCCCTATGCTTGACAACTGAACTTGTGTTTCTGAAACTATACCATTTTTAAAACTTATCGGTTATGAGATATGTGATCCTTGTTCATATCTTAAACTTTTTGGATATCTTTTCTAATTTTCAAGGCTTGATAAGTATAAACAAATTGAACATTATAACAGTTGGAAAATAACATACTAAAAAGGATAACAACACAAGATAAGCGACAAAAGGTTAAGTTTTTATTTATTAACATAAGACTAACCCTTTAAAGGTTGTCAAAATTACCTACCCGAGCTTCTACCAGCAAAACGTGGCCCGTCCGCTGGGGTAGGTAAAGGGTGTCCATGATAATGAGTTCAAAAGTAGTGCAGGAATATAAAGGCAGCAGGATCACAATGGCTTCATCCCCCAAACAGAGGATCCCTCCACCAATTGCAATCCTGCCTATTGTCCAAAGGATCATACATGATCCTTAATCCTAAAAACCTATTGTTCAGAGTACAAACCATGAAATTGTTTTAAACATCACAACCATCAAACTAAAAAATTGGGCTCCGGCCTTAGCACGTATATCCATCATCGCCCAATTGTGCAGCCTACACCTTTGCTGCATCTTCTTCTCCTCCAGCTGCAGTATCCTTCACCTGATCCTTCCCACTGCCACTTGCTTCAATCGCCAAGACTTCAGTAGCCTCCTCTTCCTCATCCTCAAGCTCAGCCAACCTTTCCTTCCAACCCTCAATATCCCAGCTGTTCTTATCAAAGCTAGGATCTTGAGCTTCCTGGGCCATCTTCAATTTTGTCTGGTACATCGTAATGGCGGCAGAGACCTTGGCATTTTCCATAAGTTCATGCTTTTCATAGTCAAGGTGGATCAGAAGTTTGGCTGTCTTGGTCTTCTCATCTAGGAGTTCCTTCTGAGCGTCAGCAAGTGCAAGATCCTTGAGCACGGCAACTTGTTGGAGGTCGGCAATCTTTTTATCTTGATCCTCAACATGGCCCACATAGTCCTCAATCTCAGCAAATTTCTGTAAAAGAAAAGGATAAAGGCAATTCAAGACCAAGTGATCCTCATACGAGTAGGATACATAGGCAGAATAAAGGATCCTTACATCATTGAAGTACTCAAGGAATTGGTGGCGGATCAGTGGTAGACCCTGAAGATCCTCAGCATCTGAAGTTTTCCTCTTCTTGACACCCTTTCCTTTGGTGGGTGCCTTTGGAATGGAAATGCTGGGACTGCTGGTGGATCTCTTCCTTCTGGGACGTACGACATCAAGGTCAGCAGTGTTGAATTGGGATACAGGCTTGGCAGATTTTCCAGCACCTACACAATCAAAATAAGATAAGTATCTTTTCTTAATTCATATTTCACTATTTGTTTAAATTTTGGACAAGGATACTTACTTGACATTGTGACAGAGCCTGAGGATACCTCCTGTGAATCTTGGGTTGTTGTCTTGAAAGTTCTTATCTCAGGGTCAAGTTTCTTAAAGGCAAGGAGCCTCTCCTTAGCAGCAGGGGACAGTTTGAGGTGTGAGACGGTGATAGCTGCATAAAAAGAAAGCAAAAATATAAGTTATCCTTACATCAAAAGAAAGGTCTTGGTGATCCTTATCAGGATCCTCCATCCTACCATGGGTAGCCCAATTTTTAGGAAGATCCTTTCCATCCTGGATAGAATCTCTCTTGACAAAAAAGAATCGTCGCTTCCAATTAGTGTCATTCTTGGTGGCTTTGAAGATCGGGTGTTCTTCACCAGGTTTACGTTTGAACAAATAACGGTGAGAGCCAAAGGTGGTAAGATCATATAGCTCTCCCAGCTCTGCCATTCCTAGATCTATTCCTTCCTCATCAATGATCATTTCAAGGGTGTGCAAAACCCTCCAGATCATCGGCATGGCTTGGATATAAGAGATGCCGGTTAGAGAAAAGAAAGATTGGGTGAAGGCTGGAAAAGGATATGTGTAGCCTATGGTGAAAGGAGTGACGGGGAAAGCAACCCACTTATCGGAGACATGATCGCTCAAGGCATTGGGGTCAAAAGGCCTGAATTCGGTGTTTGCCAGAAAGCAATAGCGAATCCTATCTATCTGAGCATCATTGAAGCAGCAACGTTCTTTAATGGAATCTTCAATGATCCCCTGGCTTTTCGGAGGACTGTTCTTTGGGTGATCTTTGCTCGGAGAACTTCGGAGCAACATCTTTGATGGAAAGATAAAAACAGAGCAAGAGAAGGAAAAGGATAGAGAGAGAGAATACCTGAACGTCTTCGGAATGAGGATTATAAAGGGAGTTCTCTGAAAATTTAAATGCATTTGATCCTATCTATATCTCTATTTATAATCATGATCTTGCAGGTTGTCACTTCCGTGACATCATCATCGCAACGGCTAGTTCAAAATTAACGGCTATATATCCGTTAGTTTGTTACGGATAAGATCAAGAAAACATAACTCGCTAATTTTACAATTTCACTCCTTATATTTTGGGGGCAATTGTTAGGGGAGGATTTTCTAACAATTAGTGATCCTTATTTGTTATCCTTATTAGTGATCCTTACTTCTGTGACAGGCGGTGATCCTCAGAAGGGCTTTAGGATCAGGATCATGGATCACTTATAGGATCCTCATAACTGACGATTGTTTACTTATGTTTTATAATATCTCGCAGGTATTACAAGCTTGACCAAGTCTTAACGACATTCTTGGAGAATATTCCCGAAGTATTCTGCACGTGCTAAATCAAAAGTAGACGTTATGGAGAACGTGGAGGCTTGGCCCAAAAGTCGGAGAGTTTGTTAGCTAGATAATTTTCTTATTTTAAAGGGAGTAACGAGCTAAGTTAGAAAGTTAGTGACATTTAGTCATTTCGGCAGTTACACACACTCGCAAACACGCTCATACAAGCTCTCGTTCAAACACTTAGCGATTTCATACATTTTTTACACATTTCACCGTAGTGATCCTTGTACCTAGCTCGTTACTATCCGAAGTTGTAAACATTTAATCATTTATTTTAGCTTGGTGATCGGTAGTTTCCATCACCCGGGGTTTTTTGTGCCGGAGATCAACTCTTGATCAAGGGCTTTTTCCCCGTATAAATCCTTGTGTTGTTTGTGCATTCTACATTGAAGTGATCCTCATTGTTGTTACACATTTTGAGCATCATACCCCGTAATCTAGAGTTTGGTTGCAATATCATCATCAGATTTTCTGACCAAAACAACAACCACATTGGCCAACCATCTTGGATACTTGACCTCTCTAATCATACCTGCTCGGACCAATTTCTCTACCTCTTCCTGGATAATGGCATTCCTTTCTGGTGCAAACTTCCTTCTCCTTTGATGGATTGGTTTGAAGGATCTGTCGATGCCGAGCTTGTGAGTGATAACATCTTTGGATATACCAGTCATATCTTCGTGTTTCCATGCAAAGGTAGTCTTTCTCCTTTTGAGGAAGGATATGAGGTCTTCTTTCATTTCACCAAGGATCCCTGATCTGATATAGATTTTAGATTCAGGATCATCAGGATCCATGAGGATTTCTACCACATCCTGCTCTTTTGCTTCCAAGACATCCCTTGGAGGATACTTTGATTGCTATTGCTCCCTGGATTTCGAGGCTGGTTTCATCGATGAAGTATAGCAATTCTTAGCCTCCTGCTGATCACTATCAATCTTTACTATTCCCCAAGGACTAGGGAGCTTCACACATTGATGGTAAGTAGATGGGACTGCTTTCATATCGTGTATCCAGGGCCTGCCAAGGATAACATTACAACAAGATAAACAGTCAATAACACAAAATTTTTGATAAGAGTGTAAGCCTTCAATATATATTGGGAGTTTAATGTCCCCCAGGGTGTTCTTAGTTTTGCCACTAAATCCCACGAGCACGGAGGATCTTGGTATGATTTCTGATTCAGGAATACCCATCTTCTTTAGAACATCAAGCTGGATAATGTTCACTGAACTTCCTCCGTCTATAAGGATCCTGCGGACAAAATGGTTAGATATAAAAAGAGTAATAACTAAACCATCGTGATGAGGATCCTGGATATCAACACGATCCTCTTCATCAAAGGTTATGACTTTTCCTTCGGAGACACTTGATGTTCGAATTGGTCTTTCTCCATTATCCATTTTAGTTTCTTTTGCATGCCTCTTAGCTGCTGAGAAGGACGTGCCGCAAATGTCTGATCCTCCAGAAATGAAGTTTATCACTTGTGCATCCGCTGGAGGGGCCGGAGCTTTCTCGGGGATCCTTTCATGATCCTGAGTCTTTGACTTTTTTCTTCCCAACAATTCCTTTAGATGTCCCTTGCTCAACAGGTATCCAATCTCCTTTCTTAGAGCAATGCATTCTTCTGTGAGATGCCCAAAATCTTCATGGTATGCACACCACTTTGATTTATCCTTAGTTGCAGCTGGCCTATCATTTTTTCTAGGCCATCTAGCTTTATCACCTAAACCCTGCATCGCAAGGATTAGTTCATTGCTGTCAACAGAAAAACAATATTCAGAGATTGGAGGATAATCCTCATCATCCTCTTCCTGATCAATAGCATGCACATTCTGGTTATCGGATCTATTGTAGGATCTGAACTTGTTGTTTCTGAATGAGGATCCTTGCTTATCCTGCTTTGAGGATCCTGCTAACCTCTCCTGGATCCTCTTGTCATCCTCTAGCCGGATGTACCTAAGGGCCCGAGTTCTCACCTCATCTAAGTTCCTGCATGGTGTCATAACAAGATCATCATCAAATAACGAATCCCTAAGCAATCCCATTTTAAAGGCCTCAACAGCCGTGGCTATATCTAAGTTGGGAATGTCTAAGGATTCTTTACTGAATTTGGTAATGTAATCCCTTAATGATTCATTATGACCCTGGGTTATCCTATATAAATCACTAGTTAATCGTTCAAATTTTCTACTGCAAGCAAACTGATTATTAGGTTAGCAAATGAGGTAATAGAATAGGGAGGAAGACTTAGCAGCCATTTGAGAGCTAATCCAGTAAGAGTGGATCCGAATCCTTTGCACAAGCATGCTTCCTTTAACCTTTCTGGGATTGGATTGATTTCCATCCTCTCCCTGTATTGTGCTATGTGTTCTTCAGGATCCGTCGAACCATCATACAGTTTCATTGTAGGCACATGGAACCTCTAGGGTATCTCAGCATCACAGATTGGTGGTGCAAAACGAGATATCTTGTGGCTCCCATCTGCAATCTCTGGGATAGGTTTGACCACTCCCGGAACACTTGATATCATATCCTTTAGCTTTTGCAATTCTCTGGCCATGGCATGATTGATACCTGGATCCTGCATAAGACCATGGTTAGTAGTATGAGAATTATTAAAAGTGTTACCTCCCATTGGATTCAAGTTAGGAAGAATGGATGTTAATCCATATTGTTGAGACTCTGGAATGATCGAGGGACCAGTAGAGGCATTGGTCTGCATTGGAATAAAATCTCCTTGATGGACATCTGAACTTCCTGTTTGCAAACTCCTCAAGGATCCTGGCATCTGGAAGGATCCCTGAAACTGGGATGATCTTGGAACAAAGGAGGATCCTTGAACCTGGGATGATCCTGGAAAGAAGGAGGATCCTTGAACCTGGGATGATCCTGGAACGAAGAAGGATCCTTGAACCTGGGATGATCCTGGGACGAAGGAGGATCCTTGAACCTGGGATGATCCTGGAACGAAGGAGGATCCTTGAACCTGGGATGATCCTGGAACGAAGGAGGATCCTTGAACCTGGGATGATCCTGGAACGAAGGAGGATCCTTGAACCTGGGATGATCCTGGAATGAAGGAGGATCCTTGAAACTGCTGCATTCCTGAATATCCTCCTGTACTCGTGAGGGATCCCATATGCTGAGGATAGGATCCCGCTGGCTGGAAATATGAACCTAATGCCTGGGTCATAGCTGTTGTTCCGTAGTGCACTCCTTTTGGTCCACCCACATATTGAATGTCTGGAACCACTGACGGCTGAGAAGTAATCACCGGAGTATCAAAATTCAGCGATCTGGGCATCAGTGGGGAATGATTCTCTGCCGTTTTCTTCTGTTTCTTAATTTCGTCAATCTCCCGGAGGATCCTTTCGTTGGTTTTATCCTGCTGTTGTGCATGATTCCTCATCTGCAAAATCAAGGCATAGAGATCATTAGTAGTGGGATTAGTTGAAACAGAAGAAGTAGGTGCTTTTGAGAAAATGGGAGTTGGTTTCTTCGCAGCATTCTCAGTGTTCTTCTGGGATCCAGAAGGTGGTGGAGGCAAAGGAGGAACGCCTTGTGAAGAAGTGAATGAGGGCATCAAGTTTGAAGCATTCTTCGCTGAGGAATCCATTCACTTGGTTGTAGTAAACCGAAATGAGCATAGAAATGCATATTCTTCTAAGGACAAAGCACCAATTGCCCCACGGTGGGCGCCAAACTGTTTTGGTCAGAAAATCTGATGAAGATATTGCAGCCAAACTCTTTGTTTAGGGGAATGATGCTTTAAATATATGACAGCAATGAGGATCACTTCAATGTAAAGTGCATAAACAACACAAGGATTTATACGGGGAAAAAGCCCTTGATCAAGAGTTGATCTCCGGCACAAAAAACCCCTGGTGATGGAAACTACCGATCACCAAGCTCTTATTAAATGATTAAATGTTTACAACTTCGGATAGTAACGAGCTAGGTACAAGGATCACTACGGTGAAATGTGTAAAAAGTGTATGAAATTGCTAAGTGTTTGAACGAGAGCTTGTATGAGAGCTTGTACGAGTGTGTGTAACTGCAAAAAATGACTAAGTGTTTTCTATTAGCTCGTTACTCCCTATTTAAAATAGAAATAACCACCTAAACTAACTTTCCGACTTTCGTGCCAAGCCTCCACGTTCTCCACAACGTCTATTTTTGGTCAAGCACGTGCAGAATAGTTTAGGAATATTCTCCAGGAATGTCGCCAAGACTTGGTCAAGCTCGTTATACCTGCGAGATAATACAATACATAAGTAAACAATCGTTAGTACGAGGATCCTTAAAGTGATCCATGATCCTGATCCTGAAGCTCTTCTGAGGGTCACCACCTGTCACAGAAGTAAGGATCACTAATTAGGATAACGAATAAGGATCACTAATTGTTAGAAAATCCTCCCCTAACAAAAAGGACTAGAAGATTTCGAGTTGGTGATTGGGTGCTAAGAAAGGCTTTTCAAAATACCACTAATCCTACCGATGGCAAGCTAGCTCCTAAATGGGAAGGTCCATATGAAGTCGAGTCAGAAGCAGGGAAAGTAGCATATCGACTCAAGAATATGGAAGGGGATATGCTACCAAGATCCTGGAATGCAATACATTTAAAGCTTTATTTCAAGTAAGAGCAGTATTTAATTTCTGTCTCAGAATGGTATGTATTCTATCTATTTTAACTATATTTGTTTATTATCTTGAACCCAATACTGACTTAAGCATCGGAGGGGTGTTAGCCAAGCTAACACCCACCTTAGTTTACAATTGTTTTGCATCATATGTTTCAGGATATAACTCCAGGATATGTACTCAGGATAACTCGAAAGATTAGAGGATTGGCCCCCTCTCTCACGTTTAAGGGATCCTAGTCCCTTCAAAGGTTTAAAGGTATTCACCTTTCTTTCGAATTGGGTTTAAACACCACGCCTGGAGCGCAAGTTATCTAGGTATAGTTCAAGGTAGCGGGACCAGTTCAAGTAAAAGTGGCTGACAATTTCGTTACTGTTGGCTATATCCTGGATCCTGAAGGTATATGAGGATTGATCACCCTCTCTCACGAAAGAGTATTTTCATACTCTCTAAGGTTTAAAGGTTTTCACCTTTCTAAGAATTGGAGTTTATACACTCTCTCTTGTATCGCATGAAATTTAGGGTTTATCCCCAGATATTAGGGTTTATCCCCAAGATATTAAGGGTTTATCCCAAGTATGCTAAGGATTCATTTCAGGATATCAGGGGTTTTGCCCTGGGGTATTCGGAATTTATTCAAGTCAAAGTATGAATACATTTGCGTTTCTGTGTCGAACACAGGGGACATACATTATACTATTCAAAGGATGGATCCAAGTTTATAAATATGCACTGGGGACAAACTTATAATGGAGGATTGTAATTGATTCTCTAAGAATCTCTGGTATGATCTCTCCTTTTTATTTGGACAATTTATAGGTTGTATTTTAATATTCTGATCAAGATATCTTTCAGGATATCTTCTAGGATACGTTTAAAATATATTCCTAAAAATATTCAAACAAAATAGTTTTCACGAGTAAAATTTGTATATCAGTGACAACAGTAATAAAGTCAAAAGAGAAGTTATATTATTAACATACCAAAAGATGTGCTCTTAGTTTCACCTCAAAACAAGGCCCATCCACTAAGAGCACTAATAGTTCCTTACCATATTTACCCAACAGTTGAAGGTTTCATCTCAAACCGAGACCCATCCACCTTCAACTGTTGTATTGTTCAAAAAAGCATGCAGGAAATGTAAATTGTTCAGGTGCAGAAAAGTAAAGTGCAGAAAGGTAAATTGTTTTGGGACTACAGACCAACATTCAAATTCAAAAAGGTGGGCTCCGGCCTTGGCACATATATCCATCATCACCCACCTGAATGCTCTCACACAGCGGCATCTTCTACAACCTTCTTAGACTTCTTAGCACTAGCATCCCGAGCAGCATCCTCACCAGTATCCATCCCAGCATCCGCTTCAGCATCCTTCTTGTCTCCAGCCTGGATCACCACATCTGCTGATTTAGAAGACTCACCGGCTTCAACATGAAGTGGCACAGCTTTGCCCCCGAGCTCCTTTAGCTTGGCCACCCAGGATTCAACTGGCCAACATGGACAAACAAGGCCTGTCTCCTTGGCCTCGTAGGTTATCTTTATACGTGCTTGTAGCAGGGAGACGATAGCGGAAGCCTTGATTCCCTCCCGAAAGGAGACCATGGCTTGTTCATGATCCATTTGAACGGTGGCAAGTTTGAGCTCAGCGTCTTGGGTGACCTTCTTCAGCATGCCCTCGTAGTGTCGGGTCTTCGCTTCGGCGATGGCACCTTGGTCAGCAACGGTGCTTTCAAGCTGTTTGATCCTGGCATCATGGAGTGCAGCAGTACCACAGGCATCATTATACAAGTGCAGCAAATGCTGGAGGCCCTGCACATCAATTTCAGGTATGAGTTAGAATATATTGATCAGGATATCCTGTCAGGATATCCTTTTAGGATATACGTACAGGATATATGTGCAGGATATGCGTCAGGATATTACCTTGTTAAGGAAGGATGTCATTGGCTCTAAGGAATTAGAGAAACTGAGTTCGTCATAGGAGAACCCTTCTGAACCTGGAGCACTGACTTCAAGACCTTTCCTTTTTTTTGCTGTGGAAGCACGGGTCCTTGGATTGGCCTTGGGAGCCGGGAGTGGCTTGGAGCTGGTGGCAGCAGGAGTCTCTTTCTTGACCGTGGCTGGAGTAGGATAGTTGTCAAGTTCGTCGAGATCTAGATAGACTGGAACCTTGTTGGAGTCTACACACAGGGAGTAAACTTTTCTCCTAAGAATATCAAATAAAAACATGTGTGTACTGGATATCTTGCAGGATACTTACCAGACATGTTTGCACTTGAAAGAGGGCTTGGAGTTGGTGGAGATGGGTTGAAGCTTCTCTCTGCCTCTGAAAGGAGTCTGATGGCGCCTATTCTTTTTTGAGAATCAGCAAGAGGAGGTGCAATTTTCCTGAAGTCAGCTGCATAAAAAAGAAAATTCATTAGTTCAGGATATGAAACAGGATAAGAGACAGGATCGTTCTTAAACCCTAAGTCCTACCCTTTCTCAACCATCTCACCGGATAATCCGTTCCACCAGGGATTGAGTCCCTTTTTACAAAGAAAAACTTAGATTGCCAACCATCATCGTTCCTGGTGGCACGAAGTATCAATGGGTCACCGGAAGTAGAGTAAAACAGAAATCTACATGATCCATGGCATCTAAGTTTGTAAGCTAAGGGGAGATCATGGACGGAAAGATCAGGAATGTGGTTTCTCTTGATCTGGTCAAGAACAGACAAAACACGCCAGAGCATTGGCATGGTTTGGTTGAAAGAGATTTTTGTGATATTAAAGAATTCGGTGATGAAGTCCGGAAAGGGGAATTGTAGCCCTAGGGTAAAAGGGAAGGCACTGAAGCATATCCACTCGCTGGAAACCATATCCGACCGGATTTCCCGGTCAAACGGTCTAAATATGGTTCCTTCCGGGAAGATACCGGAGGATTTTAAGGACGACAGGTGGACACTGTAAAAGGTGCATATCTCCTTCTCCGGTTCTTGGAGAAGGTTCTGTTGGATGAATGTGGGAGCCGAGTCACCTGAACTAGATCTTGTTTGCCTCGGCATTTAGTCACCTAAATTTTTCGTCGGAGAAAGAGGATGAAGATGAGTATAAAAGTTAGAGAGAGAATATTACCTGTTCCTTGTCGATTATGAATAAAAAAGCGAAAGAGGATGAGAAGATATAGGGTATGATGAGTAAATATAGGCCGAGTAGTTGAAAACGGTCACATCATTGGTCTTATCTATTAATTACCTCGGTCTTCGTGAAAAATGTAACCGTTAGTGCAGGATAACAAACGGTAACATTTATGGGACAATTGTTATGGGTGAAATTCTGAGCCCATATCCTGAAAAATATCTTAATTTATATCTTGGGTATATAGTATCTGTTTACATCCGGGATGCTGGTTCAGGATATTGGTAACATCCTGAATGGTATCCTCAGGATTACTAACGGATTATGTGCAGGTACGTGGCATAGAAGCTAGCAACGTTCACAAGGACTCATTCCGCGGAAGACTCGGTCCAACTTGTTCAAGGAAAGACGTTAAGCCTGCTTTATTTGGTTCCAAACGGCTATTTATGGAATATTCGGGAGCATCCCATATTTATAGGAATTTTAGTTTCTACTTTGTAACTATAAATGGGTGGGTATACCAGATCGAATAGGACATCACATTTTCACTGCATAGACTCTAACACTCGCTCTCTAGCAATTTTCACTTTCATACAAAAGCATTGTAACACTTAGCGATCTGGTCTATATCCTGCACTGTATCCTGAAGTTTGAAGTAATAAGAAGAACAAGGCAGCTGCGATTGTCAGCTCCCGAGGTTTTATGTCGGCGATCTAGATTGTTCAAGGGCTTTCCTCGTACATCTCGTGTCATTTACTTTACTTTTTACTCATTGTTTGATCGTAGATACAGCTCAATATCCTGAGCCGTATCCTGAATACTGATTTTCCATATAACTTAACTGGCATATTTTCAACACACTTTCTAGCACACTACCTCACTTTACTAATTTGATCACTTAATTGCTTCGGTAATTTTTTACCAAAACAAGTAGGATTGGGAATACTACTAAAATCGCCACAGGGGGACATATTACCCCAGGCTATTAGATGTGAATTTCCTGCTACTAATAATGAAGCAGAGTATGAGGCTTTAATTGCAGGATTAGAGGTAGCTAAGAATATGAGTATCAAGAATTTGCGAGTATATGTTGACTCCTTGTTAATTACTAACCATTTTAATGGATCCTATGCAGTTAAGGGTGAGAAATTAATTGAATACCTCGATATTCTCAAAATATTAGCAGGATATTTCGATGTTTTTACACTTGAACAGGTACCAAGGGAGGATAATGCTGAAGCAGATGCCTTAGCAAATCTGGGATCATCGATCAGGATAACAGAAGGGACCCAAATACCAATATTACATATCTTGTATCCTGCAACGAATCCTCAGGATTAAGAAGTAGCGGGTATTCAGGATCCTGGAGCAGAGTATCCTGAACTAGATCCTATATCCTGGACGGCTCCAATCATGAGATATCTCAAGGAAGGACACATCCCCAAAAATGAAAATCCTATTATAAATAATGTTTTATACAAGAAATCTCTTGCAGGACCGTATTTGAGGTGCTTGGAGGATCCTGAAGCAAAAGAATTACTTCAGGATATACATGAAGGGGATTGTGGTAACCACACTGGGGGCAGGTCATTGTTCTCGAAAGTATTAAGAACAGGATATTATTGGCCAACGATGGGGAAAGACGCTGCGGAATATGCTCGAAGGTGTGATGCATGTCAAAGGCATAGTAATATACTACATCAACCAGCTGAACCACTATATCTTGTAGTTTCCCCTTGGCCATTCATGAAATGGGGGATGGATATAGTAGGGAAGTTACCAAAAGCTCCGGGAGGAAAAGTCTTTATGCTAGCAATGACGGATTATTTCTCTAAATGGGTTGAAGCTGAAGCATTTGTTTAAGTTAGAGACCAAGAAGTAGTATCCTTCATAAAGAGGAATATCCTGACCAGGTTTGGGGTACCGGCGGAAATTATTTGTGATAATGGGTCCCAGTTCATAAGCAAGCGGACTACTGACTTTTGCAAGAGTTGGGGAATAAAAATGATTACGTCGACTCTGGTACATCCTCAAGCGAATGGACAAGCTGAATCCTCGAACAAGATAATTGTCAATAACCTAAAAAAGAGACTTGGAGCCAAAAAAGGAAGATGGGCAGAAGAGTTATCCTTTGTTTTGTGGGCTGATAGGACAACGGTAAAAAATGCAACAGGCCAAACCCCATTTTCCTTGGTATTTGGAGCAGAAGCAGTGATCCCAACGAAAATGGCAATACCTACTGCAAGATCTATCCTACAGAATCCTGAACAGAATCTTGAGGCCTTATGTCAAGATTTAGACACTATAGATGAAAGAAGAGATGCAGCAAGGCTAAGGATGGCAGCATATCAACATAGAGTATCCAAAGCATATAACAAGAATATAAGAACTAGATGATTTCGAGTTGGTGATTGGGTGCTAAGAAAGGCTTTTCAAAACACCACTAATCCTGCCGATGGCAAGTTAGCTCCAAAATGGGAAGGACCATATGAAGTTGAGTCAGAGGCAGGAAAAGGAGCTTATCGACTTAAGAGTATGGAAGGGGATGTGCTACCAAGATCCTGGAATGCAATACATTTAAAGCTCTATTTCAAGTAAGAATATAATTTAATTTCTATCTCAGAATGGTATGTATTGTATCTATTTAAATATATTTGTTTATTATCTTGTACCCAATACTGACTTAAGCATCGGAGGGGTGTTAGCCAGGCTAACACCCACCTTAGTTTACAGTTATTTTGCAGCATATGTTTCAGGATATAGCTCCAAGATATGCACTCAGGATAAATCGAAAGATTAGAGGATTGACCCCCTCTCTCACGTTTAAGGGATTCTGATCCCTTCAAAGGTTTAAAGGTATTCACCTTTCTTTCGAATTGGGTTTAAACACCTCGCGTGGAGCGCAAGTTATCTAGGTATAGTTCAAGGTAGCGGGACCTGTTCATGTAAAAGTGGCTGACAATTTCGTTGCTGTTGGCTATATCCTGGATCCTGAAGGTATATGAGGATTGATCAACCTCTCTCGGGAAAGAGTATTTTCATACTCTCTAAGGTTTAAAGGTTTTCACCTTTCTAAGATTTGGAGGTTATACACTCTCGCCTGTAGCGCATGAAAATCAGGGTTTATCCCCAGGATATTAAGGGTTTATCCCCAGTATGCTAAGGATTCATTTCAGGATATCAAAAGTTTTGCCTCGGGGTGTTCGAAATTTATTCAAGCCAAAGTGTGAATACATTTGCGTTTCTGTGTTGTGCATAGGCTACATATATTATACTATTCGAAGGATGGATCCAAGTTTATAAGTTTGCACTGGGGACATTCCCAAGATGGAAGATTGGAATTGACTCTCTAAGAGTCTTTGGTATGATCTCTCCTTTTTTCAAATGATTTAAGTCTTCTAACTTATATGACAATATCCTGACCAAGATATCTCTTAGCAAAACAGTTTTCATAAGTAAAATTTGTGTACTAATAACAACAATTATAAAGTCAAAAGAGAGGTTATATTATTCACATACCAAAAGATGTGCTCTTAGTTTCACCTCAAAACAAGGCCCATCCACTAAGAGCACTAGTAGTTCCTTACCATATTTACCCAACAGTTCAAGGTTTCGTCTCAAACCGAGACTCATCCACCTCCAACTATTGTATTGTTCAAAAAGCATGCAGGAAATGTAAATTGTTCAAGTGTAGAAAAGTAAATTGTTTAAGGGATTACAGACCAACATTCAAATTTGAAAAGGTGGGCTCTGGCCTTGGCACGTATATCCGTCATCGCCCACCTGAATGCCCTCACACAGCGACATCTTCTCCAACCTTCTCCGACCTCTCAGCACCAGTATCCTGAGCAGCATCCTCACCAGCATCCATCCCAGCATCTGCTCCAGCGGCCTTCTTGTCTCTAGCCTGGTTCACCACCTCTGCTGACTTGGAAGATTCACCGGCTTCAGTAGGAAGTGGCACAGCTTTGCCCCCAAGCTCCTTTAGCTTGGCCACCCAAGATTCAACCGGCCAGGATGGGCATACGAGGCCTGTCTCTTTGCCCTCGTAGGCTATCTTGATGCGAGCCTGTAGCAAGGAGACGATAGCGGAGGCTTTGATTCCTTCCCGGAAAGAAACCATGGCTTGCTCATGATCCATTTGGACAGTGGCAAGTTTGAGCTCAGCATCCTGGGTGACCTTCTTCAGCATGCCCTCGTAGTGCCGGGTCTTCACTTCAGCAATGGCACCTTGGTCAGCAACGGTGCTTTCAAGCTGTTTGATCCTGGCCTCATGGAGTGCAACAGTACCACAAGCATCATTGTATAGGTGGAGCAAATGCTGGAGGCCCTGCACATCAATTTCAGGTATGAGTCAGAATGTATTAACTAGGATATCCTGTCAGGATATCCTATCAGGTTATATGTGCAGGATTTATGTGAGGATATTACCTTGTTGAGGAAGGATGTCATTGGCTCTAAGGAGTCAGAGAAGCTGTGTTCATCATAGGAGAACCCTTCTGAACCTGGAGCACTGACTTCAAGACCTTTCCTCTTTTTTGCTGTGGAAGCACGAGTTCTTGGGTTAGCCTTGGGAGCCGGGAGCGGTTTGGAGCTGGTGGCAGCAGGGGCCTCTTTCTTGACTGTGGCTGGAGTTGGGTAGCTGTCAAGTTCGTCGAGGTCTAGATACACTGGAACCTTGCTGGAGTCGGCACACAGGGGGTAAAATTATAAATTTCTCCTAAGAATATCAAATGAAAACATGTATGTACAGGATATTTTGCAGGATCCTTACCAGACATGTTTGCACTTGAAAGGGGACTTGGCGTTGGTGGAGATGGGTTGAAACTTCTTTCAGCCTATGGAAGGAGTCTGATGGCGTCTATCCTTTTTTGAGAATCAGCAAGAGGAGGTGCAATCTTCCTGAAATCAGCTTCATGAAACAGGATAAGAGACAGGATCGTTCTTAAACCCTAAATCCTACCCTTTTTAACCATTGTACCAGATATTTTCGTTCCACCAGGGATTGAGTCTCTTTTAACAAAGAAAAACTTGGATTGCCAGTTATCCTCGTTCCTGGTGGCACGAAGTATCAGTGGGTCACCGGAAGTGGAATAAAACAGAAATCTACATGATCCATGGCATCTAAGCTTGTAAGCTAGGGGGAGATCATGAACAGAAAGATCAGGGATTTGTGATTTTTCTGGATCTGGTCAAGAACAGACAGAACACGCCAAAGCATTGGCATTGTTTGACTGAAGGAGATTTTGGTAATGTTAAAGAATTCCGCGATGAAATCCGGAAAGGGGAATTGTAACCCTAAGGTGAAGGGAAAGGCACTGAAGCATATCCACTCATTGGAAACCATATCTGACCGGATTTCTCGGTCAAACGGTTAAAATACAGTTCCTTCCAGGAAGATACCGGAGGATTTCAAGGCCGGCAGGTGGGCACTATCAAAGGTACATATTTCCTTCTCCGGTTCTTGGAGAAGGTTCTGTTGGATGAACGTGGGGGTCGAGTCACCTGAACTGGATCTTGTTTGTCTTGGCATTTGGTCACCTGAATTTTTCACCGGAGAAAGGGAATGAAGATGAATATGAAGATTAGAGAGAGAATGTTACCTTTTCCTTATCGATTATGATTAAAAAAAGAGATGAGGATGAGAAGATATAGGGTATAATGAGTAAATATAGGCTGAGTAGTTGCAAACGGTCACATCATTGGTCTTATCTCTTAATTACCTCGGTCTTCGTGAAAAATGTAACCGTTAGTGATGAGGATACTAAACGGTAACATTTTTGGGGATAATTGTTATGGACTAAATTCTGAGCCCATATCCTGAGGGATATCTTGGATTATATCTTGGTTATATGATATATGTTCACATCCGGGATGCTGATTCAGGGTATTGGTAACATTTTGAATGTTATCCTCAGGATCACTATCGAATTATGTGCAGGTACGTGGGTTGGAAGCTAGCAACGTTCATAAGGAATCATTTCGCGGGAGACTCGGTCCAAGCCGTTCAAATAAACACGTTGAAGCCACATTACCCGGTCTACAACGTTAACTATGGAATATTCGGAGTATCCCATATTTATAGGAATTATCGTTTGTAATTTGTTACTATAAATAGGTGGGTATACCAGATCGAATAGGTCATCACATCAACACTCGCTACACTCTTACACTTGTTCTCTAGCAATTTTTACTTTCGCACAAAAGCATTGTAACACTTAGCGATCTGGTCTATATCCTGCACTGTATCCTGAAGTTTAAAGCAATAAGAAGAACAAGGCAGCTGCGATTGTCAGCTCCCGAGGTTTTATGCCGGCGATCTAGATTGATCAAGGGCTTTCCTCGAACATCTCGTGTCACTTCCTTTTACTTTTTGCTCATTGTTTCATCGTAGATACAGCTCAATATCCTGAGCCGTATCATGAATTTTGTTTTTCCAAACAACTTAAGCAGCATATTTTCAACACACTTTTTGCACACTACCTCACTAAACTAATTTGATCACTTAATTGCTTCGGTAATTTTTGACCAAAACACTTAGCTAACGTGAAAACATTAGAAACCTTAGGAACGGATGTATGGTACGTCTACCATTATACGTAGGATCCTGAATATAGCCAGTACAATGAAATTGTCAGACCCTAAAGCGAGTACTGGTCCCATTGCCATGAACTATATCAGGATCATCGTGCGCTATTGGCGAAACTGGGGACAAGCCCAAACTGGGGACAAGCCCAAATAACTAGGGTCAAGCCCAAATAACTGGACACTTCTGTGGATACTCAATCCTTAGTTAAGGATACCTGAACCTTCAAAACTCAAAATCAAGTGAAAGGAGGATAAAGGATGCAGGATCCTTATCCTTATATAAAAGAATAAAAGAATGAAATAGTTTGAGATAAGAACGTTACCAAAATGAGGATCATCTATTCTGTAAGGATCCTTCAAGGATACTTGTCAGGTGAGGATCATGGATCCTTGTCACATGAAATATTTCTTCAGATGGACAGCATTCCAAGCTCTTGGTAGCAGATCACCTTCCATTGTTAGCAATCGATATGCCCCCTTTCCTGCTTCAGCTTCAATCAAATAAGGGCCTTCCCATTTTGGTTCCAACTTTCCATCTGCAGGATTGGTGGTATTCTGAAATGTTTTCCTTAATACCATATCACCAACTTGGAATTTCCTGATCCTGACATTTTTGTTGTAGGCTCCAGCCATCCTTTGTTGATAACTAGCTATCCTTATCCTTGCCAAATCCCTGATTTCTTCTATAGTATCCAAGTCTTGAACCAAGTTTTCGGCATTTTCTTCAGGATCACGAATGCTTGTTCTTGCAGTAGGAACCACCATCTCGGTAGGGATCACTGATTCTGCCCCAAATACCAAAGAAAATGGAGTTTGGCCTGTGGCATTCTTAGGAGTTGCCCTATCAGCCCAAAGCACATAAGGTAGTTCTTCTGCCCATTTTCCTTTTTTGGATCCAAAGCTTCTTCTTCAAATTGTTGATGATGATCTTGTTGGATGATTCTGCCTGACCATTAGCTTGTGGGTGGACTGGTGTTGATGTTATCATCTTAATCCCCCAGCTGTCACAAAAGTTAGTAGTTCTATTCCCAATAAATTAGGAACCATTATCACAAACAATTTTAGAAGGGATACCTAATCTAGTAATAATGTTTCTTTTAATAAAGGATATAACTTCCTTTTCTCTGACTTGAGCAAAGGCTTCAGCCTCTATCCACTTAGAGAAGTAATCAGTCATAGCAAGCATGAATACTTTTCCACCAGGTGCCTTAGGAAGCTTTCCAACTATATCCATTCCCCATCTCATGAATGGCCAGGAAGAGGATATAGGATGCAAGAGTTCTGCTGGTTGGTGAAGGATATTACTATGCCTCTGACAAGGATCACACTTCTTGGCATACTCCACAGCATCCTTCTTCATAGTGGGCCAATAGTATCCTGTCCTCAGGATCCTTGAGAATAATGCCCTGCCCCCAGTGTGGTTTCCACAATCTCCTTCATGGAAATCCTTCAAGACTTCTTGGATTTCAGGATCCTCAATACATCTTAGATATGGTCCTGCAAGAGATCGTTTATACAACATATTATTTAATATTGTAAATTGAGATACCTTAATTTTGAAAGCCCTTGGGTTTTCTCCTGTAGGAATCTCTCCATGTTGTATATATCTCATGATTGGGAGGATCCATGATCCTGAATGAGGTTGAGTATCACCATCAGGGATGATTGCAGAATCTTCTCCTATCTCAATAGCTACATGATCCTCGATAGCAGGGGACAAGATATGGATAATAGGGATCCTGATATCCTCAGGGATCTTCAAAGATGATCCTAGATTGGCTAATGCATCAGCTTCTGCATTCTCTTCCCTTGGTACATGTGTCAAACTAAAGGATACAAAAGAGAGTGCCAATTCTTTGACTATCTCCAAATATTTGATTAGCTTTTCACCTTTAACATCATAGGATCCATTAAAGTGATTAGTGATTAATAATGGATCTACATGTACCTCAAGATACCTGATCCTCATATGCTTTGCAATTTGCAAACCAGATATCAAGGCTTCATACTCAGCCTCATTGTTGGTAGTTTGAAATTCACAAGCTATGGAGCGGGGTATTATGTCCCCCTGTGGCGATTTTAGTAGAATTCCAAGTCCTGTTCCTTTTACATTGGAGGCTCCATCAGTGAAGAGAATCCAAGGATCCTTAGTCTCTTCAAGTTGTTGGACTTCTAACTCAGCTTCCTTTTGCAAGTCACTACTAAAATCTGCCACAAAGTCAGCTAAGGCTTGGGATTTGATGGCAGTCCTTGGTTCATATCTTATATCATATGCACTCAGCTTCACTGCCCACTTAGCCATCCTTCCTGACATTTCAGGTTTCCTGAGAACATTCTTAATTGGAAAATTAATTTTAACAATAATGGCATGAGTCTCAAAATAATGTCTCAATTTAGTAGATGCCATAATTAACGCAAGGATAAGTTTTTCTAAGTGTGAATACCTGGATTCAGCATCAAGTAAACTCTTACTTACATAATAAACAAGATGTTGTGTACCTTGATGATCCTTAACAAGGACCGCACTTACTGCTTTTGAGGATACTGCTAGGTACAAGGATAATACATCCCCCTTTTCTGGTTTCATCAAGGCCGGGGCTGAGGATAGGTAATCCTTAAGAGCTTTGAGGGCACTTTCATGCTTCTCAGTCCATTCAAATTTCTTGTTCTTCCTCAGGATATCATAGAATTCCTTACATTATTCTGAGGATTTGGATATGAATCTGTTCAAGGATGCAATCCTGCCCGTCAATCTTTGCACATCCTTAGCATTGGCAGGAGATTTGATATTCACAATAGCCTTAATTTGCTCTGGACTTGCTTCAATGCCCCTCTTTGTCACCATATATCCTAAGAATTTACCTGCAAGGATATTGAATGCTTCCTCCAAGTCTTTAAGATGATCCTTAGCTTTTTTGGACTTAACCACCATGTCATCTATATAGACTTCCATAGTGTGTCCAGTTTGTTCCTTGAACATCATATTGACTAGCCTTTGATAAGTAGCACCTGCATTCCTTAATCCAAATGGCATAGCAATATAACAGTATACACCAGTTGGGGTCATAAAGGCTATATCCTCTTGGTCAGATGGTTCCATCTGAATTTGTTGAAATCTAGATGAAGCATCCATAAAAGTCAACAACTCATGACCCGCGGTAGCATCCACCATGGAGTCAATGTGGGGTAATGGGAAAGGATCCTTGGGACATGCCTTGTTTAAATCAGTAAAATCGACACATACCCTCCACTTTCCATTTTTCTTTTGAACAACAACCACATTGGCTAACCATCTTAGATACTTAACCTCTCTTATCATACGTGCTCGAAGTAGCTTATCTACCTGTTCCTGGATAATAGCATTCCTTTCAGGTGCAAACTTTCTCCTCTTTTTATGTATAGGCTTGAATGACCTGTCAATGCCAAGTTTGCGAGTAATTATATCCTTAGATATACCTGTCATGTCTTCATGTTTCCAGGCAAAGGTGGATTTCCTTCTCTTAAGGAAGGATACTAGCTCCTGTTCGATGTCGCTAAGGATCCCTGATCCTATGAAGATCTTGGATTCAGGATCCTCAGGATCCATGAGGATTTCCTTCAAATCCTGTTCTCTTGCCTCCAAGACATCTCTTAAAGGATACTTTAATTGCTATTGCTCCCTTGGTCTTGAAGCTGGCTTCATTTATGAGGTATAGCAATTCTTAGCTTCTTGTTGATCACTCTCAATTTTCACCACTCCCCA
Organism: Helianthus tuberosus; assembly: GCA_030545235.1. Taxonomy (NCBI): domain Eukaryota; kingdom Viridiplantae; phylum Streptophyta; class Magnoliopsida; order Asterales; family Asteraceae; genus Helianthus; species Helianthus tuberosus. The sequence continues at coordinate 170,378,211 of CM060351.1, read as the reverse complement.
AGGACTTGGAAGCTTTACACATTGATGATAGGTGGATGGGACTGCCTTCATGTCATGTATCCACGGCCTGCCAAGGATAACATTACAACATGATAAGCAATCTATAACACAAAACTTTTGATAAGAATGCAATCCTTCAATATAGATTGGGAGTTTGATGTCCCCCAATGTATTCTTAGTTTCTTCACTGAATCCCACAAGTACTGAGGATCTTGGGATAATATCAGACTATGGGATATTCATCTTCTTGAGGACATCAAGCTGAATGATGTTCATAGAGCTTCCTCCATCTATAAGGATCCTGCGAACAAAGTGGTTAGAAATAAATAATGTAATTACAAGACCATCATGATGAGGATCCTGGAAATCAACATGATCATCCTCATCAAAGGTTATGACTTTATCCTGGGTGACAACGTAGGTTCAGACGGGTCTGTCTCCATTATCCATCTTGGTTTCCTTAGCATGTCTTTTTGCTGCTGAAAAGGAAGTACCACAAATGTCTGATCCACCGGATATAAAGTTTATGACTTGTGCATCTGCTGGAGGAGCAGGAGCCTTTTCCGGGATCCTTTCAGGATCCTGGATCCTTGACTTCTTCCGTCCCAAGAGTTCCTTCAAATGCCCCTTGCTCAACAAGTAACCAATTTCCTTTCTTTGTGCAATACACTCTTCAGTGAGATGCCCAAAATCCTCATGATATGCACACCACTTGGACTTATCCTTTGTAGCAGCCGGTTTATCACTTTTCCTTGGCCACATAGCTTTCTCACCTAGATTCTGTATTGCAAGGATTAGTTCATTGTTATCAACAGAAAAACAGTATTCAGAAATAGGAGGATAATCCTCATCATCCTCTTCTTGTTCCACTAAATGCACATTCTGGTTATCAAGACTTATTGTAGAACTTGGATTTGTTGTTCCTGAAGTAGGATCCTTGTTTCTCCTGTTTTGAGGATCCTGTCAATCTATCCTGGATCCTTTTGTCATCCTCTAGACGGATGAACCTAAGGGCCCTGGTTCTCACTTCATCAAGATTCCTGCAAGGTGTCATGACAAGATCATCATAGAATAATGAATCCCTAAGCAATCCTATTTTAAAGGCTTCTACAGCCGTAGCAATATCCAAATTAGGAATATCTAAGGATTCTTTACTAAACTTAGTGATGTAATCTCTAATTGATTCATTTTGACCTTGTGTTACCCTATATAGATCACTAGTTAATCGTTCAAATGTTCTACTACAAGAGAATTGACTATTAAACAAATTAACTAGATTAGCAAATCAAGTAATAGAGTAAGGTGGAAGACTTAGCAGCCATTTAAGAGCAGATCCTGTAAGTGTGGATCCAAATCCCTTGCATAGACATGCTTCTTTTAACCTTTCAGGAATTGGATTGATCTCCATCCTCTCCCTGTATTGAGCTACTTGCTCCTCTGGATCCGTCGAACCATCATACAACTTCATAGATGGTATCTGGAATCTTTTAGGTATCTCAGCATCACATAAGGGTGGTGCAAAACGAGATATCCTATGGCTACCATCTGCAATTTCAGGAATGGGTTTAACCACTCTCGGTACACTGGATATCATATCCTTAAGCTTCTGTAGCTCTCTAGCCATAGCCTGATTAATACCTGTATCCTGCATTAAGCCATGGTTAGTGTTATATGAATTATTAAAAGTGTTACCTCCCACAGGATTCGTGTTTGGAATTGCGGACGTGAATCCATATTGACGAGACTCTGGCATGATTGAAGGACCAGAGGGAGCAATGGTCTGCATTGGTATGAAGTCTCCTTGATGAACATCCGAGCTCTGAGGCCGCATACATCTCAAGAATCCTTGATCCTGAAGGACGTTGGATCCTTGAAGTTGAGATGATCCTTGAACCTGAAAGGATCCTGGAGCCAGAGAGGATCCTGGGACAAGGGAGGATCCTTGGACCTGGGCGGATCCTTGGACCTGAGAGGATCCTTGGACCTGGGAGGATCCTTGAACCTGGGAGGATCCTTGGACCTGGGAGGATCCTCGGACCTGGGAGGATCCTCGGACCTGGGAGGATCCTTGGACCTGGGAGGATCCGTGAACTGCATGCATTCCCAAATATCCTCCTAATGTGAAGTATCCCTGATGCTGAGAAGAGGATCCTGATGGTTGAGAAGAGGATCCTTGAGGCTGGAAGTGGGAGCCAAATGGCTGACTCATAGTTGCTGTTCCATAATGCCTTCCTGGTAATTCACCCAAGTATTGCACGTCCGGAACCGCTAAATGTTGGGAAGTTATGACTGGAGTGTCGAGGTTCAGCGACCTTGGCATCAGAGGGGAGTGATCCTCCACTGATTTCTTCTGTTTCTTGATCTCATCGATCTGCCGGAGGATCCTTTCGTTGGTTTTGTCCTACTCTTGTGCATTATTCCTCATCTGCAAAATTAGAGCATAAAGATCATTAGTAGTAGGATTAGTTGAAACATAAGAATTTGGTGGTTTTGTGAAAATGGGGGTCTGTTTCTTCGCAGCTGTTTTGGTGAAAAAACAGACGAGGATAATGCAACCAAACTCTTTGTTACGGGGTACGATGCTTGAATTGATGAACAATAATAAGGATCACTATGAAGTATGATGAACAAATGACACAAAGATTTAGACAGGGAAAAAGCCCTTGATCAAGAGTTGATCTCCGGCACAAAAAACCCCGGGTGATGGAAACTACCGATCACCAACTTAAATTAAACAAATAATCTGTTACAACTTCGGGTGATAGCGAGCTAAGTACAAGGATCACTATAGTGTATCGTGTAGAAAATGTGTGTAATCGCCAAGTGTGTTAACGAAAGTTGATGAGAGCAGTTGTATGAGTGTGTGTGTAGCCAAAAATAGCCAAAAGTGTTGTCTAATTAGCTCGCTACCCCTTTTAAATTAGAAAATATATAGCCTAACTAATTGTCCGCAAATGATGCAAGTCCTCCACGACTCCACAACGTCCATTTCTGACCAAGCATGTGCGGAATTGACGTGGAATATTCTTCAGGAACGTTACCAAGACTAAGTCCAAGCTGATATTCCTGCAAAACAATATCGAATTCAAAGCAGACAATCATTAGTATAAGGATCCTTAGGATGATCCATGATCCTGATCCCTAAGCACTTCTGAGGATCACTAACTGACACAGAAGTAAGGATCACCAAGCAGGATAATAATTGAGGATCACGGGTCATTTAGAAATCCACCCCTAACAATTGCCCCCAAAATATAAGGAGTTATATTGTAAATAAACGAGTTGTATTTTATTGATCTTATCCGCAACAAACTAACGGATAACTAGCCGTTGTAGACGGACTAGCCGTTGCAAACCTGACATCACCGAAGTGACAATCCTGCAAATCATCATTATAAATAGGAGTTAGAGATAGGATCAATTTGCATTTAAATCCAAGAGAACTTCCCTTTAAATTCTCAACCGAAGATCAATCAGGTATCTCTTTTCCTCCTTCTCCTTCTCTTACTCTGTTTTTCTTTCTTTACCAATATCACATTAAGAATGATGCTCCGGTCCTCCCCCGCCAAGGATCACCAGAAGGATAGCCCCTTGAAGAGTCAAGGGATCATCAAAGACTCAGCGAATGAGATGTGTGGCTTTAACGATGCACAAGTAGATAAAATCCGGCACTGCTTTCCGGCGAACGCCTTTTTCAAACCCTTTGATCCCACTGTTCTGGGCGACTACACTTCTGAGACATGGGTTGCCTTTCCGGTTACCCCATTCACCATAGGATACACCTATCCTTTCCCAGCTTTTACCCAATCCTTTTTCTCCCTTACTGGCATCTCCTACATCCAAGCTATGCCGATGATCTGGAGAGTCCTATATACCCTTGAAAGGATCATAGAGCAGGAAGGGATTGATTTAGGAATGTCAGAACTGGCAGAGATGTATGATCTTACGACGTTTGGATCCCACCGATATCTGTTTAAGCGAAAACCCGGCGAAGAACATCCCATTTTTAAAGCCACCAAGAACGATACAAACTGGAAACTACGCTTTTTCTTTGTCAGAAGGGATACCATTCCAAACGGAAAGGATCTACCAAGGAAGTGGTCCACCCATGGTAGGACAGAGGATCCTGAGAAGGAACACCAGGTAGTCTTGTTTTTGTATAAGGATCACTAACACCCTTTTGTTTTATGTTATACAGCTATCTCTGTTTCGCACCTCATACCATCACCTACCACCAAGGAAAAGCTTGCTGCTTTTAGAAGGCTTGAACCTGTAACCAGATCATTCAAGACAGACACCCAGGATTCACAAGAAATATCCTCAGGTTCTATCACCATGTCAAGTAAGTATCCTGTTTTTTATAGAGTTAAAGATTTAAATAAATAGTTAAATAAGAATAGGGTAAGGATACTTATCTTGCTTTGAATATGTAGGTGCCGGAAAAGCTTCCAAGCCTGCCTCCCAGTTCAACATGGCTGACCTAGACACTGTTCGATCCAGAAAGAAGAAGGCCATTGCCAGCCCTAGTGTCTCCATCCCCAAGGCACCCACTAAAGGAAGGGGTGGCAAGAAGAGGAAAAACTCTGAGATAGAGGACCTACAAGGCCTGCCACTGATCCGCCACCAGTTCCTTGAAAACTTCAATGATGTGAGGATCACCAATTCTGCCTAGGTATCCTACTTATCTGAGGATCACCTGATCTTGAACTGCTTTGTCTCTTTTGTAGAAATTTGCTGAGATTGAAGACTACGTGGGGAGCGTTGAGGAGCTGGATAAGAAGATTGCTGACCTCCAACAAGTTGCAGTGCTCAAGGATCTTAAGATTGCTGATCTCGAAAAAGCCCTTCAAGACGCCAAGACTAAGACAGCTAAAATCTTGATCGACATCGACTACGAGAAGCATGATCTCATAGAAGGTGCAACGGTCTCCGCTGCCATCACAATGTACAAGACAAAACTGAAGATGGCCGAGGAGGCTCAAGATCCTGACTTCGACAGAAGCAACTGGGATGTTGAGGGTTGGAAGGCGAGGTTAGCTGATCTGGAAGATGATGAGGAGGCTGAGGAGGTTTTGGCGATCGAGGCTGGAAGAAGTGGAAAGGATTTGGTGAAGGATACCGAAGCTGGAGGGGATGAAGATGGAGCGAAGGCGTAGGCTGCACGATTGGGCGATGATGGACATTCCTAGACGTAGCCGGAGCCCAATTTTTAAATTTGGTAGTATTTTTTTTCTTTTGATGATGTTTTGATGAACAATGGTTGGTCTGTATTCAAACAATAGTAACTAGGATTGAGGATCATGGATGATCCTTCGAACAATAGGTAGGATTACAAATGGTGGAGGGATCCTCTGTTTGGGGGATGAAGCCATTGTGATCCTGTCGTCTTTTGATTCCTGCACTTGAAAAACCTATGAACAATGGACACCCTTTACCTACCCCAGCGGACGGGCCACGTATTGCTGGTAGATGCTCGGGGTAGGTAATTTTGACAACCTTAAAAGGGTTTAAGCTTTTGTGAATAAAATGACTTTAACTTTTTGGTTATATCCTGTATTGATATCCTTGTTGTTATTTTATTTTTCAATTATTTTGATGTACACTTGTCTGTGTAAGAAAAGTTAAACAAATTAGATAAAGAAAATATTTAGGATATGATTCAGGATCAAATATTCTATAGTTGAAAAATTCCAAAAAGTAGTATATTTTAAGGATCATGAGTTCAGTTGTCAAAGTATTAGGGTTATTCAAATAATCAGTGAATAAAATCAAAATAGTTAAGGATCATATCTGAGGATCCAAGTTAGGATCCTAACCCTTAATATTATAACCAGGATAACCATATGACAAACCTTAGTAAGGATCAAGGATCCTTGGTTGCTTAACTTTGAAGACTTGAAATAGAACATAACTCAGGACTACGCCAATATAAGATAAAAGTTAGCAACTGGGGGCAAGCCCGAAGGATAACTGGGGACAAGCCCAAGGATAACTGGGGACAAGCCCAAGGATAACTGGGGACAAACCCAAGGATAACTGGGGACAAGCCCAAGGATCGTGTGTGAACTGGAGTATGGCCCCAACTGGCGACTATCCAAACTCAGTGGCATGAAAATGCCAAAACCTTTGCTAACGTGAAAACGTTAGAAACCTTAAGAACGGATGTATGGTACATCTACCATTATACGTAGGATCCTAGGTATAGCCAGTACAATGGAATTATCAGCATCTAAAACGAGTACTGGTCCCACTGCCATGAACTATACCAGGATCATCATGCGCTACTGGCGGAACTGGGGACAAGCCCAAACAACTAGGGTCAAACCCAAGTAACCGGTTGCTTTTGTGGATAATCATCCTTTTGCTAAGAGTACCTGAACCTTCAAAACTCAAAATCACGTGAAAGGAGGATAAAGGATGCAGGATCCTTATCCTTTTGTGAGAAAGTAAGGAAATGAAATAGTTTAAGATTAGAATGTTACCCAAATGAGGATCATCTGTGCTTTAAGAATCCTTTAAGGATATTTATCATGTGAGGATCATGAATCCTTATCACACGAAGTATTTCTTCAAATGGACAGCATTCCAGGCTATAGGTAGCAAATCACCTTCCATTGTTAGCAATCGATATGCCCCCTTTCCTGCCTCAGCTTCAATCAAGTAAGGTCCTTCCCATTTTGGTGCCAACTTTCCATCAACAGGATTGGTGGTATTCTGAAATGCTTTCCTTAGTACCATATCACCAACTTGGAATTTCCTGATCCTGACATTTTTGTTGTAGGCTACAGCCATTCTTTGCTGATAACTGGCCATCCTTATCCTTGCCAAATCTCTGATTTCTTCTATAGTATCCAGGTCTTGAACCAAGTTCTCATCATTTTTCTCAGGATCACGAATACTTGTTCTAGCAGTTGGAACCACCATTTCTGTAGGGATCACTGATTCTGCCCCAAATACCAAAGAGAATGGAGTTTGGCCTGTAGCATTCTTAGGGGTTCTCCTATCAGCCCAAAGCACATAAGGTAGTTCTTCTGCCCATTTCCCTTTCTTGGATCCAAGCTTCTTCTTCAAATTGTTGATGATGATCTTATTGGAGGATTCTGCCTGACTATTAGCTTGTGGGTGGACTGGTGTTGATGTTATCATCTTAATCCCCCAGCTGTCACAAAAGTTAGTAGTTCTGCCCCCAATGAATTGGGAACCATTATCACATATAATTTCAGAAGGAATACCAAATCTAGTTATAATATTTCTTTTAATGAAGGATATAACTTCCTTTTCTCTGACTTGGGCAAAAGCTTCAGCCTCTATCCACTTGGAGAAGTAATCAGTCATAGCAAGCATGAACACTTTTCCACCAGGTGCCTTAGGGAGCTTACTAACTATATCCATGCCCCATCTCATGAATGACCAAGTGGAAGATATAGGATGCAATAATTCAGCCGGCTGATGAAGGATATTGATGTGTCTGTGACAAGGATCACACTTCTTAGCATACTCCACAACATCTCTCTTCATAGTTGGCCAATAGTATCCTGTCCTCAGGATCCTTGAGAATAAGGCCCTGCCCCCAGTGTGGTTTCCATAATCTCCTTCATGGAAGTCTTTTAAAACTTCTTGGATTTCAGGATCCTCAATGCATCTTAAATATGGTCCTGCAAGAGATCGTTTATACAACATATTATTTAAAATTGTGAATTGAGATACCTTAATTTTGAAAGCCCTAGGGTTTTCTCCTGTAGGAATCTCTCCATGTTGTATGTATCTCATGATTGGAAAGGTCCATGATCCTGAATGAGATTGATTATCATCACTAGGGATGATTGCAGATTCCTCTCCTATCTCCATAGGCACATGATCCTCGATAGCCGGGGTCAGGATATGGATAATAGGGATCTTGATATCCTCCGGGATCTTCAAGGATGATCCTAAATTGGCCAATGCGTCTGCCTCTGCATACTCTTCCCTTGGTACCTGTGTCAAACTAAAGGATACAAAAGAGAGTGCCAATTCTTTGACTATCTCCAAATATTTGGTTAACTTCTCACCTTTAACAGCATAGGATCCATTAAAGTGATTAGTGATTAACAAAGAATCTACATGTACCTCAAGATACCTGATCCTCATGTGCTTAGCAATTTGCAAACCAGCTATCAAGGCTTCATATTCTGCCTCATTATTAGTGGTTTGGAACTCACAAGCTATAGAGTGGGGTATTATGTCCCCTTGTGGCGATTTTAGTAGTATTCCAAGCCCTGTTCCTTTGACATTTGAGGATCCATCAGTATAGAGTATCCAAGGATCATTGGTCTCCTCTAGCTGCTGGACTTCTAACTCAGCTTCCTTTTGCAAATCACTACTGAAATCTGCCACAAAGTCGGCTAATGCTTGGGATTTAATGGCTGTCCTGGGCTCATATCTTATATCATATGCACTAAGCTTCACTGCCCACTTAGCCATCCTTCCTGACATTTCAGGTTTCCTGAGGACATTCTTAATTGGAAAATTAGTTTTGACGATAATGGCATGAGTTTCAAAATAATGTCTCAATTTAGTAGATGCCATAATTAATGCAAGGATAAGTTTTTCTAAGTGTGAATACCTGGATTCAGCATCAAGTAAACTCTTACTTAAATAATAGACAGGATGTTGTGTACCTTGGTGATCCTAAACAAGGACTGCACTTACTGCTTTTGAGGATACCGCCAAGTATAAAGATAACACATCTCCCTTTTCTGGTTTCATCAAGGCTGGGGCTGAGGATAGGTAATCCTTAAGAGCTTTTAAGGCATTTTCATGCTTCTCTGTCCACTCGAATTTCTTGTTCTTCCTTAGGATGTCATAGAATTCCTTGCACTTTTCTGAGGATTTGGATATGAATCTGTTTAAAGCTGCAATCCTGCCTGTTAACCTCTGGACATCTTTAGCATTGGCAGGGGACTTGATGTTCACTATAGCTTTGATTTGTTCTGGACTGGCTTCAATACCCCTCTTTGTCACCATATATCCTAAGAATTTACCTGCCTTTACACCAAAATGACACTTAGAAGGATTAAGTTTCATGTTATATTTATCAAGGATATTGAATGCTTCCTCCAAGTCTCTAAGGTGATCCTCAGTCTTTTTTGATTTTACCACCATATCGTCTATGTAAACCTCCATAGTTTGTCCAATCTGATCCTTGAACATCATATTCACTAGCCTTTGATAAGTTGCACCTGCATTTCTTAGTCCGAATGGCATAGCAATATAACAGTATATACCAGTTGGAGTCATAAAGGTTGTATCCTCTTCATCGGATGGTTCCATCTGAATTTGTTGAAATCCAGATGAAGCATCCATAAAAGTTAACAGTTCATGACCCGCAGTTGCATCCACCATGGAGTCAATGTGGGGTAACGGGAAAGGATCCTTGGGACATGCCTTATTTAAATCGGTGAAATCGACACATACCCTCCACTTTCCGTTTTTCTTTTGAACAACAACCACATTGGCCAACCATCTTGGATACTTGAGCTCTCTAATCATACCTGCTCGGAGTAATTTCTCTACCTCCTCCTGGATAATGGCATTTCTTTCTGGTGCAAATTTCCTCCTCTTTTGATGGATTGGTTTGAACGACCTATCAATGCCAAGTTTGTGAGTGATTCTATCTTTATATATACCTTTCATGTCTTCGTGTTTCCATGCAAAGGTAGTCTTTCTCCTTTTGAGGAAGGATATGAGGTCTTCCTTTATTTCACCAAGGATCCCTGATCCTATATAAACTTTAGATTCAGGATCATCAAGATCCATAAGGATTTCTACTACATCATGTTCTCTTGCCTCCAAAACATCCCTTGGAGGACGCTTTAATTGCTATTGCTCCCTTGACTTTGATGTTGGTTTCATTGATGAGGTGTAGCAGTTCTTAGCCTCTTGCTGATCACTATCAATCTTCACTATTCCCCAAGGACTAGGTAGCTTTACACATTGATGATAAGTGGATGGGACTGCCTTCATGTCATGTATCCAAGGCCTGCCAAGGATAACATTACAACAAGATAAACAGTCAATAACACAAAACTTTTGGTAAGAATGTAGGCCTTCAATATAGATTGGGAGTTTAATGTCCCCCAGAGTATTCTTAGTCTCGCCACTAAATCCCACGAGCACAGAGGATCTTGGTATGATATCGGATTCAGGAATATTCATCTTCTTGAGGACATCAAGCTGGATAATGTTCACAGAGCTTCCTATGTCTATAAGAATCCTGCGAACAAAATGATTAGAAATAAAAAGAGTGATAACCAAACCATCGTGATGAGGATCCTGAATGTCAACGCGATCATCCTCATCAAAAGTTATAACTTTTCCTTCGGAGACACTGGATGTTCGAATGGGTCTATCTCCATTATCCATCTTGGTTTCCTTTGCATGTCTTTTAGCTCCAGAGAAGGATGTTCCACAAATGTCTGATCCTCCAGAAATAAAGTTTATAACTTGTGCATCTGCTGGAGGGGCTGGAGCTTTCTCTGGGATCCTTTCAGGATCCTGAGTCCTTGACTTCTTTCTCCCCAATAATTCTTTTAAGTGCCCCTTGCTCAACAAGTATCCAATTTCTTTTCTCAGTGCGATGCATTCTTCTATGAGATGCCCAAAATCTTCATGATATGCACACCACTTTGACTTATCTTTGGTTGCAGCCGGTCTGTCATTTTTTCTGGGCCATCTAGCTTTATCACCTAAATTCTGCATCGCAAGGATTAGTTCATTGTTATCAATGTTAGGGGAGGATTTTCTAACAATTAGTGATCCTTACACGTTATCCTAATTAGTGATCCTTACTTCTGTGACAGGTGGTGATCCTCAGAAGAGCTTCAGGATCAGGATCATGGATCACTTTAAGGATCCTCGTACTGACGATTGTTTACATATGTTTTGTACTATCTCGCAGGTATAACCAGCTTGACCAAGTCTTGGCGACATTCCTGGAGAATATTCCCAAACTATTTTGCACGTGCTTGGCCAAAAATGGACGTTATGGAGAACGTGGGGGCTTGGCACAAAAGTCGGATAGTTGGTTTGGTAGTTAAATTTCTATTTTTAAGGGGTAACGAGCTAGTAGAAAAACACTTAGTCATTTTGACAGCTACACACACTCATATACTCGCACACTTGAAGCTCTCGACGAACATACATTCGTTTTCACTCACATTTACACATTTCACGATAGTGATCCTTGTACCTAGCTCGTTACTATCCGAAGTTGTAAACATTTATTCATTTATTTGAGCTTGGTGATCGGTAGTTTCCATCACCCGGGGTTTTTTGTGCCGGAGATCAACTTTCGATCAAGGGCTTTTTCCCCGTATAAATCCTTGTGTCATTTCTGTAATTTACGTTGAAGTGATCCTTGTCATTGTTATACATTATTAGCATCATCCCCCATAACAGAGAGTTTGGTTACAATTTCCTCACCAGATTTTTTGACCAAAACAGTTTGGCGCCCACCGTGGGGCAATTGGTGCTTCGTCCTTAGAAAAATTCGCATTTCTGTGCTCATTCCGGTTCACTACAACCAAGCAAATGGCTTCCTCAGCGAAGAATGCTTCAAATTTGATGCCCTCATTCACTTCTTCTCAAGGTGTTCCCCCTTTGCCTCCACCACCTTCTGGATCCCAGAAGAATACTGAGAATGCTGCGAAGAAACCAACTCCCATTTTCTCAAAACCTCCAACTTCTTCTGCTTCTTACACTCCCACTACTAGTGATATGTTTACTTTGATTTTGCAGATGAAGGATCAGATACAGCAACAGGATAAGACCAATGAGAGGATTCTAAAAGAAATCGGAGATCTCAAGAAACAAAAGACAACGGTAGAGGATCATTCCCGCTGGTGCCGAAGTCCTTGAATTTTGATACTCCGGTGATTACTTCTCAGCCATCAGTGGTTCCAGACGTTCAATATGTGGGTGGACCGAAAAGAGTGCACTACGGAACAACAACAATCACCCAGGCAGCAGGCTCATCTTTCCAGCCAGCTGGATCCTATCCTCAGCATATGGGATCCCTCACGAATTCAGGAGGATATTCAGGAATGCAGCAGATTCAAGGATCCTCCTTTGTTCCAGGATTATCCCAGGTTCAAGGATCCTCCTTTGTTCCAGGATTATCCCAGGTTCAAGGATCCTCCTTCTTCCCAGGATCATCCCAGGTTCAAGGATCCTCCTTTGTTCCAGGATCAACCCAGGTTCAAGGATCCTCCATCTTTCCAGGATCATCCCAGGCTCAAGGATCCTCCTTCTTCCCAGGATCATCCCAGGTTCAAGGATCCTCCTTTGTTCCAGGATCGTCCCAATTTCAGGGATCCTTCTAGATGCCAGGATCCTTGAGGAGTTTGCAAACAGGAAGTTCAGATGTCCATCAGGGAGATTTTATTCCAATGCAGACCAATGCTTCTACTGGTCCCTCGATCATTCCAGAGCCCCAACAATATGGATTAACATCCATTCTTCCTAACTTGAATCCAATGGGAGGTAACACTTTTAATAATTCTCATACTACTAACCATAGTCTTATGCAGGATCCAGGTATCAATCATGCCATGGCCAGAGAATTGCAAAAGTTAAAGGATATGATATCAAGTGTTCCGGGAGTAGTCAAACCTATCCCAGAGATTGCAGATGGGAGCCATAAGATATCTCGTTTTGCACCACCAATCTGTGATGCTGAGATACCCAAGAGGTTCCATGTGCCTACAATGAAACTGTATGATGGTTCGACGGATCCTGAAGAACACATAGCACAATACAGGGAGAGGATGGAGATCAATCCAATCCCAGAAAGGTTAAAGGAAGCATGCCTGTGCAAAGGATTCGGATCCACTCTTACTGGATCAGCTCTCAAATGGTTGCTAAGTCTTCCTCCCTATTCTATTACCTCATTTGCTAATCTAGTTAATCTATTTAATAATCAGTTTTCTTGTAGTAGGAAATTTGAACGATTAACTAGTGATCTGTATAGGATAACCCAGGGTCATAATGAATCATTAAGGGATTACATTACCAAATTCAGTAAAGAATCCTTAGACATTCCCAACTTAGATATAGCCACGGCTGTTGAGGCCTTTAAAATGGGATTGCTTAGGGATTCGTCTTTCTATGATGATCTTGTTATGACACCATGCAGGAACTTAGATGAGGTAAGAACCCGAGCACTTAGGTTCATTCGACTAGAAGATGACAAGAGGATCCATGAGAGGTTAGCAGGATCCTCAAAGCAGGATAAGCAAGGATCCTCATTCAGGAATAACAAGTTCAGATCCTACAACAGATCTGATAACCAGAACGTGCATTCTATTGATCAAGAAGAGGATGATGAGGATTATCCTCCAATTTCTGAATATTGCTTTTGTGTTGATAACAACGAACTAGTCCTTGCGATGCAGAATCTAGGTGATAAAGCTAGATGGCCAAGAAAAAATGATAGGCCAACTGCAACTAAGGATAAATCAAAGTGGTGTGCATACCATGAAGATTTTGGGCATCTCACAGAAGAATGCATTGCACTAAGAAAGGAAATTGGATACTTGTTGAGCAAAGGGCATCTAAAGGAATTGTTGGGAAGAAAAAAGTCAAGGACTCAGGATCCTGAAAGGATCCCTGAGAAGGCTCCAGCCCCTCCAGCAGATGCACAAGTGATAAACTTTATTTCTGGAGGATCAGACATTTGCGGCACATTCTTCTCAGCAGCTAAAAGGCATGCAAAGGAAACTAAAATGGATAATGGAGAAAGACCAGTTCGAACATCAAGTGTCTCCGAAGGAAAAGTTATAACCTTTGATGAAGAGGATCGTATTGATATCCAGGATCCTCATCACGATGGTTTAGTTATTACTCTTTTCATCTCTAACCATTTTGTCCGCATGATCCTTATAGATGGAGGAAGTTCAGTGAACATTATCCAGCTTGATGTTCTGAAGAAGATGGGTATCCCTGAATCAGAGATCATACCAAGATCCTCCGTGCTCGTGGGATTTAGTGGCGAAACCAAGAATACCTTGGGGGACATTAAACTCCCAATATATATCGAAGGCCTACACTCTTATCAAAAGTTTTATGTTATTGACTGTTTATCTTGTTGTAATGTTATCCTTGGCAGGCCCTGGATACACGATATGAAAGCAGTCCCATCTACCTACCATCAATGTGTGAAGCTCCCTAGTCCTTGGGGAATAGTGAAGATTGATAGTGATCAGCAAGAGGCTAAGAATTGCTACACTTCATCGATGAAACCAGCCTCGAAGTCAAGGGAGCAATAGCAATCAAAGTATCCTCCAAGGGATGTCTTGGAGGCAAGAGAGCAGGATGTGATAGAAATCCTCATGAACCCCGATGATCCTGAATCCAAAATCTACATCGGATCAGGGATCCTTGGCGAAATGAAAGAAGACCTCGTATCCTTCCTCAAAAGGAGAAAGACTACCTTTGCATGGAAACACGAAGACATGACTGGTATATCCAAAGATGTTATCACTCACAAACTCGGCATTAACAGATCCTTCAAACCAATCCATCAAAGGAGAAGAAAGTTTGCACCGGAAAGGAATGCCATTATCCAAGAAGAGGTAGAGAAATTGCTCCGGGCAGGTATGATTAGAGAGGCCAAGTATCCAAGATGGTTGGCCAATGTGGTTGTTGTTCAAAAGAAAAACGGAAAGTGGAGGGTATGTGTCGATTTTACCGATTTAAATAAGGCATGTCCCAAGGATCCTTTCCCATTACCCCACATTGACTCCATGGTGGATGCAACTGCGGGTCATGAACTGTTAACTTTTATGGATGCTTCATCTGGATTCCAACAAATCCAAATGGAACCATCCGACCAAGAGGATACAGCCTTCATGACTCCAACTGGTATATACTGCTATATTGCTATGCCCTTCGGACTAAGAAATGCAGGTGCAACATATCAAAGGCTGGTGAATATGATGTTCAAGGACCAGATTGGACAAACTATGGAGGTTTACATAGATGATATGGTGGTGAAATCCATAAAAGCTGAGGATCACCTAAGAGACTTGGAGGAAGCATTCAATATCCTTGATAAATATAATATGAAGCTTAATCCTTCAAAATGTCACTTTGGTGTTAAAGCAGGTAAATTCTTAGGATATATGGTGACAAAGAGAGGCATTGAAGCTAGCCCGGAACAAATCAAAGCAATAGTGAACATCAAATCTCCGGCCAATGCTAAGGATGTTCAAAGGCTAACAGGCAGGATAGCAGCCTTGAACAGATTTATATCCAAATCCTCCGAGAAGTGTAAAGAATTCTATGATATCCTAAGGAAGAACAAGAAATTTGAGTGGACGGAGAAGCATGAAAATGCTTTAAGAGCCCTCAAAGATTACCTATCCTCGGCCCCGGCTTTGATGAAATCAGAAAAAGGCGATGCGCTATCCTTGTATCTTGCAGTATCCTCAAAAGCAGTAAGTGCGGTCCTTGTTAAGGATCATCAAGGTACACAACATCCTGTCTATTATGTAAGTAAAAGTTTACTTGATGCCGAATCCAGGTACTCACACCTTGAAAAGCTTATTCTTGCATTAATTATGGCATCTACTAAGTTAAGACATTATTTTGAAACTCATGTTATCATTGTTAAAACTAATTTTTCAATTAAGAATGTCCTCAGGAAACTAGAGATGTCAGGAAGGATGGCTAAGTGGGCAGTGAAGCTAAGTGCATATGATATAAGATATGAGCCTAGGACAGCCATCAAATCCCAAGCATTAGCTGATTTTGTGGCTGATTTCAGTAGTGATTTACAAGAAGAAGCTGAGTTAGAAGTCCAGCAGCTAGAAGAGACCAAGGATCATTGGACACTCTATACTGATGGATCCTCAAATGTCAAAGGCACAGGGCTTGGAATACTACTAAAATCGCCACAGGGGGACATAATACCCCACTCTATAGCTTGTGAGTTCCAAACCACTAACAATGAGGCTGAATATGAAGCCTTAATTGCTGGTTTGCAAATTGCAAAGCATATGGGGATCAGGTATCTTGAGGTACATGTAGATTCATTGTTAATTACAAACCACTTTAATGGATCCTACGCTGTTAAAGGTGAAAAGCTAACCAAATATTTAGAGATGGTCAAAAGTTTGGCACTCTCTTTTGTTTCCTTTAGTTTGACACAGGTACCAAGGGAAGAAAATTCAGAAGCTGATGCATTGGCTAATCTAGGATCATCCTTGAAGATCCCGGAGGATATCAAGATCCCTATTATCCATATCCTGAACCCGGCTATTGAGGATCATGTGGCTATGGAGATAGGAAATGATTCTGCAGTGATCCCTAGTGAGGATACTCGATCCCATTCAGGATCAGGATCATGGATCTCACCAATTATGAGATACTTACAACATGGAGAGATTCCAACAGGAGAAAACCCTAGGGCTTTCAAATCTAAGGTATCTCAATTCACAATTTTAAATAATATGTTGTATAGACGATCTCTTGCAGGACCATACTTGAGATGCATTGAGGATCCTGAAATCCAAGAAGTTTTAAAAGACTTCCATGAAGGAGATTGTGGAAACCACACTGGGGGCAGGGCATTTTCTCAAGGATCCTGAGGACAGGATACTACTGGCCAACCATGAAGAGAGATGCTGTGGAGTATGCTAAAAGATGTGATCCTTGTCAGAGACACAACAATATCCTTCATCAACCAGCTGAATTATTGCATCCTATATCCTCCTCTTGGCCATTTATGAGATAGGGTATGGATATAGTTGGTAAGCTCCCTAAGGCACCTGGTGGAAAAGTATTCATGCTAGCTATGACTGATTACTTCTCCAAGTGGATAGAGGCTGAAGCTTTTGCCCAAGTCAGAGAAAAGGAAGTTATATCCTTCATTAAAAGAAATATTATAACTAGATTTGGAATTCCTTCTGAGATTATATGTGATAATGGTTCCCAATTTATTGGGGGCAGAACCACTAACTTTTGTGACAGCTGGGGGATTAAGATGATAACATCAACACCAGTCCACCCACAAGCTAATGGTCAAGCAGAATCATCCAACAAGATCATCATCAACAATTTGAAGAAGAAGCTTGGATCCAAGAAAGGGAAATCGGCAGAAGAACTACCCTATGTGCTTTGGGCTGATAGGACAACCCCTAAGAATGCTACTGGTCAAACCCCATTCTCTTTGGTGTTTGGGGCAGAATCAGTGATCCCAACAGAAATGGTGGTTCCAACTGCAAGAACAAGTACCCGTGACCCTGAGGAGAATGATGAGAACTTGGCTCAAGACCTGGATACTATTGAAGAAATCAGGGATATGGCTAGGATAAGGATGGCCAGTTATCAACAAAGAATGGCTGGTGCTTACAACAAAAATGTCAGGATCAGGAGGTTTCAAGTTGGAGATATGGTATTAAGGAAAGCATTTCAGAATACCACCAATCCTGCTGATGGAAAATTGGCTCCAAAATGGGAAGGCCCTTATTTGATTGAAGCTGAAGCAGGAAAGGGGGCATATAGATTGCTAACCATGGAAGGTGATTTGCTACCAAGAGCTTGGAATTGTAGGATCGATTTCGGATCCGAACGAGTCGGTTAGAAGAGTTTTTCACCAAAACAAGAGGCGGAAACAAGTGTTTCGGTGTAATTCAGCAACTATTCACGTTTAACTGTTGTTTATATTGATATCCGAACGATTACAGACCTGACAACACTTCGGCAGCACTTCGTGGCTAACCGGAAGTCAATCACCTAGAACTATATTTCTAATTTCGCTCAAACAACCTCCTATATATATACATGTATGATTTCGCTTATGTGTACCAGTCATAAAAGCGAAATCATTAACAACCAAATAAGCGAAACTAGTGACTGACATATAAGCGATACCTACCAATATCCTTATAAGCGAAATCAGACTCTTGACCAATGAGCGAAATCATGTCTAAAATATGTTGACTGAAAACCAAATCTCACATGCCAATCCTTTTGTCTTTTGTGTAAATGATGTCATGGTGATGTCATCTTGATGATGTCATCATGACATTATGCTTTAACATCTCCGCAACGAACCCGATCTTCGCAACGAACCCGAGACTCGACATAAGACGTAGTTGACAGACGTAGTGCACCAACAAACTCCCCCTCGGATGTTGACGGAGTCTTCAGTGTTGAGTCTTCAATTGTCAATCTACAATCTTTATCGATCTTCAATCTTTCTCTGAAGTATTTGTCATTGCAAGAATCCTCATTCTCTTACTCTTTCTCGTAATCTTCAGAATCTGAATCTGGCTCTAATATCTTCAGACTCCCTCTCGATGTCCTCAGACTCCCCCTTTCGCTAAGCTAGGATCGCAGTCTGGAATTCACTTTCCACAGATTCAGATAGTAACCTGGCACTTTATCACACTCAGGTTTCGGAACCTAGTTAACCTGCAAAAACTCTACCCAAAAATAAATTTTCTGATAATCATTTGTGGATAAAATTTTCAAATCTAATTTACCACATGCAGGAAAAACATTTTATAGCAAAACTTTTCTCATTTCATTTCAAAAATCTTCAAACACTTTCACCCAAACCATTTGTTCATCATGTTTAGCACTTGGAATTTTGAAAATCAGCTCTCCAAAATCAGTTGTCGAAAATCTTTTTGAATTATTCAAAATTTATGCTAAAACACACTAAAATCTTTTTGGATTTTTGAAAGAAATGAAATGCAATAAAGAAATATTTACAAACAATATTTTTGTGAGTTCGTGCAAGAGGATCATATCAGTTTTTGAGACAAATCACCAACACCGTTAAGCTTCATTTCATTTTAAGTTCTAAATAATTCACCTAGATTGTCAGTATATTGATCCACTTAAATTTTCACACAAAGTTCAATTGATCCGAGATATGAGATTAATGTTTTAAGCTCTTGAACTTATTCGTGTGTCCCACTACTTGAATATACTCCCGTATCCAGATCCCAATATTCAGTCTTACAGGTGAGTATACCACAGATGATATCTGTAAGGGGAATAAATTATGCAACCGTGATAGCTCAGGTCAGAACTTCCGTTCAGCAGAGAGCCTAGTTGACTTTTAGGTGTGTCCCCTTTAGAGGATCTTTTGAATTACAACAGCCATGATTAGCATTTTTCAATGTTTCATCATTTTTTTAGCTGAGGGTGGTGCTATATTTCAAGCAAGCAGAAAGTATTCTCCGGGGACTAGGCCATTGCTTCCGCAAAATCAGAAGTCCCGGGATAATACCCCAGATATCACTGAGCATAAAGACCTAGTATCTCAGAATAAGGGACCTTTCAAACAAGATTTCAGGGGTTACCTATATATTCAAGTTTGTGTTAACCCACAGAACAAGTAAGTTTGAAATTTAGGTTTATATCTCGTCACAATCTACTAAATGTATAAAAACCTACTGGCACATCATCAGTGAGACCGTTTATCACTTTTTTATCTTACCAAATCTTTAGCATGTTGTGATCGTCCACTGATGTACTATCATATCCTCTTTTATGCAGCAAAACTCATTTTTGATTTTATCATGTTTTTGGCTTTTTCAAATTTTCAAATGTTTTTGGATTTTCTAAAATTTACTCCCCCTAAAATGCAAACACATTTTAGGAAATTTGAAAACAAACTGTACACAAACATGACAACTAATATCGAATTGCCTCAATTCGCCATCCACTTGGCATAAACAATCAGAACTCCCCCTCACAACAAACTATTTTCCCATCGATTTCAAAACACTTAAGTTTGTTTTAATCAAATGGTTTTTCCGGAAAATAAGTTTTGTTGATTTTATCACTTGTAAAATTGGGGATTAAATCATCACATTGTTTTTCAACCACTTGTAGAAAATCAGATACAACTTAATGTCCCTGATTTACCACT
Organism: Helianthus tuberosus; assembly: GCA_030545235.1. NCBI lineage: Eukaryota > Viridiplantae > Streptophyta > Magnoliopsida > Asterales > Asteraceae > Helianthus > Helianthus tuberosus. The sequence continues at coordinate 170,358,287 of CM060351.1, read as the reverse complement.
TTTAAGATCAATCCAATCAAACATTTTCAACCAAACAACATCTGTTAGTTGAATTCTCAAGGTGCCGATTCCTACTCCTCGCTTACAAACCTGGGAGTTCCGGCAAGTCCTGCAAAACTTTCAAACATTTTATACAAACATGATAAAGAATGATGCCGATTCATGATCCACGATTACTAACTTGGGATCTCCGGCAAGTCAGGTTTTTATTCTTTAAAAAATATATCCACCCAAGCCTGGCCTTCCTTGGGTGTAACAACCTCTTCTTCATTTTTACTTTCAGCGAACCTGTGACCTCCTCTTTTGGCAGCGTAAAATTCTTTAACACCTTTAACCTTACTATTGACCATTTTGCCAAAAATGTGTTTCACAGTTCCGTTAAAAGCCTTATCAACATCAAATTTTTTCTTGTCGGAATAAAATTGATTTGAAACTTCAACTTTTCCAACTTTCTTCATAAAATTTTCAGCACACAACGGTGGAAAATTTTCATCGTTCATAGTTGGAACTGATTTCTCAACACGTGGCTCCTCTGATTTTGTGGAATCAGATTCATCACCAGAATTATTACCTGAACCCTTCACAACCCATTTTTGATTTATTACATTTTCTTTTCTTTTTACCACATTCTTTGAACATTCACCAATCTCAAAGGTCGAATTTTCAAAGCCAGTATATGGTTTGGTTGTAAGTTCAGTTTTCTCCACAACTTTCTCTTTCAATTTACCAGATACTTCCTGTTTTGGTTTGAATATTTTCGGACAATTCCTAGCAACATGACCAGTAATCTTGCACTGAAAACAGGTTATGGTTTCTATCTTCTTTGGCACAGCATTTTTCTTCAACTCTTCTTGCTTCTTGGCAAGGAATTCCTGATTTGTCTGCTTTCTGAATGCTTGCTCTTTCTCATCATCTAAAGTATTTCCTGAAACAAACACAGTTTTTGGTTTAGAAAATTTTTCATTTTTATAATTTCTCGGTGGTACAAAACCAAGACCTTTCTTTTTGAAATTACGATTATGGTTTGGTTTCTTTTGGAAACTATAACCACAATTGTAACCCATTTTCTTGTTTAAACGTTGTTGAACTCTTGAGGTGTAAGGATTAGGTTTTACATGAAGATTTTCATCTTTTATTTCAGAAATATTGATTTCTGTTAGTTTGAAAACCTTTTTAATCATTTCAGTTTTAACACCTCTTATTGGAAAAATCTCATCAGAATATAATTTGTCAGAATCTTTCAAAGTATATGCCACTTTAAATGATTCATCATTCAAATTAGATTTTGATATCAAAAACTTTTTATCGTAAACCCGTTTGTCCTTTTTGACTGTTGACTTTGACGTATCGGACTCAGACTTTGACTTGAATTTGGACTCCGGTTTTGACTCCTCACAATCATCTTTATCTAACACCTGATCGACCACACTTTTTATCAACTTTGACTCATGATCAGTATCGGACGACGTGTACGTGACATCAATATTTTCTGGCAAGTTATCCGACGGCCCAGACTCCCATTGTAAGTTTATTGCCTTTTCAACTCTTTCGGAATTTGGATTTCGAGGTAAAAATCCATTTTCGACTGGGGGCGGACATCTAGTGTAGATCACACTTGGTTTCTTACCAGAAATCTTCACTTCATCTTTTGTCATAGATTTCTTTTCTTCAGACTTCTTCACTTCTTCAAACGTCTTTAATTCTTCCACGATCGGATAAATCCTGTCAACAACAAAAGTAGAACATGAGTAACTTTCTAATAACTTGTTAACTCTTTCAGTTTCTATCTTTTGTGTTGCCAACTTCAACTCCAGATCAGCACATTTCTTTATGTGAAAGTTAACATCATCAAGTTGTCTCAGGTACGCTTTCTTCAACGTATTCATTGCCACAACTTGTTCACCGTTTGAATCAGTATACTTGTTAATTTCTCTGTTCATTGTATCATAGGATTCTTTCAATCTGTTTATGTTGTGCAGCAACTCATTGTTTTGCTTGATTAAAGAATCACAATTCATGCACTTTTCAGGAACTTTAACAGGTTCTGCATCAACTTTGACTTCAAATTCAGGAATCTCTTTGACTGTTCGGTTTGATTGTAAAAATTCAGCTCTTCTCTTTTTCTCAGCTTTAGCTTCAGCTTTTAATCTCTCTTCCTCTTCTTCCTCTTCTTCAAGCTTTCTTCTTCTTGCTTCAGCAGCTTCCATGACTTTTCTGCACCTTTCAGCACATTTCAAATCATAAGCATTTGCAATGAAAGCTTTAGCATTTGAAGTGTCTTTGGACATCTCTTTGGCCATAAATTCTTGATCTGGGCAAAAATTGTCCCAATTGAATCCTTCGGCCAGTTTTTCATCATCTTGTTCTGCCAAATACACTTTGCTGTTTGTTGGAATGTAATTATCCCAACTGAATCTACCATCCTTTCCCAGACAAGCTTTCTTTGAATCTTTAATCTCCATCATTCCATGTGCAGTTTGTGCCTGATGCAATGCTGGTGGTGTGACTTGATGATAAATCGCCTTTTTGTGATAATCGTTGTTTCCAAAAGGATTCTGGGCTCCAGTAGCTTCACGATTTTTGCATTCCCTCTTAAAATGCCCCTTTTCCCTGCAACGAAAACATGTAACTTTAGATTTATCAAAGCCTAAAGTTGAAACATGAGCATTAAGAAAATCATCTCGGCCTGTAATTTGTTTAAATTTTTCGGCTCTTCTCAACACACTGGCCATGCACCATTTAATATCCATCAATTCCATTTCCTCAGCATCAATTTGATCGTAATCCTCTTTCGTGAGCATTGGATTACCGATCCTTCCGGCCACAAAACTACTATAAGACTCTAACACCATTCCCAACAAAGACATTTGATTTTTGGCAACTTCTTCAGAATAATCTTGATCACTTTCAAGATTTAATACAATATTGCATTGAAGTTTTCTTCCATTCTTTGTTGCAGAAATGTTTGGATCGAATGATGAAAATCTAGTGCTGCTTGATCCCTGGGATGATTTCTTTTCTGAAGAATCTTTTGCACTATAAGCAGTTTCTATTTTCGGAGAAAAATTTGACTTTTCGTTGACACCACCTTTGTAATACAAGCTGATATCTTGTTCTCCATCATAGTTCTTCATCCTGGCTATCTTCCTTTGCTCCATCTCTTGAGCTTCCAGATGTTTGATGAAATCTCCCAATGTCATATTTTTGTAATCTTTTCTGTTTGATCTTAGCATCATCAGAAACGTTCCCCAAGTTTCATGAGGTAGTGCATCTGCAAGTTTTTCAATCAATTCATCAGTATCTTTCTTAATTCCAAGTTTTTTCATATTTCTCACCAAGTTACAATATCTATCAATTATTTGTTTGGTGTTTTCAGATCTCAAACCACGAAACAAATCAAATTCTTTCTTCATGAGAGACATTTTGTTTTTGAGCATATCATCACTTCCAACAAATTTTGCTTCCAATTCTGTCCAGATTGAGTAAGCAGTTCCATCATGTTGAAGCAGTATCAAGATATCTTCTTTTATCGCTTGCTGAAGCAGACTCACCATCAGTTTCTCATCTCGATATTTCTTTTTATCTTCTGTACTCATTTCTCGAATTGTTTGTTGCACACCATTTGTTGTGGGTTTAACATAAGGTTCCTCAGTGTGTTCCCACGCATCCAAATGATACGCCTCAACCCAATTTCCAAACCTTTCGGACCATCCATTGTAATCATCAATATCCATGAGTTTTGGTGGTTTCTGAGATGTCCCGGTTTCATTTTCATGTAAAGCATTCTGAGTGATTGTAACTGGACTAGCAAAAGCATTGTAAAACTCGTTCTCCATGTTTCGAATTTTCAAATGAGCTGTATCTCCTTGTAAAATACCTTACAACAACCTGACAAAAACAAACAAACACACAATCAGTTTTAAACGTTTATCTATTATCTCAAAGAAACTGTTACTCGAACTGGTGACAATTTTGAGCGGATTGAAGGTTGACACACTGTGCGGACTAAACGTTGACCAACTGAGTGAACTGAATGACTCGGATGACTTTTTGACACCTTTGAACTCCGAACTGTGCGAACTGAACAATTTTTACGCAATCACATGAAACAACCTGACTGACCACTGTACTGATTTGTCTTTTGCGAGAGTCAACAAAAACCAAGACCACGAGACCTGTTGATTCTATTTAAACAATTTGAACTAAAGTTGCACACAACTTGATCAACTAACACATGTGAACTAACAAATCATTTTTTAACATATAATATGTCAATTAATTGTATACTTTACATGCGCCTGATACACTTTGTTCACATGAACTAGAGACAAAACCATATAGCCATATTTTGATATTTGTTGAAATATGAAGCTGACAATTTTTAATGAGATACAAGTAGATCACACATGACCCATATTAATACAATCAGATAAAGCTGTACATCACATGCACTCGACAACACTTACACATATATCAAACATGAATCATATGCAATTCTGATTAAAGCAATTATGATGTAAACTTGTGATTTATAATTCCAACACACTGACAAACAATTAATGACCTATTAATACAAATACAAGACCCGAAATGATATTATTTCATGCATTGACACCCTAGTTTAATATTTTCACAATACTCAATGAATCAATCACGTGAATTAAACGGTGCATCAGATCACATGATTACAATATTCAATCTTAGTTGATATAAAGTCGAAATTACTCAGTGGTCATAAAAGCGGAACCATCATGTACACTCGAGTGAAATCATATTGTTCATATGAGCGGAATTAACATGTTCTGATTACGTCATTTTTTTACGAGTTCACATGAACGAAACCTCGAAAAATCTAAGATCTAAGTCGAATTCAATTCTGAAAATCACAAGGATTAGTTACTTCATAATTCCGAGCAAGATGTGAAAAACTGAACCAATTTTGACCGTAAAAAATTTTGTTTTTCGAAAAAGAAAGGTGTAGAAACAGAAATTTCGGCTGAATTGTAAAAATCTCTTCTCCACTGGCTCTGATACCACTTGTAGGATCGATTTCGGATCCGAACGAGTCGGTTAGAAGAGTTTTTCACCAAAACAAGAGGCGGAAACAAGTGTTTCGGTGTAATTCAGCAACTATTCACGTTTAACTGTTGTTTATATTGATATCCGAACGATTACAGACCTGACAACACTTCGGCAGCACTTCGTGGCTAACCGGAAGTCAATCACCTAGAACTATATTTCTAATTTCGCTCAAACAACCTCCTATATATATACATGTATGATTTCGCTTATGTGTACCAGTCATAAAAGCGAAATCATTAACAACCAAATAAGCGAAACTAGTGACTGACATATAAGCGATACCTACCAATATCCTTATAAGCGAAATCAGACTCTTGACCAATGAGCGAAATCATGTCTAAAATATGTTGACTGAAAACCAAATCTCACATGCCAATCCTTTTGTCTTTTGTGTAAATGATGTCATGGTGATGTCATCTTGATGATGTCATCATGACATTATGCTTTAACATCTCCGCAACGAACCCGATCTTCGCAACGAACCCGAGACTCGACATAAGACGTAGTTGACAGACGTAGTGCACCAACAGGAATGCTGTCCACTTAAAGAAATATTTCATGTGAGCAGGATCCTCATGGCACAGATGATCCTCACGATAGGGATATCCTTAAAGGATCCTCAAAGTATCAGTGATCCTTATTTAGGTAACATCCTAAACTTGAACTATTTCATTTCTTCATTTTATCATATAAGGATAAGGATCATGCGTCCTTTATCCATCTCTCACGTGAGTTTAAGTTTTGAAAGTCCAGGTATCCTTAGCATAACACTGGTTATCCGCTGAAGCAATCCGTTCCTTGGGTTTAACCCCAGTTATTTGGGCTTGACCCCAGTTCCGCCTGTAGCGTACGATGATCCTGGTATAGTTCAAGGCATTGGGACCAGTACTCATTTTAGGGGCTGATAATTCCATTGTACTGGCTATGCTTAGGATCCTACGTATAATGGTAGACGTACCATACATCCGTTCCTAAGGTTTCTAACGTTTTCACGTTAGCTAAGGTTTCTAACGTTTTCACATTAGCTAAGGTTTTGGCATTTTCATGTCACTAAGTTTGGATAGTCGCCAGTTAGGGCCATACTCCAGTTTACATACGATCCTTGGGCTTGTCCCCAGTTATCCTTGGGCTTGTCCCCAGCTATCCTTGGGCTTGTCCCCAGTTATCCTTGGGCTTGTCCCCAGTTATCCTTGGGCTTGTCCCCAGTTGCTAACCCTTTTCTTATCTTGGCTTAGTCCCAAGTTATGCTTTATTTCAGGTTCTTTAAGATAGGCAACTAAGGATCCTTGATCCTTACTTTATTCTAAGGTTTATCTTATAGTTATCCTTATTATGGTTAGGATCCTAACTTGGACCCTCAGGTATGATCCTTAACTATTTTTAATTCTATTCATTATTTATTTGAGTAACCCTTATACTTGACAACTGAACTTGTGATTCTTAAATCGTATCACTTTTTAGAACTTATCGGTTATGGGATATGTGATCCTGATCATATCCTAAGCTTTTTGGATATTTTTCAAGGCTTGATAAGTATAAATAGAATGAACATTACAACAGTTAGAAAGTAAAAAGGATAACAACACAAGATAAGCGACAAAAGGTTAAGTTTTTATTTATAAACAAAATACTAACCCTTAAAAGGTTGTCAAAATTACCTACCCGAGCATCTACCAGCAAAACGTGGCCCGTCCGCTGGGGTAGGTAAAGGGTGTCCATGATAATAAGTTCAAGAGTAGTGCAGGAATATAAAGGCGGCAGGATCACAATGGCTTCATCCCCCAAACAGAGGATCCCTCCACCAATTGCAATCCTGCCTATTGTCCAAAGGATCATACATGATCCTTAATCCTAAAACCTATTGTTCAGTACAGACCATCATTGTTTTAAACATCACAACCACAAAAAACTACCACCAAATTTCAAAATTGGGCTCCGGCTACGTCTAGAAATGTCCTTCATCGCCCATCCATGCAGCCTATGCCTTCGCTGCATCCTCTTCCTCTCCAGCTGCGGTATCCTTCATCAGATCCTTTCCACTGCCACTTGCCTCAATCGCCAAGACCTCAGTAGCCTCCTCCTCATCATCCTCTAGATCAGCCAACCTTGCCTTCCAGCCCTCAACATCCCAGCTGCTTTTGTCAAAACTAGGATCTTGAGCTTCCTGGGCCATCTTCAATTTTGTCTGGTACATCGTGATGGCGGCAGAGACCTTAGCATTTTCTATGAGATCATGCTTCTCATAATCAAGGTCAATCAGAAGCTTAGCCGTCTTGGTCTTGGCATCTTGGAGTTCCTTCTGAAGATCAACAATGGCAAGGTCCTTGAGCACTGCAACCTATTGGAGGTCAGCGATCTTCTTGTCCTGCTCCTCAATATTCCCCACGTAATCCTCAATCTCAGCAAATTTCTGCAAAGAAAAGGATAAAGCAGTTCAAGATCAGGTGATCCTTAAACGGGTAGGATACCTAGGCAGAGTTGGTGATCCTTACATCGTTGAAGTATTCGATGAACTGGTGACGGATCACTGGTAGGCCCTGAAGATCCTCAGCATCAGAAGTTTTCCTCTTCTTGACACCCTTTCCTTTAGCGGGTGCCTTTGGAATGGAGATGCTAGGACTGGTGGTGGATCTCTTCTTCCTGGATCGTACGACATCAAGGTCAGCCGTATTGAACTGGGATACAGGCTTGGCAGATTTTCCGGCACCTACACATTCATCGCAAGATAAGTATCCTTATCCTATTTCAATTTACTTATTTATTTTAATATTCAAACTATGTAAAAGATAGGATACTTACTTGACATGGTAATGGAACCTGAGGATACTTCTTGTGAATCTTGGGTCTCTACCTTGAATGTCCTTGTTTCAGGATCAAGCTTCCAAAAAGCAACAAGCCTATCCTTGGTTTCAGGTGATGTGATGATGTGTGAGACAGAAATAGCTGTATAACACAAGACAAAAAAAGGGGTCAGTAATCCTTATATAAAAACAAGACTACCTGGTGATCCTTCTCAGGATCCTCCGGCTTTACCATGGGTGGACCATGTCCTTGGTAAATGCTTTCCGTCGGGAATGGTATCCCTCCTGACAAAGAAGAAGCGACGTTTCCAATTTGTGTCATTCTTAGTAACTTTAAGAAGAGGGTGTTCTCCGCCGGGTTTTCGTTTGAACAAATAACGATGGGATCCGAAGGTGGTAAGATCATACAATTGTGTCAGCTCTGATATGCCTAAATCAATGCCCTCCTGCTCAATGATCCTCTCCAGGGTATACAAAACCCTCCAAATCATCGGCATGGCTTGGATGTAAGATATGCCGGTCAGGGAAAAGAAGGATTGTGTGAATTCTGGGAAAGGATAGGTGTACCCTATAGTAAATGGAGTAGCTGGAAAGGCAACCCATGTTTCAGAAACATAGTCGCTAAGAACAGTGGGATCAAAGGGTTTGAAGAAGGCACTCGCCGGAAAACAACGACGAATCTTGTCTATCTGAGCATCATTAAAGTAACACCTTTCATTTGTGGAGTCTTTGATGATCTTTTGACTCTTCAAGGGACTATCCTTCTGGTGATCCTTGGCGGGGGAGGACCGGAGCATCATTCTCAAAGTGTTTGTGATAAAGAAAGAAAAATAGAGTAAGAGAGGGAGAAAGAGGAGAAAGAGATACCTGATTGATCTTCGACTGAGAATATAAAGGGAGTTTCTTTCGAATTTGAATGCATATTGATCCTATCTATATCTCTATTTATAATTATGATTCTGCAGGATTGTCACTTTCGTGACGTCATGATCGCAACGGCTAGTTCTATTTTAACGGCTATATATCCGTTAGTTAGTTGCGGATAAGATCAAAGAAAATATAACTCGCTAATTTTACAAATTACTCCTTATATTTTGGGGGCAATTGTTAGGGGAGGATTTTCTAACAATTAGTGATCCTTACACGTTATCCTAATTAGTGATCCTTACTTCTGTGACAGGTGGTGATCCTCAGAAGAGCTTCAGGATCAGGATCATGGATCACTTTAAGGATCCTCGTACTGACGATTGTTTACATATGTTTTGTACTATCTTGCAGGTATAACCAGCTTGACCAAGTCTTGGCGGCATTCCTGGAGAATATTCCCAAACTATTCTGCACGTGCTTGGCCAAAAATGGACGTTATGGAGAACGTGGGGGCTTGGCACAAAAGTCGGATAGTTGGTTTGGTAGTTAAATTTCTATTTTTAAGGGGTAACGGGCTAGTAGAAAAACACTTAGTCATTTTGACAGCTACACACGCTCATATACTCGCACACTTGAAGCTCTCGACGAACATACATTCGTTTTCACTCACATTTACACATTTCACGATAGTGATCCTTGTACCTAGCTCGTTACTATCCGAAGTTGTAAACATTTATTCATTTATTTGAGCTTGGTGATCGGTAGTTTCCATCACCCGGGGTTTTTTGTGCCGGAGATCAACTCTCGATCAAGGGCTTTTTCCCCGTATAAATCCTTGTGTCATTTCTGTAATTTACGTTGAAGTGATCCTTGTCATTGTTATACATTATTAGCATCATCCCCCATAACAGAGAGTTCGGTTACAATTTCCTCACCAGATTTTTTGACCAAAACAATCAACAGAAAAACAATATTCAGAAATTGGAGGATAATCCTCATCGGCCTCTTCTTGTTCAACGACATGCACATTCTGGTTATCAGATTTGTTATAGGATCTAAACTTGTTGTTCTTGAATGAGGATCCTTGCTTCTCTTGCTTTGAGGATCCTGCTAATCTCTCCTGGATCCTTTTGTCATCCTCTAGCCAGATGAACCTAAGGGCCCGGGTTCTTACCTCATCTAGATTCCTGCATGGTGTCATAACAAGATCATCATAGAATAACGAATCCCTAAGCAATCCCATTTTAAAGGCTTCAACAGCCGTAGCTATATCCAGGTTAGGAATATCTAAGGATTCTTTACTAAATTTAGTGATATAATCCCTTAATGATTCATTATGACCTTGGGTTATCCTATACAGATCACTAGTTAAACACTCAAATTTCCTACTACAAGAAAATTGGTTATTAAATAGGTTAACTAGATTAGCAAATGAGGTAATAGAGTAAGGGGGAAGACTTAGCAGCCATTTAAGAGCTGATCCAGTAAGAGTGGATCCAAATACCTTGCATAGACATGCTTCCTTTAACCTTTCTGGGATGGGATTGATCTCCATCCTTTCCCTGTATTGTGCTATGTGTTCTTCAGGATCTGTTGAACCGTCATACAACTTCATAGTAGGCACATGGAACCTCTTTGCTATCTCAGCATCACAGATTGGTGGTGCAAAACGAGATATCTTGTGGCTCCCATCTGTAATTTCCGGTATAGGCTTGACCACTCCTGGGACACTTGATATCATATCCTTTAACTTTTGCAATTCTCTGGCCATGGCGTGATTGATACATGTATCCTGCATAAGGCCATGGTTAGTGGTATAAGAATTGTTGAAAGTGTTACCTCCCATTGGATTCAAATTAGGAAGAGCGGATGTGAATCCATATTGTTGGGGCTCTGGAATGACCGCTGGACCAGTAGAAGCAACGGTCTGCATTGGAATGAAATCTCCCTGATGGATATCGGAATTCCCTGATTGCAAACTCCTTAAGGATCCATGAAACTGAGAGGATCCTTGAACTTGTGAGGATCCTGGGACGTAGGAGGATCCTTGAACCTGGGAGGATCCTTGAAACTGAGAGGATCCTTGAACATGCGAGAATCCTGGAACATAGGAGGATCCTTGAACCTGAGAGGATCCTTGAACCTGGGAGGATCCTTGGGCCTGGGAGGATCCTTGAAACGGCCAGAACCCTTGAATCTGCTGCGCTCCTGAGTATCCTCCTGAGCTGGCGAAGGATCCTATATGCTGAGGATGGGATCCTGCTGGTTGGAAGTGTAACCCTGAAGCCTGAGTCATTGCTGATGATCCGTAATGCACTCCTTTTGGTCCTCCCACATATTGAACGTCTGGAACCACTGAAAGCTGAGAAGTTATAACCGGAGTATCGAAATTCAAAGATCTGGGCATCAGTGGGGAATGATCCTCTGCCTATCTCTTCTGTTTCTTGATGTCTCCAATCTCTCTGAGAATCCTTTCATTGGTCTTATCCTGCTGCTGTATATGCTCCTTCATCTGCAAAATCAGAGTAAACAAGTCAGTAGTAGTGGGAGTATAAGAAGCAGAAGAAGTTGGAGGTTTTGAGAAAATGGGAGTTGGTTTCTTCTCGGCATTTTTCTGAGGTCCAGAAGGTGGTGGAGGCAATGGTGGAATGCCCTGGGATGAATTGACTGCAGAGATCGCACTGGAGGTGTTCTTTGATGATGAAGCCATCTGCTTAAATGTAACGAACCGAAATGATCACAAAAATGAGAAATTCTTAGGAATGAAGAACCAATTGCCCCACGGTGGGCACCAAACTGTTTTGGTGAAAAATCAGACGAGGATAATGCAACCAAACTCTTTGTTATGGGGTATGATGCTTGAATTGATGAACAATAATAAGGATCACTATGAAGTATGATGAACAAATGACACGAAGATTTATACGGGGAAAAATCCCTTGATCAAGAGTTGATCTCCGGCACAAAAAACCCCGGGTGATGGAAACTACCGATCACCAACTTAAATTAAACAAATAATCTGTTACAACTTCGGATGATAGCGAGCTAAGTACAAGGATCACTATAGTGTATCGTGTAGAAAATGTGTGTAATCGCCAAGTGTGTTAACGAAAGTTGATGAAAGCAGTTGTATGAGTGTGTGTGTAGCCAAAAATATCCAAAAGTGTTGTCTAATTAGCTCGCTACCCCTTTTAAATTAGAAAATATATAGCCTAACTAATTGTCCGCAAATGACGCAAGTCCTCCACGACTCCACAATGTCCATTTCTGACCAAGCACGTGCGAAATAGACGTGGAATATTCTTCAGGAACGTTACCAAGACTAAGTCCAAGCTGATATTCCTGCAAAACAATATCGAATTCAAAGCAGACAATCATTAGTATAAGGATCCTTAGGATGATCTATGATCCTGATCCTGAAGCACTTCTGAGGATCACTAACTGACACAGAAGTAAGGATCACCAAGCAGGATAATAATTGAGGATCACGGGTCATTTAGAAATCCACCCCTAACAGCAGTATTCTCAGCATTCTTCTGGGATCCAGAAGGTGGTGGAGACAAAGGAGGAACGCCTTGTGAAGAACTGAATGACGGCATCAAGTTTGAAGTGTTCTTCGCTGAGGAAGCCATCTGCTTGGTTGTAATGAACCGGAATGTCCACAAAAGTATGAATTTTCTTAGGAATGAAGCACCAATTGCCCCACGGTGGGCGCCAAACTGTTTTGGTCAAAAATCAAGCAACGATAATGCAACCAAACTTTCTGTTGTGAGGTATGATGCTTGAATCAATGAACAACACTAAGGATCACTCTAGAATGTAATGAACAAGTGACACAAAGATTTATACGAGGAAAAAGCCCTTGATCAATGAATGATCTCCGGCATAAAAAACCTCGGGTGATGGAAACTACCGATCACCAACTCAAATTAAATTAGAAATGTGTTACAACTTCGGATGATAGCGAGCTAATTACAAGGATCACTACAGTGTAACGTGCAAAAGATGTATGAAAAATGTATGAAGTTGCTAAGCGAATTGTCGAGAGCTGGTGAGAGCAGTTGTTAGTGTGTGTGTAGCTAAAAAAATAGGCAAGTGTTTTTTATTTAGCTCGCTACCCCCTTTTAAAAATGGAAAATATCTATACTAACTAACATTCCGCAATTCATGCAAGTCCTCCACCAACTCCATAACGTCCGCTTTCAGGTAAGCACGTGCGGAATTAGTCATGGAATATACTCTAGGAATATCGCCAAGACCAAGTCCAAGTCGGTACTCCTGCAAAACAACATCATATTCAAATTATAGTTGGTGATCGGTAGTTTCCATCACCTGAGGTTTTTTATGCTGGAGATCAACTCTTGATCAAGGGCTTTTTCCTCATATAAATCCTTGTGTCACTTGTTCATTTCATTTTGCAAGTTATTCGTACATTTGTTCATTGATTCAGGCATCACACCTCACAACAAAAGATTTGGTTGCATTATCCTTGCTTGATTTTTAACCAAAACAGTTTGGCGCCCACCGTGGGGCAATTGGTGCTTCATTTCTGAAAAATTTTGCCCATTGTCTTCATTTCGGTTCATTATCTTCAACCATATGGCTTCTTCAGCAAAGAACACTTCAAGCTCTATGCCGGCAGTCACTTCTTCATAGGGCATTCCACCTTTGCCTCCACCACCTTTTGGATCCCAGAAGAATGCTGAGAATGCTGCGAAGAAACAAAGCCCCGTTTTCTCAAAACCATCAACATCTTCTGTTTCTTCTAACCCTACTAACAGTGATCTTTTTACTTTGATATTGCAGATGAGGGATCACATACAGGAGCAGGATAAAACCAATGAAAGAATCCTCCGGGAGATTGGTGACATCAAGAAACAGAAGAAATCAGGGGAGGATCACTCTCCTCTGATACCTAGATCACTGGATTTCGATACTTCGGCTATAACTGCCCACCAATCTGCAGCTCCAGATGTCCAATATCGGGGTAGTTCAAAAGGAATGCGCTCTGGATCATCGGCAATGACTCAAGCTCTAGGATCCTACTTCCAACCTTCAGGATCCTTCTTGCAGCATCAGGGATCCTCTCAGGTTCAAGGATCCACCGTTCAGCCTCAAGGACCCTTCTTCCAGCATCAAGGATCCTTTGCGGTTCAAGGATCCTCTCAGGTTCAAGGATCCTCTCAGGTTCAAGGATCCTCTCAGGTTTAAGGATCCTCCTTTAAGGTTCAAGGATCCTCATCTCAGGTTTACGGATCCATGGATTATCCTCCAAGACCCCCAGTCACTACACATCAAGGATCCAGCATCTTTCAGGATCAGGGATTCTTCAAAAGTGTGCAGCCCTCAAGTTCAGATGTTCATCAAGGAGACTTCATCCCAATGCAGACCATTGCTTCTTCTGGTCCTTCAGTCATACCAGAATCCCGTCAATATGGATTCACATCTGGGATTCCAAACTTGAATCCTCCGGGAGGTAACACTTTGAATAACTCTTATAACACTAACCATGGCTTTATGCAGGATACAGGTATCAATCAAGCTATGACTAGGGAATTACAGAAACTGAAGGATAAGATATCTAGCGTTCCAGGAGTGGTAAAACCCATCCCTGAAATTGCATATGGAAGCCATAGGATATCTCGTTTTGCACCACCTATTAGTGATGCCGAGATACCCAAAAGGTTCCAAATGCCATCCATGAAGTTGTAAGATGGTTCGACGGATCCAGATGTGACAACCCTCAAAAATTACAGGTATCCGTACAAATTAATTAATATTTAAATTGTGCTTAATGACTGTGCTTGATCTCAACTGATGATTAAACTGCTTTCTGATTTCTGTTACATACATACATATGCATCACATTCATATTGTCACTCCATTTATCACACACAGACTTTAGTGAGGCTCAGTATGAGCCAGGGACAAGGTACTACACTTGTATGGAGTGTAGGGAAGTAAGGACCATGAGACTGTGTCACTATATAAAAGACACTTTACGGAATAATTAAGCACTTTAACGGAACTATACCAAACCGAACAACCGGACATTACCTGGAACCCTAAAATATTATCAGAAACATTGTTTCACTTTTTCTGAGCTAGTTATGGTCCCCGAGCACTATAACACTTTACATAATACCCGGTACACGCTAAACACTAGACATAACATTAAACTCCCACTAATTAACTTATTTACCCACAAATTTACGTCTTACCCCCCCCCCCCCCTCGTGTGTAACCGTCCCCATGGGACCCCCTTTACAAGATTTTTGTAAATTTTGCAAATCCCCATATAACTACCTAGGAAATGTGAAGTTCATGATTGTACTTCCACTAAACATTAATACTTACACTTAGCACCCCATGAACACCTTCTTACTCTCAAATCTTTCATCTTACCCCTTCCCCCTTGGCTGGATTCGGTTCATGCATGACCCCTCCACAAGACTTTTGAAAATTTTCCTTATTCCCCATAACATCTTTTCTTGGTTTTAGTAAAATCTTGTGTGTACTTCAAGAAGCATAAGACCCAATGGATATTAGAATTTGTGTATTAATAACCATCATCATCTTCCACTTATCAAGACACCACAACAATTCCTTTCCCCCTCTTACAAGGCTACGACCGAACCCCCTTGTCACCACCATCAAATTTTCGATTCTTGTTCAAGTGCTCCAAGCTTACCTCAAGGTGTATCAAGGTGAATCACGAAGTGTGGAGCTCAGGATCGTCAAGGACCTCCCTCGTGCTTTTATCCACCCGTTTTCTCTAGTGTTTCTTCCCTAGCTTCAAAGCTAGTAGTAAGCCTCCTTGATCCTCATTTACTTCTCATTTATGGTGGTTAATAGTTAGATCATAATGAAAATACAAGAACAAAAAGAAAAATATCATAAACAAAAGTCTTACACATAAAGATAAAATGATGATGTAATAAGCTGAAAACTTGATAAAATGAAGTTGTTTTGTCATGTTGTTGATTACTTGTTGTTTATTTGATGATTGCTAGCAATAGGATGTTTAACATCATGGTTGAACTTGTTAAAGTAAGATTAAAAACTTAAGTTAACAAGTTCGGAGGTGATTAGTGATCTACATAAAAGAATCACCTCAATGTTTCAACATAAACTTGGTAACAAAGTGAGTTCTTGAAAAATAAACAAATTAAGTGAGTAGATGGTCGTATGGACCCGAGGTCTACAAATGATTTTTCTAGATACACCAAGTTAAAAGACGGGTCTTTTGAAAAGTCATAATTCTTACATTATTTTTGGAAGGAAATAAGTTTATGAATACTAGTAAGACATGAAAAGGTGGTAAATGGATATTTTTGTAAAATAAGTTCACAAGTTGTGAACATCTAAAAATCCCGAGAACGAGAGTTTTACAAAAATAAACACACTTTGGAGGGTAACTGAACCCACTAAACACCCCACTAAGTTACTACGCGTTTTTACGAAAAACCAAGTTCATGTTATTATGTAAAGTGCATTGTTTTTGCACTTGGTTAGTGTAATGTTGTTCAATAACTTGTTGTTGGTCGATTTAAATGATTTCCGAAAAGAAAATGATATACTAATAAGCATGGGCACCTCCATTTACAAAAGATACTCTAGCGAAATTTTCTAAAATTCCAACACTTAGAAAATATTTTTTCTAAACAAGTGTTACAAGTATATTTTATAACTTGTGTTTCGAATATAAACTTCCCCATAATATTTGTTACAAAAATACAAAGTATCGGAGGTTGATTTTTGTAAAAAAAAATGGATAAATATATATTTAGAATATATATTTTATACTAAGACACTTGTGTGAATATTTGCAAATTTTGTGAACTAGTTATATTATTTTAGGGTAAAATAATATAACTTAATAAGTACCATGGAAATTACAACTCCAAAATAATACCAAAAATATCAAGGAATAGAATATTTAAGTTACACACACTCGATATCAAGAAACCGAACATTAAGACATAACTTATAATATATTCCGCAAAATATTCTTACACATGTATTTTTGGTAAAATATTATTTTGGAAGCTAAATAAGTAAAATATATTATTTTTTGGGAAAAATACATATATTTTGGGAATAAGTTATTTTGGACAAATGAGTTAAATATATCTTTCCAAGTGGGACAAAAAATATATTTTTGAAACTACAAATAGACATGTATAAATACCCCCATCCTTGGGAAGGAAATACGCATATAAAATACTTGAGAAGTATGGATACGAAATAGTTGCCTAACCATTATTCCAAAACCCTAAAAACAAAACTTAAGTTAAAATAATTATTATTATTTTAAAGAGAAGCTACAACTTGGAATAATATCAAAGTAACGTAACTCAAACACATAAATACAAAAGCAAGGCACAGTCCGTTCATCTAATGGACAATAGTACGTTGTAGGTTGTCGCGTAGCGGACCAAGTTTGAGTTGACGATACGATTCAGGAGACGCATTACGGTGAGTTCATGTCCCCCTTTTCTCTTAAATGTTTTTCAGTTTTATACTTCGGGGGTGGAATACATGTTACAATAATTACAGACGCTTTTATACATGGTATGGTTAGCTTAAGGAGGGTTTAGACGCTTAGATCATGTGAATGGTGGGTACAACACTTAAGGCCATTAATCCTCGTCGTAGGACCGAGGGACATGAGTGATAGATTTATTTGGGTGTAGCGATCCCACACCCATGAGGCCATGGTGGCCCATAGTGGTGACTGTGTCTTACAGCCGGGGGCCCGATACAAATTTGCTAGGTTTGAGTACTTCCTGCACCGTTTCACAAATACCAGTGGCTTTGCAACCCATTGGTGATCTCTTTTTCCTTAATTGCTACATACCAGGGATTTTCATACATACAGACACATTACAAAGGTTTATACATACTCACTTACACATGAACTCGCTCAACTTTTGTTGATTTTCCAAACTACATGTATTTCAGGAAGCTAGCGGATCTGGCGGAGTATGCATATGTCTAGCTGCGTTGAATAAAAGATGTCATCCAGGGTAGTAGGTTTAAGAGTTGTAACCCTTACCTGGAGGGGTTACATGTCTTTAAACCACGTTTTATTTAAAGTCTTTTATTGTGTCTTATGAACACGTTTAAAACAAGTATGGTTTGTAACTTATCTTAGGTGTCAACATTTTCAAATCAATGATGTTGTGGTATTATTAAACTTAATGAATGGATGAACATCTTATGTTTTTATCATATAGCATTGTTATGATTGTTGCTATGGTATTAAGAAGTCACACCAAATAAACCCACGCTTCCGCAAAAGCCAGGGTGTGACAGCTTGGTATCAGAGCCTCAATCATAGCGAACTAGGATTCCTTCTCGAGTCTAGACTATGATCATCAGGGCTCTCACGAAAATGTTTTCAAACATTTTTACATTGCATACACTAAACGTCCAGATCCAGGGCACAAACATTTTTACAAACAAAAAGGCACAAATACACATTTCAAAAGGGTATATTTATAATTTAGTCTTAGAGACTGAGGGAGGATCAGTCCTAGAGACTGAGGGAGGTTGGTCTTAGAGACCAGGGATTTAGTCTTACAGACTGGGAGGTTGGTCTTATAGACCAGGGATTTAGTCTTAGAGACTTGGAGGTTTAGAGACCAGGGATTTAGCCTTAGAGACTGGAAAAGTTGGTCTTAGAGACCGGGGAGTTGGTCTCGGAAACCAGGGAGTTAGTCTGAAAGACTAAGGAATTTAGTCTGAGAGACTGGGTGGGATAGTCTGGGGAAGACTAGGATGATTACTTGCATACATTGGTTGTGACTTACATGCTTATTTGACTACATGTTGATATATGTGCATACGTGTGGTTGTGTTACAGACACCATGCCATCTTCTTCGGATACCGGAGTATCAGACACACTGGATCCTATGGCAATAGTCTTGGACGACGAGATTCTATTTGAGAGCGAGGTTTATACGTCGTATACTACGAGTACTGATGAGGATGATTTCCAGCCGTTTGCTCTTCCAGATTTTGGGGATGATATTCCTCTAGCTGATGGTCCATTTGACGGGGATCTACCCCTCATTCAGATCCCTGCTCCTCTCCCACTCGCCGCAGTTCCTATCGAGGATCTGCCACATGATGAGTTCGCTGATGATGACATCGACTTATTCATTGAGGGTCCCCCGGAGGGTGACCAGGATGGTGTGGCCCTTATGGATGACGATGTCCCTCCTGCTGATGTTCCCGTTGATGATCATGTTGTTCCCATGGTTGAGGTTCATAATGATGTTCCCGTTGACGGCCCTGTATTTCCCATTGTTGAGGTTCCTACCACTGACGCTGTTGTCTTGCCACCTGCTGAGTCTCCCGTAGAGGAGGCTCCTTCTGATTCATCTGGTCCAGACTCGTTTGAGTCTGTGGCATCCGCATCTATTCACGACCAGGGCGTACAGCGCTACCCTCCTGACGCAGACTCAGACATGGCGATGTCTGCTGCACCTGTCGTTCCCCATGACGTCGACCCGGATCCTGAGGTCGAGTTCGTACCTGCTGAGCCTGTTCCAGTTGGCCCAGAGCCTGTCATTGCTCATGACCCTATTGATGCTCCAGCTATTGCTCTTTTGCCAGATCCTTTACCAGAGCCTGATCACATTGATGTACCAGTCTTGGTACCACCTATTGTTGAGGCACCAGTCGTCGTACCACCGGTTTCTGATGTCCCTATTGTTGATGCACCACTGCCTGATCCTGTGCCGGTGTTTGTTGACCGTGCACCTTTCGCCACACATATTGATGCGAGATATGCATACACCCGTAACGGGTGGATCGAGGTTAATGATTATCCTCCTTTTGTTGTACCAGTTACACCCTCTGTTGCACCTGTTGTTGCACCTCTCGATGTTCCCCAGTTGCACCCGCACTTATCTGATATCCATCGCACCGACCTTCCTATCACTTTTCGCTAGGACATTCCTCCACCTCATCCTGGGGAGGGATCTTCGAGACAGCAGCCTACTTTTGTCCCTCCTATGTCGTCAGTTGTACCATTCATGTCTCAGTTTCCTCGTACTGCATCGCCTTTTGTACCATCGGGCGAGCCATTTTTGTGGTCATCGCCCAATGTCATGCCCTTATCAGACCCGTATCACCCGTTCCATGTCGGATATTCCACGGAGGATATACTTATCTCCCTACAATTGCAGCAGGACGCATTGAGCAGACGCGTTTTGGAGCTGGAGAGGACTCTGTGTGCTTCACCTTGTCACTGTCAGTCTCCTTTTGCTACACCACCAGCTCCTCTTCCACTACCCCCTGATTCTGATATTCGTTTCCTCACCCCTGAGCAGCAGATAGCTTACTTGTTGCGCGTCATCCAGGCACTTGAGGAGGACTGGGTGCGTTTGCGCCGTTTGATTTTCTTCCCTCCTCCTCCTCCCCCATCAGCATGAGGATTTTTGGTTTGTTGCAGATAGTGTTACTTTTGATGAGAAGACAACGATTGAGCCGACTACACAGCATTTTGAAGACCGCATTTTGACTTGATGACTTTTGACATCTGATTTTTGGTTGTTGTATATGATTAGATAGTTTAGACATGGGTGATGTGGCCCCTAGTCACTTTTGATGTACGATACAGTTATAAAACTTGTAAACATTGTATTGTGGTCATGATTATATAATAGCTCAATCGCAGTATTCTCATTATATGCGTTGTTGAATTCTTTATTTTATAATATAACATGGGATGTTATGTGTTATTGTGTGGATGAATGATATTACATACGCATATTACTTACTTACTATACATACGATGACCTAACCAATATGATCATATTTTATAAGATGCCTCCACGACGAGACACATGTTTGCCTACTACTGAGGTAGAATTGCAAGCAAGAATTTCGCAAGCCATTGCTGATCACGAGGCCTCCCGCACTGAGACCAGCGGAGGTACCTCCAGAAAAAACAACCCACCACATGGTAATGGTTAAGTCACTGAGACACATTACATTACATATGGACATTCCATGTGCAATTGCTAATGCTTTCTGTAAATATTATTGCCTGTACAGGTTGTACCTACAAACACTTTGTTGACTGTAAGCCCTTAAATTTCGACGGCACTGGAGGCGCTGTTGCATTTGTCAGATGGGCAGAAAAGACGGATTCTATTTTAAGGATGAGCAAGTGTGCTCCTGAGCAACAAGTTACATACATCTCAGGGCTCTTTCTTGATGGTGCTTTATCATGGTGGAATTTGCAAGTGCAGACCTTGGGAGAAGCGGCGGCATATGCATTAACATGGACTGAGCTGAAGGAGCTCATGCGGAAGAAGTACTGTTCACGGGCTGAAATACAAAAGCTGGAAACGTAATTTTGGCACCTAAAAATGGACGGCCCAAAAATCGCCGAGTATGTTCAGAGGTTTCATGATTTGTCCCATGTGGTACCTTACATGGTTAGGCCTGAATTCAAACGCGTGGAGCGTTTCATCTGGGTGTTGGCACCCCAGATTATGAGCATGGTAACAGATGTGTGCAAAATGCAACATATAAATTACATCAATTGTGGCATAAAATTAACCCTTTTTTAGTACTAATGTTGGAAAAGGGTGCTTTTGTCTTCCTTTTGTATTTTCAGGATTAAATGAGCTCAAATTAACAAAAGAAGCAAAAAGGCAGCTAAATCTAACATAAATGCAAGAAAAGGAACAAATGTGGCATACCCGACCTCCCAGAAAGCATCTTCCCAAGCAAAACAAGAGAACAGAAGGCTGAACATGCCCCGTGCTCAGAGAGCACGGGGGCGTGCCCAAGTGTCAGCATAAAAGACAAAGTTGTAGAAGCTTCCATCACCCACCACGGGGCCGTGCTCAGCGGACACGGGGTCGTGGTCAACTATACGATTCGCAGAATCCAGGCAAATCTTGATACTACAGATATGCTTCTTCACACGGGGTCGTGCCCAGCGGACACGGGGCCGTGGTCAACTAATGCAGACAAAGTGCAATTAATGAAGACAGAGAAGAGGATGGACACGGGGCCGTGCCCACTGGACACGGGGCCGTGCCCGAGATGCTGTTCAGACTATAAATAGGGGTGCTTGGCTCATTTGCAAACCATCCCTTGGCACACCACCTCTCTCACACTTCACCCACCACCCACCACCATCACAACACCATCATCCACCACCATCATCCATTGTCTATCATAGAGTGTGTGAGTCATCTCGGGATCCAAGATTGGTCATAAGAGTTCTTGACAATCAAGCCCATGTTTGCCTAAGTCTTTTACATCACTTGGTGAAGACAAAGTGTCTAGTGTAATACTTATTATTTTTAATCTTTTCGCACTTTTTACTTGGTTATGTATTAATGACTTTAATAACTAGTTTCTTATGTTGAAGGTGATTCTTCCTTATCGTTTGTCCGTGGTGTCTTGGAATTTTTTTACTGTCTATATAAAATAAAAGATTTTCACCATTCATATCTCCACGGTCTATATGGAGGTATGTTGGCTACCTGGTCGGGGGTTAAGGGAACGGTTTGGTAAGAGTCTTGCCTTGTTCAGTGTATAGATCCTGCAAGGACCTGGGTCAAATTTAGTAGGACCTCCTTCAATACCCACCGGTATTAGATGGCGGGGTCCAAACTCTTTGATCCCCTCATATGTAAGCTACATTTAATACTTTAACCCGGCTACTTAGGACTGTATCCCTGCTGACTCAGACTACTTAGCCGAGGGTAACGTCGCCTTCAAAAGAGGGGCCTACCATAATATGCATTAATAACTTAATTAATTATCTTTCAATAATCCGACTCTTTAGGATTGTATCCTTGCTGACTCAAACTACTGGGTTGAGGGTAACGTCACCTTCAAAAGAGGGGCCTACTACAATAACTAAGATAATTTCTTAAAAAGTACAAAAGTGCGGAAATAATCAAAGGTTACACTAAACACGAGTCAGAGCCAAGTGATTCATCTTGTCTATCTGTTTTTATTTTTATTTTATTTTTCAGCATTTTAGTTAGTTTTTATTTTTCTTGTTTAAAACCTTTTTCTAAACTTTTGATTTGATTAGACGTTGAGGATAAACCGGTACTAAAAGCACTTGTGTCCTTGGACAACCTCGGTATCTTGCCAACATTATACTACGCTCACGATGGGTGCACTTGCCAATATGTGTGTTTAGTGTTAGTAAATATCGTGTTTTATAAATTTAAAACTTGGCTAAAAAGTGTTAAAAAGGGCATAATATATACATTAAAAACTAATAACACTCACGCACATCAAGTTTTTGGCGCCGCTGCCAGGGACACAAGGATTTTAAGAAAGTTAGGAATCAACGGCCTAATCGTTTTTCTTTTTTTTTTTCCTTTTTTTAGATTTTTCTTAGTTTTTCAGTTTCT
Source organism: Helianthus tuberosus (assembly GCA_030545235.1). Lineage (NCBI taxonomy): Eukaryota > Viridiplantae > Streptophyta > Magnoliopsida > Asterales > Asteraceae > Helianthus > Helianthus tuberosus. Next base: position 170,335,131 of record CM060351.1, on the reverse strand, counting down.
ACAGAGCTCAGCACGGGCCGTGCCTGGTCGGACACAGGCCATGCCCAACATTGTTACTGGCAGTTTTTATTTTCCAAGTTACAGAGAGCTGAGCACGGGGCCGTGTCGGTGCAACACGGGGCCGTGTCCAATTCCCCAGTAACAGGGATCCAGAAAACAATCACTGTATCTCCGACCACGGGCTGTGTTCGCTGAGCATGAGGCCGTGGTGAACCTTCTGACCAACGTTCTTTTCTATTTTTATTGCAGGACTTGGAACCCAGGCGCTACATTTGAACTTCCTACGTAGTGTATGAGCTCCAGTTCTAGTAGAGACATAAAAGAACCTCTAGAAGAACCCGAATGCTTTCTCAGAAAAATACTTAAAGCTAAAAACCAAGAGAAAGTTTCGGGGGACCCAATTCTAATGGCGCACCAACGCACCCTCATGGATTACCTATGACCTACTATAGGTAATCTCGGCGCCGCTATCAATGCACCGAATGTCGAAGCCAATAACTTCGAACTTCGGCCACATTTGATACAAATGCTTCAAAACTCCGCAACCTTCCATGGGCTTGCGGACGAGGATCCCCATCTACATATTACTAATTTCTTAGAAATATGTGATACCTTTCGGATCAATGGAGCATCAAACGACGCCATCCGCCTTCGGATGTTTCCATTTTCACTAAAAGACCGAGCTAAGGCTTGGCTTAATACCCTCCCAGTTGGCTCGGTAAACACCTGGGATGAACTAGCCCAAAAGTTTCTATATAAGTATTTCCCTCCTGTTAAAACGGCTGAATTAATGACTGAAATTAATACAGACTCACAAGAAGATGGGGAATCCTTATATGAAACTTGGGAAAGGTTCAAGGAGCTACTAAGAAAGTGTCCTCATCATGGTCTTGCTGTATGGCAACAAGTATCTACTTTCTACAATGGGTTGTTGCCACACACAAGACAAACACTTGATTCTAGCTCCGGGGGACTTTTAGGTAATCGTCGCCCAAATGAAATATATAATCAAATCGAGGAAATTGCCCAAACCAATTTTCAATGGCACACTCCCCGAGGCAATAAATCTATTGCCCCGGGTCCCCATAAGGTTGATGAAAGCACTTCTTTACAAGCCCAAATCGAGGCCCTTTCTTCAAAAATCAAAAACTTAGAAATGAGAAAAACGGTCTCGGTTATGGCTTGTGAAGGGTGTGGTGGGCCACATGAAAATTTGAGTTGTATGAAAGAATTAGATGATTAAACGGAGAACTACATTGATAATAGACCTAGGCCATCGGGTCCTCCAACGGATACCTACAACCAAGGATGGCGTAACCACCCAAACCTTGGTTGGAGAGATCCCGGTAATAGTAGTAACCAACAAAACCAATGAACTAACTTTCAACAACCACAAAATTTTTCTCAACAACAAGGTGGACGAGAAAGGCTTGAAGATACTGTATCTCGCCTCATCTCCGACACCGAAAAGAAAAAACTGGGATCAATTTCAGCAATTGGAATCGAATTTTCGAAATCAACAAGCTAGCATTCAAAACATTGAAAAACAATTAAATCAAATAGCTTAAAATTTCTCCGAGAGACCACAAGGCGCGTTACCAAGTAATACCGAGACCAACCCAAAGGCGCATGTACATCTCATAACATTGAGAAACCGTACCGTGGGTCCCGAAGAGGCTCCACTCCCACAAACTGAAAGAAGCCAATCTAGCCAAACCACAACTCCACCCGCGCCCCAACCAGAAAAGGCTTCTCCACCAGTTCAAGAGCCTACTAAGACTCCTCCTGTTCCATACCTCGGTCGGTTAATTCATCAAAAGACCGATGAGCAATTCACAAAGTTCGAAAATTTACTAAAACAATTGCATGTTAATATTCCATTTATCGAAGTCCTAACTCAAATGCCTAAATATTCAAAATTTATGAGGGACTTCCTCACCCATAAAAGGAAAATTGAATCACTGCAATTAGTTAACTTAGGTGAAGAATGCTCAGCCTTACTACTCAACAAACTCCAGCAAAAGAAGCTTGACCCTGGAAGCTTCACAATTCCTTGCTCGATTGGAAAATCCCCCATTCGTAATGCACTAGCCGATCTCGGGGCAAGCATCAACCTCATGCCCTCATCAATGTTCAATCGACTCGGCTTAGGAAAAACAAGTCCTACAAAAATAAGCATACAACTCGCCGATAGATCCGTCAAATATCCACAAGGTGTCGCTGAAAATCTATTGGTCAAGGTCGGCGAATTTGTCTTTCCGGCTGACTTTGTCATACTAGATATGGAGGAAGATACCGAAGTACCGCTCATCCTAGGAAGGCCATTCCTAGCTACGGCCCAAGTAGTGGTAGATATGAATGATGGAACACTGACATTAAGGGTTGGGGACGAGGAAGTAAAGTTTGGAGTCGGAAAAAGAGTAGAGGACGAAGACCCGGTCAACTACATGAAGGTCATTGACTCAAGCTTGGATGATGCTCTCCGAAGGTGTAGCATGGGATGCAAAACATCCCACTTGGGTAACATATGACCAGGATTTGGGTCTAGCCAAGGACCATTATAAGCGTGGCTCACCACGGAGGCATTCCGCGGAACTATCCTTAGTTTAGTTTAGATTAATTTTCATGTTTTCTAGTTTAGTTTTAATTTTCAGGAATAAAACACACTCGAGATGGTGAAGGATGTGACACTTCGGGTTTTCCCGAGCAACCTCATTGTTAGCTTTATGTATACATATACTATTAAATGAAGATTTGCGAGTTACCTTGAAGTATTATGTGATGCTTCTGTCAAACTATGTGTATGTAAAATATATATATATATGTACGTATATGTGAACCGAGACCATGAACCCGACTTGAGACCACTTGGTCTCGAGTGAACGACTGGGCCGGTTGGGCCATGCACCCCTAAAGCCCACTCAAACCCATTAGGATGCACTAACTTGGATTGAGTATAAAACCTCATTAACCACCATTTGCACCAAACTTTCCCTCACACTCACTCCCACACTCTCCTACTCTTCCACTCACTAAAACCCTAACAACACAACCCCTCATCTCCTTCTCTCTCGGATCAGACCGGCGGCAACCAAAGGGCTCTCGGACTAGCTCGAGATCATCACTCGGAACTTGGTTCATCAACCCTTCATACCCTTTCATCTAGCCGGTTAGTTCCTTGTAGTTGTTTGATCAAAAATGATGATTTATGAATGCATAACAATTGTTTTGATAGTTGGATGCTTGAATGAGTATGCTACTTATTAAATATTAGATTTGTTATCAATGTTGAAATAACTTGTGTGAAACAAAGTGCTTCTTATGAACCGAATGAATGATTGGAATAATGAGTAATAGATGGATGAGCTTAGTGTGTTCAAATAATGGATTCATGCTAGAAAGTGTAAAGAAATGTTATTTCCATAGTGTTTTTGCAAGATTACCTTGATAGCTAGATTATAAACCATGAAATGAATATGTGTGTAAAATGAACCGTGTGGAATAAATGATGGTAATTGTTTGGCTGAAAATGCTTTTAGAATTGCAAGTATAAGATCTAGGATGACATGTTTCGGGTCGGTTTTGAAGGATTATGCATGATGGGTAGTTTGTATATATGATGAACAACATGAACATGAGTTGAAGGTGCTTTGAATATTTGAAAAAGTTACTGTTTGATCCATTTTGGTTGATTGTTAGACAAAGAAACATGTTTAAGAAATTCTATTGGATAGTACATAATTACATGAAATTGCAATTCTATTGGTTAGTATATCAGAGGTTCTAGAAGAACTTCATGTGCACGTATCCGGGGTTGCGAGTCGAGACTCTCGGTTGCGACTCGAGACCAACACGTGACAACTCGAGACTGTAGTAGTTACGACTCGAGACCATGTCCAAGCAACTCAAAACAGACTTGGGGACTCGAGACCATCAAGGTCTCGACTCGAGATCTTCTGATTGCGACTCGAGACTGGACTCGAGATCCCTGAGGTTGCGACTCATACCTGCACTACTCGAGACCAGACGTCTATGACTCGAGACCTCCTGGTTGCGACTCGAGACCACCTGTTCTCGAGTCGAGACCACCTGGTCTCGACTGGGCTGTTAGTTTTCGTTATTGGGCCCAAGTGTATTATCTGCACATGCTTGTTACTGTTCAGTGGGCTACGTGTTAACTGTTGCTGATCAAAGAATTTAGACGGGCCTAATGACTTAATGGATAATTATATGTTGTGCATGCTATGTGTTAGATACGTGTAGAATATACAACGTGACTTCTCTGTATCCAAGCCTGACCCAAAAACTGGTAACCATGTCACAACTATTAAAGCATGCGTTCCTGGTGGTTTTGGGAAACGGAGACTTAATCAACGCTATCCGCGTGTAAGGGATACAAACTTACTTTTCTTCCCTTGTTACTGGGAACAAACTTACTTACTTCCCTTGTTACTGGTGTTGGACCGTTCTACGACCTTTAAATGTCAGTTAAGGTAGTTCATCTTTGAGTACGAAGGCGGAATCAACGTAAACAAAGTCAGAACAGCTAGTTTCCTTTTAATCTTTCTTTTCTGATTGATTTACGTGCTTTTACAATGTAATCTGATACAAATCCGGCAGCACTTCGTCTCTCACACAATGACCAAGTCTTTTCCAAATGAACCACACATCAACCTATATATAACCCTAAGATTTCGCTTGAGACTGTTCAAGCCAAATCATGATTTCGATTGAACCTGTTCAAGCTAAATCTGATTTCCCTTGAACCATTTCAAGGTAAATCCGATTTCCCTTGAACCATTTCAAGCTAAATCTTGATTTAGCTTGAATTACACAAGAACACTATCAAGCGAAATCTACAAGATAAACAAGTAAAAACCCTAATTTAAACCCTAATGTGTGTTCATTCAAACTATCTAGACACAAGACTTGATTATGACGTAATCATCAGACATTTAGTGCACCAACAGACCCCCCCTTGGATGTTGATGAAGTCTTTGGCTTCAAGTCTTTGTCTTTATCATTCTTCATACATTGTAAACACTTTCTTCAATCTTTTTCTTCAAACATTAAACTTTAAACTTCAATCTTCCCTTTGACCGTTGATCCAGACTCCCCCTTTCACAGACTCCCCCTCTCGATATGCTAGAATCTGAGACATCTGGTTCAAGCTTTGACAATTAGCTTCCGTTGGGAATAATGAAGTCCAAACCTGTTACTCAACCGACAAACATTACAATTCTATCTTTTCAACATTAAATCACAAACTCAATCAGTTTTAACAATCCACTCAAGTATTTAGGTCCAAGTTAATGACCCTGATCACTTGATCAATCTACCAAGTTCAAATTAATGACCTTCGTTGATCTTTTGACGAATCAATACTGATTTTAAAACAACAATTTTCAAAAATTTTCTAAAATAACAAGTATCAAATTAATAAACTTGTTTTTGACTTTTCAAACAATTCAAACTTCATCAAAGTAAGCTCTCCTCATTCTTCAGTTCAGAATCTCCTGCATCTGCTTCAATCATCTGAGAATCCAACAATCAACTCTCCACTTTGGTTTGTCGGAAAATAAAGCAGAAATAAAATCTTTTTGGATTTTATCAAAGTATTCTAAACTAAGAAATCAAATACAGAAAACTTAAATTGCAGAAAGTAAACAAAGTAAACTATTTACAAAACAAATTTTTGCGAGCGTGTCAGGGAATCATATCGGCTTTTCAGACAAATCACAAGTACCGTTAAGCTTCATTTCATACTCAGACTTAAACAATTCACCTCGATTGTCGATATACTGATCCATCTTAAATTCTCACACAGATTTCAATTTACTCAGGATACGAATTAGATGAATTAAGAACTTAGCTCATTCATGTGTCCCACCTCTTGAATATACTCCCATATCCAGAATCCCAATAATCAGTCTTACAGGTGAGTATACTACAATGATATCTGTATATAAATTAGGTATGCGAGTGCCGAGGGATCTCAGGTCGATACTTCTGTATACACAGAGAGAAATCAGCTTCGACTTTTTGGTATGTCCCCTTTAGAGGATCTTTTTGCTTACAACAGCAGCGACTATCAATTTTATTGTTTCATCGGCATACTGTGGGTTTAATACTATGTTTCAAGCATTGCAGAAAGTATTAGCCAAGGACTAGGTCAGAACTACCGTTCAGCAGAAGTCCTGGAATAATACCCCAGACATCATTAAGTATAAAGACCTAGTATATCAGATTAAGAGACCTTTCAAACAAGATTTTAGGGGTTACCTATATATCCAAGTAGTGTTCCCCACGAATTCACAAGTTTGAATTTTAGGTTTATATCCCGAATAAATTTACTAAATGTGCGAAAACCTATCGACAGATCATCAGTGAGACTGTTTAACTCATTTATACTTTACAAATCTTTAGCATACTGTAACCGTCTAGCCGATGTACTATCATTTTCCCTATATACACAAGCTCTTTTTCAGATTTTATCATGTTTTTGTATTTTTGCATTTTTTACTGTTTTTGTATTTTCTGAAAATAAACTATATTCAAATATCTACTCCCCCTAAATACCAAAACAAGTAAAAATTTGACAAACCATTGCAGATTGTTTCTCGTCTTCATCCGCAACAGTACTCTCATCAACGCCCATTATGCCATCCGACACCGAAAGAAGCTTCATACCATTCAGTTTTAACAAATATTTAAACCGATTTTTATCAATTCGTATCAACTTTTTCTCAAAACAATCACGAATAAAGTGATGACGAATTTCTATGTGTTTAGTTTTAGCGTGATGTACTGGATTCTTTGTTATATTTATTGCGGCCTCATTATCAACAAAAAGAGGTGTGTTAAGAAACTACAAACCGTAGTCGCGCATCTGTTGCTGTATCCACAAGATCTGAGAGCAGCAACTGCTAGCAGAAACATACTCCGCTTCACATGTAGATAACGCCACAGACATTTGTTTCTTACACTGCCAGGTAACCAATCTAGGACCAAAGAACTGGCATCCTGCAGTTGTTGATTTCGAATTGACTTTGCAGCATCCGAAATCCTAATAGGAATACCCTTCGAGCGTAAAGTCGCCTTTCCTAGGATACCAAAACCCCAATGAAGGAGTTCCTTTCAGGTAGCGCAATATCCTCTTCACAATAATCAAATGCGATGCTCTCGGGTTAGACTGAAATCTTGCTGCGAGGCACGTTGGGTACATTATATCAGGACGTGAAGCAGTTAGGTACATTAAAGAACCTATCATGGAACGGTAAAACGTTTCATCAGCCCTGTCTTCGGTGAGATCTGGGTGAATCCCATGATTTGTTGCAAGTGGGGTAGCAGCTGGAGTAGAACTTGACATCCCAAATTTCTCTAGAATATCATGAACATACTTTGACTGATGAATGAAAATTCCCTCAGGAAGTTGTTCAACTTGTAAACCTAGAAAGAATTTCAACTCCCCCATTGATGACATTTCAAACTTTTGCTTCATCACTGATTCAAAATCTTTGCATAGATTTTCATTTGTCGACCCAAAGATTATATCGTCCACATAAATCTGAACTATCAGAAGATGACCATCGACCTCTTTAGTGAAGAGAGTGGCATCCACTTTTCCATGAATGAACTTGTTGGCTAGTAGGTGTTGAGACAAAGTCTCGTACCAGGCTCTCGGGGCCTGGTGTAAACCATACAACGCTTTGTCTAACAAGTAGACCTTGTTTTTGTGGATTGGATCGGTGAAGCCCGGTGGTTGACCGATATAAACCTCCTATTTAACCTTCCCATAAAGAAACGCCGATTTAACATCCAACTGATAAACTTTGAAGTTCTTCCAAGACGCAAATGCTAGGAAAATTCTGATTGCCTCTAGTCGTGCTACAGGAGCATAGACTTCGGTAAAATCAATCCCCTCATGTTGACTAAATCCCTGAACAACGAGTCAAGCTTTGTTCCTTACAACAACTCCTCTATCGTCCCTCTTACACTTGAACACCCACTTGGTGTTAATCTTTCTCTGACCATCCGGCAAATCAACTAACTTCCACACTCCCAATTTCTCGAATCGACTAAGTTCCTCCTGCATTGCATTGACCCAAGAGTCTTCAGTAAGCGCCTCTTTGTAAGTTCTTGGCTCAACCTGCGAGATAAAACAACTCAATGAGAATTCAGTTTGCAAAGGAGCAACTTTTGTATAAAAACATGTAAGCCCTTTATCAATCTGATTTCGAGTGCGAACGCCTGTCTGCAATTCTCCTATGATCAACTCCTCTGGATGATATGAAAAAGTTTGCGGCATCACTTCGCTTGGAACATCTACATTTCCCTCCAGATTAGTAACATTCTGCTCTGCATCTTGTTCACCTACTTGGTTTGTTTGACTTGAAATCTGAATTTGCTCCCCCTCAGAATCTGAATCACCATGATCAAATACTGGCATATTTTCAGCTTCTAGATTATCATTCTGAGTCGACTGATTATCTTGAGCAACTTCATTATGTTGGACATCATCATGCTCACCAGCATTACTTGGACCTGCTTCATCGTCATTTGAAGTTTCCCGCGGTCTTCTCGAATACTCAGCTGGGAACCTTAGCTGCGACTCATATTCACGCAAAATATCCAACTCATCAAAGAAATCTTCATCATCCTCTGATTCTTCACTCATGTCAAACGAATCCCAAAGTTTGTCATAATGATAACGCCATGAATCACCAGGATTCTGTGGCGGCATAGTATAACCTTGACATTCAACATTTGCAGCTTCAATAATCCGCTTCTCACTTGGAACGAAGACACGTCGCAACGGATTTGCATAACCAACAAATATACCCTCAATGCTCTTCGGACCAAACTTTCCATGAGGCTCTATAACCGTACAGGGTGACCCAAACGGTTCTAGATACTTCAAATTCGGTTTGCGGTTATTGATTAGCTCAAAGCATGTTTTGTAGAACTTCTTGACAGTGAGAACCCTGTTGAGCGTATAGCATGCGGCAGAAACAGCTTCAGCCCAAAAATTAATTGGTAACTTTGAATCTGCGAGCATAGTTCTAGCCGTCTCGATTAGTGTCCTGTTTTTGCGTTCTGCGACTCCATTCTGCTGCGGAGTGTACGGAGCACTAAACTCATGCAAAATACCTCTTTCATCACAAAATTCTTCCATCTTACTGTTCTTGAATTCAGTACCATTATCACTTCGAATTCTCTTGATACGCCTTTGGTACAAATTCTCAATCTTCCTGAACAGCCCCATCAAACTGTCAAATGTTTCATCTTTCGTCTTCAAGAAAGAAACCCACGAAAATCTGGAATAATCATCAGTAACGACCAAACAATAGTAATCTCCTGTAATACTTTTGACATTCACCAGACCAAACAAATCCATGTGAAGTCTTTCTAGAGGTCTCGAAACTGAATTGACTTGCTTTGTAGGGTGTGACTTTTTCTTCTGCTTGCCTTTGATGCAGCTAATGCACTCCCCTTCCAGATGAAAACCTTTGATATTAACACCCAAAACCAAATCAATATGCACCAAGTGATTCATCTTCCTAAGATGTATATGCCCCATCTTTCGGTGCCACAATCTTGATTCTTTCTCAGTTGCTCTAGACACAAAACAATGTGCTTGACCAGTAGTTGTAGTTGCTACACTCATATCTAACACATATAAATCATTCACTCTAGGTGCCCTCATGATAATCCATTCTTCAGCAACAACAAAACCAGGTTTCAAAATCAAACATTCTTTATCAGTGAAGTGAGTAGTATACATATTGTCACAAATCTGCGAGATACTAAGCAGATTGTTCTCTAGCTCAGTGATGTAGTTAACTCTCTCAAACGTCACAATCCCATTGGATAACGTTCCTTCACCAACAATTCGACCACCTTCATGACCAGCAAATCCCACATAACCACCATTGATATTCCTCACATCATACAGCAATGCAGTCTTCCCTGTCATATGTCGAGATGCGCCACTATCCATGATCCATCTTGAAATGGCTCTTGGAAGATCCTGCACATACCACAAATTGATTTTAAAACATTTCAATAAAGATGCCGATTCATGCTTCGCGATCCAGGAAGCTCCGGCAATTCAAACTGCTTATTCGAACATGGTGTCCACCCAGGCCTCATCAGCCTTAGGTGTAACCTTGACTCTCGCAATTTGAATTTTGAAATTTTCAGCCTTCAAAGGTGGAAAATTTGCATCATAATCAACTGAAATTGATTCTTCAGCCTTTTTCACTTCAGAAGTTGAAATTTTCATTTCAGTTTTTGGTTTCCAAACTTGTTGAGTTAATGCAACCTGTTTATAAAACTTGTCGTTTTTAGTTACCACTTTCTTTACAGGTTCATTTTTCACTTTGATGTTGTTATTTTTCACACTCTTTTTCTCAACAATGATTGGTGCTTTACCCTTCACATCAACTTTCTTCTGTTGAAACTTCACAGTTTCAGTCTTAGGCTTCACATTGGTACACTTTCGTGCAATGTGACCCACTTGATTACATCTAAAACATGTTCGAGTATCAACAACTCGACTTGTGCCTTCATACTGATAATGTGAAGCTCTTTTCTCAAAGAACTCTTTATTTGATTTTGAAAAAAAATTCATTTTCCTCATCAGAAAGTGAACTTGAACTCTTCACAAACACCTTCTTTTCAGCAAACCTTTTGTTTTGAAAACTCCTTTTCTGATAACTCTTACCATCCCTATAACCACCCGACCAATTGTTTCGATTGTTATTATAAAACCGTGGTGGAACAACAGGCTTTTCGTAGTAAGCTTTATCTTTTTCAAAATTCATTTGCCTTTTTGTTTGTTTCAAACTGTTCACTTCTGACAACTCAACTTCAACCAATTTGAAAACATTTGTCAACTTTTTCACATTAACATTCTCAATTGGAAACTCAGAATCCGAATACAACTTATCAGATCCAGCCATCTTGTACATCACAAGACCACGTTCATCACTTAAGTTGTTTTTGGATTTTGATTTCTGAATGTACTTGTCCAAGAAACACCCATCATCTTCAGTTGAATCAGACATCAAAACACTTTCAGCTGTGCTCTTAACAATCTCTGTCTGAACACTATCATCAGATGATGTAAAAGTAACATCAATGTTTTCCGGAAGTTTAACTTCTTTTTCTTCCTCAATTTCAACCAACCCAGATTGCTTTTTCGTGTAGTTATCAAGAACAGGTGGTGGAACTTGATGAAACCCCACCCCAGTTCCATCACAATACACATCTTCGCCCGCTTTGTCTTTCCCTATGGGTTTGGGAATAATGTGTTGCAAAACAAAGCTTGCGGAGCTGTAACTGTTAAGCTTCAACTGGATTCGCTCGTTTTCGATTACAGCCTCTTGAACTTTAAGTTTTAATTTAGCGATTGCATCCAGTTGTTGGTTGATTGATTCTTCTTTGACTCTAAGCACTGCTTTCAGATGTTCATTTTCTTTAAAAGTTTTACCATTTCGATCATCACAATCTTTCATTGTGCTTTTGAGTTTTTCAAATTTTTCAGAAATCTGGCGGTTTTCAAGAATCAACTTTTCATTTTCTTGTTTAATTTTGTCATTATCAATTTTATCAGTTTCAATTTGAGCAGTTAATTCTCTTATCCATTCAGTTGAAGCTTTAACTGTTTTGTCACGACCAAGAATCTGATTCTCAACGCTTCTGACCTTTGCTCTTAGATCTTTAATTTTCTCACCGTTGAGATACGTGACAGTATTACAAACTTTGCACTCTTTGTTGCAATTTTTGCAATCAGCATTTCCTTCGATCTTTTTACCTGACGCATTTGTTGACACATCTGAACTGACCTGGCTTTTTGACTCAGACACGGAGTTAGAGTCTACCTCAAGTGCCTTAGCAGCCAGCACTTTGTCAGCCATTTTTCCCAGGTTCTCTGCGGTCAACTCCTGCGTTGTATCGATAACTCCAGTATCAATCTTCTTTGATTTTTCGATCTCTTCTTTCTCTTTCATCTCTTTTTCTTCTTTTTCTTTCTTCGCTTCCTCTTTCATTTTCTCAGTTGGAGTTCCCCACCATTTGTGTTTCCAATACTCATCATCATCTTTCATTTCCTTGATTAAGGCTTCCAGATCGAGAGTTTTGTGATCGATTGCAATATTTCCATACTCGTCAAGATAACACTCCCTGTCTGGATCCCATCTTTTTGCTCTCTTTGCTTCCAAATAGATACCAGAAAGTCTAATCATTTTGTTTTCCGAAATCATCTTTCTGTATCTATACTTCTGCTCTTCAGTTCTATCATCTTCTTCCGGTAGAACCTCTTGACTCCAATCATACCCCTCATCATCGTAAATCACTGCAAGAGCTCTAGATTTCTCTCTTTTGTCTTCAACCTGCTTCAATCTAGGCGGCTCGGATTTATTCTGGTGATAAATCGCCTTCTTGTAGTAATCATCTTTGAAAGGATTCTCCGACTCATCAACATAAGCGTTTCGGCATTCTCTCTTGAAGTAACCCTTCTGCTTACACTTGAAACAAGTCACCTTCGATTTATCAAACCCCAACTTAGTAGATGCACCACCAATTGTTTTTCTTCCGGTAATTTCCATAAAACGTTGTGCTCGGCGAACATCACTTGCCATAGCCCAACGAATATCGATCAGTTCCATTTCCTCCGGATCAATCTGATCGTAATCTTCTTTCGTCAGATTTGTGTTGCCTATCTTCCCAGCTACTAACCCTTCATACGATTCCAACACCGATGCTAGGAAGATCATCTGCTTGGCTGACTCCTCGTCAAAATTTTGAGCATTCTTCAAGTCTATTGCAATGTTGCATTGAAAACGATTCTTTGTATCTGGATGATTTCCAAGTGATGAAGATCCACTGTGATAACCACTGTGACTTCCACTGCTTTGACCACTTTGACTTTCTTTATTTGCTGTGAACAGATTCTCGGCAGAAAACGCAGTCTTTGGAGAAGTTGCTTTTGGCATCATGCTCTTTGGATAATATAAATCCAAATTCTGTTGATAAGATGAATCATTAACTTTGTACGTCTTCTTTAATTCCAGTTCATGACTTTCAAGTCTCTCAATCACCAAATCTGGTTTCAACTTTTCAGGAGCAATAGTATTCTTCAACATTAGTGCATAATATCTCCAATCCATCTCGTCTGGAAATGAATCGAACAGTTTGTCAACAAGTTCTTCATCAGAATAATTGATATCATGTCTTGATAATTCCAGCTTCAGATGACCAAACCTTTCTATCATTTTACACAGACTCATTCTTAAGACAACCAAACATATCAAACTCTTTCCTAAGAAGTTTCTTTTTATTTTTTACAATTTCAGTACTTCCTAGACATTTCTGTTTTAACTTTGCCCAAAGATCTTTAGCATTTGAATAATCTATCAATGAGATGATATCCTCTCGAACAGACTGAAATAACAATGCCACACACTTTTGTTCGGCTACGAATGATTCAACCTCATCAGTAGATGTTAAAGCTTCACCATTCTTGTTTCCATTTTCATAACCGTTCTTCAGAATTTTCCAACTTGGAAATGCAAATACCATCATCCAGTCCTCAAACTTTCTTGACCACCGACTATACTCCTCAATAGCCATTAGCTTTGGAGGTTTATTGAACGTTCCGAAAGCACTTTCCGATTCCCAAGCTTCCTTTTTCTTCTCTTTTGGCGGGTTATCATTCACATTACTTGACGAAGTATCATTGTTTCCGGAATCTCCAGCGAACGCGTACATGTCGCTAAACGGGTTCATGAAAATATCATCCATCGTGAATGTTCCTGCAAAATCAGCAAACACTTAGAAAATTTGTAAGTTTTGGAAAATCAGCAAGCTCAAGCGAAAACCTTGAAGTGTAAACAGCTTCAAGCGAAATCAACAGTTAAGACTATTCAAGCGAAATCCAAGATAACACACAAGCGAAAACTGATATAAGCTAATTTTCAAGCGAAATCTAAAAGAACAATTTCGCTTCAATCTTTTTCAAGCGAAAACTACGAACAGTTCTGATTCAAGCGAAATCCAACCCAATAATTTCGCTTCAACTTGTTTCAAGCGAAATCCTTTAATTCAAAACCAGCAGATTCAAGCGAAATCTAACAAACTCAATTTCGTTTGAAATGTTCAAGCGAAATCTTCTGATTTTCAAGCTAAATCTTATACTTTCAAGCGAAATCTACTTTTAAATTCGAATACTTTTCAAGCGAAATTTAGTTTTAGGTCATTTTTAACAAGTTTTAATCTGGATTTTAGTCCGAATCTTTGTAGGCTTTGTTAAAACTATGTTATACACAATATACTCGAAAATCAGATCATTTCGACCGTTGGAACTCGTTCAGATCAGAAAAATATAAAAAGAAATTAGTAGAAAGAAGAGAATCCGCTGCTATGGTATGAACTCCTCGTCCTGAGCTCTGATACCACTTGTTGGACCGTTCTACGACCTTTAAATGTCAGTTAAGGCAGTTCATCTTTGAGTACGAAGGCGGAATCAACGTAAACAAAGTCATAACAGCTAGTTTCCTTTTAATCTTTCTTTTCTGATTGATTTACGTGCTTTTACAATGTAATCTGATACAAATCCGGCAGCACTTCGTCTCTCACACAATGACCAAGTCTTTTCCAAATGAACCACACATCAACCTATATATAACCCTAAGATTTCGCTTGAGACTGTTCAAGCCAAATCATGATTTTGATTGAACCTGTTCAAGCTAAATCTGATTTCCCTTGAACCATTTCAAGGTAAATCCGATTTCCCTTGAACCATTTCAAGCTAAATCTTGATTTAGCTTGAATTACACAAGAACACTATCAAGCGAAATCTACAAGATAAACAAGTAAAAACCCTAAGTTAAACCCTAATGTGTGTTCATTCAAACTATCTAGACACAAGACTTGATTATGACGTAATCAGCAGACATTTAGTACACCAACAGACTCCCCCTTGGATGTTGATGAAGTCTTTGGCTTCAAGTCTTTGTCTTTATCATTCTTCATACATTGTAAACACTTTCTTCCCTTGTTACTGGGAACAAACTTACTTACTTCCCTTGTTACTGGGAACTCTTGGTTAATTATTTTTTATACGAAATGCAACAAGCAACACTAAACGAAACTCTATCACTTAAGTCCCTACCATTTAATACCGATTAGTCGCCGGGGCCTGGCGAACGGGTTATTAGTTAATAGCGCTATTTAGGTGTAACCAGCCTCACACTGACCCTTGTTACTGGGAACGGGAGTGAACTAATGAACTCTGGCAAACGTCAATGATGATAGAACATTGACAAACGGGGCACTACGGAAACGTACGGTTAAGTAAGTGTTCGGTATTGGAAAAACAGTTTAGTCGCTTACTTATGGGGTAGCTCCCCATCGCATGTATAAACGGATAAATTAACTGGTGAAACAAGTTTTTAGTAATTAAAACTGGTCAACTCGTGGACTCGCCAACATTTTTGTTGATACCCTACTGCATGCTTTGCAGGTAACCAGTGACTCAGGAGCTTGCTGCTTGGGGATGCGTAGTGGTCGTCTAGCCCATGTGTTGGGTTCTAAATAAACTCGAACTATGAAGCTTGTTTTAAATTGCTTTGCCTATGCTTCCGCTACTTACTTAGACTATTACTTAAACTTAAACTTTTGAACTTAAAATATGATGATTACTAACTATTGTGGTTGATGAATATTTTTACTATTACTCGATGCTCAGTATAATTGGTGGCTGGATCCTGGTCAGTCACGCCCCCAAGCGGTGGTACTCCGCATGTGGATTTTGGGGGTGTGACAGATTGGTATCAGAGCCATTGGTTATAGATAACTTGGTTTTAAAAAGAAAGTCTTTTTGAGAAAAACCAGACTATAACCCATGACTCGTGACGACACTACACTCCAAGGGCAAGACTCAGCTTATTAGACCTCATAGCTCGGACTTGTGTTTACTTTACGATTGATTGCTCTACTATACATACTAGTGTGCCTAATTAGATAGATACACATCCACCTTCTATCTCATTCTCACTACGTTACGACATCGCACTCATACTGTGTTTTCTGGTTATGAAGACAATGAGTGGACGTGGAAGAGGAAACGTTAACATGACTCAGGCTCAGTTCACCAACTTGCTCAACACGGTGGCTGCAGCGTTCGCAGCTCACCCTGGAGGTAAACTAGTTACTTCACTTCACTTCTCACGACAGGTCAGCCTGCGCCTGCGCAGCCACGTGTTTGTACTTTCAAAACCTTCATGGATGGCAAGCCTCTCCCTTTCAACAGCACTGAGGGTGCCATAGGCCTTCTGCACTGGATTGAAAAGGCCGAAGCTGTCTTTGCTGTCTGCGAGTGTCCCCCCTGCTAACTGGGTTAAGTTCGCGACTGGTACGCTTGAAGGAAACGCGCTTTCATGGTGGAAAGCACAGATTCAGATGCTTAGTCTGGAAACTGCTAATGCTACTACGTGGGAAGATTTCAAGGACATGATCAAAGAGGAGTACTGTCACAGGGACGACATCCACAAACTCGAGAACGAGTACTATGAGCTCAAGATAGTTGGATCAGAGATTGAGACCTACATCAAAGGTTTAGTCCCAAAAATCCGGAGCCATGTGACCTCAGCCAACCTCAATACCATACAGCCCGTGGTCCGTCTTGCTCACAAACTCACCAATCAGGCTGTGGAGGAGGGCAAGTTGCCCAAGAGGATCAGTGCAACTGCTGGACGCTAACCCCACTCAGGCCCCAGTTCAACAAAGGAAGACTGAAAGCAACAAGGGCCCTCAGCAATAGGGTGGCTATCGAGGAAACCACCAAAAGTGTAACAAATGTAATCGACACCACAGTGGGCCATGTGGCAAAGGTCAGTGTCAGCGATGCAACAAGATGGGGCATGAAGCCAAAGACTGTAGGAGTCAGTTCCCAGCTAGGCAGAATCAACAACAACCACAACAGCAGCAAGGAAACAATCGTGAATGCTACAAATGTGGGGCGATAGGGCACATGCGAAAGGATTGCCCTCAGTTGAACCAGAATCGCAACAAAAATAATCAAGGCGCTGGGAACAACAACAACAACAACCAAGGAGCTGGAAACAATGCAAGGGCATTCGTGATTGGGGCTGCTGAAGCAAGGAACGACCCCAACGTAGTGGCGGGTAAGTTCCTACTCAATGATCGCTATGTTTCCGTATTATTTGATTCTGGAGTAGATGCTAGTTATGTATCCCTACGCCTTAGTAAGAAACTTAAGTCCACTCTTACGCCGTTAAGCTCTAAGCACATCGTTGAAATAGCTAATGGTAGAAACCTCGAGGCCTCACACGTTATTCGTAACTGCAAACTAGAATTGTCTGGTCAGACCTTCCGTATCGATCTCTACCCCATCATTCTCGGAAGCTTCGACGTCGTCATTGGTATGGATTGGTTATCCAAGCATCGAGCTGAAATCCTCTGCCAAGAGAAAGCTATTCGTATTCCCCGTCCTCCTGGCAAGCCCCTTATAGTTCAAGGCGACAAAAGCGGAGAAGTCACAGGCATCATTTCATTCTTAAAAGCCCAGAAGTGTTTACAAAATGGGCACGCCGCTATCTTAGCACTCGTTGCCGACACGCAGAAAAAGGAAAGCAGAATTGAAGATTTTCCTGTTGTATGCGACTATCCTGAAGTATTTCATGAAGAACTACCTGGACTCCCTCCTCACCGTCAGGTCGAATTCCAAATCGAGTTAGCTCCCGGAGCAGCACCTATAGCTCGTGCACCTTATCGACTAGCTCCCGCAGAACTCAAGGAACTTTCTACTCAACTACAAGAACTACTGGACAAAGGTTTTATCCATCATAGCTCATCACCCTGGGGAGCCCCAGTGCTCTTTGTCAAAAAGAAGGATGGCACATTCCGAATGTGCATTGATTACCGCGAACTAAACAAGATTACCATCAAGAATCGTTATCCACTTCCCCGTATCGACGATCTGTTCGACCAACTGCAAGGGTCGAACTATTATTCCAAGATCGATCTGCGATCGGGTTGTCACCAACTGAGAGTCCGCGATGAGGACATCTCTAAGACTGCTTTCAGAACCCTCTATGGTCACTACGAATTCCTTGTTATGCCTTTCGGAATGACCAATGCACCTGCGATCTTCATGGATCTCATGAACCGAGTGTGCAAACCTTACCTCGACAAGTTCATGATTGTGTTTATTGATGACATCCTAATTTACTCGAAAAGTCAAGAAGAGCATGAACAACACCTGCATCTTATTCTCGAACTCCTTCGCAATGAGCAACTGTACGCCAAATTCTCGAAATGTGATTTCTGGCTTAGAGAAGTCCATTTCCTTGGGCACATAGTCAATCAGGATGGGATTCATGTCGACCCCGCTAAGATCGAATCCATTAAGAATTGGCCTATACCTAAGAGTCCGACCAAAATTCGCCAATTCTTGGGATTGGCATGATACTATCGAAGATTTATCAACGGATTCTCTAAGATCGCTCAACCACTTACGACCCTCACTCAGAAGGGTGTTGCTTATAGGTTGAATGAGGCACACGAATCTGCCTTTAAGGAACTAAAGAAGAACCTTTGTAGTGCTCCTATTCTTTCCTTACCTGAAGGTACCGACGACTTTGTTGTTTACTGCGACGCTTCTATTCAAGGACTTAGTTGCGTGCTGATGCAACGCGAGAAAGTTATTGCTTACACTTCGCGACAGCTCAAGATCCACGAACGGAACTACACGACACATGACTTAGAGTTCGGAGCTTTGGTCTTCGCGCTCAAGATTTGGAGACATTACTTGTACGGTACTAAGTGCACGATTTACACTGATCACAAGAGTCTCCAACACATAATGGAACAAAAGGAGTTGAATATGCGGCAACGCCGATGGGTCGAACTCCTAAATGACTACGAGTGTGCGATTAAATATCATCCATGCAAGGCTAATGTGGTGGCAGATGCCCTCAGCAGGAAGGAAACCAAACCTAAGCGCGTTCGTGCCTTACAGCTCACCATCCACTCAAACCTCCCTAAGCAAATCCGAAACGCTCAGGTCGAAGCGTTGAAAGCCGAGAACGTCAGGGCTGAGTCCCTGCGAGGATCAAGGAAACGGCTAGAACAAAAAGAAGATGGTTCTTACTACGTAAACGGGCGTATATGGGTCCCACTTTACGGGAATTTGCGCGAGCTAGTAATGGAGGAAGCCCATAAGTCCCGTTACTCAGTACATCCGGGTTCAGATAAGATGTACCACGACTTAAGGACTACCTATTGGTGCCCTGGCATGAAGGCCCACATAGCAACCTATGTCAGAAAATGTTTGACTTGTACAAGAGTCAAGGCGGAGTATCAGAAACCATCGGGCCTACTCCAACAACCAGAGATTCCACAGTGGAAATGGGAGCAAATTTCCATGGACTTTGTTACTGGTTTCCAAAGGTCTCAACGCGGAAATGACACCATTTGGGTAATAGTGGACCGATTAACTTAGTCTGCACACTTTTTGGTCATTAAAGAAACAGACAAGTTCTCTACCTTAGCAGAGGTATACTTAAAGGAAGTGGTTTCGAAGCACGGGGTGCCGACCTCCATTATTTCAGATCGAGACGCGCGTTTTACTTCTGAGTTGTGGCAAGCTATGCACAAATCTTTTGGCTCACGTTTAGACATGAGCACCACTTATCATCCCCAAACGGATGGGCAGTCTGAACGCACCATCCAAACCCTTGAGGACATGCTTAGGGCATGTGTGATCGATTTTGGCAAGGGTTGGGAAAGGCACCTACCGTTAGTAGAATTCTCCTACAACAACAGCTACCACACCAGCATCCAGGCAGCACCCTTTGAGGCATTGTACGGTCGTAAATGCCGATCGCCTCTCTGCTGGGCGGAGGTTGGTGACAGCCAGATCACAGGTCCAGAACTTGTGGTAGACACTACGGAAAAGATTGCCCAGATTAGGCAACGCATGGCGGCATCTCGTGACCGTCAGAAGAGCTACGCTGATAAAGATAGGAAACCGCTAGAGTTCCAGGTTGGTGATCGGGCTCTACTTAAAGTCTCACCCTGGAAGGGTGTGGTTCGTTTTGGAAAATGGGGCAAGCTTAATCCGCGATATGTCGGACCATTCGAAATTACCGAAAAGATCGGTAAGGTCGCTTATAGATTGAATCTGCCTGAAGAACTGAGTGCTGTGCACAACGTCTTCCATGTGTCTAATCTGAAGAAGTGTCTGTCAGATGAAACACTCATCATTCCTTTCAAGGAACTTACTATTGACGAACAGCTACACTTTACTGAGGAACCAATTGAGATCACGGATCCTGAGATCAAGACCCTCAAACGTAGCCAGATACCTCTTGTGCGAGTTCATTGGAACTCACGCCGTGGCCCAGAGTTTACCTGGGAGCGGGAAGACCAGATGAAGCGCAAGTATCCCCAGTTGTTCCCAAATGAAACTCCCAGCACTGAAGCTACAACCGAATTTCGGGACGAAATTCAAAACTAACGGGAGGATGATGTGACACCCCGTTGAAACGTTCTCACTTACACTAGCTTGTCAGTGGCTGCCTTAACTTTCGGGACGAAAGTTCTTAAAACTTGGGGATAATGTGACACTTCGGGTTTTCCCGAGCAACCTCATTGTTAGCTTTATGTATACATATACTATTAAATGAAGATTTGCGAGTTACCTTGAAGTATTATGTGATGCTTGTGTCAAACTATGTGTATGTAAAAAATATATATATATGTACGTATATGTGAACCGAGACCATGAACCCGACTTGAGACCACTCGGTCTCGAGTGAACGACTGGGCCGGTTGGGCCATGCACCCCTAAAGCCCACTCAAACCCATTAGGATGCACTAACTTGGATTGAGTATAAAACCTCATTAACCACCATTTGCACCAAACTTTCCCTCACACTCACTCCCACACTCTCCTACTCTTCCACTCACTAAAACCCTAACAACACCACCCCTCATCTCCTTCTCTCTCGGATCAGACCGGCGGCAACCAAAGGGCTCTCAGACTAGCTCGAGATCATCACTCAGAACTTGGTTCATCAACCCTTCATACCCTTTCATCTAGCCGGTTAGTTCCTTGTAGTTGTTTGATAAAAAATGATGATTTATGAATGCATAACAATTGTTTTGATAGTTGGATGCTTGAATGAGTATGCTACTTATTAAATATTAGATTTGTTATCAATGTTGAAATAACTTGTGTGAAACAAAGTGCTTCTTATGAACCGAATGAATGATTGGAATAATGAGTAATAGATGGATGAGCTTAGTGTGTTCAAATAATGGATTCATGCTAGAAAGTGTAAAGAAATGTTATTTCCATAGTGTTTTTGCAAGATTACCTTGATAGCTAGATTATAAACCATGAAATGAATATGTGTGTAACATGAACCGTGTGGAATAAATGATGGTAATTGTTTGGCTGAAAATGCTTTTAGAATTGCAAGTATAAGATCTAGGATGACATGTTTCGGGTCGGTTTTGAAGGATTATGCATGATGGGTAGTTTGTATATATGATGAACAACATGAACATGAGTTGAAGGTGCTTTGAATATTTGAAAAACTTACTGTTTGATCCATTTTGGTTGATTGTTAGACAAAGAAACATGTTTAAGAAATTCTATTGGATAGTACATAATTACATGAAATTGCAATTCTATTGGTTAGTACATCAGAGGTTCTAGAAGAACTTCATGTGCACGTATCCGGGGTTGCGAGTCGAGACTCTCGGTTGCGACTCGAGACCAACACGTGACAACTCGAGACTGTAGTAGTTACGACTCGAGACCATGTCCAAGCAACTCAAAACAGACTTGGGGACTCGAGACCATCAAGGTCTCGACTAGAGATCTTCTGATTGCGACTAGAGACTGGACTCGAGATCCCTGAGGTTGCGACTCATACCTGCACTACTCGAGACCAGACGTCTATGACTCGAGACCTCCTGGTTGCGACTCGAGACCACCTGTTCTCGAGTCGAGACCACCTGGTCTCGACTGGGCTGTTAGTTTTCGTTATTGGGCCCAAGTGTATTATCTGCACATGCTTGTTACTGTTTAGTGGGCTACGTGTTCACTGTTGCTGATCAAAGAATTTAGACGGGCCCAATGACTTAATGGATAATTATATGTTGTGCATGCTATGTGTTAGATACGTGTAGAATATACAACGTGACTTCTCTGTATCCGAGCCTGACCCAAAAACTGGTAACCATGTTAGGACGTGGTGACCAGCTTGCTTGACCAAGTAAACTAAACTGCCGAGCAACCCAAGGTGAGTTTACAACTATTAAAGCATGCGTTCCCGGTGGTTTTGGGAAACGGAGACTTAATCAACGCTATCCCCGTGTAAGGGATACAAACTAACTTTTCTTCCCTTGTTACTGGGAACAAACTTACTTACTTCCCTTGTTACTGGGAACTCTTGGTTAATTATTGTTTATACGAAATGCAACAAGCAACACTAAACGAAACTCTATCACTTAAGTCCCTACCATTTAATACCGATTAGTCGCCGGGGCCTGGCGAACGGGTTATTAGTTAATAGCGCTATTTAGGTGTAACCAGCCTCACACCGACCCTTGTTACTGGGAACGGGAGTGAACTAATGAACTTTGGCAAACCGTCAATGATGATAGAACATTGACAAACGGGGCACTACGGAAACGTACGGTTAAGTAAGTGTTCGGTATTGGAAAAACAGTTTAGTCGCTTACTTATGGGGTAGCTCCCCATCGCATGTATAAACGGATAAATTAACTGGTGAAACAAGTTTTTAGTAATTAAAACTGGTCAACTCGTTGACTCGCCAACATTTTTGTTGATACCCTACTGCATGCTTTGCAGGTAACCAGTGACTCAGGAGCTTGCTGCTTGGGGATGCGTAGTGGTCGTCCAGCCCATGTGTTGGGTTCTAAATAAACTCGACCTATGAACCTTGTTTTAAATTGCTTTGCCTATGCTTCCGCTACGTACTTAGACTATTACTTAAACTTAAACTTTTGAACTTAAACTATGATGATTACTAACTATTGTGGTTGGTGAATATTTTTACTATTACTCGATGCTCAGTATAATTGGTGGCTGGATCCTGGTCAGTTACGCCCCCAAGCGGTGGTACTCCGCATGTGGATTTTGGGGGTGTGACAAAGGATAACAAGGGAAAATTGGACCAGCACCCCATGCACGAAAACAGGGCCATCCGACGAATTTTCTTCAATAACAGCAGGTTCAGCACGGGCCGTGTCCGCCCAACACGGCCCCATGCTGCACAGTCTGCAGAAATTGCCCAGTTCAGGTAAACTGGACACGGGCCGTGTTCACCCAACACGCCCCCGTGTCCAGGCTTCTGTTTCTTCTGTTTAACTTTTTGTTACTGGCACCTGAACACGGGGCCGTGTCCAGATGCCCAGTAACATAAAATTTTGCTTTTTCACGCCTTTTACACATTCAATCAACCTAAAAACTTATTTTTGGGACACATTGAGGACAATGTGTAATTTAAGTGTGGGGGGATGCTAAAACTTTGAATCTTGCAAGTCCTAATTACATGCCTTACACAAAACTCTATTGGAACCGCTAATCACCCCTAATTTTTTTCAAAAATTTCAATTTTTTTTTACTTGTCTAGGTTTAAATTGGGAATTTCAAATTCTAAAAAGGTTATATTTTTACAAATTTGCAACCGATAGCGTCGTGATAAAAAGAAGGCAAATTGGATTTAAATAATCCCAACTCACTGTTATTGGCCAATAATAATCCCAACTCATTTAATCACCAATAATAATCTGAACTATTCACTTTTGTTTGTAAAATACTCCCAGTTAAAAAAACACTAACTAGGTTAAAAAAAATGCTGACGTGGCAGTTGATGTGGCATTTTTTTGATGACGTGGCAGCTGATGTGGCTGTCTACGTGGCATTTTTTATGACGTGGCAATTTATGTGGTAGGTGACGTGGCATGCCACATCAGCAATTTTTTTAACCTAGTTAGTGTTTTTTAACTGGGAGTATTTTACAAACAAAAGTGAATAGTTCGGATTCTTATTGGTGATTAAATGAGTTGGGATTATTATTGGCCAATAACAGTGAGTTGGGATTATTTAAATCCAATTTGCCTAAAAAGAACCAACATAAGAAAGTTATGAAAAGGCATGACAAGCTTAGTTAAAATTTAATTATATATACTTGATCACATAAAAACCCATTCCCACAAAAGTGAGTTTTGAGCCTTTATTGAGCATACAAATACACATCTTTAAACTAAATGCTCATTTCTCGTTTCTTGTGTAAATAGCCGCTTGGTTCTTACAACTCTAGAACTTGCCACGACAATGCATTCCCGGTACTTACCAACTTAAACCCGAGTAAGTAAATGATGGAGGCATTAGGACTAACCCTTTTTATTTCTACACCATTATTTTTCTTTTTTTTACCACCTACCCAAAATACCCCTAGTTAACCCCGTTGAGCCTAAACCTTTTCATTTCTTAACCCAAACCAAACACCCTTTTAACCACCAAAACTTTTTTTTTATTTTTAAGCCTTTGTTTTAGTAACAAGCTCAGTTTTTCGTATGACTTTCAAAAAAAAAATGTTGATGATGAAGCAAAAGAAATAAACAAGCAAGTTCATCAAAAATAACTTTGTTTGAATTATGGCTTCATCAAAATAAAAATTGCAAAAATAAAAAGTCTTACGAAAACCGATACTTGTTACGCTTTTCGCCCTTTTTTCTACTAACCACTAACCCAACGACCTACCTTTAACCCAAGCCTAACCCTTCACCCCAAAAGTCCTCTTGATATTTACAAAGGTATATAGTTAAAAAGGAGGAGGATTGATTGCTTGGCAAGCCTATGGTAGGAGTAAGTTTCATGCCGCTCTCGAGTGATTGACTTAAATACATCTTCGGCCGAGTGTTGAGTGATCCCCCGTGAGGTATGTGAACTTGTATATAAATAGATTTTTAAAAAAGGCATGTTATGCCCTAAATAAGTAATTTATCTTATGAAAAGTTTTAAATAAATCATGAAAAGTTTTAAATAAATCATGACGAATAAAATTGGAGTTGTATGAAAGAATTAGATGATCAAACGGAAACGGTGAACTACATTGATAACAGACCTAGGACGTCGGGTCCTCCAACGGGTACCTACAACCAAGGATGGCGTAACCACCCAAACCTTGGTTGGAGAGATCCCGGTAATAGTAGTAACCAACAAAACCAACGAACTAACTTTCAACAACCACAAAATTTTTCTCAACAACAAGGTGGACGAGAAAGGCTTGAAGATACTGTATCTCGCCTCATCTCCGACACCGAAAAGAAAAACTCGGATCGATTTCAGCAATTGGAATCGAATTTCAGAAATCAACAAGCTATTATTCAAAACATTGAAAAACAATTAAATCAAATAGCTCAAAATTTCTTCGAGAGACCACAAGGCGCGTTACCAAGTAATACCGAGTGCTCAGCCTTTATTCAAAATTTCTCCTAACTCAAATGCCTAAATATTCAAAATTTATGTGGGACTTCCTCACCCATAAAAGGAAAATTGGATCATTGCAATTAGTTAACTTAGGTGAAGAATGCTCAGCCTTACTACTCAACAAACTCCCGCAAAAGAAGCTTGACCCTAGAATCTTCACAATTCCTTGCTCGATTGGGAAATCCCCCATTCGTACTGCACTAGCCGATCACGGGGCAAGCATCAACCTCATGCCCTCATCAATGTTCAATCTACTCGGCTAAGGAAAAACAAGTCCTACAAAAATAAGCATACAACTCGCCGATAGATCCGTCAAATATCCACAAGGTGTCGCTGAAAATCTATTGGTCAAGGTCGGCGAAATTAACATGAGGCAAAGACGTTGGGTTGAACTGTTGAATGATTATGATTGTGAGATCAAGTATCACCCAGGGAAGGCGAATGTGGTCGCCGATGCCCTGAGTTGGAAAGAAAGGATCAAGCCCATAAGGGTTAGCGCTTTAGAGATGATTGTCCAGACAGACCTCTCATTGCGCATTCGTGTCGCGCAGAGAGAAGCTCTTAAAGAAAGGAATATTGAGGATGAGTATCTCCGTGGGATGGAGAAGCAGTTGGTACCAAACGAGGAAGGAACTTTGTGCTTCATGAAACAAATTTGGGTTCCTTTGTTTGGTGGTTTGAGAAATGTTATTTTTGATGAGGCTCACAAGTCACGGTACTCGATTCATCCAGGAGCGGATAAGATGTACCAAGATCTAAAGGATTTCTATTGGTGGCCAAGGATGAAAGGCGATGTTGCGATATATGTTGGTAAATGTTTAACTTGCACCAAAGTGAAAGCCGAGTACCAGAAGCCTTCAGGTCTTCTGCAGCAACCTGAAATACTCAAATGGAAATGGGAACATATTTCCATGGACTTCATAACAAAATTGCCAAGGAAGCCCAAGGGCCACGATACGATTTGGGTAATAGTAGACCATCTAACAAAGTCTGCGCACTTTTTGCCAATCAAGGAAAAAGACAACACGAGTAAACTTGCTGAAATAAACATGAGGGAGATTGTTGCACGACATGGAGTGCCTCTCTCAATTATCTCTGATAGAGATGGATGCTTCGTGTCAAGGATTTGGCAATCCTTTCAAGAAGCATTTGGTTCTCAGCTGAATCTGAGCACTGCCTTTCATCCGCAGACAAACGGACAGAGCGAACGAATGATTCAAACATTAGAAGACATGTTGCGAGCTTGCGTAATGGATTTAGGTGGAAGTTGGGACACTCACCTACCATTGGTTGAATGTTCATACAATAACAGTTATCATGCAAGCATCCAAGCCGCACCATTCGAAGCTCTCTATGGATGCAAGTGCTGATCACCCTTATGTTGGGCTGATGCAGGTGATAGACAGTTAGTTAGTCCAGAATTGGTCCAGGAAACGACAGACAAGATTGCACAGATCCGAGAGCGCATCAAAGCGGCTCGTGATCGACAAAAGAGTTATGTGAACCTGAGGAGGAAACCTCTGGAATTTGAGGTTGGGGATATGGTTCTGTTGAAAGTTTCACCCTGGAAGGGTGTGGCACGCTTTGGGAAGCGTGGAAAGTTGAATCCTCGATACATTGGTCCATTTAGAATCCTACAAAGGATTGGGATTGTAGCATACAAATTGGACTTACCTGCTGAACTCAATTGCGTTCATGATACATTTCATGTATTGTCATTCCTGCCGACGAAGTTTATATTGACGACACACTCCACTTTACTGAAAAACCCGTTGAGGTTACGGATTGGAAGGTTAACAAGACACGCCGGAGTAGTGTGAAACTCGTCAAGGTTCGATGGAATGCACGACATGGGCCAGAATTCACGTGGGAGCGTGAGGATCGCATGAAGGAAAAATACCCACATTTATTTCCCAAGACCCCTGCATCTAGTAGCAGAACTAAAATTTCAGGACGAAATTTCTCTAACAGGGGGAGAATGTGACAACCCTAAAAAATTACAGGTATCCGTACAAATTAATTAATATTTAAATTGTGCTTAATGACTATGCTTGATCTCAACTGATGATTAAACTGCTTTCTGATTTCTGTTACATACATACATATGCATCACATTCATATTTTCACTCCATTTATCACACACAGACTTTAGTGACAAACTTGATGCACAAAGCACGGTTAGCACAGTGAGCGGATAACTCAGACACATACTGACAATGCCAGCACATAGACAGACACTATATTGAGGCTCAGTATGAGCCAGGGACAAGGTACTACACTTGTATGGAGTGTAGGGAAGTAAGGACCATGAGACTGCGTCACTAGGTGATAGTCTAGGTGCCGGAATGTGCCTAAAACTAGGGATGGCAATGGGTCGGGTTTGGGACGGGTTTAGGTAATCCCAAACCCAAACCCGATTAAATAAACCTATCCCAAACCCGTCCCAAAACCCGTCGGGTTTCTATCGGGTAAACACCCGTCGGGTATCGGGTAAACCCACGGGTTTCGGGTAAACCCATTAATCTAAAAAAAAATTACCCATTGGGTATACACGATCCAAACCCGGCGGGTACCTATCGGGTAACTACTAAAGCATTATCATTATGAAAATATATCAAATAATGGCAAAGTATATAAAATAAATACCTCAATGTAAACAAAAAAATTCAAATTCATAGATGGCAAAAATATTCGCACAGTAACTATAATGGCATTGTTTTAATTTTAGTCTTCTTTTTATTTAATTTAAGTCGTATCACACAGTAACTATAATGCATCTATTAAATTCATGTGGAACTAATACATATAATATCTAGAAAAGCAAGTATTGTCGTCTTTTCAAACATTATAAAGAAAGAACCATAGGCAAATCACATAACTCAAAAGTCCATAAACAATCAGCCGAACAAAGACCCAAGAAAAAGTTAACGTATAACAACTAAAAAACGGTAATATTATAACTAACTATATCTTTTCAAACAACAAAAAAAACTAATTATAAAAAAAGGCTATGCATATTTATATATAAAAAATAGAAAGAATATAGGGTAAATGGGTCGGATAAACGGGTATACTTTATCGGGTAATCGGGTCGGGTAAACGGGTATATCATTAAATCCCAAACCCATCCCAAACCCGCGAAAAAAAACAAAACTATTCACATACCCGGTCCCAAACCCGATTACTAGACCCAAACCCGTCCCAAATGATTCGGGTTTCGGGTTTACCCATCGGGTTCGGGTTCGATTGCCATCCCTACCTAAAACCCACTTAAAGTGCAGAATTCTGCACTTAATAACAAAATTCAGCATTTAATCATGCTAGTCACTTGCAAAAATATGGCAAAATGGTCCTGTATACTTTCCTAAGTGCCGGGAATTGATTGTGACACAAAAAGCTATATAAAAGACACTTTACGGAATAATTAAGCACTTTAACGGAACTATACCAAACCGAACAACCGGACATTACCTGGAACACTAAAATATTATCAGAAACATTGTTTCACTTTTTTTGAGCTAGTTATGGTCCCCGAGCACTATAACACTTTACATAATACCCGGTACACGCTAAACACTAGACATAACATTAAACTCCCACTAATTAACTTATTTACCCACAAATTTACGTCTTACCCCCCCCCCCCCCTCGTGTGTAACCGTCCCCATGGGACCCCCTTTACAAGGTTTTTGTAAATTTTGCAAATCCCCATATAACTACCTAGGAAATGTGAAGTTCATGATTGTACTTCCACTAAACATTAATACTTACACTTAGCACCCCATGAACACCTTCTTACTCTCAAATCTTTCATCTTACCCCTTCCCCCTTGGCTGGATTCGGTTCATGCATGACCCCACCACAAGACTTTTGAAAATTTTCCATATTCCCCATAACATCTTTTTTTGGTTTTAGTAAAATCTTGTGTGTACTTCAAGAAGCATAAGTCCCAATGGATATTAGAATTTGTGTATTAATAACCATCATCATCTTCCACTTATCAAGACACCACAACAATTCCTTTCCCCCTCTTACAAGGCTACGGCCGAACCCCCTTGTCACCACCATCAAATTTTCGATTCTTGTTCAAGTGCTCCAAGCTTACCTCAAGGTGTATCAAGGTGAATCACGAAGTGTGGAGCTCACAGATCGTCAAGGACCTCCCTCGTGCGCTTTTATCCACCCGTTTTCTCTAGTGTTTCTTCCCTAGCTTCAAAGCTAGTAGTAAGCCTCTTTGATCCTCATTTACTTCTCATTTATGGTGGTTAATAGTTAGATCATGATGAAAATACAAGAACAAAAAGAAAAAGATCATAAACAAAAGTCTTACACATAAAGTTAAAATGATGATGTAATAAGATGAAAACTAGATAAAATGAAGTTGTTTTGTCATGTCGTTGATCACGTGTTGTTTATTTGATGATTGCTAGCAATAGGATGTTTAACATCATGGTTGAACTTGTTAAAGTAAGATTAAAAACTTAAGTTAACAAGTTCGGAGGTGATTAGTGATCTACATAAAAGAATCACCTCAATGTTTCAACATAAACTTGGTAACATAGTGAGTTCTTGAAAAATAAACAAACTAAGTGAGTAGATGGTTGTATGGACCCGAGGTCTACAAATGATTTTTCTAGACACACCAAGTTAAAAGACGGGTCTTTTGAAAAGTCATAATTCTTACACTATTTTTGGAAGGAAATAAGTTTATGAATACTAGTAAGACATGAAAAGGTGGTAAATGGATATTTTTGTAAAATAAGTTCACAAGTTGTGAACATCTAAAAATCCCGAGAACGAGAGTTTTACAAAAATAAACACACTTTGGAGGGTAACTGAACCCACTAAACACCCCACTAAGTTACTACGCGTTTTTACGAAAAACCAAGTTCATGTTATTATGTAAAGTGCATTGTTTTTGCACTTGGTTAGTGTAATGTTGTTCAATAACTTGTTGTTGGTTGATTTAAATGATTTCCGAAAAGAAAATGATATGCTAATAAGCATGGGCACCTCCATTTACAAAGGAAACTCTGGCGAAATTTTCTAAAATTCCAACACTTAGAAAATATTTTTTTTCTAAACAAGTGTTACAAGTATATTTTATAACTTGTGTTTCGAATATAAACTTCGCCATAATATTTGTTACAAAAATACAAAGTATCGGAGGTTGATTTTTGTAAATAAAAATGGGTAAATATATATTTAGAATATATATTTTATACTAAGACACTTGTGTGAATATTTGCAAATTTTGTGAACTAGTTATATTATTTTAGGGTAAAATAATATAACTTAACAAATACCATGGAAATTACAACTCCAAAATAATACAAAAAATATCAAGGAATAGAATATTTAAGTTACACACACTCGGTATCAAGAAACCGAATGTTAAGACACAACTTATAAAATATTCCGCAAAATACTCTTACACATATATTTTTGGTAAAATATTATTTTGGAAGCTAAAGAAGTAAAATATATTATTTTTTGGAAAAATACATATATTTTGGGAATAAGTTATTTTGGACAAATGAGTTAAATATATCTTTCTAAGTGGGACTTAAAATATATTTTTGAAACTACAAATAGACATGTATAAATACCCCCATTCTTGGGAAGGAAATACGCATATAAAATACTTGAGAAGTATGGATACGAAATAGTTGCCTAACCATTATTCCAAAACCCTAAAAACAAAACTTAAGTTAAAATAATAATTATTATTTTAACGAGAAGCTACAACTTGGAATAATATCAAAGTAACGTAACTCAAACACATAAATACAAAAGCAAGGCACGGTCCGTTCGTCTAATGGACAATAGTACGTTGTAGGTTGTCGCGTGGCGGACCAAGTTTGAGTTGACGATACGATTCAGGAGACGCATTACGGTGAGTTCATGTCCCCCTTTTCTCTTAACTATTTTCAGTTTTATACTTCGGGGGTGGAATACATGTTACAATAATTACAGACGCTTTTATACATGGTATGGTTAGCTTAAGGAGGGTTTAGACGCTTAGATCATGTGAAAGGTGGGTACAACACTTAAGGCCATTAATCCTCGTCGTAGGACCGAGGGACATGAGTGATAGATCTATTTGGGTGTAGCGAGCCCACACCCATGAGGCCAGGGTGGCCCATAGTGGTGACTGTGTCTTACAGCCGGAGGCCCGGTACAAATTTGCTAGGTTTGAGTACTTCCTGCACCGTTTCACACATACAAGTGGCTTTGCAACCCATTGGTAATCTCTTTTTCCTTAATTGCTACAAACCAGGGATTTTCATACATACAGACACATTACAAAGGTTTATACATACTCACTTACACATGAACTCGCTCAACTTTTGTTGATTTTTCAAACTACATGTATTTCACGAAGCTAGCGGATCTGGCGGAGTATGCATATGTCTAGCTGCGTTGAATAAAAGATGTCATCCAAGGTAGTAGGTTTAAGAGGTGTAACCATTACCTGGACGGGTCACATGTCTTTAAACCACGTTTTATTTAAAGTCTTTTGTTGTGTCTTATGAACACGTTTAAAACAAGTATGGTTTGTAACTTATCTTAGGTGTCGACATTTTCAAATCAATGATGTTGTGGTATTATTAAACTTAATGAATGGATGAACATCTTGTGTTTTTATCATATAGCATTGTTATGATTGTTGCTATGGTATTAAGAAGTCACACCAAATAAACCCACGCTTCCGCAAAAGCCAGGGTGTGACACCAGAGGAGCATGTAGCTCAGTACAGAGAAAGGATGGAGATCAATCCAATTCTTGAGAGGGTAAAAGAAGCATGTCTATGCAAGGGTTTTGGATCCACACTCATAGGATCGGCTCTTAAATGGCTGCTAAGTCTTCCCCCTTACTCTATTACTTCATTTGCTAATATAGTTAATCTGTTTAATAGCCAATTCTCATGTAGTAGAAAGTTTGAACGTTTAACTAGTGATCTATATAGGGTAACACAAGGTCAAAATGAATCGCTTAGAGATTACATCACTAAGTTTAGTAAAGAATCCTTAGACATTCCTAATCTGGATATTGCTACGGCTGTGGAAGCCTTTAAAATGGGTTTGCTTAGGGATTCATTATTCTTTGATGATCTTGTTATAACCCCATGCAAGAATCTTGATGAAGTGAGAACCAGGGCCCTTAGATTCATCCGATTAGAGGATGATAAAAGGATCCAGGAAAGACTGGCATGATCCTCGAAGCAGGAGAAACAAGGATCCTACTTCAGGAACAACAAGTCCAAACCTTACAACAAGTATGACAACCAGAACGTGCATGCAGTAGAACAGGAAGAGGATGTTGAGGATTATCCTCCCATTCCTGAATAATGTTTTTCTGTTGATAACAATGAACTAATTCTTGCATTGCAGAATCTAGGTGAGAAAGCAAGATAGCCAAGGAAAAGTGATAAACCAGCCGCAACAAAAGACAAGTCCAAATGGTGTGCATATCATGAGGATTTCGGACATCTCACTGAAGAATGTATTGCACTAAGAAAAGAGATTGGTTACTTGTTGAGCAAGGGGCACTTGAAGGAGCTTTTGGGAAGAAAAAAGTCAAGGATCCAGGATCCTGAAAAGGTTCCAGAAAGAGCTCATGCTCCTCCGGCAGATGCACAAGTTATAAACTTCATATCTGGTGGATAAGACATTTGTGGTACTTCCTTTTTAGCAGCCAAAAGACATGCCAAGGAAACCAAGATGGATAATGGGGACAGAGCCATCCGGACCTCTACTGTTACTCAGGAGAAAGTCATAACTTTTGATGAGGATGATCGTGTTGATGTTCAGGATCCTCATCATGATGGTCTTGTCATTACTTTGTTCATTTCTAACCATTTTGTTCGCAGGATCCTAATAGATGGAGGAAGCTCGGTGAACATCTTTCAGCTTGATGTCCTAAAGAAAATGAACATCCCTGAATCGGATATTGTCCCAAGATCCTCAGTTCTTGTGGGATTCAGCGGAGAAACCAAGAATACATTGGGGGACATTAAACTTCCCATCGACATTGAAGGACTTCATTCTTATCAAAAAAATTGTGTTATATATTGCTTATCTTGTTGCAATTTTATCCTTGGCATGCCATGGATACATGACATGAAGGCAGTTGCATCTACATATCATCAATATGTGAAGCTTCCTAGTCCATAGGGGGTGATAAAGATTGAGAGTGATCTACAAGAAGCAAAGAATTGCTATACCTCATTAATGAAGCCAGCCTCAAGATCAAGGGAGCAATAGCAACTAAAGTATCCTCCAAGAGACGTCTTGGAGGCAAGAGAGCAGGATGTGAAAGATATCCTTATGGATCCTCATGATCTTGAATCCAAAGTCTTCATAGGATCAGGGATCCTCAGCGATATCGAACAGGATTTGGTATCCTTCCTTAAAAGGAGAAAAACTACCTTTTCCTAGAAGCATGAAGACATGACAGGTATCTATAAAGATATAATTACTCATAAACTTGGCATTGACAGGTCATTCAAGCCCATACATCAAAAGAGGAGAAAGTTTGCACCTGAGAGGAATGCTATTATCCAGGAGGAGGTAGATAAATTACTCCGAGCAGGTATGATTACAGAGGTTAAGCATCCAAGATGGTTAGCCAATGTGGTTGTTGTTCAAAAGAAAAATGGAAAGTGGAGGGTATGTGTCGATTTCACTGATTTAAACAAGGCATGCCCCAAGGATCCTTTCCCATTACCCCACATTAACTCCATGGTGGATGCTACCGCGGGTCATGAGTTGTTGACTTTTATGGATGCTTCATCTGGATTTCAACAAATTCAGATGGAACCATCTGATCAAGAGGATACAACCTTTATGACCCCAACTGGTATCTATTGTTATATTGCTATGCCATTTAGACTAAGGAATGCAGGTGCTACTTATCAAAGGCTAGTCAATACGTTGTTTAAGGAACAAATAGGACACACTATGGAAGTCTATATAGATGACATGGTGGTTAAGTCCAAGAGAGCTGAGGATCACCATAGAGACATGGAGGAAGCAGTCAATATCCTTGACAAATTCAATATGAAGTTGAATCCTTCAAAGTGTCACTTTGGTGTTAAAGCAGGCAAGTTCCTAGGATACATGGTAACAAAAAGAGGCATTGAAGCAAGTCCAGAGAAAATCAAGGCAATTGTGAATATCAAATCTCCTGCCAATGCCAAGGATGTGCAAAGGTTCATAGGGAGGATCCCAGCCTTGAATAGGTTCATATCCAAGTCATCAGAAAAGTGCAAGGAATTCTATGACATTTTGAGAAAGAACAAGAAATTTGAATGGACTGAAAAGCATGAAAATGCTCTCAAAGCCCTTAAGGATTACCTATCCTTAACTCCTGCCTTGATGAAACCAGAAAAAGGGGATATATTATCCTTGTATCTAGCAGTATCCTCTAAAGCAGTAATTGCGGTCCTTGTTAAGGATCATGAAGGTACACAACATCCTTTCTATTATGTAAGTAAGAGTTTGCTTGATGCTGAATCCAGGTATTCACATTTAGAAAAACTTATCCTTGCTTTGATTATGACATATACTAA
This sequence comes from Helianthus tuberosus, assembly GCA_030545235.1. Taxonomy (NCBI): domain Eukaryota; kingdom Viridiplantae; phylum Streptophyta; class Magnoliopsida; order Asterales; family Asteraceae; genus Helianthus; species Helianthus tuberosus. The sequence continues at coordinate 170,299,999 of CM060351.1, read as the reverse complement.
GTTAAGACATTATTTTGAAACTCATGCCATTATTGTTAAGACTAACTTTTCAATTAAGAATGTTCTCAGGAAACCTAAAATATTAGGAAGGATGGCTAAATGGGCAGTGAAGCTTAGTGCTTATGATATAAGATATGAACCAAGGACTGCCATCAAATCTCAAGCCTTAGCTGATTTTGTGGCAGATTTTAGTAGTGACTTGCAAAGGGAAGCTGAGTTAGAAGTTCAGCAGCTTGAAGAGACTAAGGATCCTTGGATACTCTTCACCGATGGAGCATCTAATGTCAAAGGAACAGGACTTGGAATACTACTAAAATCGCCACGGGGGGATATAATACCCCACTCCATAGCTTGTGAGTTTCAAACTACTAATAATGAGGCTGAGTATGAAGCCTTGATAGCTGGTTTGCAAATTACCAAGCATATGAGGATCAGGTATCTTGAGGTACATGTAGATTCACTGTTAATTACTAATCACTTTAATGGATCATATGTTGTTAAAGGTGAACGACTAATCAAACATCTAGAGATAGTCAAGGAATTGGCACTCTCTTTTGTTCCCTTTAGTTTGACACAGGTTCCCAGGGAAGAAAATGCAGAAGCTGATGCATTTGCCAACCTAGGATCATCCTTAAAAATTCCAGAGGATATCAAGATCCCTATCATCCATATTTTGGCTCCTGCTATTGAGGATCACATAACTATGGAGATAGAACAGGATTCTGCTGTGGTTCCTAGTGATGGTGCGCAGTCTCATTCAGGATCATGGATCCTTCCAATCATGAGATATATACAACATGGAGAGATCCCTATAGGAGAAAACCCCAGGGCTTTCAAAATCAAGGTATCTCAATTTACAATATTAAATAACATGTTATATAAACGATCTCTTGCAGGTCCATATCTAAGATGCATAGAGGATCCTGAAATTCAAGAAGTCCTAAAGGATTTTCATGAAGGAGATTGTGGAAACCACACTGAGGGCAGGGCATTATTCTCAAGGATCCTAAGGACAGGATACTATTGGCCTACAATGAAGAAGGATGTTGTGGATTATGCCAAGAAGCGTGATCCTTGTCAAAGACATAGTTATATCCTTCACCAGCCAACAGAGCTCCTGCACCCTATATCCTCTTCTTGGCCATTCATGAGATGGGGAATGGATATAGTTGGTAAACTCTCGAAAGAACCAGGAGGAAAGGTATTCATGCTTGCCATGACTGATTACTTCTCTAAGTGGATAGAGGCTGAAGCCTTTGCTCAAGTCAGGGAGAAAGAAGTGATATCCTTTATTAAATGAAATATCATTACTAGATTTGGTATTCCTTCTGAAATTATTTGTGACAATGGATCCCAATTTATTGGGAGTAGAACTACTAACTTTTGTGATAGCTGGGGGATTAAGATGATAACATCAACACCAGTCCACCCACAAGCTAATGGTCAAGAAGAATCATCCAACAAGATCATCATCAACAACTTGAAGAAGAAGCTTGGATCTAAGAAAGGAAAGTGGGCAGAAGAAGTACCTTATGTACTATGGGCTGATAGGACAACTCCCAAGAATGCCACTGGCCAAACTGCATTCTCTTTAGTATTTGGAGCAGAATCAGTGATCCCTACAGAGATGGTGGTTCCTACTGCAAGAACAAGCATTCGTGATCCTGAAGGAAATGTTGAAAACCTGGTTCAAGATTTGGATACCATAGAAGAACTCAGGGATTTAGCAAGGATAAGAATGGCTAGTTATCAACAAAGGATGGCTGGAGCCTACAATAAGAATGTCAGGATCAGGAAGTTCCAAGTTGGTGATATGGTATTGAGGAAAGCATTTCAGAATACCACCAATCATGCTGATGGAAAGCTGGCACCAAAGTGGGAAGGCCCCTACCTAATTGAAGCTGAGGTAGGAAAGGGGGCATATCGATTGCTAACAATGGAAGGTGATTTGCTACCAAGAGCTTGGAATGCTGTCCACTTGAAGAAATACTTCATGTAATAAGGAACCGTGATCCTTAGCAATATTCAAGACTGATATCCTCGAAGGATCCTAAGAGGATAGATGATCCTCATTCTGGTAATGAACTAAGTCCAATCCATTTAATTCTTTAGTTATCCTATATATAAGGAGAAGGATCCTGGATCCTTTATCCTTCTTTCACTTCGTTCTGAGTTTTGTAGAAGGTTGATATATCCTTAACAAAGGATTGAGCATCCACAGAAGTATCCAGTTATTTGGACTTGACCCCAGTTTTTTGGGCTTGACCCCAGTTATTTGGGCTAGTCCCCAGTCGTTGGGCCTGTCCCCAGTATCGCCAGCAGCGCACGATGATCCTGGTACAGTTCATGGCAATGGGACCAGTACTCGCTTTAGGGGCTGACAATTTCATTGTACTGGCTGTATCCGGGATCCTATGTATAATGGTAGACGTACCATACATCCGTTCCTAAGGTTTCTAACGTTTTCACGTTAGCTAAGGTTTTGGCATTTTCATGTCACTAAGTTTGGATAGTCTCCAGTGAGGGCCATACTCCAGTTTACACAAGATCCTTTGGGCTTGTCCCCAGTTTTTTTTTTTTTTTTTTTTTTTTGGGGGGGGGGGGGGGGGGGCTTGTCCCCAGAATTGTTGGGCTTATCCCCAGTTGCTAACTTTTCTCTTATATTGGCTTAGTCCCAAGTTATGTTCCATTTCAGGTTTTTGAAGCTAAATAGCTAAGGATCCTTGATCCTTACCTTTTACTAAGGTTTGTCTTTTGGTTATCCTGATTGTAAATGTTAAAGGTTTAGGATCCTAACTTGAATTCTCAGGTATGATCCTTAATCATTTTAGTTTAGTACTTTATTTGTCTAAGTGACCCTTATTCTTTGACAACATCTTGCATGATCCTTAAGTCAGATCACTTTTTGAATTCTTCGATTATAGGATATTTGATCCTTGATCATATCCTAAATTTTTTGACTTAATTTACCAACCTTTTATTCTTAACTTATGAATTCAAACAAAGTGTATAATAGCAACTGGAAGGTAAAATATTCACAAATGTAACAACAGTTAAGATAGTCAAACGATTAAGATTTTATTTACCAAAAGTTAAACCCTTTAAAGGTTGTCAAAACTGCCAACCCAAGTTTCTACCAGCAAAACGTGGCCCATCCACTTGGGTTGGCAAAGGGTGTCCATATTTAACAAGGTCCAAGTGCAGGAAATAAAGGCGGAAGGATAACAAGTGGCTTCATCCCCCAAACAGAGGATCCATCCACCACCCATTATCCTACCTATTGTCCAAGGATCCATGATCCTCAACCCTAAAAACTACTGTCTAAGTTATTACATACCAACCATTGTTCAGAAAAACATCATCAAAACAAAAACCACTACCGAACTATAAAAAATGGGCTCCAGCCGCGTCTAGATAAATCCATCATCGACCATTTCTGCAGCTCACACCTTCGCTGCATCACCATCACCATCATCTCCTGCCCCAGCATCACCAGCTTGATCCTTAGCCCCGCTGCCACTTGCCTCAAGCATCAAGACCGCTCCAGCCTCTTCTTCATCATCCAGCTCAGCCAGCCTAGCCTTCCAGCCCTCCAGGTCCCAGTTGGTCCTTTCAAAGCCAGGATCCTGAGCTTCCTAGGCCATCTGCAGTTTGGTCTTGTACATAGCAATGGTAGTAGAGAGCTTAGCGTCCTCCATCACCTCATTCTTCTCTTGATCAGCAGTGATCTGGGCCATGACTACCTACTTCTTTGCCAAGTTAAGCTCCTTCTCAAGGTGAGAGATGGTCTCATCCTTAGCCAGGAAGATCTTCTGGAAGTCCAGCTCCATCATCTCAGCCTCTTCAACATAGGCATCAAAGAGCATCTGGATCTCAGCTTCAAGGTTATCAGCTTCAGTGGACTTCCTCTTCTTTCCTCCCTTGCCCTTGGAGGTGACAGGCTTTGGAACTGGAACGCTTGGGCTAGTAGCAGATCTCTTCTTTCAGAACCAGGGAGCGACAGTGATGCTGAAGCGAGTGGCTGACTTTGAGGATTTTCCAGCGCCTATCAATGCAAAACAACAGATAAGTATTCTTGTTTTATTTTCATTTAAACATTTAATCATAAACAAACTTGGATACTTACTTGACATTGTGACTGAGCCGGAGGACACTTCTTGAGAATCCTTTGTGTTTGCTTGGAATGATCTGATTGCAGGATCAAGGCTCCAGAAAGCAGCGATCCTTTCTTTGGTTGCAGGTGATTGAATGATATGAGAGATCGAGATAGCTGCACAAAAAACAGATAAAGGGGTCAGTTATCCTCAACAGAAATAGGATTATCCTATGATCCTCCTATAAGGATCCTCTATCCTACCATGGGTGATCCACTCTTTGGGAAGATCCTTCCCATCAGGGATAGAATCCCTCCTAACGAAGAAAAAACGCTTCTTCCAGTTGGTGTCATTCTTTGTGGTCTTGAGGATTGGGTGTGCATCACCGGGTTTATGTTTGAATAAGTAGCGGTGTGAACCATGGCTCACAAGGTTATACAGTTCAACCATTTCTGACATCCACAACTCTATGCCTTCTTGCTCAATGATATTCTCTAGGGTATATAAAACCCTCCACATCATCGGCATGGCCTGGATGTAGCACATGCCGGTAAGAGAAAAGAAGGATTGGGTGAAGGCAGGGAAGGGATAGGAGAATCCTATCAGAAATGGGGTAGCCGGAAAAGCAACCCAGGTGTTCGAGACAGAATCGCTTTTGGCATTAGGTTCAAAAGGCTTGAAGACGGCATCCGCCGGAAAACAGTGACGGATCCGGTCGATCTCTGGATCAGTGAAGCTGAAGAGTTCCTTCGAAAGATTTTTGATAATCCCTTCTTTTCAAAGGACTATCTTTCTGGTGATCCTTGGCGGGGGATGATCGTAACTTCATTATGAACTAAAGATTTTGAAGAAGAACAGACTAAGAAGATGAAGAGAGAAGGAGGAGAGAGATAGCTGATAGATCTTTGAATGAGGATTTAAAGGGAGTATCGCTCGAATTTAAATGCACATTGATCCTTATCTCTAACCAATATATAATGATGATTCTGCAGGATTGTCACTTCAATGACGTATGGTGTGTAAAGGCTAGTTTGACTCAAACGGCTATAATTCCGTTGGCTAGTTGGTCGCAGATAAGATTAAAAAATATAACTCGTTAATTTAAATTTTACTCCTCATATTTTGGGGGCAATTGTTAGGGATAGATTTTCTATACCTAAGGATCACGGATCCTCAAATACTGTCAGGATCACGGATCCTCAATTCTGTTTGAATTAAGGATCCTCAGAAGGTGTTGCAGGATCAGGATTCAGGATCCTTATTGTTATCCTTATACTAACGGTTGCCTTCATTATGTTTAAGTTTGTTTTGCAGGAATATACGCATTGACCAAGTCTTGCCGATATTCTTGGGGAATATGCCTTCAATATTCCGCACGTGCTTGGCTTTGTGAACGTTATGGAGATCGTGGGAAGCTTGCACATTTAGCGGATAGTTAGTTATCTAGTTATTTCTAATTTTAAAAAGGGGATAACAAGCTTGAATTAGAACAATTGTCTAAGTTAGCTAACACTCTCACTCTCGCAAGCTCTCAACAGTTCATTTGGCGATTTCATACACATTGCACTATAGTGATCCTTGTAACAAGCTGGTTATCATCCCGAGTTATAAGAATCATTTGTTTAATTATAGTTGGTGATCGTTAGTTTCCATCACCCGAGGTTTTTTATGCCGGAGATCAACTCTTGATCAAGGGCTTTTTCCTCGTATAAATCCTTGTGTCACTTGTTCATTTCATTTTGCAAGTTATTTATACATTTGTTCATTGATTCAAGCATCACACCTCACAACAAAAGATTTGGTTGCATTATCCTTGCTTGATTTTTGACCAAAACAACAGGTATATCTAAAGATATAATTACTCATAAACTTGGCATTGACAGGTCGTTCAAACCCATACATCAAAAGAGGAGGAAGTTTGCACCTGAGAGGAATGCCATTATTCAGGAGGAGGTAGATAAGCTGCTCAGAGCATGTGCTACTTATCAAATGCTAGTCAATATGATGTTCAAGGAACAAATTGGACATGTTTTGGTCAAAAACAAGCAATGACAATGCAACCAAACTTTCTGTTGTGAGGTATGATGCTTGAATTGATGAACAACAATAAGGATCACTATGAAATGTAATGAACAAGTGACACGAAGATTTATACGAGGAAAAAGCCCTTGATCAATGAATGATCTCCGGCATAAAAAACCTCGGGTGATGGAAACTACCGATCACCAACTCAAATTAAACAAGAAATGTGTTACAACTTCGGATGATAGCGAGATAATTACAAGGATCACTACAGTGTAACGTGCAAAAGGTGTATGAAAAGTGTATGAAATTTCTAAGCGATTTGCCGAGAGCTGGAGAGCAGTTGTTAGTGTGTGTGTAGCCAAAAATAGCCAAGTGTTTTCTATTTAGCTCGCTACCCCTTTTAAAAATGGAAAATATCTATGCTAACTAACATTCCGCAATTCGTGCAAGTCCCCCACGAACTCCATAACGTCCACTTTCAGGTAAGCACGTGCGGAATTAGTCATGGAATATGCTCCAGAAATATCGCCAAGACCAAGTCCAAGTCGGTACTCCTGCAAAACAACTACATATTCAATGTAGACAATCGTTAGTATAAGGATCCTTAAGATGATCCATGATCCTGATCCTGCAACACTTCTGAGGATCACCCATTCTAACAGAAGTAAGGATCACGAAACCCAACAGTAATTGAGGATCACTGATCATTTGGAAATCCTCCCCTAACAATTGCCCCCAAAATATAAGGAGTAAAAGTGTAAATAACGAGTCATATTTTCTATTCTTATCCGCAATCAATTAACGGATAACTAGCCGTTGTAATCGGACTAGCCGTTACGAGCATGACGTCACTGAAGTGACTATCCTGCAAGATCATCATTATAAATAGGAGTTAGAGATAGGAATCAATCTGCATTTAAATTCAAGAGAAACTCCCTTTAAATTCATATCTGAAGATCAAACAGGTATCTCTCTTCCTCTTCTTCCTTTACGTTTTCTTTCTCTGCTCCTTCTTTCTTCACCTTCTTCATAATCAAGATGATGTTAAGATCCTCACTGGCTAAAGATCACAAGAAGGACAGTCCTCTTAAGAGCCAGGGGATCATCAAAAATTTGGCGAATGAAAGGTGCTGCTTCACTGATCCACAAATAGACAGAATACGCCGTTGCTTTCCGGCGAACAATGATTTCAAGCCATTTGACCCCACCGTTCTAAGTGATTATATCTCTGAAACATGGGTACCTTTCCCTGAATTCACCCAGTCTTTCTTCTCCCTCACCGGCATCTCCTATATTCAAGCTATGCCAATGATCTGGAGGGTCTTGTATACCCTTGAAAGGATCATTGAGCAAGAAGGGATTGCTCTTGGAATGTCGGAGTTGGCAGAGATGTATGACCTTGTAACATTTGGATCCCACCGTTATCTACTCAAGCGTAAACCCGACGAAGAACACCCAATCTTCAAAGCCACTAAAAATGATACCAACTGGAAACGTCGTTTTTTCTTTGTCAGAAGGGATTCTATCTCTAATGGAAAGGATCTGCGAAGGAAATGGAGCACCCATGGTAGGATAGAGCATCCTGAGGAGGATCACCAGATGACCTTGTTCTTGTCTCAGGATCACTAATGTACTTTTGTTCCTTTTCTGCAAACCTGCCACGAAGGAAAGGCTTGCTGCTTTTTGGAGGCTTGATCCTGAAATAAGATCATTCAAAGCAAATACCCAGGATTCTCAAGAGGTATCCTCAGGTTCTGTCACGATGTCAAGTAAGTATCCTGTTTTTTGTATAGTTAAATGTTTAAATAAATAATTAAATAGAAATAGGAAGAGGTGGAAAGAAGAGGAAGACCTCTGAAGCTGAGAACCTACAAGGCTTGCCTCTGATCCGCCATCAGTTCCTCGAATACTTTGCCGATGTAAGGATCACTGACTTAACTTGATTATCCTACCCATTTGAGGATCATGTGATCCTAACTTTGTATTGTCTTGTTTGCAGAAATTTGCCAAAATCGAGGACTATGTCGGGAATGTTGAAGAGCTTGAGGAGAAATACTCTGACCTCCAAAAAGTGGTAGTGCTCAAGGATCACAAGATTGCCTCCCTTGAAAAGGATCTCAATGATGCCAAAACTCAGACAGCTGCAATTCTGATCAATGTTGATTATGAGAAGCATGAGATCACGGAGGATGCTAAGGTCTCCGCTGCCATTGCCATGTACAAGACCAAGCTACAGATGGCCCAAGAAGCTCAGGATCCTGCTTTTGACAGGAGCAACTGGGACTTGGAGGGCTGGAAGGCTAGGTTGGCTGAGTTGGAGGATGATGAAGAGGCTGAAGAGGTTCTGGCAATCGAGGCTAGTGGTAGTGGCAAGGATCAGGCGAAGGATACTGAAGCTGGAGAGGATGGTGATGCAGCGAAGGTGTAGGCTGCATGGATGGGCGATGAAGGACATTTCTAGACGTAGCCGGAGCCCATTTTTTAAGTTTGATAGTTTGTTTTGGTTATGGTGTTTTTGTTGAACAATGATGGGTTGTATCTGAACAATAGTAATTAGGGCTAAGGATCATGAATCCTTGAACAATAGGCAGGATAATGGGTGGTGGATGGATCCTCTTTTTGGGGGATGAAGCCACTCGTTATCCTTCCGTCTTTTATTTCCTGCACTTGTTAGACCAATGAATAATGGACACCCTTTGCCAACCCATATGGACGGGCCACGTTTTGCTGGTAGAAACGTGGGTTGGCAATTTTGACAACCTTAAAGTGTTTTAATGTTTTGTGAATAAAATAACTTTAACTTTTTGGCTTATCCTGTGTTGATATCCTTGTTAATATTTTACTTTCCAACTGTTGTGATGTTCATTTTGTTTAAACTTATCCAGTAAAGAAAAATTTAAGAAATGTCCCCAAAAAGTTTAGGATATGATCAAGGATCACATATCCCATAGTCGATTAGTTTTGAAAAGTTATATAGTTTAAGGATCACAAGTTCAGTTGTCAGAAGATAAGGGCTATTCAAATAAATAATGAATAAAATCAAAATAGTTAAGGATCATACTTGAGAATCCAAGTTAGGATTCTATCCTTTAACACTTATAATCAGGATAACCCAAAAGACAAACCTTAGTATAAGGTAAGGATCAAGGATCCTTGGTCATTTAGCTTCAAAAACCTGAAAGTGGATATAACTTGGGACTAAGCCAATATAAAATAAAGGTTAGTAACTGGGGACAAGCAAAACAATTCTGGGGACAAGCCCAATATACTGGGGACAAGCCCAAAAGGATAACTGGGGACAAGCCCAAGGATCGTACGTAAACTGGAGTATGGCCCTCACTGGCGACTATCCAAACTTAGTGACATGAAAATGCCAAAACCTTAGATAACGTGAAAACGTTAGAAACCTTAGGAATGGATTTATGGTACGTCTACCATTATACGTAGGATCCTGAGTATAGCCAGTACAATGAAATTGTCAGCCCCTAAAGCGAGTACTGGTCCCATTGCCATGAACTACACCAGGATCATCGTGTGCTACTGGCGAAACTGGGGACAAGCCCAAACTGGGGTCAAGCCCAAATAACTGGGGTCAAGCCCGAATAACTGGATACTTCTGTGGATACTCAATCCTCAGTTAAGGATACCTGAACCTTCAAAACTCAGAATCAAGTGAAAGGAGGATAAAGGATGCAGGATCCTTATCCTTATATAAGAGAATAAAAGAATGAAATAGTTTGAGATTAGAACGTTACCAGAATGAGGATCCTTTGTCCTGTAAGGATCCTTCAAGGATACTTGTCAAATGAGGATCATGGATCCTTGTCACATGAAATATTTCTTCAGATGGACAGCATTCCAAGCTCTTGGTAGCAGATCACCTTCCATTGTTAGCAATCGATATGCCCCCTTTCTTGCTTCAGCTTCAATCAAATAAGGGCCTTCCCATTTTGGTGCCAACTTTCCATCAGCAGGATTGGTGGTATTCTAAAATGATTTCCTTAATACCATATCACCAATTTGGAATTTCCTGATCCTGATATTTTTGTTGTAGGCTCCAGCCATCCTTTGTTGATAACTAGCTATCCTTATCCTTGCCAAATCCCTGATTTCTTCTATAGTATCCAAGTCTTGAACCAAGTTTTTGGCATTTTCTTCAGGATCACGAATGCTTGTTCTTGTAGTAGGAACCACCATCTCTGTAGGGATCACTGATTCTGCCCTAAATACCAAAGAAAATGGAGTTTGGCCTGTGGCATTCTTGGGAGTTGTCCTATCAGCCCAAAGCACATAAGGTAGTTCTTCTGCCCATTTTCCTTTTTTGGATCCAAGCTTCTTCTTCAAATTGTTGATGATGATCTTGTTGGATGATTCTGCCTGACCATTAGCTTGTGGGTGGACTGGTGTTGATGTTATCATCTTAATCCCCTAGCTGTCACAAAAGTTAGTAGTTCTATTCCCAACAAATTGGGAACCATTATCACAAACAATTTCAGAAGGGATACCAAATCTAGTAATAATGTTTCTTTTAATAAAGGATATAACTTCCTTTTCCCTGACTTGAGCAAAGGCTTCAGCCTCTATCCACTTAGAGAAGTAGTCAGTCATAGCAAGCATGAATACTTTTCCACCAGGTGCCTTAGGAAGCTTTCCAACTATATCCATTCCCCATCTCATGAATGGCCAGGAAGAGGATATAGGATGCAAGAGTTCTGCTGGTTGGTGAAGGATATTACTATGCCTCTGACAAGGATCACACTTCTTGGCATACTCTACAGCATCCTTCTTCATAGTGGGCCAATAGTATCCTGTCCTCAGGATCCTTGAGAATAATGCCCTGCCCCTAGTGTGGTTTCCACAATCTCCTTCATGGAAATCCTTCAAGACTTCTTGGATTTGAGGATCCTCAATGCATCTTAGATATGGTCCTGTAAGAGATCGTTTATACAATATATTATTTAATATTGTAAATTGAGATACCTTAATTTTGAAAGCCCTTGGGTTTTCTCCTGTAGGAATCTCTCCATGTTATATATATCTCATGATTGGGAGGATCCATGATCCTGAATGAGGTTGAGTATCACCACTAGGGATGATTGCAAAATCTTCTCCTATCTCCATAGCTACATGATCCTCGATAGAAGGGGTCAGGATATGGATAATAGGGATCCTGATATCCTCAGGGATCTTCAAAGATGATCCTAGATTGGCTAATGCATCAGCTTCTGCATTCTCTTCCCTTGGTACCTGTGTCAAACTAAAGGATACAAAAGAGAGTGCCAATTCTATTACTATCTCCAAATATTTGATTAGCTTTTCACCTTTAACAGCATAGGATCCATTAAAGTGATTAGTGATTAATAATAAATCTACATGTACCTCAAGATACCTGATCCTCATATGCTTAGCAATTTGCTAACCAGCTATCAAGGCTTCATACTCAGCCTCATTGTTGGTAGTTTGAAATTCACAAGCTATGGTGTGGGGTATTATGTCCCCCTGTGGCGATTTTAGTAGTATTCCAAGTCTTGTTCCTTTTACATTGGAGGCTCCATCAGTGAAGAGAATCCAAGGATCCTTAGTCTCTTCAAGTTGTTGGACTTCTAACTCAGCTTCCTTTTGCAAGTCACTACTAAAATCTGCCACAAAGTCAGCTAAGGCTTGGGATTTGATGGCAGTCCTTGGTTCATATCTTATATCATATGCACTTAGCTTCACCGCCCACTTAGCCATCCTTCCTGACATTTCAGGTTTCCTGAGAACATTCTTAATTGGAAAATTAGTCTTAACAATAATGGCATGAGTCTCAAAATAATGTCTCAATTTAGTAGATTCCATAATTAATGCAAGGATAAGTTTTTCTAAGTGTGAATACCTGGATTCAGCATCAAGTAAACTCTTACTTACATAATAAACAGGATGTTGTGTACCTTGGTGATCCTTAACAAGGACCGCACTTACTGCTTTTGAGGATACCGCCAAGTATAAGGATAATACATCCCCTTTTTCTGGTTTCATCAAAGCTGGGGCTGAGGATAGGTAATCCTTAAGAGCTTTAAGGGCATTTTCATGCTTCTCAGTCCATTCAAATTTCTTGTTCTTCCTCAGGATGTCATAGAATTCCTTGCACTTTTCTGAGGATTTGGATGTGAATCTGTTCAAGGCTGCGATCCTGCCTGTCAATCTTTGTACATCCTTAGCATTGGCAGGAGATTTGATATTCACAATTGCCTTGATTTGCTCGGGGCTTGCTTCAATGCCCCTCTTTGTCACCATATAGCCTAATAATTTACCTGCCTTAACACCAAAATGAAACTTGGAAGGGTTAAGTTTCATATTAAATTCATCAAGGTGATCCTCAGCTTTCTTGGACTTAACCACCATATCATCAATATAGACTTCCATAGTGTGTCCAATTTGTTCCTTAAACATCATATTGACTAGCCTTTGATAAGTAGCACCTGCATTCCTTAGTCCAAATGGCATAGCAATATAACAATATATACCAGTTGGGGTCATAAAGGTCATATCCTCTTGGTCAGATGGTTCCATCTGAATTTGTTGAAATCCAGATGAAGCATCCATAAAAGTCAACAACTCATGACCCGCGGTAGCATCCACCATGGAGTCAATGTGGGGTAATGGGAAAGGATCCTTGGGACATGCCTTGTTTAAATCAGTAAAATCGACACAAACCCTCCACTTTCCATTTTTCTTTTGAACAACAACCACATTGGCTAACCATCTTGGATACTTAACCTCTCTTATCATACCTGCCCAAAGTAGTTTATCTACCTCTTCCTGGATAATAGCATTCCTTTCAGGTGCAAACTTCCTCCTCTTTTGATGAATTGGCTTGAATGACCTGTCAATGCCAAGTTTATGAGTAATTATATCTTTAGATATACCAGTCATATCCTCATATTTCCAGGAAAAGGTGGATTTCCTCCTCTTAAGGAAGGATACTAGCTCCTGTTCGATGTCGCTAAGGATCCCTGATCCTATGAAGATCTTGGATTCAGGATCCTCAGGATCCATGAGGATTTCCTTCAAATCTTGCTCTCTTGCCTCCAAGACATCTCTTGAAGGATACTTTAATTGCTATTGCTCCCTTGGTCTTGAAGCAGGCTTCATTGATGAGGTATAGCAATTCTTAGCTTCTTGTTGATCACTCTCAATTTTCACCACTCCCCAAGGACTTGGAAGCTTTACACATTGATGATAGGTGGATGGGACTGCCTTCATGTCATGTATCCACGGCCTGCCAAGGATAACATTACAACATGATAAGCAATCTATAACACAAAACTTTTGATAAGAATGCAATCCTTCAATATAGATTGGGAGTTTGATGTCCCCCAATGTATTCTTAGTTTCTTCACTGAATCCCACAAGTACTGAGGATCTTGGGATAATATCAGACTATGGGATATTCATCTTCTTGAGGACATCAAGCTGAATGATGTTCACAGAGCTTCCTCCATCTATAAGGATCCTGCGAACAAAGTGGTTAGAAATAAATAATGTAATTACAAGACCATCATGATGAGGATCCTGGATGTCAACACGATCATCCTCGTCAAAGGTTATGACTTTATCCTGGGTGACAACGGAGGTCCGGACGGGTCTGTCTCCATTATCCATCTTGGTTTCCTTAGCATGTCTTTTTGCTGCTGAAAAGGAAGTACCACAAATGTTTGATCCAGCGGATATAAAGTTTATGACGTGTGCATCTGCTGGAGGAGCAGGAGCCTTTTCCGGGATCCTTTCAGGATCCTGGATCCTTGACTTCTTCTGTCCCAAGAGTTCCTTCAAATGCCCCTTGCTCAACAAGTAACCAATTTCCTTTCTTAGTGCAATACACTCTTCAGTGAGATGCCCAAAATCCTCATGATATGCACACCACTTGGACTTATCCTTTGTAGCAGCTAGTTTATCACTTTTCCTTGGCCACCTAGCTTTCTCACCTAGATTCTGCATTGCAAGGATTAGTTCATTGTTATCAACAGAAAAACAGTATTCAGAAATAGGAGGATAATCCTCATCATCCTCTTCTTGTTCCACTGAATGCACATTCTGGTTATCAGACTTATTGTAGAACTTGGATTTGTTGTTCCTGAAGTAGGATCCTTGTTTCTCCTGTTTTGAGGATCCTGTCAATCTATCCTGGATCCTTTTGTCATCCTCTAGACGGATGAACCTAAGGGCCCTGGTTCTTACTTCATCAAGATTCCTGTAAGGTGTCATAACAAGATCATCATAGAATAGTGAATCCCTAAGCAATCCCATTTTAAAGGCTTCTACAGCCATAGCAATATCCAAATTAGGAATATCTAAGGATTCTTTACTAAACTTAGTGATGTAATCTCTAAGTGATTCATTTTAACCTTGTGTTACCCTATATAGATCACTAGTTAATCGTTCAAACTTTCTACTACAAGAGAATTGACTATTAAACAAATTAACTAGATTAGCAAATCAAGTAATAGAGTAAGGGGGAAGAGTTAGCAGCCATTTAAGAGCAGATCCTGTAAGTGTGGATCCAAATCCCTTGCATAGACATGCTTTTTTTAACATTTCAGGAATTGGATTGATCTCCATCCTCTCCCTGTATTGAGCTACATGCTCCTCTGGATCCGTCGAACCATCATAGAGCTTCATAGATGGTATCTGGAATCTTTTAGGTATCTCAGCATCACATAAGGGTGGTGCAAAACGAGATATCCTATGGCTACCATCTTCAATTTCAGGAATGGGTTTAACCACTCCCGGTACACTGGATATCATATCCTTAAGCTTCTGTAGCTCTCTAGCCATAGTCTGATTAATACCTGTATCCTGCATTAAGCCATGGTTAGTGTTATATGAATTATTAAAAGTGTTACCTCCCACATGATTCGTGTTTGGAATTGCGGATGTGAATCCATATTGACGAGACTCTGGCATGATTGAAGGACCAGAGGGAGCAATGGTCTGCATTGGTATGAAGTCTCCTTGATGAACGTCTGAGCTCTGAGGCTGCATACTTCTCAAGAACCCTTGATCCTAAAGGATGTTGGATCCTTGAAGTTGAGATGATCCTTGAACCTGAAAGGATCCTGGAACCAGGGAGGATCCTGGGACAAGGGAGGATCCTTGGACCGGGAAGGATCCTGGGACCTGGGAGGATCCTTGGACCTGGGAGGATCCTCAGACCTTGGAGGATCCTCGGACCTGGGAGGATCCTTGGACCTGGGAGGATCCTTGAACTGCATGTGTTCCCAAATATCCTCCTGGCGTGAAGTATCCCTGATGCTGAGAAGTGGATCCTGATGGTTGAGAAGAGGATCCTTGAGGCTGGAAGTGAGAGCCAAATGCCTGACTCATAGTTGCTGTTCCATAACGCCTTCCTGGTAATTCACCCAAGTATTGCACGTCCGGAACTGCTAAGTGTTGGGAAGTTATGACTGGAGTGTCGAAGTTCAGCGATCTTGTCATCAGAGGGGAGTGATCCTCCACTGATTTCGTCTATTTCTTGATCTCATCGATCTCCCGGAGGATCCTTTCGTTGGTTTGATCCTCCTCTTGTGCATGATTCCTCATCTGCAAAATCAGAGCATACAGATCATTAGTAGTAGGATTAGTTGAAACAGAAGAAGTTGGTGGTTTTGTGAAAATGGCGGTTGGTTTCTTCGCAGCATTCTCAGCATTCTTCTGGGATGCAGAAGGTGGTGGAGGCAAAGGAGGAACGCCTTGTGAAGAACTGAATGACGGCATCAAGTTTGAGGTGTTCTTCGCGGAGGAAGCCATTTGCTTGGTTGTAATGAACCGGAATGGCCACAAAAGTATGAATCTTCTTAGGAATGAAGCACCAATTGCCCCACGGTGGGCGCCAAACTGTTTTGGTCAAAAATCAAGCAATGATAATGCAACCAAACTTTCTGTTGTGAGGTATGATGCTTTAATTGATGAACAACAATAAGGATCACTACGAAATGTAATGAACAAGTGACACGAAGATTTATACGAGGAAAAAGCCCTTGATCAATGAATGATCTCCGGCATAAAAAACCTCGGGTGATGGAAACTACCGATAACCAACTCAAATTAAACAAGAAATGTGTTACAACTTCGGATGATAGCGAGCTGATTACAAGGATCACTACAGTGTAACGTGCAAAAGGTGTATGAAAAGTGTATGAAATTGCTAAGCGATTTGTCGAGAGCTGGTGAGAGCAGTTGTTAGTGTGTGTGTAGCAAAAAATAGCCAAGTGTTTTCTATTTATCTCGCTACCCCTTTTAAAAATGGAAAATATCTATGCTAACTAACATTCCACAATTTGTGCAAGTCCCCCACGAACTCCATAACGTCCACTTTCAGGTAAGCACGTGCGGAATTAGTCATGGAATATGCTCCAGGAATATCGCCAAGACCAAGTCCAAGTCGGTACTCCTGCAAAACAACAACATATTCAAAGTAGACAATCGTTAGTATAAGGATCCTTAAGATGATCCATGATCCTGATCCTGCAACACTTCTGAGGATCACCCATTCTAACAGAAGTAAGGATCATGAAACCCAACAGTAATTGAGGATCACTGATTATTTGGAAATCCTCCCCTAACAGGACACACTATGGAAGTCTATATAGATGATATGTTGGTTAAGTCCAAGAAAGCTGAGGATCACCTGAGAGACTTGGAGGAAGCATTCGATATCCTTGATAAATTTAATATGAAATTAAATCCTTACAAATGTCACTTTGGTGTTAGAGCAGGTAAATTCTTAGGCTATATGGTAACAAAAAGAGGCATTGAAGCAAGTCCAGAGCAAATCAAGGCAATTGTGAATATAAAATCTCCTGCCAATGCCAAGGATGTGCAAAGGTTGACAGGGAGGATCACGGCCTTGAACAGGTTCATATCAAAGTCATCAGAAAAGTGCAAGGAATTCTATAACATTCTGAGAAAGAACAAGAAATTTGAGTGGACTGAAAAGCATGAAAATGCTCTCAAAGCCCTTAAGGATTACCTATCCTCAGCTCCTGCCTTAATGAAACCAAAAAAAGGGACATATTATCCTTATATTTGGCAGTCTCTTCCAAAGCAGTAAGTGCAGTCCTTGTTAAGGATCACGAAGGTACACAACATCCTGTCTATTATGTAAGTACGTGTTTGCTTGATGTTGAATCCAGGTATTCAGATTTAGAAAAACTTTTCCTTGCTTTGATTATGGCATCTACAAAACTAAGACATTATTTTGAAACTCATGCCATTATTGTTAGAACTAACTTTCCAATTAAGAATGTTCTCAGGAAACCTGAGATGTCAGGAAGGATGGCTAAATGGGCAGTGAAGCTCAGTGCTTATGATATAAGATATGAGCCAAGAACTGCCATTAAATCCCAAGCCTTAGCTGACTTTGTGGCAGATTTCAGTAGTGATCTACAAAGAGAAACTGAGTTAGAAGATCAGCAGCTTGAAGAGACCAAGGATTCTTGGATACTCTTCACTGATGGAGCCTCTAATGTCAAAGGGACAGGACTTGGAATACTACTAAAATCGCCACAGGGGGACATAATACCCAACTCCATAGCTTGTGAGTTTCAAACTACTAATAATGAGGCTGAATATGAAGCCTTGATAGCTGGTTTGCAAATTGCCAAGCACATGAGGATCAGGCATCTTGAGGTACATGTAGATTCATTATTAATTACTATTCACTTTAATGGATCCTATGTTGTTAAAGGTGAAAAGCTAATCAAATATTTAGAGATAGTCAAAGAATTGGCACTCTCTTTTGTTTCCCTTAGTTTGACACAGGTACCCAGAGAAGAAAATGCAGAAGCTGATGCACTGGCCAACCTTGGATCATCCTTGAAGATTCCGGAGGATATTAAAATCCCTATTATCCATATCCTAACTCCTGCTATTGAGGATCATGTAGCTATGGATATAGGGGAGGATTTTGAAATCATCCCTAGTAATGATACACAATCTCGTTCAGGATCATGGATCCTTCCAATCATGAGATATATACAGCATGGAGAAATCCCTACAGGAGAAAATCCTAGAGCTTTCAAACTCAAGGTATCTCAATTTACAATATTAAATAACATGTTATATAAACGATCCCTTGCAGGTCCATACCTAAGGTGCATTGAGGATCCTGAGGTTCAAGAAGTCTTAAAGGATTTTCATGAAGGAGATTGTGGAAACCATACCGGGGGTAGGGCACTGTTCTCAAGGATCCTTAGAACAGGATACTATTGGCCTACAATGAAGAAGGATGTTGTTGATTATGCAAAGAGGTGTGATCCTTGTCAGAGACATAGTAATATCCTTCACCAACCAGCAGAGCTCCTGCATCCTATATCCTCTTCTTGGCCATTCATGAGATGGGGGATGGATATAGTTGGCAAACTTCCCAAGGCACCTCGTGGAAAAGTGTTCATGCTTGCTATGACTGATAACTTCTCTAAGTGGTAGAAGCTGAAGCTTTTGCTCAAGTCAGAGAAAAAGAAGTGATATCCTTTATTAAAAGAAACATTATTACGACATTTGGTATCCCTTCTGAAATTCTTTGTGATAATGGATCCCAATTTATTGGGAGTAGAACTACTAACTTTCGTGGCAGCTGGGGGATTAAATTGATAACATCAACACCAGTCCACCCACAAGCTAATGGTCAAGCAGAATCATCCAACAAGATCATCATCAACAACTTGAAGAAGAAGCTTGGATCCAAGAAAGGAAAATAGGCAGAAGAACTACCTTATGTACTATGGGCTGATAGAACAACCCCCAAGAATGCTACTGGCCAGACTCCATTTTCATTAGTGTTTGGAGCAGAATCAGTGATCCCTACATAGATGGTGGTTCCTACTGCAAGAACAAGCATCCGTGATCCTGAAGGAAATGCTGAGAACTTGGTTCAAGACTTGGATACCATAGAAGAACTCAGGGATTTGGCAAGGATAAGAATGGCCAGTTATCAACAAAGGATGGCTGGAGCTTATAACAAGAATGTTAGGATCAGGAAGTTTCAAGTTGGTGATATGGTGTTGAGGAAAGCATTCCAAAATACCACCAATCCTGCTAATGGCAAGTTAGCACCTAAATGGGAAGGTCCCTATCTTATTGAAGATGAGGCAGGAAAGGGGGCATATCGGTTATTAACAATGGAAGGAGATTTGCTACCAAGAGGTTGGAATGTTGTCCACTTAAAGAGATACTTCATGTAATAAGGATCCAGGATCCTCAATTGTTTTCGTGTCCGATGTCCTTGAAGGATCCTTAGTGGATAGATGATACTCACTCTGGTAATGATCTAACCCCAATTTATCCACTTCTTTAATTAACTTATTTACAAGGAGAAGGATCCTGGATCCTTTATCCTTCTTTCATTTTGTTCTGAGTTTTGCAGAAGGTTGATGTATCCTTAGCAAAGGATAAAGTATTCACAGAAGTCTCCTAAGTTTTATGGGCTTGTCCCCAGTTTTTTGGGCTTGTCCCCATTATTTGGGCTTGTCCCCAGCTTTTGGGCTTGTCCCCAGTCTCGCCAGCAACGCACAATGATCCTGGTGCAGTTCAAGGCAATAGGACCAGTACCCGCTTTAGGGGCTGACAATTTCATTCTACTGGCTGTATTCAGGATCCTACGTATAATGGTAGACATACCATACATCCATTCCTAAGGTTTCTAACGTTTTCACGTTAGCTAAGGTTTTGGCATTTTCATGTCACTAAGTTTGGATAGTCGCCAGTGAGGGCCATACTCCAGTTTACACAAGATCCTTTGGGCTTGTCCCCAGTTTTTTGGGCTTGTCCCCAGAATTGTTGGGCTTGTCCCCAGTTATTAACTATTCTCTTATATTGGCTTAGTCCCAAGTTATGTTCCATTTCAGGTTTTTGAAGCTAAACAACTAAGGATCCTTGATCCTATCCTTTTATTAAGGTTTGTCTTTTGGTTATCCTGATTGTAAATATTAAAGGTTTAGGATCCTAACTTGGATTCTCAGGTATGATCCTTGATCACTTTAATTTTATTCTTTATTTACTAAAGTAACCCTTATTCTTTGACAATAGGATACATGATCCTTAAGTTACATCACTTTTTGAATTTTTCGATTATAGGATATTTAATCCTTGATCATATCCTAAACTTTTTGACTTAATCTCCTAAACCTTTGTTCTCAATTTATGAATTCAAACAAAGTGTATCATAACAACTGAAAGGTAAAGTATTCACAAATATAACAACAAATGAGATAGTCAAAAGATTAAGCTTTTATTTATTTAGCAAAAGATTAACCCTCTAAAGGTTGTCAAAATTTCCAACCCAAGTTTCTACCAGCAAAACACGGCCCGTCCACTTGGGTTGGCAAAGGGTGTCCATATTAATGAGGTCTAAGTGCAGGAATAAAAAGACGGCAGGATCACAATGGCTTCATCCCCCAAATAGAGGATCCCTCCACCATTTGTAATCCTACCTATTGTCTGAAGGATCGGTGATCCTTAAACCTAATTACTATTGTTTAAGTACAGACCAGCATTGTTTGAAAACATCATCAAACATTCAAAAAACTACCAAATCATAAAAAATGGGCTCCGGCCGCGTCTAGATAAATCCATCATCGCCTATTGTTGCAGCCTACACCATCGCTGCATCACCAACACCTCTAGCCTCTGCATCACCAGCCTGATCCTTCGCCCCGCTGCCGCTTGCCTCGATTGCCAGAACCTCTTCAGTCTCCTCTTCATCCTCCAGCTCAGCTAGCTTGGCCTTCCAGCCTTCTTGGTCCCAGGCAGTCCTGTCGAAGTAAGGATCCTCAGCCTCCTTCGCCATCTGAAGCCTGATCTTGAGCATAGTAATGGCGGCAGAAAGCTTAGCACCCTCCATCACTTCAGCCTTCTCATGATCAGCATTGATGTGGGCCATGACCATCTGCTTTTTCACCAAGTTAAGCTCCTTCTCGAGGGTAGAGATGGTCTCATCCTTTGCCAGGAAGATCTTCTGAAAGTCCAAGTGCTTCTTCTCAGCATCTTCAACATACGCATCAAAGAGCATTTGGATCTCAGCAAATTTCTACAAAAAAAGGAAAGATTCAATTCAGGATCCGTTATCCTCAAATGGGCATGATAGATTTAAGAATCAGGGATCCTCACTTCAGAGAAGTATTCTTCAAACTGATGCCGGATGAGGGGTAGGCCTTCAAGATCGTCAGTGGTCTTCCTCTTTTTTCCGCCCTTGCCCTTGGAGGTGACAGGCTTAGGAATTGGGACGCTAGGGCTGGTAGCAATTCGTTTCTTGCCGGACCGGGCAGTGACAGCATCAAGATCACTGACACTGAAGTGAGAGGCTGATTTTGAGGACTTTCCAGCACATACAAATGGCAAACAACAGATAAGTATCCTTAATCTATATCTATTTAATCATACATAAATGTAAATACTCACTTGACATGATGACTGATCCAGAGGATACTTCTTGTGAATCCTTTGTGTTGGCCGGGAATGTTCTAACTGCAGGATCAAGGTCCCAGAAGGTAGCGATTCTTTCTTTTGTTGCAGGGGACTGAATGAGATGAGAAACTGAGATAGGTGCATAAAAAACAGAAAAGGATCAGTTATCCTCAACAGAAACGGGGTTATCCTATTATCCTTCTATAAGGATCCTATGTCCTACCATGGGTGGTCCACTTTTCGGGGAGATCTTTCCCGACCGGGATAGAGTCCTTCCTAACAAAGAAAAAAATGTTTTTTTTCCAGTTGGTATTGTTTTTTGTGGTCTTGAGGATTGGGTGAGGATCACCAGGTTTGTGTTTGAATAAGAAGGGATGTGAACCATGGCTCAAAAGATTATACAACTCAGCCAACTCAGACATTCCTATCTCTATACCCTCTTGCTCAATGATATTCTCTATGGTGTACAATACTCTCCACATCATCGGCATGGCCTGAATATAGCACATGCTAGTGAGTGAAAAGAAAGATTGAGTGAAGGCAGGAAAAGGATAGGAGAATCCTATCAGTAATGGGGTGGCCGGAAAAGCAACCCAAGTGTCCGAGACAGAATCACTTTTAGTAGAAGGGTCGAAGGATTTGAAGACGGTATCTGCCAGAAAACAATGGCGAATCCGGTCAATCTCCGGGTCGGTGAAGCAGCAGAGTCCCTTTGAATGATTTTGGATAATGCCTTGGCTTTTCAAGGGACTATACTTCTTTGGGTCCTTAGCCGGTGACGATCTAAGAACCATCTTCGTCATGAATGTTCAGAAAGATAAAGATCAGAATAAGAAAATGAAGAGAGAAGGAGAAGAGAAATACCTGATCGGTCTTTGGATGAGTATTTAAAGGGAAGTAACGCACGAATTTAAATGCCTATCGATCCTTATCTCTAATCTCAAATTTAAAATGATGGTTTTGTAGGATGTCATGTCGCTGACGTATGATCTGCAATGGCTAGTTCAAGTTTAACGGCTATATATCCGTTAGTCAGTTCGTTGGAGATAAGATCAAAAATATGACTCATTAAGTTATATTTTATTCCTCATATTTTGGGGCAATTGTTAGGGGTGGATTTTCTAAACCTAAGGATCACGGATCCTCAAGTGCAGCCAGGATCACGGATCCTCAGTCCCGTTAGAATTAAGGATCGTCAGAAG
Source organism: Helianthus tuberosus (assembly GCA_030545235.1). Taxonomy (NCBI): domain Eukaryota; kingdom Viridiplantae; phylum Streptophyta; class Magnoliopsida; order Asterales; family Asteraceae; genus Helianthus; species Helianthus tuberosus. The sequence goes on along the minus strand of CM060351.1, from coordinate 170,277,234 downwards.
ACATTGTAGGGTTAAGGATTCAGGATCATCAATGTTATCCTAACACTAACGGTTGTTTCCATTATATTTAAGCTTGTTTTGCAGGAATGGACGAGTGGGACTTGGTCTTGCCGATATTCTTGGGGAATATGCTCTCAACATTCTGCACGTGCACAGCTTAATGACCGTTTTAGAAGTCATGGGTAGCTTGCACATTTAGCGGATAGTTTGTTATTTAGATAATTTCTATTTTTAAAGGGGATAACAAGCTTGAATTAGAACATATTAGCAAACACACACACTCTCGCAAGCTCTCTGCAACTTATTGGCGATTTCATACATTTGGCACACTAGTGATCCTTGTAACAAGCTTGTTATCATCCTGATTTGTAATCTTTATTTGTTTTATATAGTTGGTGATCGGTAGTTTCCATCACCCGAGGTTTTTTATGCCGGAGATCAACTCTTGATCAAGGGCTTTTCCTCGTATAAATCATTGTGTCACTTGTTCATTTCATCTACAAGTTGTTCATACATTTGATCATTGATCTAAGCATCATACCTCAGAAAAGAAGATTTGGTTGCATTATCCTAGTCTGATTTTTGACCAAAACATGCACGTTCTGATTATCAGAATTGTTGTAGGATTTGGACTTGTTGTTCCTGAAGTAGGATCCTTGCTTTTCCTGCTTTGAGGATCCTGCTAGTCTTTCTTGGATCCTTTTATCATCCTCTAAATGGATGAATCTAAGGGCCCTGGTTCTTACTTCATCAAGATTCCTGCAAGGGGTCATGACAAGATCATCATAGAACTGTGAATCCTTAAGTAAACCCATTTTGAAAGCTTCTACAGCCGTATCAATGTCCAAATTAGGGATCTCTAAGGATTCTCTACTGAATTTAGTGATATAATCTCTAAGTGATTCATTTTGACCTTGTGTTACCCTATATAGATCACTAGTTAAACGTTCAAGTCTCCTACTGCATGAGAATTGGCTATTAAAAAAATTAACTAGATTAGCAAATGAAGTAATAGAGTAAGGCGGAAGACTTAGCAGCCATTTAAGAGTTGATCCTGTCAGTGTGGATCCGAAACCCTTGCATAGACATGCTTCTTTTAACTTCTCAGGAATGGGATTGATCTCCATCCTTTCTCTGTACTGAGCTACATGCTCTTCTGGATCAGTTGAGCCATCATATAACTTCATGTTTGGTGTTTGAAACCTCTTCGGTATCTCTGCATCACAAATAGGTGGTGCAAAACGAGATATCTTGTGACTTCCATCTGGAATTTCAGAAATAGGCTTGACCACTCCTGGAACGCTGGATATCATATCCTTGAGCTTTTGTAACTCTCTAGCCATAGCTTGGTTGATTCCCCTGTATCCTGCACAAAGCCATGGTTAGCATTATAAGAATTATTTAAATTGGTACCTCCTGAAGGATTCAGGTTTGGAATTCCTGATGTAAATCCATATTGGCGAGATTCTGGTATAATTGAGGGACGAGATGAAGCAACAGTTTGCATAGGTATGAAGTCTACCAAATGAATCTCTGAACTTCTGGGTTCTGCACTTCTTAAGGATCCCTGATCCTGAAAGATGTTGGATCCTTGATACACCGAAGTTAGGGGTCTTGGAGGATAATCCATGGATCCATGAGCCTGAGACGAGGATCCTTGACCCTGAGACGAGGATCCTTGAACCTGAGATGAGGATCCTGGATACTGAGAGTAGGATCCCTGAATTGTCTGCGCCCCCATCTATCCTCCTGAACTAGTGAAGGATCCTTGATGCTGGAAGGAGGATCCTTGAGGCTGAAGAGAGGATCCTGAAGGCTGAAAGTAGGATCCTTGAGCCTGAGCCATTGCCGATGATCCATAATGCATTCCCAATGATCCACCCTTGTACTGGACATCTGATGCTGTAGAGTGCTGGCCGATTATGACTGGAGTGTCGAAATTCAGTGATCTCGGCATCAAAGGAGAGTGATCCTCCGCTGATCTCTTCAATTTCTTGATGTCATCAATCTCTCGAAGGATCCTGTCATTGGTTTGGTCCTGTTGCTGCATATAATCCCTCATCTGCAAAATCAAAGAATAAAGATCATTGTTAGTAGGGCCAGAAGTAACAGCAGAAGTTGGTTTTGAGAAAATGGGGGTCCAGAAGAAACAGGTGGCAAAGGTGGAATACCTTGTGAAGAGGTTATCGCCGGCATAGAGCTTGAAGTGTTCTTCACTTGAGAAGCCATGTGGTTGAAGGTAATGAACTGAAATGAATGAAATGACCAAAATTTCTTAGAAATGAAGCACCAATTGCCCCACGGTGGGCGCCAAACTGTTTTGGTCAAAAATCACACAAGGATAATGCAACCAAATCCGATTTTGTAAAGTGTGATGCTTGAATTAATGAATAAATGTATGAACAATGTATAAATGAAATGAATGTTGGACACAAGGATTTATACGAGGAAAAAGCCCTTGATCAATGTATGATCTCCGGCACAATAAACCTCGGGTGATGGAAACTACCGATCACCAAGTATATTAAACAAATAATGTTTACAAATCGGGATGATAACAAGCTTGTTACAAGGATCACTAGTGTGCAAAAAGTGTGTAATCGCCGATAAGTTGCAGAGAGTTCTCGAGAGTAGTGTGTGTTGCTTATAATCTAATTTAGCTTGTTATCCCCAGTTAAAAATAAAAATAAGCTAACAAACTAACAATCCGAAAAAGGTGCTAGCTTCCGATGATCTCCTCTACGGTCACAAAGGCCATGCACGTGCAGAATTAGAAGGCATATTCCCCTGGAATCTCAGCAAGACTAAGTCCCACTCGAATACTCCTACAAAACAAGTTCAAATATAATGGAAACAACTGTTAGTATAAGGATCATAATGAGGATCCTGGATCCTTAATCCTGCAATGTCTTCTGAGGATCCTTGATTCAAACTGAACTGAGGATCCGTGATCCTGGCTGCACTTGAGGATCCTTTATCCACAAACTATGAAAATCCACCCCTAACAGTAAGTACAGGTAGGGCACAGCGGGTGTGGACCAGTATATGCACGCTTAGCTAGCGGTGCATTGGTCACTGGTGCTGCTACCTGGCGGTTCTGGTTATGTGGTTGGGGCAGGGAAAACATTGAGTGGAGTGGCGGTGACTACATAGTTCTTGTTATTGTTGTTGTTGTTGTTGTTGTTGCTGTTCTTCCGCTTTCAGCGTGAAGACTTAGAAGCTTGCGGTGCGACGGTTTCAACGGTGGGAGCAGCGGTAACTTGATGAAGAGTTTTGGCGGTTTTATCGAAGTAACCAGCCCGAACTCGCTTGTCATTAATCTCGACAGCGAGCAGGAAGGTCTCCTCGATGGTGGTAGTCTTGGCGGCTTTCACGAAATCGGCAACACAATCCAGTAAAGCACGGATGTATTTCTTGATGGTGATGTCAGTAGTAGAGACTTGGCCAGGACAGATTATGATAAGCTGCTTAAAGCACACAGTAAGACCAGCATGGTCGCCACCCTTTTGCTTAATGTTCCAAAACTCGTCCTCCAGCTTCTGAAGCTCATGGGGAGGGCAGAGTTCCTTCATCATGATTTCCTTCAACTCTTCCCAAGTAAGCCCATAGGCTACGTCATTCCCTCGCCTGTTTCTTTCGGCAGTCCACCAGTCCAATGCCCGGGACTGGAAAACGCCAGTTGCGTTGACAGTGTGGAGGTTATCAGGACAACCGCTTTAGCGCATATTGACTTCAATTGAATCAACCCATTGAAACATGGCGGTAGGTCCATCTTCGCCAGTCAAGTCTTTGGGGCCGCAGGCCTTAAATTGCTTGAAGCTAAAAGTAGCGCGGGGAGAGTCGGTCCTTGATTCCTCGGAGGACTTGCTAGCATTTTCATTAAGTTCGCTGACGATTTTCGGAATGACCTTAGCCATTTGCTTGGCGACTAGCGATGCGATGCGTTTGTAAGAGTGGTTTCGTCGTGCAGAGCGAGAAGCATGAGATGACGACATTGTCTGCAACAGCCATCGTCATAGGTCTCACCTTATAGCGTTTAACTAACATACCATAAAGCTCAGGAACACATCTAACACTTAGGCATATAATCAAAGACGCACATAATTCGCATAGGCACGTAAGCACATAGCTTACCGAAACCATATATTACACTATATTTTGCACGTATTCACCCACATATATTGCACATATTCATCTATCTTTCAAAGCTGCGATTGCGATCATGAATTGCGGGTGTGATTAGCGAGTAGCGATTGCGAGTAGCGAGTAACATAAGCGATTTGTTAGCGTTTTGAGAGGAATGTGTAGTGCGAGTTGTGTGTGTTTATCGAAATAAAGAGCAAGAAGCTATTAAGTCACCAAAATCGAAACATATAAACACGTAAAACACATAAAATCGAGGAATCAGCGGTTGCGATTTCAGAATCAAAACACATAAAATCAGCAAGTGGAGTGTCTGAGTTCCATCAAACATGTCTCTCACCCAGAGTGATTCGACTATTCTCAAGGACGTCGAGTACACTTCTTGGCCTAGTGGACTGTGCTCTCTCACCGGCATATGGTGAATGGCACGCATCTTTTCGTCTTATTCACGTGACTCGCGTCATTGGAATCCATCGAGACCTTGGTGAGAGTTTTGTAAAACCAAATTAGAGAGTAGAACGGGTCATCAAGATTCAGGTTTCACCCCTAACTTAATGGATGCGTCCTTGCTTATGAGATAGAGAGGGAGATTTGCGTCGAAGTATCGATTTCACTCCTGATTCAACGTAAATTCTTGTGTTTTTAGTAAAAGCGCGTTGAACGAATTATTCAGTCGAGAGTTTACGGCTTTCACACCTAATCTCAACCTAATCATTTGTTTGTTTTTGAAAAGTTGTGTGTGTCATGCCAACTTTAGGAAAAGCTGCGTAGTTTTCGCGAATTCAAGTGAGGGAGTCGAGTAAGCTCGTACAAAACCCTACTAGATTTGCACAAGTCGGTCTGTTGGTACCTAGACTATAGACTAGGTCAATTCTAAGACATCGACCCGGATTAGGTCGAGTCTTGCCTAATTCCCTATAGTTATGGCTCTCATACCAATCTGTCACATCCCAACCGATGGCGGAAACATCGGGGCGTGGCACTGAGCGAAACAGATTGTCCAAGAGAAATCCATAACAACTAATATTACCAAATATTTTAAAGTTACGTCCCATACCATAACATATCAAGCATAATAGTTATTACAGACATAGTATCTCAAGACAAATAAATTGTTCCGACAACTCTGATTTTTATTAATTTGTTTCTAGACTCTCCTAGCTTGATTCCATGACATCCAGCAAACAAAAGCATCCTAAAAACTTGTCACATACGTTAAAATAAAGTCAATACACATAGTGTAAAGGTGAGTATACAAGTTTAATAATATAACAGTAGTGAAAGCGATTTACGCAAAACCAGCATGTAACACGTAGAAATGCGAAGCTAGTAAGTTATCGACAATGAAATATGCACAGACGTGACTGGGAGTTGTAGAATGCGCAACACAAATCACCACTGTGACATGTGAAGAAAAGCCCTTAACAACACCTGTCCACGACAGGTGCTGAGTCCAAACTATAGTACTATCGTTGCTAAGGTGTCAGGCAACAATGATTGTGTAAACATAACATACAAGCATTCATCGAATAACACGTATAACAAGGGAGAGCGGTTAGCGTATAAAACATGTTTGCGTTGTGTGATCGATGTGTTTTGATATAGGTAACGTATGTAACACTCAAAAGTGCGTAAGGCAAAAAGGGATCGAGTATACTCACAACGCGTCGATAGGGCTAAACACGATCTGTATTGGATTAAAGGGAGCGCTTACAGGTATCCTGATCAGAGAACGAAAGCATAAGCGTTGTACGGTGCGTTAAACAGTGCGTTGGAGTGAAACAGGGGACGGAGAGTGATCCGATCGGATGACTATTCGGTCGGAGGGTTGCCGTTTAGGATGGATGTGTTTGTGTATGATGGAACTTTGAAGTTTTCATTGTAGGATTTTGAAAACCATGAAGTGTTCTTGCAATCCAGGTCATCCAGTCGGATGGCGATTCGTGGGAACTGTTTTTCTTAGAAGTTTTGTGAATATGTTTAAGTGTTTGAAACCACAAGTCATCAAGACGAATAGTCATTAGATCGGATGGTGATCCGATCGGACGGCTATCCGACTGACAACCTGATCGTTTTGAAAACTTGTAAAATTTGTTAAGTCTAGAAAGTTTTGCGATTGAACCGAGACGGTAGGACAACGTGTCAAACAACGGAAACCACAGCAAGCATAGTCATCCGAGCGGATGGGAATCACCCCGTTTGTTTGGAAACTGTTCTTGATGGGATTTCATGTTCAATCCGTGAATCGGTTGTCTCTTTTATAGAAATCCGTTCTCAGTCCGGTACTTCACTAAAAAATGAGCAGAAGGCCCGAACGAGCTTAGATTCTATCGGTTTTGAGTAAAAGTGAGGAAAGTTTGAAGAAAAGTTGAAACACTTGAGAAATGTTTAGATTTAGGTGAAATTAGTGTTTAAAGATTGTAGAAATCCTTTAGATCTAAGTTGTTCTTGGTGGAATGAGGTCACACTTTGGTGTTCATGAGCACCTATGATGACGTCATCCTTATACAGCCCGAATCAGACGGATTTCATGGTGAAATGATGAGATTTGTTGGTGGAAAAGATGAGGAAGTGTGTATAGATCCAAGAAGTACAAGATTTGGTGTGAAGACTTACAAGAATCGCGAGGAATCGAGAGAAAATAGCTTGAGAACGAGTTGGGTCGGAGGAGAGCTGTCACATCATGAACAGTGATGTGACAGGTGAGTATTTATAGGCAAGAGGAGAGGAAAGGCGGTGTAGAGAATGAGTCGGAGGGCCCATCGATCGGATGGCCATCCGATCGGATGGTCATTCAATCGGATGGCTCATGTGGGTTAGTTTCCGACTTTTCATTCTGTGCGTTGCACGTTGCGAGTAAGCAGTGCAATAGTTTTACTCATTAATTACACAAATAACATAATCAACCCAATAACCATAAAAGTGACTTGTATTTCGGGTTGCGATGCGATCTGATAGAATTACGATTGCGTTTTTGAATAATCACCTCAAAACAAACATAACATGCACAAGTAACACATAATAGCACGCACACGTAAAACAATATCCATAACCTGTTATTCGAGTTACGATGCGATGGTGATGTGATAGTGTTAAGTAGATTAGCGTTTAATTGCGTTTATTGCATTGTTAGTCCACATAATACAACTAACAAGTGTAAATTAAAGTATCAATTTATCGAGGTTTGAGAGTACAAGCAATCATTAAGTAAGGAATAACAGATGTGATTAGCAATCTTTTCTTCCTTTGACTTTGACTTGTACTTTGACTTCAAAAGTCGGATTGTTTCATTATATACGCCGCGTATAGGACTATACGCAGCGTATACAAAGGGTGTATTTAAAAAAACATTTTTAAGTATCTTATCGTATTGTAAAAGTCTCGTATAAACCTCGTATAAGTATATGCATACAGGCCTATACGGGTGTTATATTGTATCGTATAGTATCGTATCATATCGTGTAGTGTAGTATAAGTCTCATATAGGTTTCCTATAAGTCTGGTATATGCCTATAGGCTTATACAGGACCTAAACCACACCTATAGGCCTATACAGAACCTATACCACACCTATAGGCCTATACGGGACCTCAACCACACATATAAGCCTATACGGGACCTAAACCACACATATAGGCCTATAAGGGACCTATACTACATCTATAGGCTTATACGGGTGTTGTATGGTATCCTATAGTATCATATCATATTGCATCGTATTGCATCGTATCGTATAGTGTATATTATAAGTCTTGTATAGGTTCCCTGTATGTCTTGTATATGCCTATAGGCCTATACGGGACCTAAACCACACTTATAGGCCTATACGGGACCTAAACCACACGTATAGGCCTATACGGAACCTAAACCACACATATTGGCCTATACGGGTGTTATATCGTATCGTATTGCATCGTATCGTATCGTATAGTGTATAGTATAAGTCTCGTATAGGTTCCCTGTACGTCTTGTATATGCCTATAGCCCTATACAGGACCTAAACCAAACTTATAGGCCTATACTGGACCTAAACCACACCTATAGGCCTATACGGGTGTTATATCCTATTGTATAGTATAGTATCGTATCGTATTGTAACGTATCATATAGGCTTATACGAGGTCAATACGTAACCTATACTACACCTATACGATGCTATATCACACTTATAGGCTTATATGAGGTTAATACATGACCTATACTACACCAACACGTTACGATATCACACTTATAGGCTTATACGAGGTCAATACGTGACCTATACTACACCTATATGATACGATATTTGTTGTGTAAAATTGATTAATATTGTATAAAAAAGCTTGTAAGAAATACTTAATTTTTTATTTATTTAAAATAGAAAACTTTTTTTTTATAAAATTTACTAAAACCAATAATGTATAAATGTTTCTAAAAAACCTTTATATACGCTACGTATAGACCTATACACAGCATATATAAAGGGTCAAAAAGATAATGTCACCCCTATTTTTGGCTGCGTATAGCCCCCAATGCAGGGGCAAAATGGTCTTTTTTACCAAACTTTCCCCATATATACGCCACATAGAGGGCTATACGCGACGTATAGTAAAAAAAGACCATTTTACCCCTGCATTGGGGACTATACGCATCGAAAAACAAGGGTAACAATGTCTTTTTGACCCTTTACATACGCTGCGTATAGGTCTATACGCAGTGTATATAAAGGGTAGTTTTTATTTTTTACCCTAAACCTGTGGTAAAATTATCTTTTTAACCCTTTATATACGTCGCATATAGGCCTATACGCAGCGTATACAAAGGGTGTATTTAAAAAAACATTTTTAAGTATCGTATAGTATAAGTCTCATATAGGTCTTGTATTTGCATATACGCCTATACGGGTGTTATATCGTATCGTATAGTATCGCATCGTACCGTATAGTGTAGTATAAGTCTCGTATAGGTTTCCTATAGGTCTTGTATATGCCTATAGGCTTATACGAGACCTAAACCACACCTATAGGCCTATACGGGGACCTAAACCACACCTGTAGGCCTATACGGGATCTCAACCATACATATAAGCCTATACGGGACCTAAACCACACATATAGGCCTAGAAGGGACCTATACTACATCTATAGGCTTATACGGGTGTTGTATGGTATCCTATAGTATCGTATCGTATTGCATCGTATTGCATCGTATTGCATCATATCGTATAGTGTATAGTATAAGTCTCGTATAGGTTCCCTATAGGTCTTGTATATGCCTATAGGCCTATACTGGACCTAAACCACACCTATAGGCCTATACGGGACATAAACCACACCTATAGGCCTATACAGGTGTTATATCATATCGTATAGTATAATATCGTATCGTATCGTATAATGTAGTATAAGTCTCTTATAGGTTTCCTATAGGTCTTGTATATGCCTATAGGCTTATACAGGACTTAAAGCACACCTATAGGCCTATACTGGACCTAAACCACACCTATAGGCCTATACGGGACCTCAACCACATATATAAGCCTATACGGGACCTAAACCACACATATAGGTCTGTAAGGGACCTATACTACATCTATAAGCTTATACGAGTGTTGTATGGTATCTTATAGTATCGTATCGTATTGTGTATAGTATATGTCTCGTATAGGTTCCCTGTAGGTCTTGTATATGCCTATAGGCCTATACAAGACCTAAACCACACCTATAGGCCTATACGGGTGTAACTTCGTATCGTATAGTATAGTATAGTGTATCGTATCGTATCGTATAGTATAGTGTAGTATAAGTCACATATAGGTCTCCTATAGGTCTTGTGTATGCCTATAGGCTTATACGGGACCTAAACCACACCAATAGGCCTATAAGGGAGCAATACGGGACGTATACTACGCTATACGATACGATATCACACTTATAGGCTTGTACGAGGTTAATACGTGAACTATACTACACCTATACGATACGATATCACACTTATAGGCTTATACGAGGTCAATACGTGACCTATACTACACCTGTACGATACGATATTTATCGTATAAAATTGATTAATATTGTATAAAAAAAGCTTGTAAGAAATACTTAATTTTTTTTATTTAAAATAGAAAACTTTTTTTATAAAATTTACTAAAACCAATAATGTATAAATTTTTCTAAAAAAACCTTTATATACGCTGCGTATAGACCTATACGCAGCGTATATAAAGGGTCAAAAAAACAATGTTACTCCTGTTTTTGGCTGCTTATAGTCTCTAATGCAGGGGTAAAATGTTTTTTTTTTTTACAAAACTTGCCCCATATATACGCCACATAGAGGTCTATACGTGGCGTATAGTAAAAAAAAATATTTTACCCCTGCATTGGGGGCTATACACAGCCAAAAACAAGGGTAACATTGTCTTTTTGACCCTTTATATACGCTGCGTATAGATCTATATGCAGCTTATATAAACTATGTGAAAAACTGATGCCTCAAATCTACCAAAATGACCCAAAAAAATCTGATGGTTTACATACGCTGCGTATAGACCTATACGCAGCTTATTGACCTATACGCAACCTATATAAACCCTTGTTTTCTGTGCAATGATTGTTGATAAGGCTCTGAAATCCATGGTTTATATACGCTGAGTATAGATCTATACGCATCGTAGGTAAATCCTGATTCAACTAGGGCTTGGTGTGCGTATAGGCACATTGGTATGCCAATAAGTACACCGTATTAAATTTACTGAATATTAAATTTTAGTTAACTATATCTAAATTTCGTTTGAAATTTAGGTTAACACGGTCGAGAAGCACCACAAGAAGACCGACCGATCATCTTCTTTGTTTTCTAGTGACCCAAATCCGGTTGAAATAAGGGTCGCGTTCGCTTTTCGTTTATTGCTCGTAATCTCGGATCCAGGTAACAAGGCTGATTATATGTTCAATTGATTAGAAGCGGTCTTTTAACACTTTTTTTATAAATCTTATCTTTTATTACATATAGGTCATTTTCATTAAAACATAGACGATTACAGACTAATGGCAGGTAGACGGACAACAAGCTGCGCTGCTATTCACTTCTGAATTGCAAACCCTACCCTGATAAGCACAAAATTCTTCCCCTTAGCACTTGAAATTCAAAATTTGTTTGAATTAGAAGCGATCTTTTTAACACCTGTAATTCAAAATTCGTTTGAAATCTATTGGGTAAAAAAAAAGTAGTGTATATTTGGTGTTTGTTGGGAAAAAGATGAACTTATAATAGGAACAACTGGAACAAGTCAATAGCATTTCCATACTATCAATTAGCAAGTTTTGTGAGAATAATTGTGTTGTAACTTATGTTTTATGAGTTTTTCAAAAAAGTTTGATTGTAGTTCCATGGCATATTATATTTTATTATTATCTTTATTTTTATTGTTATTTATTTTATGATTTTTGTTTTAGTTTTAGTTTTATTACTTATTTAAATCATGTATTTATTTTTGTAATACACATTAATTTATTTTTTTTAATTTATTCGTGTCCATACACGACGTAAGGTGTGTATGTGGTTCAATGTTTTTATATCTATTTTCTCATATGATAGGTTCGTCGCAACTCGCATGTCCTATATCGACTTCGTTATTCTTTTCTATGTTAACGTTTCGGTCTAATTTCTTCGTATTAACATGCTGTAATGTGTGTGTATGGTTTAGTGATTTTACGTCTACGTTTCGCCCTGTTACTTTTTCCATTTTTATTTATTTTGTTTTACGTGTTTTTCCGGTTTTGGTGGTCGTTGGCGGTAGTATAGCATTGGCGCAACTTGGCACATTTTTATGTTCTCCACTCCAACACGAGGCTTAGTATATAATATATAGTAACAAAATGTACTACAAAATGTTTCTAACTTTTCTCAAAATGGTTGTAACTTCTCTTATACTTAAGGTACGTGCATGATTATGGTGTATAACTTTTATTAATGCGTCATTTTCTACACGTTACGGACGTGCGTGGTCTAACGTTTTTACGTTTTCTTTTCCAATGTTGTTTGTCGTTGGTGATGGTGTTATATTAATGTTGTTGGTACGGTTGTACTCCCGCCGCAACGCGGGTGTACTTCCATCTAGTTTACTATATATGTTGTAAACGTACACAATTTGCAGAAAAGAATTTCATATAAATTAACTACTGCTTTGATATTAGAGGAAAATATTGTGTATATATTCTATTGAGAAAGAAATAATAAACTGTTTAAAAAGAAGTTGCGTAGCATTTCATACAAAGTTGCCATGTTCTTTATTAGATTGTTATTTAAGAAAACATATACTAGACTACATAAGTTTTGTGTTACCATAAAATAAAATTTGGCTATATATAAATGCTATTAATAAGGAATATATGAAATCAAAATTAACCTGTATGGTGATGTATTTAAAAGGGTATTAACGAATAATCGACTAAGAATATAAGGGTGATCACCGCTGCAAATTTCTACCATTTTACACTATACTTGATTCACTCAAGGTAGGTACCAATTGTTCTAAACCCCCTAAAAGGTATTTCCTCCGTGTGTTTCTTATTCTTATAGGCTACAACAGATATACAAAAGAGTTGATTGCCAAAATTGTCTCTGTGGTTTTAGCAGATTTGTCATTTTCATCCAAAATGACACTTTTGTACCAAATTGCCCCCAACGTTTGTAACATTTTGTCATTTTCATTCAAACCACTAACTAAGTTTATTTTTTCGGTTAAGTTGAGGATATTTGGATGAAACTGGCAAATATAAAACCACATGGACGATTTTGGCAATTTACTCAAACTCTTTTAAATTTCTTTTATTTAATTAATTTTGTTACATATATAATAAAAAAGAATGTACATGCAATGTTTATATAAAAAAATAATAACTTTGTCACATAATTTTTATAAATTTTCATTCAACCACTAACTAAGTTAATTTTTCTATTAAAGCGAAGGATGTTTTGTTTTGGTCAAAAATTACCGAATCAATTTAGTGATCAAATTAGTTAAGTGAGGTAGTGTGCTAAGAAAGTGTATCGAAAATATGCTAGTTTAGTTGTTTACAAAAAACAGTTATCAGGATACGGCTCAGGATATCGAGCTGTATCTACAATCAAACAATGAGCAAAAATGTAAAGGGTGACACGGGATGTACGAGGAAAGCCCTTGATCAATCTAGATCGCCGGTACAAAACCTCGGGAGCTGACAATCGCAACTGCCTTGTTCTTCTTATTACTTCAAATGTCAGGATACAGTGCAGGATATGATGCGGATCGACTAAGTATTACAATGCAATTCGAATACAAGTGTAAGTGTGTTGTGAGTGTTTGTAGTTAGAGAGAAAGAAAGCTCGAGAGATTGTGTGTGTGCTTATCTGATCCGATCACTTCTATTTATAGTAAAACAAAACTAACTAACTAGCCTATAAATCCGGGATATATCAAATATTCCCCATGTGAACGTTATAGTCCACGTCTTCTGGCTTCAACGTCCATAATTCAACAGATTTGCTCGAGTCTCAAGGAGAAGAAGTCCACTTGAACGTTATAGACTTGTTCCAATAATCTGCATATGAGTTAATTAGTTACTTACCAAGATATCGTATCAGGATGTTACCAATATCCTGATCCGGTATCCTGGTCACAACAAAAGAAACATAGTCAGAATATTAGTCAGGATATATGAGCAGAAAACCACCCATAACAATTGTCCCCAAAATATATCTGTTGGTATACCAATTCCAACGGATATATTTTAAAACTTATCTCCTAAATCGAGGTTATTAAGTTGAAGCGACGATTGATGTGACACGCTACAACTTCCCAAGCGATATTTACTCCATACCCCCTATATGCAGCCTATATTTAGCCGGAGTATTCTTCATTATGATTATCTCGCTCAAGCAACTTTTCAGGTATTCCTTTCTCTTTCTCTTCTCTGTTTTTATTTACTTAAATTTCTTGTTTCCTGGTTGAAACCTCTCATGGCCTCACGAACAAGATCACATTCAAACGAGTCGGCCCCAACCCTCGAAAGTCAAAACCTTCTTCGAGAAACCGAAAAGGAGATTTTCTCTTTCAACAACACCGACATTACCGCCTTAAAAGAATCTGGTGCCTTTCCTGCCGGAGTGATCATTCGTCCTTTTGATCGGGAGGTCCGATCAGACGCGGTATCAAACGAGTGGGTGTGCTTTTTAGCCTATCCTTTCTCCTTGGGACTCCGGTAACCTTTTCCACCCTTCATTTCCCGCTTTTTCGAACTTACTATTCTCAGTTATGCTCAGACCATGCCAATGGTGTGGCCAGTTTTAATGGTGTTAGACCAAATTAAATCTCGTCATGTCCCTGATCTGTGTGTCGTAGATCTCCCCATAGCATTTCGACTGAGATCCTATGGTCATAGCCGCTTTCTTCTATTCTCCACCTCTAAGAACCCCCTCATTCTCAAGGCCACTAAGAATGAAGATCAGTGGCAACGAAAGTTCTTTTTCGTAAAAAGGGATTCTATCGTCAAGGGTTTTGACCTGCCAGTTGGATGGTTGACTTCGGGTAAGATTTAGGGTTTTAGGAATATCCCCAAATATATCTTAAAACTATATCCTCGACTGACATCTTCATTTCTTGTGCAACAAATTTCAGAGATCTGGCCCCTCCAAGCGCAGAATCGGAGCTCAGGTTCAAAGAGATATATCGACTTCCCGACCGTGAAAGAACCTTCTCCCTGTCTCTCATAAGCTCAAGTCAAAAATCAACTTCAGAAATGTCTGGTAAGTATATGATTAGACTAATTATAGAGTATGAGTGTTAAGAGTTAAACATTTCTCCCTTTTTATAGTGGCGGTCATCAATCTTGAAGGCTTCCAGCTCGACAAGTTGGACAGTTTCTCTGGCCTCATGCCTGCCAAGCAAGAAACCAACCTTAAGCCAGCAGCCACGTCAAAAACCGCTACTACATCCAAAGCTCCCCCAGCATCCAGGACTCGAGCATCCAACTGTCGTAAGAGGAAGGAAGTAGATTCTCCAACCTCATCCGACGTGTTTCCCTTCGAGAATCACGGGTTCACCGAGTGCAGCAAATTCATGACCGGCTTCCTTAATCAGGTTAGTATCCTTATCCTATATCCTGCACACACATCTTCAATATGCATATCCATATATTGATACATGTCCCATTGATCGTAGGGTCTGGAGCATCTAGTGTTCCTCTATGAAGACGCATGCGGTCTAAACACAATGCTACAAAGCAAGCTAAAAAAGGCTGAAGCCACTGTTGCGGACCAAGCAGCGATCGCCACCGCCAAATCTGAGCACTACGAGGCCAAGTACAAGGCAATGACCCAAGAGCACCAGTCCGCCATCAAGAAGATCAGCCACGAGGCCCAAGCCAAATCCAACACTGCCCAATTTCAATACGAGCAGGATATGGCTTCATATCAGGAAGGCCTCAAGAGTTCCGTTGTCATCTCCCTCCTCCAAGCTAGATTGAAAATGGCCTACGAGGCTAAGGCCTTGGGCTTCGAATGCCCTTCATGGAATGTTGAGGATTGGGAGATGAAGCTGAAAAATCTTGGTGGTAATCCTGTGGAGCCTCCTGTGAAGTCTGTTGCGGAGGAGCCTGCTAAGGTGGCCGAGAAGGTGGATGATGCTGATGCTGCCAAGGATACTGATGGCGATTCTGGGAAGGATGCTGGTGGTGATGCTGGGAAGGATGCTGCTGACGAAGCCATGGTGGAAGAGGGTGCTGCCCCTTAAAAGCAGCGAAGTGGGCGATGATGGATATTTGTGCCTAGGCCGGAGCCCACTTTTTAAGTTTGATGATTGTGGTTTGTAATCCCTGAACAATTTACTTTTCCTATCTTTGAACAATTTACATTTCCTGCACTAAGACAATATGATGGCCAAAGGTGGATGGGTCCTGGGTTTCAGGATGAAGCCCTTGGTCATCAATTAGTATCGCTTATTTTGAACAACATAACAGTTGGAGGTGGATGGGTCTCGGTTTGAGATGAAACCTTCAACTGTTAGGTAAATATAATAAAAAAAAACTAACTGTGCTTTTGGTGGATGGATCTCAGTTTGAGATGAAACCAAAAGCACAACTTTTGCTATGTTAATAATATAACTTCCTTTTGACCCTATTTATCATTGTCCTTGTTATGCATTGCTTAGATTGAATTTCAATGCTCCAAATTGTTATGGGTGAAATTCTGAGCCCATATCCTAACACTATATCTTAATTTTATGATAGTTGATTATGATCAGGATACCGGACCAAGATATTGGAAACATCCTGAGGCAGTATCCTGACTATTACTAACAATTTGCTTGTAAACGTTGGTTACAAGGTACGAACGTTCATGAGGACCAACTCATCCTGAAGACCCTCTCAAATTGGTTAGGATAAAGACGTTGATGGCGGAAGAATAGCTCTTGTAACGGTCAGCATTGAAGAACGGCGTATTTTATGGGAGTTACGGATGCTGGTCAAAGATATTAATGTTGTAACGGTTATGGAAGCTTAAATCCCGGATTTACAGTTAATATGCACGTGGAGAACGAGTTGAAACAGCCCCCTAACGTTCAGAAGGGCATATTCCAAGTATCCCGGATTTTTAGCATAATTTCCCGGATTTTTAGCATAGTTAGTTAAACTTAGAAACTATATAAAGGGGATGCCAGATCCATAGGACACACACTCTCGAGTTCACCTACTCATTTATTATCTTTTCTAGCAGCAATCACGCACTAACACTCATCTCTTACAATCATTGTACCACTTAATAGTGATCTGAGCATTTTCCTGCACTGTATCCTGGTTATTCAAGCAATAAGAAGAACAAGGCAGCTGACGATTCTCAGCTCCCGAGGTTTTATGCCGGAGATCTAGATTGATCAAGGGCTTTCCTCGTATATCTCGTGTTACCCTTTACTTTTTTGCTCATTGTTTGATCGTAGATACAACTCTATATCCTAAGCCGTATCCTGAAAAATGTTTTTACAAGCAACTTGACCAGCATATTTTTGATACACATTCTTAGCACACTACCTCACTTAACTAATTTGATCACTTAATTGCTTAGGTAATTTTTGACCAAAACAATTTGGCGCGCACCGTGGGGCAAGTGGTGCTATTTCTACTAAAAGCTTTTGCAAAATCATTACTTGGTTTTCTATTTTCAAAACTTTTTGCCACATTATTTTCAATGGCCTCGAGATCAAACATGAGCTCTTCCACCGTGTCTGCTACAACCTTTGCAACAATTGGTTCGGTGCTTCCTCCACCTCCTCCAAGGATGCAAGCCTCCTCACAGCCTCAGGATATTATACCTACTCGGAGTCTTCAGGGATCTGCTCCTGTTTTGGCCTCTAATGAAGAAATTCTAACCTTGTTTGGTAGTGTACAGGAACAAATGAGGCAACAGCAGGAGACCAACCAAATGCTGATGAGAGAGATACAACTCTTGAAATCTAGCACAAGCAGACCCACTGAGGATACTGTCACTCCCTTGCTGCCCAGAGCTTTGAACTTTAGTTCGGCAGTATATACTGAGGATAACAGGGGGAATATTGTGCCTAGCCATTCCCAGAGTCATATTCCAACATGAAAGATGTGCAAAGATTGACGGGACGAGTAGCAGCATTAAACAGATTTATATCAAGATCCTCGGAAAAATGCAAGGAATTCTACGATATCCTGAAGAAGAATAAGAAATTTAAATGGGGAGAGAAGCATGAAGCAGCCTTGCAGGATTTAAAGCAATATCTTTCAACTGCACCTCTATTGATGAAGCCCGAGGATGGTGAACCATTATCCCTGTATCTTGCAGTATCAGGGAATACAGTAAGTGCCGTTCTGGTAAAGGATCATGAAGGTCAGCAGTATCCTGTCTATTATGTTAGTAAAAGTTTGTTAGATGCTGAAACTAGATACTCACACTTAGAAAAAATGATATTAGCCCTAGTTATGGCATCGACCAAGCTTAAACATTATTTTGAGACTTATAGGATTCATGTTAAAACTAATTATCCTGTTAAAAATGTGCTTAGGAAACCCGAGATGTCAGGTAGGATGGCCAAGTGGTCAGTAAAATTAAGTGCCTATGATCTAGTATATGAACCTAGAAATGCCATAAACTCTCAGGCTCTAGCTGACTTTGTGGCTGATTTCAGTAGTGATATTCAAAATGAAGTAGACCTAGAAGTCCAACAACTAGGAGAAACCTCAAAATCCTGGACATTATATACTGATGGTGCATCTAATGTTAGAGGTGTAGGATTGGGTATACTACTAAAATCGCCACAGGGGGGACATATTACCCCAGGCTATTAAATGTGAATTCTCTACTACCAATAATGAAGCTGAGTATGCAGCTCTGATAGTAGGATTAGAATTGGCTAAAAATATGAATATTAGATGTTTACAAGTATATGTTGATTCCCTGTTGATTACTAACCATTTTAATGGATCCTATGCAGTAAAAGCTGAAAAGTTAGCTGAATATCTTGAAATTGTTAAAAAAATTAGCAGGATATTTCGAAATTTTTACACTTGAACAGGTACAAAGAGAAAAGAATGCTGAAGCTGACGCTCTAGCAAACTTAGGATCTACTGTCAGGATACCGGAGTGAACTCAGATACCAATAGTGCACATCTTGTATCCTGCAATGGAACATTTCAAATCTCAGGATAAAGAAGTAGCATGTATCCAGGATCCTGGTGATGGATATCCTAAGAAGGATCCTGAATCCTGGATGACTCCAATTGTGAAGTATCTTCAAGAAGGAGATATCCCAAAGGATGCAAATCCTAAGGCTTTTAGGATGAAGGTATCTCGTTTTACTATTATAAATAATATTTTGTATAAGAAATCCCTTGCAGGTCCGTACATAAGGTACTTCGAAGATCCTGAGACCAAGGAGGTACTTCAGGATATACACGAAGGAGACTGTGGCAACCATACCGGGGGCAGATCTCTGTTATTGAAGGTGTTGAGAATATGATATTACTGGCTGACCATGAGAAAGGATGCCGCGGAGTATGCTCAGAAATGCGATACATGTTAACGACACGACAACATCCTGCATCAGCCTGCAGAACCATTATATCCTATCATATCCCCTTGGCCGTTTATGAAATGGGGAATGGACATAGTGGGAAAACTTCCAAAGGCTCCAGGAGGAAAGGGTTTTATGCTGGCAATGACAGATTATTTCTCCAAGTGGGTCAAAGCCGAGGCCTTTGTTCAAGTCAGGGATCAAGAAGTGGTATCCTTCATAAAGAGGAATATCCTGACTAGATTTGGGGTACCAGCTGAGATAGTTTGTGACAATGGCTCTCAATTCATCAGCAAAAGAACTACTGATTTTTGCAAAAGTTGGAGAATTAAGATGATCACGTCAACTCCAGTACATCCTCAAGCAAATGGACAGGCAGAATCCTCAAACAAGATAGTTGTCAACAATTTGAAGAAAATATTAGGTGCTAAAAAAGGAAGATGGGTAGAAGAACTACCGTTTTTCCTATGGGCTGATAGGACAACTGTGAAGAATGCTACTGGGCAAACCCCATTTTCTTTGGTATTTGGGGCAGAAGCAGTGATCCCGACAGAAATGGTGATACCTACAGCCAGATCAAGTCTCAGGGATCCTGAGTCAAATACTGAAGCCTTGTGTCAAAAGTTGGATACTTTTGATGAAATAAGAGATGCAGAAAAGCTATGGATGGCGGCATACCAGCAGAGGATAGCCAAATCATATAACAAGAATTTAAGGACTAGAAGATTTCAAGTTGGAGATTGGGTGTTGAGGAAAGCTTTCTAGAATACAACCAATCTTGCTGATGGAAAGTTAGCTCCTAAGTGGGAAGGACCTTATGAGATTGAATCGGAATCCGAAAAAGGAGCATACCGGCTTAGGAATATGGAGGGGGATATACTACCAAGATCCTGGAATGCTATACATCTCAAAGCCTATTTTAAGTAAGTTTAGAATTTAATTTCTAACTCGGGATGGTATGAATTCTATCTCTTTTAAATATAATTCTTTTTTATTTGAACCTAGTACTGACTTAAGCATCGGAGCGGTGTTAGACAAGCTAACACCCACCTTAGTTTAAGGTTGTTTTGCAGAATATGCTTCGAGATATAACTCCAGGATATACACTCAGGATAATTCGAAAGATTAGAGGATTGGCCCCCTCTCTCACGTTTAAGGGATCCTGATCCCTTCACAGGTTTAAAGGTATTCACCTATCTCTCGAATTGGGTTTAAACACCCAGCCTGGAGCTCAAGTTATCCAGGAATAGTTCAAGATAGCGGGACCAGTTCATGTAAAAGTGGCTGACAATTTCGTTATCATTGGCTATATCCTGGATCCTTAAGGTATATGAGGATTGATTACCCTCTCTCACGAAAGGGTATTTTCATACTCTCTAAGGTTTAAAGGTTTTCACCTTTCTAAGTCTTGGAGTTTATACACTCCTGCCTGTAGCGCACGAAAAACAAGGGTTTATCCTCAGGATATTAAGGGTTTATCCCCAGAATATTAAGGGTTTATCCCCAGTGAAACTAAACTTTTTTACAAAGTTCCAAAGATATGACAAACTACGATAGTGTTTACACACGTTCTTCTGTTGGTGAAAAGTTACGAAGTTTAATCACTAAGTGAAGAGATACTCAAGTGTATCATATATTGATGCAATATCCTGCACAGACAGGGGACATCCATGCTGGGGACATTGCAAAGGACTCAAAGGTTGAGGTTGGAAATTATTGCCTAAGTGTTTCTAGTATGATTTATTATTTTTCAAGTCTAGAAAACCTTATCTAAATTGTTTTGGTGAAAAATCAGACGAGGATAATGCAACCAAACTCTTTGTTACGGGGTATGATGCTTGAATTGATGAACAATAATAAGGATCACTATGAAGTATGATGAACAAATGACACGAAGATTTATACGGGGAAAGAGCCCTTGATCAAGAGTTGATCTCCGGCACAAAAAACCCCGGGTGATGGAAACTACCGATAACCAACTTAAATTAAACAAATAATCTGTTACAACTTCGGATGATAGCGAGCTAAGTACAAGGATCACTATAGTGTATCGTGTAGAAAATGTGTGTAATCGCCAAGTGTGTTAACGAAAGTTGATGAGAGCAGTTGTATGAGTGTGTGTGTGTAGCCAAAAATAGCCAAAAGTGTTGTCTAATTAGCTCGCTACCCCTTTTAAATTAGAAAATACATAGCCTAACTAATTGTCCGCAAATGATGCAAGTCCTCCACGACTCCACAACGTCCATTTCTGACCAAGCACGTGCGGAATAGACGTGGAATATTCTTCAGGAACATTACCAAGACTAAGTCCAAGCTGATATTCCTGCAAAACAATATCGAATTCAAAGAAGACAATCATTAGTATAAGGATCCTTAGGATGATCCATGATCCTGATCCTGAAGCACTTATGAGGATCACTAACTGACACAGAAGTAAGGATCACCAAGCAGGATAATAATTGAGGATCATGGGTCATTTAGAAATCCACCCCTAACAATTGGCCCCAAAATATAAGGAGTTATATTGTAAATAAACGAGTTGTATTTTGTTGATCTTATCCGCAACAAACTAACGGATAACTAGCCGTTGTAGATGGACTAGCCGTCGCAAACCTGACGTCACCGAAGTGACAATCCTGCAAATCATCATTATAAATAGGAGTTAGAGATAGGATCAATTTGCATTTAAATCCAAGAGAACCTCCCTTTAAATTCTCAACCGAAGATCAATCAGGTATCTCTTTTCCTACTTCTCCATCTCTTACTCTATTTTTCTTTCTTTACCAATATCACGTTAAGAATGATGCTTCGGTCCTCCCCCGCCAAGGATCACCAGAAGGATAGCCCCTTGAAGAGTCAAGGGATCATCAAAGACTCAGCGAATGAGAGGTGTTGCTTTAACAATGCACAAGTAGATAAAATCCGGCACTGCTTTCCGGCGAACGCCTTTTTCAAACCCTTTGATCCCACTGTTCTGAGCGACTACACTTCTGAGACATGGGTTTCCTTTCCGGTTACCCCATTCACCATAGGATACACCTATCCTTTCCCAGCTTTTACCCAATCCTTTTTCTCCCTTACCGGCATCTCCTACATCCAAGTTATGCCGATAATCTGGAGGGTCCTATATACCCTTGAAAGGATCATAGAGTAGGAAGGGATTGATTTAGGAATGTCAGAACTGGCAGAGATGTATGATCTTACGACGTTTGGATCCCACCGATATCTGTTTAAGCGAAATCCCGGCGAAGAACATCCCATTTTTAAAGCCACCAAGAACGATACAAACTGGAAACGCCGCTTTTTCTTTGTCAGAAGGGATACCATTCCAAACGGAAAGGATCTACCAAGGAAGTGGTCCACCTATGGTAGGACAGAGGATCCTGAGAAGGATCACCAGGTAGTCTTGTTTTTGTATAAGGATCACTAACACCCTTTTGTTTTATGTTATATAGCTATCTCTGTTTCGCACCTCATACCATCACCTACCACCAAGGAAAAGCTTGCTGCTTTTAGAAGGCTTGAACCTGTAACCAGATCATTCAAGACAGACACCTAGGATTCACAAGAAATATCCTCAGGTTCTATCACCATGTCAAGTAAGTATCCTGCTTTTTATATAGTTAAAGATATAAATAAATAGTTAAATAAGAATAGGGTAAGGATACTTATCTTGCTTTGAATGTGTAGGTGCCGGAAAAGCTTCCAAGCCTGCCTCCCAGTTCAACATGGCGGACCTTGACACTGTTCGATCCAGAAAGAAGAAGGCCATTGCCAGCCCTAGTGTCTCCATCCCCAAGGCACCCACTAAAGGAAGGGGTGGCAAGAAGAGGAAAAACTCTGAGATAGAGGACCTACAAGGCCTGTCACTGATCCGCCACTAGTTCCTTGAATACTTCAATGACGTGAGGATCACCAATTCTGCCTAGGTATCCTACTTATCTGAGGATCACCTCTTGAACTGCTTTGTCTCTTTTGCAGAAATTTGCTGAGATTGAAGACTACGTGGGGAGCGTTGAGGAGCTGGATAAGAAGATTGCTGACCTCCAACAAGTTACAGTGCTCAAGGATCTTAAGATTGCTGATCTCGAAAAAGCCCTTCAAGACGCCAAGACTAAGACAGCTAAACTCTTGATCGACATCGACTACGAGAAGCATGATCTCATAGAAGGTGCAAAGGTCTCCGCTGCCATCACAATGTACAAGACAAAACTGAAGATGGTCGAGGAGGCTCAAGATCCTGACTTCGACAGAAGCAGCTGGGATTTTGAGGGTTGGAAGGCGAGGTTAGCTGATCTGGAAGATGATGAGGAGGCTGAGGAGGTTTTGGCGACCGAGGCTGGAAGCAGTGGAAAGGATCCGGTGAAGGATACCGAAGCTGGAGGGGATGAAGATGCAGCGAAGGTGTAGGCTGCATGATTGGGCGATGATGGACAATGGTTGGTCTGCACTCAAACAATAGTAACTAGGATTGAGGATCATGGATGATCCTTCGAACAATAGGTAGGATTACAGATGGTGGAGGGATCCTCTGTTTGGGGGATAAAGCCATTGTGATCCTGCCGTCTTTTGATTCCTGCACTTGAAAAACCTATGAACAATGGACACCCTTTACCTACCCCAGTGGACGGGCCACGTATTGCTGGTAGATGCTCGGGGTAGGTAATTTTGACAACCTTAAAAGGGTTTAAACTTTTGTGAATAAAATGACTTTAACTTTTTGGCTATATCCTGTGTTGATATCCTTGTTGTTATTTTTTCAATTGTTTTGATGTACACTTGTCTGTGTAAGAAAAGTTAAACAAATTAGATAAAGAAAATATTTAGGATATGATTCAGGATCAAATATTCTATAGTTGAAAAATTCCAAAAAGTAGTATATTTTAAGGATCATGAGTTCAGTTGCCAAAGTATTAGGGTTATTCAAATAATCAGTGAATAAAATCAAAATAGTTAAGGATCATACCTGAGGATCCAAGTTAGGATCCTAACCCTTAATATTATAACCAGGATAACCATATGACAAACCTTAGTAAGAAGTAAGGATCAAGGATCCTTGGTTGCTTAACTTTGAAGACCTGAAATAGAACATAACTCGGGACTAAGCCAATATAAGATAAAAGTTAGCAACCGGGGGCAAGCCCGAAGGATAACTGGGGACAAGCCCAAGGATAACTGGGGACAAGCCCAAGGATCGTGTGTGAACTGGAGTATGGCCCTAACTGGCGACTATCCAAACTTAGTGGCATGAAAATGCCAAAACCTTAGCTAACTTGAAAACGTTAGAAACCTTAAGAACGGATGTATGGTACGTCTACCATTATACGTAGGATCCTAGGTATAGCCATGTTATGGGTGAAATTCTGAGCCCATATCCTGGAAAATATCTTGATTTATATCTTGGTTGTGTAATATCTGTTTACGTCCGGGATGCTGGTTCAGGATATTGGTAATATCCTGAAAGGTATCCTCGGGATTACTAATGGATTATGTGCAGGTACGTGTGTTAGAAGCTAGCAACGTTCACAAAGACTTATTCCGCGGAAGACTCGGTCCAGGCCGTTCAAAGAAAGACGTTGAAACCCTATTACTCGGTCTACAACGTTCGTGGTGGAATATTCGGAGCATCCCATATTTATAGGAATATTTGTTTGTATTTCGTTACTATAAATAGGAGGAACACCAGATCAAATAGGACACAACAATCTCACTGCAATCACACTCACTACACTCTAACACTTGTTCTCTCACAATTTGTACTCTCGCAATTTGTACTCTCACACGAATTCATTGTAACACTTAGTGATCTGGTTGATATCCTGCACTGTATCCTGAAGTTTAAAGCAATAAGAAGAACAAGGCAGCTGCGATTGTCAGCTCCCGAGGTTTTATGCCGGCGATCTAGATTGATCAAGGGCTTTCCTCGTACATCTCGTGTCATTTCCTTTACTTTTTGCTCATTGTTTGCTCATTGTTTGATCGTTGATACAGCTCAATATCCTGAGCCGTATCCTGAATACTAATTTTTTAAATAACTCAACAAGCATATTTTCCATACACTTTCTAGCACACTACCTCACATTACTAATTTGATCACTAAATTGCTTCGGTAATTTTTGACCAAAACAATTTGGCGCCCACCGTGGGGCAAGTGGTGCTCTCTTTACTAAAATTTTTTGTTAAATCGCTAATCGGTTTTTTATTTTCAAAACTTTTTGCTACATTGTCCATAATGGCCTCAAGATCAAACATGAGTTCCTCTACTATGTCTGCTATGACTTCTGCCACTACCGGTTCGGTGCTTCCACCACCTCCTCCAAGGATGCCAGCTTCTACGCAATCTCAAGATGTTATCCCTACTCGGAGTGTCCAGGGATCTGCTCCCGTTTTAGCTTCTAACGATGAAATTTTAACCTTATTTGGAAGTGTGCAGGAACAAATGAGGCAACAACAGGAAACAAACCAAATGCTTTTAAGGGAAATACAACTCCTGAAGTCTGGCTCGAGCAGATCTGCTGAGGATATTGTGAACAAGTTTAGCCAGGAATCACTAGACATTCCTCATCTTGATGTTGCGACAGCTGTGCAAGCTTTCAAGATGGGGTTGCAAAAGGATTCTCAATTTTACCAAGACCTTGTAATGAACCCATGCAGGAACCTGGATGAAGCTCGGAACAGGGCCCTAAGATACATTCGGTTGGAAGATGATAGAAAGATGCAAGAAAGGATGAACTCATCCAACACTTATGAGTCAACTAACAGGAAGTCGGAATCCTCATTCAAGTCGTATCGGCCTAAGCCATATGGCAGAAATGAGAACAAGAGAGTAAATGCTGTCGAAGATGAGGATCCTGAAGAGTATCCTGAATTATCGGAATATTGATTTTCTGTTAACATTCCTGAATTGATGTATGCCATGCAGGGTCTAGGGGACAAGGCAAGATGGCCTCGAAAGAATAAAAAAAAAGCGGATTGGAAAGACAAATCAAAATGGTGTGCTTTCCACGAAGATTTCGGACATATGACTGAGGATTGCATCGCTTTGAGGAAAGAAATAAGCTATCTTCTAAGCAAGGGATATTTGAAAGATCTCTTAGGAAGAAAGAAGAATAAGGGTCAGGATACTGAGAAGGATCCTGAGCGAGCAGCATCACCTCCCGCGGATGCCAAGATAATCAACTTCATTTCGGGAGGATCCGACATTTGTGGGACCTCGTATTCGGCAGCGAAGAGACATGCAAAGGAAGCTAAGGCCGAAAGGGGAGACAAACCTGTCAGGATGACTACACTCACAACTGACAAAGTGATCACATTTGATGCTGATGACAGGGATACTGTCCAGGATCCTCACCATGATGCTCTGGTAATAACGTTATATGTGGCTAACCATTTTGTACGCAGGATATTGGTTGATAATGGCAGCTCCGTCAACATAATCCAACTAGAGACACTTAAAAGAATGAATGTATACCCAATGGATATCACTTCAAAATCTACCGTGCTTGTTGGGTTCAGTGGAGAGGCCAGAAACACAGTGGGAGAGATAAAGTTGCCAGTGTACGTTGAAGGAGTTAACTCGATACAGCGTTTCTGTGTGATGGACTCTCTATCCTGCTATAACATTATACTGGGAAGACCGTGGATTCACGATATGAAGGCCGTGCCATCAACATATCACCAATGCATCAAGATACCTACCCCTTGGGGGGTTGTTAAAGTTGATAGCGATCAGCAGGAGGCGAAAGAATGCTACTCATCCTCAATGAAATCCTCAACCAAACCTAGTGTAGCATAGCAATTAAAGACGCGGGCCCAGGATATCGTGGAGGATCCGGAGCAGGATGTGAAGAAAATTATCCTCGACCAGGATAATCCCGATATTTCGGTGCTCGTGGGAACCAATATCCCTCAGGATATTGAAGAGCAGTTAATTAACTTTTTAAAATGCAGGATGTCGACGTTTGCATGGAAGCATGAGGATATGACAGGCATATCCAAAGACATTATCACTCACAAGCTTGGAATTAATAAATAATTCAAGCCCGTGCAACAAAAAAGAAGGAAGTTTGCTCCTGAACGCAATACAATTATTCAAGAGGAAGTTGGAAGATTGTTGAAGTCCAAAATGATTAGAGAAGTCAAGTTCCCAAGGTGGCTAGCAAACGTGGTTGTGGTACAGAAGAAAAACGGGAAATGGAGAGTCTGTGTAGATTACACAGACTTGAACAAAGCTTGTCCTAAAGACCCATTTCCTCTCCCCCACATTGATGCAATGGTAGATGCCACTGCTGGGCATGAAATGCTGACTTTCATGGATGCATCCTCAGGATTTCAACAGATCCAAATGGAGCCTTCTGACCAGGAGGATACTGCCTTCATGACACCAACAGGTATTTATTGTTATACAGCTATGCCTTTTGGTTTGAAAAATGCAGGTGCAGCATACCAAAGATTGGTAAACATGATGTTCAAAGACAAACTGGGGGACACCATGGAGGTGTACATTGACGATATGGTGGTAAAGTCAAAGAAAGCTCAGGATCACCTCCAGGATATTAAAGGAGCGTTTGATATCCTGGATCAGTATAATATGAAGCTGAATCCCGCTAAGTGCCATTTTGGAGTAGGAGTAGGAAAATTCCTAGGATATATGGTGACCAAAAGAGGAATAGAAGCAAGCCCGGAACAGATTAAAGCCATCTTGGATATTAAATCACCCTCAAATATGAAGGATGTTCAACGATTAACAGGGCGAGTGGCAGCATTGAATAGATTTATCTCAAGGTCTTCAGAAAAATGCAAGGATTTTTATGATATCCTGAAGAAGAAGAAGAAGAAGAACAAAAAATTCGAGTGGGGTGAGAAGCATGAAGCAGCCCTACAGGATTTGAAACGATATCTCTCAACCGCACCTCTACTGATGAAACCTGAAAATGGTGAACCACTATCCCTGTACCTTGCTGTATCAGGGAATGCTATAAGTGCCGTTCTTATAAAAGACCATGAAGGTCAGCAATATCCTGTTTATTATGTTAGTAAAAGTTTGTTGGATGCTGAAACTAGGTATTCTCATTTAGAAAAATTAATACTAGCATTAGTTATGGCATCAACCAAACTTAGACACTACTTTGAGACACATAGGATACACGTTAAAACAAATTATCCTGTCAAAAGTGTACTTAGGAAACCGGAAATGTCGGGTAGAATGGCTAAGTGGTCAGTAAAGTTAAGTGCCTATGATTTAGTATATGAACCTAGGAATGCCATAAAGTCTCAGGCTTTAGCTGACTTTGTGGCTGATTTTAGTAGTGACATTCAGGATGAGGTAGACCTAGAAGTTCAACAGCTAGGAGAATCCTCAGGATCCTGGACATTATATACTGATGGTGCATCTAATATAAGAGAAGTAGGATTAGGAATACTACTAAAATCGCCACAGGGGGACATATTACCCCAGGCTATTAGGTGTGAATTTCCTGCTACCAATAATGAAGCAGAATATGAGGCTTTAATTGCAGGATTAGAATTGGCTAAAAGCATGAATATAAAAAATTTACAAGTATATGTTGATTCTTTGTTAATTACTAACCATTTTAATGGCTCCTATGCAGTTAAGGGTGAGAAGTTAATAGAATATCTTGATATTCTCAAAAAATTAGCAGGATATTTCGATATTTTTACACTTGAACAGGTACCAAGGGAGGATAATGCCGAAGCAGATGCCTTGGTAAATTTGGGATCATCAATCAGGATACCCGAAGGGACCCAAATACCAGTATTACATGTCTTATATCCTGCAACGAGTCCTCAGGATAAAGCAGTAGCGGGTATTCAGGATCCTGAAGTGGAATATCCTGAACAGGATCCTAAATCTTGGACGTTTCCAATTATGAGATATCTCAAAGAAGGACATGTCCCCGAAAATGAAAATCCTAAGGCATTTAGGATGAAGGTATCACGGTTCACTATTATAAATAATGTTTTATACAAGAAATCTCTTGCAGGACCGTATTTGAGGTGCCTGGAGGATCCTGAAGCCAAAGAGGTACTCCAGGATATACATGAAGGGGATTGTGGTAATCACACCGGGGGCAGATCATTGTTTTCGAAAGTATTAAGGACAGGATATTATTGGCCAACGATGAGGAAAGATGCTGCGGAATATGCTCGAAGATGTGATGCATGTCAAAGACATAGTAACATACTACATCAACCAGCTGAACCATTATATCCTGTAGTTTCCCCTTGGCCATTCATGAAGTGGGGGATGGATATAGTAGGGAAGTTACCAAAAGCTCCGGGAGGAAAAGTTTTTATGTTAGCTATGACAGACTATTTCTCCAAGTGGGTTGAGGCTGAAGCATTTGTCCAAGTAAGAGACCAAGAAGTAGTATCCTTTATAAAAAGGAATATCCTGACTAGGTTTGGAGTACCAGCTGAGATCATTTGTGATAATGGGTCCCAGTTTATAAGCAAAAGAACTACTGACTTTTGCAAAAGTTGGGGAATCAAAATGATCACATCTACCCCAGTACATCCTCAAGCGAATGGACAAGCTGAATCTTCAAACAAGATAATAGTCAATAACTTAAAGAAGAGACTTGGGGCCAAAAAAGGAAGATGGGCAGATGAGTTACCCTTTGTTTTGTGGGCTGATAGGACAACGGTAAAGAATGCAACCGGCCAAACCCCGTTTTCCTTGATATTTGGAGCGGAGGTGATGATTCCAACAGAAATGACGATACCTACTATAAGATCTATGTTGCAGGATCCTGAACAGAATCCTGAACTCTTATGTCAGGATTTGGATACTATAGACAAAAAAAGAGATGCAGCGAGGCTAAGGATAGCAGCATATCAACAAAGAATATCCAGAGCATATAATAAAAACATAAGGACTAGAAGATTTCGAGTTGGTGATTGGGTGCTAAGAAAGGCTTTTCAAAATACCACTAATCCTGCCGATGGCAAGCTAGCTCCGAAATGGGAAGGACCTTATGAAGTCGAGTCAGAAGCAGGGAAAGGAGCATATCGACTCAGGAATATGGAAGGGGATATGCTACCGAGATCTTGGAATGC
The DNA here is from genome assembly GCA_030545235.1 of Helianthus tuberosus. Lineage (NCBI taxonomy): Eukaryota > Viridiplantae > Streptophyta > Magnoliopsida > Asterales > Asteraceae > Helianthus > Helianthus tuberosus. The sequence continues at coordinate 170,246,960 of CM060351.1, read as the reverse complement.
TATACATCTCAAGCTTTACTTCAAGTGAGTTTAGAATTCAATATTCTAACTCAGAATGGTATGAATTCTATCTTTTTTAAATATGTTTTGGTTTAATTTACCCTTTGAAACTCAATACTGACTTAAACATCGGAGGGGTGTTAGCCAAGCTAACACCCACCTTAGTTTACAATTGTTTTGCAGAATATCTTTCAGGATATAGCTCCAGGATAGATGCTCAGGATAAGTCGAAAGATTAGAGGATTGGCCCCCTCTCTCACGTTTAAGGGATCCTGGTCCCTTCAAAGGTTTAAAGGTATTCACCTTTCTCTCGAATTGGGTTTAAACACCTCGCCTGGAGCGCAAGTTATCTAGGTATAGTTCAAGGTAGCGGGACCAGTTCATGTAAAAGTGGCTGACAATTTCGTTACTATTGGCTATATCCTGGATCCTAAAGGTATATGAGGATTGATCACTGTTATGGGTGAAATTCTGAGCCCATATCCTGGAAAATATCTTGATTTATATCTTGGTTGTGTAATATCTGTTTACGTCCGGGATGCTGGTTCAGGATATTGGTAATATCCTGAAAGGTATCCTCGGGATTACTAATGGATTATGTGCAGGTACGTGTGTTAGAAGCTAGCAACGTTCACAAAGACTTATTCCGCGGAAGACTCGGTCCAGGCCGTTCAAAGAAAGACGTTGAAACCCTATTACTCGGTCTACAACGTTCGTGGTGGAATATTCGGAGCATCCCATATTTATAGGAATATTTGTTTGTATTTCGTTACTATAAATAAGAGGAACACCAGATCAAATAGGACACAACAATCTCACTGCAATCACACTCACTACACTCTAACACTTGTTCTCTCGCAATTTGTACTCTCACACGAATTCATTGTAACACTTAGTGATCTGGTTGATATCCTGCACTGTATCCTGAAGTTTAAAGCAATAAGAAGAACAAGGCAGCTGCGATTGTCAGCTCCCGAGGTTTTATGCCGGCGATCTAAATTGATCAAGGGCTTTCCTCGTACATCTCGTGTCATTTCCTTTACTTTTTGCTCATTGTTTGCTCATTGTTTGATCGTTGATACAGCTCAATATCCTGAGCCGTATCCTGAATACTAATTTTTTAAATAACTCAACAAGCATATTTTCCATACACTTTCTAGCACACTACCTCACATTACTAATTTGATCACTAAATTGCTTCGGTAATTTTTGACCAAAACAATTTGGCGCCCACCGTGGGGCAAGTGGTGCTCTCTTTACTAAAATTTTTTGTTAAATCGCTAATCGGTTTTTTATTTTCAAAACTTTTTGCTACATTGTCCATAATGGCCTCAAGATCAAACATGAGTTCCTCTACTATGTCTGCTATGACTTCTGCCACTACCGGTTCGGTGCTTCCACCACCTCCTCCAAGGATGCCAGCTTCTACGCAATCTCAAGATGTTATCCCTACTCGGAGTGTCCAGGGATCTGCTCTCGTTTTAGCTTCTAACGATGAAATTTTAACCTTATTTGGAAGTGTGCAGGAACAAATGAGGCAACAACAGGAAACAAACCAAATGCTTTTAAGGGAAATACAACTCCTGAAGTCTGGCTCGAGCAGATCTGCTGAGGATATTGTCACTCCATTACATCCCAGAATGTTGAACTTCAGCTCGGCTGTGTATACTGAGGATAACAGGGGGAATATTGTGCCCAGCCTTCCTCAAAATCATACTCCTGAAATACCCTCCTCGGTCATGATGTCGACCATAAGGAGCTCAGGATATGCTTCAGGATATGGGCAAAATCCTCCAACGGGTAACGTGTCGAATAATAATAATACTCATGCTACTAACAATAGTGGATCTTTGCAGGATACAGTTGTGACATCGGCACTTACTAGGGAACTTCAGAAGTTGAAGGACATGATATCAAGTGTACCCGGGGTGGTCCAGCCAATCCCGGAAGTGTCTCAAGACAGCCACAAGATATCTCATTTTGCATATCCTATCTGTGATGCTGAGATCCCAAAGAGGTTCCAAACCCCCAACATGAAGCTTTATGATGGAACAACGGATCCTGAAGAGCATATTGCTCAGTATAGGGAAAGGATGGAGATTAACCCTATCCCTCCGGATCTCAAGGAAGCATGCTTGTGCAAGGGTTTTGGTTCAACCTTGACCGGATCAGCTTTGAAATGGCTCTTGAATGTGCCTCCACATTCAATTACATCTTTTGCTCACTTAGTAAATTTATTTAATAGTCAGTTTTCTTGTAGTAGAAGCTTCGAAAAATTAACAAGTGATCTCTACAGGATAACACAAGGGCCTCAGGAATCCCTTAGGGATTATGTGAACAAGTTTAGCCGGGAATCACTAGACATTCCTCATCTTGATGTTTTACAGCTGTGCAAGCTTTCAAGATGGGGTTGCAAAAGGATTCTCAATTTTACCAAGACCTTGTAATGAACCCATGCAGGAACCTGGATGAAGCTCGGAACAGGGCCCTAAGACACATTCGGTTGGAAGATGACAGAAAGATGCAAGAAAGGATGAACTCACCCAACACTTATGAGTCAACTAACAGGAAGTCAGAATCCTAATTCAAGTCGTATCGGCCTAAGCCATATGGCAGAAATGAGAACAAGAGAGTAAATGCTGTCGAAGATGAGGATCCTAAAGAGTATCCTGAATTATCGGAATATTGCTTTTCTGTTAACATTCCTGAATTGATGTATGCCATGCAGGGTCTAGGGGACAAGGCAAGATGGCCTCGAAAGAATCAACAAAAAGCGGATTCGAAAGACAAATCAAAATGGTGTGCTTTCCACGAAGATTTCGGACATATGACTGAGGATTGCATCGCTTTGAGGAAAGATATAAGCTATCTTCTAAGGAAGGGATATTTGAAAGATCTCTTAGGAAGAAAGAAGAATAAGGGTCAGGATACTGAGAAGGATCCTAAGCGAGCAGCATCACCTCCCGCGGATGCCAAGATAATCAACTTCATTTCGGGAGGATCCCACATTTGTGGGACCTCGTATTCGGCAGCGAAGAGACATGTAAAGGAAGCTAAGGCCGAAAGGGGAGACAAACCTGTCAGGATGACTACACTCACAACTGACAAAGTGATCACATTTGATGCTGATGACAGGGATACTGTCCAGGATCCTCACCATGATGCTCTGGTAATAACGTTATATGTGGCTAACCATTTTGTACGCAGGATATTGGTTGATAATGGCAGCTCCGTCAACATAATCCAACTAGAGACACTTAAAAGAATGAATGTATCCCCAATGGATATCACTTCAAAATCTACCTTGCTTGTTGGGTTCAGTGGAGAGGCAAGAAACACAGTGGGAGAGATAAAGTTGCCGGTGTACGTTGAAGGAGTTAACTCGATACAGCGTTTCTGTGTGATGGACTCTCTATCCTGCTATAACATTATACTGGGAAGACCGTGGATTCACGATATGAAGGCCGTGCCATCAACATATCACCAATGCATCAAGATACCTACCCCTTGGGGGGTTGTTAAAGTTGATAGCGATCAGCAGGAGGCGAAAGAATGCTACTCATCCTCAATGAAATCCTCAACCAAACCTAGTGCAGCATAGCATTTAAAGACGCGGGCCCAGGATATCGTGGAGGATCCGGAGCAGGATGTGAAGAAAATTATCCTCGACCAGGATAATCCCGATATTTCGGTGCTCGTGGGAACCAATATCCCTCAGGATATTGAAGAGCAGTTAACTAACTTTTTAAAATGCAGGATGTCGACGTTTGCATGGAAGCATGAGGATATGACAGGCATATCCAAAGACATTATCACTCACAAGCTTGGAATTGATAAATCATTCAAGCCCGTGCAACAAAAAAGAAGGAAGTTTGCTCCTGAACGCAATACAATTATTCAAGAGGAAGTTGAAAGATTGTTGAAGTCCAAAATGATTAGAGAAGTCAAGTTCCCAAGGTGGCTAGCAAACGTGGTTGTGGTACAGAAGAAAAACGGGAAATGGAGAGTCTGTGTAGATTACACAGACTTGAACAAAGCTTGTCCTAAAGACCCATTTCCTCTCCCCCACATTGATGCAATGGTAGATGCCACTGTTGGGCATGAAATGCTGACTTTCATGGATGCATCCTCAGGATTTCAACAGATCCAAATGGAGCCTTCTGACCAGGAGGATACTGCCTTCATGACACCAACTGGTATTTATTGTTATACAGCTATGCCTTTTGGTTTGAAAAATGCAGGTGCAACATACCAAAGATTGGTAAACATGATGTTCAAAGACAAACTGGGGGACACCATGGAGGTGTACATTGACGATATGGTGGTAAAGTCAAAGAAAGCTCAGGATCACCTCCAGGATATTAAAGGAGAGTTTGATATCCTGGATCAGTATAATATGAAGCTGAATCCCGCTAAGTGCCATTTTGGAGTAGGAGCAGGAAAATTCCTAGGATATATGGTGACCAAAAGAGGAATAGAAGCAAGCCCGGAACAGATTAAAGCCATCTTGGATATTAAATCACCCTCAAATATGAAGGATGTTCAATGATTAACAGGGCGAGTGGCAGCATTGAATAGATTTATCTCAAGGTCTTCAGAAAAATGCAAGGATTTTTATGATATCCTGAAGAAGAAGAAGAACAAAAAATTCGAGTGGGGTGAGAAGCATGAAGCAGCCCTACAGGATTTGAAACGATATCTCTCAACCGCACCTCTACTGATGAAACCTGAAAATGGTGAACCACTATCCCTGTACTTTGCTGTATCAGGGAATGCTATAAGTGCCGTTCTTATAAAAGACCATGAAGGTCAGCAATATCCTGTTTATTATGTTAGTAAAAGTTTGTTGGATGCTGAAACTAGGTATTCTCATTTAGAAAAATTAATACTAGCATTAGTTATGGCATCAACCAAACTTAGACACTAATTTGAGACACATAGGATACACGTTAAAGCAAATTATCCTGTCAAAAGTGTACTTAGGAAACCGGAAATGTCGGGTAGAATGGCTAAGTGGTAAGTAAAGTTAAGTGCCTATGATTTAGTATATGAACCTAGGAATGCCATAAAGTCTCAGGCTTTAGCTGACTTTGTGGCTGATTTTAGTAGTGACATTCAGGATGAGGTAGACCTAGAAGTTCAACAGCTAGGAGAATCCTCAGGATCCTGGACATTATATACTGATGGTGCATCTAATATAAGAGAAGTAGGATTAGGAATACTACTAAAATCGCCACAGGGGGACATATTACCCCAGGCTATTAGGTGTGAATTTCCTGCTACCAATAATGAAGCAGAATATGAGGCTTTAATTGCAGGATTAGAATTGGCTAAAAGCATGAATATCAAAAATTTACAAGTATATGTTGATTCTTTGTTAATTACTAACCATTTTAATGGCTCCTATGCAGTTAAGGGTGAGAAGTTAATAGAATATCTTGATATTCTCAAAAAATTAGCAGGATATTTCGATATTTTTACACTTGAACAGGTACCAAGGGAGGATAATGCCGAAGCAGATGCCTTGGCAAATTTGGGATCATCAATCAGTATACCTGAAGGGACCCAAATACCAGTATTACATGTCTTATATCCTGCAACGAATCCTCAGGATAAAGCAGTAGCGGGTATTCAGGATCCTGAAGTGGAATATCCTGAACAGGATCCTAAATCTTGGACGTTTCCAATTATGAGATATCTCAAAGAAGGACATGTCCCCGAAAATGAAAATCCTAAGGCATTTAGGATGAAGGTATCACGGTTCACTATTATAAATAATGTTTTATACAAGAAATCCCTTGCAGGACCGTATTTGAGGTGCCTGGAGGATCCTGAAGCCAAAGAGGTACTCCAGGATATACATGAAGGGGATTGTGGTAATCACACCGGGGGCAGTTCATTGTTTTCGAAAGTATTAAGGACAGGATATTATTGGCCAACGATGAGGAAAGATGCTGCGGAATATACTCGAAGATGTGATGCATGTCAAAGACATAGTAACATACTACATCAACCAGCTAAACCATTATATCCTGTAGTTTCCCCTTGGCCATTCATGAAATGGGGGATGGATATAGTAGGGAAGTTACCAAAAGCTCCGGGAGGAAAAGTTTTTATGTTAGCTATGACAGACTATTTCTCCAAGTGGGTTGAGGCTGAAGCATTTGTCCAAGTAAGAGACCAAGAAGTAGTATCCTTTATAAAAAGGAATATCCTGACTAGGTTTGGAGTACCAGCTGAGATCATTTGTGATAATGGGTCCCAGTTTATAAGCAAAAGAACTACTGACTTTTGCAAAAGTTGGGGAATCAAAATGATCACATCTACCCCAGTACATCCTCAAGCGAATGGACAAGCTGAATCTTCAAACAAGATAATAGTCAATAACTTAAAGAAGAGACTTGGGGCCAAAAAAGGAAGATGGGCAGATGAGTTACCCTTTGTTTTGTGGGCTGATAGGACAACGGTAAAGAATGCAACCGGCCAAACCCCGTTTTCCTTGGTATTTGGAGCGGAGGTGATGATTCCAACAGAAATGACGATACCTACTATAAGATCTATGTTGCAGGATCCTGAACAGAATCCTGAACTCTTATGTCAGGATTTGGATACTATAGACAAAAAAAGAGATGCAGCGAGGCTAAGGATAGCAGCATATCAACAAAGAATATCCAGAGCATATAATAAAAACATAAGGACTAGAAGATTTCGAGTTGGTGATTGGGTGCTAAGAAAGGATTTTCAAAATACCACTAATCCTGCCGATGGCAAGCTAGCTCCGAAATGGGAAGGACCTTATGAAGTCGAGTCAGAAGCAGGGAAAGGAGCATATCGACTCAGGAATATGGAAGGGGATATGCTACCGAGATCTTGGAATGCTATACATCTCAAGCTTTACTTCAAGTGAGTTTAGAATTCAATATTCTAACTCAGAATGGTATGAATTCTATCTTTTTTAAATATGTTTTGGTTTAATTTACCCTTTGAAACTCAATACTGACTTAAACATCGGAGGGGTGTTAGCCAAGCTAACACCCACCTTAGTTTACAATTGTTTTGCAGAATATCTTTCAGGATATAGCTCCAGGATAGATGCTCAGGATAAGTCGAAAGATTAGAGGATTGGCCCCCTCTCTCACGTTTAAGGGATCCTGGTCCCTTCAAAGGTTTAAAGGTATTCACCTTTCTCTCGAATTGGGTTTAAACACCTCGCCTGGAGCGCAAGTTATCTAGGTATAGTTCAAGGTAGCGGGACCAGTTCATGTAAAAGTGGCTAACAATTTCGTTACTATTGGCTATATCCTGGATCCTAAAGGTATATGAGGATTGATCACCCTCTCTCACGAAAGAGTATTTTCATACTCTCAAAGGTTTAAAGGTTTTCACCTTTCTAAGAATTGGAGTTTATACACTCTCGCCTGTAGCGCATGAAATTTAGGGTTTATCCCCAGATATCAGGGTTTATCCCCAGTATGCTAAGGATTCGTTTCAGGATATCAGGGGTTCTGCCCTTGGGCATTCGGAATTCATTCGAGTCAAAATGTAAATACATTGGTGTTTTTGTTGGACACAGGGGACACACATTATTCTAATTCAAAGGATGGATCTAAGTTTATAAGTATGCACCGGGGATAAATTTATGATAAAGGATTGGAACTGATTCTCTAAGAATCTCCGGTATGATCTCTCCTTTTTGTTTGGACAATTTATAGGTTATATTTCAATATCCCTTTTTAGGATATCTTTCAGGATATCTCCCAGGATATATTTATGATATGTGTTCCTAAGAATGTTCAAACCAAACAATTTTCACAAGTAAAATTTGTGTGACAATAATAATAAAGTCAAAAGAGTAGTTATATTATTAACATACCAAAAGAAGTGCTCTTAGTTTCACCTCAAAACAAGGCCCATCCACTAAGAGCACTAATAGTTCATAACCATATTTACCCAACAGTTGAAGGCTCCATCTCAAACCGAGACCCATCCACCTTCAACTGTTGTATTGTTCAAAAAGCATGCAGGAAATGTAAATTGTTCAGGTACGGGAAAGTAAAATGCAGAAAAGTAAATTGTTTGTGGAACTGCAAACCAACATTCAAACTCAAAAAGGTGGGCTCTGGCCTTGGCACGTATATCCGTCATCGCCCACCTAGATGCCCTCACACAGCAGCATCTCCTCCAACTTTCTCAGACTTCTCCGCTCCAGCATCCTGACCAGCATCCTGCGCAGCATCCTGACCAATGACCATCTCAGCATCAGCTCCAGCATCCTTCTTCTCTCCAGCTTGGACTACCACCTCTGCTGACTTAGAAGATTCACCGGCTTCAGCAGGAAGTGGCACAGCTTTGCCTCCGAGCTCCTTTAACTTAGCCACACAGGATTCAACTGGCCAAGATGGACAAACAAGGCCCGTCTCCTTGGCCTCGTAGGCCATCTTGATGCGTGCTTGCAGGAGGGAGACGATAGCAGAAGCCTTGATTCCTTCTCGAAAGTTAATCAAAGCCTGATCATGATCCATTTGAACGCTGGCAAGTTTGACCTCGGCGTCTTGGGTGACCTTCTTTAGCAAGCTTTCATAGTGTCGGCTCTTCGCTTCAGCAATAGCACCTTGGTCAGCAACAGTGCTCTCGTGCTGCTTGATCCTGGCTTCATGAAGTGCCACAGTACCACAAGCGTCATTGTACAAGTGGAGCAAATGCTGGAGGCCCTGCACATTAATTACGGGTATGAATTTAGAATGTATGCTGACTAAGACGTCCTACCAGGATATCCTGTTAGGATATACGTGCAAGATATATGTGCAGGATATACATGAAGGATATGCGTCAGGATATTACCTTGTTGAGGAAGGATGTCATCGGCTCTAAGGAGTCGGAGAAGCTGAGTTCGTCATAGGAGAACCCTTCTGAGCCTGGAGCACTGACCTCGAGACCCTTTCTCTTTTTCGCTGCGGAAGCACGGGTTCTTGGATTGGCCTTGGGAGCTGGGAGTGGCTTGGAGCTAGTGGTAGCAGGAGTCTCCTTCTTGACTGTGGCTGGAGTTGGATAGCTGTCAAGTTCGTCCAGGTCTAGATAGACTGGGACTTTGCTGGAATCTGCACACAGGGAGTAAATTCTAAATCCCTCCTATGAATAACAGATAAAAAACATATGTGTGCAGGATATTTTGCAGGATCCTTACCAGACATGTTGGCACTGGAAAGAGGGCTTGGAGTCGGTGGAGATGGATTGAAACTTCTCTCTGCCTCTGGAAGGAGTCTGATGGCGTCTATTCTTTCTGGAGAATTTGCAAGAGGAGGTGCAATCTTCCTGAAATCAGCTGCACAAAAATGAAAATTTGTTAGTTCAGAATATGAGACAGGATAAGAGACAAGATCATTCTTAAACCCTAAGTCCTACCCTTTCTTAACCATCTCATCGGATAATCCGTTCCACCGGGGATTGAATCCCTTTTTACGAAGAAAAACTTGGATTGCCAACCATCCTCGTTTTTGGTGGCACGAAGTATCAATGGGGGACCGGAACTAGAGTAAAACAGAAACCTAGATGAGCCATGGCATCTAAGCTTGTAGGCTAAAGGGAGGTCATGGACGGAAAGGTCAGGTATGTGGTTTCTCTTGATTTGGTCAAGAACAGACAAAACACGCCAAAGCATTGGCATGGTTTGGCTAAAAGAAATTTTAGTGATGTTAAAAAACTCGGTAATAAAGTCCGGAAAGGGGAATCGTAGCCCTAAGGTAAAGGGGAAAGCATTGAAACAAATCCACTCGGTGGAAACCATATCTGACCGGATTTCTCTGTCAAAGGGTCGGAATATGGTTCCATCCGGAAAGATACCGGAGGATTTCAAAGCCGACTGATGAGCACTATCAACGGTGCATGTTTCATTCTCCGGTTCTTGGAGAAGATTCTGTTGGATGAATGTGGGAGCCGAGTCGCCTGAACTGGACCTCGTTTGCCTAGGCATTTGGTTGCCTGAATTCTTGCCGGAGTAAGGTGAAAGATGGTTATGAAGATGAGAGAGAGAATATTACCTTTTTCTTGTCGATTGTGGGTAAAAAAGGAGATGAGGATGAGAAGATATAGGGTATGATGAGTAAATATAGGCTGGGTGGTTGAAAGCTGTCACATCAGAAGTCTTATCTCTTAATTGCCTCGGCCACTGTGAAAAAATGTAACCGTTAGGATATCAAACGGTAACATTTTTGGGGACAATTGTTATGGGTGAAATTCTGAGCCCATATCCTGGAAAATATCTTGATTTATATCTTGGTTGTGTAATATCTGTTTACGTCCGGGATGCTGGTTCAGGATATTGGTAATATCCTGAAAGGTATCCTCGGGATTACTAATGGATTATGTGCAGGTACGTGTGTTAGAAGCTAGCAACGTTCATAAAGACTTATTCCGCGGAAGACTCGGTCCAGGCCGTTCAAAGAAAGATGTTGAAACCCTATTACTCGGTCTACAACGTTCGTGGTGGAATATTCGGAGCATCCCATATTTATAGGAATATTTGTTTGTATTTCGTTACTATAAATAGGAGGAACACCAGATCAAATAGGACACAACAATCTCACTGCAATCACACTCACTACACTCTAACACTTGTTCTCTCGCAATTTGTACTCTCACATGAATTCATTGTAACACTTAGTGATCTGGTTGATATCCTGCACTGTATCCTGAAGTTTAAAGCAATAAGAAGAACAAGGCAGCTGCGATTGTCAGCTCCCGAGGTTTTATGCCGGCGATCTAGATTGATCAAGGGCTTTCCTCGTACATCTCGTGTCATTTCCTTTACTTTTTGCTCATTGTTTGCTCATTGTTTGATCGTTGATACAGCTCAATATCCTGAGCCGTATCCTGAATACTAATTTTTTAAATAACTCAACAAGCATATTTTCCATACACTTTCTAGCACACTACCTCACATTACTAATTTGATCACTAAATTGCTTCGGTAATTTTTGACCAAAACAAGCCAGTACAATGGAATTATCAGCCCCTAAAATGAGTACTGGTCCCCCTGCCATGAACTATACCAGGATCATCATGTGCTACTTGCGGAACTGGGGACAAGCCCAAACAACTAGGGTTAAACCCAAGTAACTGGTTGCTTTTGTGGATAATCATCCTTTTGCTAAGAGTACCTGAACCTTCAAAACTCAAAATCACGTGAAAGGAGGATAAAGGATGCATGATCCTTATCCTTTTGTGAGAAAGTAAGGAAATGATATAGTTTAAGATTAGAATGTTACCCAAATGAGGATCATCTGTGCTTTAAGGATCCTTTAAGGATATTTATCATGTGAGGATCATGAATCCTTATCACATGAAGTATTTCTTCAAATGGACAGCATTCCAGGCTCTAGGTAGCAAATCACCTTCCATTGTTAGCAATCGATATGCCCCCTTTCCTGCCTCAGCTTCAATCAAGTAAGGTCCTTCCCATTTTGGTGCCAACTTTCCATCAGCAGGATTGGTGGTATTCTGAAATGCTTTCCTTAGTACCATATCACCAACTTGGAATTTCCTGATCCTGACATTTTTGTTGTAGGCTCCAGCCATTCTTTTCTGATAACTGGCCATCCTTATCCTTGCCAAATCTCTTATTTCTTCTATAGTGTCCAGGTCTTGAACCAAGTTCTCATCATTTTTCTCAGGATCACGAATACTTGTTCTAGCAGTTGGAACCACCATTTCTGTAGGGATCACTGATTCTGCCCCAAATACCAAAGCACATAAGGTAGTTCTTCTGCCCATTTCCCTTTCTTGGGTCCAAGCTTCTTCTTCAAATTGTTGATGATGATCTTATTGGAGGATTCTGCCTGACCATTAGCTTGTGGGTGGACTGGTGTTGATGTTATCATCTTAATCCCCCAACTTTCACAAAAGTTAGTAGTTCTGCCCCCAATGAATTGGGAACCATTATCACATATAATTTCAGAAGGAATACCAAATCTAGTTATAATATTTCTTTTAATGAAGGATATAAATTCCTTTTCTCTGACTTGGGCAAAAGCTTCAGCCTCTATCCACTTGGAGAAGTAATTACTCATAGCAAGCATGAACACTTTTCCACCAGGTGCCTTAGGGAGCTTACCAACTATATCCATGCCCCATCTCATGAATGGCCAAGTGGAAGATATAGGATGCAATAATTCAGCCGGCTGATGAAGGATATTGTTGTGTCTTTGACAAGGATCACACTTCTTAGCATACTCCACATCATCTCTCTTCATAGTTGGCCAATAGTATCCTGTCCTCAGGATCCTCAAGAATAATGCCCTGCCCCCAGTGTGGTTTCCACAATCTCCTTCATGGAAGTCTTTTAAAACTTCTTGGATTTCAGGATCCTCAATGCATCTTAAATATGGTCCTGCAAGAGATCGTTTATACAACATATTATTTAAAATTGTGAATTGAGATACCTTAATTTTGAAAGCCCTAGGGTTTTCTCATGTAGGAATCTCTCCATATTGTATGTATCTCATGATTGGAAAGGTCCATGATCCTGAATGAGATTGATTATCATCACTAGGGATGATTGCAGAATCCTCTCCTATCTCCATAGCCACATGATCCTCGATAGCCGGGGTCAGGATATGGATAATAGGGATCTTGATATCCTCCGGGATCTTCAAGGATGATCCTAAATTGGCCAATGCGTCTGCCTCTGCATTCTCTTCCCTTGGTACCTGTGTCAAACTAAAGGATACTAAAGAAAGTGCCAATTCTTTGACTATCTCCAAATATTTGGTTAACTTCTCACCTTTAACAGCATAGGATCCATTAAAGTGATTAGTGATTAACAAAGAATCTACATGTACCTCAAGATACCTGATCCTCATGTGCTTAGCAATTTGCAAACCAGCTATCAAGGCTTCATATTCAGCCTCATTATTAGTGGTTTGGAACTCACAAGCTATAGAGTGGGGTATTATGTCCCCCTGTGGCGATTTTAGTAGTATTCCAAGCCCTGTTCCTTTGACATTTGAGGATCTATCAGTATAGAGTATCCAAGGATCCTTGGTCTCCTCTAGCTGCTGGACTTCTAACTCAGCTTTCTTTTGCAAATCACTACTGAAATCTTCCACAAAGTCGGCTAATGCTTGGGATTTAATGGCTGTCCTGGGCTCATATCTTATATCATATGCACTAAGCTTCACTGCCCACTTAGCCATCCTTCCTGACATTTCAGGTTTCCTGAGGACATTCTTAATTAGAAAATTAGTTTTGACGATAATGGCATGAGTTTCAAAATAATGTCTCAATTTAGTAGATGCCATAATTAATGCAAGGATAAGTTTTTCTAAGTGTGAATACCTGGATTCAGCATCAAGTAAACTCTTACTTACATAATAGACAGGATGTTGTGTACCTTGGTGATCCTTAACAAGGACTGCACTTACTGCTTTTGAAGATACCGCCAAGTATAAGGATAACACATCTCCCTTTTCTGGTTTCATCAAGGCTGGGGCTGAGGATAGGTAATCCTTAAGAGCTTTTAAGGCATTTTCATGCTTCTCATTCCACTCGAATTTCTTGTTCTTCCTTAGGATATCATAGAATTCCTTGCACTTTTCTGAGGATTTGGATATGAATCTGTTTAAAGCTGCAATCCTGCCTGTTAACCTCTGAACATCTTTAGCATTGGCAGGGGACTTGATGGTCACTATAGCTTTGATTTGTTCTGGACTGGCTTCAATACCCCTCTTTGTCACCATATATCCTAAGAATTTACCTGCCTTTACACCAAAATGACACTTAGAAGGATTAAGTTTCATGTTATATTTGTCAAGGATATTGAATGCTTCCTCCAAGTCTCTAAGGTGTTCCTCAGCCTTTTTTGATTTTACCACCATATCATCTATGTAAACCTCCATAGTTTGTCCAATCTGATCCTTGAACATCATATTCACTAGCCTTTGATAAGTTGCACCTGCATTTCTTAGTCCGAATGGCATAGCAATATAACAGTATATACCAGTTGGAGTCATAAAGGCTGTATCCTCTTGATCGGATGGTTCCATCTGAATTTGTTGAAATCCAGATGAAGCATCCATTAAAGTTAACAGTTCATGACCCGCAGTTGCATCCACCATGGAGTCAATGTGGGGTAACGGGAAAGGATCCTTGGGACATGCCTTATTTAAATCGGTGAAATCGACACATACCCTCCACTTTCCGTTTTTCTTTTGAACAACAACCACATTGGCCAACCATCTTGGATACTTGACCTCTCTAATCATACCTGCTCGGAGTAATTTCTCTACCTCCTCCTGGATAATGGCATTTCTTTCTGGTGCAAGTTTCCTCCTCTTTTGATGGATTGGTTTGAAGGACCTATCAATGCCAAGTTTGTGAGTGATTATATCTTTAGATATACCTGTCATGTCTTCGTGTTTCCATGCAAAGGTAGTCTTTCTCCTTTTGAGGAAGGATATGAGGTCTTCCTTTATTTCACCAAGGATCCCTGATCCTATGTAAACTTTAGATTCAGGATCATCAGGATCCATAAGGATTTCTACTACATCCTGTTCTCTTGCCTCCAAGACATCCCTTGGAGGACGCTTTAATTGCTATTGCTCCCTTGACTTTGATGTTGGTTTCATTGATGAGGTGTAGCAGTTCTTAGCCTCTTGCTGATCACTATCAATCTTCACTATTCCCCAAGGACTAGGTAGCTTCACACATTGATGATAAGTGGATGGGACTGCCTTAATGTCATGTATCCAAGGCCTGCCAAGGATAACATTACAACAAGATAAACAGTCAATAACACAAAACTTTTGGTAAGAATGTAGGCCTTCGATATAGATTGGGAGTTTAATGTCCCCCAGAGTATTCTTAGTCTCGCCACTGAATCCCACGAGCACAGAGGATCTTGGTATGATATCAGATACAGGAATATTCATCTTCTTGAGGACATCAAGCTGGATAATGTTCACCGAGCTTCCTCCGTCTATAAGGATCCTGCGAACAAAATGGTTAGAAATAAAAAGAGTGATAACCAAACCATCGTGATGAGGATCCTGAATGTCAACGTGATCATCCTCATCAAAAGTTATAACTTTTCCTTCGGAGACACTGGATGTTCGAATGGGTCTATCTCCATTATCCATCTTGGTTTCCTTTGCATGTCTTTTAGCTGCAGGGAAGGATGTTCCACAAATGTCTGACCCTCCAGAAATAAAGTTTATAACTTGTGCATCTGCTGGAGGGGCTGGAGCTTTCTCTGGGATCCTTTCAGGATCCTGAGTCCTTGACTTCTTTCTCCCCAATAATTCTTTTAAGTACCCCTTGCTCAACAAGTATCCAATTTCTTTTCTCAGTGCGATGCATTCTTCTGTGAGATGCCCAAAATCTTCATGATATGCACACCACTTTGACTTATCTTTGGTTGCAGCCGGTCTGTCATTTTTCCTGGGCCATCTAGCTTTATCACCTAAATTCTGCATCGCAAGGATTAGTTCATTGTTATCAACAGAAAAGCAATATTCAGAAATTGGAGGATAATCCTCATCGTCCTCTTCTTGTTCAACGGCATGCACATTCTGGTTATCAGACTTGTTATAGGATCTAAACTTGTTGTTCTTGAATGAGGATCCTTGTTTCTCTTGCTTTGAGGATCCTGCTAACCTCTCCTGGATCCTTTTGTCATCCTCTAGCCGGATGAACCTAAGGGCCCGGGTTCTTACCTCATCTAGATTCCTGCATGGTGTCATAACAAGATCATCATAGAATAACGAATCCCTAAGCAATCCCATTTTAAAGGCTTCAACAGCCGTAGTTATATCCAGGTTAGGAATATCTAAGGATTTTTTACTAAATTTAGTGATATAATCCCTTAATGATTCATTATGACCTTGGGTTATCCTATACAGATCACTAGTTAAACGCTCAAATTTCCTACTACAAGAAAATTGGTTATTAAATAGGTTAACTAGATTAGCAAATGAGGTAATAGAGTAAAGGGAAGACTTAGCAGCCATTTAAGAGCTGATCCAGTAAGAGTGGATCCAAATCCCTTGCACAGACATGCTTCCTTCAACCTTTCTGGGATGGGATTGATCTCCATCCTTTCCCTGTATTGTGCTATGTGTTCTTCAGGATCTGTTGAACCGTCATACAACTTCATAGTAGGCACATGGAACCTCTTTGGTATCTCAGCATCACAGATTGGTGGTGCAAAATGAGATATCTTGTGGCTCCCCTCTACAATTTCCGGTATAGGCTTGACCACTCCTGGGACACTTGATATCATATCCTTTAAATTTTGCAATTCTCTAGCCATGGCGTGATTGATACCTGTATCCTGCATAAGGCCATGGTTAGTGGTATAAGAATTATTGAAAGTGTTACCTCCCATTAGATTCAAATTAGGAAGAGCGGATGTGAATCCATATTGTTGGGGCTCTGGAATGACCGATGGACCAGTAGAAGCAATGGTCTGCATTGGAATGAAATCTCCCTGATGGATATCGGAATTCCCTGATTGTAAACTCCTTAAGGATCCATGAAACTGAGAGGATCCTTGAACCTGTGAAGATCCTGGGACGTAGGAGGATCCTTGAACCCAGGAGGATCCTTGAAACTGAGAGGATCCTTAAACCTGCGAGAATCCTGGAACATTGGAGGATCCTTGAACCTGAGAGGATCCTTGAACCTGGGAGGATCCTTGGGCCTGGGAGGATCCTTGAAATGGCCAGAACCCTTGAATCTGCTGCGCTCCTGAGTATCCTCCTGAGCTGGCGAAGGATCCTATATGCTGAGGATGGGATCCTGCTGGTTGGAAGTGTAACCCTGAAGCCTAAGTCATTGCTGATGATCCGTAATGCACTCCTTTTGGTCCTCCCACATATTGAACGTCTGGAACCACTGAAGGCTGAGAAGTTATAACCAGAGTATCGAAATTCAAAGATCTGGGCATCAGTGGGGAATGATCCTCTGCCGATCTCTTCTATTTCTTGATGTCTCCAATCTCTCTGAGAATCCTTTCATTGGTCTTATCCTGCTGCTGTATATGCTCCTTCATCTGCAAAATCAGAGTAAACAAGTCACTAGTAGTGGGAGTGTAAGAAGCAGAAGAAGTTGGAGGTTTTGAGAAAATGGGAGTTGGTTTCTTCTCGGCATTTTTCTGAGGTCCAGAAGGTGGTGGAGGCAATGGTGGAATGCCCTGGGATGAATTGACTGCAGACATCGCACTGGAGGTGTTCTTTGATGACGAAGCCATCTGCTTGGATGTAACGAACCGAAATGATCACAAAAATGAGAATTTCTTAGGAATGAAGCACCAATTGCCCCACGGTGGGCGCCAAACTGTTTTGGTGAAAAATCAGACGAGGATAATGCAACCAAACTCTTTGTTACGGGGTATGATGCTTGAATTGATGATCAATAATAAGGATCACTATGAAGTATGATGAACAAATGACACGAAGATTTATACGGGGAAAAAGCCCTTGATTAAGAGTTGATCTCCGGCACAAAAAACCCCGGGTGATGGAAACTACCGATCACCAACTTAAATTAAACAAATAATCTGTTACAACTTCGGATGATAGCGAGCTAAGTACAAGGATCACTATAGTGTATCGTGTAGAAAATGTGTGTAATCGCCAAGTGTGTTAACAAAAGTTGATGAGAGCAGTTGTATGAGTGTGTGTGTGTGTAGCCAAAAATAGCCAAAAGTGTTGTCTAATTAGCTCGCTACCCCTTCTAAATTAGAAAATACATAGCCTAACTAATTGTCCGCAAATGATGCAAGTCCTCCACGACTCCACAACGTCCATTTCTGACCAAGCACGTGCGGAATAGACGTGGAATATTCTTCAGGAACGTTACCAAGACTAAGTCCAAGCTGATATTCCTGCAAAACAATATCGAATTCAAAGAAGACAATCATTAGTATAAGGATCCTTAGGATGATCCATGATCCTGATCCTGAAGCACTTCTGAGGATCACTAACTGACACAGAAGTAAGGATCACCAAGCAGGATAATAATTGAGGATCATGGGTCATTTAGAAATCCACCCCTAACATAAATTATCTATGTTTTCTAAAAAGTCATATTCAACCAAGTTTTGTCTAACATTTTGATGACAAAAGTATTGAATATTTCATCAGTATCCTGACCAGGATATTTGATCAAGATATTCAAAACATACCTTTCAAAATAAAAACAAACAAATAAGGCTAAAAGGTTAGTTTATTATTATTGGCCCAAAAGATTGTATTCTGGGTTTCATCTCAAAAAGAGACCCATCCACCAAGAACACAATTAAGTTTTTAAAGCATATTTACATAAACAGTTGAAGGCTTCGTCCTGAAAACACAGGATCCCTCCACCTTCAACTGTCAAACTATTCTACTTGCAGGAAATTCAAGTTGTTCTAAGTGCATGACGACTAGAAGATTTAGACCCTATAAAATACAGGTATCATTAGAGACAAACTAACAAGGATACAGGTTCACTATATTTGTACGGGATACAGGATCTGGATATTTACCTTATTAGGGAAGGAGGTCATGGGCTCGATGGATTCCATGAAGCCGAAGTCATCATAAGAGAAACCTTCAGCAGCAGCAGCAGAGGGCTTAGAGCTGGTGGCGACAGATGGCTCCTTTTTCATTAGGACAGGCTTGGGGTAGCTGTCAAGCTCCTCAAGGAATGTTCGAAATAGATATCCTTACCAGACATGTTGGAATGACTAAAAAATATATCCGCTGGAATCAGGATATCCAACAATTATATTTTTGGGGACAATTGTTATGGGTGAAATTCTGAGCCCATATCCTGACACTATATCTTGATTTTATGATAGCTGATTACGATCAGGATACCAGACCAGGATATTTGTAACATCCTGAGGCAGTATCCTGACTATTACTAACAATTTGCTTGTAAACGTTGGTTACAAGGGACTAACGTTCATGAGGACCAAGTCATCCTGAAGACCCGCTCAAATTGGTTAGGATAAAGACGTTGATGGTGGAAGAATAGCTCTTGTAACAGTCAGCATTGAAGAATGGTGTGTTTTATGGGAGTTACAGATGCTGGTCAAAGATATTAATGTTGTAACGGTTATGGAAGCTTAAATCCCGGATTTACAGTTAATATGCACGTGGAGAACGAGTTGAAACAGCCCCCTAACGTTCAGAGTGGCATATTCCAAGTATCCCGGATTTCTAGCATAATATCCCGTATTTTTAGCATAGTTAGTTAAACTTAGAAACTATATAAAGGGGATGCCAGATGCATAGTGTTTTGGTCAAAAATTACCGAAGCAATTTAGTGGTCAAATTAGTAATGTGAGGTAGTGTGCTAGAAAGTGTATAGAAAATATGCTTGTTGAGTTATTTAGAAAATTAGTGTTCAGGATACGGCTCAGGATATTGAGCTGTATCAACGATCAAACAATGAGCAAACAATGAGCAAAAAGTAAAGAAAATGACACGAGATGTACGAGGAAAGCCCTTGATCAATCTAGATCACCGGCATAAAACCTCGGGAGCTGACAATCGCAGCTGCCTTGTTCTTCTTATTGCTTTAAACTTCAGGATACAGTGCAGGATATCAACCAGATCGCTAAGTGTTACAATGAATTTGTGTGAGAGTACAAATTGCGAGAGAACAAGTGTTAGAGTGTAGTGAGTGTGATTGCAGTGAGATTGTTGTGTCCTATTTGATCTGGTGTTCCTCCTATTTATAGTAACGAAATACAAACAAATATTCCTATAAATATGGGATGCTCCGAATATTCCACCACGAACGTTGTAGACCGAGTAATAAGGTTTCAACGTCTTTCTTTGAACGGCCTGGACCGAGTCTTCCGCGGAATAAGTCTTTGTGAACGTTGCTAGCTTCTAACACACGTACCTGCACATAATCCATTAGTAATCCCGAGGATACCGTTCAGGATGTTACCAATATCCTGAACCAGCATCCCGGATGTAAACAGATACTACATAAATAAGATATAGATCAAGATATTTTCCAGGATATGGGCTTAGAATTTCACCCATAACAATTGTCCCCAAAAATGTTACCGTTTGATATCCTAATGGTTACATTTTTTCACAGTGGCCGAGGTAATTAAGAGATAAGACTTCTGATGTGACAGCTTTCAACCACCCGGCCTATATTTACTCATCATACCCTATATCTTCTCATCCTCATCTTCTTTTTTACCCACAATCGACAAGAAAAAGGTAATATTCTCTCTCTAATCTTCATAACCATCTTTCATTTTACTCCGGCAAGAATTCAGGCGACCAAATGCCTAGGCAAACGAGGTCCAGTTCAGGCGACTCGGCTCCCACATTCATCCAACAGAATCTTCTCCAAGAACCGGAGAATGAAACATGCACCTTTGATAGTGCTCATCTGTCGGCTTTGAAATCTTCCGGTATCTTTCCGGATGGAACCATATCCCGACCCTTTGATAGAGAAATCTGGTCAGATATGGTTTCCACCGAGTGGATTTGTTTCAATGCTTTCCCCTTCACCGTAGGGCTACGATTCCCCTTTCCGGACTTTCTTACCGAGTTTTTTAACACCACTAAAATTTCTTTCAGCCAAACCATGCCAATGCTTTGGCGTGTTTTGTTTGTTCTTGACCAAATCAAGAGAAACCACATACCTGACCTTTCCGTCCATGACCTCCCTTTAGCCTACAAGCTTAGATGCCATGGCTCATCTAGGTTTCTGTTTTACTCTAGTTCCGGTCCCCCATTGATACTTCGTGCCACCAAAAACGAGGATGGTTGGCAATCCAAGTTTTTCTTCGTAAAAAGGGATTCAATCCCCGGTGGAACGGATTATCCGATGAGATGGTTAAGAAAGGGTAGGACTTAGGGTTTAAGAATGATCTTGTCTCTTATCCTGTCTCATATTCTGAACTAACAAATTTTCATTTTTGTGCAGCTGATTTCAGGAAGATTGCACCTCCTCTTGCAAATTCTCAAGAAAGAATAGACGCCATCAGACTCCTTCCAGAGGCAGAGAGAAGTTTCAATCCATCTCCACCGACTCCAAGCCCTCTTTCCAGTGCCAACATGTCTGGTAAGGATCCTGCAAGATATCCTGCACACATATGTTTTTTATCTGTTATTCATAGGAGGGATTTAGAATTTACTCCCTGTGTGTAGATTCCAGCAAAGTCCCAGTCTATCTAGACCTGGATGAACTTGACAGCTATCCAACTCCAGCCACAGTCAAGAAGGAGACTCCTGCTACCACTAGCTCCAAGCCACTCCCGGCTCCCAAGGCCAATCCACGAACCCGTGCTTCCGCAGCGAAAAAGAGAAAGGGTCTCGAGGTCAGTGCTCCAGGCTCAGAAGGATTCTGCTATGACGAACTCAGCTTCTCTGACTCCTTAGAGCCAATGACATCCTTCCTCAACAAGGTAATATCCTGACGCATATCCTTCATGTATATCATGTACATATATCCTGCAGGTATATCCTAACAGGATATCCTGGTAGGACGTCTTAGTCAGCATACATTCTAAATTCATACCTGTAATTAATGTGCAGGGCCTCCAGCATTTGCTCCACTTGTACAATGACGCTTGTGGTACTGTGGCACTTCATGAAGCCAGGATCAAGCAGCTCGAGAGCACCGTTGCTGACCAAGGTGCTATTGCTGAAGCGAAGAGCCGGCACTATGAAAGCTTGCTAAAGAAGGTCACCCAAGACGCTGAGGTCAAACTTGCCAGCGTTCAAATGGATCATGATCAGGCTTTGATCAACTTTCGAGAGGGAATCAAGGCTTCTGCTATCGTCTCCCTGCTGCAAGCACGCATCAAGATGGCCTACGAGGCCAAGGAGACGGGCCTTGTTTGTCCATCTTGGCCAGTTGAATCCTGGGTGGCTAAGTTAAAGGAGCTCGGAGGCAAAGCTGTGCCACTTCCTGCTGAAGCCGGTGAGTCTTCTAAGTCAGCAGGGGTGGTGGTCCAAGCTGGAGAGAAGAAGGATGCTGGAGCTGATGCTGAGATGGTCATTGGTCAGGATGCTGCGCAGGATGCTGGTCAGGATGCTGGAGCGGAGAAATCTGAGAAAGTTGGAGGAGATGCCGCTGTGTGAGGGCATTTAGGTGGGCGATGACGGATATACGTGCCAAGGCCAGAGCCCACCTTTTTGAGTTTGAATGTTGGTTTGTAGTTCCACAAACAATTTACTTTTCTGCATTTTACTTTCCCGTACCTGAACAATTTACATTTCCTGCATGCTTTTTGAACAATACAACAGTTGAAGGTGGATGGGTCTCGGTTTGAGATGAAGCCTTCAACTGTTGGGTAAATATGGTTATGAACTATTAGTGCTCTTAGTGGATGGGCCTTGTTTTGAGGTGAAACTAAGAGCACAACTTTTGGTATGTTAATAATATAACTTCTCTTTTGACCCTATTACTGTTGTTATTGCTATGAAAATCGTAGTTGCAAAAATTGTTTGGTTTGAACATTCTTAGGAACACATATCATAAATGTATCCTGGGAGATATCCTGAAAGATATCTTAAAAGGGATATTGAAATATAACCTATAAATTGTCCAAACAAAAAGGAGAGATCATACTAGAGATTCTTAGAGAATCAGTTCCAATCCTTTATCATAAATTTGTCCCCAGTGCATACTTATAAACTTAGATCCATCCTTTGAATCAGAATAATGTGTGTCCCCTGTGTTCGACAAAAACACAAATGTATTTACATTTTGACTTGAATGAATTCCGAATGCCCAAGGGCAGAACCCCTGATATCCTGAAATGAATCCTTAGCATACTGGGGATAAACCCTGAATTTCATGCGCTACAGGCGAGAGTGTATAAAATCCAATCCTTAGAAAGGTGAAAACCTTTAAACCTTTGAGAGTATGAAAATACTCTTTCGTGAGAGAGGGTGATCAATCCTCATATACCTTTAGGATCCAGGATATAGCCAATAGTAACGAAATTGTCAGCCACTTTTACATGAACTGGTCCCGCTACCTTGAACTATACCTAGATAACTTGCGCTCCAGGCGAGGTGTTTAAACCCAATTCGAAAGAAAGGTGAATACCTTTAAACCTTTGAAGGGACCAGGATCCCTTAAACGTGAGAGAGGGGGCCAATCCTCTAATCTTTCGACTTATCCTGAGTATATATCCTGGAGCTATATCCTGAAAGATATTCTGCAAAACAATTGTAAACTAAGGTGGGTGTTAGCTTGGCTAAGACCCCTCCGATGCTTAAGTCAGTATTGAGTTTCAAAGGGTAAATTAAACCAAAACATATTTAAAAAAGATAGAATTCTTACCATTCTGAGTTAGAAATTGAATTCTAAACTCACTTGAAGTAAAGCTTGAGATGTATAGCATTCCAAGATCTCGGTAGCATATCCCCTTCCATATTCCTGAGCCGGTATGCTCCTTTCCCTGCTTCTGACTAGACTTCATAAGGTCCTTCCCATTTCGGAGCTAGCTTGCCATCGGTAGGATTAGTGGTATTTTGAAAAGCCTTTCTTAACACCCAATCACCAACTCGAAATCTTCTAGTCCTTATGTTTTTATTATATGCTCTGGATATTCTTTGTTGATATGCTGCTATCCTTAGCCTTGCTGCATCTCTTTTTTCGTCTATAGTATCCAAATCCTGACATAAGAGTTCAGGATTCTGTTCAGGATCCTGCAACATAGATCTTGCAGTAGGTATCGTCATTTCTGTTGGAATCATCGCCTCCGCTCCAAATACCAAGGAAAACGGGGTTTGGCCGGTTGCATTCTTTACCGTTGTCCTATCAGCCCACAAAACAAAGGGTAACTCATCTGCCCATCTTCCTTTTTTGGCCCCAAGTCTCTTCTTTAAGTTATTGACTATTATCTTGTTTGAAGATTCAGCTTGTCCATTCGCTTGAGGATGTACTGGGGTAGATGTGATCATTTTGATTCCCCAACTTCTGCAAAAGTCAGTAGTTCTTTTGCTTATAAACTGGGACCCATTATCACAAATGATCTCAGCTGGTACTCCAAACCTAGTCAGGATATTCCTTTTTATAAAGGATACTACTTCTTGGTCTCTTACTTGGACAAATGCTTCAGCCTCAACCCACTTGGAGAAATAGTCTGTCATAGCTAACATAAAAACTTTTCCTCCCGGAGCTTTTGGTAACTTCCCTACTATATCCATCCCCCACTTCATGAATGGCCAAGGGGAAACTACAGGATATAATGGTTCAGCTGGTTGATGCAGTATGTTACTATGTCTTTGACATGCATCACATCTTCGAGCATATTCTGCAGTATCTTTCCTCATCGTTGGCCAATAATATCCTGTCCTTAATACTTTCGAGAACAATGATCTGCCCCCGGTGTGATTACCACAATCCCCTTCATGTATATCTTGAAGTACTTCTTTGGCTTCAGGATCCTCCAAGCACCTCAAATACGGTCCTGCAAGAGATTTCTTGTATAAAACATTATTTATAATAGTGAACCGTGATACCTTCATCCTAAATTCCTTAGGATTTTCATTTTCGAGGATATGTCCTTCTTTGAGATATCTCATAATTGGAGCCGTCCAAGATTTAGGATACTGTTCAGGATATTCCACTTCAGGATCCTGAATACCCGCTACTGCTTTATCCTGAGGATTCGTTGCAGGATATAAGACATGTAATATTGGTATTTGGGTCCCTTCAGGTATCCTGATTGATGATCCCAAATTTGCTAAGGCATCTGCTTCAGCATTATCCTCCCTTGGTACCTGTTCAAGTGTAAAAACATCGAAACATCCTGCTAATTTTTTGAGAATATCAAGATATTCTATTAACTTCTCACCCTTAACTGCATAGGATCCATTAAAATGGTTAGTAATTAACAAAGAATCAACATATACTTGTAAATTTTTGATATTCATGCTTTTAGCCAATTCTAATCCTGCAATTAAAGCCTCATATTCTGCTTCATTATTGGTAGCAGGAAATTCACACCTAATAGCCTGGGGTAATATGTCCCCCTGTGGCGATTTTAGTAGTATTCCTAATCCTACTCCTCTTATATTAGATGCACCATCAGTATATAATGTCCAGGATCCTAAGGATTCTCCTAGCTGTTGAACTTCTAGGTCTACCTCATCCTGAATGTCACTACTAAAATCATCCACAAAGTCAGCTAAAGCCTGAGACTTTATGGCATTCCTAGGTTCATATACTAAATCATAGGCACTTAACTTTACTGACCACTTAGCCATTCTACCCGACATTTCTGGTTTCCTAAGTGTTTTGGTCAAAAATTACCGAAGCAATTTAGTGATCAAATTAGTAATGTGAGGTAGTGTGCTAGAAAGTTTACAGAAAATATGCTTGTTGAGTTATTTAGAAAATCAGTATTCAGGATACGGCTCAGGATATTGAGCTGTATCTGCGATCAAACAGTGAGTAAATAATAAGCAAAAAGTAAAGGAAACGACACGAAATGTACGAGGAAAGCCCTTGATCAACCTAGATCGCCGGCATAAAACATCGGGAGCTGACAATCGCAGCTGCCTTGTTCTTCTTATTGCTTTAAACTTCAGGATACAGTGCAGGATATCAACCAGATCGCTAGGTGTTACAATGAATTCGTGTGAGAGTACAAATCACGAAAGAACAAGTGTTAGAGTGTAGTGAGAGTGATTGCAGTGAAATTGTTGTGTCCTATTCGATCTGGTGTTCCTCCTATTTATAGTAACGAAATACAAACAAATATCCCTATAAATATGGGATGCTCCGAATATTCCATCACGAACGTTGTAGACCGAGTAATAAGGCTTCAACGTCTTTCTTTGAACGGTTTGGACCGGGTCTTCCGCAGAACAAGTCTTTGTGAACGTTGCTAGCTTCCAGCCCACGTACCTGCACATAATCCGTTAGTGATCCTGAGGATACCATTCAGGATGTTACCAATACCCTGAATCTGCACCCCGGATATGAACATATATTATTTAATCAAGATATAGGCCAAGATATTTCTCAGGATATGAGCTTAGAAATTAGCCCACAACAATTGTCCCCAAAAATGTTACCGTTTAGTATCCTCATTACTAACGGTTACATTTTTTACGCAAACCGAGGCAATTAAGAGATATGACCTGTGATGTGACCGTTTGCAACTACCCAGCCTATATCTACTCATCATGCCCTATATCTTCTCATCCTCATCCCTTTTTTAATCATAATCGACAAGGAAAAGGTACATTTTCTCTCTATCTTTCATACTTATCTTCATCTTTTCTCTCCGGCGAAAAATTCAGGCGATCAAATGCCGCGCCACACAAGATCTAGTTCAGGTGACTCGGCCCCTACGTTCTACCAACAAAACCTTCTCCAAGAACCGGAGAAGGAAGCGTGTACTTTTGATAGTGCCCACCTGTCAGCCTTAAAATCCTCCGGTATCTTCCCGGAAGGAACCGTATTTAGACCGTTTGACCGTGAAATCCGGTCAGATATGGTCTGCAACGAGTGGATATGCTTTAGTGCTTTCCCTTTTACCCTAGGGCTACGATTCCCCTTTCCGGACTTCATCACCGAATTCTTCAAAATCACAAAAATCTCTTTTAGCCAGACAATGCCAATGCTCTGGCGTGTTTTATCTGTTCTTGACCAGATCAAGAGAAACCACATTCCTGATCTTTCCATCCATGATCTCCCCCTGGCTTACAAGCTTAGATGCCACGGATCATGTAGATTTCTGTTTTATTCTACTTCCGGTGACCCATTGATACTTCGTGCCACCAGGAACGAGGATGGTTGGCAATCCAAGTTTTTCTTTGTAAAAAGGGACTCAATCCCTGGTGGGACGGAATATCCGGTACAATGGTTGAAAAAGGGTAGGATTTAGGGTTTAAGAATGATCCTGTCGCTTATCCTGTTCCATATCCTGAACTAATTTATCTTCTTTATTGTGCAGCTGATTTCAGGAAGATTGCTCCTCCTCTTGCTAATTCCCAAGAAAGAATAGACGCCATTAGACTTCTCCCAGAAGCAGAAAGAAGTTTCAATCCTTCTCCACCAACTCCAAGCCCTCTTTCAAGTGCCAACATGTCTGGTAAGAATCCTGCAAGATATCCTGCACACATATGCTTCTTATCTGTTATTTATAGGAGGGATTTAGAATTTACTCCCTGTGTGCAGATTCCAGCAAAGTCCCAGTCTATCTAGACCTGGATGAACTTGACAGCTATCCAACTCCAGCCATAGTCAAGAAGGAGACTCCTGCCACCACCAGCTCCAAGCCACTCCCGGCTCCCAAGGCCAATCCAAGAACCCGTGCTTCCGCAGCGAAAAAGAGAAAGGGCCTTGAGGTCAGTACTCCATGCTCAGAAGGGTTCTCCTATGATGAACTCAGCTTCTCCGACTCCTTAGAGCCAATGACATCCTTCCTCAACAAGGTAATATCCTACCGCATATCCTTCATGTATATCCTGCACATATATCCTGCACGTATATCCTAACAGGATATACTGGTAGGATGTCTTAGTCAGCATACATTCTAACCCCATACCTGTGACCAATGTACAGGGCCTCCAGCATTTGCTCCACTTGTACAATGACGCTTGTGGTACTGTGGCACTTCATGAAGCCAGGATCAAGCAGCTCGAGAGCACCGTTGCTGACCAAGGTGCTATTGCCGAAGCAAAGAGCCGTCACTACGAAAGCTTGCTAAAGAAGGTCACCCAAGATGCTGAGGTCAAACTTGCCAGCGTTCAAATGGACCATGATCAGGCCTTAATCAGCTATCGAGAGGGAATCAAGGCTTCTGCTATCGTCTCCCTGCTACAAGCACGCATCAAGATGGCCTATGAGGCCAAGGAGACGGGCCTTGTTTGTCCATCTTGGCCAGTCGAATCCTGGGTGGCTAAATTGAAGGAGCTCGGAGGCAAAGCTGTGCCACTTCCTGCTGAAGCCGGTGAGTCTTCCAAGTCAACGGAGGTGGTGGTCCAAGCTGGAGAGAAGAAGGATGCTGGAGGTGATGCTGAGATGGACATTGGTAAGGATGCTGCGCAGGATGCTGGTCAAGATGCTGGAGCGGAGAAGTCTGAGAAGGTCGGAGGTGATGCCGCTGTGTGAGGGCATTTAGGTGGGCGATGACGGATATACGTGCCAAGGCCAGAGCCCACCTTTTTGAATCTGAACGTTGGTCTGTAGTTCCACAAACAATTTACTTTTCCGCATTTTACTTTCCCGTACCTGAACAATTTACATTTCCTGCATGCTTTTTGAACAATACAACAGTTGAAGGTGGATGGGTCTCGGTTTGAGATAAAGCCCTCAACTGTTGAGTAAATATGGTTATGAACTATTAGTGCTCTTAGTGAATGGGCCTTGTTTTGAGGTGAAACTAAGAGCACATCTTTTGGTATGTTAATAATATAACTACTCTTTTGACTTTTTTATTATTGTCACACAAATTTTACTTGTGAAAATTGTTTGGTTTGAACATTCTTAGGAACACATATCATAAATGTATCCTGGGAGATATCCTGAAAGATATCTTAAAAGGAATATTGAAATATAACCTATAAATTATCCAAATAAAAAGGAGAGATCATACCAGAGATTCTTAGAGAATCAGTTCCAATCCTTTATCATAAATTTGTCCCCAGTGCATACTTATAAACTTGGACCCATCCTTTGAATTAGGATAATGCGTGTCCCCTGCGTTTGACAAAGACACAAATGTATTTACCTTTTGACTCGAATGAATTCCGAATGCCCAAGGGCAGAACCCCTGATATCCTGAAATGAATCCTTAGCATACTGGGGATAAACCCTGAATTTCATGCGCTACAGGCGAGAGTGTATAAACTCCAATCCTTAGAAAGGTGAAAACCTTTAAACCTTTGAGAGTATGAAAATACTCTTTCGTGAGAGAGGGTGATCAATCCTCATATACCTTTAGGATCCAGGATATAGCCAATAGTAACGAAATTGTCAGCCACTTTTACATGAACTGGTCCCGCTACCTTGAACTATACCTAGATAACTTGCGCTCCAGGCGAGGTGTTTAAACCCAATTCGAAAGAAAGGTGAATACCTTTAAACCTTTGAAGGGACCAGGATCCCTTAAACGTGAGAGAGGGGGCCAATCCTCTAATCTTTCGACTTATCCTGAGTATATATCCTGGAGCTATATCCTGAAAGATATTCTGCAAAACAATTGTAAACTAAGGTGGGTGTTAGCTTGGCTAAGACCCCTCCGATGCTTAAGTCAGTATTGAGTTTCAAAGGGTAAATTAAACCAAAACATATTTAAAAAAGATAGAATTCTTACCATTCTGAGTTAGAAATTGAATTCTAAACTCACTTGAAGTAAAGCTTGAGATGTATAGCATTCCAAGATCTCGGTAGCATATCCCCTTCCATATTCCTGAGCCGGTATGCTCCTTTCCCTGCTTCTGACTCGACCTCATAAGGTCCTTCCCATTTCGGAGCTAGCTTGCCATCGGCAGGATTAGTGGTATTTTGAAAAGCCTTTCTTAACACCCAATCACCAACTCGAAATCTTCTAGTCCTTATGTTTTTATTATATGCTCTGGATATTCTTTGTTGATATGCTGCTATCCTTAGCCTTGCTGCATCTCTTTTTTCGTCTATAGTATCCATTTCCTGACATAAGAGTTCAGGATTCTGTTCAGGATCCTGCAACATAGATCTTGCAGTAGGTATCGTCATTTCTGTTGGAATCATCGCCTCCGCTCCAAATACCAAGGAAAACGGGGTTTGGTCGGTTGCATTCTTTACCGTTGTCCTATCAGCCCACAAAACAAAGGGTAACTCATCTGCCCATCTTCCTTTTTTGGCCCCAAGTCTCTTCTTTAAGTTATTGACTATTATCTTGTTTGAAGATTCAGCTTGTCCATTCGCTTGAGGATGTACTGGGGTAGATGTGATCATTTTGATTCCCCAACTTCTGCAAAAGTCAGTAGTTCTTTTGCTTATAAACTGGGACCCATTATCACAAATGATCTCAGCTGGTACTCCAAACCTAGTCAGGATATTCCTTTTTATAAAGGATACTACTTCTTGGTCTCTTACTTGGACAAATGCTTCAGCCTCAACCCACTTGGAGAAATAGTCTGTCATAGCTAACATAAAAACTTTTCCTCCCGAAGCTTTTGGTAACTTCCCTACTATATCCATCCCCCACTTCATGAATGGCCAAGGGGAAACTACAGGATATAACGGTTCAGCTGGTTGATGCAGTATGTTACTATGTCTTTGACATGCATCACATCTTCGAGCATATTCTGCAGTATCTTTCCTCATCGTTGGCCAATAATATCCTGTCCTTAATACTTTCGAGAACAATGATCTGCCCCCGGTGTGATTACCACAATCCCCTTCATGTATATCTTGAAGTACTTCATTGGCTTCAGGATCCTCCAAGCACCTCAAATACGGTCCTGCAAGAGATTTCTTGTATAAAACATTATTTATAATAGTGAACCGTGATACCTTCATCCTAAATGCCTTAGGATTTTCATTTTCGAGGATATGTCCTTCTTTGAGATATCTCATAATTGGAGCCGTCCAAGATTTAGGATACTGTTCAGGATATTCCACTTCAGGATCCTGAATACCCGCTACTGCTTTATCCTGAGGATTCGTTGCAGGATATAAGACATGTAATATTGGTATTTGGGTCCCTTCAGGTATCCTGATTGATGATCCCAAATTTGCTAAGGCATCTGCTTCAGCATTATCCTCCCTTGGTACCTGTTCAAGTGTAAAAACATCGAAACATCCTGCTAGTTTTTTGAGAATATCAAGATATTCTATTAACTTCTCACCCTTAACTGCATAGGATCCATTAAAATGGTTAGTAATTAACAAAGAATCAACATATACTTGTAAATTTTTGATATTCATGCTTTTAGCCAATTCTAATCCTGCAATTAAAGCCTCATATTCTGCTTCATTATTGGTAGCAGGAAATTCACACCTAATAGCCTGGGGTAATATGTCCCCCTGTGGCGATTTTAGTAGTATTCCTAATCCTACTCCTCTTATATTAGATGCACCATCAGTATATAATGTCCAGGATCCTAAGGATTCTCCTAGCTGTTGAACTTCTAGGTCTACCTCATCCTGAATGTCACTACTAAAATCATCCACAAAGTCAGCTAAAGCCTGAGACTTTATGGCATTCCTAGGTTCATATACTAAATCATAGGCACTTAACTTTACTGACCACTTAGCCATTCTACCCGACATTTCTAGTTTCCTAAGTGTTTTGGTCAAAAATTACCGAAGCAATTTAGTGATCAAATTAGTAATGTGAGGTAGTGTGCTAGAAAGTTTACAGAAAATATGCTTGTTGAGTTATTTAGAAAATCAGTATTCAGGATACGGCTCGGGATATTGAGCTGTATCTGCGATCAAACAGTGAGTAAATAATAAGCAAAAAGTAAAGGAAACGACACGAAATGTACGAGGAAAGCCCTTGATCAACCTAGATCGCCGGCATAAAACCTCGGGAGCTGACAATCGCAGCTGCCTTGTTCTTCTTATTGCTTTAAACTTCAGGATACAGTGCAGGATATCAACCAGATCGCTAGGTGTTACAATGAATTCGTGTGAGAGTACAAATCACGAAAGAACAAGTGTTAGAGTGTAGTGAGAGTGATTGCAGTGAAATTGTTGTGTCCTATTCGATCTGGTGTTCCTCCTATTTATAGTAACGAAATACAAACAAATATCCCTATAAATATGGGATGCTCCGAATATTCCATCACGAACGTTGTAGACCGAGTAATAAGGCTTCAACGTCTTTCTTTGAACGGTTTGGACCGGGTCTTCCGCAGAACAAGTCTTTGTGAACGTTGCTAGCTTCCAGCCCACGTACCTGCACATAATCTGTTAGTGATCCTGAGGATACCATTCAGGATGTTACCAATACCCTGAATCTGCACCCCGGATATGAACATATATTATTTAATCAAGATATAGGCCAAGATATTTCTCAGGATATGAGCTTAGAAATTAGCCCACAACAATTGTCCCCAAAAATGTTACCGTTTAGTATCCTCATTACTAACGGTTACATTTTTTACGCAAACCGAGGCAATTAAGAGATATGACCTGTGATGTGACCGTTTGCAACTACCCAGCCTATATCTACTCATCATGCCCTATATCTTCTCATCCTCATCCCTTTTTTAATCATAATCGACAAGGAAAAGGTACATTTTCTCTCTATCTTTCATACTTATCTTCATCTTTTCTCTCCGGCGAAAAATTCAGGCGATCAAATGCCGCGCCACACAAGATCTAGTTCAGGTGACTCGGCCCCTACGTTCTACCAACAAAACCTTCTCCAAGAACCGGAGAAGGAAGCGTGTACTTTTGATAGTGCCCACCTGTCAGCCTTAAAATCCTCCGGTATCTTCCCGGAAGGAACCGTATTTAGACCGTTTGACCGTGAAATCCGGTCAGATATGGTCTGCAACGAGTGGATATGCTTTAGTGCTTTCCCTTTTACCCTAGGGCTACGATTCCCCTTTCCGGACTTCATCACCGAATTCTTCAAAATCACAAAAATCTCTTTTAGCCAGACAATGCCAATGCTCTGGCGTGTTTTATCTGTTCTTGACCAGATCAAGAGAAACCACATTCCTGATCTTTCCATCCATGATCTCCCCCTGGCTTACAAGCTTAGATGCCACGGATCATGTAGATTTCTGTTTTATTCTACTTCCGGTGACCCATTGATACTTCGTGCCACCAGGAACGAGGATGGTTGGCAATCCAAGTTTTTCTTTGTAAAAAGGGACTCAATCCCTGGTGGGACGGAATATCCGGTACAATGGTTGAAAAAGGGTAGGATTTAGGGTTTAAGAATGATCCTGTCGCTTATCCTGTTCCATATCCTGAACTAATTTATCTTCTTTATTGTGCAGCTGATTTCAGGAAGATTGCTCCTCCTCTTGCTAATTCCCAAGAAAGAATAGACGCCATTAGACTTCTCCCAGAAGCAGAAAGAAGTTTCAATCCTTCTCCACCAACTCCAAGCCCTCTTTCAAGTGCCAACATGTCTGGTAAGAATCCTGCAAGATATCCTGCACACATATGCTTCTTATCTGTTATTTATAGGAGGGATTTAGAATTTACTCCCTGTGTGCAGATTCCAGCAAAGTCCCAGTCTATCTAGACCTGGATGAACTTGACAGCTATCCAACTCCAGCCATAGTCAAGAAGGAGACTCCTGCCACCACCAGCTCCAAGCCACTCCCGGCTCCCAAGGCCAATCCAAGAACCCGTGCTTCCGCAGCGAAAAAGAGAAAGGGCCTTGAGGTCAGTACTCCATGCTCAGAAGGGTTCTCCTATGATGAACTCAGCTTCTCCGACTCCTTAGAGCCAATGACATCCTTCCTCAACAAGGTAATATCCTACCGCATATCCTTCATGTATATCCTGCACATATATCCTGCACGTATATCCTAACAGGATATACTGGTAGGATGTCTTAGTCAGCATACATTCTAACCCCATACCTGTGACCAATGTACAGGGCCTCCAGCATTTGCTCCACTTGTACAATGACGCTTGTGGTACTGTGGCACTTCATGAAGCCAGGATCAAGCAGCTCGAGAGCACCGTTGCTGACCAAGGTGCTATTGCTGAAGCAAAGAGCCGTCACTACGAAAGCTTGCTAAAGAAGGTCACCCAAGATGCTGAGGTCAAACTTGCCAGCGTTCAAATGGACCATGATCAGGCCTTAATCAGCTATCGAGAGGGAATCGAGGCTTCTGCTATCGTCTCCCTGCTACAAGCACGCATCAAGATGGCCTATGAGGCCAAGGAGACGGGCCTTGTTTGTCCATCTTGGCCAGTCGAATCCTGGGTGGCTAAATTGAAGGAGCTCGGAGGCAAAGCTGTGCCACTTCCTGCTGAAGTCGGTGAGTCTTCCAAGTCAACGGAGGTGGTGGTCCAAGCTGGAGAGAAGAAGGATGCTGGAGGTAATGCTGAGATGGACATTGGTCAGGATGCTGCGCATGATGCTGGTCAAGATGCTGGAGCGGAGAAGTCTGAGAAGGTCGGAGGTGATGCCGCTGTGTGAGGGCATTTAGGTGGGCGATGACGGATATACGTGCCAAGGCCAGAGCCCACCTTTTTGAATCTGAACGTTGGTCTGTAGTTCCACAAACAATTTACTTTTCCGCATTTTACTTTCCCGTACCTGAACAATTTACATTTCCTGCATGCTTTTTGAACAATACAACAGTTGAAGGTGGATGGGTCTCGGTTTGAGATGAAGCCCTCAACTGTTGAGTAAATATGGTTATGAACTATTAGTGCTCTTAGTGAATGGGCCTTGTTTTGAGGTGAAACTAAGAGCACATCTTTTGGTATGTTAATAATATAACTACTCTTTTGACTTTATTATTATTGTCACACAAATTTTACTTGTGAAAATTGTTTGGTTTGAACATTCTTAGGAACACATATCATAAATGTATCCTGGGAGATATCCTGAAAGATATCTTAAAAGGAATATTGAAATATAACCTATAAATTATCCAAATAAAAAGGAGAGATCATACCAGAGATTCTTAGAGAATCAGTTCCAATCCTTTATCATAAATTTGTCCCCAGTGCATACTTATAAACTTGGACCCATCCTTTGAATTAGGATAATGCGTGTCCCCTGCGTTTGACAAAGACACAAATGTATTTACCTTTTGACTCGAATGAATTCCGAATGCCCAAGGGCAGAACCCCTGATATCCTGAAAAGAATCCTTAGCATACTGGGGATAAACCCTGATATCTGGGGATAAACCCTGAATTTCATGCGCTACAGGCGAGAGTGTATAAACTCCTAGACTTAGAAAGGTGAAAACCTTTAAACCTTTGAGAGTATGAAAATACTCTTTCGTGAGAGAGGGTGATCAATCCTCATATACCTTTAGGATCCAGGATATAGCCAACAGTAACGAAATTGTCAGCCACTTTTACATGAACTGGTCCCGCTACCTTGAACTACACCTAGATAACTTGCGCTCCAGGCGAGGTGTTTAAACCCAATTCGAAAGAAAGGCGAATACCTTTAAACCTTTGAAGGGATCAGGATCCCTTAAACGTGAGAGAGGGGGCCAATCCTCTAATCTTTCGACTTATCCTGAGTATATATCCTGGAGCTATATCCTGAAAAACAATTGTAAACTAAGGTGGGTGTTAGCTTGGCTAACACCCCTCCGATGCTTAAGTCAGTATTGGGTTCAAGATAATAAACAAATATATTTTAAAGAGATAGAACACATACCATTCCGAGATAGAAAATAAATTCTACTCTTACTTGAAATAGAGCTTCAAATGTATTGCATTCCAGGATCTTGGTAGCATATCCCCTTCCACATTCCTGAGTCGATATGCTCCTTTCCCTGCTTCTGACTCGACTTCATAAGGTCCTTCCCATTTTGGAGCTAGCTTGCCATCGGCAGGATTAGTGGTATTTTGAAAAGCCTTTCTCAGCACCCAATCACCAACTCGAAATCTCCTAGTCCTTATGTTCTTATTGTATGCTCTGGATATTCTTTGTTGATATGCTGCTATCCTTAGCATTGCTGCAACTCTTTTTTCATCTATAGTGTCCAAATCCTGACATAAGACTTCAGGATTCTGTTCAGGATCCTGTAGCATAAATCTTGCAGTAGGTATCGTCATTTCTGTTGGAATCATCGCCTCTGCTCCAAATACCAAGGAAAACGGGGTTTGGCCAGTTGCATTCTTCACCGTTGTCCTATCAGCCCACAAAACAAAGGGTAACTCTTCCGCCCATCTTCCTTTTTTGGTTCCAAGTCTCTTCTTTAAGTTATTGACTATTATCTTGTTCGAGGATTCGGCTTGTCCATTCGCTTGAGGATGTCCCGGAGTAGATGTGATCATTTTGATTCCCCAACTCTTGCAAAAGTCAGTAGTCCTTTTGCTTATAAACTGAGACCCATTATCACAAATGATCTCAGCTGGTACTCCAAACCTAGTCAGGATATTCCTCTTTATGAAGGATACTACTTCTTGGTCTCTTACTTGAACGAATGCTTCAGCCTCGACCCACTTAGAGAAATAATCCGTCATTGCTAACATAAATACTTTTCCTCCCGGAGCTCTTGGTAACTTCCCTACTATATCCATCCCCCACTTCATGAATGGCCAAGGGGAAACTACAGGATATAGTGGTTCAGCTGGTTGATGTAGTATGTTACTATGCCTTTGACATGCATCACATCTTCGAGCATATTCTGCAGCATCTTTTCTCATTGTTGGCCAAAAGTATCCTGTTCTCAATACTTTCGAGAATAATGATCTGCCCCCAGTGTGATTACCACAGTCCCCTTCATGTATATCCTGAAGTACTTCTTTGGCTTCATGATCCTCCAAGCACCTTAAATATGGTCCTGCAAGAGATTTCTTGTATAGAATATTATTTATAATAGTGAATCGTGATACCTTCATCCTAAATGCCTTAGGATTTTCATTTTCGGGGATGTGTCCATCTTTAAGATATTCCAGAATTGGAGTTGTCCAGGATTTAGGATCCTGTTCGGGATATTCCACTCCAGGATCCCGAATATCCGCTACTTCTTTACCCTGAGGATTAGTTGCAGGATATAAGACATGTATTACTGGTATTTGGGTCCCTTCCGGTATCCTGATTGATGATCCCAGATTTGCTAAGGCATCCGCTTCAGCATTATCCTCTCTTTGTACCTGTTCAAGTGTAAAAACATCGAAATATCCTGCTAATTTTTTGAGAATATCAAGATATTCGGTCAATTTCTCACCCTTAACTGCATATGATCCATTAAAATGGTTAGTAATTAACAAAGAGTCAACATATGCTTGTAAATTTTTTATACTCATATTCTTAGCCAACTCTAATCCTGCAATTAAAGCTTCATATTCCGCCTCATTATTGGTAGCAGGAAATTCACACCTAATAGCCTGGGGTAATATGTCCCCCTGTGGCGATTTTAGTAGTATTCCCAATCCTACTCCTCTTATATTAGATGCACCATCAGTATATAATGTCCAGGATCCTGAGGATTCTCCTAATTATTGAACTTCTAGGTCTACCTCATCCTGGATGTCACTACTAAAATCAGCCACAAAGTCAGCTAAAGCCTGAGATTTTATGGCATTCCTAGGTTCATATACTAAATCATAAGCACTCAATTTTACTGACCATTTAGCCATCCTGCCTGACATCTCTGGTTTCCTAAGCACATTATTGACAGGATAATTTGTTTTAACATGGATCCTATGAGTCTCAAAATAATGTCTAAGTTTTGTTGATGCCATGACTAACGCTAGTATTAATTTTTCTAAGTGAGAATACCGAGTTTCAGCATCTAACAAACTCTTGCTAACATAATAAACAGGATATTGCTGACCTTCATGGTCCTTTACAAGGACGGCACTTACAGCGTTCCCTGATACCGCGAGGTATAGGGATAATGGTTCACCATTCTCAGGCTTCATCAGTAGAGGTGCGGTTGAAAGATATTGCTTTAACTCCTGTAGGGCCGCTTCATGCTTCTCACCCCACTCGAATTTTTTGTTCTTCTTCAGGATATCATAAAAATCTTTGCATTTCTCTGAGGATCTTGAGATAAATCTGTTTAGTGCTGCTACTCGCCCCGTTAATCGTTGAACATCTTTCATATTGGAGGGTGATTTGATATACAAGATGGCTTTAATCTGCTCCGGGCTTGCTTCTATTCCTCTTTTGGTCACCATATATCCTAGAAATTTTCCTGCCCCCACTCCAAAATGGCACTTTGCAGGATTCAGCTTCATATTATACTGATCCAGGATATCGAATGCTCCTTTAATATCCTGGAGGTGATCCTGAGCTTTCTTTGACTTTACCACCATATCGTCAATGTACACCTCCATGGTGTCCCCCAGTTTGTCTTTGAACATCATTATTACCAATCTTTGGTATGTTGCACCTGCATTTTTCAAACCAAAAGGCATAGCTGTATAACAATAAATACCTGTTGGTGTCATGAAGGCAGTATCCTCCTAGTCAGAAGGCTCCATTTGGATCTGTTGAAATCCTGAGGATGCATCCATGAAAGTCAGCATTTCATGCCCAGCAGTGGCATCTACCATTGCATCAATATGGGGGAGAGGAAATGGGTCTTTAGGACAAGCTTTATTCAAGTCTGTGTAATCCACACAGACTCTCCATTTTCCGTTTTTCTTCTGTACCACAACCACGTTTGCTAGCCACCTTGGGAACTTGACTTCTCTAATCATTTTGGACTTCAACAATCTTTCAATTTCTTCTTGAATAATTGTATTGCATTCAGGGGCAAACTTCCTTCTTTTTTGTTGCACTGGCTTGAATGATTTATCAATTCCAAGCTTGTGAGTGATAATATCTTTGGATATGCCTGTCATATCCTCATGCTTCCATGCAAACGTTGACATCCTGCATCTTAAAAAATTAATTAATTGCTCTTCAATATCCTGAGGGATATTGGTTCCCACGAGCACCGAAATATCAGGATTATCCTGGTCCAGGACAATTTTCTTCACATCCTGCTCCGGATCCTCCACGATATCCTGGGCCCGCGTCTTTAATTGCTATGCTGCACTAGGTTTGGTTGAGGATTTCATCGAGGATGAGTAGCATTCTTTCGCCTCCTGCTGATCACTATCCACTTTAACAACTCCCCAAGGGGTAGGTATCTTGATGCATTGGTGATATGTTGATGGCACGGCCTTCTTATCGTGAATCCACGGTCTTCCCAGTATAATATTATAGCAGGATAGAGAGTCCATCACA
This sequence comes from Helianthus tuberosus, assembly GCA_030545235.1. Lineage (NCBI taxonomy): Eukaryota > Viridiplantae > Streptophyta > Magnoliopsida > Asterales > Asteraceae > Helianthus > Helianthus tuberosus. Next base: position 170,208,137 of record CM060351.1, on the reverse strand, counting down.
CAGAAACGTTGTATCGAGTTGACTCCTTCAACGTACACCGGCAACTTTATCTCTCCCACTGTGTTTCTGGCCTCTCCACTGAACCCAACAAGCACGGTGGACTTCGAAGTGATATCCATTGGAGATACATTCATCCTTTTAAGTGTCTCTAGTTGGATTATGTTGACGGAGCTGCCATTATCAACCAATATCCTGCGTACAAAATGGTTAGCCACATATAACGTTATTACCAGAGCATCATGGTGAGGATCCTGGATAGTATCCCTGTCATCAGCATCAAATGTGATCACTTTGTCAGTCGTGAGTGTAGTCATCCTGACAGGTTTGTCTCCCCTTTCGGCCTTAGCTTCTTTTGCATGTCTCTTTGCTGCCGAATACGAAGTCCCACAAATATCGGATCCTCCCGAAATGAAGTTGATTATCTTGGCATCCGCGGGAGGTGAGGCTGCTCGCTCAGGATCCTTCTCAGTATCCTGACCCTTATTCTTCTTTCTTCCTAAGAGATCTTTCAAATATCCCTTTCTTAGAAGATAGCTTATCTCTTTCCTCAAAGCAATGCAATCCTCGGTCATATGCCCGAAATCTTCGTGGAAAGCACACCATTTTGATTTGTCTTTCCAATCCGCTTTTTGTTGATTCTTTCGAGGCCATCTTGCCTTGTCCCCTAGACCCTGCATGGCATACATCAATTCAGGAATGTTAACAGAAAAGCAATATTCAGATAATTCAGGATATTCTTCAGGATCCTCGTCTTCAACAGCATTCACTCTCTTGTTCTCATTTCTGCCATATGGCTTAGGCCGGTACGACTTGAATGAGGATTCCGACTTCCTGTTAGTTGACTCATAAGCGTTGGATGAGTTCATCCTTTCTTGCATCTTTCTGTCATCTTCCAACCGAATGTATCTTAGGGCCCTGTTCCGAGCTTCATCCAGGTTCCTGCATGGGTTCATTACAAGGTCTTGGTAAAATTGAGAATCTTTTTGCAATCCCATCTTGAAAGCTTGCACAGCTGTTGCAACATCAAGATGAGGAATGTCTAGTGATTCCCGGCTGAACTTGTTCACATAATCCCTAAGGGATTCCTGAGGCCCTTGTGTTATCCTGTAGAGATCACTTGTTAATTTTTCAAAGCTCCTACTACAAGAAAACTGACTATTAAATAAGTTTACTAAGTGAGCAAAAGATGTAATTGAATGTGGAGGAACATTCAAGAGCCACTTCAAAGCTGATCCTGTCAAGGTTGAACCAAAACCCTTGCACAAGCATGCTTCCTTGAGATCCGGAGGGATAGGGTTGATCTCCATCCTCTCCCTATACTGAGCAATATGCTCCTCAGGATCCGTCGTTCCGTCGTAAAGCTTCATGTTGGGGGTTTGGAACCTCTTTGGAATCTCAGCATCACAGATAGGATATGCAAAGCGAGATATCTTATGGCTGTCTTGAGACACTTCCGGGATTGGCTGGACCACCCCGGGTACACTTGATATCATGTCCTTCAACTTTTAAAGTTCCCTGGTAAGTGCTGACGTCACACCTGTATCCTGCAAGGATCCACTATTGTTAGTAGTATGAGTATTATTATTATTTAACATGTTACTCGTTGGAGGATTTTGCCCATATCCTGAAGCATATCCTGAGCTCCTTATGGTCGATATCCTGACCGAGGAGGGTATTTCAGGGGTATGATTCTGAGGAAGGCTGGGCACAATATTCCCCCTGTTATCCTCAGTATACACAGCTGAACTGAAGTTCAAAGTTCTGGGTTGTAATGGAGTGACAATATCTTCAGCGGATCTGCTTGAGCCAGACTTCAGGAGTTGTATTTCCCTTAAGAGCATTTGGTTCGTTTCCTGCTGCTGCCTCATTTGTTCCTGCACACTTCCAAACAAGGTTAAAATTTCGTCGTTAGATGCTAAAATAGGGGCAGATTCCTGAACACTGCGGGTAGGGATAATATCCTGAGGTCGTGTAGAGGCTGGCATTCTTGGAGGAGGTGGTGGAAGCACCGAACCTGTAGTAGCAGAAGTCGTAGCAGACATAGTAGAGGAACTCATGTTTGATCGTGAAGCCATTGTGGACAATGTAGCAAAAAGTTTTGAAAATAAAAAACCGATTAGCGATTTAACAAAAAATTTTAGTATAGAGAGCACCACTTGCCCCACGGTGGGCGCCAAATTGTTTTGGTCAAAAATTACCGAAGCAATTTAGTGATCAAATTAGTAATGTGAGGTAGTGTGCTAGAAAGTTTACAGAAAATATGCTTGTTGAGTTATTTAGAAAATCAGTATTCAGGATACGGCTCAGGATATTGAGCTGTATCTGCGATCAAACAGTGAGTAAATAATAAGCAAAAAGTAAAGGAAACGACACGAAATGTACGAGGAAAGCCCTTGATCAACCTAGATCGCCGGCATAAAACCTCGGGAGCTGACAATCGCAGCTGCCTTGTTCTTCTTATTGCTTTAAACTTCAGGATACAGTGCAGGATATCAACCAGATCGCTAGGTGTTACAATGAATTCGTGTGAGAGTACAAATCACGAAAGAACAAGTGTTAGAGTGTAGTGAGAGTGATTGCAGTGAAATTGTTGTGTCCTATTCGATCTGGTGTTCCTCCTATTTATAGTAACGAAATACAAACAAATATCCCTATAAATATGGGATGCTCCGAATATTCCATCACGAACGTTGTAGACCGAGTAATAAGGCTTCAACGTCTTTCTTTGAACGGTTTGGACCGGGTCTTCCGCAGAACAAGTCTTTGTGAACGTTGCTAGCTTCCAGCCCACGTACCTGCACATAATCCGTTAGTGATCCTGAGGATACCATTCAGGATGTTACCAATACCCTGAATCTGCACCCCGGATATGAACAGATATTATTTAATCAAGATATAGGCCAAGATATTTCTCAGGATATGAGCTTAGAAATTAGCCCACAACACTAAGTACACTTTTGACAGGATAATTCGTTTTTACGTGTATCCTATGTGTCTCAAAGTAGTGTCTAAGTTTGGTTGACGCCATAACTAATGCTAGTATTAACTTTTCTAAATGAGAATACCTAGTTTCAGCATCTAACAAACTTTTACTAACATAATAAACAGGATATTGCTGACCTTCATGGTCTTTTATAAGAACGGCACTTACAGCATTCCCTGATACAGCAAGGTACAGGGATAGTGGTTCACCATTTTCAGGTTTCATCAGTAGAGGTGCGGTTGAGAGATATCGTTTCAAATCCTGTAGGGCTGCTTCATGCTTCTCACCCCACTCGAATTTTTTGTTCTTCTTCAGGATATCATAAAAATCCTTGCATTTTTCTGAAGACCTTGAGATAAATCTATTTAATGCTGCCACTCGCCCTGTTAATCGTTGAACATCCTTCATATTTGAGGGTGATTTAATATCCAAGATGGCTTTAATCTGTTCCGGGCTTGCTTCTATTCCTCTTTTGGTCACAATATATCCTAGGAATTTTCCTGCTCCTACTCCAAAATGGCACTTAGCGGGATTCAGCTTCATATTATACTGATCCAGGATATCAAACGCTCCTTTAATATCCTGGAGGTGATCCTGAGCTTTCTTTGACTTTACCACCATATCGTCAATGTACACCTCCATGGTGTCCCCCAGTTTGTCTTTGAACATCATGTTTACCAATCTTTGGTATGTTGCACCTGCATTTTTCAAACCAAAAGGCATAGCTGTATAACAATAAATACCTGTTGGTGTCATGAAGGCAGTATCCTCCTGGTCAGAAGGCTCCATTTGGATCTGTTGAAATCCTGAGGATGCATCCATGAAAGTCAGCATTTCATGCCCAGCAGTGGCATCTACCATTGCATCAATGTGGGGGAGAGGAAATGGGTCTTTAGGACAAGCTTTGTTCAAGTCTGTGTAATCTACACAGACTCTCCATTTCCCGTTTATCTTCTGTACCACAACCACGTTTGCTAGCCACCTTGGGAACTTGACTTCTCTAATCATTTTGGACTTCAACAATCTTTCAACTTCCTCTTGAATAATTGTATTGCGTTCAGGAGCAAACTTCCTTCTTTTTTGTTGCACGGGCTTGAATGATTTATCAATTCCAAGCTTGTGAGTGATAATATCTTTGGATATGCCTGTCATATCCTCATGCTTCCATGCAAACGTCGACATCCTGCATTTTAAAAAGTTAATTAACTGCTCTTCAATATCCTGAGGGATATTGGTTCCCACGAGCACCGAAATATCGGGATTATCCTGGTCTAGGATAATCTTCTTCACATCCTGCTCTGGATCCTCCACGATATCCTGGGCCCGCGTCTTTAATTGCTATGCTGCACTAGGTTTGATTGAGGATTTCATCGAGGATGAGTAGCATTCTTTCGCCTCCTGCTGATCGCTATCAACTTTAACAACTCCCCAATGGGTAGGTATCTTGATGCATTGGTGATATGTTGATGGCACGGCCTTCATATCGTGAATCCACGGTCTTCCCAGTATAATGTTATAGTAGGATAGAGAGTCCATTACACAGAAACGTTGTATCGAGTTGACTCCTTCAACGTACACCGGCAACTTTATCTCTCCCACTGTGTTTCTAGCCTCTCCACTGAACCCAACAAGCACAGTAGACTTTGAAGTGATATCCATTGGAGATACATTCATTCTTTTAAGCGTCTCTAGTTGGATTATGTTGACGGAGCTGCCATTATCAACCAATATCCTGCGTACAAAATGGTTAGCCACATATAACGTTATTACCAGAGCATCATGGTGAGGATCCTGGACAGTATCCCTGTCATCGGCATCAAATGTGATCACTTTGTCAGTTGTGAGTGTAGTCATCCTGACAGGTTTGTCTCCCCTTTCGGCCTTAGCTTCTTTTGCGTGTCTCTTTGCTGCCGAATACGAAGTCCCACAAATGTCGGATCCTCCCGAAATGAAGTTGATTATCTTGGCATCCGCGGGAGGCGATGCTGCTCGCTCAGGATCCTTCTAAGTATCCTGACCCTTATTCTTCTTTCTTCCCAAGAGATCTTTCAAATATCCCTTGCTTAGAAGATAGCTTATTTCTTTCCTCAAAGCAATGCAATCCTCAGTCATATGTCCAAAATCTTCGTGGAAAGCACACCATTTTGATTTGTCTTTCCAATCCGCTTTTTGTTGACTCTTTCGAGGCCATCTTGCCTTGTCCCCTAGACCCTGCATGGCATACATCAATTCGGGAATGTTAACAGAAAAGCAATATTCAGATAATTCAGGATACTCTTCAGGATCCTCATCTTCGACAGCATTTACTCTCTTGTTCTCATTTCTGCCATATGGCTTAGGCCGATACGACTTGAATGAGGATTCCGACTTCCTGTTAGTTGACTCATAAGTGTTGGATGAATTCATCCTTTCTTGCATCTTTCTGTCATCTTCCAACCGAATGTATCTTAGGGCCCTGTTCCGAGCTTCATCCAGGTTCCTACATGGGTTCATTACAAGGTCTTGGTAAAATTGAGAATCCTTTTGCAACCCCATCTTGAAAGCTTGCACAGTTGTTGCAACATCAAGATGAGGAATGTCTAGTGATTCCCGGCTAAACTTGTTCACATAATCCCTAAGGGATTCCTGAGGCCCTTGTGTTATCCTGTAGAGATCACTCGTTAATTTTTCGAAGCTTCTACTACAAGAAAACTGACTATTAAATAAATTTACTAAGTGAGCAAAAGATGTAATTGAATGTGGAGGAACATTCAAGAGCCATTTCAAAGCTGATCCGGTCAAGGTTGAACCAAAACCCTTGCACAAGCATGCTTCCTTGAGATCCGGAGGGATAGGGTTAATCTCCATCATTTCCCTATACTGAGCAATATGCTCTTCAGGATCCGTTGTTCCGTCATAAAGCTTCATATTGGGGGTTTGGAACCTCTTTGGGATCTCAGCATCACAGATAGGATATGCAAAACGAGATATCTTGTGGCTGTCTTGAGACACTTCCGGGATTGGCTGGACCACCCCGGGTACACTTGATATCATGTCCTTCAACTTCTGAAGTTCCCTAGTAAGTGCCGATGTCACACCTGTATCTTGCAAAGATCCACTATTGTTAGTAGCATGAGTATTATTATTATTTGACACGTTACCCGTTGGAGGATTTTGCCCATATCCTGAAGCATATCCTGAGCTCCTTATGGTCGACATCCTGACCGAGGAGGGTATTTCGGGAGTATGATTTTGAGGAAGACTGGGCACAATATTCCCCCTGTTATCCTCAGTATACACAGCCGAGCTGAAGTTCAACATTCTGGGATGTAATGGAGTGACAATATCCTCAGCAGATCTGCTCGAGCCAGACTTCAGGAGTTGTATTTCCCTTAAAAGCATTTGGTTTGTTTCCTGTTGTTGCCTCATTTGTTCCTGCACACTTCCAAATAAGGTTAAAATTTCATCGTTAGAAGCTAAAACGGGAGCAGATCCCTGGACACTCCGAGTAGGGATAACATCTTGGGATTGCGTAGAAGCTGGCATCCTTGGAGGAGGTGGTGGAAGCACCGAACCGGTAGTGGCAGAAGTCATAGCAGACATAGTAGAGGAACTCATGTTTGATCTTGAGGCCATTGTAGCAAAAAGTTTTGAAAATAAAAAACCGATTAGCGATTTAACAAAATTTTTTAGTAAAGAGAGCACCACTTGCCCCACGGTGGGCGCCAAATTGTTTTGGTCAAAAATTACCGAAGCAATTTCGTGATCAAATTAGTAATGTGAGGTAGTGTGCTAGAAAGTGTATAGAAAATATGCTTGTTGAGTTATTTAGAAAATTAGTGTTCAGGATACGGCTCAGGATATTGAGCTGTATCAACGATCAAACAATGAGCAAACAATGAGCAAAAAGTAAAGAAAATGACACGAGATGTACGAGGAAAGCCCTTGATCAATCTAGATCGCCGGCATAAAACCTCGGGAGCTGACAATCGCAGCTGCCTTGTTCTTCTTATTGCTTTAAACTTCAGGATACAGTGCAGGATATCAACCAGATCGCTAAGTGTTACAATGAATTCGTGTGAGAGTACAAATTGCGAGAGAACAAGTGTTAGAGTGTAGTGAGTGTGATTGTAGTGAGATTGTTGTGTCCTATTTGATCTGGTGTTCCTCCTATTTATAGTAACGAAATACAAACAAATATTCCTATAAATATGGGATGCTCCGAATATTCCACCACGAACGTTGTAGACCGAGTAATAAGGTTTCAACGTCTTTCTTTGAACGGCCTGGACTGAGTCTTCCGCGGAATAAGTCTTTGTGAACGTTGCTAGCTTCTAACACACGTACCTGCACATAATCCATTAGTAATCCCGAGGATACCGTTCAGGATGTTACCAATATCCTGAACCAGCATCCCGGATGTAAACAGATACTATATAAATAAGATATAGATCAAGATATTTTCCAGGAAATGGGCTCAGAATTTCACCCATAACACATAGGACACACACTCTCTAGTTCACCTACTCATTTATTCTCTTTTCTAGCAGCAATCACGCACTAACACTCATCACTTACAATCATTGTACCACTTAATAGCGATCTGAGCATTATCCTGCACTGTATCCTGGTTATTCAAGCAATAAGAAGAACAAGGCAGCCGACGATTGTCAGCTCCCGAGGTTTTATGCCGGAGATCTAGATTGATCAAGGGCTTTCCTCGTATATCTCATGTCACCCTTTACTTTTTTGCTCATTGTTTGATCGTAGACACAGCTCGATATCCTGAGCCGTATCCTAAAAACTGTTTTTACAAGCAACTTGACCAGCATATTTTTGATACACATTCTTAGCACACTACCTCACTTAACTAATTTGATCACTTAATTGCTTAGGTAATTTTTGACCAAAACACAAACTTAGTGCAATATTTCAAATGTCTTATCCAAATATTATGAAAATATCTTGATCAGTATACTCGCAAATATCCTATAAAGACTTTTGTCACATAGGGTTTTTATAACTCAAACAATTCAGATAAAGTTTTCAAAGAAAAAGGACAGATCATTTTTATTTTACAAAGTTTGTTTCGATAACACTTGTTTGACTAGAATACAGTTTTAGTTTTTAATCCAAGTATCATGTCCCAAATATTCCAACCGAATATCCTGAAACATATTCTAAAATATATTTTGAAAATATATCTTGAAAACATATTCCAATCAGGATATTCAAGCTTTTGTCAACATAGTTTCAAAAACTTAACCGATTTAGAGAAGGTTTTTTAAAAGGAAGGATCATACCAGAAATAGAGTTCAACCCTACTTTCATTCTTCGATCCTTTTGTAACCTTTCCAACGAAGATGTCCCCAGTCTGGGACACTTAGTGTACTGGGTTCGACCTTGAGCCTTTGAGCTTTGTGCAATTGCCTTAGTAGGAATGTCCACTGTGTATTATGTTTTTCAATATTTAGAAATTTTTTGGACATCAATTGCAATCGTTTGAATAATTTTTTTTATTTCAAGGGATAAACCCAAAAATATACTAGAGATAAATCCTTAGTGTTCTGGGGATAAACCCATAAGTATTCTGGGGAAAATGCCAAGTTTTCATGCGCTACAGGCGGGAGTGTATAAACTCCAAGACTTAGAAAGGTGAAAACCTTTAAACCTTAGAGAGTATGAAAATACCCTTTCGTGAGAGAGGGTGATCAATCCTCATATACCTTAAGGATCCAGGATATAGCCAACAGTAACGAAATTGTCAGCCACTTTTACATGAACTGGTCCCGCCACCTTGAACTATTCCTGGATAACTTGCGCTCCAGGCGGGGTGTTTAAACCCAATTCGTGATAAAGGTGAATACCTTTAAACCTGTGAAGGGATTAGTATCCCTTAAACGTGAGAGAGGGGGCCAATCCTCTAATCTTTCGAAGTATCCTGAGTGTGTATCCTGCTACTATATCCCGAAGCATATACTACAAAACAACTGTAAACTAAGGTGGGTGTTAGCCTGGCTAACACCCCTCCGGTGCTTAAGTCAGTATTGGGTTCAAAATAGTAAAAAATATCAAATATATTAAAAGAGATAGAATTCATACCATCCTAAGTTAGAAATTAAATTCTAAACTCACTTGAAATAGAGCTTTTGGTGTATAGCATTCCAGGAGCTTGGTAGCATACCCCCTCTATATTCTTGAGTCGGTATGCTCCTTTCCCTGATTCTGATTCAATCTCATAAGGTCCTTCCTACTTAGGAGCTAACTTTCCATCAGCAGGATTAGTAGTATTCTGAAAAGCCTTTCTTAATACCCAATCTCCAACCCGAAACCTTCTAGTCCTTTTGTTCTTGTTAAATGCTCTGGATATCCTCTGTTGATATGCTGCCATCCTTAGCTTTGCTACATCTCTTGTCTCATCAATAGTATCCAATTCTTGGCATAGGGCTTCAGGATTCTACTCAGGATCCCGGAGGTTAGATCTTGCTGTAGGTATCACCATTTCTGTTGGGATCACTGCTTCTGCTCCAAATACCAAGGAGAATGGAGTTTGGCCAGTCGCACTCTTTATTGTTGTTCTATCAGCCCACAAAACAACGGGTAATTCTTCTGCCCATCTTCCTTTCTTTATTGTTGTTCTATCAGCCCACAAAACAACGGATCATTTGCTTGAGGATGTACTGGAGTAGATGTGATCATTTTGATTCCCCAACTCTTGAAAAAGTCAGTAGTACTCTTACTTATAAACTGAGAACCATTGTCACAAATTATCTCGGCTGGTACCCCAAACCTGGTCAAGATATTCCTCTTTATGAAGGATACTACTTCCTGGTCTCTGACTTGAACAAATGCTTCAGCTTCAACCCATTTAGAGAAATAGTCAGTCATTGCCAGCATAAAGACTTTTCCTCCTGGAGCTTTTGGCAATTTTCCTACTACATCCATCCCCCACTTCATGAATGGCCAAGGGGAAGCAATAGGATAAAGTAGTTCAGCAGGTTGATGCAATATGTTACTGTGCCTTTGACATGCATCACACCTACGGGCATATTCTGCAGCATCTTTCCTCATTGTAGGCCAATAGTATCCTGTTCTTAATACCTTTGAGAATAACGACCTGCCCCCAGTATGGTTACCACAATCTCCTTCGTGTATATCCCGGAGCACTTCTTTAGTTTTGGGATCCTCCAAGCACCTCAGGTATGGTCCTGCAAGAGATTTCTTATACAAAACGTTATTTATGATAGTGAATCGTGATACCTTCATTCTAAAGGCATTAGGATTCTCATCCTTTGGGACGTGTCCTTCTTTAAGATATTTCATAATTGGAGCCGTCCAGGACTTAGGATCCTCATCGGGATACTCAACATCAGGATCCTGGATACTTAATACCCCCTTATCATGGGATTTGAGAAGATCCATCGCAAGATACATGATATGTAGTATTGGTATTTGGGTTCCCTCCGGTATCCCGACTGATGATCCTAGATTTGCTAAAGCGTCGACTTCAGCATTATCCTCTCTTGGTACCTGTTCAAGTGTAAAAACATCGAAATATCCTGCTAATTTTTTGAGAATTTCGAGATACTCAATTAACTTCTCAGCTTTAACTGCATAGGATCCATTATAATGATTAGTAATTAACAAGGAATCAACATATACTTGCAAACTCTTAATATCCATGCTCTTAGCCAATTCTAATCCTGCAATCAAAGCTTCATATTCTGCTTCATTATTAGTGGCAGGAAACCCACACCTAATAGCCTGGGGTAATATGTCCCCCTGTGGCAATTTTAGTAGTATACCCAAACCTACACCTCTTACATTAGATGCACCATCAGTATATAACGTCCAGGATTCTAAATTTTCTCCTAGTTGTTGCACTTCTAGGTCTACTTGATTTTGAATATCACTACTGAAATCAGCCACAAAGTCAGCTAAAGCCTGAGACTTTATAGCATTTCTAGGTTCATATACTAGATCATAGGCACTTAATTTTACTGACCACTTAGCCATCCTACCTGACATCTCGGGTTTCCTAAGCACGTTTTTAACAGGATAGTTAGTTTTAACGTGAATCCTATGTGTTTCAAAATAATGCCTAAGCTTTGTCGATGCCATGACTATGGCCAATTTGAATTTTTCTAAATGAGAATATCTAGTTTCAGCGTCTAATAAACTTTTGCTAACATAATAGATAGGATACTGCTGACCTTCATGATCCTTTACAAGAACAACACTTACAGCATTCCCTGATACTACGAGGTATAGGGATAATGGTTCACCAACCTCAGGCTTCATCAATAGAGGTGCAGTTGAAAGATACTGCTTTAATTCCTATGAGGCTGTTTCATGCTTCTCTCCCCATTCGAATTTCTTATTCTTCTTCAGGATATCATATAATTCCTTGCATTTTTTCGAGGATCTTGAGATAAATCTGTTTAAAGCTGCTACTCATCCCGTCAATCTTTGTACATCTTTCATGTTGGAAGGTGACTTGATATCCAAGATGGCTTTGATCTGTTTTGGGCTTGCTTCTATCCCTCTTTTAGTCACCATATATCCCAGAAACTTTCCTGCACCAACTCTAAAATGGCATTTAGCAGGATTTAGCTTCATGTTGTACTGGTCCAGGATATCAAATGCTCCCTTAATATCCTGGAGGTGATCCTCAGCGTTTTTAGATTTTACTACCATGTCATCAATGTACACCTCCATGGTGTCCCCCAGCTTGTCTTTAAACATCATGTTCACCAATCTTTGGTATGTTGCACCTACATTTTTTAAACCAAAAGGCATAGCAGTATAACAATAAATACCTGTCGGTGTCATGAAAGCAGTATCCTCCTGTTCTGAAGGTTCCATTTGGATCTGTTGGAATCCTGAGGATGCATCCATAAAGGTTAACATCTCATGGCCGACAGTAGCATCCACCATTGAATCAATATGAGGTAGAGGAAGTGGGTCTTTGGGACAAGCTTTGTTTAAGTCTGTGTAATCTACACAGACTCTCCATTTCCCATTTTTCTTTTGCACCACCACTACATTTGCTAGCCATCTGGGAAACTTCACTTCCCTAATCATCTTGCTCTTTAATAACCTTTCAACTTCTTCCTGAATGATAGTGTTCTGCCCTGGAGCAAACTTCCTTCGTTTCTGTTGGACAGGCTTGAAAGTCCTATCGATTCCAAGCTTGTGGGTTATAATATCCTTGGAAATCCTTGTTATATCCTCATGTTTCCATGAGAAAGTTGACATCCTGCATTTCAACAAGTAAGTCATTTGATTTTCAATATCCTGAGGGATATTGGTTCCTACAAGTACCGAGATATCTGGATTATCCCGATCCAGGATAATTTTCTTTACATCCTGCTCTGAAGCCTCCACGATATCCTGGGCTCACATCTTTAATTGCTATGTTGCATTAGGCTTTGTCGAGGATTTCATCGATGAAGAGTAACACTCCTTTGCTTCCTGTTGATCACTTTCCACCTTGACTACCCCACAAGGGGTAGGAATCTTGATGCACTGATGGTAGGTCGATGGCACAACTTTCATATCATAGATCCATGGCCTACCCAATATAATATTGTAGCAGAATAAGGAGTCCATGACACAAAACCGTTGCATTGAGTTGACCCATTCAACATACACAGGCAACTTTATCTCTCCCACGGTATTTCTGGCTTCTCCACTAAACCCAACAAGCACAGTGGATTTCGAAGTAATATCCATCGGGGATACATTCATTCTCTTCACTGTTTCTAGCTGAATTATGTTGACGGAGCTGCCATTATCTACCAGTATCATGCGCACAAAATGATTAGCAACATATAAAGTTATTACCAAAGCATCATGATGAGGATCCTGGACAGTATCCCTATCATCATTATCGAACGTGATAACTTTATCAGTCGTGAGGGTTGACATCCTGGTTGGCTAATCTCCCATCTCTGCCTTAGCCTCCTTTGCATGTCTTTTTGCTGCAGAATAAGAGGTCCCACAGATATCGGATCCTCCTGAAATGAAGTTAATTATCTTGGCATCCGCAGGAGGTGATGCTGCTCGTTCAGGATCCTTCTCAGTATCCTGAACCTTATTCTTCTTTCTTCCTAGGAGATCCTTCAGGTATCCTTTGCTCAGCAAATAGCTTATTTCCTTCCTCAGGGAAATGCAATCTTCTGTAACATGTCCGAAATCCTCATGGAAGGCACACCATTTGGACTTATCCTTCCAATCAGCTTTTTGTTGATTCTTCCGGGGCCACCTAGCCTTGTCTCCTAAACCCTGCATAGCATACATCAGTTCAGGTATATTTACAGAAAAACAATATTCTGACAACTCAGGATACTCCTCAGGATCCTTGTCTTCAACAGCATTCACTTTCTTGCTGCCATTCCTGCCATATGGCGTAGAGCAATATGGTTTATACGAGGATTGTGATTTCCTGTTGGTTGACTCATAGGTTGTGGATGAATTCATCCTCTCTTGCATCTTTTTGCCATCCTCCAGTCGAATATATCTTAAAGCCCTATTCCGAGCTTCATCCAGGTTCCTGCAGGGATTCATTACAAGATCCTGGTAAAATTGAGAATCTTTCTGCAATCCCATCTTGAAAGCCTGCACAGCTGTTGCAAAATTAAGATGCGGGATATCTAAGGATTCCCGGCTAAACTTGTTCACATAATCTCTCAAGGATTCCTGAGGTCCTTGAGTTATCCTGTAGAGATCACTGGTTAGTTTTTCAAAACTTCGACTTCAAGAAAATTAACTATTAAATAGATTTACTAAATGAGCAAATGATGTAATCGAATGAGGAGGAACGTTTAAAAGCCATTTTAAGGCTGATCATGTTAAGGTAGAACCAAAACCCTTGCAGAGGCATGCTTCCTTGAGATCTGGAGGGATAGGGTTGATTTCCATCCTTTCCCTATACTTGGCAATATGCTCTTCAGGATCCGTAGTTCCGTCATAGAGCTTCATGTTGGGGGTTTGAAATCTTTTCGGGATTTCAGCATCACAAATAGGATATGCAAACCGAGATATCTTGTGGCTATCCTAGGATACTTCTGGGATTGGCTGGACTACTCCAGGTACACTGGATATCATGTCCTTTAACTTTTGAAGCTCCCTGGAAAGTGCTGATGTCATACCTGCATCCTGCAAAGATCCAATACCATTAGTAGCAAGAGTATTATTATTATTAGATACATTACGAGTCTGAGGATTCTGGCCATATCCTGAAGCATATCCTGAGCTTCTCATAGTTGACACCCTTACCGAAGAGGGTATCTCAGGAGTATGATTCTGAGAATGGCTAGGCACAATATTTCCCCTGTTATCCTCAGTATATATTGCAGAACTGAAGTTCAAATCTCTAGGTTGCAAGGGAGTGACAGTATCCTCAGCGGGCCTGCTTGAGCTGGATTTCAAGAGTTGTATTTCTCTCATCAGCATTTGGTTGGTCTCTTGTTGTTGCCTCATCTGTTCCTTTACACTACCAAATAAAGTTAGAATTTCTTCAGTAGAGGCCAAAACAGGACCAGATCCCTGAATATTGCGAGCGGGGATAACATCCCGAGCCACATGAATTTCAGTTCCTTGTGAAGAGGTTTGCATTCTCAGAGGAGGTGGAGGAAGCACCGAACCAATTGTTGTAGAGATTGTAGCAGACACGGTGGAAGAGCTCATGTTTGATCTCTAGGCCATTGAATATAGTGTAGCAAAAAGTTTTGAAAATAGAAAACCAAGTAATGATTTTGCAAAAGCTTTCAGTAGAAATAGCACCACTTGCCCCACGGTGGGCACCAAATTGTTTTGGTAAAAAATTACCGAAGCAATTTAGTGATCAAATTAGTTAAGTGAGGTAGTGTGCTAAGAAATTGTATCGAAAATATGCTAGTTTAGTTGTTTACAAAAACAGTTACTAAGATACGGCTCAGGATATCGAGCTGTATCTGCAATCAAACAATGAGCAAAAATGTAAAGGGTGACATGGGATGTACGAGGAAAGCCCTTGATCAATCAAGATCGCCGGCACAAAACCTCGGGAGCTGACAATCGCAGCTGCCTTGTTCTTCTTATTACTTCAAATGTCAGGATACAGTGCAGGATATGATGCGGATCGACTAAGTGTTACAATACAATTCGAAAACAAGTGTAAGTGTGTTGTGAGTGTTTGTTGTTAGAGAGAAAGAAAGCTCGAGAGATTGTGTGTGTGCTTATCTGATCCGATCACACCTATTTATAGGAAAACAAAACTAACTAACTAGCCTATAAATCCAGGATATATCGAATATTCCCCATGTGAACGTTATAGTCCACGTCTTCCGGCTTCAACGTCCATAATTCAACAAATTTGCCCGAGTCTCAAGGAGAAGAAGTCCACTTAACGTAATAGACTTGTCACAATAATCTGCACGTGAGTTAATTAGTTACTTACCAAGATATCGTATCAGGATGTTACCAATATCCTGATCCGGTATCCTGGTTACAACAAAAGGAACATAGTCAGAATATTAGTCAGGATATATGAGCAGAAAACCACCCATAACATGTTTATAAACTAAGACATAAATTAATTTATATTTTTTTATATAGATCAGTTTTTATAAAAAAATAAAATCTACTTAAACCTCTAAATTTTTTAAAACTAAAATACAAAACTAAAATACTGGTGACCTTATTGAAAAAGGTCAAATAAAAAAATATTATCATATGTACTAAGTTTGTAATTTATCTTCTACTCTTTTAAATTCGCTCCTAAGGAAAACAGAAGCCAGTGCCCCCTCCCCTCCCATCAAACAATGTATCGTTACCAAACCTTAAAATTACCCACCAAATTGCAATTATAATGCTATGAACCAAAAGTTTCTTTACTCAGCCACTCAGAATAAGTATTAGTTAGTTACCCTCATAATCTTAATTAAATAAATATTTTATTTCTACCAACATATTTCCTAGGTGCTCAACACATTTAAAAAATATGTAACGTTTTACAATTTTTTACTATCTATACAACTGATAAATACTAAAAGTTGTAATCGATTGTTATGTGTTGCACACCAATGACGTTTTCTCTTTATAAAACTGATTTATATAAAGAAGCAATAAATTAATTTATGTCTTAATTTATAAAATTTAAAACATCCTTCATCTTGATAGAAAAAATAATCTGAGTTAGTGATTTGGATGAAAATTTATAAAAATTATGTGACAAAACTATTAATTTTTTTTCTAAAAATTCCATGTATATTCTTTTTATTATATATGTAACAAAAATAATTAAATAAAAGAAACTAAAAAGGGTTTGAGTATATTGCCAAAATCGTCCCTGTGGTTTTATATTTGTCAGTTTCATCCAAATATCCTTAACTTAACAGAAAAAATAAACCAAGTTAGTGGTTTGGATGCAAATGACAAAAAGTTACAGACGTTGGGGGCAATTTGGTACAAAAATATCATTTTGAACGAAAATGTCAAATGTGCCCAAACTTAGGGACGATTTTGGCAATTAACTCTATACAAAATGATAATTGAAGGAAGAAGATAAAGTTATTTTAAGATAATATAATATAATAGTCACATCGGGGGAACAAAAGAGAAGTACACACTAATTCCAAATGTAAGAAGACAAACTTTGAATAATATTCAATCATTTAGTTAAATACTTATTTAGTTTATTGTAACCATTGCCATTCGGGTCATGTTTTTTTCACTTTATTTATTTACCATTTTACCTGCACAAAAGTTACTTCAAAATGGCATGCACTCACAAATCACAATTTTCACAAAATAGCATGCACTTTTTTTAAAAGGTGAAAATAATACAAAGAAAATATAAATAGTTCTTTTCAAACATACGATTTAATAAATTGTTTTTAAATGTAAAGAAATATTATATAAACCTGAAGGAAATATAAATATTTTATCTATACTATTTTAAGGATATATGAATAAAAAAGTTTTTAAACTCCAATTATATGAAATTAAAGATAAAGATATAGATATTAGAGCATTATATCCATTCCCCTATATATTTGTAAGTGTATTCCTTGTATTACAAACTAAATATTCTTTATAAATCTTCTAAATAACAATTAAAGTTTTATCAAAAGATATTTGATAACGTTCTCATATTTGTAGTACATCCGTTAATACAAAAATGATAATTGACATATGCTTCAGAAAGTAAAAATAAATTTTATTTGGATCCTATAATTAAAACAATTTCATTCTCTCTCTTTACTAGAGATTGGCTAATAAAGTATGGATCAAGAAAGGTTGATTAACAATTTTGCATTTTAGAAATAGTTTCATAACACGGGTCTGTAACCTAGTAATTATATATACACACTAGCCGCACATGGCCTTTAAGGACTCTCGAATTCTCAGGGATGAGTCTAAGTAAAAGAAAATTTAAGGGTATTTTTTTACTAGCTGCACAGGGTCCTTTTGGGGTCCTCGAATTCTCAGGGATGGGTCAGGTAAAAAAAAATTTGGGATACCCCTGAATATTTTTTCTAGTTCCGTCGGTGGTCAATTGACAAAGACAAGGCCTTTAAAACACCTAGGTTAGAAAGGGAAATGTTTTAAGTTCAAGTCCAAAAAAATAGAAATTAAAAAAATTAGCCGTTAAAAAAATGGAACATATGAATCTCGTTACCGACGTCAGCATCTAGAAATCTATATGTTTTTCAATTCTTTTTAACATGCCACGCAACGATGGATATATTTAATAACTATAGAAAGATATTCAAAACCATTAAATATATAAGAAATTAATCACATGTCTATTTTATAATATGTTATCATTAAATCTAACAAAAACTTTATATAAGCAAAAGTTTTGTCACGTATATCATATTCTTGTCTTTCATGTTTTTCCTTTTCATGTCTCAGTATCTATTTTACTTTCTTATGGGCTGTTTGGTAATATCTGAATAGTTAAGTACTGAATCAGTAAGAGATTTAAATCAGTAAGAGATCTGAACCATTAAGAGCCAATATAATGCTTAATCGTTCAGAGGCAAATGTCTGACCATTTCATATTAGAGGTCTTAACTATTTAGACTTAGTATAATTCTTAAACATTCAGAGACAAATGTCTGAACCATTTAGCCATCTGTTCGGGAAACAAACAGTCTGAATCATTAAGTGCTAAACCAGTAAGAAGTCAAAATCAATAAGAGCCTCATTAATAGCTAAACAAACAGCCCCTTAGTTTTCTTAGTATATTCCAACATGTTTAATATAATACCGAAATTGGATGGAAGATGAACAGCCATCCTCAACCTAATTGATCTTTTTCCGGTCCAGTGTAACATTCTTGTAATTGTGCGGTTTAATCCTATTCTAAACTGTACTATACGAGCATTGTTAGTGGGGTTAAGGATTGATCGGTTAAGGTTCAATTGAATCAATTTCGGTGGGATTTTCTCGGTTAAGTCTAGATTTTGATTGCTTAGTAGGTCTGTAACTGATCGCGGCTATTACGATAGTTCAGCTTGATTGATACGAATCCTATTAACCTTTTAAAAATCTGCGATTTGTCTACTTGGATTCATTCAATGGCAAAATACGGTGGTCCGTGGACTGATGTCCACTACAAAAAGAAAAGGAGAAACAATGGAAATTGTCGCAACCCCCGACCCCTGCCCCGGGAGGCGGGCGGCCACGGCACGCAGAGCAGGTGGTATCGATGTTTATTATATTAGCAACGAAAATTTACATCAGGACCGCTGTTAGGAAATAGTTTTTCAGAGTAAAGGAACCTCATTTTATAAATAATAAACACATGGGTAAAATTCAAGTTTCCATTTATAATATTTTTGTAGGGATAAACCCTAATTTATTGAAATAAAACTTCTTTCTTGTTTAGGTAACTTTTATAGCCACTTTTCCAAGCCTTCAGTGCTCTCCAGCTGGCTTCTAGTTGAAACGCGTTTTAAAAAGTTTTATCAGCAAGAAATACTGGCGAGTCCGTCCCAGTTTAATCAAAACAATTTTATATCTTTACACTATTGAGGGCATCCGCAATTACATTTGTTTACATCTACCAAATTACAACCCACGGTACTGTTGGTGTGTGTCGGGTGTATTATATTTTTCTTTATATTTTAAGCCCTTTTTAATACGTTAGTCAAGTTTTAAATTTATAAAACACGATATTCTACTAACACTAAACACACACATGGGCAAGTGCACCCATCGTGAGTGTAGTATAACATTGGTAAGATACCGAGGTCATCCAAGGACACACTAGCTTTCAACACCGGTTTATCCTCAACGTCTAATCAAATCAAAAGTTTTAGAAAATGTTTTAAAAAAAAGTAAAAACTAAAAATGATGAAAAATAAAAATAAAAATAAAAACAGATAGACAAGATGAATCACTTGGATCCGACTCGCCTTTAGTGTAACCTTTGATAATTTCCGCACTTTTGCACTTTTTAAGAGATTATCTTAGTTATTGTAGTAGGCCCCTCTTTTGAAGGTGGCGTTACCCTCAACCCAGTAGTTTGAGTCAGTAAGGATACAATCCTAAAAGGGTTAGAATATTGGAAGATAATTAATTAATTTTATTAATGCGTAATGTGGTAGGCCCCACTTTTGAAGGTGACGTTACCCTCGGCTAAGTGGTTTAAGTCAGCAGGGACACAATCCCAAGTAGCGGGGTTAGTGTATTAATAATAGTTTACATATGAGATGATCAAGCCATTCGCACCTTCGCCATCCAATACCAGTGGGTATTGAGGGAGGTCCTAGTAAGCTTGACCCAGGTCCTTGAAGGATCTATACACTGAACAAGGCAAGAACCTTACCAAACCATTCCCTTAACCCCCGACCAGGTAGCCAACATATCTCTATATAGACCGTAGAGATATGAATGGTGTAATTCTTTTATTTTATATAGACAATAAAATAATGCCAAGACACCACGGACAAATAATAAGGAAGTTTCACCTTCAACATAAGAAACTAGTTATTAAAGTCATTAATACAAAACCAAATAAAAAGTGTGAAATGATTAAAAATCAAAAGTATTACACTAAATGCTTGTCTTCACCAAGTGATGTAAGAGACTTAGGCAAACATGGCCTTTGATTGTCAAGAACTCTTACTATCAATCTAGGATCCCGAGACTACTAAACACACTCTAGATGGATGATGGATGATGGTGGTGGATGTGGGTGTTGTGATGGTGGTGGAGTGTGGGTGAAGTGGTAGAGAGGTGGTTTGCCAAGGGATGCCTTTGAAGTGACCCAAGCACCCCTATTTATAGCTTGCACAGAAGCCCGGACATGGCCCCGTGTCCATTGGGCACGGCCCCGTGTCCATCCTTATTCTATTTATTCATTAATTACAATTTGTCTACATTAGCTCCACACGCCCCCGTTTTCACTGGGTAAAGCCCCGTGTGCAGAACCGAATCTATAGTATCAAGATTAGCAAGATTTTACGAATATTAGCGTTGACCACGGCCCATGTTGAGCTGGGCACATCCCCATGCTGGGAATAGAAGCTTCTAAGACTTTTTCTTTTCTGCAGGTGCCTGGCCACGCCCCCGTGTCCGCTGGGCACGGGGCCGTGGTCAGCCTTCTGTTTCTTTGTTTTTGCTTGGGAAGATGTTGTCGAGGGTTCGGGCATGCCACGTTTATTCATTTTCTTGTATTTATGTTAGATTTGGCTGCATAGTTGTTCCTTTTGTTCAATTACGCTCATTTAGTCCTGAAAATACAAAAGGAAGACAAAAGCACACTTTTTCCAACATTAGTACTAAAAAGGGGTTAGTTTTATGCCTCATTTGATGTAATTTATAAGTTGCATTTTACACACATCAAATACCCCCACACTTGAATCTTTGCTTGTCCTCAAGCAAAAATCTTTATAATGTGGCTTACACGCCCAAATGGAATGGGTAGAAGAGAAGTTTTGGGCTTGTCTTGAGTGCCTGGAATCTAAGATCTTTATTGGGTTTTATTTTTATGCTATTTACAATCCTATTTGTTATGATTTATTTAGAACGTTTCATAAGAAAAATTACTTATTTTCTTTAAAATTCCATTTATATACAAGTTCACATACCTCACGGGAGATCACTCAACACTCGGCCGAAGATGTGTTTTGTGAAACACTCGAGACCGGCATGGAATTTACTCCTACCATAAGCTTGCCAAGCAATCAATCCTCCTCCTTTTTAACTATAAACCTTTGTAAATATCAAGAGGACTTTGGGGAAAGGTTAGGCATGGGTTAAAGGTAGGTGGTTTTGGGTTAGTGGTTAGTAAAATGGTTAAAAGTGTAAAAAATCGGTCGTCGTAAAACTTTTTTTGTGACTTTTATTTGATCAAAGAACTTTCAAACAAAGTTTCTTTGGGGAACTTGTTTGTTTATTGCTATACTTCATTTTTTTATAAGGAATCGTCATAAGAAGACCGAGCTTTTTACTAAAACAAAAGGGTTTAAAAGAAAAAGGTTTTGGTGGGTAAAGGGTGTTTGTATTGTGGGTTTAGAAATGAAAAGATTTAGGCTCGAAGGGGTTAACTAGGGGGATTTTGCGTAGGTTAAAAGAAAAAGAAAAATAATAGTGTTGAAAAGAAAAAGGGTTAGTCCTAATGTCTTCATCATTTACTTACTTGGGTTTAAGTTGGTAAGGACCGAGAATGTATTGTCGTGGCAAGTTATAGATTCGTAAGAAACCAAGCGGCTATTCACACAAGAAACGAAAAATGAGCATTTAGTTTAAAGATGTGTATTTGTATGCTCAATAAATGCTCAAAACTCACTTTTTGTGGGAATGGGTTTATAATGTGATCAAGTATATATAATCAAATTTTAACTAGATTTGTCATGCCGTTTCATAATTATCTTATGTCACACCCCCAAAATACCACATGCGTAAAAACCCCCGCGAGGCGTGTGACGTACCAGGTTCTAGCCCCCAATCACATTGAACTCATAATATTATTTCAAATAAACTTTCATTTATTAGAATAAGCGTTACAAAACATTGTTTACATTTCAGCGGAAGCATACTACAACAATTAAGAGTTTCATAACCCAAGAGTATAAAAGCCATTATACGTGTCTCATGATTCCATGCAATTCGACCCATGACCACTCCAGCATCCCAGACAGCAAGTTCCAACGACGTGTACCTATAAGCCTGCAAGCATGCAGAAAAGTGTATCAGACAACGCTGGTGAGTTCACTGATTTGTTAAACCGTTCGTTACCGATTACTGATTTATGTTATGTTGATAATAACTCGATAACGCAGACGGCCCTTTTTGCCCTTCTCCAATGCTCTATTAAACATTGGTCATGATTTTAAAGTTATTAGTTCACGTCCGTCCTATCCAGGTACATCGTGAGGGTGCCAAACCTAATAGCGCTATCAACTAATAACCCCGTTGCCCTACAAGCAACTAACCCGGTAGTATGATGGGACTTAAGTGATAGAAAGTGATTGTATTATCCAACATCAACATTTACTGAAAACTGTTTCATATCCCCTGCAAGGATATGGGTTTGTGAAATCCGCCTCACATCCCCTACAAGGATGTGGGTTTATGAAAACTGCCTCACGTCCCCTACAAGGATGTGGGTTTATGAAAAACCGTTTATTTGTTTGCCTGTTTGATTGTCCCCACCGGACGCATGCTTGTTTTGAGAGAAGTGAAGTCACCTTAGATTTGCTCGGTATGTTACGTTATATTACTCATTCCAAGTTGGTCAACCATGCCCTACCGTGGTTACCAAGAATAGTCAGTCTAATGTTCACACATATCACATATCCATCGTACACGTTGCACAAGTAGCAGACAGGTAAAACACATGCCCTTATATAAGTCGTAACTGTTAATCATGCAACCTACTGACCTATAACGTTTATCGTAAAGTCACATAACAAGTGTATGGGTTTCATATGCAAGTCAATCACATAATGGTACACGTACTTTCATAGATTGCATTTGCCGCAAAGATCACCGTATAACACATAACAGATACTCAAATCTCATACAAGTCCATATCTCATATGCATATCACATAACAACACATAACAAGTGGGTTTACTATTCACACATGCCACATCAGGTTCCTCGGTCATGACTAATATTATTAACATGCAACTAATATAGTTTTAGACCACAATCATTCATCATTGAATATTTGAACATTAAACTGTTTGTTTGCTTGTTCTTAGAATCCTCACGAAGAACTCTACCGGAGAAGGTTCATTCTTCGTCGAGTATGAGGGTGACGAAGAACCCTGATGGTTCGCCAAAGCCAGGCGACGAAGAACCTTTCCTGACGAAGGATCAACCATCGTCGAGATGAGAAGAGGAAGAACCGCTTCTCGGCGAAGAATCATCTTTCCTCAAGGGTCTTTCATCGTGGTTCCTTAACAGCCGTCGTGATCCTCTACAAACCCTAATCATGGCAGTTTCACTACTTACAATTCATATCATTCAACAATCTTCTGAAAGGGTCTATGATCATCATATACACCAATACTCTAAATTACTTGTCATTAAGTCAAACTAATTCTTCATGTGAACAGATCTAAACTTCACATACAAAACATCATAGTATTGTCTATCACACATAATACTCATGACTACCCATAAACATTATTATCAGCATATTCACGTTACTACAACTGTTGGTGGTCTTCGGCCTAGGTCTTTGACCATTTCCTTTTTATAAAGTTCTATAACCACTAACAGGATGTATAGAAACCAAAGCAATTCGACAGTAACAAAAAGCATATATCAAAACAGGAAGATCACCCTTTGATTTCATGCACATATCAATATTAAATACACACATATATTCATAACTTAGCCTACTAAAGAATGTAGATCAAACAAGAATAGATATACTAACCGAATACATGATGGAATAGAGGAGAATCTCGAGAGGGGAGGGCTGCCGGGCTGCCGTCTAGTTCCCAGAGGGAGGAGAGGAAGCTAGGGTTTGTGGTGTGTTCTGCGTTTATGAAGCCGATCCTCCCAATTTCGTGAATATAAGCGTACAAGTAAACATATTGGGCTTCAAATGGATTTGGGCCGAGAGCCCTTTTTGGCGAACAACTCCCTCGATGAAGAACCTATTCTTCGTCATGGAGTGTTTTGGTGAAGAACCCTTAATCTTCGTCGACTTGAGTTTGGGCGAAGAGCCTTAAGATCTCGGGTTGTCACATCATCCCCAACTTGAAAGAAATTTCGTCCCGAAATTTGATAAGGAGTCGCAGAGAAGTGAAGTGATATTAAGGTAAGTAGGTCAAGGTGACTGTGGATTTTTTTCTAGGGTATCACATCATCCCCAACTTGAAAGGGAATTTTATCCCGAAATTCGCCAGTGGCATCAGGATTAGGTTGATCAGTTGGAAATAGTTGAGGATACTTGAGCTTCATCTGATCTTCGCGTTCCCACGTGAACTCCTATCCACGTCTTGAGTTCCAACCATGTTAAGGAACCTCAACTTCCTGATCCGTGCTTTCAACAGATTCCTCGACAACTGCAACTTGTCGTTACCCTTAGGCTCTAGTAAGGGTATCACAAGTGTTGCGCCGGACAAACACTTCTTTAGATTCAAGGCATAAATGTCATCGTGAACATTACCCCATTCGTCAGGTAACTCGAGTTTGCGAGCCATGTCACCGATTCTTTCCAAAATTTTGAATGGCCCAACATAACATAAATTCATCTTGCCACGCTTCCCAAAGAGCACCGCACCTTCCCAGGGTGAGACTTTCAATCATGACACGTTCGCTTGCAGAGAACTCACAGTGTTTCCTAAGCTTATCAGCTTTCTTGGCGGTCATGTGTTGCCGCCACACGATTCCCGATCTAAACAATCTTCTCAGAGATTTCAGTACAAGTCCTGGGACTATGATTAGGTTGTCACCCACCTTAGTCCAACAAGGAGATCGGCATTATCGTCCATGAAATGCCTCGAACAAAGCTGTCTGAATACAGGAATAGTAACTTCTACAGTAGAACTCAACCAAAGGTAAGTGTCCTTCCAATTTTACTAAAGTCAAACACACATATGCTCGCAGCATGTCTTCGAGTGTCAGGATGGTTTGTTCACTCTGACCATCTGTCTGAGGGTGATAAGCAGTGCTCATGTCTAGATGTGAGCCACAGGACTTGGGTGCTGCATGGCACCAATCGGGTATAAACGCAGATCATAATTAGAGTAAAAGAAGTTGGAACCTCATGCCTAGCAACCGCCTCTCTCAGAGGAATACTCAGAAGTTGTGATAACTCGTCAATTTCCTTGATTACAAGAAAGTGTGCTGGCTACGTGAGACAAACAGCGATCACCCAGGTGATATCGTTTCCGTTTCGAGTCCTAAAAAGACCAGTGACAAAACCCATGTCAGTGTGTTCTCGTTTCCATATGGGTGTTTCTGGTTGCTGACATAAACAAGAAGGTTTCTGATGTTCCACCTTGACTTTCGCACAAGTTAAACATCGTTCATGTACATTGCTATGTGGGCTCTTACGTCCTGTCACTTGTATAAGATCCTTAGATCCTAAGACATTCTATCAAAACCTAGACGTGTAGAATATCTAGGCTCGTGTGCTTCGCCTTAACACGAGTTCCCTAGGATTGCGGTATAGTGAGACCCACATTCGCTCCATGAGGTAGTGGTTATTGCCCGATTTTAGGTACAAGTAATTTTGCCACGCCCCGCACGGATTCAACCGGGAGGTTCTCGTCCTTCAACGTTTCGGCTTGAGCAGAACGGATCTGATCAGGTAGGTTAGAGTTGATGGTGTGTTGTGAGGCTCGTACACGTTTAGGTTTCACACTCGAAATCATTCAAAAGTTCCATCCAGCGATGCCATCACATGCTTAGCTCCTTCGAAACAAGGGTACTCGGGAGGCCCTTGTGATCGGTCTAAGTAGTGCATTTGGTACCGTCCAAGTAATGCCTCCAACTTAAATCCAAAGACCACGGTTTCCAACGCAGGTTGTGACTCGTGCAATTCCTCTTTGTAAATCCTCTACGTAAGTCATCACCTGTTCGTGTGGCATCGGCGTGTAACTGGGACTTTGATTCGAACCATCATGGTATGCCACTAGATCACCCGTACCCTCGGGTAAAGACGATGCTCAGTGCATTGTAGAGTTGGGTTTCAAAAGCTGAAAAGACGCCCTCCTGTTTCGTCTCCCATGAATACAGCTGTGCTAAAGACGTTAAAGTTGCTAAATCTCTGAAAATCCCGCGATGAATCTGCGATAGCATCTAACGAGACCAAGAAATTGCTGTATCCTCGAAGGATCTATGGTGCCGATCAGTTTCTAATAAAATGGATCTCAGCGAGATCCACGTGTATCCCCACTTCATTGACTACGTGACCAAGAAAGTGTACTTCTCGAATCCTGAAGTCACACTTAGGTAGACTTCGCATACAAGTGCCGATCATGGTGTTCCTTTCTCCTAGAAGTGATTCAAAACGTCATAGATAAACACAGCTGACGAATCTGGTGAGATCAGGTTGACACATACTACTCATGTGATCCGTAAGGCTGCTGGTGTGTTGGATAACTTAAACAACAAGGACAGAAAATCATAGTGGTCGTACTGTGTCTGTAACGCCGTGTTAGGAATCATCCTCCCCTAGGTCTTCCCTCAGGTTACAGTCCAATCTTAGGTCATTTTCCGAATAGAAGCTTGATCATTGCAGCGGGTCAAGCAGGTCGTCCATGCGAGATAGAGAATGACAGTCTATGATTGCCACATTGTGGTAGTCTGTACACAAACGAAAGGACTCGTCCTTCATTTCCACTATAGAGCTCGGGCTCCCCAAGACGAAGAGCTAGATCAATAACATTCCCATCCAGTAGTTCCTAAAGTTGTTTGGACAGTTCTTGCAACCCTCCAGGCGCAAGACGATAAGAGGTGCCGAAAATCAGGACTGCTTCTTGCGTGATACACATCTGGTATTCCTCCTGACAATGTGGGGAAAACCTGGAAGTTCTTCGGGCTGTGCACCGGTAATCAATGATAGGATAGAAGGGTAGGTGAAACACTTCTGGGCTCCCACCGCCAAAGTGATGCTGACAATCAGTGAATCTCCACCATGAAGAGATATACGTGCGATTTCCTCCTTATAGAAGATCTCTGCTTGAGGCTTGGACATCCGGTCCACACTATCGACTACAAAAAAGCTTCTAACAGCAGCAGGGGGAAAGGTCAATGTCGAACTCGTGACCTGCAAGATTGAGTTGCACCTTAGGTGAACGTGCGAGACTTCAATTGAATTGCCTTCAGCCACTTCTACAACGTGTCTTTCTTCAAGAGACATCAGGGTTAAATAGAATAGGGACGAAATGATTAGTTACCTAGAAACATACGAGCTACCATGTTGCTATTACACCTGGCGTCGCCTATACCAATCCTAAATGCCCTTCCACGAGTACCACTTCCAGTGTTGTTGTTGCTGCTACGGGAATTCCCAATACTGTCGTTGTTTCCTTGGTTGTTGACGTCTTGACTTAACAACAGTCAATCCTTGTCGAAGTTACCTTCGTTCCCATACTGTAGGTTATGATTATCGGTTCTTTGCTGTCATCGTGGCCATTGCCCCTAATGTAATGGCTTTGAAAACAGATCCTTGTGATCTTTTTCCCTTAGGGTCCACCTTCCCGTTGTTCTTGTCACGTCCTAGGGTGCTGCCCATGGCACTAGTAATTCCACATCCCATATTCCAGTCGGTTTCCAGCGCTTATGCCCCGATTGATTCGTAAGAGTTGGCTCCCAGACGTTACTTACTAGGGTTAGGGACTCGATTGAGTTCCACCTGCTGATGTTCGTTGTCAGAGAGCATGGTCATCCTAACACTAGGGTTGGTAATGTATCACGTTCAGCTTCTTGTCCATCAGTCTTGCGTACTTACCGAATAATGCATGGTAAGTCGTTTAAAGAATTACAGAGGTGATCCCACATCTGAATTCGAGGCGTCACTTTGTTGCGTCAAAGAAAACGAGAAAAGTGAGAAAGTATAGACCAAACATTTAATGTTTTGACATCCGTCTCCAAAGACGTTCGCACAAACACATAACATTTCCACACAGCTCGCTAGACATTCAGTTAAGTGCTCAGGTATCACTCAATATCATCAAGACTCGTAAAGGTTCAGAGGGAAGTGAAAGGACCACGTTCAAATAGGAGACGGTCATTGCTAAGACCCCTATAGATCGTTGTGTTTCACATTTGGTCGAATAATGGAATGGAACCCCTTTCACACTTGTTTGGCCTCGTTGGGACTCACATGCACCCCACATTATTATTATGTATGCACCCACAATAATAACATGATTTGCATGCTCATCTCAGCTCCTCCTAACCCGTGTTAAATAGTTCCTCAGACTCGAGTAGGAAACAAAGAACATCACCAAAACATGGGTCACGGATGTCTAGGTGAAACGCCACACTATCAATCATATACACAAGCAAGTAACACATGATTTCGTATTGTTGTGCTAAACGTGCAATCACATGCAATATCATATGTAAGTGTTCACTAGTTATGCAGTGAAATGAGTAAACGAGAGACGAACCTTGCAGTCTGGAGCTGAGTGTCATTGTCGTATTCAGAGCTTGTTCGGTTATAGTCTGGTTTTATAAAAATGTTTTAAAACCAAGTTCACTATAACTAGTGGCTCTGATTCCATTCTCTCACACCCCCCAAAATACCACATGCGGAAACCCCCGCGAGGCGTGTGACATACCAGGTTCTAGCCACCAATCACATTGAACTCATAATATTATTTCAAATAAAACTTTCATTTATTAGAATAAGCGTTATAAAACATTGTTTACATTTCAGCGGAAGCATACTACAACAATTAAGAGTTTCATAACCCAAGTGTATAAAAGCCATTATACGTGTCTCATGATTCCATGCAAATCAACCCATGACCACTCCAGCATCCCAGACAGCAAGTTCCAACGATGTGTACCTATAAGCCTACAAGCATGCAGAAAAGTGTATCAGACAACGCTGGTGAGTTCACTGATATGTTAAACCGTTCGTTACCAATTACTGATTTATGTTATGTTGATAATAACCCGATACCGCAGACGACCCTTTTTGCCCTTCTCCAATGCTCTATCAAACATTGGTCATGATTTTTAAGTTATTAGTTCACGCCCGTCCTATCCATGTACGTCGTGAGGGTGCCAAACCTAATAGCGCTATCAACTAATAACCTCGTTGCCCTACAAGCAACTAACCCGGTAGTATGATGGGACTTAAGTGATAGAAAGTGAGTGTATTATCCAACATCAACATTTACTGAAAACTGTTTCATATCCCCTACAAGGATATGGATTTGTGAAATCCGCCTCACATCCCCTACAAGGATGTGGGTTTATGAAAACTGCCTCACGTCCCCTACAAGGAAGTGGGTTTATGTAAAACCGTTTATTTGTTTGCCTGTTTGATTGTCCCCACCGGACGCATGCTTGTTTTGAGAGAAGTGAACTCACCTTAGATTTGCTTGGTATGTTACGTTACATTACCCATTCCAACTTGGTCAACCATGCCGTACCGTGGTTACCAAGAATAGTCAGTATAATGTTCACACATATCACATATCCATCATACACGTTGCACAAGTAGCAGACAGGTAAAACACATGCCCTTATATGAGTCGTAACCGTTAATCATGCAACCTACTGACCTATAACGTTTTTCGTAAAGTCACATAACAAGTGTATGGGTTTCATATGCAAGTCAATCACATAACGGTACACATACTTTCATAGATTGCATTTGCCGCAATGATCACCGTATAACACATAACAGATACTCAAATCTCATACAAGTCCACATCTCATATGCATGTCACATAACAACACTTAACAGGTGGGTTTACTATTCACACATGCCACATCAGGTTCCTCGGTCATGACTAATATTATTAACATGCAACTAATATAGTTTTACAACACAATCATTCATCATTACATATTTGAACATTAAACTGTTTGTTTGCTTGTTCTCAGCATCCTCACGAAGAACTCTACCGGCGAAGGTTCATTCTTCGTCGAGTATGAGGGTTGTGACAAATCTTCGCATTAATTGCACGTTAACTGTCTAGTTGTTTGTTTTTACGACTTGTTTGCTTTGTAACCGTACACGTTTATGACATGATAAAACGTATTGTGATTGTGCGTTTATATGTTTGGTGATATAACATGAAACTTGTTTGAAAAACTTAAACTGCTTAAACCTTGAATGACCCCGACGAAACAGAAGTGTTTCGTCATCAACCCTCCGACGAAAGGGAGAGCAGTTTCATCACAAGCATCTCGAAGAAAAGGAGATGTTTCGCCATCCTCATCTCGACGAAACAAGTTGTTTCGCCGGCCCACTGATTCGCAGAAGCCCATTAAGGGCCTAGTACGTTACGCGTATATATTGGGTATTAAGGTTTCATTCGTCACACTTTAACAAATTAGAAAACCCTAGAGCCCCTCCTCTGTGTGACGACAGTTTGGAATTCTCGAAGCCTTCCTTAGCAGTCAATCCATCGTTCCTTCTATCTCGGTAAGCTACCCCATCGTCTAATTGATTCATGATTCTCTGAATAAATGATACATGATACATGATACATGATACATACATATGTCTGATTGATGAACGGTTCAGTGATTATGGGTTTTTGCTATAGAAATTTCGATATTATGTTGTGATTATATCCATGTTTTGCTGCTCAGAAGTTGATGTTACGGATTGATTTTCTATTGTGTGATATGTATATTATTAAATATGTAACAGGGTTAAGTACATGACGATTTCATTGAAACTGCTATTGATGATTTAGGGTTCATGTTAGATATTATGTGTGATAGATCAATGACGAATAACGAGTGTTTAATTGTAATGAAACTGTATGATTGTGATGATACTGTATGATCGGTGTTATGATATAACGACTGTTGATGAGTGTGACAACTCGAGTTTCCGACTTTCATTTTCGCATTTAGTGCACGTTGACTTTGACTGTGTAGTTGTTTGACTTGTTTAACTTGTAACTGTACACGTTATATTTTTTTATTTTATGAACGCATTGTGGTTGCATGATTTTGTGTTTGGCTGTATAACATGAAACCTGTTGAAAACTTAAAACTGTTAGCACATAAAAGGACTCGACGAAACAGACAGTTTCGTCATAAGCATCCCGACGAAACAGAAGTCTGTTTCGCCAAGCCCAGTTTCGCCAAGCCCATTAAGGGCCCAGAACGGTAATTCGTTCATATTAACGTGAACCGACTCCCTGTTTCACACTTTTAACAAAAATAGAAACCCTAGAACTCTCCACTCTGTGAAGGCGATAACCATCCTCAACCATCATCTTTCTCTCTCGAATCCTCCCTTGTTCATCCCGGATATCTCGGTTAGTGCGTGCTCGTCTAATCGGTTTCTTTGTTCTTTGTTTTCTTTATACATGTTGTGTATATGCTTGATTTCTGGATTATAGGAGTATACGTGTATGATGAATACTTAGGGTTTCATGAACCTCTCAATGATTGTGCATGATAGCGGGTATGCATAGAGTATAGATTTTATGAGTGTTGTTTTGTGATGATTACATGATTTTATTGATGATGATATGATCCCTGTTTCATTGATGCTTCGGTTGAGATGCATAGATTAATGGTTAGTAACATAAGACTCATTATATTGAGCGAGGATTGAACGTTTTCTGTAAAACTGTTGTATCGTCGATTAGGGTTTCTGTGTTATCCGTATCCGCTGTTACTGATGTCTGCGAAATTGACATCCGACGAAACAGAACCCTCGGCGAAACAGAAAGTGTTTCGCCAAGAGTAATCGACGAAATTGAATTCTGTTTCGCCAAATAAGACCCCGACGAAACAGAACGTGTTTCGTCAAATGTGTGTTTCGCCGAGGGATATCACGACGAATCAAGTGATTCGTCGAAGGGGCTCACGGCGAAACAGAGGGTGTTTCGCCGACTTGGGTAATTTGCACAGTAACTGTTTCTGTTAAAACTTAACTGAGTTAACTAACTGCTGTTAGATGTTATGCCTGACTTGTATGATCATGAATGCGTGCAATGTGCTACTTGGTGATTATTTATGCGTTGTCCACTATGATTATACTTACGTGCCAACTTCGTGAATGTAAACTGATTATGTACACGTGCGCACTTTAGGACGTGATTGACTTACTTTGAGCACATACTTTAGCATACCGAGCAAAACAAGGTGAGTTCACACTCTTTCTAAGGCATGGGATTCCCGGTGGTTTGGGAATGGGTTAAGAAATTAAAAATGGAACCTACATATCCTCCTTGGGTAGGATATGTACCGCCATCCTCCATGGGTAGGATGCCAATATTAATCCTGCGTATTCTCCTTGGGTAGAATACATACGTTCGTCTTCCTTGGGTAGGACAACAAACCTTAACGCATGCTCGTCCTCCTTGGGTAGGACAATCACACTCGCTACGGTCCTTGGATCAAGAAGGGCACGTACAAATACGACTAGTCAACATTATTCATCGCACGCATGCCTGGATTGGCAGCAAGGACTAACGCGATACAATTTCTAAAACTTCGCAAACATGCCTAGAGGGCCGCGATGCTATTACATACGATTTACGAAACGAACATTATAACTAAATAACCAATAGTGAACTCGCTCAACTAGTTGTTGACTCTCTGTTACATGCCTTGCAGGACCATAGGTACTCTTGGAGCTTGCACGGGAGGCGCAGTCGTTGTGGGCACGGACGTGGATGTTTTGTTAAACATTATAACATTTTGTACTTAAACTTATGTTGGGTTTTACATTAATGCTTCCGCTACACACTTGTATATATTTGGTTTTGTAAACACCTATCGTATTGATGAATGACTTTTGATATAATTATGTTCAATATGATTGGTGGCTTGATCCTGGTCATGTCACGCCTCCAAGCGGTGGTACTCCGCGTGTGGATTTTGGGGGTGTGACAGATTGGTATCAGAGCCATTGGTTATAGAGAACTCGGTTTTAATAAAGGAAAAACGATTTTGTTAAAACCAGACTATAACCAGAACAGTGCTCTCAACGATCCACAACGACGCCTCGCTCCACGTGCAAGACTCGACATCCTAGGTAATATGGTACATGTTTTACTGCCTACTTGCTAGAATTGCATAGAACTTTGCTCTGGGTATGCTTAGGCTAACTTAACACTATTGCATGAGAACACTTGTGTGATTATTCCCTTTTGTTATCGCACTACTCTCGAACCTCTCTCACTTATGTCATATTTGCTATGAAGATCATGTCTGGACGTATTAACATGACGCAAGCCCAACTGACGGCTCTCATTAACGAGCAAATTGCTGCGGCACTTGCAGCCGCACAAGCAGGAGGTCAGCACGCTCAGCCACCTGTTTGCACCTTCAAAACGTTCATGGACTGTCGTCCTACTACTTTTAGTGGCACGGAAGGAGCGGTTGGACTTCTCCATTGGTTTGAAAAGCTCGAGTCAGTATTTGAAATGTGCGAATGCCCTGAGGCTCGCAGGGTGAAGTATGCCACTGGTACACTAGAAGGCATTGCGCTGACTTGGTGGAATGCGCAAGTGCAGATGTTAGGGTTGGCTGTTGCTAACGCCACACCCTGGAATGATTTCAAGGATTTGATTAAAGAGGAATACTGTAGTCGTGATGATATTCATAAGCTGGAGGTAGAATTTTACCATTTGAAAATGACGGGGTCAGAAATTGAAGCGTACACCAGAAGATCGAATGAGTTGGCTATTCTGTGTCCTACTATGGTGGACCCTCCCATTAAGCGTATCGAACTGTATCTCAATGGTCTGGTGCCGGAGATTCAAAGCCACGTAACTTCAGCGAATCTGGGCACTATTCAACAGATCGTTAAGCTAGCTCATCGCCTCACTGATCAGGCGGTGGAACAGAACAGGCTGCCTAAACGTATCAACGCTACTACTACCGCTACCACTCCAATTACTCCTGCTATTCCCAGTGACAACAAGCGGAAATGGGAAGGGGATTCCAGCAGGGGTTCAGCTATTGTACAGTCTCAAGCATAGCAACAGCGCAAGACTAGTGATTATCAGAGTTCGAGTCAGCAATCGTCTGGTGGTCAGGGGCAGAGTGGATATCGGGGAATTCATCCACTGTGTAACAGGTGCAACAAACACCACAGTGGTCAGTGTCGTAGAGGCCGCTGTCAGAGATGTCTAAGAGTAGGTCATGATGCTAAAGATTGCAGGAGCTTAAGGCCTGCGAGTCAGAATCAGCAACAACAGTCACCCGTTCCACGAAACCAGTCACAGCAACAACAGCAAGGAAATAAGACATGCTTTCAGTGTGGGGCTGAAGGTCATTTCAAGCGGAACTGTCCCCAATTAAACCAGAATCAAAGCAACAATAACAATAATCAGGGCAGTGGGAACAACAATGGGGGAAACAACAACAACAATGGTGCAAAAGGTCGTATGTTTGTGATTGGCCAGAGTGACGCAAGGAACGATCCTAATGTGGTTACGGGTAAGTTTCTTCTCGATGACTTTTATGTTACCGTATTATTTGATTCGGGTGCGGATACCAGTTATATGTCTCTGAATGTTAGTCAAATGCTTAAACGTGCACCAACACTGTTGAACACCAAACATGTCGTAGAGTTAGCTAACGGTAAAAGTTTAGAAGCCACACACATAGTTCAGGGTTGTAATCTTATCCTCGCCGGTCAGACTTTCTCTATCGATCTCATTCCTATAACTCTGAGTAGCTTTGATATCGTCATTGGTATGGATTGGTTATCCCAACAACAAGCAGAGATCCTATGCAAGGAGAAGATCGTTCGTATTCCTCGTTCTGGGAAAGAACCTCTCGAAGTTCAAGGTGACAAGAGTGGTGTCGTGAGTGGCATCATCTCTTTCTTGAAGGCTCAGAAGTGTCTGCGAAAAGGCCACGTAGCTATTTTAGCACTCGTTACTGATACATCGACGACAGAGAAAAAGATTTGGGATATTCCTGTAGTACGCGACTTTCCTCAGGTGTTTCCTGAAGAGTTACCTGGGTTACCACCCCATCGCCAGGTCGAATTTCAGATCGAGCTAGCTCCAGGAGCAGCACCTATAGCTCGAGCACCTTATCGCTTAGCTCCAACTGAACTGGAAGAACTGTCTAAGCAATTGCAAGAACTTTTGGAAAAGGGTTTCATACGTCCTAGCTCATCGCCATGGGGAGCTCCAGTATTATTTGTGAAGAAGAAAGACGGTACCTTTCGTATGTGCATAGATTACCGCGAACTAAACAAGGTGACCGTGAAGAATCGCTATCCACTCCCACGCATCGACGACTTATTCGACCAGTTACAAGGGTCGAGCTATTACTCAAAGATTGATCTAAGGTCCGGTTACCATCAACTGAGAGTCCGGGATGAGGACGTCTCTAAAACAGCATTCAGAACTCGCTACGGTCATTATGAGTTTTTGGTCATGCCATTCGGGCTAACGAACGCGCCTGCGGTTTTCATGGATCTTATGAACAGAGTGTGCAAACCTTATCTTGACAAGTTTGTTATTGTTTTTATTGATGACATCCTAATTTATTCGAAGAATCGGGAGGAACACGAACAGCATTTACGACTTATTTTGGAACTCCTTCGAACGGAACAACTGTACGCTAAGTTTTCAAAATGCGACTTCTGGCTTCGTGAAGTCCACTTTCTAGGCCACGTGGTAAACAAGGATGGGATACATGTTGATCCATCCAAGGTAGATTCGATCAAGAACTGGCCTGCACCTCGCACACCGACAGAAATACGCCAATTCTTGGGATTGGCGGGTTATTACAGACGGTTTATCAAAGACTTCTCAAAGATTGCACAGCCACTTACATTACTGACACAGAAAGGTGTTGCTTACCGTTGGAGTGATACACAGGATACAGCGTTTCAACATTTAAAGGATAGACTTTGTAGTGCACCTATCCTCTCATTGCCTGAAGGCACGGACGATTTTGTAGTCTACTGTGATGCATCTATCCAAGGTCTTGGATGTGTGTTGATGCAGCGGGATAAAGTCATTGCTTATGCTTCGCGCCAACTTAAGATTCACGAACGGAATTACACTACGCACGATTTAGAACTTGGAGCTGTTGTTTTTGCGCTCAAGATATGGCGACATTACCTGTATGGCACCAAGTGCACCATCTACACCGATCACAGGAGCCTCGAATATATTTTCAAGCAGAAAGAATTGAACATGCGACAACGTCGGTGGGTCGAGTTACTGAACGATTACGAATGTGCTATAAAGTACCATCCAGGCAAGGCCAATGTGGTGGCCGACGCCCTCAGTCGAAAGGATACTATACCTAGGCGTGTACGAGCGTTGCAACTCACTATTCAGTCTAGTCTTCCTTCACAGATACGAGATGCTCAGGTAGAAGCATTGAAACCAGAAAACGTCAGGGCTGAAGCTCTACGCGGTTCAAGGCAACGGTTAGAACCAAGGACAGACGGCGCCTACTATGTAACCGGACGCATCTGGGTCCCACTCTATGGTAGTTTACGCGAACTCGTAATGGATGAAGCTCATAAGTCTCGCTACTCAGTACATCCTGGTTCGGATAAAATGTACCACGACCTCAGAACTACATATTGGTGGCCTAGCATGAAGGCCCACATAGCAACTTACGTTAGCAAGTGTTTGACTTGTGCGAGAGTCAAAGCAGAATATCAGAAACCATCAGGCCCACTCCAACAACCTGAGATACCACAATGGAAATGGGAGCAAATTTCCATGGATTTTGTTACTGGCCTACCTAGGTCTCAACGTGGGAATGATACTATTTGGGTGATCGTGGATCGACTCACAAAGTCTGCTCACTTCTTGGCTATCAAGGAAACGGATAAGTTCTCCACTCTAGCAGACGTATACCTTAAGGAAGTTGTCTCGAGGCACGGGGTGCCCACATCTATTATCTCTGATCGTGATGCACGTTTTACTTCAGAACTGTGGCAAGCAATGCACAAATCTTTTGGCTCTCGATTGGACATGAGCACAGCTTATCATCCTCAGACAGATGGGCAGTCTGAGCGCACTATTCAAACTCTAGAAGACATGCTTCGGGCGTGCGTAATTGACTTTGGCAAAGGCTGGGAAAAACATCTGCCACTTGTGGAATTTTCGTACAACAACAGTTACCACACCAGCATTAAAGCTGCTCCATTTGAGGCATTGTACGGGCGTAAATGCCGATCACCTCTTTGTTGGGCAGAGGTGGGTGACAGTCAGATCACAGGTCCGGAAATGGTAGTTGATACTACTGAAAAGATTGCCCAAATACGACAACGCATGGCGGCAGCACGTGACCGTCAGAAAGTATACGCTGATAAAGACAGGAAAATACTCGAATTCCAAGTTGGGGATCGAGCACTACTCAAAGTTTCACCCTGGAAGGGTGTTGTTCGTTTTGGCAAACGAGGCAAGCTCAATCCACGATACGTTGGACCATTTGAAGTCATAGAAAAGATAGGCAAAGTGGCCTACAGACTGAACTTACCAGCTGAACTTAGTGCAGTTCACAACGTCTTTCATGTGTCGAATCTGAAGAAGTGGCAGTCAGATGAGACCTTTACAGTTCCTTTGAAGGAGCTCACTATCGACGAACAGTTGCATTTCGTCGAAGAACCAGTTGAAATCACGGACCGGGATGTTAAGGTCCTCAAGAACACTAGAATACCTCTTGTACGAGTTCGTTGGAACTCCCGTCGCGGCCCAGAGTTCACCTGGGAGCGCGAAGATCAAATGGAACTCAAATATCCCCAGTTGTTCGAAAACAATGCAACTACTACTGAGGCTGAAGCTACTACGGAATTTCGGAACGAAATTCCAACTCAACGGGGAAATGATGTGATACCCCAGGAAAACTAGTAAACGATAACTTACCTAGCTTCCTCAGTAACCGCATGCTAAATTTCGGGACGAAATTTCTTTCAAGTTGGGGATAATGTGACAACTCGAGTTTCCGACTTTCATTTTCGCATTTAGTGCACGTTGACTTTGACTGTGTAGTTGTTTGACTTGTTTAACTTGTAACTGTACACGTTATATTTTTTTATTTTATGAACGCATTGTGGTTGCATGATTTTGTGTTTGGCTGTATAACATGAAACCTGTTGAAAACTTAAAACTGTTAGCACATAAAAGGACTCGACGAAACAGACAGGACCCGACGAAACAGACTGTTTCGTCATAAGCATCCCGACGAAACAGAAGTCTGTTTCGCCAAGCCCAGTTTCGCCAAGCCCATTAAGGGCCCAGAACGGTAATTCGTTCATATTAACGTGAACCGACTCCCTGTTTCACACTTTTAACAAAAATAGAAACCCTAGAACTCTCCACTCTGTGAAGGCGATAACCATCCTCAACCATCATCTTTCTCTCTCGAATCCTCCCTTGTTCATCCCGGATATCTCGGTTAGTGCGTGCTCGTCTAATCGGTTTCTTTGTTCTTTGTTTTCTTTATACATGTTGTGTATATGCTTGATTTCTGGATTATAGGAGTATACGTGTATGATGAATACTTAGGGTTTCATGAACCTCTCAATGATTGTGCATGATAGCGGGTATGCATAGAGTATAGATTTTATGAGTGTTGTTTTGTGATGATTACATGATTTTATTGATGATGATATGATCCCTGTTTCATTGATGCTTCGGTTGAGATGCATAGATTAATGGTTAGTAACATAAGACTCATTATATTGAGCGAGGATTGAACGTTTTCTGTAAAACTGTTGTATCGTCGATTAGGGTTTCTGTGTTATCCGTATCCGCTGTTACTGATGTCTGCGAAATTGACATCCGACGAAACAGAACCCTCGGCGAAACAGAAAGTGTTTCGCCAAGAGTAATCGACGAAATTGAATTCTGTTTCGCCAAATAAGACCCCGACGAAACAGAACGTGTTTCGTCAAATGTGTGTTTCGCCGAGGGATATCACGACGAATCAAGTGATTCGTCGAAGGGGCTCACGGCGAAACAGAGGGTGTTTCGCCGACTTGGGTAATTTGCACAGTAACTGTTTCTGTTAAAACTTAACTGAGTTAACTAACTGCTGTTAGATGTTATGCCTGACTTGTATGATCATGAATGCGTGCAATGTGCTACTTGGTGATTATTTATGCGTTGTCCACTATGATTATACTTACGTGCCAACTTCGTGAATGTAAACTGATTATGTACACGTGCGCACTTTAGGACGTGATTGACTTACTTTGAGCACATACTTTAGCATACCGAGCAAAACAAGGTGAGTTCACACTCTTTCTAAGGCATGGGATTCCCGGTGGTTTGGGAATGGGTTAAGAAATTAAAAATGGAACCTACATATCCTCCTTGGGTAGGATATGTACCGCCATCCTCCATGGGTAGGATGCCAATATTAATCCTGCGTATTCTCCTTGGGTAGAATACATACGTTCGTCCTCCTTGGGTAGGACAACAAACCTTAACGCATGCTCTTCCTCCTTGGGTAGGACAATCACACTCGCTACGGTCCTTGGATCAAGAAGGGCACGTACAAATACGACTAGTCAACATTATTCATCGCACGCATGCCTGGATTGGCAGCAAGGACTAACGCGATACAATTTCTAAAACTTCGCAAACATGCCTAGAGGGCCGCGATGCTATTACATACGATTTACGAAACGAACATTATAACTAAATAACCAATAGTGAACTCGCTCAACTAGTTGTTGACTCTCTGTTACATGCCTTGCAGGACCATAGGTACTCTTGGAGCTTGCACGGGAGGCGCAGTCGTTGTGGGCACGGACGTGGATGTTTTGTTAAACATTATAACATTTTGTACTTAAACTTATGTTGGGTTTTACATTAATGCTTCCGCTACACACTTGTATATATTTGGTTTTGTAAACACCTATCGTATTGATGAATGACTTTTGATATAATTATGTTCAATATGATTGGTGGCTTGATCCTGGTCATGTCACGCCTCCAAGCGGTGGTACTCCGCGTGTGGATTTTGGGGGTGTGACAATGAGCATTAGGATTTCTGGGTAAACAACTGTTGTCACGACGTAACTGAATTGATGAAACGCTCGTCACGACGAAACTAGTAGGACGAAATGGATGTGATTCGCCATGAGTAAATACGACGAAACAGGGGTGTTTCACCGAAGGATGTCACGATGAAACCAGGAGGTTTCGACGAAGGGAATTCACGAAGAAACAGGTGTGTTTCGTCAAGTTATTAAACATGCACAGTGAACTCAGTTAAGTCTGTTAAGAGTTAACTGGGTTAGTTAGCAGTTGTTAAATGATAAGAATGACTTGCATGAACTTGGATAACCGGTAAATGCTATGTGTTAATTGTTACTTGCATGTACGTGATGATATTGCCTGATAGTCAAACTTGTGAATGTAAACTGGTTGTGAATACGTGCATAACTATAGGACTTGACTGATTATTTGTCAGCAAATAACTTAGCATACCGAGCAAACCAAGGTGAGTTCACACTCTTTCCAAGGCATGGGATTTCCAAGGGTTGGGAATGGGATAATGATTTAAACGGTAACTACAACCATCCTCCGTGGGTAGGATGCCAAGATTTACACAATGGACCAAACCTCTATCATGAAGTCCCTCATTTATATCGACTTAATCTCCGAGGCCTATGGAGAGCGGGTCATTAGTTAATAGCGCTATTAGGTTTAACAAACCTCACACCGTGCCAGTCGGACGGGCGTGTACTAATGGACTATGGGCAAAGGGTCAATGCTGATAGACATTGACTTAGGGCACCACTTACATTTTCGTAGTAGTCGATACGCACGGTCTAGTAACACACATGGGAAGCCCCCACTAATCTTCGCAAGCATGTCTGGGAGACCGCGATACGAATAATATGATACATGGTTTACAAAACAAACATATGATTTACGAAATGAATGTTATAACTAAACAACCAACTATGAACTCGCTTAACTTTGTTGTTGATTCGTTGTTACATGCCTTGTAGGTCGTTAGGTACTCATGGAGCTTGCATAGGGAGGCGCGGTCGTTGTGGGACTTGGCAGTGTGTGCCATGCTAAAAACATTACTTTATTCCGTACTTAATACTTACATTGGGTTTTACAATTATGCTTCCGCTAAACACTTAACTACGTTTTTTATTTGAAACACCTTTCATATTGTGTGGTTGAATTTTACTTATTACTTGTTATGTTCAATATGATTGGTGGCTTGATCCTGGTCAGTCACGCCTCCTAGCGGCGATACTCCGCATGTGGATTTTGGGGGTGTGACAGATTGGTATCAGAGCCATTGGTTATAGTGAACTTGGTTTTAATAAGGGAAAAAGTTTTTTTTTAAAACCAGACTATAACCTGAACAGTGCTCAACGATCCACAACGACGCTTCACTCCACATGCAAGGCTCAACTCTATAGGTGATATTGTTGGTGCAGTCATCTGTCGATTACGTCTTAATATCGAGTCTCGATCTCGTTGCGGGTCCGATCGGGTATGACATCACGAGTGACATCACCAAGGTGACATCACAAGTGATGTCATGATACAAGAGATAACCGTTTACATTATCATACACAAAAGACAAATTCATATGTTGGTTTTGATTGGACCATTAGGAGGTCCAATGAGAAGTCTTCACTAGAAGGTCCAATGATATGCAATCACTAAAGACAAAAAGATGGAAGGTAAAATGATGAGGATAGTTTATTCGACAACATCTATGTGGATCGCTCATATGTTCAAGTCTGGACCGCTTTTATGTCATGATCTGAATCGCTTATTAGTCAAGTGTCTGGACCGCTTATTTGTCATGACATATGAGCGGACCAGAAGTAGTATATATAGGTTGAATGTCATTTCATTTGTAATGTTGTTCAGATCTGATACCGAGGTATTGCCGGTTTTTCCTTGTAATCGAAACGTTGTAAAATCAATATACAAGAGGATTAAAGTGTGATACAAGCTGTGTACGCATCCGTTTCCTTGTTTCCGCCTCTGAAACGGAGTTGAGCTCTTCCGAACGACTCGTTTAGGTCGAAATCCGATCCTACAATTGGTATCAGAGCCATGGAGGAGGAGATCTCGCATATACAGCTCGTTTTCATCATTTTTTCTGTTTCTACACCTTTCTTTTTGAAAAAACAGATTTTTTTACGGTTAAAATTGCTTAAAATTCACACAGTGTGTGCGTTATCATGAATTAACAAAACCTGGAAATTTTCAGAACTTAAATCGGCCTAAAATTGGTTCAAATTGAGTTTTCGCTTGCATTCGGTTCGGGTTTTGCTGACATCATCGAGATCCGCTCTTAGATCACGGTCTGGTTCGCTTTTCTGGTCGTGTCTGGTCCGCTTATTAGGACATTATCTGGTCCGCTTATTCGAACATTTGAGATCCGCTTTTAGTGACAGTTGAGGTCCGCTCTTAGTAATAATTGAGGTCCGCTTATAAGACATCATCTGGTTCGCTCTTGTGACCATCAAAGTCTGTCAGTCATTGAACAAGATAATCACGTGATTTGTTGTTAGTAATTAGAAAAGAAATCATGTTTTTGTGTGTCAGATTTACATGTGTATCATAAATCGAGATTGTCTGATGTGCATGTGTTTGTGTTCAATGTTGTCGAATTAGTGGTATGTTAGGTCCAATGATAATTCATTGAGTGTTGTTTTGAAAGTTGTTAGCAACCCATTATAGTATATTCGGCCCAATCATTGTTTGTCAAAAATAGTGTAGTGATAGTCCACATATAAAATCGAGAAGTATTATATTGACATGTAAAACCGGTCCACATTGATTGCAAAAGCTGTTTGTACCTGATCATTTGTAACAAAGGTTAATTCGTATCAAAGTCAGGTCACAAGATTTGGAGTTTTTGTTGATTCGCACGGTACGATCAGTTGTTTTGTCAGTCAAGTCACCTATTAAAGTCATCGACTCGTTTGAAAGTTTTGTACGATTTGGAGTTCAAAGGGTCAAGTCAATTGAATTCGTTCCGGGTCATATCAGTCCGTTATTGTCAGTTGTTTCCCGAAGTGTTTTGCCAAAGTATATCAAATTTTTCCGAAGACATGGAAAAGGAGTTGTTGATAAAGTCATTTGACATGTTTGTAGCTTTTAACGATGAAACAACAACGATGACCATTGATAGATATTGTCATTTAGTCGTGGAAATGGAAAGATTGAAAATTAAGAAAGATAATGATGAATGGATTGATAAACTTGCTAATGCATTACCACAGCAAAAATGGGGAAATTATTTGTTGATTATCAAACACATGAGAAAATCTGAGAATATGAGTCTAGCAAAATTTATTCAGAAGATTGAGGAGCATGAGTTGGATATCCAGAAAAAGGCAAAAGTAGAAACTGACAAAGCAGAAGTTAAAGAAAGTTCAACAAAGGAAACTGAGGGACAGAAAGCTGAAATAGAATCTGAACCAGTGATGAAAAAACTTGTTGAAGTCGAAAAGATAGTTGAAAATGTGGTTGAAGTTGAAAAACCGTGTTCAAAGTGTTCAGAATCTTGTCAAGTTTGTGAGGAAAAAAATAAGAAGATTGCTGAATTAGAAAAGATTAAAGAAGACTTACTGTCTGATGTGAAGTATGTGAAAGAGTCATACGACGTATTGAACATGACAGTTGATAGTTTAAAAAGAGCAAATGCAGAATTTGAAAAGGCAAATGACAAGATGAGTGCAACTTTAATGACAAAGCAAAGCGTCATCAATGACTATATTGAAGACTGTGCTAACTTGAAGAAG
This sequence comes from Helianthus tuberosus, assembly GCA_030545235.1. Lineage (NCBI taxonomy): Eukaryota > Viridiplantae > Streptophyta > Magnoliopsida > Asterales > Asteraceae > Helianthus > Helianthus tuberosus. The sequence continues at coordinate 170,164,323 of CM060351.1, read as the reverse complement.
GAGTTGGAACTTGAGAAAATTGAGAGTGAAAGGATCAACAGATTACTTTTGAGTTATACTACTTGTGATTATCTGATTGATCGTGTTTATCCTACTGTTGCAGGTCTTGAAGCGTTCAAGAAGAAAGAAAAAGAAGAGGATACTGGTAAGAAACCAAGTGTCAAGTATAACAGATGTCCGCCCCCGATCCATGAAACTTATTCTCCCAGGAAACCAAACGAGGAACAAGTAGACAAGGCTCTAAACATCAAATTAAAGTCTGAAATCACTGATGAATTACCAGACAATATTGATGTTACATTCACAGCGTCTGACACTGATCATGAGTCTGAGTTAGTAAAGAAAGTTGTCGATCAGGTGTTAGATACGGATGAAGAGTCAAAGTCGAAGTCTAAGACAGATAGTTCGAGTTCGTCTGAGAAGAGTCCGAGTTTACCGGTTAACAGGGTTTACAATAAAGAATTCTTGTTATCAAAATCTAATTTGAATGATGAATCAATCAAAGTAGCGTATACATTGAATGATTCAGACAAATTATATTCTGATGAGGAATTCCCAATAAGAAGTGTCAAAACTGAAATGATCAAACAGGTTTTCAAATTAACAGAAATTAATATTTCTGAAATAAAAGATGTAAATCTTACTGAAAAACCTAAAAAGTACACTTCAAGAGTTCAACAGAGATTGAACAAGAAAAGGGTTACGATTATGGTTCAGGTTATCGAAAGAAACCGAACCATAACCGTAATTACAAAAAGAATGGATTAGGTTTTAATTCTTCAGAAAATTATAAATATAAGAAAAATTATAAATCAAAAACAAAATTTGTTTCAGGAGGAAGTTCAGAGGATGAACAGAAGAAACCGTTCTGGAAGCAGTCAAACCAGGAGTTTCTTGCTGAAGTGAAGAAGAATGTGAGAAGGTTTGCTGAAAAAGTTTATAGAAGAACATGTTTTAAATGTCAGGAAGTTGGACACATAGCTTGGAATTGCCCCAAGACCAACTACCAAAAACAGGAAGTTTCTTCTAATTCTGTTTTGAGAAAGACTTGTGTTGATAAGAAAGAACAATCTGTAAAAATTGTTAAAAAGTTTGAAAATTCTACTTCTGAGGAAGGAGAAAGTTCAAAACGGTTTTACAAAAGAAAAGGTGATTTGAGTAAACAAAAGTGGGTGGTTAAATCTGAGGGTAATTCTGACAATGAATCTGATTCCATAAAATCAGAGGAGTCATCCGTTGAGAAAAAGATTGTGAATTCCGTTCCAGAAGTGAACGATGAGAATTTTCCTAAATTGTCAAAAGAAAATTTGATGAAGAAAGTGGGAAAGGTAGAGATCTCAAATCAATTCTTCGCTGATGAGGGAGAATTTGATGTTGAGAAGGCTTTCAACGGGAAAGTCAAACATATTTTTGGGAAGATGGTAGACAGGAAGGTTAAGGATGCCAAAGAATTTTACAAATCAAAATGTTGGTGGGACAGATGTTTGCCACCAAAATCACCCAAGGCTGGTGAGGCCTGGGTGGACATAATGTTTGAGTAAAAACCGGACTTGCCGGAGCTCCCAGGTTGGTAAGAGTGGAGCAGGAATCGGCATCTTTCTTAACAAATGATCCTACAGGTGGTACAGTTGGTAAAGTACAGGTGGTATATTTAAATTGTTATATTTTGTTGTGCAAGTGGTTATGGTTGGTAAAGTGAACCTGCTAGTAGTTGTTGAAGGTTTTCACTAACAAGTGGTTAATCAAGGTCATTTAGTTGAACTTGATTGGACCATATTTACAAATGATTGTTTGGAAAAACAACATGATGAACCCCTAACCTACACTTGGTAAAATCAAACTTATTTTCCGGAAAAACCATTTGATTAAAACAAACTTAAGTGTTTTGAAATCACAATGGGAAAATAGTTTGTTGTAAGGGGGAGTTCTGATTGTTTATGCCAAGTGGATGGCGAATTGAAGCAATTTGATATCAGTTGTCACTTTATTGTATAGTTTGTTTTCAAATTTCCTAAAATGTGTTTGCATTTTAGGGGGAGTAAAAATTGCTGAAAATCCAAAAACATTTGAAAATTTGAAAAAGCCAAAAACATTAAAAAATGAAAAAGAGTTTTGTTGTGCAAAAAGAGGAAATGATAGTACATCAGTGGACTATCACAACATGCTAAAGAAATGGAAAGTCAAATGTGATAAACAATCTCACTGTGGATATGTCAGTAGGTTTTTGCACATTTAGTAAATTGTGACGAGATATAAACATAAAATTTACTTACGTCTAAGTGGGGAACACCTCCAGGATATATAGGTAACCCCTGAAATCTTGTTTGAACGGTCCCGTATTCTGAGATACTAGGTCTTTATGCTTAGTGATATCTGGGGTATTATCCCGGGACTTCTGATTTTGCGGAAGCAATGGCCTAGTCCCCGGAGAATACTTTACACTGCTTTGAAATATAAGTCTCCCCTCAGCATAAAAAATGATAACACATTGCAAAATGGTTAATCATGTGCTGTTGAAAAGAAGATCCCCAAAGGGGACCCACCAAAAGTCGAAGCCGTCATCTCTCTGCGTATCGAAAGATCGACCTGAGCTCTCACGGCCCTCGCAATTAACCCATTACAGATATCATCTAGGTATACTCACCTGTAAGACTAAATACTGGGGTCTGGATACGGGAGTATATACTGGGGTGGGACACATGTAGATGTTTAAGTCCTAAAACACTAATTCGTATCTCGAAGCAGTTGAACTTTGTGTGAAAATTTAAGTGGACAAGTATACTGACAATCTAAGTGAATCTTTTAGAGCTTAATATGAAATGAAGCTTAACGGTGTTGGTGATTTGTCTCAAAAACTGATATGATCCTCTTACACAAACTCACAAAAATATTGTCTGTAAATATTTCTTTACTGCATTTTATTTCTGTTATGTCAAAAAAAAAAAATTTCAGTGTGTTTTAGCATAAATTTTTGAAAACGTCAAAAAGATTTTCGACAACTGGTATTGAAAAGTTGATGTTCAAAATTCCGAGTGCTAAACATGACGAACAGATGGTTTGGGAGAGTGTGTTGGTTTTTGAAAACAAAAATGATATATATCTTCAAGTGGTTCTTCAAATTGTAACATCATTCTGTGATTGTATAATTTCTGTGAGTGACTCATTAGATCTTTACATGTTATCATCGGAAGTTTTATTTTTGGGTAGAGGATGTGCAGGTTTCAAAGAGATAGAGATCCAGGTTCTGATACCTGAAGAATTTGTGATTACAACATGCCAGACTACGATCCCAGCATATCGAAAGGGGGAGTCTGAAGACATCTGAGTAGAGATTGTGCATGGAGAGTCTGTTGATGATGTTGAGAATAGAAGAGTAAGAGTTGAGGATGCTTGCACTGTTAAAGACTGAAGTCGTTGAAGACTCGACACTTAAGACTCTGTCAACATCTGAGGGGGAGTCTGTTGGTGCAGTCATCTGTCGACTACGTCTTAATATCGAGTCTCGATCTCGTTGCGGGTTCGATCGGGTATGACATCACGAGTGACATCACCAAGGTGACATCACAAGTGATGTCATGATACAAGAGATAACCGTTTACATTATCATACACAAAAGACAAATTCATATGTTGGTTTTGATTGGACCATTAGGAGGTCCAATGAGAAGTCTTCACTAGAAGGTCCAATGATATGCAATCACTAAAGACAAAAAGATGGAAGGTAAAATGATGAGGATAGTTTATTCGACAACATCTATGTGGATCGCTCATATGTTCAAGTCTGGACCGCTTTTATGTCATGATCTGAATCGCTTATTAGTCAAGTGTCTGGACCGCTTATTTGTCATGACATATGAGCGGACCAGAAGTAGTATATATAGGTTGAATGTCATTTCATTTGTAATGTTGTTCAGATCTGATACCGAGGTATTGCCGGTTTTTCCTTGTAATCGAAACGTTGTAAAATCAATATACAAGAGGATTAAAGTGTGATACAAGCTGTGTACGCATCCGTTTCCTTGTTTCCGCCTCTGAAACGGAGTTGAGCTCTTCCGAACGACTCGTTTAGGTCGAAATCCGATCCTACAGATATGGTTTATGTTATATTGCCTATTTGCTAGTTACATAGAACTTTGATTATGGTATGCTTAGATGAACGTAACAACTATTGTTTGAAACACGTGTGTGCTCACTCTCTTCTGTCATTGCACTTTCGCGAACCTCTCTCACTCATGTTTCCTTTGATATGAAGATCATGGTTGGACGCGTTAACATGACTCAAGCTCAGTTGACGGCTCTGATTAACCAACAAGTTGTTGCGGCACTTGCAGCCGCCCAAGCCGGAGGTATATCCTGCAGTCGCAACTCACTCTAGGATCTTTAGATCCTACACTCCTAAACCAACTCTTGTGTTTAACTTTGTCCTATTCTTGTTTACACAACAGGCCAGCATGCTCAGCCGCCTGCGTGCACGTTTAAAACTTTCATGGACTGTCATCCTAGTACTTTCAGTGGCACTGAAGGGGCCGTTGGACTCCTCCATTGGTTTGAGAAGCTCGAGTCAGTCTTCGAAATGTGTGAATGCCCCGAGGCTCGTAGAGTGAAGTATGCCACTGGTACTCTCGAAGGCGTTGCGTTGACTTGGTGGAATGCACAAGTCCAAATGTTAGGGCTGGTAGCTGCCAATGCCACCCCATGGAACGACTTTTAGGAACTGATCAAGCGGGAATACTGTAGTCGTGATGACATCCACAAGTTGGAAGTGGAGTTCTTTAACCTGAAGATGATAGGGTCAGAGATAGAGGCATATACGAAAAGGTCAAACTAGTTGGCCATCTTGTGTCCAACTATGGTGGATCCTCCCATCAAGCGTATCGAGCTGTATCTCAGGGGTCTTGTACCAGAAATTCAAAGCCATGTGACTTCGGCTAACCTTGCTACCATCCAGGATGTTACTCATCTTGCTCATCGTCTCACAGACCAGGCAGTGGAATAGAACAGGCAGCCTAAGCATATCGGTGCTACTACTACTACTACTACTACTACTACTACTACTACTACTACTACTACTACTACTACTACTACTACTACTACTACTACTACTACTACTACTCCTCCTGCTACTCCCAGTGATAACAAGAGAAAATGGGATGGAGCCTCCAGCAAAGGTTCGACTTCAGTACAGTCCCAGGTACAACAGCGAAGGACTGATGACTATCAGAGCACTGGTCAGTAATCTCCTGGTAGTCAAGGACAGGGTGGATATCGAGGAAACCTCCCAAAGTGCAACAAATGCAACAGACACCACAATGGTCAGTGCAACAAGGGTCGTTGTCAGCGGTGTCTCAAGATGGGTCATGAAGCTAAGGATTGTAGGAGCTCACGACCTGCGAATCAGAACCATCAACAACAACCACCCACTCCACAGAACCAGCAGCAACAACAACGAGGAAACAGGGGGTGCTTTCAGTGTGGTGCTAAAGGCCACTTCAAGCGGAACTGCCCTCAGTTAAACCAGAATCAGAACAACAACAATAATCAGGGCAATGGGAACAACAATGGGGATAACAATGGGGGAAACGATGGAAACAATGGTGCCAGGGGTCGAGCGTTCATGCTGGGTCAGGGTGATGCAAGGAATGATCCTAACGTAGTGATGGGTAAGTTCCTTCTCGACGACTTTTATGTTAATGTTTTATTTGATTCGGGTGCCGATACCAGTTATGTGTCTCTAAAAGTTAGTCAAATGCTCAAGCTCACACCAACACTTTTGAACACCAAGCATGTCGTAGAATTAGCAAATGGTAAAAGTCTAGAGGCCACACATATAGTTCAGGGTTGTAATCTTATCCTCGCTGGTCAGACTTTCTCTATCGATCTCATTCCTATAGTTCTGGGTAGTTTCGACATCGTCATTGGGATGGATTGGTTATCCCAACAGCAAGCAGAAATCCTATGCAAAGAGAAGATTGTTCGTATTCCCCGTTCTGGTAAAGAGCCTCTCATGATTCAAGGTGACAAGAGTGGTGCTGTTGTGGGCATCATCTCTTTCCTAAAGGCCCAGAAATGTTTGCAAAAGGGGCACACTGCTATATTAGCCCTCATTACTGACGCATCTACGAAAGAGAAGAAGATAGAGGATATTCCAGTTGTACGCGATTTTCCTCAAGTGTTTCCTGAAGATTTACCTGGGCTACCGCCTCACCGTCAAGTCGAGTTCCAGATCGAGCTAGCTCCTGGTGCAGCGCCCATAGCTCGAGCACCGTATCGTTTAGCTCCGTCAGAACTTGATGAACTATCCACGCAATTGCAAGAGCTCTTGGATAAGGGTTTCATTCATCCTAGCTCTTCGCCCTGGGGAGCTCCAATATTGTTTGTGAAGAAGAAAGATGGTACTTTCAGAATGTGCATCGATTACCGTGAACTCAACAAGGTGACCGTGAAGAATCACTATCCTCTTCCACGTATTGACGACTTGTTCGACCAACTGCAAGGGTCAAGCTACTACTCGAAGATTGACCTGAGGTCAGGCTACCATCAACTGAGAGTTCGAGATGAAGATGTCTCTAAGACAGCGTTCAGGACTCGGTACGGCTACTATGAGTTTCTGGTCATGCCATTCTGGTTAACAAACGTGCATGCGGTTTTCATGGATCTTATGAACAAGGTGTGCAAACCCTATCTGGATAAGTTTGTTATTGTATTTATCGATGACATTTTGATTTACTCCAAGAGCTAGGAGGAACACGATCAACATCTGCGGCTTATCTTGGAACTTCTTCGAACGGAGCAACTGTATGCCAAGTTCTCGAAATGCGACTTCTGGCTTCGTGAAGTCCATTTCCTAGGCCACGTGGTGAACAAGGATGGGATTCACGTTGATCCATCGAAAGTTGACTCGATCAGGAACTGGCCTGCACCACGCACCAACAGAAATCCGCTAATTTTTGGGTTTGGCGGGCTACTATAGAAGGTTCATCAAAGACTTCTCGAAGATTACACAGCCGCTTACTCTACTAACACAAAAGGGTGTCACCTATCATTGGGGTGATGCACAGGAAACGGCGTTTCAGCACTTAAAGGATAGACTTTGAAGTGCACCGATCCTCTCATTGCCTGAAGGCACAAATGATTTTGTGGTCTATTGCGACGCGTCAATTCAGGGTCTTGGCTGCGTGTTGATGCAACCGGATAAAGTCATTGCATATGCGTCACGTCAACTTAAAGTTCACGAAAGGAACTACACTACACACAATTTAGAGTTTGGAGCTATTGTCTTCGCGCTCAAGATATGGAGGCATTACCTGTACGGTACCAAGTGCACCATTTACACTGATCACAGGAGTCTCGAGCATATCTTCAAGCAAAAGGATTTGAACATGCGACAACGTCGATGGGTCGAGCTGTTGAATGATTACGAATGTGCGATCAAGTATCATCCAGGCAAAGCCAATGTTTTGGCCGACGCCCTTAGTCGAAAAGATACTACACCCAAACGCGTGCGAGCATTACAACTTACCATCCAGTCTAGTCTTCCTACACAGATACGAGATGCTCAGGTAGAAGCATTGAAACCAGAAAACGTCAGGGCTGAAGCCCTACGCGGCTCAAGTGAACGATTAGAACGAAAGGGAGACGGCGCCTACTACGTAACAGGACACATCTGGGTCCCACTCTATGGCAATTTACGAGAACTTGTGATGTACGAAGCACATAAGTCTCGCTACTCAGTACACCCTGGTTCGGATAAGATGTACCACGACTTGAAGACTACGTATTGGTGGCCTAGCATGAAAGCTCACATAGCAACTTACGTTAGCAAGTGCTTGACTTGTGCGAGAGTCAAGACTGAATATCAGAAACCATCAGGCCTACTCCAACAGCTAGAAATACCACAATGGAAATGGGAGTAAATTTCCATGGATTTCGTTACTGGCCTGCCTAGATCTCAACGTGGGAATGATACTATTTGGGTGATCATGGATCGACTCACAAAGTCTGAATACTTCTTGGCTATCAAGGAAACGAATAAGTTCTCCACCTTAGCAGACGTTTACCTTAGGGAAGTTGTCTCGAGGCACGGGGTGCCAACCTCTATTATTTCTGATCGTGATGCACGTTTTACTTCTGAACTGTGGCAAGCAATGCACAAGTCTTTTGGCTCACGTTTAGACATGAGCACAGCTTATAACCCGCAAACGGATGGGCAGTCTGAACGCACCATCCAAACTCTAGAAGACATGCTTCGTGCATGTGTAATCGATTTCGGCAACGGCTGGGAAAAACATATTCCTTTCGTGGAGTTTTCGTACAACAACAGTTACCACACCAGCATTCAAGCCGCTCCATTTGAGGCACTGTACGGGGGTAAGTGCCGATCACCTCTCTGTTGGGCAGAAGTTGGCGACAGCCAAATCACTGGCCCAGAACTGGTAGTAGACACAACGGAAAGAATTGCTCAGATACGACAATGCATGGCGGCAGCTCGCGACCGTCAGAAAGCCTACGCGGACAAGCGCAGGAAACCACTCGAGTTCCAAGTTAGGGATCGAGTGTTACTCAAGGTTTCACCCTGGAAGGGTGTGGTTCGCTTTGGAAAAAGGGGCAAACTCAATCCGCGTTACGTTGGACCGTTCGAAATCATTGAGAAGACAGGCAAAGTGGCCTACAAACTAAACCTACCTGCAGAACTCAATGGAGTTCACAACGTATTTCACATCTCAAATCTGAAGAAATGTCTGTTAGATGAGACCCTCGTAGTTCCTTTGAAGGAGCTCACTATCAATAAACAGTTGCGATTCGTCGAGGAACCAGTTGATATCATGAACCGAGATGTTAAAGGCCTCAAGCACCAGAATACCTCTTGTTCGAGTTCGTTGGAATTCTTGTCGTGGCCCAGAGTTCACCTGGGAACGAGAAGACCAAATGAAACTCAAGTATCCCCAGTTATTCGGCACCAATGCAACCACTACTGAGGCTGAAGCTACTACAGAATTTCGGGATGAAATTCCAAATCAACGGGGGGATGATGTGACACCCCAGGAAAACCAGTAAACCACGCAACTTAACTAGCTTCCTCAGAAACCGCATGCTAAATTTCGGGACGTAATTTCTTTCAAGTTGGGGATAATGTGACAACTCGAGTTTCCAAGATTCTATCTTCGCATTAATTGCACGTTAACTGTCTAGTTGTTTGTTTTTACGACTTGTTTGCTTTGTAACCGTACACGTTTATGACATGATAAAACGTATTGTGATTGTGCATTTATATGTTTGGTGATATAACATGAAACTTGTTTAAAAAACTTAAACTGCTTAAACCTTGAATGACCCCGACGAAACAGAAGTGTTTCGTCATCAACCCACCGACGAAACGGAGAGCAGTTTCGTCACAAGCATCTCGACGAAAAGGAGATGTTTCGCCATCCTCATCTCGACGAAACAAGTTGTTTCGCCGGTCCACTGATTCGCCGAAGCCCATTAAGGGCCCAGTACGTTACGCGTATATATTGGGTATTACGGTTTCATTCGTCACACTTTAACAAATTAGAAAACCCTAGAGCCCCTCCTCTGTGTGACAGCAGTTGGAATTCTCGAAGCCTTCCTTAGCAGTCAATCCATCGTTGCTTCTATCTCGGTTAGCTACCCCTTCATCTAATTGATTCATGATTCTCTGAATAAATGATACATGAAACATGATACATGATACATACATATGTCTGATTGATGAACGATTCAGTGATTATGGGTTTTTGCTATAGAAATTTCGATATTATGTTGTGATTATATCCATGTTTCGCTGCTCGGAAGTTGATGTTACGGATTGATTTTCTATTGTGTGATATATATATTATTCAATCTGTAACAGGGTTAAGTACATGACGATTTCATTGAAACTGCTACTGATGATTTAGGGTTCATGTTAAATATTATGTGTGATAGATCAATGACGAATAATGAGTGTCTAATTGTAATGAAAATGTATGATTGTGATGATACTGTATGATCGGTGTTATGATATAACGACTGTTAATGAGCATTAGGATTATGTTCTTATGGAATCTCCAAATTCTATCTGTTCCTTGTTCTAATTCCTTAATCATTCCTTTTAATTTTTCAGTATCGTCCTTGATTACTGATTCCTGTATTTTTCTAATTTGCTCATTTAAATCTATCTGCAGATTTAATTTAATAGAACGTACTCGTCTTGGTTTTTCATGATACTTTCGATTAAAAGCATCAGCTACTACATTAGCTTTTCCTGCATGATACTGGATATTACAATCATAATCACTAAGAATCTCCATCCAGCGTCTCTGTCTCATATTTAACTCTTTTTTCCCAAAAACATATCTTAGACTCTTATGATCGGTGAAAACAGTAAACTTACTACCATAAAGATAGTGTCTCCAAATCTTAAGGGCAAAAATTATAGCTCCTAACTCTAGATCATGGGTTGTATAATTCTCTTCATGATTCTTAAGTTGTCTAGAGGCATATGCAATAACCTTTTGATGCTGCATCAACACACATCCATAACCTAACTTAGAAGCATCACCATAGACTATGAAGTCTTCAGTTCCTTTTGGTAATGCTAGTATTGGTGCATTGGTTAACTTTTGTTTTAGAATCCTAAAAGCTTCATCCTATTTTGGTCCCCATTCAAACTTAATTAATTTGCAGGTCAATTTCGTTAAGTGAATGGCTATTCTAGAAAAATCTTGAATAAAACGTCTATAATAACCTGCTAGTCCGAGAAAACTTCTCACATCCGTTGGTGATTCAGGGACTTTCCATTTAGTAATCGCCTCGACCTTTGTGGGATCCACATGAATTCCTTCATGATTAACCAAATGTCCAAGGAAATGCACTTCTTTTAACCAAAATTCGCATTTTGAAAATTTAGCGTAAAGCTTTTCTTTTCTCAGCAAATTTAAAAGTATAAACAAATGCTCTGCATTATCCTTTTTACTCTTAGAGTAAATTAGAATGTAATCTATAAAGACAATTATGAATTTATCCAGATATGGTTTACATATTCTGTTCATCATGTCCATAAATGGAGCTGGGGCATTGGTTAAACCAAATGGCATGACTGTAAATTCATAATGACCATACCTTGTTCTGAAAGCGGTTTTAGGAATGTCCTCTTCCTGTACTTTCAATTGATGATATCCTGAGCGTAAATCCATCTTAGAAAAGAATCGAGCTCCTATAAGTTGATCGAACAGATCATCGATTCTCGGTAATGGGTACCGATTTTTAATCATAACCTTGTTCAATTCCTGGTAATCAATGCACATACGCATTAATCCGTCCTTCTTCTTGACAAACAAGATTGGTGCTCCCCATGGTGATGAAATGGGCTGTATGAAACCTTTCTCCAGAAGATCGTCCAACCGTTTCTTCAGTTCTTGCATCTATTGGTGCTAAACGATAAGGTGCTTTAGCAATTGGTGTTGTCCCTGGTAATAGGTGAATTCTAAATTCAACCTCCCTATCTGGCGGTAATCCAGGTAATTCATCCAGAAAAAAAATCTGAGAATTTAGATACTACGGGAATATCTTTCAATTCTTTCCCTTTAGTGTTAATGATTATGGAAATCATATACACTAGTGATCCTTTCCTCGCATAGCTTGCTGTTTTCATCATAGAAATGAATTTTGTGGACCTAGTTGGCTTATCTCATTTAATTGTGATCTTTTCACACTTTGATGAATTTACTTGTATTGACTTTTGATTACATAGAATGCTAGTGTGACTGGCTACCAACCAATCCATTCCTAATACTATATCAAATCCAGCCAGATTCATTGGGTAAAGGTTAACAATAAAATTATGGTTTAAGATTTCTATTCTTGCTCCCTGCAAGATTTCAGTAATCTTAATGGATTCTCCATTTGTTGTTTCTACCAAACATTCTTGTTGAAGTTTAGTTAATGGTTGATTGAGAAGTTTGCAGAACGAAGTAGTAATAAAACTTTGGTTTGCACCAGAGTCAAATAATACTTTAGCAAAAATATCATTAACTAAAAACCTACCGGTAATCACATCTGGAATCATCTTGGCTTCTTCAGCTGTCAGAACAAATGCTCGGGCATTCTTGGTAGTTTTGTTGTTTGTTGCTGGAGCTAGTTTCGGACAGTTCAGTTTGATATGCCCCGTCTCTCTACAGTTGAAGCATAGCTTGTTGCTGGGTTTCCTCCTGCAGTCTTCTTCCTTGTGTCCAGACATTTTGCAGAAGTTGCAGTATATGGAGCACTTTCCTGAATGCTTCTTCTTGCAGGACTTACAGTAAGGTGTAGAGGTAGAACCTATACTTTTCCCACGGTAGTTATTTCCATAATGAAATTATTGGGTAAGTTTCTGGGCTAGGTTCTTTCTCTGGTTCTCTTCTTGCGTACGCACTAATTCATCAGTCAAGGTATTGGCTAATTCTACTGCTTCTTATATGGTTTGTGGTCTAGCTGCCTTGACTACGTGTCTGATTTCACCAATTAATCCCCAAAAGTAACAGGAGATTAATACGGGTTCTAGTGAGGTTAAGGTTGACACTATTCTAGCATATTCGAAGAATATGGTAGTGTAACCCTTGTAGTTTATTCCAGACATTCTAAGGTTTAAGAATTTATTAGCAATTTGTTCTTTTTCATTGGGGGGACAAAATTTTCTTTCAACAATTTCCTTAAAGTCAGTCCATTCCATGTTATAAACTCTGTCACTTCCCCTAGACTGGAGAATAGTATTCCACCATTATAAGGCTGCATTCTTAAAAAGATTAGAAGCAAACATAATCTTATCTTCATCTGCATATTTGTTTATTTTTAAGACTGCCTCTGTCTTTTAAATCCAACGTAAGGCTGTAATGGCTCCTTCATTGCCAGAGAATTATATTGGTTTGCAAGACTAGAATTCTTTGTAAGAACAACCATATGACATGGTTCTCCTTCTTTTTGGAATTGGTAATTGGAGTAGCAGTCCATTATTCACGCTGTGACTTGGTTCACTAGGTGTTTGCTTACTTCCACTATAATTATCTTCTGCTTCTTTAACAGCCTTAATAATATATGGCATAGCATCTCTAATTTCTTGTGCTACTATGTGTTGGATGGCACTGTTATTTATTTGGTTATCATTATTCTGATTTTCCTGATTTTCTTTGTTGTCCATCTGGATTTACAAACAATTATTAGGTATTAATATCACAAAATAGGATTTAATACAAACAACCAAATAAACAGATTGATCAAAATCGTTGAGCATTGCGACATTTACTCTTTTTCATATAGATAAATATATATCTTACAATCTAAGACTGAAATGTAAACACACTATTAGTTATGCGTCAATAGGTATTAGGCTATCTATTTTAGTTGATTTTTTTTCTACACACATTTATATATATTATTTAGGGGTTGAACTACATCTCCCGCTCGTCGTATTTCCACACGAGCTTCTCTCCTATCTCTCTCATCCTCTCTCCTCCTTCTATCAGTTCCTCACCATAAGTGCGAAGTTCCTACACATTCTCGTCACTCATGGGTGGTCGTGATGTGGGTACTGGGTCAGGATACAAAGGTAACGGTTCTCCATATGGGTACGGGTTATTTAAGATTTCCTGAACATATTGGTCGGCGTTCCAATATGGATCTAAAGGATTAAGGTTGGTGTATTGTGCTATGGGGTTTGGAATCGGTTCTTCCTGTGGATAGAGTTCCCTATAATCCCTATGGTCATCATTCTATGGATCATATGATAGAGGATTAGGTGCTGGGACTCTAGGTATCTCGTCAGGGTCAAAGGCTGGTATGGGAAATTCGTTTCATGGGTTAGGTTCTATTTCCATTGGTTGGGTTGGAAACAATGGCAATGGTTGTGGTGCAATTATCTGATCTAGGTTTGGATCTGCTGGTGGCTAACATATGAAAGTTTGCCAACTCCCTACTGGCTGCTGCTAATGCTCTTTGTTGTTGTAACTTTCTCATTCGCTTTCTCCTCTCATGTGCTCCCTTACTAAACCATCCTCTCTTTTTCGAAGGGAATGGTTCCTCGGATTGCACCTTAAATATGAAGATTCCTTCTTTAGTGTCAGCAGAATACCCCGAAGGAGTAGGCTGTGATGAAGTCCCTTCACTCTTGGGAGAACTAGCTAGGTGACGATAGGCGTCAGACGTACCTTGCTCACTCATACTGTAAACTAACAGATTGTCAAATAACACAAAACAATAATATACAGTTATGCACATAGATTATTTCCTAACATAATTGATGAAAATCTTGGTGTCAGCAGAACACCTCTGTGGCTTAAACCAGTGGCTGTAGCTCTGATACCACCTTCTGTTGCAACCCCCGACCCCTATCCCGGGAGGCGGGCGGCCGCGACACGCAGAGCGGGTGGTATCGGTGTTTATTAATTTAGCAGCGGAAATTTACATCAGGACCGTAGTTAGGAAATAGTTTATCAGAGTAAAACACATCGTTTTATAAATAATAAACACATGGGTAAAATTCAAGTTTCCATTTATAATATGTTTGTAGGGATAAACCCTAATTTATTGAAATAAAACTTCTTTCTTGATTAGGTAACTTTTATAGCCACTTTTCCAAGCCTTCAGTGCTCTCCAGCTGGCTTCTATTTGGCTTTCACATTTTGTTACCTGTAACGCGTCTTAAAAAGTTTTATCAGCAAGAATTACTAGCGAGTGCATCCCAGTTTAATAAAAAAAATTATATCTTTACAGTATTGAGGGCATCCGCAATTACATTTGTTCACATCTACCAAATTACCACCCACGGTACTGTCAATCCTGTCTTGTGGTCAAGTTACTATTCACAGTATTAGTAACAAGTAATGTATACAAAACCCCAATATACCGACAGTAATTTTAGAATTAAAAATACTCAATCACTGTTATTATAATTTAAAACAATTGAGGTTTTGTAAAAACAGTTTACAAAAATAAGATGTACTCACTTTGCTATTTTTAGGTAATACTACGGCTTTATGGTGACTTCCTCGTTATAATCTATTAAAATTACACAATGCACACCTGTTAGTAAGATAACCCAATTTACATTAGCTATACCCCCGAAACAGAACTCCAACGACTGAGTCAGGCAGAGCCTTGACATGCATTACGGAGCCCTAGATCAATCGGGTAGAGTAACTAATACGTAACCGGGGGTTATAATCCTTACAACAAGGCAGAGCTTCTCGAATTAGGGGTGTACTACTAGAAAGAAACGAAGATACATAATGACAAAAATTTTGAAATTTGATCGAAATGGTACAGAAATTCAAGTCCTAGGCCAGGCTTTATATACCCAAAATGGTTCGCTCCCGCGTGTTGCGACAGAAACGTGGTCACCTTCCGCATGTCGCCTGAGAGACCTATTTTGCCTAGGCCTGCCTTGCTTTGTTTTTAGCTCTATGGTGTTGATGATTTCTGATTTTGACACGTATTAGTACCTTTCGCCTGTCGCGGAAGGTTTAGGGGTACCCCCGCATGACCCCCCAAACCCTAAATCCTGATTTTTCGATTCGGTTCGCGTCGTACATGTTTTGGGTCTCAACTAGGGTTTCTTGTAATGTGTTTTTGAGTGTTGTTATAGAAATCCAGATGAGCTAACCTTCTACATTGCAAACCACCCGGATAGATCAACGAAAACTCTGCTTTGGAGGGCATGCTAACCATTCGAAGAAGTTTCGGATGCATACGTCGCAAAGAAGAAGGATTCTACGGGCAATTGTTTTGGGTTTGTGAGGTTTGTGGGGGTGTTGAACATTAACGACCTGTTGATGGGTTTGAACACCATCAAAGTTTATGAAGCCAAGTTAGTGGTGACATTGGCAAAATATGATAAAACCATCAGAAATTCCCCCCTCTAGTTGCCCGAAATGCTAATATCCCTACGGTCCAGGCATGGAGACCAGAACCTGTTGCCAATGTTAACGCTCAAGGGGTTCGGAATGGAGTGTCATACTGTGACGTAGTCGGGAGTAGCGACTCAGGTGGGAATAATGTTCTAAAATCCATGGTGATGTAAGACCCTATTCACGATTTGACCCAAAACGACGCAGCGGAAAATGAACCGTAAAATTTCTTTCTTTTAACTAATCTAACATATTTAAATACCGTTTAGGTTAACCCTTCTAACAGAAATACATCATTCATCATTTATTTAATGTAACTATGTTAACAAATGATTACAAACAACGTGACCACTTTCCCGTGCAATCCTTGATCTTCAACTTGATCCTCGTTCACTTGTCCATCATGAATATCTGACTAACCTGCGGTCACCATATATAACTAACACGTTAGTACATGGTAACATCATATATAATTTAATACATATACTTAAAATGCTATATCACATTCTAACTACGTAAGGTATTCCATTGAAACATCCTCTCAATTTTATTTACTCGAGTCCGACATCAATTCCTCGAGAGTCCGGCGTTCCCATGCCTGCACTCCATTTATTTCATTCTCAATAGTAACATAGTTAGGAGTACGTAATCTCAAACATATTGAAAACCCACATCTTCACATATATGTATACCAGTGATCTACAATCATTAGATTACAACACGTGTATACACTTTCATATATCTAAGTACATTCATACGTATCCCATTCATACGTACGTACATACAAGTTCACACTACTTACACACGCTACAGTTCCATATCTACATACATACATACATACAATTCACATTCACTTATTTGTAAGTTGAACCTTATCTACAAACATATCAACACAAATCAATGCAATTACAAACAAACATAACCGACTAACATCCAACAAACATGATGAACATTCCAGTAACGTGATGAACATTCCATTAACATAATGAATATTCCATTAACATGATAAACATTTCAGTAACATGATGAACATTCTAGTAACATGATTAACATTTCAGTAGCATGATGAACATTCAGTAACATGATGAACATTCCACTAACATGATGAACATTTCAGTAACATGATGGACATTCCAGTAACATAGTGAACATTCCATTAACATGATGAACATTTCAGTAACATGATGAACATTCCAGTAACATAATGAACATTCCATTAACATGATGAACATTTCAGTAACATGATGAACATTCCAGTAACATGATGAACATTCCAGTTACATGATGAACATTCCATTAACATGATGACTTTCAGTAACATGATGAACATTCCAGTAACATAATGAACATTCCATTAGCATGATGAACATTTCCGTAACATGATGAACATTCCAATAACATGATGAACATTTCAGTAGCATGATGAACATTTAAGTAACATGATGAACATTCCATTAACATGATGAACATTTCAGCAACATAATGAACATTCCAATAACATGATGAACATTCCATTAACACGATGAACATTCCATTAACATGATGAACATTTCAGCAACATAATGAACATTACATTAACATGATGAACATTCCATTAACACGATGAACATTCCATTAACATGATTGTCACACCCCCAAAATACCACATACGGAATCCCCCGCGAGGCGTGTGACGTACCAGGATCTAGCCATTAATCACATTGAACTCATAACAAGATTTCAAATAAAAGCTTTCATTCATTAAGATAAAGTGTTACAAAACATTGTTTATAACTCGTTGTGTTCAGAAGAAGCATAATACAAAGTTTAACCAAAACCCAAGTGTTTGTAATCAACTAGTCTTATTTCAAGTTTCCATGTATCTCGACCCATGACCACTCCAGCATCCCAGACAGCAAGTTCCACATCCACACATATCAATAACCTGCGAGCATGCACACAAGTGTATCAGACAACGCTAGTGAGTTCACATTTTTATGAAAACGTTTGGTTACCAAGTGTTTAGTTCAGTTCATTGATTATAATGTTGATAATACCTCGAATACAAGACGGCTCCAGATTCATTTTCCCGTTCCCTAATGCTCCTATCAAAGCATTGGGCATGACTAGGTCATTAGTTCACACCCGTCCTCTCAGGTACGGGGTGAGGGTGCCAAACCTAGATAGCGCTACCAACTAATACCCCGTTACCTCTCAGGTAACAAACAAGATGGGACTTAAAGGTGATAGGATGAGTGTATTATCCAACATTCCAGATATTACCCACAAGACGTATTCCTCTCAGGAATACCCATTTGATTTACCCAAAAACCTATCCCTCTCAGGGATACCCAATGACTGTCTCAACCACCGGGACGCATGCTCAAGAGGAATGAACTCACCTTAGTTTTGCTCGGTAAATTAAGGCACGTGTTCCAAGTTGGTCAATTAGTCCCTAATGTGGTTACTAAAATCAATCAGTTTCATATACACGTAAATCTCGTATTCTCTTAGCACATTATCCAAGTAGTGAACAAGTATACCACATACTATCACAGAAGTTATGTTTTTTTTATCCGGGCCTTATGTTTATTCACATTACAAGTTCATATCTCACAATTGCATGTACTAACAGTTCGGTTCTCATATAAGTATACATGCAAGTTCACAAATATGAAGCGGTTTAATAATCTAGCACATCAATATTCAAGTGTGTGGCCCATTAGAGGGCGGCCCACACCTAGCGTGCTGCCCATCCCTTAGTGTATGACTACCAGATTGTGCGGCCCATGTCTTAACAAGCCCAACTAACCCGAAATTCATGGAACTGTGCAACCCATATGTAGTGCGGCCCAATAAGGTGTAAAGCCCAAGGCCAGTGTGCGATCATGTCAATTCTTATTTATGTTACCAGATCAGGAGCATGTAATTCAATTATATGTTATATGATCAAAATAATTCACTTATATGTTATATGTATAATTGCAAGTGTCATGTGTGTGGTTGACCAAGTCGCCCCTTTCCAATTTCGATGTAACCGTCCCACTAATCTCGATATAATCAGTTACATGCTCAAAATAATTGCACAATTCTAATTTTATTAGAATTCCAACAACCTTCTAGTGTTTCACATGAACCCTAATCACGTTCTAATACCTTGTGCATATAACTAGAATGTATCATGTATACATTCAATTCATTGATAAACTATACTACACGATACTCATTGAATCATTACAACAAGAAAACCTTCGGCTTATACCAATCTGACAAAGTCATAACAATCATCCAAGTATTATTCACATACATTCATCATAACAATCAGATCACTATTATTCTAGTAAAGCTGATAACTAACATTCACACCTTCATAACCATAATGAATTGTTATTCTAGTGACACATTGATCCGCAAATAAATTCAAAACCAAATATATCAAGTGATTAATCGTTGATCCGTAGATAATATTCATGAATAACAAGAAATATATTCTCAAGTGATTAATTCATTGATCCGCAACTTAATTATTCATGAAAACAAAACATATACTAACCAGGTTATGAGATACAAGAGGGGTGGGGGTTTCGACTAAGAAGGGCTGCCGTCAAGGGTAGAAAGATGATGGAAAGAGTAGGGTTTGATACCCTTTTATGATTGTGAGAGGTGCATGAGGATCATGTATGATTTACACGAGTGGGCCGATCCCATATTAAGTTTCGTTACAGCTTTGGGCTTCAAAGAAGCTGGGCCGAGGAAGTCAAACTACACGAGTGGTGGGTTGGGCTCAGGTGATGTGGGCCTGACCACCAATGTGGGCCGATGTGAAATGGGAGTAATGCGAAGGTCTAAAGTGTGTGTGTGGCCCAATACATGTGCAGTTCCTATAACCCCTTGACATCTAATGTTGGTGCATATGTCTGTTGACTTCGTCTTGTATCGAGTCTTATAATAGGTTAGAGAGATCAAGTCACAAAATACGAGAAAATAGAGTTTTAAGAGAAGGTTTTCCATTTCGCACGAAATGGAACATGTCCAATTCGTAAAAATTGGCACTGGCCAACTCGCATGAACCCATTCCATGCGAAATGGGACTGCCTATATATAGTGAGCTTGGTTATTTCATTTGTAACTTTTCTGATTCCGGTGCCGAGGTGCTGCCGAAGTGTCTCCTGCCTGTAAAACGTTGTGTAATCAATACAAGAGATAGATTACAACGAATCTAGTGCAATACAAGCTGAACGAAGACTAAATCACTGAATTCCGCCTCTGGTTTAGTCTGAGATCTCTTCAGAACGACTCGTTTGGTCGTGCAAACGATCCTACAAGTGGTATCACAGCTCAGGAGGAAGAGTTCTTACCGATTCAGCTTGAATTCATTCAAAAATCTCACTTCTACTCATTCTTTTTCACATTTTTCAAAATTAACTAAGTTTTTACTGTTAAAATGAACTGATTTTCACATATAACAAGCGAAACACTGTTTTAAACAATCCTTGAAAGAATCAGACTTAAAATCGACCTAAAACCTGATCAATTTGTCAAAAAATCGACCGATTGTGTGACATCATCATCAATTCGCACGAATTGGACAAGTCCATTTCGCACGAATTGGATTCATTTCACACGTTTTGATCTCAGTTCGCTTGAAAAGATTCCATTTCGCACGGTTTGGACATATTAGACCCAATTCACATGGATTGGACATAGTAGACCCCATTTCGCATGAAATCCACCTAGGTCGCACCAAGGAGTGACCATTTCGCACGAATTGCACCCCATTCCCACCAAGTTGTCCAGATCGCACCAAATTGTCCCAGGTCGCTTGAAATTAGATCCAGTTCATTTGAAAGTCTGATTTTGTGAATTTTCAAAACCGAATCATGGAAAACGAGTTTTATAATGCATTTGCTGCCGCTCCGAATACTCCTATTACTGTTGCTCAGAGTGTAACCATGGAAAATGAAACTGGAACGTTACAGAAACCTCCAAAACTGATGGGCATTGAAGAGTATCATAGTTGGAAAGAACGTTTCGAAAATTAGGTTCAAGCAAATCATCTAAGGTCTTGGGAATGTATTGAAACTAAGTATAATAGACCACTTTCTGGTTTGGGAGTTGCAAAGATTATCTTGAAATTTTCAGATCTAGAGAGAGTGATATGTACAAGGCAGAAAAAATGATGGTCAGTTTGCTTCTACAAGCTGTGAAAGAAGATATTTTCATATTACTTCAACATGATGGTAGTGCAGGTTCAATTTGGGATGCACTTCGCACAAAATTCGAAGGAAGTGCATAAATGATCAAGATTAAAAAATCATTATTGAAGAAGGAATTTGAATTGTTTTCAAGTGTGTCAGGTGAAACTACAAAGACTCTCATTGAGAGATATTGTCATCTAGTGCGATCAATGTCTCGATTGGAGATTACTAAAACTACAGAGGAATGGGTTTAGAAATTAGCTGATGCTTTACCTCAAAAAGAATGGGGTACATATCTCATGATTTTGAAGAATACCGGAGAGTATAGTAGATTGTCGATTGCACAATTCATTGAGAAACTTGAGGGACATGATCTTGAACAACAAAAGATTGCTAGGATGAACAATTCAAGCAGTCAACAAGACATCAAGATGTACTAGAAATGTAATGTTCAAAATGTTGAAGCTAGTCCAAAGATCCAAACTGCTTTCAGCGCAGAAAACTCATCCGGATCAGTCAATCAAAGTTCATTCAATTCCAGTGGATTTTCTTCATATCCGAGTGTTAATCCAAGTGTTCAAATCTCAAACAATGGTAATGGTTATGTGTTACAATGCAACATCGCATTGCATCTTCAGAATGGTCAGAATTTTTCTGAAGAATTCGCTAAAGGTCATATGGCATTACTTGTTACCGTGTTGGAATCATATGCGAGCTTGGTTGCGGGAAGGATCGGAAATCCTATGTTGACGAAAGAGGATTATGATCAGATTGATGCTGAGGAGATGGAGCTGATGGATATTAACTGGTGTTTAGCGAGTGTGTTGAGGAGAGCTGAGAAATTTAAGAAGATAACAGGAAGAGATGACTTTCGTGATGCTAATGTTTCTACTTTAGGTTTTGATAAATCTAAAGTTACTTGTTTTCGATGCAGGGAAAAAGGACATTTCAAGAGGGAATGTACCAATCGAGAAACAGGTCGAGCTCAAAATCCGTTCAGCAACAATGATTATTATCGGAAAGCGATTTATCATCAAGTCTCTCAGCAACCGCATCAACAACAACCATCATCATGCAATGCTAATCGGATTGAAGATGGAAAGAAGAAAGCTTATCTAGTGAATCAAGATGATGAAAGAGTGCTAGAAGGTTTTAGCTGGGACAAATACATTCCAGTTGATTCAAATTTTAGAGCATTCATTGCACAAATAGTTCAAGAACCAGAGTTGATGAAAGAGTGGATGGATGTGTTTGCAGATAATGAGAAAAGCCAAGATGGAGACTCTATCTCTTCAGAGAATAGTTCAGAAAAGACACAAGTCTTTGATTAATCATCAACTGATAGTAGCGATGATGAGGAAGAAATTAATCAAATTAACATTGGCAAAACTCATCTATCTCCGGAAAGTTTCAAATTTTATTTTGCAGATAAATTGGAGAAACTAAAGGAGAAGCGAGCAGCAAAAAATCAGAAAAAGGTAAAATGCGAGAATGTTGCTCAGGAAGAGAAGTCTGAACAAAGTGAAGAAGTTAAAGTTGAAGTAGGAGTTGGAGAATGAAAAGATTGAAAATGAAAGAATCAGACGATTGCAGCAAAGTTATTCAAGTTCTGATTATTTAATTGATAGAATTTATCCAACTGTTGCAGGTTTTGAAGCCTTTCAAGACAAGAATTCAGAAGATACGGATACTGGTAAGAAACAAAGTGCAAATTATAAAAAGTGTCCGCCTCCGATCTGGGAAGGTTATTCTCCCAGAAAACTAAATGAGGAACAGGTCAAAAAGGCTGTCAATATAAAGTTAAAATCCGAAACAACTGATGATTTACCAAACAACATTGACGTCACATTAACATCGTCTAACACTGATCATGAGTCTGAGTTAATAATGAAAGTGGTCGATCAGGTGTTGGATAAAGATGAGGAGTCAGAGTCAAAGTCTAAGAGTTCGAGTTCGTCGGTCAACAGTTCAAAATCATCGGTCAAAAGGGTTTACAATAAAGAATTTCTGTTATCAAAAAGTAATTTGAATGACGAAACATTCAAAGTAGCATATACTTTGAATGATTCAGACAAATTATTTTCTGATGAGGAATTTCCAATAAGAAGTGTTCAAATTGAAAATATTAAAAAGGTTTTCAAATTAACAAAAATTAATATTTCTGAAATAAAAGATGAAAATCTTACTAATAAACCTAAAAAATACACTTCAAGAGTTAAACAAAGATTGAACAAGAAAAAAAGGTTACAGTTCTGGTTCTGGTTATCAAAAGAAAACAAACCAAAACATTAATTTTAAAAAGAAAGGTTTAGGTTTTATTCCACCTAAAATCATAAAAATGAGAAAATTTCTAAAACAAAAACTATATTTGTTTCAGGGTCAAGTTCTAAAGAAGAAGAAGAAAAAAGCTCATTCTGGAAACAATCAAACAAAGCGTTCTTTGCAGAAAACAAAAGTTTGAGAAGAATGGAACTTATCAGAGAAAGGAGACAAGAATCTATTACCGATGTCAAGAAGTTGGTCACATCGCCTGGAATTGTCCAAAGGCAACCAACACAAAACAGGAAGTTGTTTCTAAACTCAAAGAAAAAGTTGTTGATAAAACTTAACCACCAACTGAAAAATTCAACATATGAAGTTGGTGAATGTTCGAAAAGGTTTTACAAAAGAAGGGTGAATCTTGACAACCAAATGTGGGTTGTTAAGAAATCTGATGTGAAATCTGGTGATGAATCTGACTCGTCAAAGTCAGAGGAGCCACAAGTTGAACCAAAAAGAGAAAATTCAGTACCGCCAATGGATGATGTCAACTTTCCACCATTGCGGGCTGAAAATTTAAAATCAAAAGTTGGTAAAGTGGATATTTTGAATCAATTCTATTCTGAAAAGAAAGAATTTGATGTCGAAAAAGCGTTCAATGATAAAGTGAAAAATATTTTTGGAAAGATGGTCGAGGGAAAGGTTAAAGGGGTAAAAGAATTTTATGAAGCAAAAAGAAATGTTCAAACCCCGAGTGAAACTGAAAAGATCACACCCAAAGCTGGTCAGGCTTGGGTGTCAGTATTCCATATGTAAAAATCCGGACTTGCCGGAGCTCCCAAGTTGGTAATCGTGCAGCAGGAATCGGCATCTTTCTTGAGAAATTCACAGATGTGATATTTCAATTTACAAGTGGTATTTTTGATAAGTTCCTACAACTAGTTAATCAAGGTCATTAAGTTGAACTTGATTTAACTTTCATACAAGTGGTAATTTGAGAACAAAGTGATGAATTAATCCCCGATCTTACAAGTGGTTTCAACAAAACTAATTTTCCGGAAAAAGCATTTTGATTAAAACAAACTTAAGTGTTTTGAAATCATAATGGGAAAATAGTTTGTTGTCAGGGGGAGTTCTGATTGTTTACGCCAAGTGGATGGCGACTTGAAGCAATTCACATCGGTTTGTCAAATTTTCTTTAAATTATTTTTAATTTTAGGGGGAGTAAGAAATTTCAGAAAATCCAAAAACATTTGAAAATTTGAAAAAAGTCAAAAACATGATAAAATTCAAAAATGAGTTTTGTTGTGAAAAAGAGGAAATGATAGTACATCAGTGGACTATCACAGCACGCTAAAGAATTGGAAAGTTAAAATGTGATAAACGGTCTCACTGATGATATGCCAGTAGGTTTTCGCACGCTTAGTAGATTGTTTTCGAGACATAAACCTAAATATCATACTTACTTATTTCGTGGGGAACATCTCTCAGATATATAGGTAACCCCTGAAATCTTGTTTGAAGGGCTTTCTATTTCTGACATACTAGGTCTTTGTGCGTGGTGATATCTGGGGTATTATACCAGGACTTCTGATTTTGCGGGAGCAATAGCCTAGTCCTCGTATAATACTTTGCATTGCTTTAATCATAAAGCCCACCCTCAGCATAAAAAATTATGAAACATTGAAAAATGCTAATCATGTGCTGTTGAAAAGAAGATCCCCAAGGGGGACACACCTAAAGTCGAACCATCATCTCTCTGATTTTGCGGAAGCAATAGCCTGAGCTCTCATGGTCTCGCATTTAAACCCTTACAGATATCATTAGTGTACATTCACCTGTAAGACTGAATATAGGAGTCTGGATACGAGAGTCTATTCTGAGGTGGGACACGCGAATAAGTTTAAGTCATTAAAACTCTAATCTCGTATCTCGAAACCGTTGAACTTCGTGTGAAAATTTAAGTGGATCAGTATACTGACAATCTAAGTGAATCGTTTAAAAGTTAAAGTGTTTAAAGCTCAACGGTGCTAGTGATTGGTCTCAAAAACTGATATGATCCTCTTACACAAACTCATAAAAATATTGTCTGTAAATATTTCTTTACTGCTTTTCATTAAAAACAAAATCCAAAAAGAATGTGTTTTAGCATAAAATTTTGAAAAATTCAAAAAGATTTTATTTCATCTTATTTTCGATAACTGATGTTGAAAAGCTGATTTTCAAAATTCCAAGTGCTAAACATGATGCTCGATAGTGGGTTGGCAGAGTTTGTTTTGAAATAAAAATTGTTATAATTAAATCAACCCAAAAGTAAGTTTGAACATGATATAAATTGTTATAATTGAACAATATCTACAAGTGGTTTATAAATTTGTCAAATTTTTAAATTTATGAAGTTTATTGTGAGGTAGAGATTTGTGCAGATCCCTGATTCTAAGCCTGAGCAGGGATTGAGCAAGGTTGCGATTTTAGAACAAAAGCTATGTCAGATTGCGATCCCGGAGCAACTTAAGGGGGAGTCTATTAGCAAAGGGGAGTCTGAAGGTGTAAGAGCCAGTTTCTGATCCTAGAACATAGCTCGAGATAGAAGCTGCTGATGTTGAAGAACTTAAAGAATCAAGAGATCTGATCAAGAAAATTTGGAGAGTCAGGATTGAGATTTTGGGAGAGAAAGAGAAAGAGAAAGAGAGAGATTGAAGGATGCTTACATTGTTAGATACTTTGGAGAGAGCAAGAAGACTGATCAAGACAGAAGATGTACTGAAGACCGAAGACTTCGTCAACATCCAAGGGGGAGTCTGTTGGTGCATATGTCTGTTGACTTCATCTTGTATCGAGTCTTATAATAGGTTAGAAAGATCAAGTCACAAAATACGAGAAAATAGAGTTTTAAGAGAAGGTTGTCCATTTCACACGAAATGGAACATGTCCAATTCGTACGAATTGGCACTGGCCAACTCGCATGAACCCATTCCATGCGAAATGGGACTGCCTATATATAGTGAGCTTGGTCATTTCATTTGTAACTTTTCTGATTCTGGTGCCGAGGTGCTTCCGAAGTGTCTCCTGCCTGTAAAACGTTGTGTAATCAATTCAAGATACAGATTAAAGTGAATCTAGTGCAATACAAGCTGAACGAAGACTAAATCGCTGAATTACGCCTCTGATTTAGTCTGAGATCTCTTCTGAACGACTCGTTTGGTCGTGTAAATGATCCTACATCTAAGTTAACCCAAATACGTTTACCCTCGACAAGTTTAACATAGCAAAACGTTTAGCAACGTGTTTAATGTAGCAAGAATGTAAAAGAGAAACAACGAGAAATCAGAATTACGAGACTAAACAACACTAACCTTGAAAGTTCGGGTTGTCACATCATCCCCAACTTGTAAGAAATTTCATCCCGAAATTTGATAAGTGAGCCCAGGGAAGTGAAGTGGTAACTCAAGATTACTGCAGATTTTCCTCAGGTGCCACAATGATGAACATTTCAGTAACATGATGAACATTCCAGTAACATGATGAACATTCCATTAACACGATGAACATTTCAGTAACATGATTAACATTCTATTAACATGATGAGACTATCATCTTAATTTACATTAAGGATAGACGAAGTTCATATGAACTTACCTTGGTACTTGCGCTTACCCGTAAATTCTTACATGGTTCCCTATATACAACATACCAAACTTCATTTATAAATAAGAAGTGATTCCGGAAATCACTTACCTTAAGCGTCCGTTTCGTACTTGTTTCCTCGCATCCTTCCCGTTAGCCTTCCACGCTTCCACCCACCTTGACATGATCCTATACTTTCATTTCATTATGGTAACAGCATTATTAGCATACACGCACATTCTAAATTACATTTATTCTACATAATTCTTTATATTGTCACATATAACATTTATTGATATAGCATGTGCCTTGCGATTTCTCTAACATCACATTTGTGGCCAAATGTCTTACTATGCTATTGATGCACAGTTGACTTTTAGAAAGTCAACTCTCCATCATATGAATTATTAACTTAAGCTCATACATTCTCAACATTAATAGTTTATACTACCGACATTATACACATTTCATACTCATATAGAAATACATATAATGTGCATCATATGACCCAAGCATAGAGTACAACTTCTAATGCACAGTGTTTACCAAATCATATAATTAACCAAAATCCTACATGTATTCCATTCAAAACATATTTCTCATGATTAATTATCACCGAATTACATCACCGCCACACATTATACACTTTCATCCATCATTTTCATACCATTTCATCTATTAATCTCACCTAGGCATTTCAACAAACACTTGGTGTGCATACTACTTTCTAAGCACACTGTACAAGCATCTTATGCTCAGCTTCAAACTTCTTGCCTTCATCAATCAAATACAACTAAAATCAACCTAATTCCCTACCATACTCAACCTATCTAACAAGTATTCATCACATACAACATACTACATCAAATTTTGAACAAGGATTGGACATGGGTGTTATACCCATGTTGCCATTTTCACTAACCCAAGTGGGTTTCACCTTCAAACATCAAATTACCTGATATCATACATAAAACAAGTTCTATTTGGTCATTCTAACACATATCCATGCTCAATTTCAACAAATTTCAGGATTGATCACAAACCCACTTCATACAAGATCACCAAATCACAAAATACAACTTACCACATGTTTATCTTGTCTAGATGATTCAGAATCTAAGCTCATGCATCTGATTTAGCTCCAATCTCCATCCTAATTTGATCAATCGGGCCATTATTGAGTTGAAGAGGGGTTTTTCATCCTCTCTCTCTCTCTCTTTCTCTGATCGAACACACATACACACACTTAGGTGTTTTATAAAACTTTAATTCTTTTTTCCAAGTTTAGCCTCTCGTGTTTGTCATTCTTTCTTTTTGTCACAAAACTTTATTGATTACTACTTAACCTACATATCCTAACTAAGTTAAAAGACTTAGGTATTTTATTTCTTTCCATTACCCAAGGAACATACTGACGAAATAAAACTTCTGGTTTTTGGGGTGTTACAAGTCTACCCCCCTTAAAGGAGGTTTCGTCCCAGAAACCTTCTCATTCCTACCAGACTATGACTATGTTTATTCATTTAACAAATCCTAAAGCATACTGTTACCCGAACCCACTCATGGTGCGGATAGAGTCTTCGTTTGTGAACAAGCATAATTATATATTTTGTTTCTACTTTCTTAATTAAGCATAAAACTTTCTTACCTTTACTAATCATAACGAATCCATAAATTCCAATTTAATCACCAATCATACTCAATATTCTATTCTTGCGTTAGTCACATTAGTACTTGTCACGAGCTTACTAATGCATCTCACTATTAGTATTCCTTCTAATAATTTCATTAACACGTGAAAATTTAAACCATAAACATACACTTACTACAAACATTTAATCAAAGTTATCACAACAAAACCACTATGTCATACTACTTTATTCATACTTATCTCGGAAGATAAACATCATTCTACGTTTGCTACCGCTAGATGATGTTAAGTATACCCTTAGGTCAATTTCGATACATTTCACGCATCACTCACAATGCACACATGCGCATTACTCAACGCCATTAAACCTGAGCTATAATTCATTCCTTTGTTGACCTTCACAAGTCAACATTCTACATTATGCCATACTCAAATATCATCCTTTTGTATGGAAGGTATTATTCAAATTGAACTTCTTCTTTACAATCATAATTTAAACATGTTACTAACCTTGCATTCATTGCGTAGACTAACGATCCGCAAACTAGATCGGCCCGCTTCTTAATGAGTCTGTATCAAAACCGGATCGATCCCTTCCTTTAATTTAATGAGCTTCAGCTCGTGCACATCCTCTCACCAATTCGATTGGTTTCATCACATTAAGAGTTCTACCACTATCATCTATAAAATTGGCGGTTAGCACATTTCATTCAAACATTCATTCTACTAGGTGATTATTCACCTAAAATTCTTCTACAAATTTCCTACGTACATACTATAACATATCACACATTCCTTTTCTTACATAATTTTTTTTTTGTTATTTATTTCGCCACTTCTTGCAGTTTGACTTTTCAAGGTCAAACTGGCATTTCTTACTTATCGTAGATGTATTGAAGTACATGTTCGTACTTCTTTCCATTCATGCTTACTTGCAAAGACTTTATTATATCATTTCAGTATTTCTTGCAAAAAAATACCCTTCCCGTCCATACTTAAGTTATTTTTCTAGGTCGTTGTCGTCATTCATCCCGACTTCCAAAAGTCAATTAATAATATGTCTAACACATAACTTATTTCTTTCGTCTAAAGTTTCTTGCTACTACAATGGTTTTTATCGGTTTTATCTTCTTGACAATTCAACTACTTCATGCTATCTTACTATTACTTGCTTAATATCTTATCAACTTACTTTGTTTGACTTTTCAAAAGTCCAATTGTAATTACATTCTGATCTACATTCACCAATTACCCAATTCTAACACACCCCTCTCTAGTCGAGCAATAAGCTCCTATTAAATGCATAACCTTTATACATACCTGACGCAAGTCAAAATCCATTGACTCGTTATCCATACCTTGCTTGACTATTTCCTTCCAGTTTGTGATAGTAACATTACCGTACAACATGCTCACCTACCATTAAATAAGTTGACCATTTCAAACATTAAATACCGGGTTCAAATGGCAATCACCATTTGACCCGCATAACTCATTTATCCTTTCAACCATTCTTGTATACAATACATGAGCATAATTATATTCATATATTAACATATATATATATATATATATAAACAGGACCAGGAGAAAACGGTAGAAAGTATGAGAACGGTGAGAACGCTTCCTGGCCCAACACGTGTCACGCGACATAGAGAAGGGCGGAGGAGCTTTTTTGTCCTTTCATATTTTCTTTTTTTAAACGCGTGTTACATCACCTTTCCATTTTTTGGCGTTTAATAAATATGTGGCGTTTTTTATTGTGTTTACATCAGGATCATATTAAACATTTTGTCGTTTTAAGCAAATTTTGGCGTTTTTTTTATTGTTTTTAGATCAGGATGCAGGACCATAATTTAAAAAACATAAGTTATTTTTTTCTTGTGTTTATTTATTTTTTATTTTTTTTCTATCAAGTGTTGTGCCATTTAGGATATAGGCCTACAGTGCTGATTTTTCCAGTAATCCTTTTTTCGCGTTTTTTGGCGTTTTTATATACCAACATCGTGCTTTGCAAGCATCCGTTCTCACTGTTTTCACACTATCAGGCGTTTTGGCCTTTTTTTATTAGTAGATATTAAACAACAAAGAATTAGATAACAAACAATAGAAAATGGAAAAAAATTATAATCTAATTTCTCATCCAAATCTTTTATGTCATCAGCCTCTTCTCTTTTAATATTTTTGGCGTTTTGATCCTTTTTTGAATACCTTATGAAGACCCTTTTATTGTGGTTTGATATATACTTGTTTGGTGACATGTGGAACACCAACTCCTGCTCAAATATATTCATCTCTTCATGGCATCAATAAATCCATCAAGAACAAAGTGACATGATGATCATCAGTCTTTTTTTCATGAATATTTTTCCATCTCATTCAGCAAAAACTTATAGAGATACCCACCTCAGAGTAGAATCCATTCAGTGAAACTTCATTCAGAAAAATACTCAATATAGATGAAATGAGGTTCTGCATCTGTGGCTTTTTAAGTATCTTTTTGGCGTTTTAAGGTGAATGATTTTTGGAAAGTTGGCGTTTATATTTTTTGGTTTTTGTGATTAGTTGATTGTGCAGAGACGTCTCTCTTATAGGATGTTTTTGGCGCGTAGTTTAGGCGAGATTTTTATTTATAATAAATGTTATTAATAAAGTAGCCATCTTTTCAGTTTCTGTGTTTATTTTTTACTCTTTTTGTTCATTTTTATGAGTTTTTAGGGTCATAGACTTTCCATCTCCCAAGTTTGTCATTTTGAATGGGTTTAAGTAGTTTTTGGTGTTTTTTTTTTCATTTTTAGCTTTTATTAATTAATTCTTCTGCAAACTACTTTCATTATTGTTTGGGAGTTTTTGGCGTTTTTACTCTATTTATGGCGTTTCATATGCATTATGACTGTTTGGCGTTTTATTAATATAATGTATTTTTTTATTCTATGTTGAAAAATTTATAACAAACAACAGAAAAAGAAAATTAAAAAAATAAAAGTAAATACAATTCATCTTCTAAATCTTCACTGTCATCAGTCTCTTTCTTCTTGGAATCATGTTTGCTGCTGGTTTGGCTTAGTTATGCTTGTGTTTGTGTGGCCGTTTGGAAAGACAAAATGACATAAGTTTTTTGTTTGAATATGTATCTTCAAACAACTCGTATTATTCGTCTTTTCATGCCATTATAATATTCATCAAGAACAAAACAAATAAAATTACATTAGTGTGACCCCAGCATGTTTTTGTTTATGATTTGTCCATCTCATGCAGCAAAATGTTATTTGAGTCACAGCACCTAAGGGAAGAATGCATTATCCGAAACTTTGGCATTTTTGGCATTTTACTGAGGAAATAGTGTATCTGAAAGAACCTTCTATTTTTTCGAATCTTTGATGTTTGAGTGTTTTGGCGTTTTCAAGGATGAATGGTATATAGTAGAAAATATGGCATTTTTGAGTAGTTTGTGTTTGATGTTTTGGGGGTTTTGGCGTTTGAAAGATGAATGGTATATAGTAGAAAACATGGCGTTTCAGGTTCTGGGATGTGTTTTTATGTCCGTGATGTTTTTGTTTATATAGCAATGTGTTTTGGTCTGTAATGGCGTTTAATTCATCAGTATGGCGTTTTGGTTTAGAGGTCTAAAGACCTTTTTACCCTTAATGAGGCACGTACATGTAATAAAATTGATGTTATTTACGAAAATGCCACCGCGCCAATCTAGTCCATAGATTGTTTTAATCGGACGATCCATATGTCACACCCTGACTTTTGCGGAAGCGTGGTTATTGGTGTGACTTCTTAATACCATAGCATTCAATCATAACAATTCTATATGTTAAAACCAAAAGATATTCATCCATAAGAATTAAGTTTAAAAATACCACGACATACTTGTTTGAAACATCGACACCAAGTTTAAGTTACAAACCATAACATGTTTTAATGAGTTCACGAAGACTCGACAACATAACTTAAACCAACCCGAGCTTAGGACCATGTATCTCGTCCAGGAGTAAGATATATCTCCTAAACCCTACGACCTCAGATGACATCTTTTATTTATAACGTAGCTTGAAACACATGCACACACCTGCCAGGTCCACTTAGTTCCCTGAAATACATGTAGTTTAAAAACATCAATAAAAGTTGAGCGAGTTCATGTGTTTTGTATATGTATGTATAACCTTTGTAAACAGTGTAAGTATGAAAGTCCCAGTATGATAGCAAACAAGGAAAAGATCACCAATGGTTTGCAAGGCCACTGATATGTGTAACGGTGTAGGAAGACTCAAACCTAGCAAAGTTGTACCGGGCTTTCGGCTGGAAGACATAGTCACCCCTATGGGCCTCCCTGGTCCTCATGGGTGTGGGCTCGCTACACCCAAATAGATCTATCACTCATGCCCCTCGGTCCTTATACGAGGATTAATGGTGCCAAGTATCCGCCTACCCATTCACATGATCTATGGTTCTTTCCTAGGCTCACCATACCAATTATATTGTATGTAATCCTTATGTAACATGTATTTCACCCCGAAGTAAATAAACAAAACAGTTTAAAGAAAAGGGGGACATGAACTCACAGTATTGCGTCTTCAGAATCGTATCCCAAATCTCTTCAGCAAACACGACTACCTACAATGTGCTACTGTCTATTAGACGAACGGGTCATGCCTTGGCTCAGAGTTTAACGTTTTTTAGTTACGTTTCTTATGTTCCCAATATTATTCAAAGTTATAATTTCTTGTTAAAATAATAATTATTTTAACTTTATAATTATATTTAATTTTTGGAATAATTGTTAAACAATATTTTTGTAACAATACTTCTCAAGTATTTATTTTTGTATTTCCTTCCCAAGGATGGGGGTATCTCATACATGTATATTTGTATTTGTAGCTCCAAAACAATATATTTTCAAGTCTTATCTTAGAAAATATATATAACTTATTTTGTCCAAAAATAATGTATTTCAAGAAAATATATATTTTTCTCAAAAATCATATATCTTCTAAATATTCTAGGAAAAATATATTTTTATTTCCCAAAAATAATATATTTTTCTCCTTGTCCAAAATATGATATCAATTTGTAATATTCAAAAAAATCATATTTTCATTTCTTGTATCAAAATAAGATTTACCAAAAATATATTTACGACGGTATTTTCCGGAATATTTTGTAAGTTACGTTCTATCGTTCGGTTCCACAATATTATGAGTGTAACTTATATTTTTATTCCTTGATATTCTTGGTATTATTTTGAATGGCAAGTTCTTGGTATTTTGTTAAGTTATATTATTTTACCCTAAAATAATATAACTATTTCACAACGTATACGAATATTCACACAAGTGTCTTTCATATATATATATATATATATATATATTCTAAATATATATTCACCCATTTGGTTTATAAAAACCAACCTCCGATACTTGTATTTTTGTAACAAGGTCTATGGCAAAGTTTATATTGAAAACCATAGTTAAAACTCACTTGTAAATACTTGTTTAGAAAATATTTTTCTAAGTGTTTGTATTTTTGGAAAATTTTGCCATAGTTTCCCCTAAAAATGGAGGTGTCCATGCTTATTAAAGCATATCATTTTCTTTTAAAAATCATCACAAACAATCAAAAATCAATCTACACCTACCAAGTGCTAAAACAAAGCTATCTACATAATGATCATGAACTTGAGTTTTCATAAAAACTTGTAGTAACTTGGTAAAGTGTTTAGTGGGTTTAGTTACCCTTTAAAGTGTGTCTACTTCTTTAAAAATCCCATTCTTGGAAGATTTAGGTGTTTACAACTTGTAAATACATTTTACAAAAACGTTTCTTTATGAAATCTTCTTGTTTCTCTAGTGTTTCTACGCTTGTTTTATCACCAAAAATTAGTGTATGTTTAAGTATGAACCAAGGTCTTATAAAAATCATATTTTGAACTTGGTTCTTTTAGAAAAACCATTCATAAGTCTTAGATCTATAAGTTTATCAACTCACTTGATTATCTTTTTTCAAGAAATCATTTTATTTTCAAGTTCATGCTTACACATGAGGATGATCATCTCTTTTCATCACATAATCATCCTCTCACTTGCTAGATCATGTGTTTAATCACAATCTAGCAAGCTCCTTATGATGATCAACATCATAATCTCAAGAAAATAACAATCAAGTATCATTCATACACTAAACAACATAGTTTAATCCATATTTCATCATATATTAAGCTTATGTTCAAGATTCAAGATTATGTTCTTTAGTGTTCTTGTGATTTACAACATAATACATCCTTTAACCAACTAAATATGAAGTAAATAAGGATCATGAGAGTCTTACAACTAGCACAAAGGCTAGGGATGAACACAAGAGATGGTGATGACAAATGTGGAGGATAAAAGCAATCGGGAGAGGTCCTTCAAGATCAACAAGCACCAACCTTCCTTAATCACCTTCTAACACCCTTGAATGAACTTGGAATGGATGGGATTGAATTGAAAGTGATGGTGGTGGTGGTGCTAGTTCTCGGCCGAGAGAATAGAGGAGGAGAGGGGTGAAGATGTTAAGTGTGGATGATTATGGTCCCTCATACTCTTCTTATAACCTCACTTAAGTTTTGTCCAATGGTTCATGTGTTTCCAATAGTACATGCATAATCTAATCAAATCCAAGTAAGATCAATAGAGATCTTAGGAAGATTGAGAAGATCAAGGTGGTGGGGCCACCTTGAACCGTCTCAAGGGGGGGGGGGAATTAGTTGAGTTTAAATCATAAGTTAGATGTTTAGTTAGAATTCAAAGTGTATTAGGTAGTGTTTATGTGTGTCTTGCATTATGTAGTGTGTTAGGGTGTTTGGGGATCATAACTAGTTCAGAAATAATAAAGCAATGCTTCTAGTATAATTTTGGTGTTTTGGGTAGTGTCCGGTTGTTCGGTTAGATACCGGTTCGTTAAAGTGTCAAACTTTTTCGTTTAGTGATCTTTAAGTACTCTTTTGTGACACTTTTACTTCCTGACACTTAGGAAAGCATTCAGAACCTTTTTGCCACATTTTTGCATGTTACTAGTTTGTTAAATTGCTGAATTTTGCTGAAATATGCAGAATTCTGCACTCTATGTGGGTTTTAGCCACTTTCCGGCACTTAAACTATCACCTAGTGAAGCAGTTTTATGGTCCTTACTTCCCTACACTCCATGCTAGTGTAGTACCTTGTCTCTGGCCCATACTGGGTCTTAAAACACTGTCTGTCTATGTACTGAACATCGTCAGCATTTTTCTGAGTTATCCGCTAAATGTGCTAACTGTGCTTTGTGCATCATGTATGTCAATAGAGTTTGCACGTGAATATGAGGTGACATCATCTAATATGTAATGCACATGTAAGTATGATGCAGTAAGCAGTCAATTGCAATTCAGCACAGTCATTAAGCACTTAATTATAGTTAATTAATCGTACGGATGCCTGGATTTATGAGGGTTGTCACATTCTCCCCCTGTTAAGAAAATTTCGTCCCGAAATTTAAGTTCTGCTACTAGCTGCAGGGGTCTTGGGGAACAAATGTGGGTATTTTGCTTTCATGCGATCTTCACGCTTCCAAGTGAATTCTGGGCCGTGACGCGCGCTCCAGCGAACCTTGACGAGTTTAACACTACTCCGTCGTGTCTTGTTAACCTTC
The DNA here is from genome assembly GCA_030545235.1 of Helianthus tuberosus. Lineage (NCBI taxonomy): Eukaryota > Viridiplantae > Streptophyta > Magnoliopsida > Asterales > Asteraceae > Helianthus > Helianthus tuberosus. The sequence goes on along the minus strand of CM060351.1, from coordinate 170,128,064 downwards.
CAATCAGTAACCTCAACAGGTTCTTCAGTAAAGTGGAGTGTGTCGTCAATGTGAATTTCATCGGTAGGAACGACAACTGTTTCTTGAGTTGGACTCTTTTTCAGGTTAGATACATGAAATCTATCATGAACGCCATTCAGTTCTGCGGGTAGATCCAGCTTATAAGCTACCAGACCAATCCTCTCCAGGATTTTGAATGGTCCAATGTATCGCGGGTTCAACTTCCCACCCTTCCCAAAGCGTGCTACACCCTTCCAGGGTGAAACCTTTAATAAAACCATATCTCCTACTGCAAACTCCAACGGTTTCCTTCTTCGGTCCACGTAACTCTTTTGTCGATCACGAGCCGCCTTTATGCGCTCTCGGATCTGCGTAATCTTATCAGTCGTCTCTTGAACCAATTCCGGACCAACAAGCTGTCTATCACCCACGTCTGCCCAGCATAACGGTGATCGACACTTGCGTCCATAGAGAGCCTCAAATAGTGCAGCTTGGATACTCGCATGGTAGCTGTTGTTGTACGAGAATTCTACCAAGGGTAAGTGAGTGTCCCAACTACCACCCAAATCCATCACGCAAACTCGTAACATATCTTCCAACGTTTGAATCGTTCGCTTGCTGTGGCCATCTGTCTGCGGATGGAATGCAGTACTCCGATTCAGCTGAGAACCAAAGGCTTCTTGGAAGGATTGCCAAATCCTTGACACGAACCTTCCGTCTCTATCAGAGATAATCGAGAGAGGCACTCCATGTCGTGCAACAATCTCTCTAAGGTATAGCTCGGCTAGCTTTCCTGTGTTATCTTTATCTCAGATCGGTAAAAAGTGTGCATATTTCATCAGACGGTCTACGATCACCCAAATCGTATCATGACCTCTTGGGCCTCTTTGGTAACTTTGTTATAAAGTCCATGGAAATCTACTCCCATTTCCACATGGGTATTTCAGGTTGTTGTAGAAGACCTGAAGGCTTCTGATATTCGGCCTTTACCTTGGCACAGGTCAAACATTTGCCAACATACGTTGCAACATCACCCTTTAATCTCGGCCACCAATAAAAATCCTTTAAATCTTGGTACATTTTATCCGATCTTGGATGGATCGAGTACCGTGACTTGTGAGCTTCATCAAAAATAACGTCTCGTAGACCACCGAAGAGAGGTACCCAAATTCTTCCCATGAAACACAATGTTCCTTCCTTATTGGGTACTAACAGCTTCTCCATCCCACTGAGATATTCGTTCTCAAGGTTCCCCTTTTTAAGAGCTTCTCTCTACGCAACACGAATGCGCAATGAGAGGTCCGTTTGAATAATCATTTCCAAAGCCCTAACCCTTATGAGCTTGATTCTTTCTTTCCGAATCAGGTCGTCTGTGACCACATTCGCCTTCCCTGGGTGATACTTAATTTCACAATCATAATCGTTCAACAACTCGACCCATCATCTCTGTCTCATGTTAAGCTCTTTCTGATTGAATATATGTTGTAAGCTCTTGTGATCAGTAAAGATTGTGCATCGCGTGCCATATAAATTAATGTCACCAGATCTTTAATGCAAACACCACCGCGCCTAATTCCAAATCATGTGTGGTGTAGTTCTTTTCATGAACCTTCAACTGGCGCGAAGCATATGATATAACCTTCCGCCGCTGCATCAGCACGCAGCCTAAACCTTGATGCGAGGCGTCGCAATATACCACGAAGTCGTCAGTGCCTTCGGGTAGGGACAAGATCGGTGCATCGCAAAGCTTGTTTTTCAACAACTAAAATGCTTCTTCTTGCTTGTCTCCCCATTCATACTTCTTGTCTTTCTGTGTAAGGGAGGTCAAAGGTTGAGCGATTTTCGAGAAATCCTCAATAAATCTGCGATAATATCCTGCCAATCCTAGGAACTGTCGAATCTTGGTTGGCGTCTTCGGAGTCTCCGAATTCTTGATTGCCTCGATCTTTGTGGGATCCACATGAATTCCATTTCCGTTAACCACGTGACCAAGGAACTGAACCTCACGCAACCAGAACTCGCACTTCAAGAACTTTGCGTACAATTTCTCTCCCTTGAGCAGCTCTAAGATAGCTCTTAGATGTTGCTCATGGTGTTCCTTCGTCTTCGAGTAGATTAAAATATCGTCAATAAACACGATCACAAACTTATCGAGGTACGGCTTGCAGACTCTATTCATCAAATCCATGAATACTGCTGGCGCGTTTGTCAACCCAAACGACATTACTAGGAACTTGTAATGTCCATATCGAGTTCTGAAGGCAGTCTTTGGAATACTTTCCTCTTGTATACGCAACTGGTGATATCCTGATCGCAGATCGATCTTGGAGTAAAAACTTGAACCTTGCAGTTGATCGAACAACTCATCAATCCTTGGCAAAGGATACCGATTCTTAATGGTCAATTTGTTTAGCTCCCGGTAGTCGATACACATGCGGAAAATACCATCTTTCTTCTTAACGAACAAAACTGGAGCTCCCTAAGGCGAGAAGCTTGGTCTAATAAACCCTTTGTCTAATAGCTCCTGAAGTTGCGTTGACAGCTCTTGCATTTCTGAAGGCGCAAGTCGATAACGTGCCTTGGCTACAGGCGCAGCACCTGGAACTAAGTCAATGTGAAACTCGACTTGCCTTTGCAGAGGCAATCCTGGCAAGTCTTCGGGGAAGACTTCAGGATATTCCTTCATGACTGGAATGTCTTCTAGCTTTGGCTCAGCGGCTTCCTTGTCCACAATGTGTGCCAAGAAGGCAACACACCCTTTCTGCAGACACTTTCGAGCCTTCAAACAACTGATGATTCTTAGGGGTGTATCGCGCTTCTCTCCATGTACCACAATTGTGTCTCCATTCGCCATCGGAATGCGAATGATCTTCTCGTGACATACAATCTATGCTCGGTTGCTTGACAACCAATCCATCCCTACTACCACGTCGAAGCTTCCCAACTCGACTGGCAGCAGATCAAGCGTAAACTCGTGCTCTCCCAGTTCTATCATGCAACCTCTGATGACTTCGTTTGCTTCAACTAGCTTTCCATTTGCTAGTTCTATCGAATACGGAATGTCTAGCTTACTAGTTACCAACCCAAGTATATTCTTAAATTCTAGCGATACAAAACTATAATCGGCACTAGTATCAAACAGTACAGATGCAAAGCGTTGGTAGATAGGGAACATACCAGTAACTACATTTGGATCTAGGCGAGCTTCTCTCGCGCCGATGTTGAAAACCCTACCATGAGCTTGGTTGATCTTTGGACATTCCCGCTTGAAGTGTCCAACGTCTCCATATTTAAAACAATCGGGTCCTCGACCATTTCCATTCCCATTACCACCTTGATTGTTGTTCGCTCCCTGGTTTCCACTACCAGCTTGATTCCCAACATTACAACGATTTCCATTACCGCCATTTCCTCCTTGCGGGCGGTTTCCAGTACTACTTCCATACTCTCTTTGACCACCATGACCCGTACCATCCCAACACGTTTCCTTCGAGTGACCAACTCTTCCACAAGACTCACATCTTCCAGCTCGGCACCGTCCATTGCCTCTTCCTTCTTGTTAGCACTGCTGGTACCTTTCTTGAAATTTGAGAACTTCCTTTTGTTCTCACCGGATGAGTAAACGTGAGTCTCCTTCTTTTTCTAGTTAGAAATCAAAAACTTGTTTAACCTGATAGCTTCTTCAGTCAGTGATACACTCAGATCAATAGCCTCAGTTATTGTTGCAGGCTTCGACGTTGTCACCATACTCATAATCTGGGGTGCCAACCCCCAGATAAAGCGCTCGATGCGTTTGAATTCTGGATCAACCATGTATGGTACCACACGAGATAGGTCGTGAAATCTCTGCACGTATTCAGCAATTTTCTTGCCAGCCATCTTGAGGTTCCAGAATTCAGTTTCCAACTTTTGGATTTTAGCCCTGGAGCAGTATTTCTTTCGCATGAGTTCCTTCATTTCATTCCAAGTCAAAGAGTATGCTGCTGCCACTCCCAGAGTTTGGACTTGGAGATTCCACCATGAAAGCGCTCCGTCTCACAAAATCGGTCTTCACTGTCCATCGAAGAAAAGCCATAACACCCCCGGTGCCATCGAAATTCAGCGGTTTACAGTCTAAGAACTGCTTATAGGTACAGCCTGTACAAGTAAAGTCATTCACAGAAAGCATTAGCAAACGCACATGGAATATCCAAATGTAACGTAATGTGTCTCAAGCGACTTAAACATTACCATGAGGTGGGTTGTTTCTCGAGGTACCCCCGCTAGTTTCAGCGCGTGAGGCCTCGTGCTCTGCTATCGCTCGTGAAATCCGTTCTTGTAACTCGGCCTCAGTAGTGGGCAATCGAGTTTCCCTTCGAGGAGGCATCTTCTAAAGAAGATAGCACAGGTCAGGTCTTATGCATATAAGTATGTAGTATACGTATGTAATAACATTTATAAACACAAGTAAACACATAACATCCCATGTCATAACACAAACAAGTAATCCAACAACGTATATAGTGAGAATGTTGCGATTGAGCTTTCATATATCAATGACCAGAATTACAGTTTTACAAGTTCACCAAATGTATCATATCACAACCAAAAAGGACTACAGGGTCACATCACCCTTATCCAAACTATCCATCAAACTACAACTATCAAAAGTCAAAAGAAATGTGGTCTTCAAAAATCTGTGCAATCTGGGCTCAATAGCTGCACTCTCACCAAAAGTATGCTACCTGCATAAAACCAAAAACTGCTATGCTGATGGTGGAGGAGGAGGAGGAGGTGGAGGAACGAAAAGCAAACTGCGCAGATGCGCTAGCTCCTCCTCAAGGGTATGAACGATACGCAACAGATAGCTAACCTGCTGCTCCATAGTAAGGAAACGAACATCAAAATCTGGGTATGGTAAAAGAGGAGCAGGCGGAGTCGCGAATGGTGACTGACAAGGGCAAGGTGGAGGACGCGGAATCCTCTCAAGATCCATGAATCTGCGACATAACATCTCCTGCTGGAGCTGTAAGCACAAAATCAGATCGTCCATTGTGTATCCAGAGTAATGGAAGGGATGATATGGATCAGAAACAGGCATCGTGTTAGGCGGAAACCAGATCAGTGGCTCGCCCGATGGTGCAGAAGCAAAAGGTGCAGTATGTGTAGCAGGTGCAAACGGTGGTTTGAAAGGAAAGGTTGCTGACACAGGTGGTATGTGACTGGGCTGCAGACTCGATGGACCTTCCCCTGGACATGGAGGAGGGATGTCCTGTAGGAACGTGACCTGTAGATCGGTGCGGTGTATGTCTGACACATGTGGGTGAAACGGGGAAATGTTAACCGGTACATGTGTAGGTGCAGGTGGGGGAGTAACAGGTCTAACAAAAGGATGCAAGTCATCGTCGTCCTGTATCCACCCATTGTGGGTGAATGCATAACGGGGATCTACATGGTCAGCAAAAGGAGCATGGTCTGCGGGTGCAGGTAGAGGGTTAGGTAACAGTGGTGCAACAACTAGAATGTCAACCGGGTCAGGCTCCGGTAAAGGATCATGAGCAGGTATGGGCTCGGGTGCAATCAAAGGCTTAGGGTCAGCTGGTGCAAGGTCAGGATCAGCGGGTATATCAAAGAGCTGATCGTCAGGAACCACAGGTGCCTCAAAAGGCTGATCATCGGGGACATACTCAATCTCATGCTCAGGGTCAAAGTCGTGTGGATAGACTGGATCAAACTCATCATCAAACTCGAAGTCCTGTGGTGGAATAGGTGCGACAGACATAGCTGTGTCGGAATCAGAATCGGTGGGATATCGCTGTAATCCCAGTGCGTGTAGAGTAGTAGATGACACAGACTCGAATAAATCAGGACCAGAATGGTCAGAAGAAATCTCCACGACAGGAATATCAATAAGCGGAATAGCAAGGAAATCATCAACTGGGGCTCCATCATCCTGGGCACCCTCTGGGGGACCCTCAATAAAAAGATCGATGTCATCGTCAGACATGGCATCAAAAGGCAGATCCTCAAGAGGAAATGCAGCAAGAGGAAAAGGAGCAGGGATCTGAACACGAAGTAGATCCTCGCCAAGAAGACCATCAGCTAGCGGTATATCATCTCCAAAATCTGGTAAAGCAAACGGCTGGAAATCATCATCATCGCTACTCGTAGTGTCCGATGTAAAAACCTCATCCTCTGGGATGATCTCATCATCCGAAACTATGGCCATAGGGTCTACTGTATCAGATACTCCACTCTCAGAGGAGGACATGATGTTCTTAACAAAGCAATCACAAGTATGCATGTATATCAACAATCATCAAATAAGCATGTAAGTAGTAACAATGTAAGCATGTATGCAATCCTAGTCTTCCCAAGACTATCCCTACCCAGCCTCTCAGACTGAACTACTTAGTCTCTCAGACTAAACCTCCCAGTTTCTCAAACTGAACTACACCGCCTCTCAGGCTAAACCTCCCAGTCTCTAAGACTGCCCCCAACTAGTCTCTCAGACTACCCAGTCTCTCAGACTGAACTACCTAGTTAGTCTCTTAGACCAACTACCCAGTCTCTCAGACTGAATTATAAACGAATTCTTTGAAATGTATTTTGTATCTTTTATTTGTAAAAATATTTGTTTCCTGGATCTGGACATTTTGTGTATGCAATGAAAACATGTTTGTGAAAACATTTCGCGAGAGACCTAATGATCGTAGTCTAGACTCGAGAAAGAATCCTAGTTCGCTACGATCGAAGCTCTGATACCAAGCTGTCACACCCTGACTTTTGCCGAAGCGTGGTTATTGGTGTGACTTCGTAATACCATAGCATTCAATCATAACAATGCTATATGTTAAAACAAAAAGATATTCATCCATAAAAATTAAGTTTGAAAATACCACGACATACTTGTTTGAAACATCGACACCAAGTTTAAGTTACAAACCATAAGATGTTTTAATGAGTTCACGAAAACTCGACAACAAAACTTAAACCAACCCAAGCTTAGGACCATGTATCTCTTCCAGGAGTAAGATACATCTCCTAAACCCTACGACCTCGGATGACATATTTTATTTATAACGCAGCTTGAAACACATGCACACACCTACCGGATCCACTTAGTTCCCTGAAATACATGTAGTTTAAAAACATCAATAAAAGTTAAGCAAGTTCATGTGTTTTGTATATGTATGTATAACCTTTGTAAATAGTGTAAGTATGAAAGTCCCGGTATGATAGCAAATAAGAAAAAGATCACCAATGGTTTGGAAGGCCACTGATATGTGTGACGGTGTAGGAAGACTCAAACCTAGCAAAGTTGTATCGGGCTTCCGGCTGGAAGACATAGTCACCCTATGGGCCACCCTGGTCCTCATGGGTGTGGGCTCGCTACACCCAAATAGATCTATCACTCATTCCCCTCGGTCCTTATACGAGGATTAATGGTTCCAAGTATCCGCCTACCCATTCACATGATCTATGGTTCTTTCCTAGGCTCACCATACCAATTGTATTTGTATGTAATCCTTATGTAACATGTATTTCACCCCCGAAGTAAATAAACAAAACAGTTTAAAGAAAAGGGGGACATGAACTCACAGTATTGCGTCTTCAGAATCATAACCCAAATCTCTTCAGCAAACACGACTACCTACAATGTGCTACTGTCTATTAGACGAACGGGTCGTGCCTTGGCTCAGAGTTTAATGTTTTTGAGTTACGTTTCTTATGTTCCCAATATTATTCCAAGTTATAATTTCTTGTTAAAATAATAATTATTTTAACTTTACAATTATATTTAATTTTTGGAATAATTGTTAAACAATATTTTTGTAACAATACTTCTCAAGTATTTATTTCCGTATTTCCTTACCAAGGATGGGGGTATCTCATACATGTATATTTGTATTTGTAGCTCCAAAACAATATAATTTCAAGTCTTATCTTAGAAAATATATATATAACTTATTTTGTCCAAAAATAATGTATTTCAAGAAAATATATATTTTTCTCAAAAATCATATATCTTCTAAATATTCTAGAAAAAATATATTTTTATTTCCCAAAAATAATATATTTTTCTCATTGTCCAAAATATGATATCACTTTGTAATATTCACAAAAATCATATTTTCATTTCTTGTATCCAAAATAAGATTTACCAAAAATATATTTACGCGGTATTTTCCGGAATATTTTGTAAGTTACGTTCTATCGTTCGGTTCCACAATATTATGTGTGTAACTTATATATTTATTCCTTGATATTCTTGGTATTATTTTGGATGGCAAGTTCATGGTATTTTGTTATGTTATATTATTTTACCCTAAAATAATATAACTATTTCACAACGTATACGAATATTCACACAAGTGTCTTTCATATATATATATATATATATATATAGGGGATGGTTCAAATGAAAACCACTTTTATTATGAAAAATCGAAAACTAACTAAAAAAAACATAAAAAACACTCAAATTTTTTTTTTTTTCAATTTTGTTTATAAAAATCGCTGGATTTTATATATGAAAAAAAACTTTTTTTCAAAAAAAAAAAAAAATTGTACACATACACATGTGTAGTATTACACATGTACACTACACAAAAAAAATTATTTTTTTTGTGAAAATTTTTTTATATAAAAAAACCTGCGAAAATATTTATGCAAAAAAAAATTTGGTATGTTTTTTTGGCTTTTTTAATTAGTTTTCGAGTTTTCACAATAACTAGTGGTTTTCATTTGAACATTCCCCTATATATATATATATATATATATATATATATAGGGAAGGTTCAAATGAAAACCACTAGTTAACGCGAAAACTCGAAAACTAATTAAAAAAAGCCTAAAAAACACACAAAATTTTTTTTTTTTTTTTTTGCAAAACCAAATTTCGCAGGTTTTTTAATATAAAAAAAAATTTCAAAAAAAAAAAAAAAAAAATTTTTTTTGTGTAGTGCACATGTGTATCTGTACTACACACTACACATGTGTATCTGTACTACACACTACACATGTGTATCATTACACATGTGCACTACACAAAAAAAAAAAAAAAAAATTTTTGAAAATTTTTTTTTGTATATAAAAACCAGCAATTTTTATTAAAAAAATTGAAAAAAAAAAAATTGTGTGTTTTTTAGGCTTTTTTTAGTTAGTTTTCGAGTTTTCGCGTTAAAAGTGATTTTCATTTGAACCATCCCCTATATATATATATATATATAGTGTGAGGTTCATTGGGTAACACTAAAAAGGTGAGGAACCGGGGAACACTCTTAAAAATTTAACTTAACATGTTAAAAATTAATTTTTTAAACATCTTTTTCGACGCTTCTCCTTATATATACTTGTAGAAGCATTTTTAATAAAATATCAAAAACTAAAAATATTAAAAAAAACAATTAAAAAAAGGCTAAAAAATGTTTTTTTTAGAAAAATTATTTTTTTACTCGACTAGTTTCTCCTCCTTTTTATAAAGAAAAGCGCTGAAATTTAAAAAAAAAATATTTTTAACAAGTTAAGTTAATTCTATAAGATATAACTGTTTTTTAAACATTTTTTTATATTTTTAGTTTTTGATTTTTTTTATCAAAAATGATTCTACTTGTATTTATAAGAAAAAGCGTCGAAAAAAAATTAGAAAAATATTTTTTTTAACATGTTAAGTATAATTTTTAAAAGTGTTCCCCTGTTCCCCACTTTTTTATTGTTCCCCAATGAACCCTCCCCTATATATATATATATATATATATATATATATATATATATTCTAAATATACATTCACCCATTTTGTTTATAAAAACCAACATCCAATACTTGTATTTTTGTAACAAGGTCTATGGCAAAGTTTATATTGAAAACCATAGTTAAAACACACTTGTAAATACTTGTTTAGAAAATATTTTTCTAAGTGTTTGTATTTTTGGAAAATTTTTCCATAGTTTCCCCTAAAAATGGAGGTGTAGATGCTTATTAAAGCATTTCATTTTCTTTTCAAAAATCATCATAAACACTCAACAATCAATCTACACCTACCAAGTGCTAAAATAAAGCTATCTACATAAAAGATCATGAACTTGAGTTTTCATGAAAACTTGTAGTAACTTGGTAAAGTGTTTAGTGGGTTTAGTTACCCTTTAAAGTGTGTCTACTTCTTTAAAAATCCCATTCTTGGAGGATTTAGGTGTTTACAACTTGTAAATACAATTTACAAAAACGCATCTTTATGAAATCTTCTTGTTTCTCTAGTGTTTCTACACTTGTTTTATCACCAAAAATTAGTGTATGTTTAAGTATGAACCAAGGTCTTCTAAAAATCATATTTTGAACTTGGTTCTTTTAGAAAAACCATTCATAAGTGTTAGATCTATAAGTTTATCAACTCACTTGATTATCATTTTTCAAGAAATCATTTTATTTTCAAGTTCATGCTTACACATGAGGATGATCATCTCTTTTCATCACATAATCATCCTCTCACTTGCTAGATCATGTGTTTAATCACAATCTAGCAAGCTCCTTATGATGATTAACATCATAATCTCAAGAAAATAACAATCATGTATCATTCATACCCTAAACAACATAGTTTCATCCATATTTCATCATATGTTAAGCTTATGTTCAAGATTCAAGATTATGTTCTTTAGTGTTCTTGTGATTTACAACATAATACATCCTTTAACCAACTAAATATGAAGTAAATAAGAATCATGAAAGTCTTACAACTAGCACAAAGGCTAGGGATGAACACAAGAGATGGTGTTGACAAATGTGGAGGATAAAAGAAATCGGGAGAGGTCCTTCAAGATCCACAAGCACCAAGCTTCCTTAATCACCTTCTAACACCCTTGAATGAACTTGGAATGGATGGGATTGAATTGAAAGTGATGGTGGTGGTGGTGCTAGTTCTCGGCCGAGAGAAGAGAGGAGGAGAGGGAGAGAGATGAAGATGTTAAGTGTGGATGATTATGGTCCCTCATACTCTTCTTATAACCTCACATAAGTTTTGTCCAATGGTTCATGTGTTTCCAATAGTACATGCATAATCTAATGAAATCCAAGTAAGATCAATAGAGATCTTAGGAAGATTGAGAAGATCAAGGTGGTGGGGCCACCTTGAACCATCTCAAGGGGGGGGGGGGGGTAATTAGTTGAGTTTAAATCATAAGTTAGATGTTTAGTTAGAATTCAAAGTGTATTAGGTAGTGTTTATGTGTATCTTGCATTATGTAGTCTGTTAGGGTGTTCGGGTATCATAACTAGTTCAGAAATAATAAAGCAATGCTTCTAGTATAATTTTGGTGTTTCGGGTAGTGTCCGGTTGTTCGGTTAGATACCGGTTCGTTAAAGTGTCAAACTTATTCGTTTAGTGATCTTTAAGTACCCTTTTGTGATACTTTTAATTCGCGACACTTAGGAAAGCATTCAGGACCTTTTTGCCATATTTTTGCATGTTACTAGTTTGTTAAATTGCTGAATTTTGCTGAAATATGCAAAATTCTGCACTCTATGTGGGTTTTAGCCACTTTCTGGCACTTAAACTATCACCTAGTGAAGCATTTTTATGGTCCTTACTTCCCTACACTCCATGCTAGTGTAGTACCTTGTCTCTGGCCCATACTGGGTCTTAAAACACCGTCTGTCTATCTACTGAACATCGTCCGCATTTTTCTGAGTTATCCGCTAAATGTGCTAACTGTGCTTTGTGCATCATGTATGTCAATAGAGTTTGCACTTGAATATGAGGTGACATCATGTAATATGTGATGCACATGTAAGTATGTTGCAGTAATCAGTCAGCAGTTAATTGTAATTCAGCACAGTCATTAAGCACTTAATCATAGTTAATTAATCGTACGGATACCTGGATTTATGAGGGTTGTCACATTATAAGCGTTCTCACCGTTCTCACACTTTCTACCGTTTTCTCTAAATCCTGACCCTATATAGGCATATATATATATATATATATATATATATATATATATATATATATATATATATATATAAGTTTAAAACATAACTTGAATAATATCCGCTTCTTAAAGAATATTTACTCGTTCGATCTATAATTACTTAAAATTTTGAGCCTTTCATTCTTGCCATTCATTCTTACTTATTTGTTTCGTGCCTATTTACGAATTTTAAACTTTTTCATTCTATCATTCATTCCCTTCTATGTGTCGAATCCGTCTCGCGGTTTCTAACATATCATTCATTCCTTTGATGTTTCGAATCCGTTTCGCGGATTCTAACATATCATTCATACTTCTCATGTGTATTTGGTACTTTCAAAACCCTGAAAGTCTTACATTTCCCTTCACCCTCACGTCCACCTACTACCTAATTCTAACGGACATACCTGTAACAATTATCACGGTCTCACGAACGTCATATGTTTCGTGTGTGCTTGCCAGGTACACAATCCACATACTAGTTTCGTGTCTTCATGTAATCGTCACCTTATGTCTGTAGAATTAGGTTTCGGCACGTGTAACATTTTCAAAACTTCATTACCATTCTATTATTATATTCCTTTTTATAATTTTCCTTCACTTGATAGATTTTACTGTTACATGCACCCACGGGTTAAATTTACGTACCTGGGGTCAATTTTTCTTATCACATGCCTTGATGTTGGTCCTAGACCGCATTCACGGATCATCCTCTCCAAGAAATTTTGCTTACCTTACACATAACATACTGTTAGTTTTCTTCAAATACATACTTAAGTACATACTTACCTTTGCGTCTACCCTTAGATTTTGATCGAGTCTCGGAATGTACGGGTTCCTTGTCACAAGAGCACACAGGTTTGAGTCCAAGTATTTACCTCCTCATACTTGATTTCCCTCAAACCAGGGCTCTGATACCAACTTGTAAGACCCTATTCACGATTTGACCCAAAATGACGCAGCGGAAAATGAACCGTAAAATTTCTTTCTTTTAACTACTCTAACATACTTAAATACTGTTTAGGTCAACCCTTCTAACATAAATAAATCATTCATCATTTATTTAATGTAACTATGTTAACAAATGATTACAAACAACGTGATCGCTTTCCTGTGCAATCCACGATCTTCAACTTGATCCTCGTTCACTTGTCCATCATGAATATCTGACTAACCTGCGGTCACCATATATAACCAACACGTTAGTACATGGTAACATCATATATAATTTAATACATATACTTAAAAGGTTATATCACATTCTAACTACGTAAGGTATTCCATTGAAACATCCTCTCAATTTTATTTACTCGACTCCGACATCAATTCCTCGAGAGTCCGGCGTTCCCATGCCTGCACTCCATTTATTTCATTCTCAATAGTAACATGATTAGGAGTACGTAATCTCAAACATATTGAAAACCCACATCTTCACATATACGTATACCAGTAATCTACAATCATTAGATTACAACATGTGTATACACTTTCATATATCTAAGTACATTCATACGTATCCCATTCCTATGTACGTACATACAAGTTCACACTACTTACACACGCTACAGTTCCATATCTACATACATACATACAAGTCACATTCACTTATTTGTAAGTTGAGCCTTATCTACAAACATATCAACAAAAATCAATGCAATTACAAACAAACATAACCGACTAACTTCCAACAAACATGATGAACATTCCAGTAACATGATGAACATTACATTAACATGATGAGCATTCCATTAACATGATAAACATTTCAGTAACATGATGAACATTCTAGTAACATGATGAATATTTCAGTAGCATGATGAACATTCCATTAACATGATGAACATTTCAGTAACATGATGAACATTCCAGTAACATAATGATCATTCCATTAACATGATGAACATTTCAGTAACATGATGAACATTCCAGTAACATGATGAACATTCCAGTTACATGATGAACATTCCATTAACATGATGAACATTTCAGTAACATGATGAACATTCCAGTACCATAATGAACATTCCATTAGCATGATGAACATTTCAGTAACATGATGAACATTCTAGTAACATGATGAACATTTCAGTAGCATGATGAACATTCAAGTAACATGATGAACATTCCATTAACACGATGAACATTCTATTAACATGATGAACATTTCAGCAACATAATGAACATTCCATTAACATGATGAACATTCCATTAACACGATGAACATTCCATTAACACGATGAATATTCCATTAACATGATGAACATTTCAGTAACATGATGAACATTCCAGTAACATGATGAACATTCCATTAACACGAAGAACATTCCAATAACATGATTAACATTCTATTAACATGATGAGACTATCATCTTAATTTACATTAAGGATAGACGAAGTTCATATGAACTTACCTTGGTACTTGCCCTTACCCGTAAATTCTTACATGGTTCCCTATATACAACATACCAAACTTCATTTATAAATAAGAAGTGATTCCGGAAATCACTTACCTTAAGCGTCCGTTTCGTACTTGCGTCCTCACATCCTTCTCGTTAGCCTTCCACGCTTCCACCCACCTTGACATGATCCTATACTTTCATGTCATTATGATTACCGCATTATTAGCATACACACACATTCTAAATTACATTTATTCTACATAATTCTTTATATCTTCACATATAACATTTATTGATATAGCATGTGCCTTGCGATTTCCCTAACATCACATTTGTGGCCAAATGTCTTACTATGCTATTTATGCACAATTGACTTTTAGAAAGTCAAGTGTCCATCATATGAATTATCAACTTAAGCTCATACATTCTCAACATTAATAGTTTATACTCCGGACATCATACACATTTCATACTCATATAGCAATACATATAATGTGCATCATATGACCCAAGCATATAGTACAACTTCTAATGCATAGTTTTTACCAAATCATATAATTAACCAAAATCCTACATGTATTCCATTCAAAACATATTTCTCATGATTAATTATCACCGAATTACATCACCTCCACACGTTATACACTTTCATCCATCATTTGCATACCATTTTATCTATTAATCTCACCTAGGCATTTCAACAAACACTTAGTGTGCGTACTACTTTCTAAGCACACTGTACAAGCATCTTATGCTCATCTTCATACTTCTTGCCTTCATCAATCAAATACAACTAAAATCAACCTAATTCCCTACCATACTCAACCTATCTAACAAGTATTAATCACATAAACCATACTACATCAAATTTTGAACAAGGATTGGACATGGGTGTTATACCCATGTCGCCATTTTCACTAACCCAAGTGGGTTTCACCTTCAAACATCAAATTACTTGATATCATACATAAAACGAGTTCTATTTGGTCATTCTAACACATATCCATGCTCAATTTCAACAAATTTCAGGATTGATCACAAACCCACTTCATACAAGATCACCAAATCACAAATTACAACTTACCACATGTTTATCTTGTCTAGATGATTCAGAATCTAAGCTAATGCATCTGATTTAGCTCCAATATCCATCCTAATTTGATCAATTGGGTCATTCTTGAGTTAACGAGGGGTTTTTCCTCCTCCTCCTCTCTCTCTCTCTGATCGAACACACATACACACACTACACACACATAGGTGTTTTATAAAACTTTCATTCTTTTTTCCAAGTTTAGCCCCTCGTGTTTGTCATTCTTTCTTTTTATCACAAAACTATATTCATTACTACTTAACCTACATATCCTAACTAAGTTAAAAGACTTAGTTATTTTATTTCTTTCCATTACCCAAGGAACATACTAACGAAATAAAACTTCTGGTTTTTGGGGTGTTACAGGTGGTAAATTGCAAAGGTTTTACCTATCCAACACACTGTGTTGGCAGGTCGGTTCTCAGAGTGGCAAAGAATCTTACCACCTTGTGTGGAGTTGAGCAGATATTACAGAGAGGCGGGATTCTAGAACCTGGAGTATCGTATGTGGGTGGCTTATATGTTATGGTCACCTTCAGAGATAAGCCTACGACCCAAGAATTTCTCTCAGAAAAGTCTCAGGTATGGTCACAAGTGTTCTCGAAGGTAAAACTATGGGAGGGTGAAGATATTCAGTTTGACCAGGTGGCGAAAATAAGGATTACTAGAGTTCCTCTCCAGCTAAGAGATAATCGAATTTTTGACCAAGTGGGGGAACTATTTGGGAAAGTGATAGGTCCATCAGACTTCAGTTGGCTTAACATAGATAACTCGTGTGGTACCTGTTTCGTCCTCATAGAAAATGGGAGGAGAAGAGAGGAAGAAGTGATAATCCATTGGAATAACCGGCCGACAAAGATTTGGATTTCTGAGGAAACACCACAGTGGAATCCAGATTTTGGTTATCCTCAATCGGTGGAAAACTCAGAATGGCAGGATAACAGTAAGGAAGACAACGTGGAGAAAGGAATAGAGGAAGGTGAAGTCCGGCAAGAGTCATCAGATTCCGGTGACCCAATTGGTCGGGATATGGGAGCTGAGGAGGTTGAAACGATGCAGAAAGGTCACGAGGAAAACGAACCGGCAAACTTGGGAACTGGTGTGCATGGCAAACACCATGCATCAGTTGGAATTCCTAAGGAAAATAATAATGGGGCGGGGCACGTGTTTCCTGCAGTGGAAAGAAGTCAAGGGGGGCCACCCTAAGTGAAATTAATAAAACCCATGGTAAGAGTTTTGGGCCTTCTGGCTAGCCTAGTCCAATTCCTCCTGCCTCTCTTGGTAAACGACCCAGGAACCTTAGGAGTCCTCCTTCTGTTGGGTCTACACAAAGCCCACTTACCAAAGCCTTTCATGGTGACACCCCTAATTTTGTTCTCAAATATTTGATTTAAACAAACACGCTTCCTCCCAGATAACTTCTCCATTGCAGGATCCTCCAATCTTGAATAATACCCCGACTGTGGCCGGTTCTCAGTGTGACAACTGTCAAATTTGCATGCATCCTTACAATTATGAGACAATGGTTAATGCTTAATGATTGTGCTGATCCACAATTTTATGACGTGATTTGCTTTCTGATTACTTTTTTATACATTCATGTGCATCCTATATTACAAATGACAGAACATTATTGCATGCAAACCGTATAGATTCAAATGATGCACGAATCAAAGATAGCACAGTTATCAGATAAGTCAGAGAAATGCTGACGGAGTTCAGTACATAGACAGACATGGTATTGAGATACAGAATGGGCCAGAAACCAAGAGTTACACTAGTATAGTGTGTAGGAAAGTAAGGATCATAAAACTACATTCCTAGTGATAGTTTAAGTGCCGGAACGTGCCTAAAACTTACATAAACTGCAGAATTCTGCAGAATTCGGCATAAATCAGCACAATTCAGCTATTTAACACAATAATATCATGAAAAATTTATGTTTTATTGTCCAAAATAACTTACAAAGTGTCGGGAATTGAAACTGCCATAAAAGGTGCTTCATACCTCGTGAAACTGCGCAATTCAGCACTTTAACGAACCGTAACGAACCGAACAACCGGACAATAACTGGGACATCAAAATTTGTCTAGAAGTAATTTTTTTATGATGTTAAGCTAGTATTGGGGGTAGAACACCTTAAAAATCATAAAAACACCTAAACACACTTAAACATACTTAAACCTTCTAGTTTGCACTTTAAACCCCTAACTTCCAAAAATTTACATTTTATCCCCCCCCCCCCTCACCAAATCCGGCCCCTATGGGCCCCACTTACCTTTTATTATTTTATTACCTCTTCTCCCCTTAATCTTATGCAAAAATATTAATAAAGATTACTATGTTGGAAACTCCTTTTATAAGAACCTTATGGTAGTAACTATTGTCCATTATCACAAAAATTCTCCATCTTCTTCCTCCTCTTTCTCTTTGGTCTCGGCTCAAACACCTCCACATACAACCATTATTTCTACTTCATTACAAGGCAATCCAAGGTGATCTAGAGGTGTATGGAGGCCATTTAAGAAGGTGTATGGTGCTAGAACTTGAAGGACCACCTTGTGAAGCTTTTAACCTCTCATTTTCTTCCTTGTTCACCATCTTCGTCTTTGTGCCACTTCCCTAGCCATTAGAGCTAGTATTAAGCTTCTTGATCACTAATTTAAGTCATGTTTATGTTATGTACAACTTTCACCATCTAAACAACTTAACTTCTAATGTTAAAAATGAAAAGATCTAACATATTCATGAAGAAAATAAGTGATTACATGGATTTCTGGTGTATGTAATGATGTTGTTGGTGTTATATCTTGTGTTTATGATTAGATCAAGTATGTTAAAGCTTGGATCTACCAAGTTTAAGCATGGATCTTGAAGGATCCATGGATAAACTTGAAGATGAACATATGAAGCATAATGTGAACTTGAAATATGATTTTTTATGCATAAACTTGTAATCTTGAAGTAATAAAGTGTGTGTAGAACAAATTTATGAGACTAAAATTCATGGAAAGTTTGTTAAAAATTTAACATAAAGCTTCTTTTTGAAAGATCTAAAGATATTAAGCATGGATCTTGAAAGATCCATGGTTAAACATGATGTTAAAAATTATGATCTTTCTAATAAACATAAAAGTGGTTTTAGAACAGGATTTACAAACTTTAAAGACCATTAAACTCATTAAAGAGTTGGTTAGTAAAATAAAATTTCATAAAAGTCTGTTAAAATACTCAAGAACACTTATTTCTGGAAAGATCATCTTATGTAAAGTGTAGATCTAGAAGACTACACATTTTAACAAGAGTCAAGTTCACCATGATGTTCATATGGAAAAATTAGTGTATGTTGTTGATGATTGTTGTTGGAAAATTGTTTTGATGTTGAAAAGAAAATAAACACATGTTTTGAAAACATGGGAAACCTCCATTTTTAGGGGAAACTATGGAAAAAATTTTCTAAATATTAAACACTTAGAAAAATATTTCTAAACAAATATTTACAAATATATTTTCAAACCATGGTTTTTTCACAAAAAGTTTGCCATAAATTTTGTTACAAAAATTATAAATATTGGAGGTTGGTTTTTATAAATAAAAGTGACTAAATATGTATTTAGGAAAATATATATTTAGAAGTCACCATGTGTGTGATTATTTGTATATTTTGTGTATTAGTTATATTATTTTAAGACTCTTAATATAACTCACCAAAATACCAAGAAGTTACAATCCAAGATATTACCAAAATTCCAAGAGAATGAACATATGAGTTATACCCAAAATATTGGACAAACCGAACAAAGGAATATAACTCACAAAATATTCCGGAAAATTATGTACAAGTATATTTTGGTAATTGGTGTTTTGGACACCAAGAGAATGAAAATGGAATTTTCATAATTACTACAAAATATATCATATTTTTGACAAAATTGAAATGTATTATTTTTGAGCAAGTAAAAATATATGTTTTTCTTGGAATTATTAGAAGATATATTATTTTTGGAAGAAAATATATATTTTCTCAAACAAACATGAAATACATTATTTTTGGAAGAAAATATATTCTCCTAAATAAACTTTAATATATTATTATTTGGACGAAAAATGGATTTATATATCTTTCTAAGTTAGACTTGGAAATATATTAGTTTTAAGACTTGTATGAGGTTTATAAATATTTTTGCCAAGTGAAAAATTATAAATAATTTTTCTAAGTAATACTTCTTAAAGTATATATTTTGGAAGTATATATTGGTGTATTTTTATTAAAGATATTATTCCAGAAAGGTTAATACAAAAATTAAGTATAAGGATACTTAATAAACACAATAAAAATGCGTATTCTTGTACGTATAAAAACACTCCGGAATACAAGACCGATACATGGCAAAAATACACAAGTATAAGAATACGAATACAAATACACCTATCCTTGGGAAGGATATACATATATAATACATAAGTGTGTCAAGTTAAAATCTATTATTTTAACTAATATTGCAAAATGTAATAAATATAATTTAAGTTAAAATATTTATTATTTTGACAAATAATTATACACTTGGAATAACATTGATGACACAAACTAACGTAACTCAAGACACTAATTAAGACCAAGGTTAAGGCACGACCTACCCGTCTAATGGACCGTAGTACGCATGTAGGTAGTCGTGCATTCTAGAGGAAGCTTTGAGTTACATTGGGTACGAGGAACGCAAAATTGTGAGTTCATGTTCCCCCTTTTCTTTTAACTGTTTTCAGTTTTATAACTTCGGGGGTGAAGTACATGTTACATACTGTTTACAAACAATTACAAATGGTATGATTAGCTAAGGAATGTACTGCTAGATCATGTGAATGGATAGGCGATTGCCTTAAGACCATTAATCCTTATATAAGGACCGAGGGGCATGAGTGATAGATCTATTGGGTGTTGCGAGCCCCACCCATGGGCCTGCGAGTTGGCCGCATGTGGTGACTATGTCGTTCCGTCGGATGGGCCGGTACGAAATACGCTTAAAGGATTGTGTGCTTCCTATACCGTGTCACTTATATTAATGTATTAGCTACACATTAATTGATCTGTTTTCCTTGTTGCTTCATACCAGTTTACAAATACATACATACATACTTACAAATGTTTTCAAGGATACTCGTGCACACATATAAAACACATGAAATCGCTCAACTTTTGTTGATGTTTTCAAACTACATGTATTTCAGGAAATTAAGAATGGATCTGGCAGACGTTGAAGTTACAAGTCGTGTCTTTAATAAAAGGTGTCATCCGAAGTCGAAGGGTTTGGGTTATGTATTTTATCTTGGATAAGATACATGGCTCGAAACCTAGTTTGTTTGTGTCTCTTATGAAGTCCAGTATGGAACTTTAAGCTTTGGTTGTCATGTGATCTAAACTTAAAGTCTTAAGTTAGATGTTAAACAATGACAGTTGTATTATTTTGAATACTATCTATAGATGAACATCTTGCTTTTATCATATAGTTGTTTGTTATGGTTTAATGCAATGATATTAAGCAAGTCACACCAAATCACGCTTCCGCAAAAAGTCAGGGTGTGACAGTTTGGTATCAGAGCTTCGATTGTAGCGAACTAGGATTCTTTCTCGAGTCTAGACTACAATCATTAGGGCTCTCATGAAAATATTTTTACAACATGTTCTCATTGCATACACGAAACGCCCAGATCCAGGGAAACAAACATTTTTACAAAAAAAAGAGGCACATAACACATTTCAAGGTTTATGTTTGTGGTTCAGTCTGAGAGACTGGGTGGTTCAGTCTGGGAGACTGGGTGGTTCAGTCTGGGAGACTGGGTGGTTCAGTCTGAGAGACTGGGTGGTTCAGTCTGGGAGACTGGGTGGTTTAGTCTGGGAGACTAGGTGGTTTAGTCTGGGAGACTGGGAAAGATAGAAAGTTTCATGAAGGATAAATGTGAATACATGATTACATGATTAGTTGTCCTTGCTTGCAATTCATTTGGTGTTAGTGATTACTATAGATATGCATGCTATTATTATGTACCGGCACACATGTCATCTTCTTCAGAGAGCGAGTTGTCCAACGTTGACGACCCTATGGCCACCGTCACAGATAATGAGATTGAACCCGCGCAAGAAATACATACGTCAGATACTGAGAGTGATCCTGACATGCGGTCCGAGGATGAGGACGACTTCCATTCGCGCTACCAGAATTTGGTGATGATTAACCCTTGCTGATGGCTTCCCTGACGAGGATCCTTTTGTCATTCTTGTTTCAGTCCATAACCACCTCATCACTGGTCATTCCGATGATGAGACTATCATGGCTCCGATCCTCGATGTCATACCTCTCGTGGTCATTCCTCCCAAGGATCGGCCTTTCGATGATTAGTTTGATGATGACGTTGATTTGTTTGGTGATGGACCTCCTGATGACGCCCACGGTGATGGAAAGTTAGACGAGAACGTCGTTACTATTCCACTTCTTGAGATCCCTGTTATTGAGTTATCCTCTGATTCTAGTTTGCACTCTGTTTTAGACTCCTTTGAGTCTGTGACCCTTTCAGCTTTACAGACGGCCGGATTGCAGCTTTTGCTACTGACTCAGACGATGACACCGCTATGACTCCTGCACTATCACCTTCCCGAGATCCCACACCTCCCCACGACCCAAAGCCTGCTCCTGAGCTTTCTTCTGTTCCTTTATGGGTCAGCATGATGTTGCGCCTATGGATCTTGAGCCGATTCCTGATCCTGACCATGTTTCTTTTGGTTTACCAGACATTGCACCCCTTATACCTGATCCAGTTCCTGCACCTGATGATTCTCTTTTTGTTGAGCTATTTATTCCCCCGCCTGCACCCGCTGATGTTGCTCCTTTTCCCCTATGGAGACCGACGTCCATTGCACCGACATGCCTATCGTTTTCTTTCAGGACATACCCGAACCCCGCCCAGGGGAAGGTACTCCTTGTCAGCACCCGCGCAATGATCCCTTTGCTTCAGCAGCTTCTCCATAGATCCCTCAGGCTGCACCATTTGCTCCTTTCATTTCTTCACCGCTGGACGTGCCTTTTCGATGGTTCCTACCATACACTATGCTGATTTCAGACCCCTACCATCCTTCACATTATGGAGGCTACACACGGGATGAGTTGCTCCTGTCACATCAGCTACAGTTTGAGGTTTTGAGTCGTAGAGTTTTGGAGCTTGAGCTGACACCATGTCCTCCACCCTGTCTATGCCAGTATACCTTGATCCTCCACATTCATCACTGTCTCCTTTTGCACTCTCACCTGCTGCTATTACACCTTTCTCAGGTTCTGATGCTCGTTTCTTTACTATCGAGCAGCAGATCAGTTAATTACTTTGACGTGTATACAAGCTCGAGGAGGAGCTCGCATATGTTAGCAGTTTGCTTTTCTTCCCTCCTCCACCTCAGTCACCATTATAGTTGGTTTCTAGTTTTATGCGGATTGCATTACTTTTAGGTAAAGACACTTCTAATGAGCCGAGATTGTGGAGACTTTTGAAGACCACTTTTGACCACGTGATTTTGGTACACTGATAGACTTATTGGACAAGGGTAGGGTGACCCTGTGTTCCTTTTGATGTGACACACTTTGTAGGCAATATGATTGTGGTCGGTAAATAATGAAATCTCAGTCGTCGTGTTCTCACTAAACACGTTGTTGAACTACAAGTTTGTGCTATAATTGTGATGTTATATGATTGATTGTTATAACGATTGCTTATATATGTATGTAAATACACCTCCTAGGTCTTATTCGTTAAGTAGATGCTTATGTGCCCGCATCCTTAATAAGACCTGACCTAACTGATCTTCTTCTTAGAAGATGTCGATTCAAAGGAACACCGATAGCAACAACCCTCTGCCGATGACAGAGGCGGAATTACAGGAGCGCATCTCACAGGCCATCGCACAACACGAGGCCCTTCGCTCCGAACGCAGCGGAGGTACCTCAGGGAATAACCCACCCAACGGTAATGTTTAGTCACTTAAGACACATTACAAAACGTTTGGACATTTCCAAAGGTGCTTTGCTAATTCCTTATGTGAATGATGTTGCTTATGTCGCAGGCTACACCTACAAGCAGTTCTTGGGCTGCAACCCCAGGATTTTGACGGCACTGGGGGTGCCGAGCTTTTGTGCATTAGGTCGAGAAGACGGATTCTGTTTTGCGATTGAGAAATTGTACTCCAAAGAAACAAGTCACGTACGTATCTGGGCTGTTTCTAGATGGGGCCCTGTCATGGTGGAACCTTCAAGTTCAGACGTTGGGTGAGGCTGCTGCGTATGCTTTGACATGGGACGAACTGAAAGAGTTGATGCATTAGAAGTATTGTTCGAGAGCAGAAATCCAGAAGCTAGAAACTGAGTTCTGGAACTTGAAGATGGTAGGTTCGAAGATAGCTGAGTATGTGCAGAGATTCCATGATTTGTCTCGTGTTGTTCCCTACATGGTAGAACCAGAGTTTAAGATGATCGAACGCTTTATCTGGGGATTGGCACCTCAGATTCTGAGCATGGTGACAACATCGAAGCCTCCAATAATTACCGAAGCTATTGATTTAAGTGTGACGCTCACTGAGGAAGCGGTTAGACTAGGATAATTTTCAATCTCTGAAGAGAAGAAGGAGACTCCTGTGGAGCCATCTGGAGATAATAAGAGAAAGTTCGCAAACTTTAAGAAGGGTACCCGGGTGAATAACAACAACAAGGCCAAAAAGGGAAAAGAGTACATGGGTAAAATACCTAAGTGCGACAATTGTCGACGACATCATACCGGGCGATGTAAAAATGGAAAGTGTGATAACTGTGGCAAAGTGGGGCACTGCAAGGAGACGTGTTGGCATGGAACGGGACATGGAAAGGGAGGTCCGGGGTGTTTTAACTGCGACGACGTGGGGCACTTTAGGAAAGATTGCCTAAGGGAGATTAACCAAGACCGTGGAAGAGCGTTCAACATTGGAGCTCGTGAAGCATGCCAAGGTCCGAACGAAGTCACAGGTACGTTCCCTGCTAATCAACACTTTGCATCTATGCTATTCGATACTAGTACCGACTATAGCTTCATATCTCTAGAGTTTAAGAATATACTTGGTTCAATAGCTAGTAAGTTAGATATCCGGTACTCGATAGAACTAGCTAGTGGGGAAGCTTCGACGTAGTAGTTGGAATGAATTAGTTGTCGAGCAATCAAGCGGAGATTGTTATCCGCATCCCGATGGCGAATGAAGAGACGATTGTGATTCGTGAGGAGAAGCAGGATACGCCCCTACAGATTATCAATTGTTTGAAGGCACGGGAGTTTTTGCGTAAAAGGTGTATTGCCTTCTTAGCTCATGTTCATGGACAAAGAGGCCAAAGAACCGAAGCACAAAGATATCCCTATGGTAAGGGAATATCCTGAAGTCTCCCCGAAGACTTGCCAGGATTATCTCCTCAACAATAAGTCGAGTTCCACATTGACATGGTTCCAGACGCTGCGCCTGTAGCCAAAGCACCTTATCGACTTACGCCTTCAGAGATGCAAGAGTTGTCAACACAGCTTCAGGAACAGTTAGATAAGGGATTTATAAGACCAAGCTTCTCGCTTTAGGGAGCTCCAGTGTTGCAAGTCGAAAAGAAGGGTGGTAACTTTCGCATGAGTATCGACTACCAAGACCTGGACAAGTCAACCATCAAGAACCGGAATACCATGCCGAGGATTAACGATTTATTTAACGAACTGCAAGGATCCAACTACTATTCTAAGATTGAACGTTAATCGAGTATCATTAGCTGTGAATTTAGGAAGAAAGTATACCAAGGTACAGTGAGTCAACAAGTTGTTTTAAACATATGCTAATACTGTGTTTCATACACGATACACAAAATAGATGCACATAGAGTACAGAACTTTGAGGGTTTAGGAATCATGCACTCAAGACCTTCGGGAACTTATGTCGAGATCCGTTAAAAGGTCACCACGTAAGAACCGCGTCTATTAACACGGGCAAACACTATTACTCTATCATGCAAGCTTTTTTAGTTAACCAAACGAATAAAGTACTCGAATTTCTTTTATTGAAATTCCCATTGCTGCATCTAATGAGTAGATCTTCCCATTCCTACTCCTCTTAATGGTAGTTGCGTCATGTCAATTTTCTTCACTAGAGCAAACACTCATTTGCTTCGATACTTGATCATTTCTTCATTTTAGCAAATAATCATTGTTTCATTTCTTGGAAGGTCATATGTTACGCAT
Source organism: Helianthus tuberosus (assembly GCA_030545235.1). Lineage (NCBI taxonomy): Eukaryota > Viridiplantae > Streptophyta > Magnoliopsida > Asterales > Asteraceae > Helianthus > Helianthus tuberosus. The sequence goes on along the minus strand of CM060351.1, from coordinate 170,102,354 downwards.
GCACCATTTGTTATGCATGTGGTTTCGTTTCGAATAGACGCTACATCAAAGTTCAAATATTATTTGCTAAAGCTAATTCTTGATTTGTGATTCGGATGACCTACATTATTGTAATTGTTGGCTCCTTTGCTATCAAGTCAACACACTTTCTTGAAACTTCTTTTCTTTTAAGTTACATTCATGGTTTATCTTTGTAACCATGCTGAAATTCCATTGTTAATACCTACGTTTATTGTCAGACTTCGCTAAAACCAAGTCCAATTGCTGGAACTTGTCCATTTCGCATCTTCAATTCAAGACACCATATGATGTACTGAGAGCTTCATATTCAAATTCATTTTCGTAAGCGTTTCATTTGTTTCGAGTCGCAGTAGACTTGTTTGGTCTACGGCTCTATTAAATCGTCTGTTGATTCCGACACCTTGAGGTGATGTTTTCACTAAATTGAAGCTTGCGCTAATCACATATACACATCTCATACACGAATTTAATTGTTTATTTATTGACTTGCTCTAAATCCGTTTTGTTTTATCACGATTACAACAGTCTTAACACAATCGTGTGTTAAGACGATGGTACATAAATTCATTTTATATCCCAGTGTACCTCCTAACGGTCCTTTCATTATCGATCGAATACCTTACAGTATTTATTACTTTTTCATCTTCGATCAGAAACGATAGTTCTTTGGTGTTCTATATTCAGTTGAAAAATCCTACGATGCCGTTTGGAATCAAATTTCCAGGATTGCTTTATTACACTTTCATTTGATTTCAAACACGGTGAACTTGTTCGGTCACCACTATTATTGAATTATGTCATTACGACACCTTGTGGTGTCGGTGTAAACTTGTAGCTTGTGCTAATCATGGTCAACCGTTTCACACGAAACTACACATACTTTTGTTTGACTTGTCATCTAAACATTCTTAATGCAACTACGAATTAAGACAATGATACACCAGATTCGATTGAATTTCATTTCAGCGTATTCTCGCAATTCAATAATGTCAACACACTAATTTTATTCATTATTGCTCAAAAGTTGACAAATCATTTTCATATCACTATTACATTTGAGCTTGCTGATTTTGAGTTCATCCAGCGGATGTCATTGTTCCTAGAACCCATTTGCTTATTGAAAACAATCATTTGGAATTCCATCGGTCAAAACTCCTTGGATTCACCTGATTCGATTAAGTTTTGATTCGGTTTCGTGATTATCTACCTCAGTAAGCCCTAAGGAGTTGAGGTAGTATAAATTTCGAGGACGAAATTTTCTTAACAGGGGGAGAATGTGACAACTGTCAAATTTGCATGCATCCGTACAATTATTAGACAATGATTAATGCTTAATGACTGTGCTGATCCACAATTTATGACGTGAATTGCTTTCTGATTACTTTTGTTATACATACATGTGCATCCTATATTACAAATGACAGAACATTATTGCATGCAAACCGTATTGATTCAAATGATTCACGAATCAAAGATGGCACAGTTATCAGACAAGTCAGAGAAATACTACGGAGTTCAGTACATAGACAGACATGGTATTGAGATACAGAATGGGCCAGAAACCAAGAGTTACACTATTATAGTGTGTAGGAAAGTAAGTATCATAAAACTGCCTTCCAAGTGATAGTTTAAGTGCCGGAAAAATTTATGTTTTATTGTCCAAAGTAACTTACAAAGTGTCAGGAATTGAAACTGCCATAAAAGGTGCTTCATACCTCGTGAAACTGCGCAATTCCGCACTTTAACGAACCGTAACGAACCGAACAACCGGACAATAACCGGGACATCAAAATTTGTCTAGAAGTAATGTTTTTTATGATGTTAAGCTAGTATTGGTGGTAGAACACCTTAAAAATCATAAAAACACCTAAACACACTTAAACATACTTAAACCTTCTAGTTTGCACTTTAAACCCCTAACTTACAAAAATTAACATTTTACACCCCCCCCCCCTTCACCAAATCTGGCCCCTATGGGCCCCACTTACCTTTTATTATTTTTTTACCTCTTGTCCCCTTAATCTTATGCAAAAATATTAATAAAGATTACTATGTTGGAAACTCCTTTTATAAGAACCTTATGGTAGTAACTATTGTCCATTATCACAAAAATTCTCCATCTTCTTCCTCCTCTTTCTCTTTGGTCTTGGCTCAAACACCTCCACATACAACCATCATTTCCACATCATTACAAGGCAATCCAAGGTGATCTAGAGGTGTATGGAGGCCTTTTAAGAAGGTGTATGGGGCTAGAACTTGAAGGACCACCTTGTGAAGCTTTTAACCTCTCATTTTCTTCCTTGTTCATCATCTTCATCTTTGTGCCACTTCCCTAGCCATTAGAGCTAGTAGTAAGCTTCTTGATCACTAATTTAAGTCATGTTTATGTTATGTATAAAGTTTCACCATCTAAACAACTTAACTTCTAATGTTAAAAATGAAAAGATCCAACATATTCATGAAGAAAATAAGTGATTACATGGATTTCTGGTGTATGTAATGATGTTGTTGGTGTTATATCTTGTGTTTATGATTAGATCATGTATGTTAAAGCTTGGATCTACCAAGTTTAATCATGGATCTTGAAGGATCCATGGTTAAACTTGAAGAAGAACATATGAAGCATAATGTGAACTTGAAATATGAATTTTATGCATAAACTTGTAATCTTGAAGTAATAAAGTGTGTGTAGAACAAATTATTGAAACTAAAATTGATGGAAAGTTTGCTAAAAATTTAACATAAAGCTTGTTTTTGAAAGATCTAAAGATATTAAGCATGGATCTTGAAAGATCCATGGTTAAACATGATGTTAAAAATTATGATCTTTCTAATAAACATAAAAGTGGTTTTAGAACATGATTTACAAACTTTAAAGACCATTAAACTCATGGAAGAGTTGGTTAGTAAAATAAAGTTTCATAAAAGTCTGTTAAAATACTCAAGAACACTTATTTTTTGAAAGATCATCTTATGTAAAGTGTAGATCTAGAAGACTACACATTTTTAACAAGAGTCAAGTTCACCATGATGTTCATATGGAAAAATTAGCGTATGTTGTTAATGATTGTTGTTGGAAAATTGTTTTGATGTTGAAAAGAAAATAAACACATATTTTGAAAACATGGGAACCTCCGTTTTTAGGGGAAACTATGGAAAAAAATTTCTAAAAATTAAACACTTAGAAAAATATTTCTAAACAAATATTTACAAGTATATTTTCAAACCATGGATTTTTCACAAAAAGTTTGCCATAAATTTTGTTACAAAAATTATAAATATTGGAGATTGGTTTTTATAAATAAAAATGACTAAATATGTATTTAGGAAAATATATATTTAGAAGTCACCATGTGTGTGATTATTTGTATATTATGTGTATTAGAGATATTATTTTAGGAGTTGAAATAATATAACTCACCAAAATACCAAGAAGTTACAATCCAAAATATTACCAAAATTCCAAGAGAATAAACATATGAGTTATACCTAAAATATTGGACAAATCGAACAAAGGAATATAACTCACAAAATATTTCGGAAAATTATTTACAAGTATATTTTGGTAATTGATGTTTTGGACACCAATAGAATGAAAATGGGATTTTCATAATTACTACAAAATATATCATATTTTTGACAAAAATGAAATGTATTATTTTTGAGTAAGTAAAAATATATGTTTTTCTTGGAATTATTAGAATATATATTATTTTTGGAAGAAAATATATATTTTCTCAAACAAACATGAAATACATTATTTTTGGAAGAAAATATATTCTCTTAAATAAACTTTGAATATATTATTATTTGGACGAAAAATGGATTTATATATCTTCTAAGTTAGACTTGGATATATATTAGTTTTAAGACTTGTATGAGGTTTATAAATATTTTTGCCAGGGGAAAAATTATATATAAGAGTAAACTTCCGTTTTGCTCCCTGTGGTTTGGTCATTTTAACGGTTTTGCTCTAATAGTTTAAAAATAGCCATTTTAATCCCTGATTTTTCTAACTTATCTTCATTTTGCTCCCAGCCTCAAACTCCATTAGGGAGGAAACTGGCGACAAACTCGAAAGATTAGGGAGCAAACTGGCGACAAACTCGAAAGATCAGGGAGGAAAATGGCTATTTTTAAACTATTGGAGCAAAACCGTTAAAATTACCAAACCACAGGGAGCAAACGGAAGTTTACTCTATATATAATTTTTCTAAGTAATACTTCTTAAAGTATATATTTTGGAAGTATATATTGGTGTATTTTTATTAAAGATATTATTCCAGAAAGGTTAATACAAAAATTAAGGATAAGGATACTTAATAAACACAATAAAAATGTGTATTCTCGTAGGTATAAAAACACTCCGGAATACGACACCGATACATGGAAAAAATACACAAGTATAAGAATACAAATACACATATCCTTGGGAAGGATATACATATACAATACATAAGTGTGTCAAGTTAAAATCTATTATTTTAACTAATATTCCAAAATGTAATTAATATAATTTAAGTTAAAATATTTATTATTTTGACAAATAATTATATACTTGGAATAACATTGATGACACAAACTAACGTAACTCAAGACACTAATTAAGACCAAGGTAAAGGCACGACCTACCCGTCTAATGGACCGTAGTACGCATGTAGGTAGTCGTGCGTTCTAGAGGAAGCTTTGAGTTACATTATAACACCTCTCAAAATCATGCCCAATGTAATAAAGACACGTGTCAGAGACTTAGACGTGTGATGAATTAATCTGGAGGGACTACAATTGTCAAACAATGTAAATATGTAAGTAAAAGGATCAAATGTGTCATCATGCCAAGCTCGTGCCTCTGAATGACCTCATAAGATGTTCGTATTCTTTGATGAATAAAATTGTCAGACATAGAAAGCCGCTCGTGCTTAAATTAAGAATTTTACAAAGCACAGGGGTTAAAAGTGTCAACATGTTAAAAATTACCTCTGAGTGACCTTTTAACGATCCCGAAAGGATTGTAATAATTGTATATTTTGCTCTCAAGAATATTGGATAATAATTTTATGGAGTTTCGATAAAAGCAAGACTTTTCGGTTGATCTTACATCTAACCGGGAGCTTAACGGAGTTAATATGTGACCCAGGTCCCTTAATAGTTAACTATGGGGGTCATAAGTGCAATAAATGGAAGTTATTTAAACTTAAAATGGACCAGGGACTGAAATTGAAAAGTTTGCAAACTGTTTACCGGATTCTCCCATTGTCGCGGGCCGCGTAGACCCTCTTCAATTCTTACGCGGGCCGCGTAAGAGTGCCAGTGACAGAAAAAAAGGGCAGCGGCATGTTGCAGCGCTTACACCGCCATTGCATGAAATCTGAGCGATATCAGGGGCTTGTACATGGTTTTTACTGCCCTAGGGACACCTGTGAACATCTGGTAACAACATAGGGACAAATGGATTGATCTTGGAGCATCTAATTTCCTATATAAAGGACTTGTAGTTCTTGAATTCATTTTCACATTTGAAGTTTACTCTCTAACTCACTTCTCTAGAGCCTCCTGGACTTCTAAGAAGTTTTCTCTAGTTCAATCTTTGTGCTAAGGACTATTGTAAGTGTACTTAGCCTCTGTAATTAAGTTTTCATTAGTGTAATGACCGAAAGTGGCACCTTCAAATTATCACATTATGTGTTGGTAATTACGTAGGTGTTAAACCCTTAAAATGGCACCTTCAAATTATCACATTATCTCAGTCAATTGTCGGGTCAAACTTATTAATAAAAAGTCAAACGGGTCAGTTTTTACAAATTAATTCATAACTAATAATGCAGAGGTTATGTAACATGTTTTAACACTAAAATAACTTGGTAAATAATATAAGAACATGTTTAGGCATGTTCAACCCGACAATTCTAAGTTTAGGCTCGGTTCGCAACTGAAAGTCGCAAAAGCAGACTTTTGCTTTGACTTTCAGTTCTGACCCGATTTAGCTTAGTTTAGATATGCCTTAGGGTTCCCTTAGGACCATATTACATGTTAGTATAACCCTATGAGATTATACTATATGGTTCCTTTGAAATCTGAATTATTTGCATGTTTCCGTTAAATGCTTAAAAGTTGACCAATATGCCCTTTTATCATTAAAACGAGATTTTTGAAAATGTGAGAGGGCAAAAACCTTTATTACTGATTTATAAGTGTGTCCTAAAAATTTGACATCAGTTCATAGTCTAAAATAGAAGTTATGCGCGATATCGTAAAATGAAAGCTTTTTATTAATTAAATGGTATTTTTAGTATAAATCATATTTAAACCCAAATTTTGGCACCAAACTTGCCACCTACTATTAAGCTATAATATTTAAGGATTTTTGGAAATTTTTGTTAAATTTTAAACTAATCATAACATATAGTTCTTGCATAGGCTCGGCAATTGATGAAAATGCCCATTTCGTTAATAAAATGAGTTTTACACATCCTTTACATGTCAACCCTTTTCTACTGATTTTATACATTAAATAAATTATTTTAAACAGTAGAGGCTGATCAAAATCTCAGATTCCCTTCAACAACCCGAATATCGTCAAATACCGACTCTTATGCGATTTTAGCGCACAATATGGTTTAAAACTATATTTAACACCTAAGACTTATTACCTACTGATATTATAAGAAAATTTTTATACTTTAATAGTAAGTAAAAGTTTTGAACTCAGATTTCCAAATTGACCCTTATAGCATATGTGAAATGACCAAAATGCCCATACGGTGCATAGTTTGGCCATAAATGATAAAATTCACACATATATGATATCTTACTGATGTAACTTATTAAAATAAATATTTTTACTGATTTTTTTTATACCAGAACCTCAGATTACCATTTAACCTCTTTTATGAACTTTAAAATGACCAAAATACCCCTACGGGGGATAAATTGTTTTTAAATTCGTTTTGGGCATAATGGAAGATATCCTACTGATATCATGGCTTATTTAAAGCATATTAACTTGTGGAACCTGTACATGATTCATTTGGTTACCCGTTATTAATAATCGCATTCGGTACGGTTTATGTAACTAGTTTGCATAAATTAACCGAAACGGGTTAAACCTTATCATTTTTACTTCAAAATCCAGAATGTGTTTAGTTTACCCATTTTATACAAGTCTTCATACTTGTCGAATCTAAATCATATTCGAATCCGGTCTTCGCTTAATCTGGTGTTTTGAACCGTAAACCTTTCATTAAAACTAACCGGTCTAAGTTAAGACTTAAATAAGACCCGTTAGGAATGTAATAGGTTATTAAAACCTTCATTCCAGATTAGGAGCCCAGTAAAAGCTATTTGTGCTTGCTGATTGATATACGGCTGAGAATAAAATTATATTTTAAGCTCAGGTAAATACTTTTAACTTATTTTCCCTTACACGGGCTTGGGATACGGTAAATTATTACCACTTGGTCGGGTATTGAATCTTTAATCAATTTATGGTTAAATCATTGAGATAACCCATTTTAATCTGTTTTGTTTGAGGCAATGCCTTTGGGGGGTTAATAACCGTGTCCTGGATATCCTCGGCTCATTCATTAGGAATGGCCACGACTTAAGCACGGGGTGTAGGCATACACCTGACAGTTGCGTATGTAAAAGATATAACCACTCGTTAAGGATAACTCGTCGTGGGATTATATTAGTGGTGTGTCTATTAATCTTAAACCCGGTACTTCTGACCCGGGCTACTGAATGGACGACAAACATATAAATCTGTATACAAGATTATTTTTAAATAATTATCCCAAGTTATAAAAGATTTTATGCTTTGTGCATCCAAACCAATTTTATAAATACTTTTCAAAAAGAGTCAGTTAATTGTATTTACCAGTGCAAACTGACGTATTTTTCAAAAGATTAAGTGCAGGTATTACGCGTAATGGGCTGGCTACTCCTAGTATCAAATAAAGAGTCTTGCAAGCTTTTGATGCTTAAATCTGTTGAACAATATTTCTTTTGTTTTGATCCGCCTGTGCATCCACTTACAATCCGTTGTGTAATATTTTATTATACTTTCGAATCGGTTTGTATAAATTACTTTTAGACTTCCGCTGTGCATTAAATTGTGATTAATTAACAATGATGATATCAACTACGTCACGATACTCCCCACCGGGCCCACCGGTAATACGTGGAAATATCTGGGTGTGACAGGATGGTATCAGAGCCAACATTGAGTGAATAAAAACACTAGCCTTTTGTGTTTAATCTCAATGACACAGTTTGCACATTCCTTGACTTCCGAGTCTAGGCAAATGACTTAGGACTAATCCTAATCTTATTGTTTTCCTTTTTATTGGTTTCTTTTGTTTGTTTTGACAGGAACAAAGACAATGCCGCCACGAGTTAGAGGTAGAGGTGGTAGAGGAAAAGCCCCAGTAATGATGAGGAATGACCACGAGGCCGGGCCATCACACCGGCGTACACCTTCGGTAACTTTTAGCTCTAGTCCCCAGGAGGATTGGAGGACTTACCTGGAGCCAGCGAGATGCTCACTCCCCCTCAGTTCCTCCCCGTCTTATCATCACTCATTTGGACCTCATCATGACGAGGAGCATAGTGATTCGCACCATTCTTTCATACCGTTGCAGCGGTCGAGTTCACATCGGGCCTTCCAGGACCCGACCCCATACTTTCAAAGCAGGTTCAATCCAATGAACCAGGTTCAAGAACCAGAGGGTCCAAACCCTCTAGGGCCAGCTGATCACTATCCTGAGATGCAAGATATGGAGATGGATGATGACCCTGATCCTGAGATGCCACCAACTGGGATGCCCACGCATCCCATCGAGATTTCTGAAGGATCATCTTTTCATGGTTCACCATACAGGGGCCCAGACAGTTTTGCTGAAAGATGGGCCACATACAACTGGGAGTTCACTCCCCCTTTCAACCCACCTCCACAATAGCAACAGGATCCCTCTGAGGATTCGCGTTTCAGGCGGTCACGCCACCGCCACCACCACCACCAGAACAGCAAGCGCCTCCAGAACCACCGAGGCGAAGAAGATCAGGTGCACGGATGTCCGTGCAAAGGGGTTTCCACTTCAGCACCCCCCAACACTCAAGCAACAGCCACTACCCGCGGTTGTACGAAGACCCGCAAATGGGTGGGCCTTCGAACCCATTTTCTGAAGTTGACTCTGCGCAAGTTGAACCAGCACCACAAATGGGTTATGATAACCCGATTCCTTCTTACGCCGGTGTAGCGGCGTATAACCCTTTTGAACGGCTAGGTTATTCTGGCTACAACTACTACAATGTCCCTGCCGTCGACCCGTACCTTGAAGTGGCAATATACAATGCTCTCCACCCTGAAGGACCCTTCGCAGCATACCAAACTGGATACCCAACATATGGGTATCAATACCCACCACCTCTTCAACCTCCGCAGCCGCAGCCGCCGCTACCACAGATCCAACAACCGCAGCAGCAGGAAATCCTTCAGAGGTTGAACCAGGTGGAACAAGAGGTACATGAGGAGTGTAGAAGCCACCAGGGTCTACTTGAGGGTTTGGCAGACTTAATAAAGGGGAAGAAGAAGAGGGATTATTGAAAATCCTTATTTATTTGTTTTGTATTTTTTTTAAATTTCAATCAAGTCCCTGCGTGGACATTTTTATTTATGTAATAGGTCCCTGCGAGGACTAGTATTTCTTATTTTAGTCCGTGTGGACAATGTTATTTCTTTAAAAGTCCCGTGTAGGGCAATTATGTACTTCTTTTTATTGGAATTTTTATTTAAATTTCATTCGTCATCATATATATGAATATATATTATATGAAATAAATCAAAATATCATTCCTTTTTGTGATTAATCTGCCAATATATATTGAAAGAAAATCTTGAAGGTATAACCTAGCCTATATGTCATTCTAGGCATGGCCCTGATGGTAAAACCTTTTTAGGATTCAAATCCCTGTTAACATCTGAAAACATGTTAGCACTCCTGGCAAAATGTGGTTCGATAAAATCACACTAGTCATCCTTGTATTGGATTTTTCCAATTTCTTATTCTTACCTAAATTTAATTATCCATTAGTGATAAAGTGTCTGCGGGCCATGTTCATTGTCCAATGAGACAAAAGACAGTTGCAGTCTACGACTCCCGGTCAAGAAAAGGTAATGAACTATGTCCAAACCTTAATGCCTCGATCTTATAAAATCATGGCTATTAAATTTTAAAATTTTCCTTGTGACTAGGCCTTTTGTGTCACTTTAATATCCTTAGTGATTTATAACTAGGGATAAATTATAATGAAAATGACTAACAAAATAACCAATATGGTTTGTAATTACCATGGTTAATGAATTGTCAAAATGACAATTCCATAATAAGATTTCTGAATGAATTATTGTCACCATTTCTATTGTAGCAATCAAGCTACATGGCTGAATCAGATGAGGTTAACAGTCATCCAAGGGAGAGAAATGACACCTACAAGCGTTAATAGATAATGCTGTTACTCGAGCCCTTGACAGACATTTTAAAGAATCAAGCGGTACTCGCACCAGGACTCAGTCTGTACCTCATACAAAGCCACCTTCCAAGACTCATACATCCCACAAAGACGATTTTCATCACTCATCAAACCAAAGGAGTATCCCGTCTAAGAAGATTGTGCTCAATCAAGAGCCACGTGTCAAGACCTGTTCTTATAAATATTTCGTCTCCTGCAAGCCCATGGACATCATAGGGGAGAAAGGAGCCATTGATTGTATGACTTGGCTCGATGATATGGATACAATGGTTGATATTAGTGGTTGTGCAGAATAGGAAATTGTGAAGTTTGTTTCACAATCTTTTAAAGGTGAAGCTTTAGCTTGGTGGAGGTCCCTAATCCAAGCTATAGGAAAGATTCCGTTGTATAATTTGTCTTAGGATCAGTTTGTTGCGTTGATCAGGTAGAATTTCTGTCCTCAGCATGAGGTGGAAAGGATTGAAACCGAATTCTTGACCTTGGTCATGAAGAACTTGGACTGTCTGGCATACTGTGATAACTGTGTTATGTAATCGATGTACGATGTAAAACAATGATGATTATTAATAAAACAATGTGCTTTGGTGTTATTATATGTGTTTTGGTGTTATTATATGTGTAATTGTGTTTAGTGATTTTACAATTTGATTCGATTCCAATTTCAAGCTCTAAATCGCTTTCTGGAAGGTTATACGTAAACTAGTGCTTAAACGCAGTCAGTATAATGCGACAAACAGTCCATAATAGTGACATAGGCTTAACATACCTTAAATAACCTCCACATAACTTAGAAATAAGTTTTTAATGGTTTGGTGTGTCGAAATCAACTTTGTTCGATCGCAGGGACTATTTGTGTCAAACTGCGAAACTATGCCGATTTGTATAGTAACGAACATTCCGAAACTTGATCATAAGTTAAACATACCCTAAATAACCTTTACATAGCTTATAAATAGGCTTTGAGGGGTTCAGTATGCTAAAATAAACTTTATGCTCATTCAGGGACTAAAAGCGTCAAAAAGTGCATAAGTTTGCATTTTCGCGCATAACTTACGTTCTGAATACATCCAGACATCCAAAAATTTATGTAAGCATTAAAATATTTTATTTTAGTGTTTGGCATGATAAAATTCCATTCGTCGCTTAATTTGGATCGTTTTTGCGTTCGTTACGACTTCCGTCATAATTAAGCGAATAACGTAACCGTACGACCAAACGAACCGAAATCCGAGATGTTTTTGAGCATATTTTAAGTTCCCTATAATTTAACTTTATTTTAGATCATTGAAATGGGGTTAACGGGGCTTAAAAGTGCTAAAAATCAAGTTTTACAAGTGGAGGGACCATTTTTGAAATTTCTGGCAGATTCAATGAACCTAGTCCATTTTGAAGTGTTGTTGGTTTAACCCATGGTTTTGCAAAACCATTGGCTGGTATTCAATGAACATAGTCCATATTAGGGGCTCCCTTGATTTTAGAAAACCATGGGCACACATGTAAGGTCCAGATCAAAGCTCAGTTTTCGAGGAACGAACTTAACGGTTCTAGAAATCCTATATATACCCCATCCATTTCACTTCAAAACCCACAATTTGAAATCTAATTTATGCTCTCTAAGTGGAAGTATATGCTTCCTACCTGAGAGAAAATCAGAATCAAATCTTGCGGGGACCTTCTTTAAGTGTTCTTTCGTTCTTTTCATTCGTTTTAGCGTTAAAGTCAAACTGCGTTTGACTTTCTGCATTGACCAGTTTATGGTCAATGTGAAGTTCGTTTGAACTTCATAACGTGAGTGTAATCACGATGGATATAGCCCCTAGTGACTATACCTACTGATTACCGCGTTATCTAGGCTCAGTGACGAGTCGAAGTTTCGGCCAAAATGCGCATTTACGCGTATTTTGTAACCAAACTACTCTAGGATATCAAAACCGTTTGTTTTGATATAAAAACTTGTTTCTTAACTTAGTTAAGCATGTTTTAACATGCCTAGCTCCTCACTTTTAGTTTTGTGCTTGTCTAGGGCCGTAAAGGTAAGCGATCTAAACAATCGCTTATACTTTCGAACCCGACCCGTTTGGGCGATCATTAGGATCCGACCAAACACATTAGGTGACCATAGTGTATAGGGAATAACCTTCCAAGGTTATACCTTATGGTCGCTTCGTTTAAGTAGTTTTATGATAGGTAGTTTATATGCCTTAGGTAAATTACCAAAAATGCCCTTTTACGCCAAAATTCATTTTAAGCATATGTAACATAACCTTTGGTATCTAAACTGATTAGACAACAATATTAAACATGTTGAGGCATATCTTACTTATCATAGGACTAGTTAGGCGTTCCAAACGTGTTTCACGCGAACGACGCGTTAAAGTAGCATAAGCTACCTTAATGGGTCGCGATGGGTCGAAAGCACTTAGATTAGGTTCTGATTTAGGATGTAGGCTTTGTTAAACCATATCACATGAGTTCCAACACTCATTTGGGTTGCAAGACCTCATTCTGTCCGATCTTCCGATTTAGGCGTCTATTGTTTGACTAGTGGTTCGATTACTAGGTGCTGCTTGATTTCTTTGGTTTACTCGAGTTTGTTGAAGTACTATTGATTGAGGATACCTTGCACTACATGTGAGTACATAGTTCCCCTATTTTACAACTTTCAATTGTTTTGGGGTGATTCATATGTACAAAATGTTTTCAAGGTTTAAACGATGATTTCAAAAACGAATAGAACAATTTATACTAAACTAATAACGATTTCAATAATGTGAACGAACTTGTTGGTTGTAGTTACATAACGAATGACATTCATTAGCATTGATCAAGCCGACCAGTATTAGGTTATGGTACCATAGGATCCGACGAATCCCGTTATCCTACTGCACCCATGGTTATGTGTGGGTTATGTGGGTAACGACTGAACCTGATGATTGTTAACTTACCCTTTGGAGGTTTGTTAATGCAAGAACGAGTTGAACGATGAACGAGTCACAAAGGTTTGAATGTTATTAACGAGACGACCATATATACGTTATCACAATTAAAACGAGGACGATTTAAACGAGTAAACGATTTGGAAACGATTTGGAAACGATGTTAAACGATATGGGTAAACGATTAGTTTTTGGCTAGTGTTTAGATAATGGGACGGGTGTAATATGGTGAAAACATGGTAGATACGCCGCTGGTACTTCTTATATATAAGCGTTTTCAACATATTACATACCGTGGCATTATTTAGTTCACTTGGGTAAACGATATTGAAACGATGTCACTCAACGATGTTTTCGAAATAATATACGAGTTTTATTAACGAGTTTATACGAGATGTTTTACAAGATGATTTTCTAAAACAAAAAGCTTTTTGGTTAAGAAATCATGGCTACGAGATTTTATAAATTATAACCATCTTGATTTGAGTTGGTTAATCATGTTGCAATATTATACACTTTTTAAAAACAAGGTTTTCGAGGTATTGCAATATATGTAAACAAGCCATGATTCCGATACCCTTATAAAACCTATGTACTCGCCAGCATTTCTTTGCTGACTTTGTTTTTTACATATGTTTCAGGTGTTGTTGCTTGATTGACGTTCTTGGATGCATGCGTCACATTGGATCTGGACGAGTCCTTAGTGACATAAAACAATGATAGTCGATATAAAACTTGTTTGTTATGTGTTAAGACAATGTTATTGTTTAATATTATCAATAAAACGAAACACTTTTTGTATCCGTGGTTATGAAACGATAATTCTGTTACAACACTCCCCGACGTTTCCGCCACGTTTTGTTGTTTTACGTGGTCGGGGTGTGACACATACCTTATAAGTTTCAACACCATGTCCCGATTGGTTCCTTACTTGGTCACACCGGAACCGAAGCGCATAGCTCGTTTTATTGGAGGTCTAGCTCCTGAAATCAAGGCAAATGTGAAAGCATCTAGACCTACCACCTTTAGGTCAGTGGTTGATCTGTCTTTATCTCTTACTCTCGATCCAGTTAGGCAGTGATCGCTTAAAAATTCTGATGAAGGAAAGAGGAAACGTGAGGATGGGAACCAGCAGTCGGGTGAGAAATCCAAATGCAAGACCTGCCAAAAGCACCATTTTGGGAAGTGCATGTTCGAAACAAAATCGCAGTCGCAGCCTAGAGTTTGTAGAATCTGCAAGTTTAAGGAGCATAAGACCCTAGATTGCAAGAAAGTGAAGGACGTAACTTTTTACAATTGTAACGAGAAGGGGCATATTAAGACCAATTGTCCCAAATATGCAAAGAAACCTGAAGAGGTTAAGAAGACCAATGCTCGGCTCTTTCAGATGAATGCTCAGGAGGCCATTCAGAACGACAACGTGATAACAGGTACCTTTCTTATTGTGACGACTCGCACAAAAATATCCTAAAACGCTCCGTAAGTGAAAACCCAAACCCTTAAAACCCTAATTTCTATGAAAAATCAAGAAAAACAAATTCTGTGACTCGGTCGCGAGCCGCGAAGGAATTAAGAAAGACCTTCGCGGGGCGCGACAGCTCTATATTTTCCGGATAAGCTTGAGGGACACGTGTCGTCCACGTGTCAAGACCACGCCATGACTCAGTAACCTTCAGACCGACCCAGACTCCCTCGCGGTCCACGAAGGAGAAGCTGATATGCTTCGCGGGCCGCGACTCAACCCTATTTCAGCCTATAAATAGCGGCCGATGTTTTTCTTTCAAATCGTTCAATTCTTTTCTTTCTCTTAGCCTATATTATAGCAAAGTAATAACTCGGGAATAATACCCCTAAATCCCGAAACTCTGCCCGTTATTAGGGTAATAACTCTAATCACTGACATGATATTGTATCCGATCGATTAAAACTGATCCAAAGGATGTTTAAGTGTTGCCAATATCTGGCTATACTTTGTCATTCGTTGTGAGGATTTCGATCTCGTGATTATCGTTAAAGTTGAATTGAGTTAATACACTAATACGAGTTCCATTATATCTTGAAATTAGAACTCATAACCAGGGAGTTGTTAAACTAGAATACTTAGCAAATAAACTTAGTAGTTAAGTAAACTTAATAGTTAAGTAAACTTAGTGATTAAATAAACTTAATTGTTATGTAAAACTTAGCAACTAAGAAAACTTAGCGGTTAAGAAACTTAATAGCTAAGGAAACTTAACCGGAAAGGAAACTTAGCAGTTAAGCAAGCTAAGTAAGTTAATTAATCAGCTAATCATGTTATTTAATTAATCGGCTAAGTAAATTACTTGATTAAACCGTTAAGGAAAATTAATCAGTTAAGTAAGATTAATTAAGTTAAGTAAGATTAATTAAACAATTAAGTAAGATTAATTAAGCTAAGTAAGATTAATTAACTAAGTAAATTAAACACCTAAATAGATATACATGAAAATAGATATATATAAGGAAGGTGCAAGGAAGGTGCAAGAGGATATATATGTGGGTAGGAAGCTTCCTAGAAAATGTATAGGTAACTTCCTAGAAAAGTATATAGGAAACTTCCTAGAAATTTCATACTCCTTACCTATAAATAGGAGCTTAGGATTTCATTCTTCCTTGCTCATTTCTTTTCTTCTTCTCTCTATACGTTGGAGTTCTAACCAAATAATCACCGATGCGATATTCTGTCCGACCGATTCGGGAACCAACTAACGAATGCCAAAGTGCTGTCTAAACAAGACTATACTTTGTGAATTTCGTTAAGGTTCTGAAACGAATGCCAAAGTGATGTCTAAACAAGACTATACTTTGTGAATTTCGTTAAGGTTCTGATCTCGTGACCATCGTTAGGTTTAATTGGGTTTAACACTAATACGTATTCCACTCTGTTAAACTAAATGTTTAACTATCAGAAAACTCCAAACTATACACTTACAATCAAACAAGATATTTAATCATCAGAAGATTCAGAACTATAAAGTAGATGCTTAGTTATCAGAAGGCATAGAATCATGAGGCTTGTTTAATCAAAGACTATATGCTAACAAGGTGAGTCATTCCCTTTTTATCAAATTGCTTTACAAAAACCTAAATGTTTTCCAGTTATATTTTGCAGTGATTAAGTCTTTGCTAATCTTTAATTACTGGCAGTATGTGGGGGTTTTGTGCACATTACTACTAACGATTTATCACTTTAGGTGGGCGAGCCTAATTTAGTGATATGTCCACGGTCATAGATCCGGTCGAGTGACAGCTGAACCAGTTAATTATAAGATAGGGGCAAACATAAAAACTCTTAATGCTGTGAATTATAACAAATGTGTTTTTGTACAAAATGAATGAACTCACCAGTATTTCCTGCTGACCAAAATGTTTTTAAAACGCGTTTCATGTAATTACAGTAGATTGGAACAAGAATGGCGAGACGGCACCGAAAGGCTTAAAGAAGTGGCTTATTTTATCAAATAAATTAAATTAAATTAAACGTTGTTTTACGTATTCGGTATATCCCATATTAAAGCTACCTTTCAAAACATGCATTTATCCCATCTATTTAATAAATAAAAATCCGGTGTTTTCTAAACTCTGATATTTTTCCTAACTCACGGTCCTGATGAAATTTCTGCTGCAATATTTTCAAAATAACCACCAGTACCACTTGACTGCTCGCGGCTCCCGTCCAGGGTGTGGTCGGGGGTCGTGACACTTATCGATGACGTTTATGCTAGAGCATTGTTTGATTCGGGTGCAGACAAGTCTTTTGTAGACAATAAATTTTGTAAATTGTTAAATCTGCCTGTTAAGACACTAAGGATAAAGTATGAAGTAGAATTGGCCGATGGTACTATAGAGACTACTTCAACCATTCTAGATGGATGTTTTATATCCATTAGGAGTCACTCATTTCCGTTTTCCTTGCTTTCGTTGAAATTAGCAGGATTTGACATAATGATAGGCATGGATTCGTTATCTCATAACCAAGCCCAAATTGTATGTGATAAGAAGCAAGTGATTATCAAGACTCCTTATGGTGAGCCATTAACAATTCAGGGGGATACGCAGTACGGATTACCTAAGCAAGTGTCTATGCTTAAAGCATCAAAATGTTTGAAGAAAGGTTGTGTCATTTACATGGCACAAGTAACTGTTGATGAACCAAAGCCCAAGATCGAAGACATCCCAGTTATTTCTGAATATCCAGAGGTTTTTCCTGAAGAACTACCTGGATTACCTCCAAACAGACAAGTGGAATTCAGGATCGATATTATTCCTGGAGCAGCACCAGTTGCAAGAGCACCTTACCGGTTGGCACTGACTGAAATGAAAGAGTTAAGGACTCAGTTGGATGATTTGTGGCAAAGGGTTTTATTTGACCTAGCTCATCCCCTTGGGGAGCGCCAATTCTATTTGTGAAGCAGAAGGATGGCTCGATGCGTCTATGCATCGATTATCGCGAGCTAAACAAGGTTACAATCAAGAACAGATATCCATTGCCCAGGATCGATGATCTATTCGATCAACTTCAAGGAGCAAGTTACTTTTCAAAGATCGATCTAAGGTCAGGTGTCACACCCTGACTTTTGCGGAAGCGTGGTTATTTGGTGTGACTTCTTAATACCATAGTATCAAATCATAACAATGCTAAATGATAAAACTAAAAGACATTCATCCATTAATTATGTTTAGATAATACCACAACAACTTGTCTTGAAAACATTGATACCAAAATTACGTTACAAACCCTGACTTGTCTAACGGAGTTCAAAAAGGCTCCACAAACGACTTTGAATAAAACCTGAGTTTGGAAACATGTATCCCGTCTAGGAATAGGATACACCCCCAAACTCAACAACCATGGATAACATCTGTTTATTTAAGCGTAGCTTGAAAACATATGCATACCCTTGCCAGATCCACTAGTTCCCTGAAATACATGTAGTTTAAAAATATCAACAAAAAGTTGAGCGAGTTCATGTGTAAGTGTCTGAATAAACCTTTAAAGTATGTCTTGTATGTATAAATGTCCCTGGTATGTAGCAATAAGGAAAAAGAGATCACCAATGGGTTGCAAAACCAATGGTATGTGTGAAAAGGTGCAGGAAAACTCAAACCTAGCAAATTTGTACCAGGCTTCCGGCTGGAAGACATAGTCACCACTATGGGCCGCCCCGGCCTCATGGGTGTGGGCTCGCTACACCCAAATAGATCTATCACTCATGTTCCTCGGTCCTACGACGAGGATTAATGGCCTTAAGTGTTGTGCCCACCCTTCACATGATCTAGTCATAAACCCTCCTTAGGCTAACCAAACCATGTATAAAAATGTCTGTAATAAATGTAACATGTATTCCACCCCTGAAGTATAAAACTGAAACCAGTTAAAAAAAAGGGGGACATGAACTCACAGTAGTGTGTCTTGTACCGGCAACTCAAATCTCCGCAGCTAATCACGACTACCTACAATGTACTAACGTCTATTAGACGAACGGGTCGTGCCTTGGCTTAGAGTTTAACGTCTTGAGTTGCGTTTCTTATGTTATTCCAAGTTATAATTATTTGTTAAAATAACTAATATTTCAACTTAAATTATATATAGTTTGGAATAATTGTTTAATCCATATCTTTGGTAATATTACTTCTCAAGTATTTAACTCCGTATTTCCTTCCCAAGGATAGGGGTATTTCATACATGTATTTTCGTATTCTGGTGTTTATGGTCTTGACATGGTATATTTCTAAGTCCCACTTTAGAAAATATATAACTTATTTGTCAACAATAATGTATTCCCAAAAAAATATATATTTTTCCCAAAAATCATATATCTTCTAAATATACTAGGAAAATATATTATAACTTCCCAAAAATAATATATTTTCTACTGGTCCAAAAATATGATATACTTTGTAATAGAATCATATTTTTATGTTTTCCATATACAAAATAATAATTGTCCAAAAATATATTTACAGGAGTATTTTCCGGAATATTTCATAAGTTACGTTTTTATCGTTCGGTTTCTCAATATCAAGTGTGTAACTTATATATTTATTCCTTGTGATTTTTTATATTACTTTGGAGTTGTAAATTTCATGGTATGCCAAGTTATATTATTTTACCCTAAAATAATATAACAATTCCACAACGTATTCAGATATTCACACAAGTGTCTTAATATAAAATATATATTCTAAATATATTTTATCCATTTTTATTTATAAAACCAACCTCCGATACTTTGTATTTTTGTTTCAAAAATTATGGTGAGGTTTATATTTGAAAAACATAGTTTAAAATACACTAGTAAACACTTGTCTAGAAAATATTTTCTAAGTGTTGCAATTTTTAGAAAATTTCACCATAGTTTCCTTTGTAAACGGAGGTGTCCATGCTAATAAGCATATCATTTTCTTTTCAAAATAATCACAATAATCATCAACAATCAATCTTTAAACACTTTACATCACCAAGAGCAAAAACTATATGCTTTATATAAAAATCATGAACTTGATATTTCACAAAAAGGCGTAGTAACTTGGTGAGGCGTTTAGTGGCCTTAGTTACCTTCCAAAGTGTATTCACTTCTTTAAAAATCCCATTCTTAAAGGAACTACGTTTTTACAACTTGTAAACATTTTCTACAAAAAATATTCTTTTGAACTCTTCTTGTAAATAAAGTGTTCTTACACTTATTTTATCACCAAAAGTGGTGTAAGTGCAAGTAAAGGTCATGATCTTTTTAAAACCGACTCTTGAACTTGGTTTGTTTAGAAAAGTCTTTTGTAAATCTCGGATCTACATGATCATCAACCTACTTGTTTACTTATATTTGAAGAAATCATTTTTATTATCAAGTTCATGTCTTAAATATGAAAGTGATCATTTTATGTAAACCCCTAATCACCTCCTAACTTGTTAACTCATGTTTTTAATCATAATTTAACAAGTTCTATATAATGATTATCATCATACTACCAAGAAATCAACAAGCATTCATCAACGTATTCAAAACAACATCATTCTAACAATATTCCATTATGTTTCATCATGTAAAGCTTTGTGATTCAAGTTTCAAGTATATGATGTTTAGTGTTCTTATATTTCATCAATATATATCCTTTAACCACCAAAACATGAAGTAAACAAGAGTGTATAAGGATCTCATACTAGTTTAAAGCTAGGGAAGAACTCTTGAAGAAAAGATGATGAAAATGGATGATGAAAGCTAGTGATGAAAGTTCTTCAAGTTCTTCAAGCTTCAATCTCCATGAAACACTTTCTAATACTTTGGAATGAGCTTGAAATGAATGGATGAAGGTTGCAAGGTGGTGGTGGTGGCGGTTCTAAGTAGAGCCGAGAGGGAGAGAGAGAGTTTGAGGGAGTGGAGTGTGAACTTGTGAAGATATGAAATGATCTTTGAAATCTATGGCCATACTTATAATTATTTTTCCTAATATTTTGTCCATTCAATCAAGTAAAGATCTAAATCAAATAAGAATAAGATATAGGAAGTAAGGTGGTGATTTTGGTGGGGTCCTCCTTGGACCGTAAATGATGAGAGGGGGGGGGGGTTAATTGTAAATTTGATGGTTAGTAGGTAAATTATAGTTCAATTTCAAGTATAAGGTTGCTAGTATTAGTTACTAGATATTCTAGTAGGTGTTATGGTGTTCGGGGATCATAACTAGCCAAGAAATAATTAAACAATGCTTCTAGCAATATTTTGGTGTTCCGGGTAATGTCCGGTTGTTCGGTTAGATACCGGTTCGTTAAAGTGCTAAGTTGTACCGTATAATGTCTTTTATGTAACTTTTTGTGACACAATTAATTCCCAACACTTAGGAAAGCATACAGGACCATTTAGTCAATTTTCTGCAATATATTAGTATGTTAAAAAGCTGAATTTTGCTGAAAAATGCAGAATTCTGCACTTAAAGTGAGTTTTAGGCACTTTTCGGCACTCAAACTATCACCTAGTGACGCAGTTATATGGTCCTTACTTCCCTACACACCATATTAGTGTAGTACCTTGTCCCTGGCCCATACTGGGTCTCAATACACTGTCTGTCTATGTACTGAACCCTGTCAGCATATTCCCGTTCTATCCGTTAACTGTGCTAACTGTGCTTTGTGCATCAGGTATGTCAATAAAGTTTGTCTGTGATAATGATGTGACATTAAGTAATATGTGATGCACATGTAAGTATGGTGCAGTAATCAGAAAGTAGTTAAGTGATTCAGCACAGTCATTAAGCACTTAATTAATATTAATTAATTGTACGGATACCTGGTTTAATGAGGGTTGTCACATCAGGATATCACCAGTTGAAGGTCAGGGATGAAGACGTCCACAAGACCGCATTCAGAACACGCTATGGTCACTATGAGTTCTTAGTGATACCTTTCGGGCTCACTAATGCACCTGCAACGTTCATGGATCTCATGAATCGCGTTTTCAAGCCATAATTAGACAAGTTTGTCATTGTCTTTATTGATGACATTCTTATTTACTCAAAGAATCAAGCAGATTATGAAAAACATCTCCGGTGTATCCTTAAACTTCTGTAGCAAGAGAAGCTCTACGCCAAGTTTTCAAAATGTGAGTTTTGGCTTCTGGAAGTCCAATTTCTTGGACATATGCAAAGTGAGCGTGGCATCCAGGTGGATCCCGCTAAGATTGAAGCGATTATGAATTCGCAAGAGCCTAAGACTCCTACAGAGATACGCAGCTTCTTGGGTCTAGCAGGATATTACAGGCGTTTCATCGAAAACTTTTCAAGGATTGTCGCACCTTTAACTTCGCTAACTCGCAAGAATGTCAAGTTTGACTGGGGTACCAAGCAGCAAGAATCCTTTGATATTCTTAAGTAGAAATTAAGCAATGCTCCCGTGTTGACATTTCCAGGAGGAATTAAAGAATTTGTGGTTTATTGTGACGCATCGCACACCGACATAGGTTGTGTGCTTATAAAGAAGGGCAAGGTTATTGCATATGCTTCACGTCAATTAAAAGTGCATGAGAAGAATTACACCACCCACGATTTGGAATTGGGTGCCGTTGTATTTGCACTAAAGCTATGGAGGCATTATCTTTATGGGACTAAGTGCGTGATTTATTCTGATCATAAGAGCCTTCAGCATCTGTTCAATAAAAAAGATCTTAACATGAGGCAACGCCGATGGATGGAAACATTAAATGATTATGATTGTGAAATCCGATATCATCCAGGCAAAGCGAATGTAGTCGTTGATGCTTTGAGCAGGAAGGAAAGGGTTAAGCATATTAGAATCAATGCCAAAAGCATTGAATTAAAGAACAGCTTGAATGACAGGTTGTTAGCCGCTCAAAAGGAAGCTGTATTAGAAGCTAACTATCCGAATGAGAAGTTAGGCGTAACTGTTGAACAATTATCCTATGGCAAGGATGGAATCCTTAGGATGAATGGTCGAATATGGGTTCCAATTCATGGAGGTCTTCGAGATGTGATTCTTCAAGAAGCTCACAGTTCGAAATATTCAGTCCATCCTGGAAGTGATAAGATGTACCAGGATTTAAAGGCAAATTATTGGTGGATAGGTTTGAAGAAATCTATAACCACTTATGTGGCTAAATTTCTGACGTGTGCACAAGTTAAAGCAGAACATCAAAAGTTGGCAGGTTTGCTACAACAGCCTGAACTTCCCACATGGAAATGGGAAATGGTAACCATGGATTTTATCACTAAGTTACCAAAGACAAAGCGCGGAAACGATACTATTTGGGTTATAGTCGATAGGTTGACCAAGACAGCCCACTTCTTGCCGATTAAAGAAACTCACAGCTCCGACAAGCTAGCTCAGTTGTACGTGGATAAGATTGTATCTCTTCACGGAGTGCCAGTGTCCATTATCTCTGATAGGGATACAAGATACACATCGCATTTTGGGAAAAGCTTTCAGCAATCTTTAGGAACTCGATTAAACTTTAGCACTGCTTATCATCCTCAGACGGATGGCCAAAGCGAGCGTACGATACAAACACTCGAGGATATGCTCAGCGCTTGTGTTATTGATTTAGGTGGAAGTTGGGATGACCATCTTCCGTTGATTGAATTTTCATACAATAATAGTTATCATTTGAGCATTCAAGCAGCGCCTTTTGAGGCCTTATACGGAAGGAAGTGCAGAACGCCAGTTTGTTGGGCGGAAGTTAGAGATGTCCAACTATCAGGAACTGATATAGTCCTGGAAACGACGGACAAGATTGTTCAGATCCGTGATCGTCTCAAAGCTGCCAGGGATAGGCAGAAAAGCTATGCGGATAAAAGGCGTAACCCTCTGAAATTCGAGGTAGGTTATAAAGTACTACTCAAGGTGTCACCATGGAAATGAGTAATGCGCTTTGGAAAAAAGGGCAAGCTAAGCCCAAGATATATAGGACCATTCGAGATCATCGAATGTGTCAGAACTGTAGCTTACAAGATTGATCTACCTGAAGAGCTTAGTGGGATACATAATGTGTTCCACATCTTCAATTTGAAGAAATGTCTAGCCGATGAATCTCTAGCCATGTCACATAAGGATGTGCAGATAGATGAGAGCTTGAAGTTCGTTGAAAAATCTTTGTCGATCGAGGATCGACAGGTTAAGAAGCTTCGAAGAAAGCATGTGCCGATTGTGAAGGTAAAATGGGATGTACGAAGAGGCCCAGAATACACGTGGGAGGTTGAATCCACAATGAAACAGGAATACCCTTATTTATTTCATTAAATCTCGAGGTCGAGATTTCTTTTAAGGGGGTGAGGATGTAACACCTCTCAAAATCATGCCCAATGTAATAAAGACACGTGTCATGGACTTAGACGTGCGATGAATTAATCTGGAGGGACTACAATTGCCAAACAATGTAAATATGTAAGTAAAAGGATCAAACGTGTCATCATGCCAAGCTCGTGCCTCAAAATGACCTCATAATATGTTCGTATTCTTTGATGAATAAAATTGTCGGACATAGAAAGTCGTTCGTGCTTAAATTGAGAATTTTATGAAGCATAGGGGTTAAAAGTGTCAACATGTTAAAAATTACCTCTGAGTGACCTTTTAACGATCCCGAAAGCATTGTAATAATAGTATATTTTGCTCTCAAGAATATTGGATAGTAATTTTATGGAGTTTTGATGAAAACAAGACTTTTTGGGTGATCTTACATCTAACTAGGAGCTTAACAGAGTTAATATGTGACCCAAGGCCCTTAATAGTTAACTATGGGGGTCATAAGAGCAATAAATGGAAGTTATTTAAACTTAAAATGGACCAGGGACTGAAATTGCAAAGTTTGCAAACTGTTTACTGGATTCTCCCATTGTCGCGGGCCGCGTAGACCTTCTTCAATTCTTACGCGGCCCGCGTAAGAGTGCCAGTGACAGAAAAAAAAGGACAACTACATGTTGCAGCTCTTACACCACCATTGCATGAACTCTGAGTGATACCAGGGGCTTGTACATGGTTTTTACTGCCCTAGGGACACCTGTGAACATCTGGTAACAACATAGGGACAAATGGATTGATCTTGGAGCATCTAATTTCCTATATAAAGGACATGTAGTTCTTGAGTTCATTTGCACATTTGAAGTTTACTCTCTAACTAACTTCTCTGGAGCCTCCTGGACTTTTAAGAAGTTTTCTCTAGTTCAATCTTCGGGCTTGTCACACCCCCAAAATCCACACGCGGAGTATCACCGCTTGGAGGCGTGACATGACCAGGATCAAGCCACCAATCATATTGAACAAGTATGTAAGTATTTTATAAAATACAACACAATACAATTGGGGTCTAAACAAAACATAGTTTAAGTTGCAAGCGGAAGCGTAATGTTTAAAACCAAGTCATAAGTTTAAACGTTTCAAATGTTTAGCATGGCACACAGCTGTCCATGTCCCACAACGACTCTTCCCACTCCGATGAAAGCTCCATTTATACCTAATGACCTGCAAGGCATGTAACAGAGAGTCAACAACAAAGTTGAGCGAGTTCACAGTTGATTGTTCAGCTATTGAGTTCGTTTCAGAAATCGTAAGTTCGTTTCATAACCACGTATTAACCGGTATCCTTGTTTACCAAACCTTTTCACGATATTTAGTGGGGGCTTCCCATGTTGTGATTCACTAGACTAGTTGTATTTATAGGTGTTGATGTAGCGCGTGAAACGGAAAAATGATGATTACACATTGATTCTACGAATACCCGTGCAGTTCTTCCCCAACCCCCAAATTGTAACCCCAAAGGCCACGGAATTTGAAGTGAAAAAACAGTTTTCTCAAAATTCAATTCTGAACTTCTCATTAGCTTTAGCAACATATAAATAGAGACTGAAATTCAAAACGGCCCTAAAAAAAGATAACGGGCCAAACACACGGCCTAAAACAAAAAGCCCAAAATAGTTCAAAAAACATAAAAATGCCAATAAGTAATAGAAATAAGCGTTTTTTTGGTCCGGACGTTGACCCAAACCGCCAAAGGCTGTTTGCAGCAAGATGGAGCTCGTTCCCACGTTCGTTTCGCCTGGTCGCACGCCCAAAACGGACCCCCGTAGCCCAAGTTAGAGCCATTTTAGTGAAGCCCCTTTTGTTACGCGGTCTTGGGACAGTAGTACGTAGGTTTTACGTAGGTTTTTAGCACAGGCGTCCTTCCCAATCCGAGGACGGTTGTAAGTAGTCTAGTAGTGTTGAAAGTATAAGTAGTTATTCAATCCCATTCCAAACCCACCGGGAATCCCATGCCTTAGGAGTGTGAACTCGCCTTGGTTTGCTCGGTATGCTAAATTATGTGCTCACAAATAATCAGTCAAGGCCTATAGCACGCACGTATACATAATCAGTTTTTGTTTGTAATGTTCCACATGCAATCAACATCACAGGGTGTGTTTGGCAGTTATCATCATGTAACACATAAACAGTTAGTCAATCCATACTAGGTTCCAAGTTACATGCAAGTTCCTTAATCACGTAACCATGCTTAACAGAGTTAACATATTTTAACGAAGTTAATCAACTTAACAGAGTTAACATACTTAACAGAGTTAATGAGCTAACAGAGTTAACAGAGTTACTAATCTCACTGAGCATGTTAACCCACTCGGCGAAACCCCCTTTGTTTCGCCGTGCCTCCCTTCGGCGAAACGTACCCGTTTCGTCGTGATTACCCTCCGGCGAAACACACCCGTTTCGTCGTGCCGGTTTCGTCGTGATTGGCGTTTCGTCAATGCAATTCAGTTACGTCGTGTTATCAGTTACATACAGAAACCCTAACTGCTGTTTACGATTAACATTAAACAATCTACATATCATCAACAACGATCATCAAGACTTCTCATGAAATCATAACATCCTCATTTAGACCGATTCAGGAAATAGTTTCATCAAACGTTAAGGTAAATCATATACTGATCATACATCATCCCCTTACTAGGCTATCATGCCATCCGTTCACAACACAGGCTAGACGAAACATAACAAAATCATAAACATATATCAATCATTCGTTATCAAGACTAGACACCTTCATACAATCCTAAAACTAGCAACCCTCGTTCTAATATTTACAGCAACACTCAATCCTGATGTTGATATCAATACGCACATAAACAGACAAAAGTCTTGACCAAAAAGAACGAATTAACATACCGATCAACTGCAAAGACACGTGAGAAAATGTTTTGAAGATAAAAGGGTTCCGATGAGGGGGGTGTTGTCTGCCGTCGAGAGGTGTAGGGGAAAAATTAGGGTTCGCAAGTTATGATTCACGTAATATAATCAAATGCAACTGGGCCTATCCTGGGCCAAAGCCCACGTCCATGAAACTCCTTGTTTCGTCTATGGGTGAATGACGAAACCCATTTGTTTCGTCACGTAAGGGTTGTGGCGAATTATAAGTTGTTTCGTCGAGCTTACTTGTGTGAACCCTAAGTGTCATTAAGCTAAACACATCACAAGTTTATAACACTAAACACACAACACAAAGGTCACATATCATCTCAACATATATTAAACACGTATGGTTACAAGGCAAACAAGTCGTGCAAACAAATGACTAAACAATTAACGTGCAATTAATGCGGAGATGGAATCTTAGAAACTCGGGCTGTCACATTATCCCCAACTTAAAAGAAATTTCTTCCCTAAATTTAGCATGCGGTTACTGAGGAACCTAGTTAAGTTTGCGTGGTTTACTGGTTTTCCCGAAATTTCTTCCCTGGGGTGTCACATCATCCCCCCGTTGATTTGGAATTTCATCCCGAAATTCCGTAGTTGCTTCAGCCTCAGTAGTAGTTACATTATTCTCGAACAACTGGGGATACTTGAGTTTCATTTGGTCTTCTCATTCCCAGGTGAACTCTGGGCCACGACGGGAGTTCCAACGAACTCAAACAAGATGTATTATGGTGCTCTTGAGGACCTTAACGTCCCGGTCCGTGATTTCAACTGGTTCCTCGACGAATCGCAACTGATCATCGATAGTGAGCTCCTTCAGAGGAACTATGAGGGTCTCATCTGACAGACACTTCTTCAGATTCGACACGTGAAAAACATTGTGAACTGCACTGAGTTCTGTTGGTAGGTTTAGTTTGTAAGCCACTTTGCCTTTCTTCTCAATGACTTCGAACGGTCCGACGTAACGCGGATTGAGTTTACCCCTTTTTCCAAAGCGAACCACACCCTTCCAGGGTGAGACTTTGAGTAGAACTCGATCCCCAACCTGGAACTTGAGTGGTTTCCTGCGCTTGTCAGCGTAGCTTTTCTGACGGTCATGAGCTACCTCCATTCGTTGTCGTATCTGAGCAATCCTTTCTGTAGTATCAACTACGAGTTCTGGGCCAGTGATTTGGCTGTCGCCAACTTCTGCCCAGCAAAGAGGTGATCGGCACTTACGCCCATACAGTGCCTCAAACGGAGCGGCTTGAATGCTAGTGTGGTAACTGTTATTATACGAAAAATCCACTAGAGGGAGATGTTTTTCCCAGCCGTTGCCAAAATCTATTACACATGCACGAAGAATGTCTTCAAGAGATTGGATGGTGCGTTCAGACTGCCCATCCGTTTGCGGGTGATAAGCTGTGCTCATGTCTAATCGAGAGCCAAAATATTTGTGCATCGCTTGCCACAGTTCTGAAGTAAAACATGCATCACGATCAGAGATAATAGAGGTTGGCACCCCGTGCCTGGAGACAACTTCCATAAGGTAAACATCTGCTAGGGTGGAGAACTTATCCGTTTCTTTGATGGCCAAGAAGTGTGCAGACTTTGTGAGTCGATCCACGATCACCCAAATAGTATCATTTCCACGTTGAGATCTAGGCAGGCCAGTAACGAAATCCATGGAAATTTGCTCCCATTTCCATTGTGGTATCTCTGGTTGTTGGAGTAGACCCGACGGTTTTTGATATTCAGTCTTGACTCTCGCACAAATCAAACATTTGCTAACGTAAGTTGCTATGTGAGCTTTCATGCTAGGCCACCAATACGTAGTCTTCAAGTCGTGGTACATCTTATCCGACCGTTTCCTTGAGCCACGTAGGGCTTCAGCCCTACGTGGGACCCAGATGTGTACTGTTACGTAGTAGGCGCCGTCTTCCTTTTGTTCTAACCGTTTCCTTGAGCCACGTAGGGCTTCAGCCCTGACGTTTTCTGGTTTCAATGCTTCTGCCTGAGCATCTCGTATCTGAGTAGGAATACTAGATTGGATAGTGAGTTGTAAAGCACGTACGCGTTTAGGCGTAGTGTCCTTTCGACTGAGGGCATCGGCCACAACGTTGGCCTTGCCCGGATGGTACTTGATTGCGCATTCGTAATCATTCAATAGCTCAACCCATCGACGTTGTCGCATGTTCAACTCCTTTTGCTTGAAGATATGCTCGAGACTCCTGTGATCGGTGTAGATGGTGCACTTGGTACCGTATAGGTAATGTCTCCATATCTTAAGCGCAAAAATAACAGCTCCCAGCTCCAAATCGTGCGTAGTGTTATTCCTTTCGTGAATCTTAAGTGGACACGAGGCGTAAGCAATGACTTTATCCCGTTGCATCAACACACAACCAAGACCCTGAATTGACGCGTCACAATAAACCACGAAATCGTCTGTGCCCTCTGGCAATGAAAGAATAGGTGCGCTATAAAGTCTATCCTTTAAGTGCTGAAATGCTGATTCCTGTGCATTACCCCAACGATAGATAACGCCTTTCTGAGTTAGTGAGGTGAGGGGCAGTGCAATCTTGGAGAAGTCCTTGATAAACCTTCTATAGTAGCCCGCCAAACCCAAGAATTGGCGGATTTCTGTTGGTGTACGGGGTGCAGGCCAGTTCTTAATCGAGTCTACCTTGGATGGATCAACGTGTATCCCATCCTTGTTTACCACGTGGCCTAGAAAGTGGACTTCACGAAGCCAAAAGTCGCATTTCGAAAACTTAGCGTACAACTGTTCTATTCGGAGGAGTTCCAAAATAAGCCGTAGATGGTGCTTGTGTTCTTCCTGACTCTTTGAATAGATCAGGATGTCGTCGATGAAAACAATAACGAACTTGTCCAGGTAAGGCTTGCACACTCTGTTCATAAGATCCATGAAGACTGCAGGTGCGTTTGTCAATCCAAAAGGCATAACCAGGAACTCGTAATGTCCATACCGAGTCATGAACGCTGTCTTAGAGATGTCCTCGTCTCGGACTCTCAGTTGATGGTAACCTGACCTCAGGTCAATCTTCGAATAGCAGCTCGATCCTTGCAAGTGATCGAACAAGTCATCAATACGTGGAAGAGGATAACGATTCTTCACGGTCACCTTGTTGAGTTCGCAGTAATCTATGCACATACGAAAGGTACCGTCCTTCTTCTTTACAAACAATACTGGAGCTCCCCAAGGCGAAGATCCAGGACGAATGAAACCGTTATTCAAGAGTTCTTGCAACTGCTTGGACAGTTCCTCTAGTTGGGTTGGAGCTAAGCGATAAGGTGCTCGAACTATGGGCGCTGCTCCAGGAGCCAGCTCGATTTGAAATTCAACCTGACGATGAGGCGGAAGACCAGATAAATCCTCAGGAAACACTTGAGGAAAGTCGAGTACAACTGGAATATCATCTATCTTCTTCTATTTCAATGATGCGTCAGTAACGAGTGCTAAGATGGCAGTGTGGCCCTTACGCAAACACTTCTGGGCCTTAAGGAAGGAGATGATGCCCACCACAGCACCACTCTTGTCGCCTTGAATTTTGAGAGGGTCTGTCACACCCCCAAAATCCACACGCGGAGTATCACCGCTTGGAGGCGTGACTGACCAGGATCAAGCCACCAATCATATCAAACAAAATAAGCATTAAATGTAATTTAAACCAAACGATATGAAAGGTGTTCAAACAAAACATGTTAAGTGTATAGCGGAAGCATAAAATGTAAACCCAACGTAAGTAATAAGTTCAAATGTTTAAATGTTTTATCATAAGTTCCACAATCCGTGCCCACAACGACCGCATCTCCCGTGCAAGCTCCAAGAGTACCTATGATCCTGCAAGGCATGTAATAGAGAGTCAACAACTAGTTGAGCGAGTTCACAGTTGGTTATTCAGTTATAGTGTTCGTATTGTAATTCGTAAGCTCGTTTAGTAATCATGTAATGTATGTAATGGTATCACGGCCCTCCAGGCATGTTTGCGAAGTTTAGTGGGGGTTTCCCATGTTTTCTAGACTAGGTATATTTGTATCGCGGCCCACCCGGCATGTTTGCGAAGATTAAAGTATAGTTCGCGGCCATTCTAGGCATGTTTGCGAAGATTGTTCTATTATCGCGGCCAATCCCGGCGTGTTTGCGAAGAGAGAGTATATGTATCACTATTCTAGCAGTATCTACTAATAACCTTCCCCTCCCGAGGAATAATTCCATTAATCATGTAAGTATAAGAAACATTCCACCCATTCCCAACCCCGGGAATCCCATGCCTTGGTAAGAGTGTGAACTCACCTTGGGTTTGCTCGGTATGCTAGGTTATGTACTCAATTAATCAATCACGTCCTATAGTACGCACGTATACATAATCAGTTTGTGTTCACATATAAACACGCAGTGATAAACAAGTAGCACATAGCACGTATTTGAGATCAGACACAAGATGGTTACACTTAACAGCAGTTAACTAACCCGGTTAACTTCTAAACAGAATTAAAGTAGGTTACTGTGCTGATTACACAATTGGTGAAACACAAATCGGTGAAACACATATCGGTGAAACACATATATTGACGAAACACATTCTGTTTCATCGTTCAGGGTCTCGGTGAAACACATTCTGTTTTACCGTCACCTGTGTTTCGTCTAAGATGTCTGTTTCATCGAAGGTCAGTTACGTGGAAATCAGTGACATCAGTTACGCAATAACACAGAAACCCTAATCATGCTATCAGCCGTCATCAGCAAATCATCAATCATGTAGAAATCATTTGTTCACAGAATTCATCATCGCATCATCATAACATAAGCATCATAGTTCTTAACGTCTAGCATGAACCCTAGGTTATGTGTACACGAATCAATTAACATAAAACATCACATCATCGAGCCTTATCAAGATGCTAACGTGCATTCAGAACCAGATCACATTAACAACATCTAAAACCGAGTATTCGATCGTATTAAGTTTCACATAGAGTTACGCATCTGATTAACCATGTATATCGAAATCAAGAACATCATGCACATATATTCATAACCGTTTCATAAAATATAAATTAGCAACCCTAATCATCGATTTACATAATACACATCACATGGATGAGCGATTAATCAAGAAGTTACGAGGTACTAACCGAAACAACAATGGAATTGATAACAGGTCTCTGGTTGTTCCTAGACTGCCGACACAGTGCTTCTAGGTTTTTCTGGTTTGCAAAAAGTGTCGATGAATAACCCTAGTACCACTTATATACACGAAATAACGTTCTGGGCCCGAACTGGGCTTCGGTGAAACTGGGCTCGGCGAAACAGACCTGTTTCGTCGAGTGGTTGATGAAACAGATTCCTGTTTCATCGAGTAGCTTAACTGGTGAAACATTTCTTGTTTCGTCGAGTGTGCATAGTGAACTAATCTAAGTGTTTCATCAAGTAACATCAAGCAATCAAGTCAAGTTAAACAGATAGCATGCAAACAACATCCCACTTTATAATCCAACGTAACAGTTACAAGACAAACAAGTCAAACGACTAAGCAGTAAACGCGCAATAAATGCGAATAAGAAATGTCGGAAACTCGAGTTGTCACATTATCCCCAACTTGAAAGAAATTTCGTCCCGAAATTTAGCATGCGGTTACTGAGGAAGCTAGTGGTGTGACGTTGTTTACCTGTATCGTATCGCGGCTCCCCGAGTAGGTTTGCGAAGATTACTGGTTTTCCTGGGGTGTCACATCATCCCCCCGTTGATTTGGAATTTCGTCCCGAAATTCTGTAGTAGCTTCGGCCTCAGTAGTGGTTGCTTGGTTTCCGAATAACTGGGGATATTTGAGTTTCAGCTGATCTTCGCGTTCCCAGGTGAACTCTGGGCCACGGCGGGAGTTCCAACGAACTCGTACAAGAGGTATTCTAGTGTTCTTGAGGACCTTAACATCCTGGTCCGTGATTTCAACAGGTTCTTCGACGAATCGTAACTGTTCATCAATAGTGAGCTCTTTCAGAGGAACTATGTGGGTCTCATCTGACAGACACTTCTTCAGATTCGACACGTGAAGGACGTTGTGAACTGCACTGAGTTCAGCTGGTAAGTTCAATCTGTAGGCCACCCTGCCTATCTTCTCAATGATTTCGAATGGTCCGACGTATCGTGGATTAAGTTTGCCGCGTTTGCCAAAACGAACCACACCCTTCCAGGGTGAAACTTTGAGTAGTGCTCGATCCCCAACCTGGAATTCGAGTAGTTTCCTGTCTTTATCGGCGTATGCTTTCTGACGGTCACGAGCTGCCGCCATGCGTTGTCGTATTTGAGCAATCTTTTCAGTAGTATCAACTACCATTTCTGGACCTGTGATCTGACTGTCACCCACCTCTGCCCAACAAAGAGGTGACCGGCATTTACGCCCGTACAATGCCTCGAATGGAGCAACTTTAATGCTTGTATGGTAGCTGTTGTTGTACGAAAATTCCACAAGTGGCAGATGTTTTTCCCAACCATTGCCAAAGTCGATTACGCACGCTCGAAGCATGTCTTCTAGAGTTTGAATAGTGCGCTCAGACTGCTCATCCGTCTGAGGATGATAAGCTGTGCTCATGTCTAAACGAGAGCCAAAAGATTTGTGCATTGCTTGCCACAGTTCTGAAGTAAAACGTGCATCACGATCAGAGATAATAGAAGTGGGCACTCCGTGCCTTGAGACCACTTCCTTCAAGTACACATCTGCTAGTGTGGAGAACTTGTCCGTTTCCTTGATAGCCAAGAAGTGAGCAGACTTTGTGAGTCGATCCACGATCACCCATATAGTATCATTTCCGCGCTGAGATCTAGGTAGGCCAGTAACAAAATCCATGGAAATTTGTTCCCATTTCCATTGTGGTATCTCAGGTTGTTGGAGTGGACCTGAAGGTTTCTGGTATTCGGCTTTGACTCTCGCACAAGTCAGGCACTTGCTAACGTATGTTGCTATGTGGGCCTTCATGCTATGCCACCAGTATGTAGTTTTGATATCGTGGTACATTTTATCCGAACCTGGATGTACCGAGTAGCGAGACTTATGAGCTTCATCCATTACAAGCTCGCGTAAGTTACCATAGAGTGGGACCCAGATGCGTCCTGTTACGTAATAAGCACCATTTTCCTTCTGTTCTAAGCGTTGCCTTGAGCCACGTAGGGATTCAGCCCTGAAGTTGTCTGGTTTCAATGCTTCTACCTTAGCATCTCGTATCTGAGAAGGAAGGCTAGACTGGATAGTAAGTTGCAATGCTCGTACACGCCTAGGCGTAGTATCCTTCCGACTGAGGGCGTCAGCCACCACATTGGCTTTGCCCGGATGGTACTTTATAGCACATTCGTAATCGTTCAGTAATTCGACCCATCTACGTTGTCGCATGTTCAATTCTTTCTACTTGAAAATATGTTCGAGACTCCTGTGATCAGTGTATATAGTGCACTTGGTACCGTACAGGTAATGTCGCCATATCTTGAGTGCAAAAACAACCGCTCCCAGTTCTAAATCGTGTGTTGTGTAATTCTGTTCGTGAATCTTAAGTTGGCGCGAAGCATAAGCAATGACTTTATCCCGCTGCATCAACACACATCCAAGACCCTGGATAGATGCATCACAGTAGACTACAAAATCGTCCGTGCCTTCAGGCAATGAGAGGATAGGTGCGCTACAGAGTCTATCCTTTAAGTGCTGAAACGCTGTTTCCTGTGTATTACCCTAACGATAAACAACACCCTTCTGCGTCAGTAGTGTAAGCGGCTGAGCAATCTTCGAGAAGTCTTTGATGAACCGTCTATAATAACCCGCCAAACCTAAGAATTGGCGTATTTCGGTTGGTGTGCGAGGTGCAGGCCAGTTCTTGATCGAATCCACCTTAGATGGATCGACATGAATCCCATCCTTGTTTACCACGTGGCCTAGAAAGTGTAATTCACGAAGCCAGAAGTCGCATTTTGAAAACTTAGCGTATAGCTGTTCCGTTCGTAGAAGTTCCAAAATAAGTCGTAAATGATGCTCGTGCTCCTCCTAACTCTTCGAGTAGATCAGAATGTCGTCGATGAAAACAATGACGAACTTGTCGAGATAAGGTTTGCACACCCTGTTCATAAGATCCATGAAAACCGCAGGCGCGTTCGTCAACCCGAAAGGCATGACCAGAAACTCATAGTGGCCGTAGCGTGTTCTGAACGCTGTTTTGGAGACGTCCTCATCCCGGACTCTCAGTTGATGATACCCTGACCTTAGATCAATCTTCGAGTAATAGCTCGACCCTTGCAACTCGTCGAATAAATCGTCGATGCGTGGAAGAGGATAGCGATTCTTCACAGTCACCTTGTTCAATTCGCGGTAGTCTATACACATGCGGAAGGTACCGTCCTTCTTCTTTACAAATAATACCGGAGCTCCCCAAGGCGAAGAGCTAGGACGTATGAAACCCTTTTCCAAGAGTTCTTGCAGCTGCTTAGACAGTTCTTCTAGTTCCGTTGGAGCTAAGCGATAAGGTGCTCGAGCTATAGGTGCTGCTCCTGGAGCTAGCTCGATCTGGAATTCGACCTGACGATGAGGCGGTAACCCAGGTAACTCTTCAGGAAATACTTGAGGAAAATCGCGTACTACAGGAATATCCTCAATCTTTTTATCTTTCTTCGATGTATCCGTAACGAGTGCTAAAACAGCTGTGTGGCCCTTTCGCAAACACTTCTGAGCCTTCAAGAAGGATATGATGCCACTCACGACACCACTCTTGTCGCCTTTAACTTCGAGAGGTTCTTTACCAGAACGAGGAATACGAATGATCTTCTCCTTGCATAAGATATCTGCTTGCTGTTGAGATAACCAATCCATACCGATGACGATGTCGAAACTACCCAGAGTTATAGGAATGAGGTCGATAGAGAAAGTCTGACCAGCGAGGATAAGATTACAACCTTGAACTATGTGTGTGGCCTCTAAACTCTTACCGTTAGCTAACTCTACGGCATGTTTGGTGTTCAAAAGTGTTGGTGCGCGTTTAAGCATTTGGCTAACTTTCAGAGACATATAACTGGTATCCGCACCCGAATCAAATAATACAGTAACATAAAAGTCGTCGAGAAGAAACTTACCCATAATCACATTAGGATCGGTCCTTGCATCAGCCTGAACAATCACAAATGCACGACCCCTATCACCATTGTTGTTGTTTCCCCCATTGTTGTTCCCATTGCCCTGATTATTGTTGTTGTTATTCTGGTTCTGGTTTAACTGAGGGCAATCCCGCTTAAAGTGGCCTTCAGCCCCGCACTGAAAGCATCCCCTATTTCCTTGCTGTTGTTGTTGCGGCTGGTTTTGTGGAGCTGGTGGCTGTTGTTGCTGGTTCTGATTCGCAGGCCTTGAGCTCCTGCAGTCTTTAGCTTCATGACCTACCCTTAGACATCTCTGACAGCGGCCCTTACGACACTGACCACTGTGGTGTCTGTTGCACCTGTTACACAGTGGATGATTTCCCCGATATCCACTCTGCCCCTAACCACCAGAAAATTGCTGACTCGGGCCCTGGTAATCATTAGTCTTGCGTTGCTGAGCTTGAGACTGAACGGTAGCTGAACCTTTGCTGGAATCCCCCTCCCATTTCCGCTTGTTGTTACTGGGAGTAGCAGGAGTAGCTGAAGTAGTAACGGTAGTAGTAGCCTGATTCGTGAGACGGTGAGCCAACTAGACAACCTGCTGGTAAGTGGCAAGGTTTGCTGAAGTCACATGACTTTGGATCTCTGGTACTAGGCCACTGAGATAAAGTTCGATACGCTTAACTGGGGGGTCCACCATAGTAGGACACAGTAATGCAAGCTCATTTGATCTCTTTGTATACGCCTCAATCTCTGACCCCGTCATCTTGAGGTTGAAGAACTCGACCTCCAGCTTATGAATGTCGTCACGACTGCAGTATTCCTCCTTGATCATTTCCTTAAAGTTGTTCCATGGAGTGGCGTTAGCTGCGACCAACCCCAATATTTGAACCTGAGCTTTCCACCATGTGAGGGCTAAACCCTCGAGAGTACCAGTAGCATACTTCACCCTGCGTGCCTCAGGGCATTCACACATCTCGAACAACGACTCTAACTTTTCAAACCAGTGGAGGAGACCTACGGCTCCTTCAGTGCCGCTGAAAGTAGTTGGACGATAGTCCATGAAAGTTTTGAAAGTGCAAACAGTTGGTTGACCTGTTGTGTAAGAATCAGAGTAAGGTTAAACACAAGAGTTGGTTTAGGAATGTAGGATCTAAGGATCCTAGTGTGAGTTGTAACTGTAGGGTATACCTCCTGCTTGTGCGGCTGCAACTGCCGCAGCAACTGCCGCAGCAACTTGTTCGTTAATGAGAGCCGTCAACTGGGCTTGTGTCATGTTGATACGTCCAGACATGATCTTCATAGCAAAGACAACATGAGTGAGATAGGTTTGCGAATAGTGCGATGACAGAAGAGAGTGAGCACACAAGTATTCTCAAGCAATAACATATAGTAGGTTCTGTAATCTAAGCATACCACGAGCAAAGTTCTATGTAATTCTAGCAAGTAGGTAAAGTAACATGAATAGTAGTACCTATGATGTTGAGCCTTGCACGTGGAGCGAAGCGTCGTTGTGGATCGTTGAGCACTGTACTGGTTATAGTCTGGTTTTAATAAAAACGTTTTCCCCTTATTAAAACCAAGTTCTCTATAACCAATGGCTCTGATACCAATCTGTCACACCCCCAAAATCCACACGCGGAGTATCACCGCTTGGAGGCGTGACTGACCAGGATCAAGCCACCAATCATATCAAACATAATAAGTATTAAATGTAATTTAAACCAAACGATATGAAAGGTGTTCAAACAAAACATGTTAAGTGTATAGCGGAAGCATAAAATGTAAACCCAACGTAAGTAATAAGTTCAAATGTTTAAATGTTTTATCATAAGTTCCACAATTCGTGCCCACAATGACCGCATCTCCCGTGCAAGCTCCAAGAGTACCTATGATCCTGCAAGGCATGTAATAGAGAGTCAACAACTAGTTGAGCGAGTTCACAGTTGGTTATTCAGTTATAGTGTTCGTATTGTAATTCGTAAGCTCGTTTAGTAATCAAGTAATGTATGTAATGGTATCGCGGCCCTCCAGGCATGTTTGCAAAGTTTAGTGGGGGTATCCCATGTTTTCTAGACTAGGTATATTTGTATCGCGGCCCACCCGGCATGTTTGCGAAGATTAAAGTATAGTTCGCGGCCATTCTAGGCATGTTTGCGAAGATTGTTTTATTATCGCGGCCAATCCCGACGTGTTTGCGAAGAGAGAGTATATGTATCACTAGTCTAGCAGTATCTACTAATAACCTTCCCCTCCCGAGGAATAATTCCATTAATCATGTAAGTATAAGAAACATTCCACCCATTCCCAACCCCGGGAATCCCATGCCTTGGTAAGAGTGTGAACTCACCTTGGGTTTGCTCGGTATGCTAGGTTTTGTACTCAATTAATCAATCACGTCCTATAGTACGCACGTATACATAATCAGTTTGTGTTCACATATAAACACACAGTGATAAACAAGTAGCACATAGCACGTATTTGAGATCAGACACAATATGGTTACACTTAACAGCAGTTAACTAACCTGGTTAACTTCTAAACAGAATTAAAGTAGGTTACTGTGCTGATTACACATTTGGTGAAACACAAATCGGTGAAACACATATCGGTGAAACACATATATTGACGAAACACATTCTGTTTCATCGTTCAGGGTCTCGGTGAAACACATTCTGTTTCACCGTCACCTGTGTTTCGTCTAAGATGTCTGTTTCATCGAAGGTCAGTTACGTGGAAATCAGTGACATCAGTTACGCAATAACACAGAAACCCTAATCATGCTATCAGCCGTCATCTGGAAATCATCAATCATGCAGAAATCATTCGTTCACAGAATTCATCATTGCATCATGATAACATAAGCATCACAGTTCTTAACGTCTAGCATGAACCCTAGGTAATGTGTACACGAATCAATTAACATAAAACATCACATCATCGAGCCGTATCAAGATGCTAACGTGCATTCAGAACCAGATCACATTAACAACATCTAAAACCGGGTATTCGATCGTATTAAGTTTCACATAGAGTTACGCATCTGATTAACCATGTATATCGAAATCAAGAACATCATGCACATATATTCATAACCGTTTCATAAAATATAAATTAGCAACCCTAATCATCGATTTACATAATACACATCACATGGATGAGCGATTAATCAAGAAGTTACGAGGTACTAACCGAAACAACAATGGAATTGATAACAGGTCTCTGGTTGTTCCTAGATTGCCGACACAGTGCTTCTAGGTTTTTCTGGTTTGCAAAAAGTGTCGATGAATAACCCTAGTACCACTTATATACACGAAATAACGTTCTGGGCCCGAACTGGGCTTCGGTGAAACTGGGCTCAGTGAAACAGACCTGTTTCGTCGAGTGGTTGATGAAACAGATTCCTGTTTCATCGAGTAGCTTAACTGGTGAAACATTTCTTGTTTCGTCGAGTGTGCATAGTGAATTAATCTAAGTGTTTCATCAAGTAACATCAAGCAATCAAGTCACGTTAAACAGATAGCCTGCAAACAACATCCCACTTTATAATCCAACATAACTGTTACAAGACAAACAAGTCAAACGACTAAGCAGTAAACGCGCAATAAATGCGAATAAGAAATGTCGGAAACTCGAGTTGTCACAGGGTCTTTACCAGAACAGGGAATACGAACGATCTTCTCCTTACAAAGGATCTCTGCTTGCTGTTGCGATAACCAATCCATTCCAATAACGATGTCGAAACTACCAAGAACGATGGGAATGAGGTCGATAGAGAAGGTCTGACCAGCTAAGACGAGATTACAACCCTTAACTATATATGTGGCTTCTAGGCTTTTACCATTTGCTAACTCTACGGCATGCTTGGTGTTCAAAAGTGTTGGGGTGCGCTTAAGCATTTGACTAACTTTTAGAGACACATAACTGGTATCGGCACCCGAACCAAATAAAACAGTAACATAAAGGTCGTCAACAAGAAACTTACCAATCACCACATTAGGATCATTCCTTGCGTCACCCTGACCAATCACGAACGCTCGACCCCTGGCACCATTGCCGTCGTTATTACCCCCGTTGTTATTCCCATTATTGTTCCCGTTTCCTTGGTTGTGGTTCTGATTCTGATTTAACTGTGGGCAGTGTATCTTGAAGTGACCTTCAGCGCCACACTGATAGCATCCCCTGTTGCCCTATTGCTGTTGCTGATTCTACGGTGCTTGCTGTTGGTGCTGACGATTCTGATTTGCAGGCCGTGAGCTCCTGCAATCCTTGGCTTCATGACCCATCTTGAGGCACCTCTAACAACGTCCCCTGTTGCACTGACCACTGTGGTGCCTGTTACATTTGTTGCACTTTGGGTGGTTTCCTCGATATCCACCCTGCCCTTGACTACCAGAAGATTGCTGACCAGGACTCTGGTAGTCATCAGTCTTTC
The DNA here is from genome assembly GCA_030545235.1 of Helianthus tuberosus. Taxonomy (NCBI): domain Eukaryota; kingdom Viridiplantae; phylum Streptophyta; class Magnoliopsida; order Asterales; family Asteraceae; genus Helianthus; species Helianthus tuberosus. The sequence goes on along the minus strand of CM060351.1, from coordinate 170,061,621 downwards.
GCTGCTGTGCCTGGGACTGAACTGTAGTTGAACCCTTGCTGGAGGCTCCTTCCCATTTTCGTTTGTTATCACTGGGAGTAGCAGAAGTAGCAGTAGAACCTATACGCTTAGGCAGCTTGTTCTGTTCCACTGCCTGGTCTGTGAGACGATGAGCAAGACGAGTAACATCCTGGATGGTAGCAAGGTTAGCAGAAGTTACATGGCTTTGAATCTCCGGTACTAAGCCTTTGAGGTACAGCTCGATACGCTTGATGGGAGGATCCACCATAGTAGGACACAAAATTGCCAGCTCGTTTGATCTTTTTGTGTACGCTTCAATTTCCGACCCTGTCATCTTAAAGTTAAAGAACTCCACTTCCAACTTGTGGATGTCATCACGATTACAGTATTCTCGCTTGATCAGCTCCTTGAAGTCATTCCATGGGGTGGCATTTGCAGCAACTATCCCCAGCATTTGAACCTGAGCGTTCCACCATGTGAGCGCTATGCCCTCGAGAGTACCGGTAGCATACTTCACCCTACGAGCCTCAGGGCATTCACACATTTCGAAGACCGACTCGAGCTTCTTGAACCAGTGGAGGAGGCCTACAGCTCCTTCAGTGCCGTTGAAAGTAGTAGGTCGGCAATCCATAAAGGTTTTGGAAGTACACACAGGAGGCTGAGCGTGTTGACCTGTCGAGTGTGTAAGAATAAACAAAATTAAGCACGAATGTTGGTTTACGAGAGTAGGATCTAAAGATCCTAGAGTAAGTTGTGATGGCAGGTTATACCTCCTGCCTGGGCAGCTGCGAGTGCTGCTGCAACTTGTTCGTTGATCAAAGCCTTCAATTGGGCTTGAGTTAGGTTAACGCGTCCACTCATGATCTTCATATCAAAGGAAAACATGAGTGAGAAAGGTTCGCGAAAGTGCGATGACAGAAGAGAGTAAGCACACATGTGTTTCCAAACAATAGTTGTTCCGTTCATCTAAGCATACCATAATCAAAGTTCGATGTAACTAGCAAGTAGGCAATATAACATCAACCATATCACCTATAGTGTTGAGCCTTGCACGTGGAGTGAAGCGTCGTTGTGGATCGTTGAGCACTGAACAGGTTATAGTCTGGTTTTACCAAAAAGCTTTCCCCCTTTTTAAAACCAAGTTCACTATAACCAATGGCTCTGATACCAATCTGTCACACCCCCGAAATCCACACGCGGAGTATCACCGCTTGGAGGCGTGACATGACCAGGATCAAGCCACCAATCATATTGAACAAGCATGTAAGTAGTTTATAAAATCCAACACAATATAATTGGGGTCTAAACAAAACATAGTTTAAGTTGCAAGTGGAAGCATAATGTTTAAAACCAAGTCATAAGTTTAAACGTTTCAAATGTTTAGCATGGCACACAGCTGTCCATGTCCCACAATGACTCTTCCCACTCCGATGCAAGCTCCATTGATACCTAACGACCTGCAAGGCATGTAACAGAGAGTCAACAACAAACTTGAGCGAGTTCACAGTTGATTGTTCAGCTATTAAGTTCATTTCAGAAATCGTAAGTTCGTTTCATAACCATGTATTAACCGGTATCCTTGTTTACCAAACCTTTTCACGATATTTAGTGGGGGCTTCCCATGTTGTGATTCACTAGACTAGTTGTATTTATAGGTGTCCTTCCCAATCTGAGGACAGTAGTACGTAGGTTTTACGTAGGTTTAATGATGGTGTCCTTCCCAATCCGAGGACAGTAGTACGTAGGTTTTACGTAGGTTTAGTGCTGGTGTCCTTCCCAATCCGAGGACAGTAGTACGTAGGTTTTTAGCACAGGCGTCCTTCCCAATCCGAGGACGGTGGTAAGTAGTCTAGTAGTGTTGAAAGTATAAGTAGTTATTCAATCCCATTCCCAACCCACCGGGAATCCCATGCCTTAGGAGTGTGAACTCACCTTGGTTTGCTCGGTATGCTAAATTATGTGCTCACAAATAATCAGTCAAGGCCTATAGCACGCACGTATACATAATCAGTTTTTGTTTGTAAAGTTCCACATGCAATCAACATCATAGGGTGTGTTTGGCAGTTATCATCATGTAACACATAAACAGTTAGTCAATCCATACTAGGTTCCAAGTTACATGCAAGTTCCTAATCACGTAACCATGCTTATCAGAGTTAACATATTTTAACGGAGTTAATCAACTTAACAGAGTTAACATACTTAACAGAGTTAACGAGCTAACAGAGTTACTAATCTCACTGAGCCTGTTAACCCACTCGGCGAAACCCCCTTTGTTTCATCGTGCCTCCCTTCGGCGAAACGTACACGTTTCATCGTGATTACCCTCCAGCGAAACACACCCGTTTCGTCGTGCCAGTTTCATCGTGATTGGCGTTTCGTCAATGCAATTCAGTTACGTCGTGTTATCAATTACATACAGAAACCCTAACTGCCGTTTACGATTAACATTAAACAATCTACATATCATCAACAGCGATCATCAAGACTTCTCATGAAATCATAACATCCTCATTTAGACCGATTCAGGAAATAGTTTCGTCAAACGTTAAGGTAAATCATATACTGATCATACATCCTCCCCTTACTAGGCTATCATGCCATCCGTTCACAACACAGGCTAGACGAAACATAACAAAATCATAAACATATATCAATCATTCGTTATCAAGACTAGACACCTTCATACAATCCTAAAACTAGCAACCCTCATTCTAATATTTACAGCAACACTCAATCCTGATGTTGATATCAATACGCACATAAACAGACAAAAGTCTTGACCAAAAAGAACGAATTAACATACCGATCAACTGCAAAGACACGAGAGAAAATGTTTTGAAGATAAAAGGGTTCCGATGAGGGGGTGTTGTCTGCCGTCGAGAGGTGTAGGGGAAAAACTAGGGTTCACAAGTTATGATTCACGTAATATAATCAAATGCAACTGGGCCTATCCTGGGCCGAAGCCCAAGTCAACGAAACTCCTTGTTTCATCGATGGGTGCATGACGAAACCCATTTGTTTCGTCACGTAAGGGTTGGGGCGAATTATAAGTTGTTTGGTTGAGCTTACGTGTGTGAACCCTAAGTGTCATTAAGCTAAACACATCACAAGTTTATAACACTAAACACACAACACAAAGGTCACATAGCATCTCAACATATATTAAACACGTATGGTTACAAGGCAAACAAGTCATGCAAACAAATGACTAAACAATTAACGTGCAATTAATGCGGAGATGGAATCTTGGAAACTCAGGTTGTCACAGTGCTAAGGACTCTTGTAAGTGTACTTAGCCTCTGTAATTAAGTTTTCATTAGTGTAATGACCGAAAGTCAAAGTTAGCGTAATTAAGCTTTGACTTAGTGATTAATCAGAAACGATCCAGCCATTTTTCGAATTGAAAGTGGCTATGTGTTGGTAATTATGTAGGTGTTAAACCATTAAAAGGGTACCTTCAAATTATCACGTTATCTTGGTCAATTATCGGGTCAAACTTATTAATAAAAAGTCAAACGGGACAGTTTTTACAAATTAATTCATAACTAATAATGCAGAGGTTATGGAACATGTTTTAACACTAAAATAACTTGGTAAATAATATAAGAACATGTTTAGGCATGTTCAACCCGACAATTCTGAGTTTAGGCTTGGTTCGCAACCGAAAGTCGCAAAAGTAGACTTTTGCTTTGACTTTCAGTTCTGACCCGATTTATCTTAGTTTAGATATGCCTTAGGGTTTCCTTAGGACCATATTACAAGTTATTATAACCCTCTGAGATTATACTATATGGTTCCTTTGAAATCTGAATTATTTGCATGTTACCGTTAAATGCTTAAAAGTTGATCATTATGCCCTTTTATCATTAAAACGAGTTTTTTGAAAATGTGAGAGGACAAAAACCTTTATTACTGATTTATAAGCATGTCCAAAAAATTTGACATCAGTTCATGGTCTAAAATAGAAGTTATGCGCGATATCATAAAATGAAAGCTTTTTATTAATTAAATGGCATTTTTAGTATAAATCATATTTAAACCCAAATTTTGGCACCAAACTTGCCACCTACTGTTAACATATAATATTTAAGGATTTTTGGAAATTTTTGTTAAATTTTAAACTAATCATAACATAGAGTTCTTGCATAGGCTCGGCAATTGACGATGATGCCCTTTTCGTTAATAAAATGAGTTTTACACATCCTTTACATGTCAAACCTTTTTCTACTGATTTTATACATTAAATAAATTATTTTAAACAGTAGAGGCTGATCAAAATCTCAGATTCCCTTAAACAACCCGAATATCGTCAAATACCGACTCTTATGCGATTTTAGCGCATAGTATGGTTTAAAACTATATTTAACACCTAAGACTTTTTACCTACTGATATTATAAGAAAATTTTTATACTTTAATAGTAAGTAAAAGTTTTGAACTCAGATTTCCAAATTGACCCTTATAGCATATATGAAATGACCAAAATGCCCCTACGGTGCATAGTTTGGCCATAAATGTCACACCCCAAACACGATAGAACAACAAATTGTGGCGGAAACGTCGGGGAGTGTTGTAACAGAATCATTGTTTCATAATACATAGATTGAAATTCTGTTTTATTGAATTAAATGTATTACATTACATTGAAATTAGAAACAAAAAATGAACAAATAGACTTTCATTGTTTTTTAAGTCACTAAGGCCTCGTCCGTTCCTATGTGAGCACGCATCAATATCATCATCAAATATCACCAACTATGGTTCCTGAAACACATGTGAAAATTCGTCAGCATAAAATGATGGCGAGTACATAGGATTTTATGAGAGTGTCAGATTCATGGCTCGTTTATGTTTCGAAAATATAACTTAAACACCCTTGTAAATTGATAATTAGAAAACCAAGTTTTGTAAAATTTTTGTAATGTAAATTGAAATAACTAAGTCAAAACAAATTTGTTTTATAAAACCTCGATACCATGAATCTTAACTCCAAAACATTTGTTCATATAAACCCAAATTGTAAATCGTTTTTGAAATAAAACTCGAATGTTTTATATTGTTAGAAAAACCTTGTAATATAACTTTATTTTAATAAACTTGCCCAAGTTATCTAGATAACGCAACGATATATAATGTATTAAAAGCACTTATAGATAGCATGTACCAGCGGCGTATCCACCATGCTTTTAACACATTACACCCGCTCCGTTACCTAATCACTTCCCTAACCCAACGGTTCAAACAATACCAAACGGTTCACACAATCAAACAGTTATAAACGGTTCATATAAATCAAACAGTTACAAACGGTTCATATAAATCAAACAGTTACAAACGGTTCACATAATCAAACAATTACAAATGGTTCACATAATCAAACAGTTACTAACGGTTCACATAAATCAAACAGTTCCAACGGTTCAAAATGTAAAACAATGTGTCCATATGCTGATTGAACATATGCAACAAAATGTAACATACAAAAATCAATGTTCTAGCATGTTAAGTGAACATACATAGCAAAACATAATGAAATCGTGTACTATATATGTACTAATGAACATAACAAGCATATGATATAAAAACAAGAAAAGCATGAAAGTAACAAGTAGGCACATGTGTATCCCCCCAAAACAGTTTGAATAAAACAGTAAAAGAGGGGACTATGTACTCACTTGAGAATGCTTAGAAGTCTTGAATAATAACCAAGCAAAGCTAGAGGGATCACGGAAATTAAACGACACCTAATATAGGTAACTATGTTAATAAACCGGACCTAAATCGGAGGATCGGATAAAATGAGGTTTCGTAAACCAAATGAGTGTAGGGACTCATGTAATATGGTTTAACTAAGCCTACATTCTAAATCGAAACCTAACCTAAGTGCTTACGACCCATTACGACTCGTTAAGGTAGCTTACGCCACGTTAACGCGTCGTTCGCGTAAAACGCGTTCGGACCGCCTAATTAGTCCCATCACAAGTATTATATGCCTTAACATGTCTAATAATGTTGCCTAATCAGTTTAGAAGCCAAAATTTATGTTACATATGCTTTAAATGAATTTATGCGTAAAAAGGGCATTTTGGTCATTTTCTTAAGGCATATAAATTGGCTATCATACAACTACTTAAACGAAGTGACCATAAGGTATAACCCCGGAAGGTTATTCCCTATACAACCATGGTCACAATAAATGCTTGGTCGGATCCTAATGATCGACCAAACGGGTCGGGTTCGAAAGTCTAAGCGGTTGTTTAGACCGCTTATCTTACGACCAGATATAAGCACTAAACTAAAACTGACGAGTTAAACATGTTAAAACATGTTTAACGAAGTTAGAAAACAAGTTTGATATCAAAACAAAAGGTTTTGATACCTAAGAATAGTTTGGTTGCAAAATACGCATGAATACACATTTTGACCGAAACTATGTGTCACACCCCCAAAATCCACCCGCGGAGTACCACCGCTTGGAGGCGTGACATGACCAGGATCAAGCCACCAATCATATCAAACATAGAATTTAAGTGTAAAAGTAGGAAAAGGTAATTCATCTTGACATGACTGATGTTCATAACCAAACATTGTTTAAGTAGCGGAAGCATAATAATGAAAACCCAAAATAAGTTATAAGTTCAAATATCGTCTACGATCCGTATCCCACAACGACCTGCTCCTTCCTGTGCAAGCTCCATATGTACCTAAGGTCCTGCAAGGCATGTAACAGAGAATCAACAACTAGTTGAGCGAGTTCACACTAAATAAGTTCGTAATAGTAAGTTTGTTTCGTAACATGTGGCGCTACTAGGCCGATCGTATGTTCTATTAGTGGGGGCTTCCCATGTTGCATATACACTAGACTATTTGTAACCATAAGTGTTCTTCACAACCGAGACCAGTAGTACGTACATAGTTTACGTAGGCTTTACGTAAGTGTCCTTCACAACCGAGGACAGTATTGAGTATAAGTTCACGTAGGTTTTACGTGAGTATCCTTCACAACCGAGGATAGTATTGAGTATAAGTTCACGTAGGTTTTACGTGAGTATCCTTCACAACCGAGGATAGTATTGAGTATAAGTTCACGTAGGTTTTACGTGAGTATCCTTCACAACCGAGGATAGTATTGAGTATAAGTTCACGTAGGTTTTACGTGAGTATCCTTCACAACCGAGGATAGTATTGAGTATAAGTTCACGTAGGTTTTACGTGAGTATCCTTCACAACCGAGGATAGTATTGAGTATAAGTTCACGTAGGTTTTACGTGAGTATCCTTCACAACCGAGGATAGTATTGAGTATAAGTTCACGTAGGTTTTACGTGAGTATCCTTCACAACCGAGGATAGTATTGAGTATAAGTTCACGTAGGTTTTACGTGAGTATCCTTCACAACCGAGGATAGTATTGAGTATAAGTTCACGTAGGTTTTACGTGAGTATCCTTCACAACCGAGGATAGTATTGAGTATAAGTTCACGTAGGTTTTACGTGAGTATCCTTCACAACCGAGGATAGTATGGTATGGTAGTCTAGTATCAGTGTATGTACGAATCTATTCAACCTTATTCCTTCCATCCCATTCCCCAAACCCTGGGAATCCCATGCCTTAGTAAGGGTGTGAACTCACCTTGGTTTGCTCGGTATGCTAAGTGTATGCTCACAAGTAATCAATCGCGTCCTAAAGTAGGCACGTATGTGAAATCAGTTTGTGTTCAATTTGTTCACGTATAAACATGTAGCACGTAATCACAATCATATACAAGATGGTTACACTTAACAGCAGTTAAATATTCCAGTTAATGCTTAACAGAATTAACCCAAGTTCCTGCACAGATCAGCTATTCGGCGAAACACACATGTTGGCGAAACACAGATATTGACGAAACACATAAGTTGGCGAAACACACATTTGGCGAAACAAGTTCTGTTTCGTCGTGGTCTTAGTTTGCGAATCAGAATTCTAATTCGTCGATTGTCCTTGGCGAAACACATTCTGTTTCGCCGAGAGTTCTGTTTCGTCGAACAGTTCAGTTACGTCGAACATCAGTTGCAGAAACATCCCCAAAAAAAAACCCTAACAGCCGTAAAACAGCAAATCCTCAAACATACAGTAATCATTCAGCACAGAATCATCGTAACTCAATCATCCAAGAATCATTGTCTAGCATGAACCCTAGTTTATGTGTACAACATATAGATTAACATACAACATCATATCATCGATCCCTATCAAGATACTAATGTGTATTCAGAAATCAAGAGTCATGAAATCGATTAAACAAACATATGACTAACCGAGGTCGATAGTACGAAGGTTTAATCTCTTAACGAGGCTTCGAGAACTCTAATCTGCCGTCGCCAGGCAGTGGGAGCTCTAGGGTCTTTCTGTTTTGCTAAAATGACGAATTGAGCGGTTCCGTATAACTTATACGCGTCTAAGTGTTTTGGGCCCTTACTGGGCTTGGCGAAACTGACGGGCCGGCGAATCACATTTGATTCGTCGAGATGTTGATGGCGAAACACCTGTTTCGTCGGGTGGTATATGACGAATGGCACATGTGTTTCGTCGAGTTTACATAGGGCTTAATAGTCTGAGTGTTTACAACAGGTTCCCATTAAATCATTAAACACATATTCATGCAACCATCACAATAAGTATTATCATATCAGCACGTAGCATATCCAACAATCATCTCAAATTACAATCAGTGTACAGTTATAAGTCAAACCAGTCAAACAAGTCAAAGTCAACGTGCATTAAATGCAAATAAAGGATGTCGGAATTTCGAGTTGTCACATTATCCCCAACTTGAAAGAAATTTCGTCCCGAAATTTAGCATGCGGTTACTGAGGAAGCTAATAGTGTGACGTTGTTTACCTGTTTCGTATCGCGGCTCCCCGAGCATGTATGCGAAGATTACTGGTTTTCTTGGGGTGTCACATTATCCCCCCGTTGATTTGGAATTTCGTCTCGAATTTCTGTATTGATAGCTTCAGCCTCAGTGGTAGTTGCATTGGTTCCGAATAACTGGGGATATTTGAGTTCCATATGATCTTCACGCTCCCAGGTGAACTCTGGGCCGCGGCGGGAGTTCCAACGAACTCGTACAAGAGGGATTCTCGTGTTCTTGAGGACCTTAACATCCTGGTCCGTGATCTCAACTGGTTCCTCGACGAACTGCAACCGCTCGTCGATAGTGAGTTCCTTAAAAGGAACTATGTGGGTCTCATCTGACAGACACTTCTTCAGATTCGACACGTGAAAAACGTTGTGAACTGCACTGAGTTCAGCTGGTAAGTTCAATCGGTAGGCTACCCTGCCTATCTTCTCAATAACTTCTAAAGGTCCGACGTATCGTGGATTAAGTTTGGCGCGTTTGTCAAAACGAACAACACTCTTCCAGGGTGAAACTTTGAGTAGCGCTCGATCCCCAACTTGGAATTCGAGTAGTTTTCTGTCTTTATCTGCGTATGCTTTCTGACGGTCGCGAGCTGCCGCCATGCGTTGTCGTATTTGTGCAATCTTTTCTGTAGTATCGACTACCATTTCTGGACCCGTGATCTGAATATCTCCCACCTCTGCCCAACAGAGAGGTGACCGGCACTTACGCCCGTACAATGCCTCGAATGGTGCAGCTTTAATGCTGGTGTGGTAGCTGTTGTTGTATGAAAATTCCACAAGTGGCAGATGTTTTTCCCAACCATTGCCAAAGTCGATTTCGCATGCTCGAAGCATGTCTTCTAGAGTTGGAATGGTGCGCTCAGACTGCCCATCCGTCTGAGGGTGGTAAGCTGTGCTCATGTCTAAACGAGAGCCAAAAGATTTGTGCATCGCTTGCCATAGTTCTGAAGTAAATCGTGCGTCCCGATCAGAGATAATAGAGGTTGGCACCCCGTGCCTTGAGACCACTTCTTTCAAGTAGATGTCTGTTTCTTTGGTAGCCAGGAAGTGTGCAGACTTTGTGAGTCGATCCACGATCACCCAAATAGTATCGTCTCCGCGCTGAGATCTAGGTAAGCCAGTAACAAAATCCATGGAAATTTGTTCCCATTTCCATTGAGGTATCTCAGGTTGTTGAAGTGGACCTGACGGTTTCTGATATTCTGCCTTGACTCTCGCACAAGTCAAGCATTTGCTAACGTATGTGGCTATGTGGGCCTTCATGCTAGGCCACCAGTATATAGTTTTGATATCGTGGTACATTTTATCCGAACCTGGATGTACCGAGTAGCGAGACTTATGAGCTTCATCCATTACCAGCTCGCGTAAGTCATCATAGTGTGGGATCCAGATGCGTCCTGTGACGTAGTAAGCACCATCTTCCTTCTGTTCTAAGCATTGCCTTGAGCCGCGTAGGGCTTCAGCCTTGACGTTGCCTGGTTTCAATGCTTCTACCTGAGCATTTCGTATCTGAGAAGGTAGACTAAACTGTATAGTGAGTTGTAAAGCTCGCACGCGCTTAGGCGCGGTGTCCTTTCGACTGAGGGCGTCAGCCACAACATTGGCTTTGCCTGGGTGGTACCTGATTGAGCATTCATAGTCATTCAACAGTTCGACCCATCGTCGCTGTCGCATATTCAGTTCCTTCTGTTTGAATATATGTTCGAGGCTTCTGTGGTCAGTGTAGATAGCACATTTGGTACCGTACAAGTAGTGTCGCCATATCTTAAGTGCAAAAACAACCGCTCCCAGTTCTAAATCGTGTGTAGTGTAATTCCGTTCGTGAATCTTAAGTTGGCGCGAAGCATAAGCAATAACTTTATCCCGTTGCATCAACATACATCCAAGACCTTGGATGGATGCGTCGCAGTAAACTACAAAATCGTCCGTGCCTTCAGGCAATGAGAGGATAGGTGCGCTACAAAGTCTATCCTTTAAGTGCTGAAACGCTGTTTCCTGTGTATTACCCCAACGGTAAACAACACCTTTCTGTGTCAGTACTGTGAGCGGCTGTGCAATCTTTGAGAAGTCTTTGATAAACCGTCTGTAATAACCCGCCAATCCCAAGAATTGGCGTATTTCTGTCGGTGTGCGAGGTGCAGGCCAGTTCTTGATCGAATCTACCTTGGATGGATCAACATGTATCCCATCCTTGTTTACCACGTGGCCTAGAAAGTGGACTTCACGAAGCCAGAAGTCGCATTTTGAAAACTTAGCGTACAGTTGTTCCGTTCGAAGGAGTTCCAAAATAAGTCGTAAATGCTGTTCGTGTTCCTCCCGATTCTTCGAATAAATTAGGATGTCATCAATAAAAACAATAACAAACTTGTCAAGATAAGGTTTGCACACCCTGTTCATAAGATCCATGAAAACCGCAGGCGCGTTCGTTAGCCCGAATGGCATGACCAAAAACTCATAATGACCGTAGCGAGTTCTGAATGCTGTTTTAGAGACGTCCTCATCCCGGACTCTCAGTTGATGGTAACCTGACCTTAGATCAATCTTTGAGTAATAGCTCGACCCTTGTAACTGGTCGAATAAGTCGTCGATGCGTGGGAGTGGATAGCGATTCTTCACGGTCACCTTGTTTAGTTCGCGGTAATCTATGCACATGCGGAAAGTGCCGTCTTTCTTCTTCACAAATACTACTGAAGCTCCCCAGGGCGAAGAGTTAGGACGTATGAAACCCTTTTCCAAGAGTTCTTGCAATGGCTTAGACAGTTCTTCCAGTTCATTTGGAGCTAAGCGATACGGTGCGCGAGCTATAGGTGCTGCTCCTGGAGCTAGCTCGATCTGAAATTCGACCTGACGATGAGGCGGTAACCCAGGTAACTCTTCAGGAAACACTTGAGGAAAAATCGCGTACTACAGGAATATCCTCAATCTTTTTCTCTTTCTTCGATGTATTCGTAGCGAGTGCTAAAACAGCTGCGTGGCCCTTTCGTAAACACTTCTGAGCCTTCAAGAAAGAAATGATGCCACTCACGACACCACTCTTGTCGCCTTGAACTTCGAGAGGTTCTTTACCAGAACGGGGAATACGAATGATCTTTCCTTTGCAAAGAGTCTCTGCTCGGTGTTGAGGTAACCAATCCATACCAATGTCGATGTCGAAACCATCACAACTTTGGGGTCATTCCTAGTATCACCCTGACCAATCACGAACACTCGACCCCTGGCACCATTGTCGTCGTTATTACCCCCGTTGTTGTCTTCCCTAGTTCCCGTTTCCTTGGTTGTGGTTCTAATTCTGGTTCTGGTTCAACCGTGGGCAGTGTCTCTTGAAGTGACTTTCAGCACCACACTGATAACATCCCTTGTTACCCTGCTGTTGCTGCCGATTCTATAGATCTTGTATCTGTTGTTGTTGGTTCTGGTTTGCAGGACATGAGTTTCTACCATCTTTGGTTCCATGACCAAGTTTGTTGCATTATTGACAATGATTGCGTTTGCCCTGCCCGCTGTGGTGCAGGTTACATCGTTTGCGCTTAGGGTGGTTTCCCTTGTATCCACCCTGCCCTTGAATACTAAATGTTGCTGATCAGGACTTTAGTTGTCATCGACCTTTCACTGCTGTGCCTGGGACAGAATCGTAGTCGAACCCTTGCTAGAGGTTCCATCCCACTTTCATTTATTGTCACTGGGAATAGCAGAAGTAGTAGCAGTAGCACCAATACGTCTAGACAGCTTGTTCTGTTCCACTGCCTGGTCTGTGAGACGATGAGCAAGATGAGTAACATCTTGAATAGTAGCAAGATTAGCAGTCGTCACATGACTTTGAATTTCTGGTACTAAGCCTTTGAGGTACAGCTCAGAGCTCTTTATGGGAGGATCCACCATAGTTGGACACAAAATTGCCAGTTTGTTGGATCGTAATCTTGCACGCTTCTATCTCTGATCCCGTCATCTTCATGTTAAAGAACTCCACTTCCAACTTGTGGATGGCATCATAACTACTGTATTCACGTTTGATAGGTTCCTTAAAATCATTCCATGGGGTGGCATTAGCAGCCGCCAGCCCCAGTGTCGTAACTTGCGCGCTCCACCAAGTTTGCGCAGTGCCTTCGAGAATATCAGTGGCATATTTCACCTTACGAGCCTCGGGTCATTCACACACTCGAAGACCGATTCGAGTTCCTCGAACTAATGGAGGAGTCCAACAGCTCCTTCAGTGTCGCTGAAAGTAGTAGGACGACAGTCCATAAAAGTCTTGTATGTGCACACAGGTGGCTGAGCGTGTTGACTTGTCGTGTGCGTAAGAGTAATCAAAATTAAGCACAAGTGTTGAGTTACGAGAGTAGGATCTAAAGATCCTAGAGTAAGTGGTGATGGCAGGTTACACCTCCTGCTTGGGCAGCTGCGAGTGCTGCAGTAACTTGTTCAGTGATCGAAGCCGCCAACTGGGCTTGAGTTAGGTTAGCGCGTCCACACATGATCTTGACATCAGGGAGAACATGTGGGTGAGAGGTTCGCAAATAGTGCGAAGAGAGTGAGCACACAAGTATTCTCAAGCAATAACGTATAGTAAGTTCTGTAATCTAGGCATACCGCGAGCAAAGTTCTATGTAATTCTAGCAAGTAGGTAAGGTAACATGAATAGTAGTACCTATGATGTTGAGCCTTGCACGTGGAGCGAAGCGTCGTTGTGGATCGTTGAGAGCACTGTTCTGGTTATAGTCTGGTTTTAACAAAAATCGTTTTCCCCTTATTAAAACCGAGTTCTCTATAACCAATGGCTCTGATACCAATCTGTCACACCCCCAAAATCCACCCGCGGAGTACCACCGCTTGGAGGCGTGACATGACCAGGATCAAGCCACCAATCATATCAAACATAGAATTTAAGTGTAAAAGTAGGAAAAGGTAATTCATCTTGACATGACTGATGTTCATAACCAAACATTGTTTAAGTAGCGAAAGCATAATAATGAAAACCCAAAATAAGTTATAAGTTCAAATATCGTCTACGATCCGTATCCCACAACGACCTGCTCCTTCCTGTGCAAGCTCCATATGTACCTAAGGTCCTGCAAGGCATGTAACAGAGAATCAACAACTAGTTGAGCGAGTTCACACTAAATAAGTTCGTAATAGTAAGTTTGTTTCGTAACATGTGGCGCTACTAGGCCGATCGTATGTTCTATTAGTGGGGGCTTCCCATGTTGCATATACACTAGACTATTTGTAACCATAAGTGTTCTTCACAACCGAGAACAGTAGTACGTACATAGTTTACGTAGGCTTTACGTAAGTGTCCTTCACAACCGAGGACAGTATTGAGTATAAGTTCACGTAGGTTTTACGTGAGTATCCTTCACAACCGAGGATAGTATTGAGTATAAGTTCACGTAGGTTTTACGTGAGTATCCTTCACAACCGAGGATAGTATTGAGTATAAGTTCACGTAGGTTTTACGTGAGTATCCTTCACAACCGAGGATAGTATTGAGTATAAGTTCACGTAGGTTTTACGTGAGTATCCTTCACAACCGAGGATAGTATTGAGTATAAGTTCACGTAGGTTTTACGTGAGTATCCTTCACAACCGAGGATAGTATTGAGTATAAGTTCACGTAGGTTTTACGTGAGTATCCTTCACAACCGAGGATAGTATTGAGTATAAGTTCACGTAGGTTTTACGTGAGTATCCTTCACAACCGAGGATAGTATTGAGTATAAGTTCACGTAGGTTTTACGTGAGTATCCTTCACAACCGAGGATAGTATGGTATGGTAGTCTAGTATCAGTGTATGTACGAATCTATTCAACCTTATTCCTTCCATCCCATTCCCCAAACCCTGGGAATCCCATGCCTTAGTAAGGGTGTGAACTCACCTTGGTTTGCTCGGTATGCTAAGTGTATGCTCACAAGTAATCAATCGCGTCCTAAAGTAGGCACGTATGTGAAATCAGTTTGTGTTCAATTTGTTCACGTATAAACATGTAGCACGTAATCACAATCATATACAAGATGGTTACACTTAACAGCAGTTAAATATTCCAGTTAATGCTTAACAGAATTAACCCAAGTTCCTGCACAGATCAGCTATTCGGCGAAACACACATGTTGGCGAAACACAGATATTGACGAAACACATAAGTTGGCGAAACACACATTTGGCGAAACAAGTTCTGTTTCATCGTGGTCTTAGTTGGCGAATCAGAATTCTAATTCGTCGATTGTCCTTGGCGAAACACATTCTGTTTCGCCGAGAGTTCTGTTTCGTCGAACAGTTCAGTTACGTCGAACATCAGTTGCAGAAACATCCCCAAAAAAAAACCCTAACAGCCGTAAAACAGCAAATCCTCAAACATACAGTAATCATTCAGCACAGAATCATCGTAACTCAATCATCCAAGAATCATTGTCTAGCATGAACCCTA
Source organism: Helianthus tuberosus (assembly GCA_030545235.1). Classification (NCBI taxonomy): domain Eukaryota; kingdom Viridiplantae; phylum Streptophyta; class Magnoliopsida; order Asterales; family Asteraceae; genus Helianthus; species Helianthus tuberosus. Next base: position 170,046,291 of record CM060351.1, on the reverse strand, counting down.
GTTTATGTGTACAACATGTAGATTAACATACAACATCATATCATCGATCCCTATCAAGATACTAATGTGTATTCAGAAATCAAGAGTCATGAAATCGATTAAACAAACATATGACTAACCGAGGTCGATAGTACGAAGGTTTAATCTCTTAACGAGGCTTCGAGAACTCTAATCTGCCGTCGCCAGGCAGTGGGAGCTCTAGGGTCTTTCTGTTTTGCTAAAATGACGAATTGAGCGGTTCCGTATAACTTATACGCGTCTAAGTGTTTTGGGCCCTTACTGGGCTTGGCGAAACTGACGGGCCGGCGAATCACATTTGATTCGTCGAGATGTTGATGGCGAAACACCTGTTTCGTCGGGTGGTATATGACGAATGGCACATGTGTTTCGTCGAGTTTACATAGGGCTTAATAGTCTGAGTGTTTACAACAGGTTCCCATTAAATCATTAAACATATATTCATGCAACCATCACAATAAGTATTATCATATCAGCACGTAGCATATCCAACAATCATCTCAAATTACTATCAGTGTACAGTTATAAGTCAAACCAGTCAAACAAGTCAAAGTCAACGTGCATTAAATGCAAATAAAGGATGTCGGAATTTCGAGTTGTCACATTATGACTCGTCACTACACCTAATCAACGTGGTAATCAGTAGGTATAGTCACAAGGGACTATAACCATCGTGATTACGCTCACGTTGAAAAATTTAAATAAACTTTTTGTTGACCATAACCTGGTCAAAGCAGAAAGTCAAACACAGTTTGACTTTCGTGCTTAAAAACGCATAAAAGCATGAAAGAAACTTACAAAGGGTCCAAGCTAGGAAGAACTTGATCTAAATACTCAGGTATGAAGCATAAAGCTTCAACTTAGAGCATAAAATTAGATCAAGGTGTGAGGAAAATGGAATGAGATCTTGGGTATTTATAGATTTCGGAGAACCGTTAGGATCATTTCTCGCATTTCGTGCCTTGAGCTTGACCCTCCATGTCACACCCCAACCGATGGCGGAATCATCGGGGCATGGCACTGAGCGAAACAGATTGTCCAGAAATTTTCCATAACATTTATCATTACTATTCAATTTAAATGATACGTCCCATACTGTATCTCAAACAGTAGAATAATTATTACAGACAAATATCAAGGCAAATATTCTGTTCTGACAACTCAGGTTTAAATAGATAGCAATTGTTTATCTGCTTCTAGAGACCCTTAGTTTGACCATTACATACAACTATTTGTTGGGCTCTAAAGCTTTATTCTAGCTTCAACATCCTATCATGTGTGCGTCCTAAGCACCTGTCACATACGTTAAAATAAAGTCAATACATAAAATGTAAAGGTGAGCATACAAGTTTGATAATAGCATATAGAGTTCGAATTCATTTACGCATAACCTGCACGTACACATAGTGAAATGAAGCACGTTAGTTATCGACATAGATCCATCGATACCAATGACTGCGGGTTGACTGCCTGAGGCAGTTCGCAATACATGATTAACACCGTAATCCATGCAAGTAATGGTCCTTAACAACCCCCGTGTGAACGGGTGCTGAGTCCAAACTATAGTGCTAACGTTGCTAAGGCAGGTAGACAGCATTCCATGTGTAAACATAACAAACAAGCATTCATAAGCCACTTATAACATGCATTAACGGTTAGCGTTCAAATAGTATTGAGTAGTGTGATTGTTGTAGTTTGAATATTCGTAACGTATGTAACACCCAAAAGTGCGTAAAGCAAAAAGGGATCGAGTATACTCACAGCGGTGAATGGATTGATGGGAGCGCTTAGCGAGTAAGGTTAGCCTGAATAGATTCGATAGCATAACGATAAGTGACACTGTGACAACCCGTAACTTCGAGGTATAAATCGTTCGTTTCGCTCTTACGAATAAATATATATTTATCTATTATCGACGAAATAAATTTGTACTCGTTTAGCTATTGTGTGCAAAATTAAGTCGAAACCAAGTCCATTTGGTGACGAACCTACTCGAACCGTTGGAAACATGACCTAAACCGCATAACTCGAAACTTTTGAGGCCCGAACCCTTAGTGTGATTATTTTACATTTATGTTAGTTGGATAATATAAATCTTTATTAGTTGGTTAATATAAATCTTTATTAGTTGATATAAATTACCTAAGTAAGCTAACCCAAACCAAATTCCCTAACCCCCATGTGCGTACACGTTACACCCTTTTTCCTCTGTGTAAAATGTCGGCCCAATCAACTCAGTTTGTGACAGCCCATTATCGGCCAATTAAATGAACCGCCCAATTTGGTAGTATATATGTATACGTATCATGGTAAGGGTTATCACAAGAATTCAAAGCAAACCCTACCTAATTCCAAGTTACGTGCGACAGTAGACCCCCCCCCCCCCCCCCCATTCACGCTCGAAGCCTTTCAATCCTTGTGCTCTTAACTTCGGTTAGTATAGTGACTCTTTATTATTAATCTGTTTGTTGTTCTCGATGATGGCATGAAGTATGATTATATGTGATATTATGTGTCATGAATATATGATAAGGAACCTTGAATACACTTGTGTAATATAAACGGAATAGATAGATTATGAATTGATTAAACGGATGTTATTATATATGGTGGCTGTTTCGATTAGTTGGATGATTACCGATTGATTGTTGTTGGTAAATTGGTGATGATGGGTGCTACAAATTGATTGATAATCAATCTAAGTAACTATACAGTAGGTAATTGATTTCATGAATGGTGATCGTAATACAACTATTTACATAACTAGCTAAATTGCATATCTCAGGTTGATACATTGGAAACGGAAGTTTGTGTAATCTGTTTATACATGCCGCACATGGGCCCTAGGAGTTCATACTCACTGGGCCTGTTATAGTAGTTTGGGCCATGCATGTTGACTGAGTTATATTAGTAAATAAGTTATATATATATTTGATTTGGGATGCATATATATGATCGTACCATACATGTTCATTTGATGCCCACCACACATAATCAAACTAGACTGTAAGATTTCACGTTATGTCATGAATCTTTGAGAGGATTATATGTTTAATTAGTGGGTTATATTTTATCAATCTTGATGTCCGTATAAGATGATATGTGAATAATGAAACTCTTGAATTATACATATTAACCTTTCAAATAATTGGTATATAATGTTTTCTATGGGGCATAGTAGGATTAACATATTAATGCAGAAAAACTGTTACAAAATTTAGTTATGTTCGAGTAGGCTGCACACACACGGTTAGTGGACCATTTATGTTGGGCCGTGCACTTCAATACACTTTGTGTTATTTTATCTTTGTTGGGCTGTGAATTGGTGTTGGGCCATAGACTTATCACACAATTTGTACACTGTTGAAATGTGCGATGTCTATATGTAACAAAAGGATATTGGAAGAATTAAACATTAATTATGTGATATCATCATGTATGTACTGATTTTCTGACATGATCAACTGTTATAATTGTATGAGGATGTGTGTGTGTTGCTTGGATCATATGAGATGCATTTGCGTTAAAAGACTTAGGAACTGATTGTTACCGATAACCCTTTTAGGACGTGCTTGATCAACTGTTAAACAAGAAACTTAACAAACCGAGCAAACCAAGGTGAGTTCACACTTTCCACAAGGCATGGGATTCCCAGGGGTTGGGAATGGGTAAAGGATTGAAACTGAAACTGCGTGATCTCCTTATTGGAACACGTACACACCCTCTTTATTGAAGGGTGACAACACGTACTAAGAACTTAATCGGAACCTGCGTAGTCTCCTGTTTTGGGGATTACGTACACACCCTCTTTACTGAAGGGTGACAACACGGATACTAGGCCAAAAACTCTCTATCATGAAGTCCCTCCTTTTATATCGACTTAATCGCCGGGCCAATGGCGAGCGGGTCATTAGTTAGATAGCGCTATTTAGGTTTGACAAGCCTCACACCGTGCCGCAGAGGACGGGCGTGAACTAATGGATCTGGGCACGTCAATGATGATAGACATTGACGCTAGGGCACCAACTTACTTTAGTCAGTGGTCGATATGGTAAACAGGTCTAGTGGTTAACATGGGGAAGCCCCCACCAACTATGGATATGTTTGGGAAAACAGGGTAAACGGATTAACTTACTACTTACAAACGAACTCATGGTTTTTGAAACAACCTAACAAAGAACACCAACTGTGAACTCGCTCAACTTTGTTGTTGACTCGTTGTTACATGCCTTGCAGGTCGTTAGGTTATTTGCTGGAGCTTGCGCAAGGGAGAGTCGTTGTGGAACATAGACAATTGTGTGCCATGTTAAACTCTTGGATATTTAAACTACGTTTTGGTTTTACACTTTATGCTTCCGCTCATAACTTAAACTATGTTTGTTTTGGTCACTAATTGTGTCGGTTGGACTTTTACAATTAATTACTTGCTTGTTCAATATGATTAGTGGTTTGATCCTGGTCAGTCACGCCTCCAAGCGGTGATACTCCGCATGTGGATTTTGGGGGTGTGACAGATTGGTATCAGAGCCATTGGTTATAGTGAACTTGGTTTTAAAAAGGGGAAAAGCTTTTTGATAAAACCAGACTATAACCTGTACAGTGCTCAACGATCCACAACGACGCTTCGCTCCACGTGCAAGACTCCACACTATGGGTAATATGATTTATGTTTATATTGCCTACTTGCTAGTTACATAGAACTTTGCTCGTGATATGCGTAGATAAACATAACAACTATTGTTTGAAAACACTTGTGTGCTTACTCTCTTCTGTCATCGCACTCTCGCGAACCTCTCTCACCCATGTTTCCTTTGATGTGACAGTACACATTTGTTTATGACGAAACACACGAACACACACTCGTCACTATAGCAAGATGGCATGGATTGCTTGCTCACCTTATGATGCATTGATAGTATGCCATAGTCCTTAGGTTTTTGTGATCCTATTCCATTGACGACCTCCGTTTGACATCTGAGTTTGAGGAATCATTTGACATGAGTTAGGAGGAACTGAGATGAGCATGCAAATCGCAATATTATTGTGGGTGCACACATAATAATAATGTGGGGTGCATGCGAGTCCCAGTGAGCCTTGACAAGTGGAAAAGGGGCTCCGTTCCGTTATTTGACCGATGTGAAACATAACAAACCTATAGGGGTCATAGCAGTGATTGTCCCCTACTCGAATGTGAACTTTTCATTCATCTCTGGATCCTTTCGAACCTCGATGCTATCGAGTATTACCTGAACACCCATCTGAACACCTAGCGAACCGTGTAGAATGTTAGGTGCTTATACGAATGTCCCTGAGTAGGAAGTCGCAACGTCAAATGATTGATCGATACCTTTCTTGCTCCTCTTCGTTTGCTGGAACTCATGTTTTGACATCTTAGATCCCGAAGTGTGATCACTTCTACTATACCCTCGTAACAGACTGAGTATTACTCAAGCAACTTGCAACATCGATGGACAGGAGGATGAGCGTAGTACTTTACCGACCTCAGTACTTGACGACCCTAATTACCGGCAACGAGCACCAGCGAATTGGCTTCAAACGAATCCTTAACCCTCGTCAGCAACTCATGGGAGTCAACTATTATGAATCAATCGGGGCATAAGTGAGGACAGCTGATGGTAGTATGGAAGGTGTGACTGCCAGCACAGTGAGTAACGCGTTAGGACGTGGCTCAGAATGTGAAAAGATGGACCTTGATGGTGAAGAGTCGTAGAGCTTCGTTTCAAAGAACAGCATTAGAGGCAACGGTCATGGCAACAACAAGGTATTTGTAATGGTAACCAACAGTATGGAAGGTGAAGGTGCTTATGGCATGGAGTGGCCAATGTTAAATTCAACGACAACAACCAAGGGAACGACGGCCGTACTGGAAATCCTCGCAACGAGTACAACAACACGGGAAATGATGCTCATAGAGCGACATTAGGGATTGGCGTGTGCGACGCCGGGATTATAACAACATGGTAGCCTACGTGTTCTTGGTGACTAATCACTTCGCCACTGTTCTGCTTAACCCTGATGCTTCTTGAAACCCAACCTGTTGTGGAATCGGCTGATGGCGAAAACAGCGAAACCACTGCTGAGGCTGAAGCTACTGCGGAATTTCGGGACGAAATTCCAAACCAACGGGGGAATGATGTGACACCCCATGAAAACCAGGAAACCACGTAACCTAGCTAGCTTCCTCAGTAACTACTTGCCAAATTTCGGGACGAAATTTCTTTCAAGTTGGGGATGATGTGACAACCCGTAACTTCGAGGTATAAATCGTTCGTTTCGCTCTTACGAATAAATATATATTTATCTATTATCGATGAAATAAATTTGTACTCATTTAGCTATTGTGTGCAAATTTGTAGTCGAAACCAAGTCCATTTGGTGACGAACCTACTCGAACCGTTGGAAACATGACCTAAACCGCATAACTCGAAACTTTTGAGGCCCGAACCCTTAGTGTGATTATTTTACATTTATGTTAGTTGGATAATATAAATCTTTATTAGTTGGTTAATATAAATCTTTATTAGTTGATATAAATTACATAAGTAAGCTAATCCAAACCAAATTCCCTAACCCCCATGTGCGTACACGTTACACCCTTTTCCTCTGTGTAAAATGTCGGCCCAATCAACTCAGTTTGTGACAGCCCATTATCGGCCAATTAAATGAACCGCCCAATTTGGTAGTATATATGTATACGTATCATGGTAAGGGTTATCACAAGAATTCAAAGCAAACCCTACCTAATTCCAAGTTACGTGCGACAGTAGACCCCCCCCCCCCATTCACGCTCGAAGCCTTTCAATCCTTGTGCTCTTAACTTCGGTTAGTATAGTGACTCTTTATTATTAATCTGTTTGTTGTTCTCGATGATGGCATGAAGTATGATTATATGTGATATTATGTGTCATGAATATATGATAAGGAACCTTGAATACACTTGTGTAATATAAACGGAATAGATAGATTATGAATTGATTAAACGGATGTTATTATATATGGTGGCTGTTTCGATTAGTTGGATGATTACCGATTGATTGTTGTTGGTAAATTGGTGATGATGGGTGCTATAAATTGATTGATAATCAATCTAAGTAACTATACAGTAGGTAATTGATTTCATGAATGGTGATCGTAATACAACTATTTACATAACTAGCTAAATTGCATATCTCAGGTTGATACATTGGAAACGGAAGTTTGTGTAATCTGTTTATACATGCCGCACATGGGCCCTAGGAGTTCATACTCACTGGGCCTGTTATAGTAGTTTGGGCCAAGCATGTTGACCGAGTTATATTAGTAAATAAGTTATATATATATTTGAATTGGGATGCATATATATGATCGTACCATACATGTTCATTTGATGCCCACCACACATAATCAAACTAGACTGTAAGATTTCACGTTATGTCATGAATCTTTGAGAGGATTATATGTTTAATTAGTGGGTTATATTTTATCAATCTTGATGTCCGTATAAGATGATATGTGAATAATGAAACTCTTGAATTATACATATTAACCTTTCAAATAATTGGTATATAATGTTGTCTATGGGGCATAGTAGGATTAACATATTAATGCAGAAAAACTGTTACAAAATTTAGTTATGTTCGAGTAGGCTGCACACACACGGTTAGTGGACCATTTATGTTGGGCCGTGCACTTCAATACACTTTGTGTTATTTTATCTTTGTTGGTCTGTGAATTGGTGTTGGGCCATAGACTTATCACACAATTTGTACACTGTTGAAATGTGCGATGTCTATATGTAACAAAAGGATATTGGAAGAATTAAACATTAATTATGTGATATCATCATGTATGTACTGATTTTCTGACATGATCAACTGTTATAATTGTATGAGGATGTGTGTGTGTTGCTTGGATCATATGAGATGCATTTGCGTTAAAAGACTTAGGAACTGATTGTTACCGATAACCCTTTTAGGACGTGCTTGATCAACTGTTAAACAAGAAACTTAACAAACCGAGCAAACCAAGGTGAGTTCACACTTTCCACAAGGCATGGGATTCCCAGGGGTTGGGAATGGGTAAAGGATTGAAACTGAAACTGCGTGATCTCCTTATTGGAACACGTACACACCCTCTTTATTGAAGGGTGACAACACGTACTAAGAACTTAATCGGAACCTGCGTAGTCTCCTGTTTTGGGGATTACGTACACACCCTCTTTACTGAAGGGTGACAACACGGATACTAGGCCAAAAACTCTCTATCATGAAGTCCCTCCTTTTATATCGACTTAATCGCCGGGCCAATGGCGAGCGGGTCATTAGTTAGATAGCGCTATTTAGGTTTGACAAGCCTCACACCGTGCCGCAGAGGACGGGCGTGAACTAATGGATCTGGGCACGTCAATGATGATAGACATTGACGCTAGGGCACCAACTTACTTTAGTCAGTGGTCGATATGGTAAACAGGTCTAGTGGTTAACATGGGGAAGCCCCCACCAACTATGGATATGTTTGGGAAAACAGGGTAAACGGATTAACTTACTACTTACAAACGAACTCATGGTTTTTGAAACAACCTAACAAAGAACACCAACTGTGAACTCGCTCAACTTTGTTGTTGACTCGTTGTTACATGCCTTGCAGGTCGTTAGGTTATTTACTGGAGCTTGCGCAAGGGAGAGTCGTTGTGGAACATGGACAATTGTGTGCCATGTTAAACTCTTGGATATTTAAACTACGTTTTGGTTTTACACTTTATGCTTCCGCTCATAACTTAAACTATGTTTGTTTTGGTCACTAATTGTGTCGGTTGGACTTTTACAATTAATTACTTGCTTGTTCAATATGATTAGTGGTTTGATCCTGGTCAGTCACGCCTCCAAGCGGTGATACTCCGCATGTGGATTTTAGGGGTGTGACAGACACGTAAAACGTCACAAGGTGTGAATGGATCGGATGGTAGTTCGTTCGGATGGTAATCCGAGCGGACAGCAATCCGTGTGGATGACAATCCGTTCGGATGGTCATCCGATCGGACGGTAGTCCGTTCAGGTGACGATTCAAGTGGATTGTTTCTCCCTATAAGAGGATGTGTTTGTGTATGATGGCTTGACTTTTGAAGTTTTCGTTGTAGCATTTTGAAAACATTGAAGTATCTCTATCCATCAAGTCATTCGATCGGATGGTGGGTCGTGCGGATGACAATCCGTTCGGATGTTCATCCGGTCGGACGGTAACTTAGTGGTGAGATTACTTAGTGAAGACAAGTTCACAACCGAAGTGTCACTCGATGACATCCGATCGGGTGGCAACCCTGTTAATGAACATGTTGAAAATTGTTTAAGTCTTTAAAGTCTTAGTATCACATGATCCGAAGAGTAATCCTGTCAGATGGTCATCCAATCGGATTGCAATTCGTTCGATACTCAAACTCCAGATAAGATTGTTTTAAAGGTGGGACCCAAGTGTGATCCGTTCGAATGGTAATCCGTTCGGATGACCTATCTGATCGGATAGCAATCCGGTCGGATAGCAATCCGTTCGGATAGCAATCCATTACAGTTGTTCCGTTCGTCCCACACTTGGTCGTTTTGATGGTTGTCATTATGTTGAGACACTTTGACAACGTGTTAGCCAACAGAACCCCTAGTTCGACCCAGATGACCAACCTGACCAGGAATCACCCTAGTCAGGCCGGTTCCCAGCTCGAGACGGTTGTTCTTGATTAACCCGAAATCGGTAGTCTCGTGGGTAGGATCTGGATCTTGAGCTAGTACAACACTACGATAGAGTAGAAAACTAGATCAGGGTCGGATCCTATTGGTTTTGAGTACCTCGAGTGGAAAAGAGTTGGAAGAAGGTTAAAAACCATCTTTCAATCCTCTTTCACCACGCTTGTGTCGAGATCTTTACAAGATCTTTGTGGAATTCGGTTAGATCTAAGTTGTTCTTGGTGGATTGAGGCCAAAACATGAAGTTCTTGAAGAACACATGATGACATCATCCTAGAACACCTGAAATCTAGTGATTTCACGGTTAAAAGTTAATATTTAAAAGATAGAAAGGTGTAGGGGTGCGTGTAGATCAAGAAAGTACAAGATTTAGGACGAGATCTTACCTTGATCGAGAGAAATCGAAGAAAAGGTGGGGAGCACGAGCTGTTCAGACAGAGGGTTTCCAAAAGTAGAAAGAATGACAATGACAGGGGTATTTATAGGATTCCAAAAGAGGAAAGGGTTATCTGATCGGATGACACACCACCTGGATGACTATCCGGTCGGATGACACCCTGGTCGGATGGCATCTGATCTGCGGACAAGAGGCTATCCGGTCGGATGGCTATCCGGCCGGATGGCACATGGTTTGAATGTTCGACGAGACGATCTTTGGCGTTTCGATTTTGATTGCGAGCGGTTCGATACGATAGGGTTTCCTAGTCAAATTACTTTCAGTCCCAACTACTAAATATCATAGTTTGATTGTGATTCGTGTTCGAGTTCAATTTCGAGTTTCGATTGAGTTCGCTTGATTACCACAACACAACATAAATAAACATGCACAGGTAACACGTAAGGCACACACACACGTATAACCACGAGTAAAATACATAGCTCGAGTTGCGATTTGATGTCGATTCGATTAGCATAGCTTGATTATTGATTAATTAACTTTATCGCATTGTTACTTCCTATAGTTCACAGTCGTAAGTCAATTGAATAATACGCCGGTGGCTTGTAATTAATAACACTTACTCCACATAATACAAATAAAACAAAGAAATTTCTATAAGTCAAATCCATATAACCGGTCGTTGACTTTGACCTTGACTTTGACTTTGACTTTGACTTGTGGGAACACGGGGTGTTACAACCTCCCCTTGTTTAGGGAATTTTGTCCCGAAATTATGCTGGAAGTTGTACAACGCCGTGATTCACGTTTGAGAACTTTCTCTTTCTAGATTTTCTTTTTGAACAACTGCGGGTACTTTGCCTTCATGTCGCTTTCGAGTTCCCAAGTGAACTCTGCGCCTCGTTTGCCTTCCCGTCGGACTTTCACGATAGGAATGCGAGAGCGCCTGAGTTTCTTGGTTTGGCGATCCATGATTTCGACAGGCTTTTCCTCGAAGTGTAATGTTTCGTTCACTTGCAGATCATCGAGAGAAACGTGTAAGTCGTGATCGGCTAGGCACTTTCGGAGGTTTGACACGTGGAAAGTCGGGTGGACATTACCAAGTTCCTCCGGTAGTTCGAGTCTGTAGGCGACTTTTCCGATCCTTTCCAGGATCTTAAAAGGTCCAACATATCGAGGCACGAGTTTTCCCTTTTTGCCGAATCGGACTACACCCTTCCAAGGTGATACCTTTAGGAGTACGTAGTCACCAACGTCAAATTCACGGGGCTTGCGTTTCTTATCGGAGTAACTTTTCTGTCGATCCCGAGCTTTCACCAGGTTGTCTCGAATTTGGAAAATTTTGTCTGTCGTTTCTTGTAATAGCTCAGGATCGGTTAATTGCGATTGACCGATCTCGTGCCACACAATGGGCGATCGACATATTCTTCCATATAATACCTCGAATGGTGCCATTTGGATGCTAGAATGATAGTTGTTGTTATACGAGAACTCAACTAACGGCAGGTATTTATCCCCATTACCACCGAAGTCTAAGACACACGAACGGAGCATGTCTTCAAGAGTACGAATCGTTCTTTCAGTCTGACCGTCGGTTTGAGGGTGGAAAGCGGTACTTAGATTAAGCGATGTACCGAGTGTCGTTTGAAACATTTCCCACAGTCGCGAGGTAAACCGAGCATCACGATCAGAGATGATGTCACGAGGCGTCCCATGATTACAAATGATCTCGTCGGTGTAGATTCGGGCTAATCGTTCTACCTTGTAGTCTTCGCGTATTGGCAAAAAGTGAGCTGATTTAGTCAAACGGTCGACCACAACCCAAATGTTGCCGTGACCTGATGACGTGTGCGGTAGCTTGGTTATAAAGTCCATGTCTATACTTTCCCACTTCCACATGGGAATTGGTGGTTGTTCGAGTAAGCTAGAGGGTCTTTGATGTTCAGCCTTGACTCTAGCACAAGTTAGGCATTTTCCGACGTAGAGGGCGATATCCCTCTTCATACCCGGCCACCAGTACTTATAACGAAGGTCCTGGTACATTTTATCAGCACCGGGATGAATAGAATACCGGGATTTGTGGGCTTCGTCCATCAAGATCTGTCGCAAATTGGTTCGTTTGGGAATCCAGATTCGGTCCAGAAAGTGGAATATCCCGTTCGATTTGCTCACAAGCTGGGCTCCATCGTGGTAGATTCTTTCTTTCTTCAGAGTGCGTTCGTTAAAACACGCATGTTGAGCGTCGCGGATGAGGGTTTCGAGATCATGTTGGGCTTGAACATTACGAGTGCTGAGCAGATAGCTCTGTCTGCTGAGTGCGTCGGCAACAACATTTGCCTTGCCTGGGTGATAACGAATCTCACAGTCGTAATCGTTGAGAAGTTCTACCCATCGGCGTTGATGCATATTAAGTTCCTTCTGATTAAAGATATGTTGTAGGCTCCTATGATCGGTGAAGATCGTACACTTGGTACCATACAGGTGGTGTCGCCAAATCTTTAATGCAAAAACAACTGCGCATAGCTCGAGATCATGGGTTGTATAGTTCTTCTCTTGAATTTTGAGCTGACGAGATGCGTAAGCTATGACCTTGTCCCGTTGCATGAGAACACAACCAAGACCAAGGTTGGAAGCATCACAATAGACAATGAAATCATTGTTTCCGTCGGGCAATGTGAGAACAGGAGCGTTGCAAAGCATGTGTTTGAGGGTTTGAAAAGTTGTCTCTTGTTTAGTTCCCCAAAAAAATGGTTTGTCTTTATGCGTGAGAGAGGTAAGCGGTACAACGATCTTTGAGAATCCCTCGATAAATCGTCGATAATAGCCCGCTAGTCCGAGAAAAGAGCGGACTTCAGACGGGTTTTTAGGCGTAGCCCAGCTCTTGACAGCTTCAATCTTCGCAGGATCGACGTGAATGCCTTGACTATTAACAATGTGACCCAGGAATTGAACTTCCTCCAACCAGAATTCGCACTTGGAGAACTTGGCATAGAGTTGGTTCCCCTGGAGTAACTCGAGAACCAAACGTAGATGTTGCGCGTGTTCGGTTTTCGACTTGGAATAGATCAGGACATCATCGATAAATACGATGACGAAACGGTCGAGATACGGTTTACACACGCGATTCATCAGATCCATGAAAACCGCTGGTGCGTTGGTTAAATCAAAAGGCATGACAACGAATTCGTAGTGGCCGTAACGAGTGCGAAATGCGGTTTTGGGTATATCCTCCTCTTGAATACGTAGCTGGTGATATCCTGAACGTAGATCGATCTTTGAGAAACACGTAGCGCCTTGTAGTTGATCAAACAAATCGTCGATGCGAGGTAGGGGATAGCGGTTCTTGATAGTTAACTTATTCAATTCTCGATTGTCGATGCACATCCTGAACGACCCGTCCTTCTTTTTGACAAAAAGGACTGGCGCGCCCCAAGGAGAGGTGCTCGGGTGAATGAAGCCTTTCTCAAGTAATTCCTGGAGTTGGGTTGAGAGTTCGCGCATTTCGGACGGCGCGAGTCGGTAGGGAGCTTTGGCAATAGGGTTGGCTCCAGGAATGAGGTCGATACGGAAATCGATATCACGGCTTGGCGGTAGCCCGGGAAGATCCTCTGGAAAAACATTAGGAAATTCTTGAACCACAAGAACGTCTTTCACTTCCTTCTTCTCTTTCTTTTCCTTCTCCGCTACTACAATGTTAGCCAAGAAAGCTCTGTATTCCTTGCAGAGACACTTGCTAGCTTGGACACACGACATGAGCTTGAGACCCTTCGAAGTAGTATCACCGTATACACATAATAAGTCACCATTCGCGAGCGAAAATCGAATCATCTTGTCAAAGCACACAACTTCAGCATGGTTTTCTCGAAGAAAGTCCATGCCTACTATGACGTCAAAACTTCCGAGTTGCATCAGAATAAGGTCGATTGGGAAGATGTGATTGTTGAGCTCAAGGGTACAATCACAAAGAACAGAATTGACGGCGACGGTTCTTCCGGTAGCGACTTCAACATCGAACGTCAAGGAGAGTTGGGAGCGTTTACGACTAAGGATTTTCTCGAATTCGAACGACACAAAGCAATTATCGGCTCCAGTATCAAACAAACAGGAAGCATACATACCATTCACAAGGAACGTACCATTGACCACGTTGTTGTCGGCCTGGGCTTGACGCACGTTGAGGTTGAAAGTTCTGGCGCGTGCGGCCTGTTGTTGCTGCTGAGGCTGCTGTTGCTGAGGCTCTTGTTTCACGACCCTGTTCGGGCACATGTTGGCAAAGTGGTTCGGGTCGCCACATGCGAAGCAGGCTCTGGCTTTGACCGCGGGTGCCAAAGGATCTTGTTGACCCTGTGGGGCAGTGAGTAGAGCTTGATGGGCAGGAGCTTGTCGAATACGACAGTTGGCAGTAAAGTGGTCGTATACATTGCAATGAGCATAAAAACGACAAGCAATGGCAGTTGGGTGGTGGTAGGTGCAAGTAGGGCAGAGCGGGTGTGGCCCAGTGTACGCACGCTTTGTAGGTGGTGCATTAGCCACATGCGCCGCTACTTGACGCTGTTGGGCTGGTACAACTTGGATCGGTGCAGAAGTGATCGCACAGTTCTTGTTGTTGGACCTGTTTTTTCTTTTGTTCTTTCTCTTGATGCTCGATGAGGTGGGTTCAGTAGTTGGTGCGGTGGCAGTAGCTTGATGCACATGCTTTGAAGTTTTATCCCAGACACCAGCCTTGAACCTTTTGTCGTTGATTTCGGCGGCCAGTAGGTAAGTTTCTTCGATCGTCTTAGTCTTAGACGCTTGCACGAAATCTGCGACGCAGTCGGGCAAAGCTCGGATGTACTTCTTAATTGTGATCTTCGAAGTCTTGACTTGATCGAGACAGATGATGCTGAGTTGTTTGAAACGAGCAGTGAGAGCAGCGTTGTCACCCTCATGTTGATGTATGTGCCAAAATTCATCTTCAAGCTTTTGACGTTCGTGGGGAGGGCATAATTCCTCTAGCATGACTTCCTTGAGCTCGTCCCACGACAGACCGTAGGCTGCATCGTTCCCTCGCTTGTTCCTTTCGGCCGTCCACCAGTCTAGTGCACGGGACTGGAAAACGCCGGTAGCATTTAGAGTTCGAAGGTCATCAGGGCAACCACTCTGTCGCAGAGTGACCTCAATGGAATCAAACCATTGGAATAGTGCAGTCGGACCTCCCTCGCCAGTGAATTCTTTTGGCCCACACGACTTGAATTGCTTGAAACTGATGGGCCTTGTGGTGGCTTTAGGAGCGTCGGTCCTTGATTCCTCAGATGATTTGCTGGCATTCTCGTAAACATCACTTACGGCCTTTGCCACACTTTTAGCGATGATGGAAGCAAGGCGTTTGTCCCTCTTTTCTTGACGAGAAAGTGCGTGACGGGATCCAGACGACATTGTCTGCAATAGACATCGTCTCAGGACTCAACACATTGTATTCGAATCTCACCTCTCACGTCTACTACTTACTAAAGCTCAGCAACACGCAGATTCACGTAAACACATAACACAAAGAGTCCAAAATCACATAAGCATGTAGAGCACATAGTCACATAACACCTAAGCAAGTAAGGCACAGAAGCGAGGAAACACATACGCATTTAGTCACTAGAGGCAGTCAGAAAACAGAGTTCTAGATCCCTTGGCCTATAAATAGGAACCTAAGGTGTTAGGTTTAGAACTTTTGACACTTTTGGTATTTTAGAGAATTGAAGAGCTCTAGATCTAGAGAGAGAAGCTAGAGAGAGAAAGTGACATCGTGATTCAGGTGCGTCGTACGATCTCAGATTTGTCAATAGAATCACTTATTATATTACGTTCTCGTGTGTTCGGTCACGTTCGTGTACGGATTCCCCACATCACATGTTCGGTTCGCAATCGTTTCAGAGCGAAAACCGGGACCTAACATGAGCGTATATCGTAGTATAAAGTCGCTCATAATTCAACGATTTGTTAACGTCATGTAGTGTGTTGTGTGATCAGCATAAACAAAAACGTTAGATCGAATCCAACGATACACCAAAACGCTAACAAATAAACATAAAATCGACGAATCATCAAAGTCAGCAGCTGCGGGCTCAAAATCGAAACACATAAAATTCGAGAAATAGATCGTCTGCGGCTAGTAGACTTCGACTATCCAAGGTGGTTCTACTATTCACAAGGACTTGTCGTTCATGTCTGACCTTGAGAACTGTGCTTTTGCCTCGGTTCTTGGGCACTTGGCACACATCCCGTTAGTCATATCAAGATTTCAGGTCATTGGAGTCCGTCGAGGCCTTGGTGAGAGTTTTGTAAAATATGCGGAACAAGTCGTCATGGTTAGGGTTTCACCCCTGGCTTAACAACTTCGCCCCTGTTTTTGATAAAACAGAGGAGATTATTCATCAAAATATGGGTTTCACCCCTAATTTGGTATAATTCCACCGCTGGACAGTATTGATTAAGCAATTTAGTCGGGAGTTTGTGGTTTTCACACCTAATCTCGACTTTATCGCCCTTTCATAGTTGAAAATTCGAGTGTAGAGATAGTGTAGCATAAGTGTGAATGGCGAGAAGTAAGCTCGTTCATAACCCCTACTGGGTGTACTCGAGTCGGTCTGTTGGTTCTTAACTATAGTCTAGGTATCTAAGACTTCGACCCGGACTAGGTCGAGTCTTGCCTAATTCCTTATAGTTATGGCTCAGATACCAATCTGTCTCACCCCAACCGATGGCGGAATCATCGGGGCATGGCACTGAGCCAAATAGATTGTCTAGAAATTTTCCATAACATTTATCATTACTATTCAATTTAAATGATACGTCCCATACCGTATCTTAAACAGTAGAATAATTATTACAGACAAATATCCAGGAAAATATTCTGTTTCGACAACTCCGGTTTAAATAGACAGCAATTGTTTATCTGCTTCTAGAGACCCTTAGTTTGACCACTACAGACAACTATTTGTTGGGCTCTAAAGCTTTATTCTAGCTTCAACTTCCTATCATGTGTGCGTCCTAAGCACCTGTCACATACGTTAAAATAAAGTCAATACATAAAATGTATAGGTGAGCAAACAAGTTTGATAATAGCATATAGAGTTCGAATTCGTTTACGCATAACCAGCACGTACACATAGTGAAATGAAGCACGTTAGTTATCGACATAGATCCATCGATACTAATGACTGCGGGTTGACTGCCCGAGGCAGTTCTCAATACATGATTACCACCGTAATCCATGCAAGTAATGGTCCTTAACAACCCCCGTGTGAACGGGTGCGGAGTCCAAACTATAGTACTATCGTTGCTAAGGCAAGTAGACCGCATTCCATGTGTAAACATAACAAACAAGCATTCATAAGCCACTTGTAACATGCATTAACGGTTAGCATTCAAATAGTATTGAGTAGTGTGATTGTTGTAGTTTGAATATTCGTAACGTATGTAACACCCAAAAGTGCGTAAAGCAAAAAGGGATCGAGTATACTCACATCGGTGAATGGATCGAAGGGAGCGCTTAGCGAGTAAGGTTAGCCTGAATAGATTCGATAGCATAACGATAAGTGACACGTAAAACGTCACAAGGTGTGAATGGATCGGATGGTAGTTCGTTCAGATGGTAATCCGAGCGGACAGCAATCCGTGTGGATGACAATCCGTTCGGATGGTCATCCGATCGGACGGTAGTCCGGTCGGGTGATGATTCGAGTGGATTGTTTCTCCCTATAAGAGGATGTGTTTGTGTATGATGGCTTGACTTTTGACGTTTTCGTTGTAGCATTTTGAAAACATTGAAGTATCTTTATCCATCAAGTCGTTCGATCGGATGGTGGGTCGTGCGGATGACAATCCGTTCGGATGGTCATCCGGTCTGACGGTGGTCCGGTCGGACGGTAACTTAGTGGTGAGATTACTTAGTGAAGACAAGTTCACAACCGAAGTGTCACTCGATGACATCCGATCGGGTGGCAACCCTGTTAATGAACATGTTGAAAATTGTTTAAGTCTTTAAAGTCTTAGTATCTCATGATCCGAAGAGTAATCCAGTCAGATGGTCGTCTGATCGGATTGCAATTCGTTCGATACTCAAACTCCAGATAAGATTGTTTTAAAGCTGGGACCCAAGTGTGATCCGTTCGGATGACCTATCCGATCGGATAGCAATCTTGAGCTAGTACAACACTACGATAGAGTAGAAAACTAGATCAGGGTCGGATCCTCTCGGTTTTGAGTACCTCGAGTGCAAAAGAGTTGGAAGAAGGTTAAAAACCATCTTTCAATCCTCTTTCACCACGCCTGTGTCGAGATCTTTACAAGATCTTTGTGGAAATCGGTTAGATCTAAGTTGTTCTTGGATGATTGAGGCCAAAACATGAAGTTCTTGAAGAACACATGATGACATCATCCTAGAACACCCGAAATCTAGTGATTTCACGGTTAAAAGTTAATATTTAAAAGATAGAAAGGTCTAGGAGTGTGTGTAGATAAAGAAAGTACAAGATTTAGGACGAGATCTTACCTTGATCTAGAGAAATCGAAGAAAAGGTGGGAAACACGAGCTGTTCGGACAGAGGGTTTCCAAAAGCAGAAAGAATGACAATGACAGGGGTATTTATAGGATTCCAAAAGAGGAAAGGGTTATCCGATCGGATGACACACCGCCCGGATGACTATCTGGTCGGATGACACCCTGGTCGGATGGCATCTGATCTTTGGACAAGAGGTTATCCAGTCGGATGGCTATCCGGCCGGATGGCACATGGTTTGAATGTTCGACGCGACAATCTTTGGCGTTTCGATTTCGATTGTGAGCGGTTCGATACGATAGGGTTTCCTAGTCAAATTAATTTCAGTCCCAACTACTAAATATCATAGTTCGATTGTGATTCGTGTTCGATTTCGATTTCGAGTTTCGATTGAGTTCGCTTGATTACCACAACACAACATAAATAAACATGCACAGGTAACACGTAAAGCACACACACACGTATAACCACGAGTAAAATACGTAGCTCGAGTTGCAATTTGATGTCGATTCGATTAGCATAGCTTGATTATTGATTAATTAACTTTATCGCATTGTTACTTCCTATAGTTCAAAGTCGTAAGTCGATTGAATAATACGCCGGTGGCTTGTAATTAATAACACTTACTCCACATAATACAAATAAAATAAAGAAATTTCTATAAGTCAAATCCGTATAACCGGTCGTTGATGTGACAACTCGTATTTCAGAACATATCTTTGTGCTTAATGTAACGTATGTGAATCTTGTGTGATAATTTGATATTTTGATTTAATTAATGTTATGAGACTTTGTGTTTTATATGTGCTATGTGTAATGTATGTATGTATGCAAACGAGCCCAAACGCACAACACTCACCCGATCGCACAAGCCCATTCGGGCTACACACTTTACATTCGATCCCAAGGGCAGCCCAAGGCCGGGTTCGGCTGTCACACCCCGACCGCGTAAAACAACAAATCGCGGCGGAAACATCGGGGCGTGTTGCGACAGAATTAATTGTCTCATAACCATGGCATACAAAGTTTTATTTAATTATTAAACAAGGGTGTTTCATTGTTTCAAACAGGTAATTAAAGAGTTCAGAACATAAATAAACATAGTCTATCTTCTTTTAAAGTTTCTAAGGCACAGGTCCGCCCTAGTATCATGATCAACATCCTATGGAAAAGCACCTGAAAACACATGTGAAAATAGGTACGTCAGCATAAAAATGCCTGTGAGATACATAGGTTTGTGAAAATAAGATTCATGACTTGTATTTGAGAAAATGTTTAGTCATGAACCTTGTTATTTGCTTTGACTTTTAAATCATTTGAAAACAATAAGATCAGATGATATGTATAAGTACATGTCAGATTAAATAGATAACCATGTAAAAATGTGTTTGTATAAGATAAGTTGTTTGTAAATCAATGTCTTGTGAAAAGTATGTTATTTTTATAA
This sequence comes from Helianthus tuberosus, assembly GCA_030545235.1. NCBI lineage: Eukaryota > Viridiplantae > Streptophyta > Magnoliopsida > Asterales > Asteraceae > Helianthus > Helianthus tuberosus. The sequence goes on along the minus strand of CM060351.1, from coordinate 170,026,164 downwards.
AATGTTATATGTATCAAACTGAAATGATTCAAATAACGCTACGCCATGTAATACCATACAAACACTTATATATAGGAAGTACCAGCGGCGTATCCACCATGCTTGTATCATATTACACACGCATCGTTACTTAATCACTTAATCAAACCAAAACCAACCAATGTAAGAAGTCTATGTTTAAACAAATTGTCAAATGTATTGAATAATATGTCAAGTGTAAATCATGTCAAATGTCTATGTCAATTATCCATGTCAAATGTCTATGTCAAATATCCATGTCAAATGTCTTTGTGTAAAATGTCTAAGTCAAAATGTCATGTATGGCAAGTGAAATGTCTCAACTAAACCATATGCACAAAAACAAAGTATTGAAGTAAAACTTGGTTTAAATCAAAGCTATGTTTTGTGTAAATGCATGCAACTATTTAATATGAACATTTATGTGGTATTGTGAAAATGCATACATCCAAGCCTGGCGACTGTGGTGATAAAACCCTTTAAACAAATTAAAGGTCTATCTGTCTTTAATGTCAACGAATTCGGTCATTCCTTTCTGTCCCCTTACCCTGGGATGTCCGGAACGGGAGTTGTCAATTCCTATGGTACCACTACCTACTAACGAACGGCGTAGCTAATGTTAATGGATATATTGTCCCATGTAAACAAACCAAATGTCATACCAAAATGAAAACATGTGAAAACAATGCACTAAGTATGTAATCAAATGAACATACATAGCGTGAAATGTCATGTAAAACGATGTACTAAGTAATGCACACAATGGGCATACCTAGCATGAAATGTCATGTAAAACGATGTACTAAGTAATGCACACAATGGCACACCTAGCATGAAATGTCATGTAAAACGATGTACTAAGTAATGCACACAATGGGCATACCTAGCATGAAATGTAATGTAAAACAATGTACCAAGTAATGCACACAATGGGCACACCTAGCATAAGATGTAATGAAATCACGTACTATAATGTACTATCGAACATAGCAGTATATGATGTGAAAACTGGAAAGCAGGAAAGTAACAAGTAGGCACATGTGTTCCACCCCAAAACAGTTTGGAAAAACAGTAAAAGAGGGGTCTATGTACTCACTTGATATTGCTCAGATGTCTAAAGATAACCACCAAGTAATGCTAGAGATCTCGGAATCAAACGGCACCTACTATAGGTAACTATGTTAATAAACCGGACCTAGATCGGAAGATTGGGTAGCATTAGGGTTTGTAAACCAAACGAGTGTAGAGACTCGTGTCATTTGGTTTAACAAAGCCTACATACTAAATGAAACTTAACATAATTGTTTACGACCCATTACGACCCGTTTAGGAAGCTTATGCTACTTTAACGCGTCGTGCGCGTGAAACGCGTTCGGACCGCCTAACTAGTCCTATGACAAGTATTATATGCCTAAACATGTTACATAATCAGTTACGTGACAAAGGTTTAGGTTACATATGCTTAATTACCAATTATACATGAAAAGGGTATTCTGGTAATTTACCTAAGGCATATAAACTACCTATCATACAACTACTTAAACGATGTGACCATGGGTATAACCTCGGAAGGTTATTCCCTACCTACTATGGTCACCTAATGTGTTTGGTCGGATCCTAATGATCGACCAAATGGGTCGGGTTCGAAGGTATAGGCGATTTATTAGATCGCCTACCCTACGACCCTAGACAACGTGGTAATCAGTGGGCATAGTCCCAAGGGACTATGACCAACGTGATTACACTCACGTTGCGAAGTTCAAACGAACTTCGCATTGACCATTACTGGTCAACGCTGAAAGTCAAACAAAGTTTGACTTTCTGACTCGAAAAGCAGTAAAATAAGGAAAAGAACGAAAGAATACTTACGAAGGGTCCCCGAATGCTAAACTCGATTCGAAAATCTCAGGTATGAAACAAACGTTTCAACTTAGAGTTTCTCAAATCAAATTTCTTGTAATTTTTGAAGCATGGGGGTGGGGTATTTATAGTTTTAGGTCCACCGTTAAGATCGTTTCTTGGAAAAGGGGAAAAGATCTAGTCCGTACACTTGTTGCAAGGTTATGGAAGCTTAATTCCATCCTTATCTTAGTGACTAGACAATTAGGAACATGTGGTTGTGGTTAAATCTGCTGAAAACAGGCTGTTTAAACATTGCACCTGGTCTGGAGACCCCATACGCATCGTATGGTATATATACCATACGCATCGTATGGGTGAACTTTGGCAGAATTACAGTTTTGGTCCCTGAACTGTATTTAGGCCATTTTTGACACGTTTAAGGCCCGTTAACCCCATTTCAAAGCTCAAAAATGAAGTTAAAGTATAGGGAACTTAAAATGTGCTCAAAAATATCTCGAATGTCGGTTCGTTTGGCCGTACGGACGCGATGTTCGGTTAATTACGACGGAACACGCATAAGCGCGAAAAACGATCCAAATGACGCGACGAATGGATTTTTCTAATGGCGAACTCTAAAATAAAATATAGTCATGCTGACATAAATTTTTGGATGTCCGGATGTATTCAGAACGTAAGTTATGCGCGAAAATGCAAACTTGTGCACTTTTTGACACTTTTAGTCCCTGAATGACCCAAAAGTTTATTTTAGCACACCGAACCCCTCAAAGCCTATTTCTAAGCTATGTAAAGGATATTTAAGGTGTGTTTAACTTGTGGTCATGTTCCGGAATGTTCGTTACAGTTCAAATTGACATACTTTCGCAGTTTGTCATATTTAGTCCCTGTAAGCGAATTAACTTGTTTTTGCCATACCAAAGCCTTTAAAACTTATTTCTAAGTTATGTAAAGGTTATTTAAGGTATGTTGAGTATATGTTGATGTTCCGGAGTATTTCTCGCATTAAACTGAGTACGTTTACGCACTAGTTTGCGTATAACTCTCCAGAAAGCGATGTAGAGTTTGAAATTACATAAAAGTCAAAACATGAAAAATGTAAAACATAACAAAACAAACATTGGGATCAAATAACATTGTTTTATTGATAACAGAACTGTTCATAGTGATTACAAGCACAGTTGTTACAGTCTCCCCTACTTGTGGAAATTTCGTCCCGAAATTTATTTAGAGGAAACTCGTGGAAAAAGATGTGGATATTTCGTCTTCATTTGATCTTCGCGTTCCCAAGTAAACTCAGGTCCACGTTTAGCTTCCCAGCGAACTTTGACCAAAGGAATGCGCTTGCGCTTAAGCCACTTGACTTCACGTTCCTTGATTTCCACTGGTCTCTCAACAAATTTCAGTGTTTTGCCAACACGAATTTCGTCAAGCGGTATGGAGAAGTTCTCATCAGCTGTACACTTCTTGAGATTGGACACGTGAAAAGTTGGATGAACATTTCCCAGTTCAGGAGGTAACTCAAGTCTGTAGGCTACCTTTCCGATTCTTTCGACGATCTTGAATGGTCCAACGTATCTAGGTGCAAGTTTTCCTTTCTTTCCAAATCTGATCACACCTTTCCAAGGTGAGACCTTAAGTAATACACGATCACCGACTTGAAATTCAAAGGCTTTGCGTTTTGGGTCCGCGTAAATCTTCTGACGGCTTCTAGCTGCCTGAAGGTTATCACGAACTTTCTTGACCTTGTCAGTTGTCTCTAAAATGAGGGCAGGTCCAGTAAGTTGAGCCTCGCCAATCTCATTCCAGCAGACTGGTGAACGACATTTTCGACCATAGAGAGCTTCGAAAGGAGCCATTTTGATGCTAGTGTGATAACTGTTGTTGTAGGAGAATTCAATCAATTTAAGATGTGAATCCCAGCTACCACCAAAATCGATCACACAAGCTCTAAGCATATCCTCCAGAGTCTGGATTGTTCTCTCAGATTGACCATCCGTTTGCGGATGATAAGCTGTGCTCAGATTAAGTTGGGTCCCCATGGCAGATTGCATGGTTCTCCAAAAATGAGAAGTGAAACGAGCATCTCTGTCAGAAATGATGTTCAAAGGAACACCATGTCGAGCCACAATTTTATCTACATAGATTTGAGCAAGTCTGTCAGTAGGAAAATCCTCGCGGATTGGCAAGAAATGCGCTGACTTTGTAAGATGATCAACGACTACCAAGATGGCATCATGACCTTTCTTTGTGCGCGGGAGTTTGGTAACAAGATCCATAGTAATGTTTTCCCATTTCCAAACTGGGATCTCTGGTTGCTCCAATAAACCAGAAGGACGTTGATGTTCAGCCTTAACCTTAAGACAAGTAAGGCATTTGGATACGTATAAGGCAATGTCTTTCTTCATACCAGGCCACCAATAGTGAATACGAAGATCCTTATACATTTTATCTGAGCCCGGATGAATAGAATAGCGAGACTTATGGGCTTCATCCATAAGCAAGGTACGAAGATCATCTAGGCTTGGGACCCACAAACGGTCCATGAAGTAATATGATCCATTGTCCTTCAGTTCCAGAGCAGGCGTTATGTGATAAGGAAATTCCTTATCCATCAAACCTTGTGAAACACAAGATTGTTGAGCTAGAGAAATGCGTGCTTGAATATCGGATCGAGCTTGAATGACAGATTGAACACGTACACAATGAAGCTTAGTACGTTCCTTACGACTCAATGCATCGGCTACGACATTCGCCTTACCAGGATGGTAGCGAATTTCGCAATCATAGTCGTTTAAAAGCTCAACCCAACGTCGTTGTCTCATGTTGAGTTCTTTCTGATTGAAGATATGCTGAAGACTTTTGTGGTCAGTGAAAACCACACATTTTGTACCGTACAAATAGTGTCTCCAGATCTTGAGAGCAAAGACAACTGCACCCAACTCAAGATCATGAGTGGTGTAGTTCTTCTCATGAATCTTCAACTGCCTCGATGCATAGGCTATGACTTTGTTCCTTTGCATCAGGACACAGCCAAGACCTAATTTAGATGCATCGCAATACACGACAAAATCATCATCACCCTCAGGCAATGATAGAACAGGCGCATCGCAAAGCTTCTGCTTCAAGTGTTGAAAAGCTTCCTCTTGTTTGAATCCCCAGTAAAAGGGCATTTTCTTCTGAGTTAGAGCAGTTAGAGGAACTGCAATCTTAGAGAAGTTTTCTATGAAGCGGCGATAATAACCCGCTAGACCAAGAAATGAACGAACTTCAGTAGGAGTAGTAGGTGTATCCCAATCCTTAATCGCACTGATCTTGGAGGGATCTACATGAATACCTTGTTCGTTGATAATGTGCCCCAAAAATTGAACTTCTTTAAGCCAAAATTCGCACTTGGAGAATTTGGCGAAAAGTTGCTCTTTCTTCAGGAGTTCCAGAGTAAGACGAAGATGCTGCTCGTGATCAGCTCGTGTCTTAGAGTAAATCAAAATGTCATCGATAAAAACAATGACGAACTGATCCAAATAAGGTTTGCAGACCCTATTCATTAAGTCCATGAAAACAGCAGGAGCATTAGTCAAACCGAATGGCATGACTGTGAATTCATAATGCCCATAACGAGTACGGAATGCTGTCTTCGGAATGTCTTCTTCTTGCACCCGAAGTTGATGATATCCAGATCGCAGATCAATCTTAGAAAAATAAGAAGCACCTTGTAACTGATCAAAGAGATCATCAATGCGAGGTAAAGGATATCGATTCTTGATGGTAAGTTTGTTAAGCTCACGATAATCGATACACATCCTAAAGGATCCATCCTTCTTCTTTACAAAAAGAACGGGAGCACCCCAAGGTGAAAAACTAGGACGTATAAAACCTTTGTCAGAGAGCTCCTGAAGCTGTTTAGACAACTCTTGCATCTCAGACGGTGCAAGACGATATGGAGCTCTGGCAATGGGATTTGCACCAGGTACGAGATCAATGCGGAACTCGACTTGGCGTGCTGGAGGTAGACCAGGTAAATCTTCAGGGAATACTTCAGAATAATCCCGAACGACAGGAATATCTGAAATAGACTTACCCTTGCCTTTATCTTCTGTAACATGTGCTAAGAAAGCCACATAGTTCTTCTGCAGATACTTCCGAGCTTTAAAACAAGACATGAGTCTGAGACCACCGATAGGCTTCTCACCTTGAACTTGCAGGATCTCGCCTGTCGAAAGTGGCACACGAACAATCTTCTTAGAACAAACTATCTCTGCGTGATGCTTGGATAACCAATCCATTCCCACAATAACGTCAAAGCTTCCAAGTTGCATAGGCGTGAGGTCGATTGGAAAAAGATGATCGTTAAGGTTCAACTGGCAGTTGTGAAGAACAGAATCAAGAATAATGGGTTCACCACTAGCAACCTCTACTGTCAAAGATTTGCCTAGTTTCGTTCTAGACACGCGAAGCATTGGCTCAAAAGACAAAGACACGAAACTCTTATCGGCACCGGAATCGAAAAGAACAGATGCAGGCTGATTATTAATAAAGAACGTACCGTTCACCACATTATCGTCAGCCTGTGCCTCTTGGGCATTCATGTTAAAAACTCGGCCTCGAGCCGGAGCCGGATTCTGGTTCTGGTTCTGGTTGACTAGCCTTGGGCACCGATTCCTATAGTGGGTCAGATCCCCACAATTGTAACAAGCACCTGGTGGGTATTGTGGTCTTGCAGCTTGACCCTGTTGCGGAGCAGCTTGTTGAGCCGGGTTCTGAACCGCGGGATTCTGAGCAGATCGACAAAAATTGGCGAGATGGCCTGATTTCCCATAGTTAGTACAGAAACGGCATGGAAGTTGCGGCTGGTGGTGACTGTTGCATCTATTGCACAAAGGTGCATTCCCTGAATAGGGTCTCTTCGCTGGAGGCTGTGCAGGTTGGTTGGGAGCTGCCTGGTTTGCTTGAGCAGTGATAGCAAAATTTTGAGAAGCCTTACGCTTCTTTGACCTCTTCGAAGAACCAGAGTTCTTTCCATTCAAGTTTTGACCTTTCTTGCTATCTTCCTTGTCAGCCGACTGCTTCTTGCCCTTGTCACCCTTCTTGTGTAGCTTTCCCTTTCTAATCTGCGACTCAGTCAATGTCGCAGATAGCTCGATCGCCTGACGAAGTGTGGCAGGGTTACTACCAGTAAGAATGTCTTGTACCGAGTCGGGTAGGCCATCGATGTATCTCTCGATAGCCTTGTCGAGTGGGGTGACCATTGTTGGGCAAAGCAGACTCAATTCTTCAAACCGATCAGTATAAGCCCTGTGCTCACCACTATCTTGCTTCAATACATCAAACTCCTTCTCCAACGCTCGCTGTTCATGGCGAGGACAGAATTCCCTCATCATAAGGGCTCTAAGTTCAGCCCATGTCTGTGCGAGAGCAACTTCTGCACCCCGGTCTCTCATAACCCCGTTCCACCATGTCAAAGCCCTCTTCTGAAATACGCTCGAGGAGAACTCGACCTTGCGATTATCCGGACACTGCACATGGCGAAAGGTATTCTCTATACTCTCGAACCACTGAAGAAGCCCAGTCGCTCCCTCAGAACCACTAAACTTGAGTGGTTTAGCCTGGTTAAAATCCTTGTATTTGCACGGACCATTGTTGTTGTTGTTGGCTTGTTGCCATTGAGCAAAGAGATTTGGGAATTGAGCAGCCATCTGCTGTGCAATAATTTCTGCCAGTTCGGCAGTAGCTATCTGGTTCTCGCGTCGAGGAGGCATTCTAAAAGAGGAAAACATGAAAAGAAACGAGTGAGATGATTGGATGAAAAGAATGAGATGAAACAAAATCAACAAAAGCAAAGATGGTGGTCATTCGTCCGTATCACAGAGCAAACAAACAACACACAGCGACTAATCAAAGTAAATGGGTCAAAAATAATGTATAATGAAGACATGCTCGCCTATAAGTGAACACTCACTCCAAGAATTCCCAGGTAAGCACAACTGGTCTCGCGTCTGGTTGAGATGTATACGAAGTGCTTGCCTAGACAGAAAACCCAGAATACAGGCATTCACCCTTCCAGTTTGCACATGTTCACATTATTTAAAACCCAAAACGTTTGACGGGATTTTGAAAATTAGAAGGCACAAGGCCAAAAACCAATACTGAAAAGGGTTCAAAACCATAAAAACAGAGGGTTCAAAACCTTACAATTGAGGGTTCAAAACCTTGTAAAAATTTATTCAAAAACAGATGATTGTTTTTCAAAAATCGTTTCAGAAAAATTTTGGTTCCTTGTTTTGTTAATCACCTAAGGATAGGTGATGTACATGTTTTAAGATCTAAACACAAGATAACTTGCGTTAGGTTCCTAGAAAAGTTATAGTCTAGGTCAAAGCATTACTAATAACCTAATTCCCTATAACCATTGGCTCTGATACCAACTCTTCTGTCACACCCCGACCGCGTAAAACAACAAATCGCGGCGGAAACATCGGGGCGTGTTGCGACAGAATTAATTGTCTCATAACCATGGCATACAAAGTTTTATTTAATTATTAAACAAGGGTGTTTCATTGTTTCAAACAGGTAATTAAAGAGTTCAGAACATAAATAAACATAGTCTATCTTCTTTTAAAGTTTCTAAGGCACAGGTCCGCCCTAGTATCATGATCAACATCCTATGGAAAAGCACCTGAAAACACATGTGAAAATAGGTACGTCAGCATAAAAATGCCTGTGAGATACATAGGTTTGTGAAAATAAGATTCATGACTTGTATTTGAGAAAATGTTTAGTCATGAACCTTGTTATTTGCTTTGACTTTTAAATCATTTGAAAACAATAAGATCAGATGATATGTATAAGTACATGTCAGATTAAATAGATAACCATGTAAAAATGTGTTTGTATAAGATAAGTTGTTTGTAAATCAATGTCTTGTGAAAAGTATGTTATTTTTATAAAATGTTATATGTATCAAACTGAAATGATTCAAATAACGCTACGCCATGTAATACCATACAAACACTTATATATAGGAAGTACCAGCGGCGTATCCACCATGCTTGTATCATATTACACACGCATCGTTACTTAATCACTTAATCAAACCAAAACCAACCAATGTAAGAAGTCTATGTTTAAACAAATTGTCAAATGTATTGAATAATATGTCAAGTGTAAATCATGTCAAATGTCTATGTCAATTATCCATGTCAAATGTCTATGTCAAATATCCATGTCAAATGTCTTTGTGTAAAATGTCTAAGTCAAAATGTCATGTATGGCAAGTGAAATGTCTCAACTAAACCATATGCACAAAAACAAAGTATTGAAGTAAAACTTGGTTTAAATCAAAGCTATGTTTTGTGTAAATGCATGCAACTATTTAATATGAACATTTATGTGGTATTGTGAAAATGCATACATCCAAGCCTGGCGACTGTGGTGATAAAACCCTTTAAACAAATTAAAGGTCTATCTGTCTTTAATGTCAACGAATTCGGTCATTCCTTTCTGTCCCCTTACCCTGGGATGTCCGGAACGGGAGTTGTCAATTCCTATGGTACCACTACCTACTAACGAACGGCGTAGCTAATGTTAATGGATATATTGTCCCATGTAAACAAACCAAATGTCATACCAAAATGAAAACATGTGAAAACAATGCACTAAGTATGTAATCAAATGAACATACATAGCGTGAAATGTCATGTAAAACGATGTACTAAGTAATGCACACAATGGGCATACCTAGCATGAAATGTCATGTAAAACGATGTACTAAGTAATGCACACAATGGCACACCTAGCATGAAATGTCATGTAAAACGATGTACTAAGTAATGCACACAATGGGCATACCTAGCATGAAATGTAATGTAAAACAATGTACCAAGTAATGCACACAATGGGCACACCTAGCATAAGATGTAATGAAATCACGTACTATAATGTACTATCGAACATAGCAGTATATGATGTGAAAACTGGAAAGCAGGAAAGTAACAAGTAGGCACATGTGTTCCACCCCAAAACAGTTTGGAAAAACAGTAAAAGAGGGGTCTATGTACTCACTTGATATTGCTCAGATGTCTAAAGATAACCACCAAGTAATGCTAGAGATCTCGGAATCAAACGGCACCTACTATAGGTAACTATGTTAATAAACCGGACCTAGATCGGAAGATTGGGTAGCATTAGGGTTTGTAAACCAAACGAGTGTAGAGACTCGTGTCATTTGGTTTAACAAAGCCTACATACTAAATGAAACTTAACATAATTGTTTACGACCCATTACGACCCGTTTAGGAAGCTTATGCTACTTTAACGCGTCGTGCGCGTGAAACGCGTTCGGACCGCCTAACTAGTCCTATGACAAGTATTATATGCCTAAACATGTTACATAATCAGTTACGTGACAAAGGTTTAGGTTACATATGCTTAATTACCAATTATACATGAAAAGGGTATTCTGGTAATTTACCTAAGGCATATAAACTACCTATCATACAACTACTTAAACGATGTGACCATAGGGTATAACCTCGGAAGGTTATTCCCTACCTACTATGGTCACCTAATGTGTTTGGTCGGATCCTAATGATCGACCAAATGGGTCGGGTTCGAAGGTATAGGCGATTTATTAGATCGCCTACCCTACGACCCTAGACAACGTGGTAATCAGTGGGCATAGTCCCAAGGGACTATGACCAACGTGATTACACTCACGTTGCGAAGTTCAAACGAACTTCGCATTGACCATTACTGGTCAACGCTGAAAGTCAAACAAAGTTTGACTTTCTGACTCGAAAAGCAGTAAAATAAGGAAAAGAACGAAAGAATACTTACGAAGGGTCCCCGAATGCTAAACTCGATTCGAAAATCTCAGGTATGAAACAAACGTTTCAACTTAGAGTTTCTCAAATCAAATTTCTTGTAATTTTTGAAGCATGGGGGTGGGGTATTTATAGTTTTAGGTCCACCGTTAAGATCGTTTCTTGGAAAAGGGGAAAAGATCTAGTCCGTACACTTGTTGCAAGGTTATGGAAGCTTAATTCCATCCTTATCTTAGTGACTAGACAATTAGGAACATGTGGTTGTGGTTAAATCTGCTGAAAACAGGCTGTTTAAACATTGCACCTGGTCTGGAGACCCCATACGCATCGTATGGTATATATACCATACGCATCGTATGGGTGAACTTTGGCAGAATTACAGTTTTGGTCCCTGAACTGTATTTAGGCCATTTTTGACACGTTTAAGGCCCGTTAACCCCATTTCAAAGCTCAAAAATGAAGTTAAAGTATAGGGAACTTAAAATGTGCTCAAAAATATCTCGAATGTCGGTTCGTTTGGCCGTACGGTCGCGATGTTCGGTTAATTACGACGGAACACGCATAAGCGCGAAAAACGATCCAAATGACGCGACGAATGGATTTTTCTAATGGCGAACTCTAAAATAAAATATAGTCATGCTCACATAAATTTTTGGATGTCCGGATGTATTCAGAACGTAAGTTATGCGCGAAAATGCAAACTTGTGCACTTTTTGACACTTTTAGTCCCTGAATGACCCAAAAGTTTATTTTAGCACACCGAACCCCTCAAAGCCTATTTCTAAGCTATGTAAAGGATATTTAAGGTGTGTTTAACTTGTGGTCATGTTCCGGAATGTTCGTTACAGTTCAAATTGACATACTTTCGCAGTTTGTCATATTTAGTCCCTGTAAGCGAATTAACTTGTTTTTGCCATACCAAAGCCTTTAAAACTTATTTCTAAGTTATGTAAAGGTTATTTAAGGTATGTTGAGTATATGTTGATGTTCCGGAGTATTTCTCGCATTAAACTGAGTACGTTTACGCACTAGTTTGCGTATAACTCTCCAGAAAGCGATGTAGAGTTTGAAATTACATAAAAGTCAAAACATGAAAAATGTAAAACATAACAAAACAAACATTGGGATCAAATAACATTGTTTTATTGATAACAGAACTGTTCATAGTGATTACAAGCACAGTTGTTACATCGGCCCACTCCTCTTATACGTATACATGGATCCTTTAGGGAGTTTTATTCCTCATAACTTGCAAACCACAACACACACAAAAACCCTACTCTCCCTCTCTCTAAGTCGACGGAAACAACACCCCTCTCCCTCGAAGCTTGTGATTCGGATCGCCCTCACTCTATCTTTAATCGGTTAGTGTTACAACAATTATGCTTTGTCGAGTGATGTTATGATTCCATGATTTATGTGACTACTAGAATTGTTTGTGTGTATGATGATGTTCTAGTGAAACGGATTGTATGATTGATGATCCAAAACCGAATAGATGTTAATAGACCATCATGTCCTGTTTTCGGATTGTTTGTTTAATGATTTGGAGAGTGATACATGATTGCTTATGATTGTGAATCACTAGGGTTGTTCATATAGATCGACTCACTTGTGTAGGGTGTTTAAATTGATTTAGAATCGATAATTATGTGATGATAATCTTGATTCAGATACATGTTAATCGGCTGAAATATGTTTATGTTAGAAGGAATTATTGTGTTGTCATGTTGGGATATATGCTAGAAATTAAGAGCACGAACCAGATTAATGCAATAATCGTTGTTATGTTTGGTATTAGGGTTCATAGTGATTCAATGTTAAAATCTTTGTTTGATCGATTATTGGTTGGTTTGGAAACTATTAGTATTGTTGATTGATAATTTCACAAAAGGAAACAATAAAACTGATTGCATAAGTTTAGGGAAGTTGGTAACAAATCGCACAAGAACAAATATTATCACACAAGCTTTCTGATCGTACAAGTTATTGATCGCACAAGATCAGGTCGCACAAGACCTGATCTGATCGTACAAGTGTCAGTCGCACAAGGTACCATCAGTCGCACAAGGTTAAACTGATCGCACAAGACACATGTTTGTTGTTTGGGCCGTATGCATGTTGGACTACTTTTGTTTTATTGGGCCGGGTTAGTTGCCAATCGCACAACCCATTGTGGATCGCACAAGTCATGCTGATCGCACAAGGGGTTGGGCTGCCTGTTTATTGGGCTTCATCTTTCGGGTCGCACAAGTTTGGACATTTCGTGTTTAACTGTTTTGCTTGACATGTATTATGTGTTTGCCATGATTTATATGTGTTCGTAACTTGCTATCTCTGTGTAATCATACGTGCACCTAGACCTGACTTGTATGATAACTATGTTAGGACGTGGTTGACCTCTAGCAGCTCGATTGACCTTTCGTTTATCTGCCGAGCTAACCTAAGGTGAGTTCACACTTTCTACAAAGCATGGGATTCCCAGGGGTTGGGAATGGGTTAAGGAATATGGATTCCTCGTCCTTTCTTGGGTAGGACAGTACGAGTTCAGGAACATAATTCCTCGTCCTCATGGACAGTTAACTTTCACTAGACCAAAACTCTATCACGAAGTCCCTCCTTTTTATATTGACTTAATCGCCGGGCCAATGGCGAGCGGGTCATTAGTTAGATAGCGTTATTTAGGTCTGACAAGCCTCACACCGTGCCGCAGAGGACGGGCGTGAACTAATGGATCTGGGCACGTCAATGATGATAGACATTGACAGTTCAGGGCACATAAACATGACTACAGTCAGCAGTCGATATGGTAACGAGTCTAGTAGTATATACATGGGGTAGCCCCCACGGCCGAAAAGCCAGATAACTAAACATGGGGTAGCCCCCACGGCTGGATTGCCAGAGTAAATGGGATAAACAAATCATGTTTTCAACTATGGGGTAACCCCCACGGCAGGGATGCCAGTTAAAGGAAACCGTTTTCGAAACAACTTAAAACAAACACCCAACTGTGAACTCGCTCAACATTGTTGTAGACTCGTTACTACATGCTTTGCAGGTCAATAGGTACTTAGCTGGAGCTTGCATGGAGAAGAGTCGTTGTGGGACATGGACAACTGTGTGCCATGTGAAACATTGAACTTATATTTTGTTTTGGTTTTAAACGATATGCTTCCGCTTACAACTTAAACTATGTTTTGTTTGGACACCAATTGTATTGGTTGGATTTTTATAATTACTTACATGCTTGTTCAATATGATTGGTGGTTGGATCCTGGTCAGTCACGCCTCCAAGCGGTGATACTCCGCGTGTGGATTTTGGGGGTGTGACAGATTGGTATCAGAGCCATTGGTTATAGTGAACTTGGTTTTAATAAGGGAAAAAGTTTTTATTGAAACCAGACTATAACCTGTACAGTGCTCAACGATCCACAACGACGCTTCACTCCACGTGCAAGACTCGATATCCTAGGTGATATGGTTTATGTTTTATTGCCTACTTGCGAGATTACATAGAACTATGCTCATGATATGCTTAGATAAACGTAGCAACGATAGTTTGAGAACACATGTGTGCTTACTCTCTTCTGTCATCGCACTTTCATGAACCTCTCTCACTCATGTTTCCCTTTTATATGAAGATCATTTGTGGACGCGTTAACATTACTAAAGCCCGTTGACGGCTCTGATTAACCAACAAGTTGCTGCGGCACTTGCAGCCGCACAAGCAGGAGGTATACCCTGCAGTCTAAACTCATTCTAGGATCTTTAGATCCAACTCTCGTGAACCAACCTTTGTTTTAAACTTTGTCCTTTCTTACACTCGCGACAGGTCAACCTGTACAACCTCCCGTGTGCACTTTCAAGACTTTTATGGACTGTCGACCTAGTACCTTTAGTGGTACCGAAGGAGCTGTAGGTCTCCTCCACTGGTTTGAAAAGCTCAAATCTGTTTTCGAGATGTGTGAATGCCCTGAGGCTCGCAGGGTAAAGTATACTACCGGTACTCTCGAGGGTATAGCGCTCACATGGTGGAACGCTCAAGTGCAAATGCTGGGGTTGGTTGCTGCTAATGCCACCCCATGGAACAATTTTAAGGATATGATTAAGGAAGAGTACTGCAATCGCGATGACATACACAAACTGGAGGTAAAGTTCTTCAACCTCAAGATGACGGGGTCAGAAATTGAAGCTTATACAAAGAGATCGAATGAGCTAGCTATTTTGTGTCCTACTATGGTGGATCCTCCCATCAAACGCATTGAACTATACCTAAAGGGCTTAGTGCCAGAAATTCAAAGTCATGTGATTTCAGCTAACCTCGCCACCATCCAGCAAGTTGTTCAACTAGCTCATCGTCTCACTGATCAGGCGGTGGAGCAGAACAGGCTACCAAAGCGTATTAGTGACACAGCTACTTCTGATACTCCCAACGACAACAAGCGTAAATGGGATGGATCTTCAAGCAAAGGTTCAACTTCTGTTCAATCTCAGTCTCAGCAGAGGAGGACTGACGACTACAAGAGCCCTAGTCAGCAATCATCAGGTAGCCAGAGTCATGGTGGGTACAAGGGAAATAACCCCAAATGCAATCGCTGTAACCTACACCACAGCGGACCATGCACCAGGAGTAACTGTCATCGGTGCAACAAGCCAGGCCACACCGCAAAGGATTGCAGAAGTTTATACCCCGCAAACCAGAATCGTCAACAACAAGCCCCACAGAATCAACGCCAGCAGCAGCAACAAGGCAACAATAAAGGGTGCTTTCGGTGTGGAGCTGAAGGCCACTTCAAGAGAGATTGTCCCCAACTGAACCGGAACCAGAACAACAACAACAACAATAACAACCAGGGGAATGGAAATAACGGGGGTAACAATGGCAATGGTGCAAGGGGTCGTGCATTCGTTATTGGCCAAGGAGAAGCGAGGAATGATCCCAATGTTGTGACGGGTAAGTTCCTTCTGGACGACTTTTATGTTACTGCTTTATTTGATTCGGGTGCCGATACTAGCTACGTGTCCTTAAAAGTTAGTCAAATGCTTAAGCGTACCCCAACACTTTTGAACACCAAGAACATTGTAGAGCTAGCTCATGGTAAGAGTTTAGAGGCCACACACGTAGTCAAGGGTTGTAGTCTTGTTCTTGCTAATCAGACCTTCTCCATCGACCTCATTCCTATCGTTCTGGGTAGTTTCGACGTTGTCATTGGGATGGATTGGTTATCCCAACACCGAGCAGAGATTCTTTGCAACGAGAAGATTGTCCGTATTCCTTGTTCAGGTGATGAACCTCTCATAATTCGTGGCAACAAGAGGGGTGCTATTGAGAGCATCATCTCTTTCCTTAAGGCACAGAAGTGTTTGAGAAAGGGCCACACTGCTATTTTGGCTCTCTTTACTGACACCTCGAAGAAAGAGAAGAAGATAGACGATTTTCCGATTGTACGCGACTATCCTGAGGTATTTCCTGAGGAATTACCTGGTCTTCCGCCACATCGTCAAGTCGAGTTTCAAATCGATCTTGCTCCTGGAGCAGCACCTATAGCTCGAGCACCCTATCGTTTAGCCCCATCAGAACTAGAAGAGCTGTCTACGCAACTGCAAGAACTCTTGGATAAGGGTTTTATTCGTCCTAGCTCTTCGCCCTAGGGAGCTCCAGTGCTTTTCGTAAAGAAGAAAGACGGTACCTTCAGAATGTGCATTGACTACCGTGAGCTCAACAAGGTGGCCGTGAAGAATCACTATCCTCTTCCACGCATTGATGACCTATTCGACCAGTTGCAAGGGTCGAGTTTTTATTCGAAGATTGATTTGAGATCAGGATATCACCAGCTGAGAGTCCGAGAAGAGGACGTCTCCAAAACAGCCTTTAGAACTCGTTATGGACACTACAAGTTTTTGGTCATGCCTCTTGGGCTGACAAACGCACCTGTGGTCTTCATGGACTTGATGAATTGAGTGTGCAAGCCTTACTTAGACAAGTTCGTTATAGTATTCATCGATGACATCCTGATCTATTCTAAGAGTCAGGAGGAACACGAGCAGCATCTACGACTCATTTTGGAACTTCTTCGAACAGAACAGCTTTATGCAAAGTTCTCGAAATGCGACTTCTGGCTTCGTGAAGTCCATTTCCTAGGCCACGTGGTAAACAAGGATGGGATCCATGTTGATCCATCCAAGGTAGATTCGATCAGGAACTGGCCTGCACCTAGAACACCAACAGAAATTCGCCAATTCTTGGGCTTGGCGGGATACTACAGAAGGTTTATCAAGGATTTCTCCAAGTTTGTGTAACCTCTCACCTCACTAACTCAGAAAGGTGTCACCTATCGTTGGGGTGATACACAGGAAACGGCATTTCAGCACCTAAAGGATAGACTTTGCAGCGCACCTATCCTCTCATTGCCTGAAGGCACAGACGATTTTGTGGTATATTGTGACGCATCCATTCAGGGACTTGGATGTGTGCTGATGCAACGTGACAAGGTTATTGCTTACACGTCACGCCAACTTAAGATCCATGAACGAAACTACACTACACACGATTTGGAGCTGGGAGCTGTTGTTTTCGCACTCAAGATATGGAGACATTACCTGTACGGTACCAGGTGCACCATTTACACCGATCACAGGAGTCTCGAACATATCTTCAAACAGAAGGAGTTGAACATGCGTCAACGTCGATGGGTTGAGCTATTGAACGATTACGAATGCGCAATCAAGTACCATCCAGCCAAAGCCAATGTTGTGGTTGACGCCCTTAGTCGAAAAGACACTACGCCTAAGCGCGTGCGAGCATTATAACTCACCATTCAGTCTAGTCTTCCTTCCCAGATACGAGATACTCAGGTAGAAGCATTGAAACCAGAAAACGTCAGGGCTGAAGCCCTACGCGGCTCAAGGCAACGATTAGAACAAAAGGAAGACGGTGCATACTACGTAACAGGACGCATTTGGGTCCCACTATATGGCCACCTACGAGAGCTTGTGATGGATGAGGCACACAAGTCTCGCTACTCAGTACATCCTGGTTCGGATAAGATGTACCACGATATCAAAACTACGTACTGGTGGCCAAGCATGAAGGCCTACATAGCCACTTACGTCAGCAAGTGTTTGACTTGCGCGAGAGTCAAGACTGAATACCAGAAACCTTCAGGCCTACTTCAACAACCTGAGATACCACAATGGAAATGGGAGCAGATTTCCATGGATTTCGTTACTGGCCTACCTAGATCTCAGCGTGGAAATGACAGTATTTGGGTGAGTGTGGATCGACTCACAAAGTCCGCACACTTCTTGGCTATCAAAGAAACAGACAAGTTCTCTACTTTAGCGGACGTTTAGTTGAAGGAAGTTGTCTCGAGGCACGGGGTGCCCACCTCTATTATCTCTGATCGAGATGCACATTTTACTTCAGAACTGTGGCAAGCAATGCACAAATCCTTTGGCTCACGTTTAGATATGAGCACAGCTTATCACCCGCAAACGGATGGGCAGTCTGAACGCACCATCCAGACCCTTGAAGACATGCTTAGGGCATGTGTGATTGACTTTGGAAATGGTTGGGAAAGACATCTGCCACTAGTAGAATTCTCGTATAATAACAGTTACCACACCAGCATTCGGGCCGCACCATTTGAGGCATTGTATGGGCTACCGATCACCTCTTTGTTGGGCAGAGGTGGGGGATAGTCAGATCACTGGCCCAGAACTTGTGGTAGACACAACATAACGGATTGCTCAAATACGACAACGAATGGCAGCAGCTCGTGACCGTCAGAAAAGCTACGCCGATAAGGGCAGGAAACCACTCGAGTTCCAGGTTGGGGATCGAGTGCTACTCAAAGTCTCACCCTGGAAGGGTGTGGTTCGTTTTGGCAAACGAGGCAAACTTAACCTGCGATACGTCGGACCTTTTGAAATCATAGAGAAAATAGGCAAGGTGGCCTACAAACTGAACCTACCAGCAGAACTCAGTGCAGTTCACAATGTTTTCCACGTGTCGAATCTGAAGAAGTGACTGTCAGATGAGACCCTCATAGTTCCTTTGAAGGAGCTCGCTATCGACGATCAGTTGTGATTCGTCGAGGAACCAGTTCAAATCACGGACCGGGATGTTAAGGTCCTCAAGCACGGTAGAATACCTCTCGTTCGAGTTCATTGGAACTCCCGTCGCGGCCCAGAGTTCACCTGGGAACGCGAAGATCAAATGAAACAAAAGTATCCCCAACTATTCACAAACAGTACAACCATTACTGAGGCTGAATCTACGGAATTTCGGGACGAAATTCCAGATCAACGGGGGGAGGATGTTACACCCCAGGAAAACCATGCAACTTAACTAGCTTCCTTAGTGAGTACGTGCTAAATTTCGGGACGAAATTTCTTTCAACTTGGGGATAATGTGACAACTCGTATTTTAGAACATATCTTTGTGCTTAATGTAACGTATGTGAATCTTGTGTGATAATCTGATATGTTGATTTAATGAATGTTATGAGACTTTGTGTTTGATATGTGCTATGTGTAATGTATGTATGTATGTATGTATGTATGCAAATGAGCCCAAACGCACAACACTCACCCGATCGCACAAGCCCATTCGGGCTACACACTTTACATTCGATCCCAAGGGCAGCCCAAGGCCGGGTTCGGCCCACTCCTCTTATACGCATACATGGATCCTTTAGGGAGTTTTATTCCTCATAACTTGCAAACCACAACACACACAAAAAACCTACTCTCCCTCTCTCTAAGTCGACGGCAACAACACCCCTCTCCCTCAAAGCTTGTGATTCGGATCGCCCTCACTCTATCTTTAATCGGTTAGTATTTCAACAATTATGCTTTGTCGAGTGATGTTATGATTCCATGATTTATGTGACTACTAGAATTGTTTGTGTGTTTGATGATGTTCTAGTGAAACGGATTGTATGATTGATGATCCAAAACCGAATAGATGTTAATTGACCATCATGTCCTGTTTTCGGATTGTTTGTTTAATGATTTGGAGATTGATACATGATTGCTTATGATTGTGAATCACTAGGGTTGTTCATATAGATCGACTCACTTGTGTAGGGTGTTTAAATTGATTTAGAATCGATAATTATGTGATGATAATCTTGATTCAGATACATATTAATCGGCTGAAATATGTTTATGTTAGAAGGAATTATTGTGTTGTCATGTTGGGATGTGTGCTAGAAATTAAGAGCACGAACCGGATTAATGCAATAATCGTTGTTTTGTTTGGTATTAGGGTTCATAGTGATTCAATGTTAAAATCTTTGTTTGATCGATTATTGGTTGGTTTGGAAACTGTTAGTATTGTTGATTGATAAATTCACAAAAGGAAACAATAAAACTGATTGCATAAGTTTAGGGAAGTTGGTAACAAATCGCACAAGAACAAATATTATCACACAAGCTTTCTGATCGTACAAGTTGTTGATCGCACAAGATCAGGTCGCACAAGACCTGATCTGATCGCACAAGTGTCATTCGCACAAGGTACCATCAGTCGCACAAGGTACCATCAGTCGCACAAGATTAAACGGATCGCACAAGACACATGTTTGTTGTTTGGGCCGTATGCATGTTGGACTACTTTTGTTTTATTGGGCCGGGTTAGTTGCCAATCGCACAACCCATTGTGGATCGCACGAATCATGCTGATCGCACAAGGGGTTGTGTCGCCTGTTTATTGGGCTTCATCTTTTGGGTCGCACAAGTTTAGACATTTCGTGTTTAACTGTTTTGCTTGACATGTATTATGTGTTTGCCATGATCTATATGTGTTCGTAACTTGCTATCTCTGTGTAATCATACGTGCACCTAGACCTGACTTGTATGGTAACTATGTTAGGACGTGGTTGACCTCTAGCAACTCGATTGACCTTTCGTTTATCTGCCGAGCTAACCTAAGGTGAGTTCACACTTTCTACAAAGCATGGGATTCCCAGGGGTTGGGAATGGGTTAAGGAATATGGATTCCTCGTCCTTTCTTGGGTAGGACAGTACGGGTTCAGGAACATAATTCCTCGTCCTCATGGACAGTTAACTTTCACTAGACCAAAACTCTATCACGAAGTCCCTCCTTTTTATATCGACTTAATCGACTTAATCGCCGGGCCAATGGCGAGCGTTATTTAGGTCTGACAAGCCTCACACCGTGCCGCAGAGGACGGGCGTGAACTAATGGATCTGGGCACGTCAATGATGATAGACATTGACAGTTCAGGGCACATAAACATGACTACAGTCAGCAGTCGATATGGTAACGATTCTAGTAGTATATACATGGGGTAGCCCCCACGGCCGAAAAGCCAGATAACTAAACATGGGGTTGCCCCCACGGCTGGATTGCCAGAGTAAATGGGATAAACAAATCATGTTTTCAACTATGGGGTAACCCCCACGGCAGGGATGCCAGTTAAAGGAAACCGTTTTCGAAACAACTTAAAACAAACACCCAACTGTGAACTCGCTCAACATTGTTGTTGACTCGTTACTACATGCTTTGCAGGTCAATAGGTACTTAGCTGGAGCTTGCATGGAGAAGAGTCGTTGTGGGACATGGACAACTGTGTGCCATGTGAAACATTGAATTATATTTTGTTTTGGTTTTAAACGATATGCTTCCGCTTACAACTTAAACTATGTTTTGTTTGGACACCAATTGTATTGGTTGGATTTTTATAATTACTTACATGCTTGTTCAATATGATTGGTGGCTGGATCCTGGTCAGTCATGCCTCCAAGTGGTGATACTCCGCGTGTGGATTTTGGGGGTGTGACAGTTGACTTTGACCTTGACTTTGACTTTGACTTGTGGAAACACGGGGTGTTACACTCCATGTGGCCACATGGTATTGCAATACAAAGGGACATGAAATGCCATCAAATTTTAGCCAATGGAATGCAAAACTAGGGGTTAAAAACCATCAAAACATCAAAATTGGACTAGATACAATGAATCTGGTCATTTGGGCACTTTTTGACGCTTTTAGTCCCTGTTGATCAATTAGTTTATTTTTGCGCACCAAAACACCTCAAATCCTATTTCTAAGCTATGTAAAGTATATTTAGGGATGTTTAACTTATGATCAAGTTCCAGAACGTTCGTTAATATACAAATCGGTATAGTTTCGCAGTTTGACGCAAATAGTCCCTAAGATCGAACAAACTTGATTTCGACAAACCAAACTATCCAAAACTTATTTCTAAGTTATGTAAAGGTTATTTAATGTATGTTGAGCCTATGTCACTATCCCGGAGTGTTTGTCGCATTAAACTGGTTATATTTACGCATCAGTTTGTGTATAACCTTCCAGAAAGCGATTTAAAGCTCGAAATCGAACATGAATTGATATGTGCACATGATACACATATTTATACAAATCCCAAGTATGAAACACAATATTTCATTGATTTGGTATTTATTTGATGGTCTCAGAGGCACAGGTGTCACAGTCTCCCCTACTTTAGGAAATTTCGTCCCGAAATTTATTCGTAGGAGTCTGTCTGTGACTTTGTGTTAAATAACCACCAAAGATATGCAAGGCATAATCCTGTCATTTCCTCAACGGACATTCTTCAGAAACGAAAATGAACGGCCGAAGTCATTTTTTTTAACGGGTGCTTCCTCAGAAATGGAAATGAAGGAATAATCAAAAGGATATTCATTTCCTCAACGGACATTCTTCAGAAACGAAAATGAACGGACGGAGTCATTTTCAACAGGTGTTTCATCAGAAATGGAAATGAAGGAATAATCAAAAGGATATTCAATTCCTCAACGGACATTCTTCAGAAACGAAAATGAACGGAGTCATTTTCAACAGGTGCTTCGTCAGAAATGGAAATAAATAGAATTAACTCAAAAGGATATTCATTTCCCTCAACGGACATTCTTTAGAAACGAAAATGAACGGACAGAGTCATTTTCAACAGGTGCTTCATCAGAAATGGAAACAAATAGAGTTAACTCTAGACACATGACAAAACTTGTTGTGGTTTCTGTGCACTAAATTCCATAATTATGTATGCATCCATAATTACGTAATTCCTTGCACAGTCCGCACAGTGCATTTCATAATGTGTAAGGGAAGAAAAATCAAACCTGTGATGAGTGTGACTAGACTACCATAGGGTCCTTTTAATTAGATCGATAAATGATCTATTTAAATAGACCATCAAGGAGTCTTTTCAGCTATATCATCACATGACATTCCTAACCAGATTTTTGGATCAATCTGTTTAACTAGACCACTAAAGGGGTCTAATTATGGAATAATACCTTATAATCCAAGGGTCTTAACTATTACGTAGAAGCCCATTAAGGATTTGAGATAGTACCTTTGGATATCCTACTATGAATCCCTTATACGAAGATATAGAAGATTCTACGAGGATTTGGATAACGAAAAATTCAGATCATGCAAAAACATAAAAGAGAACACATAAGCACATAATCACATAATTGTTTAACTTGACCTTTAATTTGTTATCTTTGGACATGGATATTTAAAGCATACTAGGAATCCAATCCGTGGATTTCATTTGGCACTTTAATCATTTTCAAGAATATATCTATGAAGATAGGATGATCTTCCAAAAATTCAATTTTTGATTACAAGGAATCATAACATTCGAATTAAGGTATACAACAATTAAGGACTTACGGAAATACCCTTAGGTACCCTATCAAGGATTGGGTATTCGTCCAGAGTTGTAACTTGCACCTTGTACTTCGTTTCCTTGGAAGAAATGGGTACTTAGGATTTTCGTGGAAAACGCAAGAGATCATAAAATGGAAGAATTTTGGGAGTAGTCTGTTTTTCAAGGAATACGGTTCCTTGATTGTTGGTATTGTAGGGTATATGTTGTTTATACATGCAACCACATAAATACATTGCAATGTAAATAAAAGATTTATTTATAAACAACATCAACAACTGTTTCTTAGACCTTGACAACAAAAGAAAATAATACATAAAGCTTGATTATTTCTAAACAGCGTTGTCTTCCAATCGGTCAGATGCTCATCCCTGCGCTGGATTTGCATTAGCAAGCTTTGGGCAATCCCTTCGAAAATGGCCCATCTCGCCACAGTTGAAGTAAGAACCTGGTAGAAAACGAGCTTGAGTTGCCAGCTTGATTTGGTGCAGCTACAGTTGGGCAAACTCTTGCTGTATGACCAATAAGTCCACAAATTTGGCATTTGCGGCACTTCACACTAGCATGATGATGAAGGCTACATTGGTTGCACAAGGGTGCAGTTCCGTTGTATGGCTTCCTAGCAGGGGGGTTGAGCTGGTTGGTTGGGGACAACTTGATCATTGTGAGCGACCACGAACGAAGTTCTGAGAAGCCTTTCGCTTCTTTGACTTCTTGGAGGATTCAGTCTGCTCATCCTTCGGTTTCGATTCCTTGATCGGTTTCTGGTCACCCTTTCGGAAAAGCTTACCTTTCCTGATCTAAGATTCAGTCAAGGTAGCGGATAGCTCAATGGCCTGTCTAACTGTAGTGGGATTACTACCAGTAACAATATCTTGAACTGAGTCAGGGAGGCCATCAATGTACTTTTCGATTGCCTTATCCAAAGGCGTGACCATGTTTGGGCATAACAGGCTTAACTCCTTATAACGGTCCGTGTAAGCTCGATGCTCACCGCTATCTTGCTTAAGATTGTCGAATTCCCTTTCCAATGCCCTAATCTCATGACGAGGACAGAATTCCCTCATCATTAGAGCTTGAAGCTCTTCCCATGTTTGAGCCAGTGCCACATCGGCACCCTTACCTCTCATCACACCATTCCACCATGTCAAAGCTCGTTTCTCAAAGACGCTGGATGCGAACTCAACCTTTCGCTCGTTCAGACACTGAACATGTCTGAAGGTGCTCTCTAGACTCTCGAACCATTGCAGAAGTGCAGTTTCTCCTTGGGACCCAGAAAACTTTGATGGCTTGGCAGAGTTGAATGTCTTGAAGTTGCAGGGGGCATTATTGTTGTTGAGGGCTTGGTTACATTGAACAATGATGTTTGGGATTGCAGCAGCCATTTGCTACGTAATGATAGCTGCCAGTTCTTCATTTGGTATCTGATTTTCGCGTCGTGGAGGCATTCTAAAAGGGGAAACAAGAGAGAAAACAAGTGAAATGGCATTGGATAAGGATGGGATGTTACAGTTACCGACCAAAAAGCATGGGTGATGGTCATTTGTTCGAACCACGAAGCAAACAAACGACACACAAAAGCTGAATCAAAGTAAATAGGTCCTCATAATGTATCGCGAAGACATGCTCACCTATAAGTGGACACTCACCCCAAGAGTTCCCAGGTAAGAGTGACTAGTCCGATTTTGCGGATTTGTACGAACACTCTAGCCTTAGACAGAAAACTCAGGATACAGGCACCCGCCCTTCCAGATTGCACGTGTTCACATTAATAAGACCCAAACTTTGACGAGATTTTGAAAACTTTGAAGGTTCGAAACCTTATAATAAATCATCCTAGAACAGATGATTAGTTTTCAAAGCAGATTCGAAATTTGCATTCTTATTGTGGTTGTCACCTAAAGATAGGCGACGATATTGTTTTATGACTAAACGCAAGTAAACTCACGTTAGGGTCCTAGGAAGGTTATAGACTAGGTCAAAGCATTACTAATAACCTAATTCCCTATAACCATGAGCTTTGATACCAACTTTTCTGTCACAGCCCGAACATGATAAAACAACAAATCATGGCGGAAACGTCGGGGAGTGTTGTAACAGAATCATTGTTTCATAACACATAGATTGAAGTTCTGTTTTATTGAATTAAATGTATTACATTACATTGAAATTAGAAACAAAACATGAACAGATAGACTTTCATTGTTATTTAAGTCACTAAGGCCTCGTCCGTTCCTATGTGAGCATGCATCAATATCATCATCAAATATCACCAACTATGGTACCTGAAACACATGTGAAAATACGTCAGCATAAAATGCCGGCGAGTACATAGGATTTTATGAGAGTGTCAGATTCATGGCTCGTTTATGTTTTGAAAATATAACTTAAACACCCTTGTAAATTGATAATTAGAAAACCAAGTTTTGTAAAATGTTTGTAATGTAAATTGAAATAACTAAGTCAAAACAAATTTGTTTTATAAAACCTCGATACCATGAATCTTAACTCCAAAACATTTGTTCATATAAACCCAAATTGTAAATCGTTTTTGAAATAAAACTCAAATGTTTTATATTGTTAGAAAAACCTTGTAATATAACTTTATTTTAATAAACTTGCCCAAGTGATCTAGATAACGCAACGATATATAATGTATTAAAAGCACTTATATATAGGAAGTACCAGCGGTGTATCCACCATGCTTTTAACACATTACACCCACCCCGTTACCTAATCACTTCCCTAACCCAACGGTTCAAACAATACCAAACGGTTCACACAATCAAACAGTTACAAACGGTTCATATAAATCAAACAGTTACAAACGGTTCATATAAATCAAACAGTTACAAACGGTTCACATAATCAAACAGTTACAAATGGTTAACATAATCAAACAGTTACTAACGGTTCACATAAATCAAACAGTTCCAAAGGTTCAAAATGTAAAACAATGTGTCCATATGCTGAGTGAACATATGCAACAAAATGTAATATACAAAAATCAATGTGCTAGCATGTTAAGTGAACATACATACATAGCAAAACATAATGAAATCATGTACTATATATGTACTAATGAACATAACAAGCATATGATATAAAAACATGAAAAGCATGAAAGTAACAAGTAGGTACATGTGTATCACCCCAAAATAGTTTGAAAAACAGTAAAAGAGGGGACTATGTACTCACTTGAGAATGCTTAGAAGTCTTGAATAACAACCAATCAAAGCTAGAGGGATCACGGAAATCAAACGGCACCTAGTATAGGTAACTATGTTAATAAACCGGACCTAAATCGGAGGATCGGATAAAATGAGGTTTCGTAAACCAAATGAGTGTAGGGACTCATGTAATATGGTTTAACAAAGCCTACATTCTAAAACAAAACCTAACCTAACTGCTTACGACCCATTACGACTCGTTAAGGTAGCTTACGCCACTTTAACGCGTCGTTCCCGTAAAACGCGTTCGGACAGCCTAATTAGTCCCATGACAAGTATTATATGCCTTAACATGTCTAATAAAGTTGCCTAATCAGTTTAGATGCCAAATTTATGTTACATATGCTTAAAATGAATTTATGCGTAAAAAGGGCATTTTGGTCTTTTTCCTAAGGCATATAAATTACCTATCATACAACTACTTAAACGAAGTGACCATAAGGTATAACCCCGGAAGGTTATTCCCTATACAACCATGGTCACAATAAATGCTTGGTCGGATCCTAATGATCGACCAAACGAGTCGGGTTCGAAAGTCTAAGCGGTTGTTTAGACCGCTTATCTTACGACCCTATATAAGCACTAAACTAAAAATGACGAGTTAAACATGTTTAACGAAGTTAGAAAACAAGTTTGATATCAAAACAAAAGGTTTTGATACCTAAGAATAGTTTGGTTGCAAAATACGCATGAATACGCATTTTGACCGAAACTATGACTCGTCACTACACCTAATCAACGTGGTAATCAGTAGGTATACTCACAAGGGACTATAACCATCGTGATTACGCTCACGTTGAAAAATTCAAACGAACTTTGTGTTGACCATAACCTGGTCAAAGCAGAAAGTCAAACACAGTTTGACTTTCGGCTTAAAAACGCATAAAAAAAGAAAGAAACTTACAAAGGGTCCAAGCTAGGAAGAACTTGATCTAAATAATCAGGTATGAAGCATAAAGCTTCAACTTAGAGCATAAACTCAGATCAAGGTGTGAGGAAAATGGAATGAGAGCTTGGGTATTTATAGATTTCGGAGAACCGTTAGGATTTCTCGCATTTCGTGCCTTGATCTTGACCCTCCATGTGGGCACATGGTATTGCAATACAAGGGGACATGAAATGCCATCAAATTTTAGCCGTAGAATGCAAAACTAGGGGTTAAAAACCATCAAAACATCAAAATTGGACTAGATACAATGAATCTGGTCATTTGGGCACTTTTTGACGCTTTTAGTCCCTGTTGATCAATAAGTTTATTTTTGCGCA
The DNA here is from genome assembly GCA_030545235.1 of Helianthus tuberosus. Lineage (NCBI taxonomy): Eukaryota > Viridiplantae > Streptophyta > Magnoliopsida > Asterales > Asteraceae > Helianthus > Helianthus tuberosus. The sequence goes on along the minus strand of CM060351.1, from coordinate 169,998,281 downwards.
CCAAAACACCTCAAATCCTATTTCTAAGCTATGTAAAGTATATTTAGGGCATTTTTAACTTATGATCAAGTTTTGGAACGTTCGTTACTATACAAATCGGTATAGTTTCGCAGTTTGACGCAAATAGTCCCTGCGATCGAACAAACTTGATTTCGACACACCAAACCATCTAAAACTTATTTCTAAGTTATGTAAAGGTTATTTAAGGTATGTTGAGCCTATGTGACTATCCCGGAGTGTTTGTCGCATTAAACTGGTTATATTTACGCATCAGTTTGCGTATAACCTTCCAGAAAGCGATTTAAAGCTCGAAATCGAACATGAATTGATAAATGCACATGATACACATATTTATATAAATCCCAAGTATGAAACACAATATTTCATTGATTTGGTATTTGTTTGATGGTCGCAGAGGCACAGGTGTCACAATAAATGATAAAATTCACACATGTACGATATCTTACTGATGTAACTTATTAAAATAAATATTTTTACTGATTGTTTTAGACCAGAACCTCAGATTACCATTTAACCTCTTTTATGAACTTTAAAATGACCAAAATACCCCTACGGGGCATAAATTGTTTTTAAATTCGTTTTGGACATAATGGAAGATATCCTACTGATATCATGACTTATTTAAAGCATATTAACTTGTGGAACCTATACATGATTAATTTTGTTACCCGTTATGCATAATCGCGTTCGGTATGGTTTATGTAACTAGTTTGCATAAATTAACCGAAACGGGTCAAACCTTATCATTTTTACTTCAAAATCCAGAATGTGTTTAGTTTACCCATTTTATACAAGTCTTCATACTTGTCGGGTCTAAATCACATTCTAATCCGGTCTTCGCTTAATCTTGCGTTTTGAACCGTAAACCTTTCATTAAAACTAACCGGTCTAAGTTAAGACTTAAATAAGACCCGTTAGGAATCTAATAGGTTATTAAAACCTTCGTTCCAGATTAGGAGTCCAGTAAAAGCTATTTGTGCTTGCTGATTGATATACGGCTGAGAATAAAATTATATTTTAAGCTCAGGCAAATACTTTTAACTTATTTTCCCTTATACGGGCTTGGGATATGGTAAATTATTACCGCTTGGTCGGGTATTGAATCTTTAATCAATTAGTGGTTAAATCATTAAGATAACCCTTTCTAATCTGTTTTGTTTGATGCAATGCCTTTGGGGGGTTAATGACCGTGTTCTGGATTTCCTCGGTTCATTCATTAGGAATGGCCACGACTTAAGCACGGGGTGTAGGCATACACCTAACAGTTGCGTATGTAAAATATATAACCACTCGTTGAGGATAACTCGCCGTGGGATTATATTAGTGGTGTGTCTATTAATCTTAAACCTGGTACTTCTAACCAGGGCTACTGAATGGACGACAAACATATAAATCTGTATACAAGATTATTTTTAAATAATTGTCCCAAGTTATAAAAGATTTTATGCCTTGTGCATCCAAACCAATTTTATAAATACTTTTCAGAAAGAGTCAGTTAATTGTATTTACTAGTGTAAACTGACGTATTTTTCAAAAAGATTAAGTGCAGGTACTACGCATAATGGGCTGGCTACTCCTAGTATCAAATAAAGAGTCTTGCAAGCTTTTGATGCTTAAATCTGTTGAACAATATTTCTTTTGTTTTGATCCGCTTGTGGATCCACTTACAATCCGTTGTGTAATATTATATTATACTTTCGAATCGGTTTGTATAAATTACTTTTAGACTTCCGCTGTGCATTAAACTGTGATTAATTAACTAAGATGATATCAACTACGTCACAATACTCCCCACCGGGCCCACCGATAATACGTGGAAATATCGGGGTGTGACATACATTGGATACGAGGAACGCAAAATTGTGAGTTCATGTTCCCCCTTTTCTTTTAATTGTTTTCAGTTTTATAACTTCGGGGGTGAAGTACATGTTACATACTGTTTACAAACAATTACAAATGGTATGATTAGCTAAGGAATGTACTGCTAGATCATGTGAATAGATAGACGATTGACTTAAGACCATTAATCCTTGTATAAGGACCGAGGGGCATGAGTGATAGATCTATTGGGTGTTGCGAGCCCCACCCATGGGCCTGCGAGTTGGCCGCATGTGGTGACTATGTCGTTCCGCCGGAGGGGCCGGTACGAAATACGCTTAAAGGGTTGTGTGCTTCCCATACCATGTCACTTATATTAATGTATTAGCTACACATTAATTGATCTGTTTTCCTTGTTGCTTCATACCAGTTTACAAATACATACATACATACTTACAGATGTTTTCAAGGATACTCATGCACACATACAAAACACATAAACTCGCTCAACTTTTGTTGATATTTTCAAACTACATGTATTTCAGGAAACTAAGAATGGATCTGGCAGTCGTTGAAGTTACAAGTCATGTCTCTAATAAAAGGTGTCATCCAAAGTCGAAGGGTTTGGGTTATGTATTTTATCTTGGATAAGATACATGGCTCGAAACCTAGTTTGTTTGAGTCTCTTATGAAGTCCAGTATGGAACTTTAAGCTTTGGTTGTCATGTGATCTAAACTTAAAGTCTTAAGTTAGATGTTAAACAATGACGGTTGTATTATTTTGAAAACTATCTATGGATGAATATCTTGGTTTTATCATATAGTTATTTGTTATGGTTGAATGCAATGATATTAAGCAAGTCACACCAAATCACGCTTCCGCAAAAAGTCAGGGTGTGACACTCCGGCAGGTGATTACTCCGAGCCTCTCTCAGCGGCAGGAATTGATCGGTCCCCGGGTGGGGATGGAAGACAATCGGAAAGGGGCACCGATCTTAATCAGGAGGTGTTGGCCACGGCTCGGGTAGGAGATGTCGTGGGGATAAACCTATCCGGTTTTCAGAAAGCTACTCAGGTTTTGATTGCTGGTGAAGGTGATGATTTTGTGTGCCAATGAATTTCCTTTTAATAAACCTTAGGGGGGTCCAGAATTCCTGGAAGTTAGAGTGGATTCGAGGTCTCAAAATGTGTCATGGTGTCCACTTTTTAGCCATTCCGGAAACTAAGCTCGAAGATTCTTCCAGTTTTGCGTTTAACAGCTTATGGAGCAAGTCTGCCTTTGAGGTTGCTGTGGTTGATTCGGAGGGTCGCTCGGGTGGATTGGCATCTCTGTGGAACCCATCGGTCTTTAATTGCTCATAGGTTATTAAGAACTGGTATTTACTTTGCGTGTGTGGTAGTCTGGTGCCTTCTGGGACCAGAATCAATCTGGTCAATATTTATGCGTCAAACGATGCGGTGGTTCGGAGAAGCATTTGGGAAGATTTATTATCATTAAGGAACTTGGTTCAAGGCCTATGGGTTATTATGGGAGATTTTAAAGAGGCCATGAGTCCCGAGGAGCAAGTAAATTCAGAATTTAATGCATAAAATGTAGAGTTCTTCAATGACTTTATTCTAGTCGCGGCTTTATAGGAGGTCCAGATGGGAGGTGCCAAGTTTACCTACATGTTGGACCAAGGAGATAAACTTAGCAAGCTGGATAGATTTCTGATGTGCATTGGGTTTTTGGAAAATTGGCCTATGGTATCCCTTACGACATTGGAAAGAGGCGTCTCAGATCACCGCCCCTTACTTCTATCGACTGTCCGACTGATTACGGCCATATCCCATTCAGGTTTTATAATTCCTGTCTTGAATTACCAGTTTTTTTTATTTTTCCTTGATAAGTGTAGAGCTTTCCGGTTTACTGGACCTGCAGATCTGGGTATGGCCCTTAAGCTCCGATGTTTAAAAAACAGAATCAAATAGTGGATTGCTTTGGAAAAGAGGCGAACCCAAGGCAACTACGCACATTGGGTGGATCAGGTGGCGGCTTTTGAAAATATTGTTGAGTCAAGACCTCTTAATCAGTCCGAGTTGGATGCTAGGATTAATTGCAAAAATCTTATTGGTGAGGCGGATCGCCTAAAATCTATGGACTTAAAACAAAAGTCTCGATCTAGATGGGCCTTAGACGGGGACGAAAACACAGGTTTCTTCCACTCAGTTATTAATTCAAACACGAGCTCCAATCGAATTAATGGTGTATTGGTGAATGGTGAGTGGGAGTCTAATCCGGTGATTGTTAAGTAAAAGTTCTATGATTTTTTTGCCAGACAATTTTCGGAACCTTTGAATTCGAGGCCGCCCATACAATGCCCGAATTTATCTTCGTTATCGTCAGTGGATGTAGATGCCGTGACTGCCCCCCTTCTCACTTACGGAAATAAAAAAAATGCAATCTGGGAATGTGATGGTGATCGGGCTCCCAGCTCAGACGGATTTAATTTCAAATTTATTAAACGGTTCTGTAACGGGTTGCAAAATGACTTCATTAATGTTTTTAATGAGTTTCATGATAAGGTACAAATCAACAGGTCTTGTTCCTCATCCTTCATTGCATTAATACCTAAAACTAAGGATCCGACAAGGCCGATAGATTACCGACCTATTAGTCTTATTGGATGTGTAAACAAAGTCATTTATAAAGTGCCCGTGAATAGACTCAAGGGTGTAATCGGAAGTCTTGTCTCGGTGGAACGGTCTGCCTTTCTATCTGGTAGAAATATCACGGATGGGCCGTTGATCTTGAATGAATTAATAGCTTGGATGAAAAGTCCAAAAAAATCCTGGATGTTTTTTAAAGTCGACATCCAAAAGGCCTATGACTCTCTTAATTGGTCTTTTTTGGATTCAATTATGTCTCAGATGAATTTCCCAGAAAAATGGCGTAAATGGATCATGGCCACTCTTCACTCAGCTAAGGCCTCAGTGTTGGTAAATGGGTCCCCGACTATGGAGTTTGATTGTACACGTGGCCTTCAGCAAGGCGACCTGCTGTCTCCGTTTTTGTTCGTCATTGCTATGGAAGCCCTCACAAGTCTTATGAAGAAAGCCACTTCCATGGGCCTTTTTCATGGAATTAGATGTACCGGTACAGGCATGCTATTATCGCACCTCCTTTATACGGACGACGTCGTATTTCTCTGTGAATGGTCGGAGACGAATGCTTTGAATCAGTAGAATTTTAAGATGCTTCTACCTTACGTCCGGGCTCAAGGTTAATCTTTCATAGAGTAAGGTCTTCGGGGTAAGGGTGGGAAACCAATCACTACAAAACATGCCGGATATATTACACTGTAGAGCCGGTACGTTTCTGTTGCCTACAAGTTGGAGCGAATATGAATATTGTCAAGAATTGGAAGCCAATTGTCGATATATTCAATAACCGGCTAGCTCTTTGGAAGGCAAAATCCTTGTCTTTTAGAGGGAGAGTCACGGTAATCAAATCGGTTCTTATTTCGTTGCCCACGTTTTATCTTTCTCTTTATAAAGCTCCAGCCAAAGTATTAAAATTTTTAGAAAGATTGCGAAGAGTATTATTTTGGGGTGGGTCGGAGGAAGTCTCAAAAACTAGTTGGATAGCTTAGGAACACGTTATTGCTCCTATCGAATACGGGGGGGGCTAGGTTTTGGTGCATTACGCGATGCAAACTTGGCCATGTTAGCCAAATGGTGGTGGCGGTTTAAAGTGGAAGGGGAAGGGCTTTAGCGACGTGTCATTTGGTCTATTCACAACAACCGTAGAACATGGAATTTTATCCCCGTAAAGATTTCAATTGTTGGCCTGTGGAAACATATATTCAATATTTCTCAGACTCTCTCTAATGCGGGTTTAGATTTAACTAAATCAATAAAAGGTGTTGTGGGATGTGGGTCTGAAATAAGGTTCTGGATAGATGTTTGGGAGGGTTCGGAGTCATTGGCGGACAGGTTTCCAGCTCTCTTTGCGTTGGAAAGATCAAAACTTTGCACAGTTACAGATCGGGTCTCTTCATGGGTTAACGGATTGGGTTGGAGCTGGGATTGGAGATGCTCAGCCTTGTCTCAGATTGAGGAAACAGAGCTGCAGAACGTAATCTTGGTACTACAACAGGCTACCTTGTCTGATGCTAGAGATTGACGGGTGGTCCGTTGGACAACCCTTAAGTGGTTTAAAAAGATTAAAATTCCATGCTTTATTTGGTTATTTGCTTGAACTTAGTAACTATGAGTGTTCGTGTGGTTTTACAGGTTAACCATCTAAATCGGTAAAGTTGGATGGCTTGGATGCGCAAGAATTATGAATGAATGAGAAAGGGCATCACTTCTTTAGATGAACAACATTATTTATCATCAATTTTGTGGCAGACAACATCAAATCACATCACATGAATTAATTTGGGGGTCACTTTTGGTGGTGAATATTCTATACACATGCATGTAGGAGAGGAGGTTTTGTTCAAAGAAATAAATATTGGAACATCATCATCATAGAGGAGCAGACTTCAATTAATGGAGTCAAAGTGGTGAAACACAAAAGTCAACAACTAAAACAACATTTGGCAGATCATCACATCATCACAATAAATCATCATCATCAAAAGTGGGCGGCTGGGCTTTTCTTTGATTGGGCCGCCATTTTAACTTGAGGATTTGGATTGGGCCAACATCTTGAACTTGAATATTGAACTTCACATGAAAGTCATCACATGGAAATAGTCAAACAAGCAGCAACATTCACGTGACATCATGTCAGGAATAATATCAATTCATCATCAACATTAGCGAACATCATCATCATCTTTTGACCTTGGACTTCTTGGCACAATATCACGTGGAATGTGGCAGCCGTCAAGATCAATGGAACACAAGTCATTGGGCCGCCATCTTGTCTTGGAGGTCATGGATTGGGCCGCCACACATTGATCATGGGACGGCAGACCTCTTAATTTTTGGGCTGCCAACATAACATAAAACAAACACGTGAACAAGGGTTTGGAGATCAGACAATTACGAGACATCATTATTTCGAACGCAGCTAGAGAGATGCACGTGAAGGAAGTGACTTGAGCACGTGGATTTGAGAGTTGAATCAACATTCACGTGACTGGGGCTTCTTGGAGACTAGGGCTGCACATGTGGGCTGACAACACATACACTTTGGAAACAAAAGTCAACATTACTCCACCGTAAATCAGTCTATTCACACCGTAACACATTTAAGTCCACCGTAAATTACGGTGGAGCCGTAATTTACGGTGGTGGCTGCGTGAAAAAATGTAACTGCCTTCTTAAATCAGTTTTGAGTGTGTCTTTTGGGACACTTCATCATTGGACGGTTTTTGGAGACACTAGGGGCGAATTTTGGCTGTCTTGCTTGGTTTGGAACAATTTCTAACATTCGGTTTGTGTTTATGATTCCTATGAACATTAGATTTGTTAGTATGATGATTCACCAAACTATGTCCGGCTAAACTTTTCGGTGATCATCTTAGGTGAAGGTTTCTCTTGAACTTTTGTGTGTTTATTTCTGAATTTCTAGAATGATAACTTGTGTTGCTTGAATATCATGGTGTATGTTTAATTGCTTGTAACTTGTTAATCGATATTGCAATTTCTAGTCTTAATCGTACGTTCTTGGTGCCGTTGGCAATCGAGATATCACGGGAAGGGTTAGGGTTGGTTATTGATTAATTGGTCATCGGGAAACAACCTCGCATTTATAAATCCGAGTACTTTGTTCCCTTTTATCACTTCGATTATTCATGCATGAGTTATGTCTATGTAACTCTTTCTAGTTGGAATTGCACACAATTGTTTAAAGAAACTGAAACCTAAGATGGTCATTGTTCTCTCCTAATTTGTTTTACAACCAACATTTGATTTGCAATTAGTTTTAAATTTAGTTTTCTAAAACAACAATCCAAACCATTGATCTTTAAATTTCTGCAATTTAGTTTAATATTAATTTAAGTACAAAGCTATACAATCGACACATTTTCCACATACTCCCCGGCAACGGCGATGCAAAGTGAAATGCAACGAATGAACCAACGTGATGAGGTTCGGATGCAAAAGGACGAGGTTCGTGACAAAAGCATCCAATCGTTGACCACTCAAATGGGTCAACTTGCAAGTGACGTGGCGATGTTAAAGAAAGCAAAAGGCCAGCTACCGAGTGATACGGTGCCAAATCCCAAGAACATAAAAGGCAATAACATCAATGTGGTAAGCACCGTTCCTATTACCGAATTTAATGAAAAATGTCTAACATCTTCTTGTCAAGTGAATGCAGGTTTGAAAAAAGATGACGAAGTCGAGAATGATAAAGAGTGTGAAGCGCCAATCGTGCCTATCCGTGTGGGAAAATTAAAAATCCCTCACGCATTGTTGGACTACGGGGCAAGCATGAGTGTGCTACCAAGTGATCTATACGATATGTATGATTTTGGTCCACTTGAAGGTATAGACACCATGGTGAGCTTGGCGGATGGAAGTTGGAGGCGTCCACGGGGAATGGTTAGGAATGTTAAGATTCAGTTGGGAGAATTTGAATACCCGGTGGATTTTCTAGTTTTGGATTATGCTTCTACCAACATGGCATCACAACAAAGGGTGATTTTAGGTCGACCGTTTCTCTATACGGCAAATGCTCAAATTGATTGTAGAGAAGGAATTATTACCATGACCGAAAGGAACCGTAAGTTGTCATTTGATGTTCAGACTAAGATGATTAGTTACGATTTTGTTGTGGCGAAGGATAGCGGGTTTAGTGAAAAGGTGTTACCACGAATGAGAAAAAAACACCCACCGGACCGTGAAGAAGCATATATGGGTGCGAGCAAGAATGTATTTGATTACCCACCGAGTCAAAACAAGATGGATGCATTTTGCTCAATGGCACAAGGAAGTGATGGAAGTGATAGGAACCGGTTCTTTGAGCCACCATAAATGGGGGTGGTACGGTCTGGCTGAAGACCTGAAAACTTAGCGCTGCTTGGGAGGCAACCCGAGGTTTTTATATTGATCTTGTTGTTTTTATCTTTTTATATTTCAGGGCCATGGCAACATTCAAGTGTGGGGAGGATGTACGGATATTTGTGTAAAGGTGGTGAAAGGAAGTCGGATTATCTACAACATCTATTGTGGCAAACTTCACCAGGTCGATGTACTCTTTCCTTAGTCTTGTTGTGTTCTTTAGCTTTGAAATATTGGTAGTTAGTTTGTTTGGTGGTGTCATGTTTTTTTTTAAAAAAAATATATATATATATATAAAATGAAAAGTACAAAAAGAAATTTGGGGTTTGAGAATTTAAGCAAAGGTTGATGTTGTGGGTTAAAAGCGATCCTTCCCTCAAAGCCATACATTGGGACAATGTATCCCAAGTGTGGGGATGGGGGAAATTTTTTAGAGTTTTAAAAATTTTGTAAACCCGAGCGAAAATTGTTAAAATTTGAAAGCTTGATATTGTACCATTTGACACATCGACACCCATTCCTAGTCTTTTCTTGGTGAGGATTTGAGCCACACATGATTGTTATTGATATTTCATTGTTTGAGTGGCGGTGTGTGTTGTTGTGTTAATAGAACTTGTGTGTGAATACTTGTTAAATCCTAGAATTAGCATGCTTTTGAAAATGATAGGGGACTTTTAGGTAGCCTCGTCGAGATGTGTGAGAGTGCGGGATTGGTGGGTTGGACCTCATACGTTACATATATGAGCTTGGTATTGTGAGGGGTGGGGGTTTGGTCTTTAGAAAGCCATGTTTGAGCCTTATACAATTCGGTTGTGACCCAAACCTACTTCCTACAAAATTTTACCTATTGAGATGACCCGGTTTAGGAGATTTAGTATGTAGTATTGATGTTCTTGTATATATTGTTGAGTTTGATGTGTTATGGAAAAAAAAAAAGAAAAAAAAAGAAAAAAAAAGAGAAAAATATGAAAAATACAAAAAGAAGTATTTAGTTGCAATAGAGTTGAGAATGTCAAGAAGCTTTGTATTTATTTTTGGTGTTTGCTTCGTTGTAGTAGAAATAAAAACCGGGTCAAATCAATTAGCTCTTTCATATGTATTCCCCCAATTTTCCTACCATTACACCTAGCCCCGTTACAACCCGCAAGTCCCTTTGATTCTAAAGCATGTTAGATTTTTGTTAGGAGGAAACTTGATTTGTATACAAGCTTATTGTCGCACACACACACACACACGCATTGAGTAGTTTAGCATTATGCTAATAATTCTTGTAACCGAGAGATTTTTGTGAGGGGTGTGCCTTGTGGTATGATTGAAAGTTAGTAAAAGGATGGCACGTTTAGCTTGGTTTGCATGTTTGATCGCTTTGGTTTTGAAATAATTTTCGAACGGGTTGCTTGGGACAAGCAACGGGTAAGTGTGGGGATGTGACGGGTGGTCCGTTGGACAACCCTTAAGTGGTTTAAAAAGATTAAAATTCCATGCTTTATTTGGTTATTTGCTTGAACTTAGTAACTATGAGTGTTCGTGTGGTTTTACAGGTTAACCATCTAAATCGGTAAAGTTGGATGGCTTGGATGCGCAAGAATTATGAATGAATGAGAAAGGGCATCACTTCTTTAGATGAACAACATTATTTATCATCAATTTTGTGGCAGACAACATCAAATCACATCACATGAATTAATTTGGGGGTCACTTTTGGTGGTGAATATTCTATACACATGCATGTAGGAGAGGAGGTTTTGTTCAAAGAAATAAATATTGGAACATCATCATCATAGAGGAGCAGACTTCAATTAATGGAGTCAAAGTGGTGAAACACAAAAGTCAACAACTAAAACAACATTTGGCAGATCATCACATCATCACAATAAATCATCATCATCAAAAGTGGGCGGCTGGGCTTTTCTTTGATTGGGCCGCCATTTTAACTTGAGGATTTGGATTGGGCCAACATCTTGAACTTGAATATTGAACTTCACATGAAAGTCATCACATGGAAATAGTCAAACAAGCAGCAACATTCACGTGACATCATGTCAGGAATAATATCAATTCATCATCAACATTAGCGAACATCATCATCATCTTTTGACCTTGGACTTCTTGGCACAATATCACGTGGAATGTGGCAGCCGTCAAGATCAATGGAACACAAGTCATTGGGCCGCCATCTTGTCTTGGAGGTCATGGATTGGGCCGCCACACATTGATCATGGGACGGCAGACCTCTTAATTTTTGGGCTGCCAACATAACATAAAACAAACACGTGAACAAGGGTTTGGAGATCAGACAATTACGAGACATCATTATTTCGAAGGCAGCTAGAGAGATGCACGTGAAGGAAGTGACTTGAGCACGTGGATTTGAGAGTTGAATCAACATTCACGTGACTGGGGCTTCTTGGAGACTAGGGCTGCACATGTGGGCTGACAACACATACACTTTGGAAACAAAAGTCAACATTACTCCACCGTAAATCAGTCTATTCACACCGTAACACATTTAAGTCCACCGTAAATTACGGTGGAGCCGTAATTTACGGTGGTGGCTGCGTGAAAAAATGTAACTGTCTTCTTAAATCAGTTTTGAGTGTGTCTTTTGGGACACTTCATCATTGGACGGTTTTTGGAGACACTAGGGGCGAATTTTGGCTGTCTTGCTTGGTTTGGAACAATTTCTAACATTCGGTTTGTGTTTATGATTCCTATGAACATTAGATTTGTTAGTATGATGATTCACCAAACTATGTCCGGCTAAACTTTTCGGTGATCATCTTAGGTGAAGGTTTCTCTTGAACTTTTGTGTGTTTATTTCTGAATTTCTAGAATGATAACTTGCGTTGCCTGAAGCGTGTGATCACATTTTCATTGCCTACCAAGTGTTGGTGCAGTCATCTGTCGTCTTCGTCTTATGTCGAGTCTCGAGTTCAGTGCGAATCTAATCAAGTTTGAGAATTTCGCTTGAAAGAATTAGGTTTCGCTTGAAGCATGTTCAAGCGAAATCATGAGTATGAGATTTCGCTTGAAGCATGTCCAAGCGAAATCTAAACTCTATATATAGAGGATTTGTCTTGTCTTTTGTAACAGTTCTAGAAATTCCATACCGAGGTGCTGTCGGTGTGAGGACTGATTGTATACGTGTTATTATCAATATAATCAGTGTTAAAGTGATACGCAAGCTGTTTCGCACTCGGTTTCTTAGTTTCCGCCTCTGAAACTGATAAAGTCTCTTCTGAACGACTCGTTTGGGTCGCAACACGATCCTACACCAAGTCGCCCAAACTGTGTTACAAGTAATCGCGCAGTGCTGTCAGCTTCATCCTTTCTTTGTATTTTCCTTTAAAGACATTCTTGATTACCACCATCATATTGCTGGTTCCAAAAAGAAAATGAAAGCTGTACATGCTATATTTTTTTGTCTCTATTTGGAGCCTTTGGAAATTGAGGAACGATGTCGTTTTTAATCAAGGGCTAATCTCGGTTAACAAAGTGGTGGAGGAATTAAAAGCATGAGTCTCCTTTGGATCAAGAGCAGGTCGAAGGACGCCTCTATTAATTCACAAAATTGGAGATCTTTCGACGTTTTTGGCAGAGTCACTTGAAACATCTGTTTCTAATTATCTCACTGTTCTTTCTGTTGTTCTTGCTGGTAGTTGTATACTTATTTTAATTTGGTGGCTTGTATTGTTGGTGATAGCTTCTTGCTATAATGAATAAAATTCTTTTTTCGGCCGTTAAAAAAATATATTACCGAAATAAGTGGATACACAATACAATTATCTAAAATAAAAGCACACATTTATTATTGATACGATTTGCACCACCCTATTCACTTTGAATAAAGTCAAGAGTTATTTAATTATATAGTAGTGGAAATGTTCGCGCGTTTTGACGGGTATCCCAACTGGTATCAAATTCATTTATTTCGTCAGCATGTAAATGCCAACTAAAATGAGCGTCAAGACTTCTATAACACAATTTTTTTATCTAATTCATCATATTTATTATTTATAAATCCCAAAAAATTTGCATAGAAATTGCAAGTAAAAGAGCAATACACTGAGCTAGAACCTTTTTTAATAGCAAATCTAATCCTACAGAAAATAAAACTATGCTTTCTTGACATCTAGAAATTGTTGTGCACGACCTTCTGCACTCTGTCTAATCACGAAATGGTTTTCCTTGAACCTAATAAAGGGGGACACTCCCCCAAAGTCCGCACATGCGTGTTTCCCACATGCCCAACCAAACACACTAGCATTCGCTTGCCAAAGAGTGGATCTCCCTTCATGCGGGTCTGTCAGGAAAATTACAAGAGCCATTTTTGGGCGGAGTTTCCTGTCCGCTTAAGCACATCTCATAAGACATAGTGACATACATGAACAAGTTATTTTTGTATTTAATGCCGGTAGCTCCTTGTAGTGAAGCGCATGCTCCCTAAAGTTATCCAAACAAACCTTACGGCAAACTGGCAAGGCTTATCAACCGTAAACAAAGAGATTAGGGTAAATTACATTTTTCTTCCTTTATGTTTATACCGGATTGCAACAGATAACCTTTAACTTCAATAATTACAGTCACAATCCTTTATTTGCAAAACCCGTTACATCATACGTCATTTGGTCCTAACCTAGTTAATTTTTTCAGTTAAATATAGCATGTGCCTTGCACATGAGGGTAGGTTAGTAATTAACTAGTATATTTAAAATATTTCTTTCTCCTTTCATTTTTCACAACCAAACAACCCAAACCTTATCCCCTCTCTTTCTCTTCTCTCTTGTCTCTCTCTAGGAAACTGTCGGCGATCGCGCTTGGTGGCGGAGCCACGACGGCAGCGCGGTGTTGTGGACCCGACTAGCGGGTGTGGTGACGTCAGTGGCACTAGGGTACGTCTGAGGTGGAACAGGGGGTTTTGACCCCAAACCTTATCCTCTTTCTTGCACTACCAGTTTTGACCCCTATGTCTCTCCAAAAGCACCCTCATTCTCTCTCTCTCTCTCATTAACTTCCTGAACATCTTCATACCTCATGACACACACAAATTATCTTCTCATCACAGATTATCTTCACACAACAACAACAGATTCACCAACTGTCTTTATGTGCGATTCAACAACACAAAAATCACCTGTGTCTTTGCTTTTTCTGGAGCTAATTCGTTCAATTTTGTTGCTAGATTGAACTATTGAAGATTGTTCATGTTTTAGGTCGATTTGATCCGATTAACACCTTTCAAGGTTGAGATTTAGGGTTTTTGTTTACAATATATGGGTATATCGTCTTGTAGATGATTTGATCGACCTTCGTTAACTAAAATGACATCATCTGAAGTTTCAAGCAAAGGTGACAGAGACTCGCTTTCTTCTTCGTGTAGAAATGACAGAGTTGCTGACGTCACCACACCCGCTAGTCAGGACCACCACGTCGCGCTGCTGCCGTGGCTCCGCCACCAAGGGCGGTGGCCGGCAATTTTCTAGAGAGAGACATGAGAGAAGAGAAAGAAAGGAGATAAGGTTTTGGTGTGAAAAATGAAATGAAAAAAGAAATATTTTAAATATACTTGCTAATTACTAACATACCCTCATGTGCAAGGCACATACTATATTTAACTGAAAAAATTAACTAGGTTAGGATCAAAGGACGTAGGATGTAACGGGTTTTGCAAATAAAGGATTGTGACTTTAATTATTGAAGTTAAAGGCTATCCGTTGTAATCCGGTATAAACATAAAGGACGAAAAATGTAATTTGCCAAAGAGATTATTTGTCAAATTTAAGGGTAGCCGAATATGCCAACATTGACATATGTAACCAAGGTTTTTTTTTTTTTTTTTTCCCAAAAGGGTGTTCTTGAAAAACTTATTTACCAAAATGGATACTTTAAAAAATATTTATCAAAATAAGTATTTTTTTGAATAATTTTTTTTTTTTCACTCCTAGTTGTATTGGATAAAGATAACTTCCTTTTAAAATATGTTATTTAACAAATGTTAGAGATTAAAATTGTAACAAAACTTAAAATATGGTAGTAAGATTTTAAAAAAAGTTTCTAATTTTTTTTTGATGTTTTATTAACATTCTCTTTGACTTTTCTTTGAAACTTCTTAATTATTTTACAGATATCTTTTTAACTTTCATAAAATTATAAGTTTTACAAACATTTTTCTTTTATACTTAAAAAAAAGTTACACGTATCTTTTATTAGGGTTGCTAAATAGGCCATGTTCACGGGTCCAACCCTACACGAACCCCAACATGACTCGAGCTAAAAAATCCTGAGGCATACAAACCTGAACACAACATAAATATTCACGAGTTGGCACAAATACGATCCGTTTTAACCCAAATTTGTTTATTTTTCATACTAAAACTCTAATTTTAAGAATACAAATTTATGTAAACAAATTACACTTTAGTTATAAGTTCTACATCATTTATATAAATTAGAAGTATAAATGAGATAAACTTTTTTTTGAACGGCGTATGGTTAGGATATCGCTAACCGGGTTAGTAGTTAATATGTTAGTATCACCAAGTTAGTATTAAATCTCTCCTTGCCTGGACTTGAACCCAGGACCTTCAAGAGAAGCAAAGCTTCCCACCAATACTCTTAACCACTAGACTAATAGATCATTGGTAAATGAGAATAACTTGGAAAATGGTTTAAAAGTAAATAATTATTTTAAGAGTTAACTTTCGTTTTGCTCCCTGTGGTTTAGTCATTTTAACGGTATTGCTCCAATAGTTTGAAAATGGTCATTTTCCTCCCTGATCTTTCGAGTTTGTCGCCAGTTTGCTCCCTGGCTCTAACTCAGTTAAAACGTTCAATTAAAAGTAAGGGTATTTCGGTACTTTACTCCCTGGCTCTAACTCAATTAAAACGTTTAATTAAAAGTGGCGGTAGTCGTGGTCGGCAGGTGGTAGTTGTAGGTGGTGGTGGTGGTGGATGGTTGTGGATGGTGGTGGCCAGTAGAAAGAGTGATTGGAAATATGGGGGATCAGAAAAAATTACTTATATACATGTAAATAAACAAGTTGTAGGTTTATTTAGGTGAAAAAACTTACATACCCTTGCTTTTATCTATAAAATTACCAAAATACCCTTCTAGTTAATGGATTTTTTGGATGGAGTTAGAGGCGGGGAGCAAAATGACGATAAGTTAGAAAAATCAGGGAGGAAAATGACTATTTTTAAACTATTGGGGCAAAACCATTAAAATGACCAAACCACGGGGAGCAAAATGGAAGTTAACTCTTATTTTAAACCAAACTTTAATAAAATAACGAATACCGAATATTTGTATATAAGCTAGATAACATATCTGTATATTTTTTCAAACTAAAGAATAAATATGTATAAATAATTTTAAACTTAGCTACACATCTGTATATAAGCCATAAAACGTACTTTAATATAAAAGAATAAAAAAAACTGAAAAACATAAACTGTTATAAAGAAAGAATGTTAAGGGAGTATATGTGAAAGAATAAAAAAGTTTCTATCGGATAGAATTAAAAAAATAAAGAAAACTTTATAGAAGAATTAGAAAAATAATAAAAAAAAAAACGTTTTTGAAAACTCATGAAACAAATAAAATAATTTTTTATTTTGTAATAAACTTTCTTTTTAGTTCTTGTTAAATAAAATATTTTTAAAAGAAAGTTATCATCATCCAATAAAATTAGAAGTAAGAAGAGGTAATTATTAAAAAATACTCAATTTGGTAAATACTTTTTAAAGTACCTGTTTTGGTAAATAAGTTTTGAGTGGACTTCTCTTTTACCCTCTGTGGTTTGGTCGTTTTAACGGTTTTGCCCCAATTCTTTAAAAATAGTCATTTTACTCCCTCATATTTCGGTTCTGTCGTCAGTTTGCTCCACACCTCTAACTCCATCCAAAATATCTGTTAGACAAAAGGGTATTTTGGTAATTTTATGGATAAAGTAAGGATAATTTGGTAATTTTACATTTAAATATATTATCTATACTATATTATAATACATGAGGGAATGATTCCCAAAAGTTAAGAACTTCTTCCCTCATTATTTATAAATAAACCCCTAGAATGAGGGTAAAGTGGTCTTTTAAACCATAATTATTTTTTAGTCCCTCAATCTATTACATTTAAATCCTTGACATTTAACATAATTATGGGTAATTAGTTACACTTCCCCCCCTCTTTAATTCTTTAATGTATTCCTGCGATATCTTACAACTCGTAATGTTTTAAAAAAATCTGAAGGTACCATGACGATCGGCACATTTTTTTAAACGTTTCGATATTTGTCTTTTTTAGTTTCGCCGTGCGTTCATAAAGTACAAATAGTCGATGCGTAAATGTACAATTGATTAAAGCCAACATTTGTTTTTTACCCAAGCCAGCTTTGACCATTACCTAGCTACCGTGCATTAACATTTGTTTTTTACCCAAGTTTTTTGTTTTCAACGGCATTAATAAACTAAAATATTCCCTAATTTTACTTGTACAGAGTCAGTTTGTTGTGGCATGTTTAATATAGTATAGATAAAACTCACAACAAACTTCCTATTAAACATGCCACAGTAAACTAAACAGGATATGTGCATCTTATTTTAAAAACTTAAAACTCACAACAAACTTCCTAAATAAATATTCCCTAATTTTACTTGTACAGAGTCAGTTTGTTGTGGCATGTTTAATATAGTATAGATAAAACTCACAACAAACTTCCTATTAAACATGCCACAGCAAACTAAACAGGATATGTGCATCTTATTTTAAAAACTTAAAACTCACAACAAACTTCCTAAATAAATTGATGACCAATCTAAAACTAAACCCTAATGGACTACTATAAATACGTAGCAAACACTCACAATTCTACATTTCTATTGCTAAATAGATTTAAAATATGAAGCCAGTTCTGAATTCACTTGATGCGAAAAACAAGCATGCGATATTGAAAAATCTAAGGTCGGTTCTATGATAAGTTTTGTTATATCGCAATAATGAATAATTGTTTTCTTTTATTTACTTTTATGTGAATACTAACTTATTTGACTTTTCAGATTCAACACACCAATTTAAACACCCCAGTTGTCGAACAAGCTTTTGTTAGTTTTTAAGTAATATTTTCGCTTACAATCTTTCATATTAACAAGTTCGTTATGTTATTATTTGGTGTTTTATTGTAGGATGATGGTGATAATAGTGTTGAAATTATTTCTTATGGTGCAATGTTCAGTCCATGCAAGTATAATCTTCAACGTCAATTTAGTAAAGAGGTAATTTTAAAATTTATTTAATCTTTTTTAAATTTTTTTATTCAATATTTGTTTTTTTATAAAATTTATTTAATCATTTTTTAACTTTTTTATTAAATTTTTGTTTTTTAAGGATCGAAAGTATGAGAATCAAAAGAAAAGATCTAAGAGACTCTCTGAATGAAAATGGGTCAAGGTTATAAATTTAGATGATTCTGAGGACGATGAGAAAGAAGATGAATTAGATGATACTGCTGATTCGAGTACAAACAAGAAAAACAGATCAAAAAAGAAGAGAAATTAGATGAAATATATCAAGTGTTTTTATGTTTTTTTCATTTTCAGTTGTTTTTGTTTGATCTAGACTATCCCATGAATAATAAAGTCTATTTTATATTTGAATTTTATGTTTTGTGTTATTTTATTGCACTTATAATTTACATCTCGATTGAACTAATATACTTTTGTCATTTGTTTAGTATTTTTTATTAATAAACGAATCTTTACATGTTTAAAACAGTTTTTCTATACTTTATTTATTATTAATTTTTATAACAAAACAAAACTTTGATATTTAGTAGATAGAAGATAAACTATGTTCCAAAATTTTAGTAATTATTTAATACTAATTTACAATATTAGTAGATAGATAGTAAACTATATCCCAAAATTTTAGGAATTATTTAATACTAATTTACGATATTTATTTAATACTAATTTACGATATTAGTAGATAGATAGTAAACTATATCCCAAGATTTTAGGAATTATTTAATACTAATTTATGATATTTAGTAGATAAATAGTAAACTATGTCCCAAAATTTTAGGAATTATAAGTCAACTAATTAGGTCCTCCAAGTTAATTATATGGGATGATGCATCGATGGCGAAACGTCAGGCGATAGAGGCAGTTGATCGAACATTGCAAGACATTATAGGTGTTAGGCTCCCACGTGTAACACTTATGACATATATCCACCACAATAATGTTATCATATACAAATAAGAAAACTACCAGCAACGAGTGCCGCAATCCAAAGTGTCGCCCCCGCCGCATCGCGCGGGCACCCTACTAGTATAAATATACATACAACAACTACACACTCTATCTCTCTTATCTCTTCCCCTTTCTCTCTCTTGTCACACACACACAAACAAACATCCACACCCAAAAACACCAGCTACCACCGTCACCTGCCACCGCATCAGCCACCACCAACCAGAATACCTTAGAACCACCATAAACTGTAAACATCAGCCACCCCCAACCATGACCATCACCACCAGACACAACCATCACACCATCAACCACCACCAGCCACCGTCGAACCGCACCCGCCACCGTCGTACCCCACTACCAACAACAACATCTTCCCTAACCTAAACCCCCAACCACCTCCATCTTCCCTAACATCTTCCCTAACCTAAACTCCCAACCCCATACCGCCTTCTGAACCCTAAATCACCACCAACCACCACAAGCCATGACCACCACAACTCTGAACCCTAATTTCATGTATAGCCACCACAAATCTGCACATATCATATCTAAATTCGAACATAGATGGAGAGATCTTGTCTAAAATCAAACAGAGAGATGAAGAGATATGTGTAAATCACAACCCCTAACCGTCGTTGGTTAGAGTCGCTAGTGGCGAGATGACGGTGAGTGGTGGCAGAGGTTGGTTGTGGTTGACTGCTACATGCGATTATGGGTGGGTGGCGGTTGTGGTTGCCAGTTTAAGGTTGAATATGAAGATGGTGGGTTCCGATTTGGGATTGGGTTCGTTTGTATTCCAATTTGGGGTTGGATACTGATTTGGGTACAGATGGCCGATTGTTTGTGGTGGTGGCCAACAGGTGGTGGATAGCTAGTAGCGGTGGTGGTGGTCGGTTGGTGGTAGTTGCAGGTGGTGAGGTGGTGCTTATCTTTTACTGTAAAATGTTAATAAATAGAAAAGATGTTAAAAATATATGGGATGGGAAAAGACTAAAATGCCCCTCATGTGAGGGGTATGTGACCAGGATTTAACAGTTGAATTGGATGGCGTTAGGGGTAGGGAGTGAAATTGAGATACCCTTGATAGATCAAGGAGTAAAATGGCTATTTTTAAAGGATTTTAACAAAATCGTTAAAATGACCAAATCACAGGAAGCAAAAGAGAAGTTTACTCATAAGTTTTTTAAGAACACCCTGTTAGGAAAAAAACTCACTTTGTCAATATTTAAGGGTAGCCAGATATGCCAACGTTGAAATATGTTAACCTAGCCTTTCAATAGAAATAAAGCTATGGGTTATTTATACGATACCACGTAAATGTGTATTTCTTTGAACTGAGCAGGTTTTACCTCACAATATGGTTGTGCCTTCGGGCGAGTGTTCATGGGCTTCTGCCCTAGGTGTGGGTTTTCCCCGGTTCAAAGGCGAGTGTATCCCGATGTGGTGAATTTCGTTAGTAATCCATATGTAGAATTCGTAGGCCGTTCAAAAAAAGTTAAAACAAAAACTTTCTGAATCCATTTATTCATAAAATCATGGATAACAAAAACATTGACCACCTGAATATAATTTTGATGTGTTACCCAATATATACCGTCGTTATTCATGTATAATCCAACGGTTTTAATTTATCTAAACCTTTATCAGTTAAGTTAATTCTTGATCTTCAATTTGATGCCATTTTACAAACTAAAGTTGATTAAAATTGACCACGTTCGTTGAGCTGGGTTAAATTTAAAGGGTTAGATTGTTGCTTATTAGACCTAAGGAACACATTTATAACTGGCACGAAACTTTGTCTTTTGGTAGTGTGAGTTGTATACGAACTTATGTCATATTTTTATTTTTATTTTTTTCTTTTGCCTCACATGTATCGTAAATACTAAAATATAATATCGCATATTATCTTATAGGGCTGTTCATGAGCCGAGTCGAGCCGAGCTAGGGTAAGCTCGGGCTCGGCTCGATTATAAACCTAGCCGGCTCAGCTCGGATTTAAAACCGAGCTGAAAATCTAAACTCAGTTTTAAAAATAAAAATTTAGTATTCTAAAATATTATTCAATACTTCAAAAGAACATATTCAAAATAAGTTCAACCTAATACATTACAAACCAAAATTACGTTCAACAACACAAAATAAGTTTATATATTTCAATTTATAGAATATTTGTTCATTAATACGACAATCAACATTTAAATATGTCATAGATATCAAACTACAAGCCTAAATACATATAAATAATAATCACTTTGTGTAATATATTATATGTATATAAGAATAAAATATATTATAAGTAAAATAATTCGAGCTAAGCCAAGCCGAGCTACCAAGCGAGCCAAACCGAGTCAATTTAGCTCGTCACGAGCCGAGCCGAGCTAGGCTCACTTTCTTACCGAGCCGAGCCGGCTCGGCTCACTTTCAAACTGAGCCATATCGAGCGAGCTTTTTCCCAGCTAAATCCGAGTGAGCTTCGAATGAGCTTGGAGCGAGCTACGAGCCGCGAGCTTTTTGGACAGCCCAATTATCTTATCCAAGTGTAATCTTATAATACATGATGTGAAACAATACTTTATTTGGTATATTTTTTTATTCGATGTGTCTTGTAATTTAATATATATAGGGTCGGGATTTAGAGAAAACGATAGAAAGTGTGAGAACGGTGAGAACGCTTATGGATCGTCCGATCAAAACAATCTATGGACTAGATTGCCTTGGTGGCGTTTTCGTAAATAACATCAATTTTATTACGTGGACGCGCTTCATTAAGGGTAAAAGTATCTTTTGACTACTCCAAAACAAAACGCTATCTCATGAAAATAAAAAGCCAAACAAAAATCACACACCATTCTAGCTAAAAACAACATTCGATATAAAACGCCAAATTTAATTATAGTAAAATCCCGCCTAAAAAAACCGCCAAAAAAAATCCTATATATACAACAACTCAGACCTTCAATTAAAAACACACACAAAAACCCCAAACGTCATATTTAATATATACCATTCGTCTGATAAAACGCCAGAAAACCCAAACATCAAATATATTGTTGTCAATAAAGTGTAGCTGTATGGGGTGGACAACATTGTCAGTTATCTTTCTTAACTGAGGATTAACAATGATATTCATCACCATACAGCAACACTTTATTGATTTTAGCATGATCAAATTTACAGTTTTAAGATGGTTTATTTTGTGGTGTTCTTTTTCTCGGTAAAACGCCAAAAAAGATAACATTTTGGCTGAAAGGGTGTAAACTCAATAACATTTTGCTGCATAAGATGGACAAAAATTATAGAAAAAGAGGCTGATTTCAGACTTTGTGTTTCCAAACGGCGACAAAAAAGCTACTTCAAAAAACAAAAATAAAAAAAAATCATACAAAAGTCGAAACAGCCAGTGAAGATGCTTCAAAAGAAGAAAGAGACCGGTGACAGTGAAGATTTGGAAGATCAATATTTATTTTGTTTAATTTTCTTTTTCAGTTGATTGTTATATAGAAACGTCATATCTAATAAAAACGCCAAAAAGCCAAATGTCTTACACCTTTAGCGTTTATCGAACCATCATAAAATTTCTTTGGACAAGTATTATAAAAAACCAAAAAAATAAAATAAATAAAATAATAAAATAAATAAAAAACAAACTTGAAAATGTAACTAGAAACAGTAACTACAAATCAGTAATACTGAAGATAGGGAAAATTTATTAAATTAGAATCTAAAACGTCAAACTTGAAAGATGGGACGTGTTACAGACTTCAGAGATAAAGCTTGTCAAAAACAATAATTACAAACAGTAACTGAAAAGACTAAGGTGCTGTTTGTTTTTTCAGATGTAAAATGTCTGTAGTCTGTGGACCACATCTGCAGGCATCTGCAAGAGAAGATGTGGACCAAATGTCTGCAGTCTGCAAGGAGAAGAGGGTTTGTTTTTTTCCTTTAAAAACAACTTCACACACACAAACACACAACACACACACACCAGTTCTCTCTGCTCTCTCTCTCTCTCTCTACAACCACCATCACCACCGCACCACCTCCGCCGCCACCTCCGCCACCACCACCGCACCACCTCCGCCATCACACCACCGCCTCTCTCTCTCTCTACGGTCTCTCTCTCTCACCGATCTCTCTCACTCTCTCACCGATCTCTCTCTCTCACACCGATCTCTCTC
The DNA here is from genome assembly GCA_030545235.1 of Helianthus tuberosus. Lineage (NCBI taxonomy): Eukaryota > Viridiplantae > Streptophyta > Magnoliopsida > Asterales > Asteraceae > Helianthus > Helianthus tuberosus. Next base: position 169,975,011 of record CM060351.1, on the reverse strand, counting down.
TCTCTCTCATAGATCTCTCTCTCTCTCTCAGCGATCTCTCTCTCTCACTGATCTCTCTCTCTCTCTCTCTCACAGATCTCTCTCTCTCTGACGATGGTTTGGTGGTGGTGGGTTTTGACGATGGTGGTGGTGGAGATGGTGGCTGAGATGTAGGAGGTGGTGGCTGAGATGTAGGTGGTGGCGGAGATGTGGTGGCTGAGATGTAGGAGGTGGCGGAGGAGGTGGCGGAGGTGGTGGCGGAGGTGGTGGCGGAGGAGGTGGCGGAGGTGGCGGAGGAGGTGGCTGAGGTGGTGTTGGAGGAGATGATGTATCAGAAGATGTTTTGTGAAGATGTGTGAAGCAAATGTTCTAAGCTTTTTTTTGAAGAAGAAAGAAGCCATTTGTAGATCTGTTTTTAAAAAAAAAACAAACAGTCTTCAACATCTTATGTCTGCCCGCCTGCAGACATAAGCAATTTGCAGCTGTTTGAAGCAAAAACAAACAGCACCTAATACTTTATTATAATAACGCACCGCCTAACTTAGGCGCCAAAAAGAGATCCTATAAAATGATACGTCCCAACAACTTCCATTTGATCATACCAAAAAACAAATGCCAATACTACTAAATACCACTCACTGTAAAACGCCAAAAAAAAATCAAAGATAGCTAATATGCTTTCTTGGATATTCAGTATTGTTATTCGTGAAGTTTCACTGAATGAATTGTTAGTGGAGGCGAGTAACTCAGTAAGATTTTGCTGCATGAGATGGACAAAAATTCAAGAAAAAGATACTGATGCCAGTCATATGGCATTTTGTATTTTTTTATTCTTGAAGATGGCTTGGATGAGGAGAAGAGATCAATGACACTGAAGAGTGGGATGATTATAAAGATGAAGATCAACATGAAGAAAAAGCGAAAAACCCATCCACACGTCATAGATCTATGACCCTAAACATCCACAAAAAAGCCACTTCAACAGACGAGCAGGCAAAATAATCAAACCGATGGGTTTGTTAAGTTTTACATAAAACACCATATTTTTGTGACTGTTCTTGTACTATTAAAGAACAGAGAGACCGATGACAGTGAAGATTGTGAAGAGAGATCCGATTAGGATTTTTAATTTATTTTCTTCACTTGTATTTTTTTATTGCGGCTGAAATATAATCTAACAATTGTAAAACGCCAAGATACCACAAACGCCAAAATGTTTATAAAAAATAATAGAAAAATGGGTCATCTTTTTAAAACGCCTTGAAAAACGTCATTCAGATAGATTTCCTGACCACACTGGGTTCCAATGGCATACGATTTGAATAAACACCATAAACGCCAAAATGTTAATACGATGAAACCATTAAACGCCATTAATTATTGAATTTGGTTAACGCCAAAAATCTTAAACCCCAAAAATTAAAACAACATTCGGAAACACGGAACTGGAAAAGCAGAAGATGAAAGGACAAAAAACCCATCCGCCCTTCTCTGTGTCGCGTGACACGTGTTGGGCCAGGATGCGTTCTCACCATTCTCACACTTTTAAGCGTTTTCTCCTGACCCCGTTTATATATATATATATATATATATATATATATATATATATATAATGTAAGTATCTAAAGAAAACCCATTTAATATAGAAAACTTGGGAAACCTGAATTGTGTGGACAGGATTGATCCACATCATATATTTAAAACACATGTTCAAAGGGCAAATTGGTTGTTTGTTCAATCCATCACTTCACCCTCTTCCCCATCCCATCAAGTCACATTTATTACCCATCAACCCATCACCTTTTTAATCAAAAAAATATACTACATAACTTCTATTTCTTTCTTCATTCTTCATCCTCCATTCATTTCTTCCTCAAAAACACTAACTCCCTTGCTTTCTTCCATCTTTCATGGCCGACCCACATGACTTCGTGTCTGATCTTCAAGCTTATTCTCCTAGCCGTGTATTCCGGAACAACTTCATCGGCGATGAATCACCGGCGGTTTACTTCCAGCAGGCTTCATCTTCTTCAGGTATGTGAATGAATCAAAATTCTGTTCTTTTTTTTAGGAGACAATCATGTTTTTTTTGTTCCTGTTCTTCTTTTTTAGGAGTCAATCATCTTCTTTCTGGGTAATCATCTTCTTTTGGTTCATGTTCTTCTTTTTTTATGAGTCAATCATGAAAACCCTGTCATTTACATGTTTATTGGTGTGGTTGGAAGGATAAATTTAATTTTTTTTTACTAGATAATTGTGGTTTCTTTTCCAAGTAGTGTTAACTGTTTTTTTTTTTGTTTTTTTTTTTGCGGATTAGATGATTTGTTTTGGATCCTTTTGTTTAACTTATTTGAAGTTTTTTTCACATTTTTTAATATCTTGCACAACCAGGTAACCAATTTGTATTTTCTTTTTGTTTTGTTGGTGTTTGAAACCCATGACTATACAAGTTTATGATTTATGGTATAATTAGGTCTTGGACATATCTGATGGGAAATTGAAGGTTGTGTTTTGGGCTGATGAGATCTACAAGCTAAACTACAAGGCTTTTGGTGATGTGTTAGCGTTCGATGCTACTTACCAGACAAACAAGTTAGTAGATATATTACACCTAATAAATGGAACATGTTGTACATGTGTTACACATGTAGCTGTTATGTTACAACATTTTCTGTTACCTCAAAATAATTTGTAACATGTGTTACATGTGTTACAGATCTACCTTTTTTAATTTTCTGACAGTTGTACATGTGTTACATATGTAGCCCTTATGCTAAGAGGTTTTGGAAAAAAAAAGATAAATTCATTGTTACTTCAAATCGATAGGCAATTCTAAGATGTGTTACACATGTTACAACTGTCCATTGTTTTGAAGTAACAATACGCATTCTAAACAATAGGCATTTGATTAACATGTGTTACACAAGTAGCTCTAATGTTACAATCTTTCCTAACAAACGTAAGGCGTACTACATGTGTTACACATCTAACTATTAAGATAAATGGTTGTGAGAAAAGATATCTTTACTCTTACTTCAAAACAATAAGTAATTGTAACATGTGTTACATGTGTTACACACGTGGGCCTTATGGCAGGGGGTTTGGGAAAAAAGATAAATTCATTGTTAACGATAGGGGATTTTAAGATTTGTTACACATGTTAGAATTGTCTATTATTTTGAAGTACCAATAGGCATTCTAACATGTATCTGCATAATGTTGTGAAAAAAGATTCCTTCATTGTTACTTCAAAATAATAGGCAGTTGTAACATGTGTTAGACATGTAGCTCTTATTTTACAATCTTTCCTAACAAACGTAAGGCGTATTATATGTGTTACACATCTAACTATTAAGTAAGATAAATGGTTGTGAAAAAATATATCTTTATTGTTACTTCAAAACAATAAGAAATTTTAACATGTGTTACAGATCTGCATTTTTTAAATTTCTGACACGTGTAGACCTTATGCTAGGGGGGTTGGGAAAAAAGATAAATTCATTGTTAACGATAGGGAATTCTAAGATGTGTTACACATGTAAGAATTGTCTTTTGTTTTGAAGTAACAATAGGCATTCTAACAGGTATCTGCATAATGTTGCGAAAAAAGATTCCTTCATTGTTACTTCAAAACATTAGGTAGTTGTAACATGTGTTAAACATCTTAAAATTGTCTATCTTTTTCAAATAACAACAGGCATTCTGACATGTATCTGCATAATGTTAAGGGTTGGAATAAGAATATGCATTTTATTTTGAGTTCTGACACCTGTTACATGTGTTACACCGACATGTAACATGAATTTATGCTAACCGGCCACCCCTTTTTTCCCAGGTACAACATAATTTTGGTACCATTCACTGGTGTAGACAACCACATGCATTGTGTGACCTTTGGTGCTGGGTTGCTTTTAAATGAGACTGTTGAATCTTATAAATGTGTACTCCAAGCATTCTTGAAAGCACATGGGACTGAACCCCGGTTGATCTTAAGCGATCAGGACCCGTCGATGAAACAGGCTATTCAACAAGTCTTTACAATCGCTGACAACAATCCCTGACCAAACACCATATTTTTGACATGTGTTATGTACGTGTAACAGTATTTTGGACTTTGCACCTCGATGCAGCAGCAAAACTGTTATGTGTGTAACACGCATTATCCAATACTTGTTTTTGTTTAGGTATGCTACTTTTTGAAAGTTAATTGGTGATGCTCACTATGTTCTTTGTTACTTAGTTTAAAGTATGTACGTTTCATGTGAAACATAAACAATATCCCGCTCGTGTTTCAACGTGTATTTTGGTTGTAATTTGACAATGGCATGGTTGCCACTTTTACATGCTACGTTTACTAGCATTAAGTAAGTTTTAAAAACTTTTGTTGTGCACTTAGATGTCGGTTTTTATGTTTAAGGACCTATTTTTGTTTTTTGAAAAGGGTGCACCCCCGTAATCAATTCGGTAACCAATGAAACCATCATATATTACTTGTGTTAAACACTACTTTTATGTGGTTACTTCGATTATATTACATGACAATGATTCCCATGTGTTGCATATACTTTTGTAACTTGTGTTACAAATCACATGTATAGCATGTTTGGATGTATACACGTTACATATACCAAGTGTTTTTCATACACATATATACCAAGTGTGTTTTATACACACATGTAACATGCGTAAGCCTTGTGGTGCATATTGTCACACCGTCAAATTACCACCTAGGGAGTGTCCCTGTTAGGCGTGTGACCACTAGTAATGAGCCACCAATTACATTGAATCCATAAGTTTAAAATAAAGTTTCATCATTTAATAGTAATAAAATCCAAACATAAGTAATTCAAAAACTATCAAGTTTAGCGGAAGCGTTAACGTAACATAATGTAAATACTTTCCAAACAACCATAGTAAATAAATGTTTGATAAATAAACCCATCAATGCAACCATGACCACTCACGCCCTCCAGCCAGCAAGTTCCAATTCCCAAGTACCTAACGACCTGCGAGCATGTAACAAGTGTATCAGACAAAGCTGGCGAGTTCACAGTTTTAGAAAACGTTTGTTACCAGTTGTATGTAAAACAGTTCACTGACAAATGCAAGTAATATTGTTAATATCTCGATTCCGAACAAGACGGCTCCTGATGTACATGACTGCCCTTTCCCACGTTCTCCTATCCAGTACTGGGCCCGACTGGGTCATTAGTTCACATCCGTCCTCTCTAGGAGCGGTGTGAGGGTGCCAAACCTAAGTAGCGCTACCAACTAATACCCGTTACCCTCCAGGTAACAACATAAGGGACTTACAAGAATGATAGGTGAGAATATTAACCAATATACCTGTTTTTACCCAAAAGACTTATCCCTCCACGGGATACCCACTGACTGTCCCCAACCACTAGGACGCATGCTCGAATGTAGTGAACTCACCTTAGAGTGCTCGGTAGACTTAATTACTCGTTTAACCAACAATCATTCAAGTCCTATGATAATTGCACATATAACAGTCAGTATGTATACAAGCTCGGTACGTGTCACTCCACATTTATTCATCAATCAGTGCACACAACATACAAGTAGTGACATTTGTCAACCCGTACACCTACTTATTCAGTTAAGCCCAAAGTATAAGAATTCATTAATCAAGTTCGGCTCGATAACCTATGGTCCGAACAACTATCGGCCCGAAGGAAAATAAATCTCATCCAACATGCCTGGCCCGACAAGCATTGGCAACACTTGGGCTGCTCGGCCCGAGTCCAGCCCAACACATATGCGGTTGGGCCATACCCACCTACACATTTGTTTGCACAATATTTAATTCAAAGTAACAAGTGCAGCCCGTGCTTTAACCATTTCACTCGACTAGTACTACCCAGCCCAGGCATCAACATCATTATCAACATCATGCATTCTAGTTTAATACACTGTACAACTACATGCATATTACTAATTAAAATATATATATATGTGTGTGTGTTTAATAAATGTGAATCAGCCCCACATCACAACCAGCCCCAACATTACATATACCTTTTATCCAATAATTTGGCAACCTAGTTAACATATATCGGCCCAATAGATACCCATTTGCATCAGTTATGCACACCTCCTATTTGATTCAAATCCTTATTTAATTGAGACTGATCATGCCAAAAATGTCACCTAAAGTCCTAACACCCTATCACTAATTTAACAGCACAAGATAACACCAAACCATATTGAACTAATAATCCAATACATGAAACAGCCCAATAATCACACATAGCCGAGATTATCATATAGGGGTCCATATAATTTACTGTTTGCATAATCACAATCTTTGCATAATCATCATTCTTAAAACAGATTCATTCAACATATATACGGAAGTTTGCATGCATCATATTCATGCGATCAAGGTCACATACACACACAAACATGATTATCAAAACAATTCAAACAAGAGGAATCACTAACCAGTAATTTGATCCGCTAAGATGATGTCACGAGAGATAGGGAGGTCTTTTACCACTGCCGTCGCACAGTATAGGTGGGAATAGGGTTTTGTTTTGTTGTGTTAATCATTGATCATGTTACGTAACATTCAATTATAATACCAAATGCATAAGTGGGCTGGTTGTACAAAGTGTGTAATGGGTCGAGACTTAAGGTAAATGTACGTAAATAATGGAAATTAATAACCTAAGTAAATTATATTAACATTATACAATTAGTTAGTAACATCAAAAGTCACAACACAATCAGAGGACATCATCAACTTCAATGGCAATGCACAAAGTCAACATCACTTTGAGGTTTTTGAAGAAAACATTATGATTATCACATGGCCACCATATCCCTCATTAATTTTACTATATTAACTAGATTAATGATGATTTGGTTAACCGTCCATCCAGCTTATGAAGGTCAATTTTGCACCATGAGCGGCTAAATCTCTAGTGAACACTTCGGGTGAATAATTCTTATGAGACACCTTTAATTCTAGTTACAACCAATCATCACACAAATCACACAAATCATTCAGATAATACACTATACACACGACAACATGTAAATCATATAATAAAAACAGGTTTGTGAAGTCAGTAAGGTGTATAGGAAAACCTTGGAATCTCGGGTTGTCACATCATCCCCAACTTGAAAGAAATTTCATCCCGAAATTTGACAAGCAGTTAGTCCAAAACGGCAAAATGTTAACTCAGGATGACTGTGGATTTTCCGCGGGTACCACATCATCCCCAACTTGAAAGGGAATTTCGTCCCGAAATTCGCCAGTTGCATTTAGATTGGTCAGTTGGGAATGAGGGTTCTTAAGCTTCATCTGATCCTCGCGTTCCCACGTGAACTCCGGTCCATGTCTTAAGTTCCAACGAACTTTCATGATCAGGATTGACTATACTAGCGAATCTTGACGTCCTGGTCCATGATTTCAGTAGATTCCTCGACCACTGCAACTTGTCATTAACCTCAGACTCTAGTAAGGGTATCACAAGCGTTTTTATCAGACAAACACTGCCTTAGATTCGAGACATATATGACATCGTGATTGTTACCCAATTCGTCGGGTAACTCGAGTTTGTAGGCGACGTGACCGATTCTTTCCAAAATTCTGGATTACTTAACGTAACATAAGTTAAGCTTGCCACGCTTACCAAGCGTACCACACCCTCCCAGGGTGAGATTTTCAACATGATACGATCGCCTACAGCGAACTCCCAGTGTTTCCTAAGCTTATCACCTTCCCTGACGGTCACGAGTTGCCTCCAAACGATTTCCGATCTGAGCAATCTTCCCACGAGGTTCGAGTACAAACTCTGGATCTGTGATTAGGTCGTCACCCACCTTAGTCCAACAAGAAGGTTGGCATTGTCATCCATGCAATGCCTCAAACAGAGTTGTATGCATACAAAAACGGTAACGGCTGCAGTAGAGCTCACCCAAAGATGAGTGTCCTTCCCAGATGTTTACTATAGTCAATTACGCACATGCTCGCCGCATGTCCTCGTGTGTCAGGATGGTTCGTTACCCTGCCCGGTTATCCTACAGTGATAAGTAATGCTCATGCCTAGATGTGAGCCAAGGGTGTTGCGTATTGCCTGCCATAAATCAGGTATAGCTCAAAATCAGAGATACAGGGGTTGGCACCTCGTGCCTAGATAGCCGCCTCTCTCAGAGGAATATCCACAGGCTGTGAAGACTCGTCAGTTTCTTTGATTGCAAGAAGGTGTGCTGGTAATGTGAGAAAATCAACGATCACTCAGGTGGTATTGTTTCCGTTTCGTGCTGCAAGTAGACAGAATCCATGGCAGTCTGTTCTCATTTCCATATGGGTGTTTCCGGTTGTTGATGCTTCACCTTGACTTCCCCACAAGTCAAGTATCATTCACATACATAGCTAGGCTGGCATTCATGTCCGATCACCAGTGCAAGATTTATAGGTCCTAATATTTCTCACCAAAACCTGGACGACTAGATTATCGAGGCCGGTGTGCTTTGCTCAACACGAGTTCCCTACAGTTGCCGTATAATGACATCCACATTCGTTCCATGAGGTAGCGTATGACATCCGGCCTGCCACATGTTGCTTCTCCATGCCCCGCATGGGTTCAACTTGAAAATCCTCCTCCTTCAGTTCTACAGTTTGAACAGAGTGAGTCTGATCAGGTAAGTTAAAGTCGATAGTGAGCTGTAAAGCTCGTGCACGTCCAGGTTTCACAGTCGAAATCATTCAAAGGTTCCATCTAGCGATGTCATTACATGATTTAGCTCCTCCGATTTAAATCCGAAGACTACGGCTTCCACCGCAGGTCGTGACTCGTGCGGTTTTTCCTGTAAGTTCACCACGTAAGCCATCGCAATCTCGTGTTGCATCGCTGTGTAACTGGGACTCTGATTCGAACCATCATGGTATACCGTTAGATCATCAGTACCCTCGGATAGAAGTGATGCTCAGTGCGTTACAGGGTTGGGTTTCAAAAGCTGAGAAGACGTCCTCCTATTTTGGTTCCCATGAGTTCAGAGCTCCCTGCTGTGCTAAAGAGGTTAAGGCTGCGCAATCTTCGAAAATCCTGTGATGAATCTACGATAGTATCCAGCGAAACCACGAAATCGCTGCATCCCCGAAGGAATCCTTGGTGTCGATCAGTTTCTAGCAAAATGGATCCTAGCAAGATCCACGTGTATTCCCACTTCGTTGGTTACATGATCAAATGCATCTTTTGAATCTAGATGTTACACTAAACAAGACTTCGCACGTAATGGCTCCTCCCTCAGGAGCCCTAAAATAAGATACAGATGTCAGCTATGATGTTCCTTCCTCCTGGAAATGATTCAACACGTTGTCAATAAGTATACTCAATTCATGTGATCCATGCAGCTGCCGGTGTGATGATTAGCCCAGAGGTTTTGGAATACAACGTCGCAATGGTCGCCCTGTATCTGATACGCCGTTGTAGGAACATTCTCCCCTCTGGACTCCCATCTGATGATAGTTCATTCGTTAGTCATTCCTCGAAGGGAAGCTTTACCCTCGCACTGGTAGACAGGTTGCCAATATATGATCGAGGCAAACGGTTCTTAACTGTCTCCTTGTTAGGTTCTGGATAATCAGTACTCATATGAAAAGGCTTATCTTCACGGATATAACTGGGGCTCCCCAAAGCGAAAAGCTAGGTTTGACAAACTCCTGTCCAGTATTTCCTGTAGTTGATTAAACAGTTCTTGCAACCCTCCTGTGCAAGATGGTACAATGTACGAGTATTCAGAGCTGCCTCTGTCGTGAGATCAACTGAGATTCCGACTAACTGTTGTGGAAGTAAACCTGAAAGTTCCTCGAGTAGCACACCGAGAGGAGTCACTGACAATTGGTGGATCCTCGATCCTATTTTCCTTAGCCTGACAATCAGAAACGATTGCTAACACAGCGGGGTAATCCCTTAGTAGACACTTCTGGGCTTTCATTGCAGAATTGATGCTAACTTTTACACAACTCTGGTACTGTGGAATAGATGACGATTCTCCACTAGGGAGAGGGGTACGCAAAGCTTTCTTTTCGCAGGGTATAACTGCGCGATGTATGGATAACCAATCCATACCAACTACTGCATCAAATTATCGAGGATAACAGAAAGAAGGTTGACGTCGAACACTTGTCCCACAAGGTCGAGTTTACATCACAACGAACATATGAGGTTTCATTTGACTTGCCATCAGTTGCTACCACCGCAGGTTCTGTTTCAAGAAGTATCAGGGTTGACCAAAACATGGCTACTTGTACAAGTTACCATGCTGCTATTAAGCCTGGTGTCACCTACGCCAATCCTAAATGCCCTTCCGTAAGCATAATTTCCAGTGTTGTTGTTTTCGTTGCGAGAATTCCTAGTACCGTCTTTGTTCCCTTGGATGTTGGCACTTTGAATTAACACGGTCAATCCTTGTCGAGGTCAACTTCTTTTCCATCCTGTAAGCTATGATTACGAGTTCCTTGATGTTGCCGTGACCGTTTGCCTCAACTGTCGTTGCTTAAAACGGGGCCCTACGATCTTTCAACAACAGGGTCCATCTTGTCCCATTCCGTGTCGCGTCCTAAGGCACTACTAACTGCGTGGGAAGTTACACATTCCATGTCCCGATTGATTCGTAAGAGTCGACTCCCATAAGTCGCTTACTAGGGTTAAGGATTCGGTTGAGGTCAATCTGCTGGAGTTCGTTGCTGGTGATCAGGGTCGTTCTAATACTGAGGTTGGTATGGCACTACGCTCATCCTCTTGTCCATCGCTCTTGCAAGTTGACTGGGTAATTCACAATATGTTCCCAGAGTGTTGCAGAAGTGGTCGCACTCCGGGGTCTAAGACGTCGGTACATTGAGTTCCAACCAATGAAAAGGAGTGAAAAGGTATCGTCCAATCATTCGACGCTGCAACATCCAACTCAGGGATGTTCGTACAAGCACCTAACATTCTACACAGTTCGCTAGGCGTTCAAATGGGCGTTCAGGTAATACTCGATAGCATCGAGATTCGTAAGGATTCAGAGTAGAGTGAAAAGATCACGTTCAAGTAAGAGACAATCACTGCTATGACTCTTATAGACTGTTGTGTTTCACATCGATCAAATAACGGAACGGAACCCCTTTTTCACTGTTAAGCCTCACTGGGACTCGTATGCACCCCACATTATTATTATGTGTGCACCCACATGAATATTGTGGTTTGCATGTTCATCCCAGTTCTTCCTAACTCATGTCAAATGGTTCCTCAAACTTAGATGTCAAACTGGGGTTATCAAAACGACAAGGTCACAAGAATCCATGGGGTATGACACGCTAACAACACATCATAATGTAAACAAGCAATTCGTGTAACTATGCTATAGTGACAGGTGTGTGTCCGTATGCTACATCATGAACAAGTATACACTAGTCATGCAATGTATACAATAGGGAAAAAAACAAACCTTGCAGTCTGGAGCGGAGTGTCATGGTCGATGTCGAATCAGTTCAGTTATAGTCTGGTTTTATAAAATACTTTAAAACCAAGTTCACTATAACCAGTGGCTCTGATACCAAACTGTCACACCCTCAAATTACCACCTAGGGAGTGTCCCTGTTAGGCGTGTGACCACTAGTAATGAGCCACCAATTACATTGAATCCATAAGTTTAAAATAAAGTTTCATCATTTAATAGTAATAAAATCCAAATATAAGTAATTCAAAAACCATCAAGTTTAGCGGAAGCGTTAACGTAACATAATGTAAATACTTTCCAAACAACCATAGTAATAAATGTTTGATAAATAAACCCATCAATGCAACCATGACCACTCACGCCCTCCAGCCAGCAAGTTCCTGTTCCCAAGTACCTAACGACCTGTGAGCATGTAACAAGTGTATCAGACAAAGCTGGCGAGTTCACAGTTTTAGAAAACGTTTGTTACCAGTTGTATGTAAAACAAATCACTGACAAATGAAAGTAATATTGTTAATATCTCGATTCCGAACAAGACGGCTCCTGATGTACATGAATGCCCTTTCCCACGTACTCCTATCCAGTACTGGGCCCGACTGGGTCATTAGTTCACATCCATCCTCTCTAGGAGCGGTGTGAGGGTGCCAAACCTAAGTAGCGCTACCAACTAATACCCGTTACCCTCCAGGTAACAACATAAGGGACTTACAAGAATGATAGGTGAGATTATTAACCAATATACCCGTTTTTACCCAAAAGACTTATCCCTCCATGGGATACCCACTGACTGCCCCCAACCACTGGGACGCATGCTCGAATGTAGTGAACTCACCTTAGAGTGCTCGGTAGACTTAATTACTCGTTTAACCAACAATCATTCAAGTCCTATGATAATTGCACATATAACAGTCAGTATGTATACAAGCTCGGTATGTGTCACTCCACATTTATTCATCAATCAGTGCACACAACATACAAGTAATGACATTTGTCAACCCGTACACCTACTTATTCAGTTAATCCCAAAGTATAAGAATTCATTAATCAAGTTCGGCTCGATAACCTATGGTCCGAACAACTATCGGCCCGAAGGAAAATAAATCTCATCCAACATGCCTGGCCCAACAACCATTGGCAACACTTGGGCTGCTCGGCCCGAGTCCAGCCCAACACATATGCGGTTGGGCCACACCCACCTACACATATGTTTGCACAATATTTAATTCAAATTAACAAGTGCAGCCAGTGCTTTAACCATTTCACTCGACTAGTACTACCCAGCCCAGGCATCAACATCATTATCAACATCATGCATTCTAGTTTAATACACTGTACAACTACATGCATATTACTAATTAAAATATATATATATATGTGTGTGTGTTTAATAAATGTGAATCAGCCCAACATCACAACCGGCCCCAACATTACATATACCTTTTATCCAATAATTTGGCAACCTAGTTAACATATATCGGCCCAATAACATCTCGTTGGAAGATACCCATTTGCATCAGTTATGCACACCTCTGATTTGATTCAAATCCTTATTTAATTGAGACTGATCATGCCAAAAATGTCACCTAAAGTCCTAACACCCTATCACTAATTTAACAGCACAAGATAACACCAAACCATATTGAACTAATAATCCAATACATGAAACAGCCCAATAATCACACATAGCCGAGATTATCATATAGGGGTCCATATAATTTACTGTTTGCATAATCACAATCTTTGCATAATCATCATTCTTAAAACAGATTCATTCAACATATATACGAAAGTTTGCATGCATCATATTCATGCGATCAAGGTCACATACACACACAAACGTGATTATCAAAACAATTCAAACAAGAGGAATCACTAACCAGTAATTTGATCCGCTAAGATGATGTCACGAGAGATAGGGGGGTCTTTTAGCACTGCCGTCGCACAGTATAGGTGGGAATAGGGTTTTGTTTTGTTGTGTTAATCATTGATCATGTTACGTAACATTCAAGTATAATACCAAATGCATAAGTGGGTTGGTTGTCCAAAGTGTGTAATGGGCCGAGACTTAAGGTAAATGTATGTAAATAATGGAAATTAATAACCTAAGTAAATTATATTAACATTATACAATTAGTTAGTAACATCAAAAGTCACAACACAATCAGAGGACATCATCAACTTCAATGGCAATGGCAATGCACAAAGTCAACATCACTTTGAGGTTTTTGAAGAAAACATTATGATTATCATGTGGCCACCATATCCCTCATTAATTTTACTATATTAACTAGATTAATGATGATTTGGTTAACCGTGCATCCAGCTTATGAAGGTCAATCTTGCACCATGAGCGGCTAAATCTCTAGTGAACACTTCGGGTGAATAATTCTTATGAGACACCTTTAATTCTAGTTACAACCAATCATCACACAAATCACACAAATCATTCTGATAATACACTATACACACGACAACATGTAAATCATATAATAAAAACAGGTTTGTGAAGTCAGTGAGGTGTATAGGAAAACCTTGGAATCTCGGGTTGTCACACATATACTCATGTTACATCTATACGTATGTTATTACATACATATACATGTTACGCACTCCATACTTATGTAACATGTGTAGCTCATAGAATACTAGGATACGTATAGATGCATCTTGTTTACACACATAAGTAACATGTGGTAATGACTATCACATGTTACAATTGAAGTTACATGTTGACAAACAACATACACTTACATAACATGTGTTAATGAGTGTCACATGTTACAATTGAAATAACATGTTAGCATGTGTTCATTACACTTATGTAACATGTTTAAATGAGTGTCACATGTTCCAATTGAAATAACATGTTAAGATTCGTATATATATGCCTTGTTTTTATTTTCTACATCGTATGAAACACATGTTACTTACATGTTCAACCATGTGCTGCATATTCTTACGTAAGATGTGTAACACATGTTACAATTGCTTATTGTTTTGAAGTAACAGTAAAGCTATGTACCTTGTTTTCTACTGCATCCTGTGTAACACACGTTACACTTGTTAATGAGTATCACAGGTTACAATTGAAACAATATGTTGACTACCCAATGCTCGTCTACTACTTGCTTACAATTGGTAATGAATAAAACATGTTAACTAATAACACATGTTTAACATTGTGTTGGCCAATTTGATAACTGATAACTGGTAACCAAATATATTTCCCACCATAACTATTTAATGTAACACCCATCTTAATTTTACAAGAATTTAATGTAAATACACAAGATTATATATATAAAACGGTACTTTACTTTAAAGTAAATACAAAATTTAAGTTTCAAAATGATTACAATGCTAGAAGATTTCTTAACTAGTTCCACCATTCCAAAACACGATTAACAAATTGTTTACATTATAAATATTAAGAAAACTGGGTGTATCTAATGCGGAAGCTTCAAAGATTGTGTTCGGTTCTTCAAAACATGCTTGATCATCGTCCATATACTTGCAAAACTAGAAAACTGGAGATTTTTAACAAATCTTAGTGTTAGAGTTCTTAGAAATATTGCTTAATCGAAACTACGCTTGAAACGGATTCGATTTGCTAGGATATTAAAGATTCAACAAAACTTTCTGGGCTCTACCGTAACTTACAGTATCTACCGTAAGTTACGGTAGCTCCTGGATAACATTGGTCTGCCGTAAGGCAGTACTGAACCACCGTAACGATTTGTTCTCCACCGTAAGTTACGGTGGATACCGTAACTTATGGTGGACTCTGCAAATTTATGTTTGTCCCATTTATTCTTTTCACCCAAACCCGAATCCTCGGATTTCTCATTCTAACAAACCATCACACTAATTTTCTCGTATTCTAATATGTCTTTTATTTACAATAACCAAAAACTGAGTAATCATATTACGATGCATTACCACGCATTATTTGGTTATTCGACCCGTTTGGCTCATCTACGGAATCCTCCATTACGATGACTATCAACGAGATTCCAACCAATTCTTGACCTATTATTCAACTTAGCGAACTTTATCGCTTTAAATCAACGCAATCTTTATACTACAATTCGACTACACATATGCTGATTATCAAAATTACCCAATGTAACGAGTTAAGTTAAATACTTGTATAATTTATCAACATTGGTTTCTAACCTTAATTACCCATTTCCAGGCTTGTCAACCTTATGTATTTCACATCTATTCCATGATTTATACTCTTATAATTCCAATTTAATTAGTGACGTTTAAATCACTACAAGCACTAACCTTTCGACCGTTATTTAACCCGTTTGGTTGTCTAATGGAATTCACTATTTCATCACACGCCAAACTTCTTACCACAAATATTCTAACCCGTTTCTTTATCTAGTGAGCTACATCACTTTATTTACATTCCAAAATGACTAATTAACCATATCGTCAACCAACATATCTATCTAACCTTTTGACCCGTTTGGTTTGTCGAGTGAACTTCGTCACTTCTATGACATACCAAACTCACATTTGACACTACAATCTCATCAACATTTATAAGACTATTGTTTATGCATATTGTAACGAAACCGAAAGTTACGTACCTTCAAAGCGTTCCCTTCAAACGCGTATCGCCACACTTGACGTTTTGTTTTTCTTGCCCATAGAGTTCAACCATAGATGTTTAGAAGCCTCTTATAGTATATAACGCATAATTTACCACACTAATCAAATATGCGTTTTTAGTCCAATTTCTCAACACTTGTTTTCTCTTAGGCATTATATCAAACACCTAATGAGCATGATTTCATATAATTCAAAATCAAGTTCTTGACTAACTATTTAACCAAGATTTAAACATTATTTCACATGTTCATGAAAATTTTCATATCAATCAAATCTGGATTTGCTCCCTAGAGCTCAAATACACTAAGTTAACAAAGGTAATCCTAGTGTTTAATATACTTCTACAAAACCATTTATCACCTTCAATAGTGATTATGAATTTCACAAGAAATAGGAACAATCTCAACAAGTAGTTGACTAGGGTTTATCCCTAGACACTATTTCATCCCAAACAACCAACATGCAACATAAATTCTGAATTTCATGGATTTACTCAGAAATTTAGATGAAGGTTTTCCATGGAAGTTACATACCTTATGATCCTTTTTCAAAGGGGATCACTATTTTGTGCTTGGAAATTGATTTGGAACAGATTAGGACTTCCAATTTGATCAATTTTGACAAGAACTAGGGTTTGGAGGGGAGCCCTTTGTCGCCCCTGTGTTCCTGGTCGACCACACACACCTTTGTGTGTGTTTGGTGTGTGTTATTTTATTTTTATTAAATCAAGTTTCAAGTTTTACAACATAAGCCCCTCAATCTTTGTTAACTTTATAATTTTGACCTTTTTTAATCCCTTCATGTGTTACTATAAGACAACTAGTTAACTAGGTTATTTATTTCCTAGTTAGCTTATTCTCATTTATTTAGTACTTTAAAATTCTAATATAAAGTTTTATAAAATTCGGGATGTTACATTTAACATCCAGACACTAACATATTATAGACAAGACCAGAATGGTCATATTGTATTTTGGGTTATGGCTATAATTTAAAATAAAGAAAATTCGTGGTGACTAGGATAGTTACAAAAACCACCACGCATATATTACCAGCCAGTTGACTTCTTATAAACAAAAGTTGTGATACCCAAGATAACTATAAAAACCACCATAGATGTTCACCATAAAAACAGTAGAAAAGACCAAACTACCCCAGTTAGTGCGCCCCCTAAATGAGGCGGCTTCTATCTTGCCTTTCAAAGTGTTAGAGGGCAACAACAAAATATGAGTGGCATACTTTGTAACGCCCCAAAACTCGAATTATTAAAATTGTTAGTAAGACCCCATGTCTAATAAAATAGAATGTAATAACTAGGTTATTATACCTAGTCAAATGTTTAGCAAAACAAGCAAAGGTATAAACTTGAGGGACCAAAGATGGACAAGGGCAAAGCTATGTTTTAAATTAATAAAAGCACACACAAACACACACATCTCGTGTGTGTTCTGGAACGATCAGAAGGGGCTCCATAGGAGCCAAGCCCTAATTCTTCTAAAGCTTCAAATCAAGGGATGATTCAAGGCTCAAATTCGCAAATAAACATGGAATAATGATCACCATCACAAGGGGATCGTAAGGTATGTCTTAGAAGTTAGATTGGTGATCTTTCACGAAGTGGGTTTTGATGTAAATCGCGAATTTGTATGAAATTGAGAAAGGGTGTGTGTTAGAATCATCATATTTGACATGGGTTAAGCATTATTTAGGTTAATTTGATGTTTTTGGATGAAACCCATTTGTTATGATGAAGATGATGACATGGGTGAATCATCCATGTCCAATTTTGCATAATATTGATGTATTTTGATTTGCATGATGGGTTCTTGTTAGAAGAATTAAAAGAAATGTAATACTAGTATGTTTGATGTTTATGCATGAATGATTCGTGTTGATTAGGAAGTGGAATTTGATGAGTTATGTATAAGGTTAGAAGAATATGCATAAATTAGTTGTACATTGTGCTAACAAAGTGGTACGCACACCAAGCGTTTGATGAAATGCCTAGGTGAGCTTAATAGATGAAATTGTATGTAAGTAGAAGATGATATGTATATAGTGTTGTCCGTATAGGCTATTATGATGTTACGGGTATATAATGATGAGTCGAAAGTTAAACTAAATGAACCGTTGACTTCTAAAAGTCAACCGTGTATAAGAAGGATGGTTAGACGTGTTGTCATAATGGTAAGATTAAGGTAAGTTATATGGAGTGTGTTTGAAGAATATGTGTTTAATGCGATGACATGATGGTTTACATGAGTTTGAAATGATATGAATTTGGTCACATGTATTATGCTTGTTAGAAGTAACTAATGAAAGTCAAATGGGAATTATGCGATCGATATGATCGTTAACATGTACAATTATGTATGCTAATAAGAATGTGATTTCGATGACATGGAAGTATAGGAATCATGTCGAGACGGAATCAAGCATGGAAGGCTAACGGGTCAAGAAGTGACGAGGAAACGAGTATAAACATGGACGCATGAGGTAAGTGATTTTCGTAATCACTTCTTAGTTGATTATGTAAAGTTATGTGCAACTTGATGAAGAATGATAATCGAGGTCAAATAGGAATGAATTGTATGATATCGATGAAGTATTAAACGAATCTTAGCTTTGATCCGAGCAAGGTATGTGTGATTAAGGATTGTAGCTAAGTAGTAGGATTGGTTACTTATGTAAGGAAGTCCTTTGTTGTTAAGGATAGAGCGAAATTGTCAAAAACGCCCTTGATAGGTATTTCGGGCAAACGACCTTAAAAGTCGTTTGGTAACGAGCTATTCGATTAGAGTAATGTCTTTGTCAAGTATGGAAGCGAAGTATAGGGTTTTGTATGTCATAGCCCATTTAATGCGCAAACACCCATAACGGGTCAAAAATAAGCTTTTAAGTGAAAATGG
The DNA here is from genome assembly GCA_030545235.1 of Helianthus tuberosus. NCBI lineage: Eukaryota > Viridiplantae > Streptophyta > Magnoliopsida > Asterales > Asteraceae > Helianthus > Helianthus tuberosus. Next base: position 169,956,025 of record CM060351.1, on the reverse strand, counting down.
GTTAAGAGGATGCAAGGCATCCGAGAATTTAATCTTTTATGATAGGCGTCAATGAAATTATTAAGTTCATATGAGATTGAGGTCAAATAAACAAATTATGTTGATAAATGCACGAACGGGTCAAATATTAAGTTCACTGCAAAGAGCTTCCTGGCTTCAAGTACAGACACGATCTGGTTAGAGATGTGTTGTTTGACGTTCTCAAGCGAGCTGGTATCGCTGCTAAAAAAGAGGCTCCGGTTAATTTCCTCACGGACCCGAAGGAGGGGAGGTCTTCCCTTCGACCAGCCGATGTGCTGGTTTTTGGATGGTCCGGGGGTAAGCATGCTTGCATTGATCTCACGGGGGTGTCGCCTCTTGCCGGTTTCAGGGGCAGTGGTTTTGTTTCAGGGCAAGCGACGCGGAAGGCTGAGGCGGGGAAAATATCCAAGCACGAGCAGGCCTGCATAGATAATCAACATGCCTTCATTCCTTTCGCGTTCGATACCTTTGGTTATCTGGCCCCTGTGGCGTCCGGTTTCTTGAAGCGGGTTCAAAAGGCAGCACTTGCGCATGCGATAGTGTCTGTAGGCCATAGTTATGTGTTTAGCCGAGTAGGATTTGCAATTCAAAAGGGGGTGGCGGCGCAGCTTGTTGCCCGTCTACCAACCCATGATTTGTAATTTGTTCTAACCTTCTAATATATATTAATAATCGGAAAGCCCGATCTCAACAGGAGATTAGAAAATGATAATAGGTCGAATGCATATAAGTTAAGAATTTCCTTAATCCGGAGGTGGGATTTTAAGTTTATATGATAGAATGTGAATTTACAAGCATGTAGGAAGAAACGGGAGGCTAAACGGGTAAACGGTTCAAAAGTTACGCGCGTTTTAGTGCGTACGAACGACGAAACGGAACTGCAGAAAACTGCAAAAACTAGAGGGCGTCGCCGACGGGCAAGGGGGCCGTCGCCTACAGGCTCCAGAAAGTTAATTTTTTTGCTGACGGGTTATTTACCTGTCTACGGGGTTTTTGGCTACGGGAAGAACCACGGGTCGTCGCCGACGCCCTCCCCAAGTCCAAAAACATGAAATTTGTTATTTAAGTTGATTTATGTATCGTAGGCTTCGGTTTGTTATCCGTGGACTACGGTGGGCTTCCTAAACATGATTTTGATCGATCCTTAGATGTTTATGGGCTATAAATCAAAGTCTAAGTCCCATGTAATTAACGTATGAGTATGTAAGAAGTATGTAAGATCTTGTATGTGTATGTAGATGTGTATGTAGGTATGTATAAAGATATGTACGAGTGTATGCATGTATGTAAAGATGTAGGAAAGGTATGTACGTAGGTAGATGTGTATGTATGTATGTATGTATGTATAAAGATATGTACGAGTGTATGCATGTATGTAAAGATGTAGGAAAGGTATGTACGTAGGTAGATGTGTATGTATGTATATATAAAGATATGTATGAGTGTATACATGTATGTAAAGATGTAGGGAAGGTATGTACGTATGTAGTTGTGTATGTATGTAGGTATAAAGACATATATGAGTGTATGCACGTATGTAAAGTTGTAGGAAAGGTATGTACGTATGTAGATGTGTATGTATGTATGTATGTAAGTAAGTACGTATGTATGCATGAATTAGACACGTTGAGTGTTAACGTTATTAATGGTGTACCTTGAGAGTGAAAAGTAATGCAGGTACGTTATTGAAGCCTCACCAGGAAATGGATACGCAGATGAAATGCTTAAAGTTTGAAAAGTGACGAAATGTGAAGTGTACGTGATTGAATCTTGTTTATATAATGTGTGCTAATGTTATGAATGTATGTGGTGAGTGCAGGTTGTACGGATCACGGGCGATTATCACAAGGAATAGAGATCGAAGATCGAGTCACAAGATAGATTGTACGGGAATACTCGAGTATGTATTTTAGTAAACGGAAGTTATGCTTTGTTTTGTAAAAGAGATATTTTTTTAAATAAACTTTCAAGTAAGTCAAGACGTTTGTAATGAAAGAAATTTTATGGCACGAATTTCCGCTGCGACTTTTGTCAAATACGTGTTAGGGTCTTACAAGTTGGTATCAGAGCCCTGGTTTGAGAGAATCAAGTACAAGAAAGTAAGTACTTGAACTCAAACTTGTGTGCTCTTATCATAAGGAACCCGTACAATCTAAGACTCGATCAAGATCCAAAGGTAGAAGCGAATGTAAGTATGTACTTATGTATACGTATAAAGAAACTGACGGTATGTTATGTGCAAGGTAAGTATAAGTGTTTGAAGAAGATGACCCTTGAATGCAGTCTAGGATGAATGCTAAGGCTGGAAAGGATGCGAATGGACCCCAAGTACACAATGTTAGTATGTATGGTACCGGTGTTAAAAGAAAAAGGAAGAAATCTCCTTGGGAGGGTAAGTACTAAATGGAAGACAACGATGTTGTCTTGATAAGGTTGTAAAAATGTAGCACGAATTGAGACCCACTACTGCAGACATAAGGCGATGATTACCTGAAGGCACGAAATTAGTATGTGAATTGCGCACCTGGCCAGTACGCAAGAAGCATATGACATTCGTGAGACCGTGGTACTTATCGCAGGTATGTCCGTTAGTATTGGGTAGCAGGTGGGCGTGCGGGTGAAGTGGGTAGTAAGACTCTCGGGAAATCGAGAGTACTATGTAGGAATGAAAAGTGTGAATGATAAGAATGAAGAATGTTGAATCTGTAAGACGGTACGGATCAACAATGTATGAAAGCAATGCTTGAATCCGCGAGACGGACTCAAAGAATGAAAGATGTGAATGCAATGCTTGAATCCGCAAGACGGATTCAAGGAATGAAATGTATGAATGCAATGCTTGAATCCGCGAGACGGAACTCAAGGAATGAAAGATGTGAATGCAATGCTTGAATCCACAAGATGGATTCAAGAAATGAAATGTATGAATGCAAAAATTTGGATCTGCGAGACGGATTCAAGGAATGAAGGATATGAATGCAATATTTGAATCCACGAGACGGATTCAAACATAAAAGCAATTAAGTGTACAAATGATAAGTATGAATCCGCTAGACGGATTTAAGGACGAAAGAATGACCATAAATGATATGCGAACTTAAAATTTGAGTCAAGAAAAGAAAATTTTGATTAAGCCACATACTAGACACGTTGTTAATTGACTCGTGTGAGTCGGAATGAATGATGGGATACAACCCGAACGATAACTTAAGTATGGCCGGGAAGGGGAAGTTTTGCGAAAAGGTTAATGAAATAATTTTAAGAATAAAAGAATTAGGAGCATTTAAAACCCCAAATAAAATAAGTATGGAGAAAAAGTAATAATGACGAGTATCGATGGAAAATGCTAAATTTTGATGTTGGGCTTGTTGGCCATGTTCATTTGAACAAGGCATTATTGAAAGGATGCGAATAGGCGGGTGCTCAACAAATCAATGGAAGCAATCAATGAAAGTATTACATGAACCCATGAAGAAACGGGCCGACTCGGGCCACAAACCGTTGGCATACACGACGAAGTCAAGGTTAGTAAGATGTTTAGCTTGTGATTATGAGTAAGTATTGATATAAATAAATGATTATAGTATGCCTATGAGTAGATATGTTGACCTCTCGTATAAACATTAAGATAATTAGAAGTAACATTAGTAATGGGATGCTAAGGAGGTCTCAAAGCGAATAAAATAAAAGCTTGTACATGATGTATGAGTAGAATGAAATAAATCGATTTATTTCGATATATGAAGGTAATATGCTTAAATAGGAAGCTGGAGACAAGCCGTAAACTTAAAATCAATACGAGTAAGGATTGTATACTTTTGGATTAAGTTCAATAAATGAAATGCTAGGGATGATATGTGCTAGAAACTAGCAATATGAAATGAAGGACACTAATAAGAGCTCTGGAATAGAGTCTTACATAAGTATTGTGAATGAACAACTTGAAAGGGGTAAGAGTAGAATTGGTTTGATTCGAATAAGGAAGGTTTCGGGGACGAAACCTCATTTAAGGGGGGTAGACTTGTAACGCCCCAAAACTCGAATTATTAAAATTGTTAGTAAGACCCCATGTCTAATAAAATAGAATGTAATAACTAGGTTATTATACCTAGTCAAATGTTTAGCAAAACAAGCAAAGGTATAAACTTGAGGGACCAAAGATGGACAAGGGGAAAGCTATGTTTTAAATTAATAAAAACACACACAAACACACACATCTCGTGTGTGTTCTGGAACGATCAGAAGGGGCTCCATAGGAGCCAAGCCCTAATTCTTCTAAAGCTTCAAATCAAGGGATGATTCAAGGCTCAAATTCGCAAATAAACATGGAATAATGATCACCATCACAAGGGGATCGTAAGGTATGTCTTAGAAGTTAGATTGGTGATCTTTCACGAAGTGGGTTTTGATGTAAATCGCGAATTTGTATGAAATTGAGAAAGGGTGTGTGTTAGAATCATCATATTGGACATGGGTTATGCATGATTTAGGTTAATTTGATGTTTTTGGATGAAACCCATTTGTTATGATGAAGATGATGACATGGGTGAATCATCCATGTCCAATTTTGCATAATATTGATGTATTTTGATTTGCATGATGGGTTCTTGTTAGAAGAATTAAAAGAAATGTAATACTAGTATGTTTGATGTTTATGCATGAATGATTCGTGTTGATTAAGAAGTGGAATTTGATGAATTATGTATAAGGTTAGAAGAATATGCATAAATTAGTTGTACATTGTGCTAACATAGTGGTACGCACACCAAGCGTTTGATGAAATGCCTAGGTGAGCTTAATAGATGAAATTGTATGTAAGTAGAAGATGATATGTATATAGTGTTGTCCGTATAGGCTATTATGATGTTACGGGTATATAATGATGAGTCGAAAGTTAAACTAAATGAACCGTTGACTTCTAAAAGTCAACCGTGTATAAGAAGGATGGTTAGACGTGTTGTCATAATGGTAAGATTAAGGTAAGTTATATGGAGCATGTTTGACGAATGTGTGTTTAATGCGATGACATGATGGTTTACATGAGTTTGAAATGATATGAATTTGGTCACATGTATTATGCTTGTTAGAAGTAACTAATGAAAGTCAAATGGGAATTATGCGATCGATATGATCGTTAACATGTACAATTATGTATGCTAATAAGAATGTGATTTCGATGACATGGAAGTATAGGAATCATGTCGAGACGGAATCAAGCACGGAAGGCTAACGGGTCAAGAAGTGGCGAGGAAACGAGTATAAACATGGACGCATGAGGTAAGTGATTTTCGTAATCACTTCTTAGTTGATTATGTAAAGTTATGTGCAACTTGATTAAGAATGATAATCGAGGTCAAATAGGAATGAATTGTATGATATCGATGAAGTATTAAACGGATCTTAGCTTTGATCCGAGCAAGGTATGTGTGATTATGGATTGTAGCTAAGTAGTAGGATTGGTTACTTATGTAAGGAAGTCCTTTGTTGTTAAGGATAGAGCGAAGTTGTCAAAAACGCCCATGATAGGTATTTCGGGCAAACGACCTTAAAAGTCGTTTGGTAACGAGCTATTCGATTAGAGTAATGTCTTTGTCAAGTATGGAAGCGAAGTCTAGGGTTTTGTATGTCATGGCCCATTTAATGCGCAAACACCCATAACGGGTCAAAAATAAGCTTTTAAGCGAAAACGGGTTAAGAGGATGCAAGGCATCCGAGAATTTAATCCTTTATGATAGGCGTCAATGAAATTATTAAGTTCATATGAGATTGAGGTCAAATAAACAGATTATGTTGATAAATGCAAGAACGGGTCATATAATTAGAAAATGATAATAGGTCGAATGCATATAAGTTAAGAATTTCCTTAATCCGGAGGTGGGATTTTAAGTTTATATGATAGAATGTGAATTTACAAGCATGTAGGAAGAAACGGGAGGTTAAACGGGTAAACGGTTCAAAAGTTACGCGCGTTTTCGTGCGTACGAACGACGAAACGGAACTGCAGAAAACTGCAAAAACTAGAGGGCGTCGCCGACGGGCAAGGGGGCCGTCGCCTACGGGCTCCAGAAAGTTAAATTTTTTGCTGACGGGTTATTTACCTGTCTACGGGGTTTTTGGCTACGGGAAGAACCACGGGCCGTCGCCGACGGGCCCTAGGGCCGTCGCCGACGCCCTCCCCAAGTCCAAAAACATGAAATTTGTTATTTAAGTTGATTTATGTATCGTAGGCTTCGGTTTGTTATCCGTGGACTACGGTGGGCTTCCTAAACATGATTTTGATCGATCCTTAGATGTTTATGGGCTATAAATCAAAGTCTAAGTCCCATGTAATTAACGTATGAGTATGTAAGAAGTATGTAAGATCTTGTACGTGTATGTAGATGTGTATGCAGGTATGTATAAAGATATGTACGAGTGTATGCATGTATGTAAAGATGTAGGAAAGGTATGTACGTAGGTAGATGTGTATGTATGTATGTATGTATAAAGATATGTACGAGTGTATGCATGTATGTAAAGATGTAGGAAAGGTATGTACGTAGGTAGATGTGTATGTATGTATAAAGATATGTATGAGTGTATACATGTATGTAAAGATGTAGGGAAGGTATGTACGTATGTAGTTGTGTATGTATGTAGGTATAAAGACATATATGAGTGTATGCACGTATGTAAAGTTGTAGGAAAGGTATGTACGTATGTAGATGTGTATGTATGTATGTAAGTACGTATGTATGCATGAATTAGACACGTTGAGTGTTAACGTTATTAATGGTGTACCTTGAGAATGAAAAGTAATGCAGGTACGTTATTGAAGCCTCACCAGGAAATGGATACGCAGATGGAATGCTTAAAGTTGAAAAGTGACGAAATGTGAAGTGTACGTGATTGAATCTTGTTTATATAATGTGTGCTAATGTTATGAATGTATGTGGTGAGTGCAGGTTGTACGGATCACAGGCGATTATCACAAGGAATAGAGATCGAAGACCGAGTCACAAGATAGATTGTACGGGAATAATCGAGTATGTATTTTAGTAAACGGGAGTTATGCTTTGTTTTGTAAAAGAGATATTTTTTTTAAATAAACTTTCAAGTAAGTCAAGACGTTTGTAATGAAAGAAATTTTATGGCACGAATTTCCGCTGCGACTTTTGTCAAATACGTGTTAGGGTCTTACATACTTCATCCGCAACTTTCTCACCTCCTTCTTTTGCCTGCTCCCATTTGTACTAAACCCAGCTTCAAATGGTTCATACCCCCCCCCCCCCCCCCGAACTTTTCCATGTGCATCATTAAGAAGATAACACAGTCTGTACCATTCCCACTCGTGGCCCAATCAAGCTTCTTCCTCTTGATTTCCAAACCCTTGATCACCGAACTCCTTGGATGGTTTACCTCCTCCAGGTAACGTACAAACGTCTCCTTCTGGTAACATAGAACAAAGATCACATTGAGATGGTATACCATGTTACACACAATCTGATGAATATTGGCATTTTATAGTGTACTTACATATTTGTATGGTACTGACTTGTTGATGTAAACATCACTATCCTGTGAAGATGAAGTTACACATATTAGCATGCCTATTGTTATTTCAAAACAATAGACAATTTTAACATGTGTAACACATCTTAGAATTTGCCTATTGTTTTGAAGTAACAATGAATTTATCTTATTTCCCAAACCCCTTGGCATAAGGGCTACATGTGTAACACATGTACATGTGTCAGAAATTTAAAAGTTGCAGATCTGTAACCCATGTAACACATGTTACAATTGCTTATTCTTTTGAAGTAATAGTAAAGATATCTTTGTTCACAAGCATTTATCTTAATGGCTATATGTGTAACACATGTTAGAAGTGCCTATTTTTTGAAGTAACAATGAAGGAATCTTTTTGACAATTCTATTGTTACTTCAAAACTATTGACAATAAGCAATTGTAACACATGTAACACATGTTACAATTGCTTATTGTTTTGAAGTAACAATAAATATATCTTGTTCACAAGCATTTATCTTAATGGCTACATGTGTAACACATGTTACAAGTGCCTATTTTTTGAAGTAACAATGAAGTTATCTTTTTGACAATTCTATTGTTACTTCAAAATAATAGACAATAAGCAATTGTAACAAATGTAACACATGTTACAATTGCTTATTGTTTTAAAGTAACAGTAAAGATATCTTTGTTCACAAGCATTTCAATTCTTTGTTCACAAGCATTTATCTTAATGGCTAGATGTGTAACACATGTTACATAATGTTAGCACAACCTCCAGTGTAACACAAGTTACAAACATGTGTTGCATATGTGCAGCCCCTCTTTATGTCCAAAAAAGGGTTGGTGTAACTATAAGTAACATGTGTAACATTGTTACAACATATGTACCTGCTAATTATGCCAGCAAAAAAAACACAACTTTTTATATGTAAAATAAACGTGATCATCAACTATTAAATTATGTACTTTCTAAAGGTAATGAAAATGTGATATTCGAGTTAAGTTTATACAAGACAACTAACAACACATCTAAAACAACATTTCAACATTTAAAAAGATATACATTTATAATCAAACAACAACCGAGAATATCAAAAACTCAACATGATTTTAACAAAAAAAAAACAAAAACCTGCAAACTACATAAACATTTACCCATTACTAGAACACTTTGAGCACACAAAAAAATATTAACAACCATTTTAACAAAAAAAATAAAGTCTGAAATAATTTTTCAAAATAAAACACTCAAGATTGTTGACTTGTTGTTCTTGGTGTTCAGATGAACACGATGAAGAGTGTTGTTTCTCTCTCTAAAACAACAACTTTCTCTCTCTAAAACACTTACCGGATCTAGAGCCTTCCAATGAACACAATGAAGATTGTTGTTTCTCTCTCTAAAACAACAACTTTCTCTCTCTATAAAACTTCATCTTGTCGTCGTTCACACAAATGAAGAGATCGAATGAGGGTGATGATGGTTTGATATATAGAATTTTGAATCTTGAACACAGAGAATTAAAGATATTAGATGAATGAATCTTGAAGAGAAAGAATTAGAGATGTGGGATGAAGATGGTTTGATGGTGACAAGTTGAATAAGAAGAGAGAGAATGAGACATGAGGTAATGATGATTATAATATTATTATATATAATTTGTACCTGGTACATGTTGTTTTACCCAAATGCCCCTCAATCCACTCATCAACCCAAAGAAAAGAATTAATTTAAATGAATAAAGCTTAAAAAATCATGAACACTTCGATAATCTAGATCAATGGTTATAAATAAGGTTTCTTAGGTTTTCTTACCACAAATAAGTTTTCTATAAATCCTTTCCCTATATATATATATATATATATATATATATATATATATATATATATATATATATATATAGGGGAAGGTTCAAATGAAAACCACTAGTTATTGTGAAAACTCAAAAACTAAATAAAAAAGCCAAAAAAACATACCAAATTTTTTTTTACATACCAATTTTCGTCATTTTTTATCTATAAAAAATTTCAATTTTTTTTTTCTTTTTGTAGTGCACATATGTAATACTACACATGTGTATGTGTACTACAATTTTTTTTTTTGAAAAAAAGTTTTTTATATAAAAAAACATGCGCTTTTTATAAAAAAAATTGAAAAAAAAAAAATTTTGTGTGTTTTTTAGGCTTTCTTTAGTTAGTTTTTGAGTTTTCACAATAAAAGTGGTTTTTATTTGAAACTTCCCCTATATATATATATATAATAGACTTATACTTATTAATATTTTATTATTAAAAACTGCTAAAATTAAACCACCAATATACGTATTATAATGGTTAAAATCATATAAAAAAAAACACCACTTTAATATTAAAAGAATGCGAATCACATGCTGAATGATTATATATGATGACTAAGATTAAGTAGTTCATCGTAATTGACTAATTGAGCACACCCGTATAGTACAATATTGTCGGGAGCCATGTGAGTTAGTCCATGAATTCATGACTTTCGTTCAGTGGGGCATAACATAGATTCTTTTATAAGAAGGATATTTTATATATATTCATTTATTTAAAGAGGAATTAGACTGTAATAATCTCACATTGACCTTATTGACCATTAATAATCCTACCTCATAATATTTTTACCACCAGTTCCACCTTTTACCTATTTTCCTACAATGGTCCTCCGGCTAAAAAACTTAACGGAGTTAAGCTTTTTTCCAAATTACAAACAGATTTTTAGGGCTTTTAATCAGAACAATGATACGATACGAGTCAATTGATGTAAAACTTGCCTCGAAATTGTGCTCTAACCGATGAAAACGGCGCTTCAATTCGGGTGTTTAAATTTTCAATTAACCAAAATCAAGTCACTTGGAGCACCATTTCGAAGTAAGTTTTACATCAATGGACTCGTATCATTGTTCTGATTAAAAGCCCTAAAAATCTGTTTTTAATTTGGAAAAAAGCTTAACTCCGTTAAGTCTTTTTAACGGGGGACCATTGTAGGAAAAATAGGTGAAAGGTGGGGGGAATATTCTGAGTTAGGATTATTAATGGTCAATAAGGTCAATATGAGATTATTAAAGGTCAATTTCCCTTATTCAAATTTATTAAATTTATTATTAGTTAGGTTTAAAAATAAGTTTACTTTTACCATTTCGAAGTAAGTTTTACATCAATGGACTCGTATCATTGTTCTGATTAAAAGCCCTAAAAATCTGTTTTTAATTTGGAAAAAAGCTTAACTCCGTTAAGTCTTTTTAACGGGGGACCATTGTAGGAAAAATAGGTGAAAGGTGGGAGGAATATTCTGAGTTAGGATTATTAATGGTCAATAAGGTCAAGATGAGATTATTAAAGGTCAATTTCCCTTATTCAAATTTATTAAATTTATTATTAGTTAGGTTTAAAAATAAGTTTACTTTTTACATCTTTCGTAATGGTTAATGCTCATTTTTCATCATATTAGTATTATAACATCTGTTTAAAAAGCATCTAACCAGCCAAAACCTCACAAACCGCAAAAACTATCACAAACACTTCCCCCTTTTGTCTATGAAATATCAATAATTATACATAAATTAATAAACAATTTTCTACACTTTATCTATATGAATTTAAAGAGGGGATTTATACTGATTATGATATTTTAAGTATTTCTTGTATTTTGTTTATTATTTGAAAGACAGACTACATTAATTGTATAGAGAGATGCAAGTATCACAAAATAAAAGAGGGGATGAACCGTGATTACGATATTTTAAGTATTTCTTGTATTTTGTTTATTATTTGAAAGACAGACTATATTAATTGTATAGAGGGATGCAAGTATCACAAAACTAAATAAGATGAAAAATCAAATTGTGTTTTAGTTCCAAAATAAACCAATTTACTTATCCTTTTCGATTATTTTGGTAAAAAAATAAATAAAATGAGGTAACTAAATCCATTATAACAAATATTTATGAAAAGTTATTCCACCACAATTTTCCACCGTTTAACGCTTGCAACGTAAGATGTGAATTTACGCCAAGGTTTTTAGCCGGCAACCTTTTTATATTTTTTTACAATGTTTGTACTAACCATTCTTTGTTTAGCATACAAATTTTTGTTATTCATTTTACTATGTTTGTAATAACGATTTGATGTTTAAAGCGTCACAACACGCTTCTGGATTTAGAAACGTTACTTTTTTCACAATATAACATTATTTTTAACATTGCGTCTACATTTTGTTTAAATCAACTCGCCCCGCCGCAAAGCGCGGGATAATCAAACTAGTTTTACATGGTTTTTAATAGAATCAAGTTGTTTATATGTTGTTTATATGGTGTTTTTACGTGTACAAATGAATAGTTGAAGGATAGATTAAAGAAATTGGATATTCAAGTTGAGTTACGGTAAAAGTTTGAAGATGTTGGGTCTTGAAATTGAGACTGAAATTTGCCAAATTGAAGATAATAACATGCATGAAGTTGGTTTTCGTGTCTATCGGAGTGCATATAATTTTTATTATATTTTAAGTACTTTTCACTCTTTTATTAAGTTTGAAATTTATAAAACACGATATAACACTATCAATCTCCACAACATGCTAGGACAAGTGCACCCATCGTTGGCATAGTATAGTGATGGTAAGATACCGAGGTCGTCCAAGGACACAAAAGCTTTTAATACCGGAATATCGTCGACATCTAATCTAATCAAATTTTGAGTAAAGATTTTTTTAACAAGTAAAAATAAATAAACTAAAGTTATAAAAGGAACAAAAAAGACAACATAGAATCACTTGGTTCCGACTCATCTTTTATGTATCCTTTGATAATTTTCGCACTTTGGGTTTTTTAAGAGATTATCTTAGTTATAGTGGCATGTTCCACTTTTGGAGGCAACGCTACCTTCAGCCATATTGATCCGAGTCAGCAGTGATATAGTCCCGCAAGGCCGGAATATTGAAAGATAATTAAGTAACTTATTAATGCAAAATGTTGCATGTCCCTCTTTTGGAGGCAACGCTGCCCTCAGCCATATTGGTCTAAGTCAGCAGGGATATACTCCCGCAAGGCCAGTTTAAAGTTTTAATAGTAGTTTATTTATAGGGGACTCAATCCGTTCTTACTTCCCCCGATTGATGCTATATGCCTCAAAGGAAGTCCTAATAAGCTTGAATCAAGTCCTCACAGGATCTATACATTGAATGAGGCAAGAACTTTACCCATACCACCCTTCTAACCCCCTTCCAGGCAGTTAACGTGCTTTATATAGACCGTAAAGACACGAATAAGTGAATGAACAAAACATGAAGATATGATAAAATAAAGTTCACTTTCAATATAAGAAACTAGTTATTAAAGTCATTAATACATACCCAATTAAAAAGTTTACCAAAGCTTGGAAATCAAAAGTAATACATAAATGATTTGTCTTCACCAAGTGACGTAAGAGATTAGCCACCGTACCCTTCTCATTCTCGGTCTTCATTTAATGAGCTTGTCAAATCCAGATGCTCACACGGCCCCGTGTGTCAACAGCACGACCCCGTGCCATTGTACTTGATGTACGATCTAAGATTTGCGAATCCGAGAGTTGAACACGGCCCGTGTCCATGAGACACGGCCCCATGTCCCTTGTCTGCTTGTCGCGTCCCCCGACCCTACCCTTGGAGCGGGTGCCGCGAGCCTGACGGTGGTATCAGTGTTTATTAAATTTGCAGCGGAATTAAATCATCAAGATCGTAGTTAGGAAATAATTTAAGAGTTTGTAAAACACCAAACTTTTAATATTAAACAAATAGGCTAAAACCCATATTCCATTTCAAATATATTTATAGAGATAAACCCTAATTGCTGAAAAACATAAATTTCTTCTTTTATTCAGGTAATTATAGCCACTTAATTTAAGCCTTCATTACTCCATAGCTGGCTTCTAATACCTTCATAGTGGTGTTCTGAAATGCGTTTGAAAAACATTTTATCAGCAAGAAATACTAGCGAGTTCATCCCATTTTATAAAAAGATACATTGTTATATTTTTATAGTATCAAGATGGAGATTACAATGTTTATATCTACCAAAAACTCAATCAGTAATTGTCACACGGTGGCAGTTTTGTCGTGACGGTGGTCATATCACTCATTGGCTAACTTTCGTCCAATAGTGAAGTTTATCAAGTATTGTATACAAAACCCCACATACTGGCAATAATTGTAGAATACAAAGACTTAATCACTGTAAGTATAACTGAAAAACATTTAGGGTTTTGCAAAGCAGTTTGATAAAAAGAGATAATGACTCACGTTATAAACTTAGAGTTTAACTATAAGCTTCCTAATAATATTTCCTGGTAAATTTCCTGAGTTCATAATAAAATATACAATGCACACGTGTCAGTATAATAACCCAATTCAACTATTATTGATATATCACGAGATCAAAACCCCAACATAGTTAGCAAAGTATAGGCTTATTCAGGCAACACCTTAACATCCATTGCTGGGTTTAGGATCGATCGAACATGGTATCGAGTAGTGATTAGGGGTTAAAACACTTACAACGCGGCAAAGCTTTGCGATTAGGGGTGTACTACTAGAAAGAAACGGAGATAGAAGCAACGTTTTTTTTTTGTCAAAAGTTGATCGAAAGTATGTGAAAACTTCAGTCCCAAGCCAGGCTTTATATAGCCAAAGTTGACTGGCCCGCGCGTCACGCCAGACCCCCCCAATTTGTCGCCTGTCGCGGCCCCAAGCCATTAGGCCTAGGGTAGCCTTGTTGTGTTTCTAGGTCTTTGGTGTTGAGCTTATCTGAAAATCCACGTCCTAGCTCCTTTCGTGCATCGTGAAAGTTTAGGGGATCCCCCCATGTACCTCCTGGGCCCTTGTTTCCTGTTTTTCATTTTGGGTCGCGCCGTACATGTTTGGGGGTCTCCAATAGGGTTCCTTATAATGAGTTTTTGAGTTGTTGTTACATCCCCTACCTTGTTTTAAATCTCGTCCTTGAGATTTACTGGAACAAGTAATGATACTTCCTTTTCATTTCAGATTTTAACTCCCATGTGTACTCTGGTCCTTTTCTTGAATCCCATTTTACTTTGACCAGTACTAATGTCTTGTGCTTGAGATTATTGATCTTTCTATCTTTAATTTGTATAGCTTTTTCCACAAACTTAAGCTTTTCATTTACCTCTATGTCTTGAAGAGGTACTACCAATGATTCATCATCTAAAGATTTCTTTAGCTTACATACATGAAATACATCATGTATGCCCGTCATCTCTTCAAGTAACTATAGTTGATAAGCTACTGATCCGATTCGTTTGATAATTTCAAAAGGTCTAACATACCTTGGGCTTAACTTTCCTTTCTTACAAAATCCTACGACTCCTTTCCATAGTGAGACTTTTAACAGTACTTTGTCTCTGACTTGAAACTCTAATGGCTTACGCCTGTTATCTGCATAACTCTTTTGATGGTCTCGTGCTGTTTCCAGTCTTTCCTTGACTTGAATGATTTTGTCAGTTGTTTCTTATACAATTTCAGGTCCCGACAATTGCTTTTCTCCAATTTATGCCCAACACACAGGTGTTCGGCATTTCCGTCCATAGAGTGCTTCAAATGGTGCAGCATTGATGCTTGTATGATAGCTATTGTTATAAGAAAATTCTATTAAAGGTAAGTGTTCGTCCCAACTTCCTCAAAGGTCAATCACACAGGCTCTGAGCATATCTTCCATAGTTTGGATCGTCCTTTCACTTTGTCCATCTGTTTGAGGTTGATAAGTTGTACTTAGATTTAACCTGGTTCCCATTGCTTTTTGAAAACTTGTCCATAAATGAGAAGTAAAATACTATCTCTGTCGGACATAATAGACAAAGGGATTCCATGTAATGAAACTATTTCATCCACAAACAACTAAGCTAATTGTTCCGTACTGAAAGTTTCTTTCATTGGTAAGAAATGTGCAGATTTAGTTAATCTGACCACAATCACCCAGATTGTGTCGTTACCTTTTTGTGTTTTGAGTAATTTGGTAACAAAGTCTCTTGTTATCAATTCCCATTTCCAAATTGGCATCTCCAATTGCTGAAGTAATCTTGAAGGCTTCTGATGTTCAGCTTTAACCTGTGAGCAAGTTAAACATTTAGCAACATAATTTTCTATGTCCTTTTTCAATCCTATTCATCAAAAGTTTTTCTTTAAGTCTTGATACATCTTGTCACTTCCAGGATGCATCGTATACTTAGATTTATGAGCTTCTTCTAGAATTTGGTTTCGTAGGTTCCCTTGGATAGGTACCCAGATTCTTTTCTTATGGAATCTCCAAATTCCACATACTCCTTTTTATAATTCTTTCATCATTTCATTTAATCCTTCAGTATCATCGTTGATTGTTGTTTCCTGTACCTTTTTCAATTGTTCATTTAAATCTATTTACAGGTTTAATCTGAGAGCACGTACCCTTTTGGCTTCTCATGAGACTTTCGACTTAAAGCGTCAGCTACTATGTTAGCTTTACCTGCGTGGTATTGGATATCACAATCATAATCACTAAGTATTTCCATCCAGCGTCTTTGCCTCATGTTTAATTCTTTTTGCCCGAAAACATACCTTAAACTCTTATAATCTGTGAAGACAGTAAACTTACTACCGTAAAGATAATGTCTCCAAATCTTGAGGGCAATAATTATTGCTCGTAGCTCTAAATCATGCATTGTATAATTTTCTTCATGCTTCTTTAGTTGTCTAGAGGCATAAGCAATCACCTTTTGATGTTGTATCAATATACATCCAAATCCTAACTTAGATGCATCACAATAGACTGTGAAGTCTTCAGTTCCTTCTGATAAAGAAAGTATTGGTGTGTTAGTTAATCTTTGCTTCATAATCTTGAATGCTTCCTCCTGTTTTGGCCCCCATTCAAACTTAACTGGTTTACATGTTAGTTTGGTTAATGGAATGGCTATTCTTGAAAAATCTTGAATGAAACGCCTATAATATCCTACCAATCCAAGAAAACTTCTTACTTTTGTTGGTGAATCAGGGACTTTCCATTTGGTAATAGCTTCTATCTTCGTAGGATCTACATGAATTCCTTCATGATTAACTAAGTGTCCAAGAAATTGTACCTCTTGCAACCATAATTCACGTTTTGAGAATTTAGCATAAAGCTTTTCCTTTCTCAATAGTGATAGAAGTATTTGTAAGTGTTTGGCATGTTCTTCCTTACTTTTGGAGTAAATTAGTATATCATCTATGAAGACAATTATGAATTTATCCAGGTATGGTTTACATATCCTATTCATCATGTCCATAAATGTTGCTGGGGCATTTGTTAAACCGAATGGCATGACTGTAATTTCATAATGGCCATACCTTGTTCTAAAAGTAGTTTTAGGAATGTCCTCTTCATGTACCTTTAGTTGATGATATCCTGAGCGTAAATCGATCTTTGAGAAAAATCGAGCTCCTTGAAGTTGATCGAATAGATCATCGATTCTCGGTAGTGGATACCTGTCACACCCCGACCGTGTAAAACAACGAAACCGCGGCGGAAACGTCGGGGAGTGGAGCGACAGAATTATTGTTTCAAAACCATGGATTCAAAAATTTCGTTTTATTGAATATTTAAATATTTACATTGTCTTAAAGTTAAAACAAACAAGTTCACATGTCAACTATCATCGTTATTAAGTCACTAAGGCCTCGTTCGGTCCTAAGTGAGCATGCATCCAAGTCGCATTCAACATCATTCGACACCACCTGAAACATATGTAAAAATAAAGTCAACAAAGAAATGCCGGCGAGCACATAGGTTTTGTGTGAGTGTCAGATTCATGGCTCGTATACATGTTGAAATAACTCGTACAACTTTGTTAATCGATATTAGAAAACCTTGTTTTGTAAAATGTTTTTTTTATAAAATAAATAACCAATTCAAAACAAGTTGGTTGTAGTTTATAAAACCTCGAAGCCATGAATCTTAACCTAAAATATTTGTTTAAGTAAACCAAATCGGGTATCGTTCTCGTAAACTAACTCGTATGGTTTATATCGTTTAGTAAACATCGTTTGTGTGACATCGTTTCAAATCGTTCGCCCAAGTGATCTAAATAACGCCACGGTATGTAATATGATAAAAACACTTATATATAAGAAGTACCAGCGGCGTATCTACCATGCTTTTATTATATTACACCCGCCTGGTTATCTAAACACTAACCAAAAACCAATCGTTCGTTCAATTCGTTTAACTCGTTCAAATTATTCTAATCGTTCAAATCATTCATTCGTTTCAATCGTTCAAAATCGTTCAACCGTTCTCGTTCAAATCGTTCTCGTTTTAATTGTGAAAACTACTTTTGGTCGTCTCGTGGAATACATTCAAACCTTCGTAACTCGTCCATCGTTCAACTCGTATTAACAAACCACCAAAGGGTAAGTTAACAATTAACAGGTTCAGTCGTTACCCACATAACCCATATACATAACCATGGGTGTAGTCCGATAACGGGATTTGTCAGATCCTATGGAACCATAACCTAATACTGGTCGGCTTGATCAATGTTAATGAATGTTATTCGTTATGTAAATACGTCCATCAAGTTCGTTCACATTATCGAAATCATTCTTGTATAGTATAAACCATAGTATTCGTTTTTGAAACCATCGTTGAAAGCATCAAAATTGTTTAACACATATGAATCACCCCAAAACAATTGAAAACAGTAAAATAGGGGAACTATGTACTCACATCGAAGTGCAAAGTATCCTTGACTAAAGTGAACTAATAAAGCTCGGGAAAACCAAGGAAATCAAGTAGCACCTAGCAATCGGATCGCTAGTTAATTAATCGTCACCTAAATTGGAAGATCGGGTAGAATGAGGTCTCGTAAACCAAATGAGTATTGGAACTCATGTGATATGGTTTAACCAAACCTACATTCTAAATCGGAACCTATCCTAAGTGCTTTCGACCCGTTACGACCCATTAAGGTAGCTTACACCACTTTAACGCGTCGTTCGCGCAAAAGCGCGCTCTTGACGCCTAACTAGTCCTATGACAAGTATTATATGCTTAAACATGTTTAAATATGTTGCATAATCATTTTAAGTGGCAAAAGTTACGTTACATATGCTTATAATCCAATTATGCATGAAAATGGCATTTTGGTCATTTACCTAAGGCATATAAACTACCTATCATACAACTAATTAAACTAAGTGACCATAAGGTATAACCTCAGAAGGTTATTCCCTATACAACTATGGTCACAAATATGCTTGGTCGGATCCTAATGATCGACCAAACGGGTCGGGTTCGAAAGTCTAAGCGGTTGTTAAGACCTCTTATCTTACGACCCTATACAAGCACTAGACTAAAAGTGACAAGTTAAACATGTTTTAACATGTTTAACTAAGTTAGAAAGCAGGTTTTTGATATCAAAACAAAGTGTTTTGATATCCGAAGATAGCTTCAATGCAAAATACGCATAAACACGTATTTTGACCGAAACTTTGAATCGTCACTTCGACTAATCGACGTGGTAATCAGTAGGTATAGTCACAAGGGACTATAACCATCGTGATTACGCTCACGTTGCAAAGTTCAAACAAACTTTGTGTCGACCAATTTGTGGTCAAAGAAGAAAGTCAAACACAGTTTGACTTTCATGCTTGAAAAACATAAACAAGCATGAAAGAAACTTACAAAGGGTCCAAGCAATGAAGATTTGATTCAAATTGCTCAGGTATGAAGTATGAAAACCCCAACTTAGTGAAGAAATTGAATCAAGTGTGAAGAACAAAGTGAGAACCCATTGCTATTTATAGGAAGTTAGGATCAATTGGATCATTCCAAGTGTTTAGAAGGATCAATCTTGACCCCTAGACTTGTGCACATGGTATTACAATACAATGGAAGTCGAAAACCAGCTCCAGGTATTGAGAATTTTACACAAAAGACCCTGTAAATCAAGCCAGTTGCTGAAAAAAAGTTGCTAAAAAATGGTCCCTGTCACGTGGCGCGCCAGGGAGATTTGGGCTCGGCGCGTGGCTCGGGGGAGGTCAGTTTCAAGTTTCTAGAATTGTCAAAACAGGTCCCTGCATGCATAAAACTTGATTTTTGGCACGTTTAAGCCCCGTTAACCCCATTTCAAGGCTCTAAAATGTAGTTAATGTATAGGGAACTTAAAATATGCTCAAAAACATCTCGGATGTCGGTTCGTTTGGTCGTACGATTGCGTTGTTCGGTTAATTACGACGAAAACTAGAACGGACGCAAAAAAGATCCAAATTTCACGACGAATGGTATTTTTGCATTCCAATCACTAAAATAAAATATTTTAATGATTACAAAAATTTTTGGATGTCCGGATATGTTCAGAATGTAAGATATGCGTGAAAATGCAAACTTATGCACTTTTTGACGCTTTTAGTCCATGTTTGATCAAAAAGTTTATTTTCGCATACCAAACCCCTCAAAGCCTATTTGTCACACCCCCAAAATCCACCTGCGGAGTACTACCGCTTGGAGGCGTGACTGACCAGGATCCAGCCACCAATCATATTGAACAAGCATATAAGTAGTTATAAAAGTTCAACCAATACAATTGGTGTTCAAACAAAACATAGTTCAAGTTGCAAGCGGAAGCATAAGTCTTAAATCAAAACATAAGTTTAATTGTTTCAAAGTTTAACATGGCACACAGCCGTCCATGTCCCACAACGATCCTCCTCCATGCAAGCTCCAGTTAAGAACCTAGGGACCTGCAAAGCATGTAGTAACGAGTCAACAACAAGTTGAGTGAGTTCACGGTTGGGTGTTCGTTTTAAGTTGTTTCGAAAACAGTTTCCTTTAGCTGGCATCCTGCCGTGGGGGTTACCCCATAGTTAAAAGTGTGACTTGTTTATTCCCGGTTATTCTGGCAATCCAGCCGTGGGGGCTACCCCGTGTAGTTATCTGGCATTTCGGCCGTGGGGGCTACCCCATGTATACACTAGACTCGTTACCATATCGACTGCTGACTGTAGTCATGTTTATGTGCCCTGAAACTGTCAATGTCTATCATCATTGACGTGCCCCAGATCCATTAGTTCACGCCCGTCCTCTGCGGCACGGTGTGAGGTTTGTCAGACCTAAATAGCGCTATCTAACTAATGACCCGCTCGCCATTGGCCCGGCGATTAAGTCGATATAAAAAGGAGGGACTTCGTGATAGAGTTTTGGTCTAGTACGAGTTATCTGTCCGTGAGGACGAGGAAATTACATTCCTGAACCATTGCTGTCCTACCCAAGGAGGACGAGGAACCCATGTTCCTTAACCCCAATTCTCGACCCCTGGGAATCCCATGCTTTGTAGAGGGTGTGAACTCACCTTGGTTTGCTCGGTAGATACACAGAAAAGTCAATCAAGCAATATTGTGGCTACTCACGTCTTATCATAGTTGTATCATACCAATCAGGTTCGTATTCAAGCAGTACACGTATGTTTCTAGCATAATGCATTCAAGTATCGTTCATGGCATACACGTTTGACCATAGTAGTTCAACAATATTCACGTTCAACAGTAACATATAAGGTCTGTGCATTAGGCCCAAGAGTCCGGCCCAATCAATTAAGCCCGTAATGGGGTGCAAGCCCAAACAGTGTGCACATGCACTTGGTCTCGAGTCGCAACTGATGCAGGTTCTGGTCTCGAGTCGCAACCGGACTCGCAAACACGGTCTCGGTTCATGCTGTTTTGGTTTCGAGTCGCAACTGGACTCGCAAACACGGTCTCGGTTCATGCTGTTTTGGTCTCGAGTCGCAACTGGACTCGCAACCGAGATCTCGAGTCATAAGATTTGTGCTTGATCAAGTGTGGTTTCGAGTCGCAACCAGGTGTTTTCGACTCGCAACCTGTGTCGCAACCGGGGGTCTCGACTCGTCATGCAGTGGTCTCGAGTCGCAACTGGAGGTTTCGGTTGGACAACTGCTGATTCGGTACAGTGTACTATCCAATAGAAATTCTATTTCATGAAACAGTTTGTACTATCCACTTAAACATGTTTATTTGTCTAACAATTTACCAAATTGGATCAAACATATCAGTTTTCAAATATTCAAAGCATGTTCATATCATGTTCATCATGTTCTTCATATGTTCATCAATATTCATATAAACTTTAACCCAACAAGAATCATGATCACCAACCTATCAACACTAATATGCACCCTATGATATCTACACAATGAATCGTCCTAATCGTGCACACCACAGCCGATTACAAGCATACGGTTTCCATTCATAAATCATTCCAACTTGTGCCAACATCCAAACCATATGAAGCCGATAACACTCATACATACGCACACATTATTCATCCTAACATGATCAACACATTATCATGTAATCATCATTAACCGAATGTAAACACATAACAAAAAACATTTATGAATCGACTACTTGAACACTAATTCATCATGTATTGTAGGCTAGTCCTTGTGTAACATCATGTAAGTCACAACATCATCAAGCATACAACTAACTAGTTAAATCATATTATTCACACTATCATTTAACAATCAACAAACATCATAAAGTCACTAACCGGTTGATGAGTTTCAAGGGTGAGTATGAAGCTTCCGGGTGTGTGTGTGTGTGAGCCGATCCGCGAGTCCTAGTGTCACCGATTTGATCCGAAAATGAAGGAGGAGAGGTGATGTTGAGACTTAGGGTTTAATGGTTTCTAGAGAGAGAGTGGGGGAGTGTGTGTGTTGTCCAAGAAAATGGCAACATGGCCATCTATCAAGTATATATATCCGCTCCAAGTAATGCACCCTAATGGGCTCTCGGTTGGGTGAAATGAGGTGTATGGCCCATCCGGCCCATTGTCTCATTGTTTACTCGAGACCACATGGTCTCGAGTTGGGTCCTTGTGTCGTGGTTCGTACTTAATACACACATACTATACATACAAGCATACATGTACGCACACAATTAAACACAACACGTAACACATAGTCACATACGAGGTTCACTTATCATTCATTAAATCATCAAATTAGTTAGTCACTTAGTGTTCAAGCGTACAACGAAAGGTTCTAAATTTCGAGTTGTCACATAATCCCCAAGTTGAAAGAAATTTCATCCCGAAATTTGGTAGGCACTCACTGAGGAAGCTAGTTAAGTTGTATGGTTTTCCTGGTTTTCCTGGGGTGTCACATCCACCCCCCGTTGATCTGGAATTTCGTCCCGAAATTCCGTAGCTTCGGCCTCAGTAGTGGGTGTACTGTTTGCGAACAGTTGGGGATACTTTTGTTTCATCTGATCTTCGCGCTCCCAGGTGAACTCTGGGCCGCGACGTGAGTTCCAACGAACTCGAACGAGAGGTATTCTGGTGCTCTTGAGGACCTTAACATCCCGGTCCGTGATTTCGACTGGTTCCTCGACGAATCGTAACTGTTCGTCGATAGTGAGTTCCTTCAGAGGAACTACGTGGGTCTCATCTGACGGACACTTCTTCAGATTTGACACGTGAAAAACGTTGTGAACTGCACCGAGTTCCGCTGGTAAGTTGAGTCTGTAGGCCACCCTGCCTATTTTCTCAATGACTTCGAAAGGTCCAACGTATCGTGGGTTGAGTTTGCCGCGTTTACCAAAACGAACCACACCCTTCCAGGGTGAAACTTTGAGTAGTACCCGCTCCCCAACCTGGAGTTCAAGTGGTTTCCTGCCCATGTCGGCGTAAACTTTTTGACGTTCGCGAGCTGCCGTCATGCGTTTTCGTATTTGAGCAATTTGTTCGGTCGTGTCTACCACATATTCTGGACCAGTGATCTGACTATCTCCCACCTCTGCCCAGCAAAGAGGTGACCGGCATTTACGTCCGTACAATGCCTCAAACGGAGCAGCTTTAATGCTGGTGTGGTAGCTGTTATTGTACGCGAATTCCACAAGTGGCAGATGCTTTTCCCAGCGGTTGCCAAAGTCGATTACACATGCACGAAGCATGTCCTCTAAGGTTTGAATAGTGCACTCGGACTGCCCGTCCGTCTGCGGGTGATACGCTGTGCTCATGTCTAATCGTGAGCCAAAGGATTTGTGCATTGCTTGCCACAGTTCTGAAGTAAAACGCGCATCTCGATCCGAGATAATAGAGGTGGGCACCCCGTGCCTCGAAACGACTTCCTTAAGGTATATTTCTGCAAGAGTGGAGAATTTATCCGTTTCCTTGATGGCCAGGAAGTGTGCAGACTTTGTGAGTCGATCCACGATCACCCAAATAGTATCGTTCCCGCGCTGGGATCTAGGTAGGCCAGTGACAAAATCCATGGAAATTTGCTCCCATTTCCATTGAGGTATCTCTGGTTGTTGGAGTAGGCCTGAGGGTTTCTGGTATTCAGACTTGACTCTTGCACAAGTCAAACACTTGCTGACGTAAGTTGCTATGTGGGCCTTCATGCTAGGCCACCAGTACGTAGCCTTGATATCGTGGTACATTTTATCCGAACTAGGATGCACCGAGTAGCGAGACTTGTGTGCTTCGTCCATCACAAGCTCTCATAGGTTGCCATAGAGTGGGACCCAAATGCGTCCCGCTACGTAGTAAGCACCGTCTTCCTTTTGTTCTAATCGTTGCCTTGATCCACGTAGGGCTTCAGCCCTGACGTTCTCTGGTTTCAGTGCTTCTATCTGAGCTGCTCGTATCTGGGAAGGGAGACTAGAGTGGATCGTAAGTTGTAAAGCTCGCACGCGCTTAGGTGCAGTGTCCTTCCGACTGAGGGCGTCAGCCACAACATTGGCCTTGCCCGGGTGATACCTGATTGAGCACTCGTAGTCATTCAGTAGTTCGACCCATCGTCGTTGCCGCATATTCAGTTCCTTCTGCTTGAAGATATGCTCGAGGCTCCTGTGGTCGGTGTAGATGGCGCACTTGGTACCATACAGGTAATGCCGCCACAACTTAAGTGCAAAAACAACAGCTCCCAGCTCTAAATCGTGCGTAGTGTAGTTCTTTTCATGAACCTTGAGTTGTCGTGAGGCGTAGGCTATAACTTTGTCTCGTTGCATCAACACACAACCAAGACCTTGAATTGATGCGTCACAATAAACCACAAAATCGTCTGTGCCCTCCGGCAAGGAAAGGATAGGTGCGCTACAAAGTCTATCCTTTAGGTGCTGAAACGCCAACTCCTGTGCGTTTCCCCAGCGATAAACAACACCCTTCTGCGTTAGTGAGGTGAGAGGCTGTGCGATCTTAGAAAAATCCTTAATGAATCTCCGATAGTATCCCGCCAAACCCAAGAATTGGCGAATTTCCTTTGGTGTACGAGGTGCAGGCCAGTTCTTAATCGAGTCTATCTTGGATGGATCAACATGAATCCCATCCTTGTTTACCACGTGGCCTAGGAAATGGACTTCACGAAGCCAGAAGTCGCATTTCGAGAACTTTGCATAAAGCTGTTCTGTTCGAAGGAGTTCCAGAATAAGTCGTAGATGCTGCTCGTGTTCCTCCCGACTCTTGGAATAGATCAGGATGTCGTCGATGAAGACTATAACGAACTTGTCCAGGTAAGGCTTGCACACTCGGTTCATCAAGTCCATGAAGACCGCAGGTGCGTTTGTCATCCCAAAAGGCATGACCAAAAACTCATAGTGCCCGTATCAAGTTCTGAAAGCTGTTTTGGAGACGTCCTCTTCCCGGACTCTCAGCTGGTGATATCCCGATCTCAAATCAATCTTCGAATAGTAGCTCGACCCTTGCAGCTGGTCGAACAAATCGTCGATCCACGGTAGAGGATAGCGATTCTTCACCGTCACCTTGTTGAGTTCTCGGTAGTCGATGCACATTCTGAAGGTACCGTCTTTCTTCTTTACAAATAGCACTGGAGCTCCCCAGGGCGATGAGCTAGGACGAATAAAACCCTTATCCAGGAGCTCTTGTAGTTGCGTGGAGAGTTCTTTCAACTCTGATGGGGCTAAACGATAAGGTGCACGGGCTATGGGCGCAGCTCCAGGAGCTAGTTCAATCTGAAACTCGACTTGGCGATGAGGCGGAAGACCAGGCAATTCCTCAGGAAATACCTCTGGAAAATCGCGTACAACTGGAAAATCTTCTATCTTCTTCTCCTTCTCCGTGGTGTCAGTAATGAGAGCCAAAATGGCAGTGTGGCCCTTTCGCAAGCACTTTTGGGCCTTAAGGAGAGAAATGACGTTCTCAACGGCACTCCTCTTGTCGCCATGAATCATGAGAGGTTCACCATCGGGACCTGGAATACGGACAACCTTCTCGTTGCAAAGAATCTCTGCTCGGTGTTGGGATAACCAATCCATCCCAATGACAACGTCGAAACTACCCAAGACAATAGGAATGAGGTCGATGGAGAAGGTCTGGTCAGCGAGAATGAGTTTACAACCCTTGACTACGTGTGTGGCTTCTAAACTCTTACCATTTGCTAGCTCTACGGTGTGCTTGTTGTTCAGAGGTGTTGGAATACGCTTAAGCATTCGACTAACTTCTAGTGACATGTAGCTAGTATCGGCACCCGAATCAAATAAAACTGAAACATAAAAGTCGTCGAGAAGGAACTTACCCGCCACAACATTGGGGTCATTCCTTGCTTCACCTTGGCCAATCACAAACACCCGCCCCATGGCGCCATTGTTGTTGTTGTTTCCATTGTTACCATTCCCTTGATTGTTGTTATTGTTGTTGTTGTTGTTCTGGTTCCTGTTCAGTTGGGGACAGTCTCTCTTGAAGTGGCCCTCAGCTCCACACTGAAAGCATCCTTTGTTATCACCTTGCTGTGGCTGCTGGCGTTGATTCTGTTGAGCTTGATGACGATTCTGATTGGCGGGGTATAAGCTCCTGCAATCCTTTGCAGCGTGACTAGGCTTGTTGCACCGATGACAGTTGCCCCTGGTGCATGGCCCGCTGTGGTGCAGGCTGCAGCGATTGCATTTGGGGTGATTTCCTTTGTACCCACCATGACTTGGACCACCAGACGATTGCTGATTAGGGCTCTTGTAGTCCTCAGTCTTTCTCTGCTGGGACTGGGACTGAACAGAAGTCGAACCCTTACTTGAAGTTCCATCCCATTTCCGTTTGTTGTCACTAGAGGTACCAGAAGTAGTTGCAGCGCCTATGCGTTTTGCTAACTTGTTCTGCTCCACCGCCTGATCCGTGAGACGGTGAGCCAACTGAACGGCTTGCTGGTAGGTGGCGAGGTTCGCTGAAGTCACATGACTTTGGATTTCTGGCACTAAGCCCTGAAGAAATAGTTCGATGCGTTTGATGGGAGGATCCACCATAGTAGGGCACAGAATGGCCAGTTCGTTCGACCTTTTCACATAAGCTTCAATTTCCGACCCCGTCATCTTGAGGTTGAAGAATTCTACCTCCAGTTTGTGAATCTCATCCCGACTGCAGTATTCTTCTTTGATCATTTCCTTAAAATTCTCCCATGGGGTGGCATTGGCAGCAACCAACCCCAACATCTGAACTTGAGCGTTCCACCATGTGAGGGCTAAACCCTCGAGGGTACCAGTAGCATACTTCACCCTGCGCGCCTCAGGGCATTCGCACATTTCGAAGACAGATTCTAGTTTCTCAAACCAGTGTAGGAGACCTACTGCTCCTTCAGTGCCGCTAAATGTAGTTGGTCGGCAGTCCATGAAAGTCTTAAAAGTACACACGGGTGGCTGAGCATGCTGACCTCCTGCGTGTGCAGCTGCAACTGCTCCGGCAACTCGTTCGTTGATCAGAGCCGTCAACTGGGCTTGTGTCAGGTTAACGCGTCCAGACATGATCTTCATATCAAGAAGAACGTGAGTGAGAGGGGTTTCGCGAAAGTACGACGATAAGATAGAGTAAGTACGCACGTGTTCAAGCAACAGTAGTTATACTAACCAAGCATACCATAAGCAATGTATTATGTAACTAACAAGTAGGCAATGTACACAGACCATATCACCTAGAATGTCGAGCCTTGCATGTGGAGCGAAGCGTCGTTGTGGACCGTTGAGCACTGTACAGGTTATAGTCTGGTTTTAACGAAAACGTTTTTCCCTTTATTAAAACCAAGTTCTCTATAACCAATGGCTCTGATACCAATCTGTCACACCCCCAAAATCCACCTGCGGAGTACTACCGCTTGGAGGCGTGACTGACCAGGATCCAGCCACCAATCATATTGAACAAGCATATAAGTGGTTATAAAAGTTCAACCAATACAATTGGTGTTCAAACAAAACATAGTTCAAGTTGCAAGCGGAAGCATAAGTCTTAAATCAAAACATAAGTTTAATTGTTTCAAAGTTTAACATGGCACACAGCCGTCCATGTCCCACAACGATCCTCCTCCATGCAAGCTCCAGTTAAGAACCTAGGGACCTGCAAAGCATGTAGTAACGAGTCAACAACAAGTTGAGTGAGTTCACGGTTGGGTGTTCGTTTTAAGTTGTTTCGAAAACAGTTTCCTTTAGCTGGCATCCTGCCGTGGGGGTTACCCCATAGTTAAAAGTGTGACTTGTTTATTCCCGGTTATTCTGGCAATCCAGCCGTGGGGGCTACCCCGTGTAGTTATCTGGCATTTCGGCCGTGGGGGCTACCCCATGTATACACTAGACTCGTTACCATATCGACTGCTGACTGTAGTCATGTTTATGTGCCCTGAAACTGTCAATGTCTATCATCATTGACGTGCCCCAGATCCATTAGTTCACGCCCGTCCTCTGCGGCACGGTGTGAGGTTTGTCAGACCTAAATAGCGCTATCTAACTAATGACCCGCTCGCCATTGGCTCGGCGATTAAGTCGATATAAAAAGGAGGGACTTCGTGATAGAGTTTTGGTCTAGTACGAGTTATCTGTCCGTGGGGACGAGGAAATTACATTCCTGAACCATTGCTGTCCTACCCAAGGAGGACGAGGAACCCATGTTCCTTAACCCCAATTCCCGACCCCTGGGAATCCCATGCTTTGTAGAGGGTGTAAACTCACCTTGGTTTGCTCGGTAGATACACAGAAAAGTCAATCAAGCAATATTGTGGCTACTCACGTCCTATCATAGTTGTATCATACCAATCAGGTTCGTATTCAAGCAGTACACGTATGTTTCTAGCATAATGCATTCAAGTATCGTTCATGGTATACACGTTTGACCATAGTAGTTCAACAATATTCACGTTCAACAGTAACATATAAGGTCTGTGCATTAGGCCCAAGAGTCCGGCCCAATCAATTAAGCCCGTAATGGGGTGCAAGCCCAAACAGTGTGCACATGCACTTGGTCTCGAGTCGCAACTGATGCAGGTTCTGGTCTCGAGTCGCAACCGGACTCGCAAACACGGTCTCGGTTCATGCTGTTTTGGTTTCGAGTCGCAACTGGACTCGCAAACACGGTCTCGGTTCATGCTGTTTTGGTCTCGAGTCGCAACTGGACTCGCAACCGAGATCTCGAGTCATAAGATTTGTGCTTGATCAAGTGTGGTTTCGAGTCACAACCAGGTGTTTGCGACTCGCAACCTGTGTCGCAACCGGGGGTCTCGACTCGTCATGCAGTGGTCTCGAGTCGCAACTGGAGGTTTCGGTTGGACAACTGCTGATTCGGTACAGTGTACTATCCAATAGAAATTCTATTTCATGAAACAGTTTGTACTATCCACTTAAACATGTTTATTTGTCTAACAATTTACCAAATTGGATCAAACATATCAGTTTTCAAATATTCAAAGCATGTTCATATCATGTTCATCATGTTCTTCATATGTTCATCAATATTCATATAAACTTTAACCCAACAAGAATCATGATCACCAACCTATCAACACTAATATGCACCCTATGATATCTACACAATGAATCGTCCTAATCGTGCACACCACAGCCGATTACAAGCATACGGTTTCCATTCATAAATCATTCCAACTTGTGCCAACATCCAAACCATATGAAGCCGATAACACTCATACATAAGCACACATTATTCATCCTAACATGATCAACACATTATCATGTAATCATCATTAACCGAATGTAAACACATAACATAAAACATTTATGAATCGACTACTTGAACACTAATTCATCATGTATTGTAGGCTAGTCCTTGTGTAACATCATGTAAGTCACAACATCATCAAGCATACAACTAACTAGTTAAATCATATTATTCACACTATCATTTAACAATCAACAAACATCATAAAGTCACTAACCGGTTGATGAGTTTCAAGGGTGAGTATGAAGCTTCCGGGTGTGTGTGTGTGTGAGCCGATCCGCGAGTCCTAGTGTCACCGATTTGATCCGAAAATGAAGGAGGAGAGGTGATGTTGAGACTTAGGGTTTAATGGTTTCTAGAGAGAGAGTGGGGGAGTGTGTGTGTTGTCCAAGAAAATGGCAACATGGCCATCTATCAAGTATATATATCCGCTCCAAGTAATGCACCCTAATGGGCTCTCGGTTGGGTTAAATGAGGTGTATGGCCCATCCGGCCCATTGTCTCATTGTTCACTCGAGACCACATGGTCTCGAGTTGGGTCCTTGTGTCGTGGTTCGTACTTAATACACACATACTATACATACAAGCATACATGTACGCACACAATTAAACACAACACGTAACACATTGTCACATACGAGGTTCACTTATCATTCATTAAATCATCAAATTAGTTAGTCACTTAGTGTTCAAGCGTACAACGAAAGGTTCTAAATTTCGAGTTGTCACACTATTTCTAAGCTATGTAAAGGATATTTAGAGTATGTTTAGCTTATGATCAAGTTCCGGAATGTTCGTTACCATACGAATCGGTATAGTTTCACAGTTTGACACAAATAGTCCCTGGGATCGAATAAACTTGTTTTCGACACACCAAACCATCCAAAACTTATTTATAAGTTATGTAAAGGTTATTTAAGGTATGTTAAGCCTATATCACTGTTCCGTGGTGTTTGTCGCGTTAAACTGATTACGTTTACGCACCAGTTTGCGTATAACCTTCCAGAAAGTGATTTAAAGCTTGAAATCGAACTTGAATCAAATCGTAAAATCATCAAACACAAATACACATATATTAACACCAAAACACATCGTTTTATTGATAATTGATATTTTTTTACATCGTACATCATATACAAAGCACTGTTGTCACAGTCTCCCCTACTTTAGGAAATTTCGTCCCGAAATTTTAAAACAAATGTGGATATGTTGCTTTCATTTGGTCCTCACATTCCCAAGTAAACCCTGGGCAACGTTTGGACTCCCAGCGAACTTTGACCAATCGAATTCGCTTGTTCTTCAACTGCTTGACTGCACGGTCCATTATCTCCACAGGTTTCTCGACAAAGTGCATCGTTTCATCAATCTGAATTTCGTCGAGTGGAATGTGAAGATCAGTATCGACTAAACAATTTCGCAAATTGGACACGTGGAATGTTGGGTGAATATTCCCAAGTTCAGGAGGTAGCTCAAGTCGATAGGCAACCTTTTCGGTTCTTTCAACAATCTTAAATGGTCCAACATATCATGGTGCAATTTTTCCTTTCTTTCCAAATCTCACCACTCCCTTCCAAGGTGACACCTTGAGTAGGACACAGTTTCCGACTTGAAATTCCAAGGGCTTGCGTCACATATCCACATAACTCTTTTGACGGCTTCTAGCTGTCACAAGATTATCGCGATTTTTCTTGATTTTGTCTGTTGTTTCCAGAATGAGCTCAAGTCCAGTAAGCTGAGCTTCACCGATCTCATTCCAACAGACAGGTGAACGACATTTTCGACCGTATAAATCTTCGAACGGTGCCATATTGATGCTAGCATGATAACTATTGTTGTAAGAGAATTCAATCAACAAAAGATGAGAATCCCAATTACCACCAAAGTCTATCACGGGCATGCTCTAAGCATATCCTCCAATGTTTGAATCGTCCTCTCGGATTTTCCATCTGTTTGGGGATGATAAGAAGTGCTTAGATTTAGTTGAGTTCCCATAGCAGACTGCATGGTCTTCCAAAAATGAGATGAAAATCGAGCATCACGATCAGAAATGATATCCACAGGAACACCATGTCGAGATACATTCTCATCAACATAAATCTTGGCAAGTTTATCAGCAGATAGATCCCCGCTAATTGGTATAAAATGAGCTGACTTCGTTAATCGATCAATAACAACCCAAATAGCATCGTGACCTCTAGATGTACGCGGTAACTTAGTGATGAGATCCATTGCAATGTTCTCCCACTTCCATACCGGTATCTCTGGTTGTACAAGGAAACTAGATGGTCGTTGATCTTTAGCCTTGACTTTAAGATAAGTTAGGCATTTCGATACATACAAAGCAATATCCTTCTTCATACCAGGCCACCAGAACTGAGTACGAAGATCTTTGTACATTTTGTCAGCACCAGGATGGATAGAATATCGAGACTTATGAGATTCGTCCATTACTAAAGTGCGAAGATCATCTTGTTTCGGAACCCATAAACGATCCTTGAAATAAAATAACCCATCGTCTTTCATTTCGAGTTTAAGCTCAAGTTGAAGTGGTAGCTCATATTTCAATAAGCCTTTGGTTACACATGATCGTTGAGCTTGAAGGACTCGTGATTGGATATCAGATAGAGTTCGAACAAAATAAAGCTTGACTCGTTCCTTTCGACTTAGTGCATCGGCAACCACATTCGCCTTAGCAGGATGGTAGCGAATCTCGCAATCATAATCGTTCAAGAGTTCAACCCAGCGTCGTTGCCTCATGTTTAACTTCTTTTGATTAAGAATGTGTTGGAGACTTTTGTGGTCTGTGAAAACCACACATTTTGTGCCATAAAGGTAGTGTCTCCAGATTTTGAGTGCGAAAACCACATCACCCAACTCAAGATCATGAGTCGTGTAGTTTTTCTCGTGGACTTTCAATTGTCTTGACGCATAAGCAATGACTTTACCTCGTTGCATAAGAACACAATCAAGGCCTAGATTCGACGTGTCACAATAGACAACGAAATCATCGTTCCCATCGGGCAAAGATAGAACATGAGCATCACATAGTTTTCGTTTCAAAGTTTGGAAAGCTTCCTCTTGTTTGGGTCCCCACTCAAAAGGCTTATTCTTCTGAGTCAAAGAAGTGAGTGGAACCGCGATCTTCGAGAAGTTCGAAATGAATCGACGATAATAACCAGCAAGACCAAGAAAAGAACGAACTTTTGTAGGTGTGGTAGGTGTATTCCAATCCTTAATTACAGCAATTTTGGAAGGATCGACATGAATACCCTGCTCGTTAAATATATGACCCCAAAATTGAACTTCCTTAAGAAATAATTCACACTTGGAGAACTTGGCAAATAGTTGTTCTTTCTTTAGGAGTTCCAGTGTCAAACAGAGGTGTTGTTCGTGCTCGGTTCGAGACTTCGAGTAAATAAGAATATCGTCAATGAACACAATGATGAACTTATCTAAATAAGGTTTACAAACCCTATTCATTAAGTGCATGAAGATAGCTGGGGCATTCGTCAAACCAAAAGGCATGACAGTAAACTCGTAGTGTCCATATCTCGTGCGGAAGGCAGTTTTGGGAATATCTTCTTTGAGAACACGAAGCTGATGATACCCAGAACGCAGATCGATCTTAGAAAAACATGTAGCACCTTGTAGCTGATCAAAGAGATCATCAATTCGTGGTAGGGGATATCGATTCTTGATGGTAAGCTTATTAAGCTCACGATAATCGATACACATTCGTAAAGACCCATTTTTCTTTTTCACAAACAGGACTGGAGCGCCCCAAGGAGAATAACTCGGTCGGATGAATCCTTTGTCAGATAACTCTTAAAGCTGTTTCGATAACTCTTGTATCTCAGACGGTGCAAGACGATAAGGTGCTTTCGCTATCGGGTTGGCATTGGGTACAAGATCAATATGAAACTCGACTTGACGAACTGGAGGCAAACCAGGCAGTTCATCAGGAAATACTTCTGGATAATTGCGGACAATCGGAATATCTTGAATACACTTGCTCTTGCCTTTCTCCTCGGTGACATGTGCCATAAAAGCCACATATCCATTTCGTAAATAACTTTGGGCTTTCGTACACGACATTAGTTTCAAACCTCCAGATGGTTTCTCACCACGAACCTCTAGGACTTCACCAGACGAAAGAGGAATACAAACAATCTTATTGAAACAAACCACCTCAGCATGAAACTTAGTTAACCAATCCATTCCTACGATAATATCGAAACTTCCAAGTTGCATCGGTGTGAGGTCAATAGGAAAAAGATGGTTATCGAGCTTCAATTGACAGTCGCGAATAACAGAATTGAGTACAAGAGGTTTACCAGTAGCAACTTCGACAGATAAGGGTTTCCTCAGTTTAGTTCTAGGTATAGCAAGCAAAGGCTCAAAAGATAACGAAACAAAACTTCTATCGGCACCAGAATCGAAAAGAACAGATGTAGGTCGATGGTTAACAAGGAACGTACCATTAACAACCTCGTTGTCAGCCCTCGCCTCCTTTGCATTCAAGTTGTACGCTCGCCCATAAGCGGGATTAACATTGGCATTTGCGTTGACATTCGGATTTGCATTCACGTTCACCAATCTCGGGCAGTTGTTGCGGAAATGACCCATCTCACCGCAATTGTAACATGAGCGTGGTGGGAATCTAGCAACATTCCCTTGAACTGGAGCTTGATTCTGAACAACTTGGTTCTAACCCAGACGACAGATGTTGGCTAGATACCCAAGTTTACCACAAGTAGTACATTGTTTACAAGCCTGTTGGGTCGCATGAAGACCATTACATCGAGCACAGTGAGGTGCAGTACCAGCATATTGTTTCTTCGCAGGAGGTTGTGCTAGTGGGTTCTGAGTATTCTGTGCAGTTACAACAAAGTTATGGGAAGCCTTGCGCTTCCTCGACCTCCTAGAAGACTCGCCTTTCTTACCCTTACCTTTACCCTAGTCTTGAATGGAATCGGCCGACTGCTTCTTATCATTCTTGCGGGTCAGTTTACCTTTTCTGACTTGAGACTCAGTTAGAGTAGCAGCCAATTCGATCACTTGACGAACAGTGGTAGGATTACTACCAGTTACGATATCTTGCACAGAATCGGGTAAACCATCGATATACCTCTCAATCGCTTTCTCCAATGGGGTAACCATAGTAGGACACAACAAACTGAGCTCCTCATAACGATCCGCATACGCATGGTGTTCTCCCCCATCTTGTTTCAGATCGTCAAATTCTCGTTCCAAAGCCCTAATCTCGTGACGGGGACAAAACTCTTTCATCATGATAGCTCGAAGCTCTTCCCACGTTTGTGCCATCGCCACATCGGCACCCCTATCACGCATCACACCGTTCCACCATGTAAGAGCACGCTTCTAAAAAATACTTGACGCAAACTCAACCTTATGCTCATTCGGACATTGCACATGTCTGAAGGTGCTTTCCAAACTTTCGAACCATTGTAGGAGCGCAGTTGCTCCTTGAGACCCATAAAACTTTAGTGGTTTAGCCGAATTAAATGTTTTAAAACTGCACTGAGCATTGTTAGTGTTGTTCGCTTGATTGATCTGAGTTACTAGGTTCGGAAGCCCAGCTGCGATTTGCTGAGCGACATGGGCTGTGATTGCAGCATCCTGTTCGGGATCACGTCTAGGTGGCATATTCTAAAAAGAACAAGGAAACATGAGAAACGAGTGAGATAGACAATTGGATAAACAAAAGAGGTATTGAAAACATCGACAAAGCACAAGGAAGGCGATCATTCGTTCATTACTTTGAACAAACAAATGATGCATAGTGACTAATCAAAGTAAATGGGTCAATGTAATGTATCGCGAAGACCTGCTTTAGCCTATAAGTGGAAACTCATCCCTAGAGTTCCCAGGTAAGAGTGACTGGTCCGATTATGTGGATTTGTACGAACACTCTAGCCTTAGACAGAAAACTCAGGATACAGGCACCCACCCTTCCAAATTGCACGTGTTCACATTATAAGACCCAACCTTTGACGAGATTTTGAAAACTTAAAGGGTTCAAAACCTTATAATCAATCATCCAAGAATAGATGATTGATTTTCAAATCGGATTTATTATTGTGTTCTCGTTGTGGTTATCACCTAAAGATAGGTGACAATTTTTTTTTTAAATCTAAACGCAAGAAAACTTGCGTTAGCGTCCTAGAAAAGTTATAGTCAAGGTCAAAGAATTACTAATAACCTAATTCCCTATAACCATTGGCTCTGATACCAACTCTCCTGTCACACCCCGACCGCGTAAAACAACGAAACCGTGGCGGAAACGTCGGGGAGTGGTGCGACAGAATTATTGTTTCATAACCATGGATTCAAAAAGTTTCATTTTATTGAATATTTAAATATTTACATTGTCTTAAAGTTAAAACAAACAAGTTCACATGTCAACTATCATCGTTATTAAGTCACTAATGCCTCATCCGGTCCTAAGTGAGCATGCATCCTAGTCGCATTCAACATCATTCGACACCACCTGAAACATATGTAAAAATAAAGTCAGCAAAGAAATGCCGGCGAGCACATAGGTTTTGTGTGAGTGTCAGATTCACGGCTCGTATACAGGTTGAAATAACTCGTACAACTTTGTTAATCGATATTAGAAAACCTTGTTTTGTAAAATATTTTTGTTATAAAATAAATAACCAATTCAAAACAAGTTGGTTATAGTTTATAAAACCTCAAAGCCATGAATCTTAACCCAAAATATTTGTTTAAGTAAACCAAATAGTGTATCGTTCTCGTAAAATAACTCGTATGGTTTATATCATTTAGTAAACATCGTTTCAAATCGTTCGCCCAAGTGATCTAAATAATGCCACGGTATGTAATATGATAAAAGCACTTATATATAAGAAGTACCAGCGGCGTATCTACCATGCTTTTATTATATTACACCCGTGTCCTTATCTAAATACTAACCAAAAACCAATCATTCGCTCAATTCGTTTAACTCGTTCAAATTGTTATAATCGTTCAAATCATACATTCGTTTCAATCGTTCAATCGTTCTCGTTTTAATTGTGAAGACTAATTTTGGTCGTCTCGTGGAATACATTCAAACCTTCGTAACTCGTCCATCGTTCAACTCTTATTAACAAACCACCAAAGGGTAAGTTAACAATTAACAGGTTCAGTCGTTACCCACATAACCCCCATACATAACCATGGGTGTTGTCCGATAACGAGATTTATCAGATCCTATGGTACCATAACCTAATACTGCTCGGCTTGATCAATGTTAATGAATGTTATTCGTTATGTAAATACGTCTAACAAGTTCGTTCACATTATCGAAATAGTTCTTGTTTAGTATAAACCATAGTATTCGTTTTTGAAACCATCGTTGAAAGCATCAAAATCGTTTAACACATATGAATCACCCCTAAAGAACTGAAAACAGTAAAATAGGGGAACTATTTACTCACATCGAAGCGCAAAGTATCCTTGATTAAAGTGAACTAATAAAGCTCGGGAAAACCAAGGAAATCAAGTAGCACCTAGTAATCGGATCGCTAGTTAATTAATCGACACCTAAATCGGAAGATCGGGTAGAATGAGGTCTCGTAAACCAAATGAGTATTGGAACTCATGTGATATGGTTTAACAAAGCCTACATTCTAAATCAGAACCTATCCTAAGTGCTTTCGACCCGTTACGACCCACTAAGGTAGCTTACGCCACTTTAATGCGTCGTTCGCGCAAAAACGCGTTCGAGACGCCTAACTAGTCCTGTGACAAGTATTATATGCCTAAACATGTTTAAATATTGTGCATAATAATTTTAAGTCGCAAAAGTTAAGTTACATATGCTTATAATCCAATTATGCATGAAAAGGGCATTTTGGTCATTTACCTAAGGCATATAAACTACCTATCATACAACTAAATAAACTAGGTGACCATAAGGTATAACCTCGGAAGGTTATTCCCTATACAACTATGGTCACAAATATGCTTGGTCGGATCCTAATGATCGACAAAACGGGTCGGGTTCGAAAGTCTAAACGATTGTTAAGACCGTTTATCTTACGACCCTATACAAGTACTAGACTAAAAGTGACGAGTTAAACATGTTTTAACATGTTTAACTAAGTTAGAAAGCATGTTTTTTATATCAAAACAATGTGTTTTGATATCCGAATATAGCTTCGATGCAAAATACGCATAAACACGTATTTTGACCGAAACTTTGACTCGTCACTTCGACTAATCGACGTGTTAATCAGTAGGTATAGTCACAAGGGACTATAACCATCGTGATTACGCTCACGTTGCAAAGTTCAAACGAACTTTGTGTTGACAAATTCGTGGTCAAAGCAGAAAGTCAAACATTGTTTGACTTTCATGCCTAAAAAACATAAACAAGCATGAAAGAAACTTACAAAGGGTCCAAGCAATGAAGATTTGATTCAAATTGCTCAGGTATGAAGTATGAAAACCCCAACTTAGAGCAGAAATTGAATCAAGTGTGAAGAACAAAGTGAGAACCCATTGCTATTTATAGGATGTTAGGATCAATTGGATCATTCCAAGTGTTTAGAAGGATCAATCTTAACCCTACACTTGTGCACATGGTATTACAATACAATGGAAGTCGAAACCAGCTCCAGGTATTGAGAATTTTACACAAAAGACCCTGTAAATCATGCCAGTTGTTGAAAACAAGTTGCTGAAAAATGGTCCCTGTCACGTGGTGCGCCAGGGAGACCTGGGCTCGGCGTGTGGCTCGGGGCTGGTTAGTTTCAAGTTTCCAGAATTGTCAAAACAGGTCCCTGCATGCATAAAACTTGATTTTTGGCAGGTTTAAGACCCGTTAACCCCATTTCAAGGCTCTAAAATGAAGTTAAAGTATAGGGAACCTAAAATATGCTCAAAAACATCTCGGATGTTGGTTCTTTTGGTCGTACGGTTGCGTTGCTCGGTTAATTACGACGAAAACTCGAACGGACGCAAAAACGATCCAAATTTCACGACGAATGGTATTTTTGCATTCCAATCACTAAAATAAAATATTTTAATGATTACAAAAATTTTTGGATGTCCGGATATGTTCAGAACGTAAGATATGCATGAAAATGCAAACTTATGCACTTTTTGATGCTTTTAGTCCTTGTTTGATCAAAAAGTTTATTTTCGCATACCAAACCCCTCAAAGCCTATTTCTAGCTATGTAAAGGATATTTAGAGTATGTTTAGCTTATGATCAAGTTCCAGAATGTTCGTTACCATACGAATCGGCATAGTTTCACAGCTTGACACAAATAGTCCCTGCGATCGAATAAACTTGTTTTCGACACACCAAACCATCCAAAACTTATTTCTAAGTTATGTAAAGGTTATTTAAGGTATGTTAAGCCTATATCACTGTTCCAGAGTGTTTGTCATGTTAAACTGATTACGTTTACGCACCAGTTTGCGTATAACCTTCAAGAAAGTGATTTAAAGCTTGAAATCGAACTTGAATCAAATCGTAAAATCATCAAACACAAATACACATATGTTAACACCAAAACACATCGTTTTATTGATAATTGATATTGTTTTACATCGTACATCGTTTACAAAGCACCGTTGTCACAATACCAATTTTTACTCGTAATCTTATTCAATTCCCTGTAATCAATACACATGCGCATTGACATATCTTTCTTCTTGACGAATCGCACAGGTGCTCCCCAAGGCGATGGGCGAGGTTGTATAAAACCTTTTTCTAATAATTCGTCTAATTGTTTCTTCAATTCCTGCATCTCTGTTGGTGCTAGGAGATAGGGTGCTTTGGCAATTGGCGCATTTCCTAGTATCAGGTGAATTCTAAATTCAACCTCGCAATTGGGCGGTAGTCCAAGTAACTCTTCTGGGAAGATGTCTGAGAAATAAGATACTATAGAAATATCTTTTAACCCTTTTCCTTTAGTGCTAATGATTGCCGAAATCATATACACTATTCCTCCTTTTCGAGCATAGCTTGTAGCTTTCATCACCAAGATGAACTTCGTGGATTTTTTCGGCTTGTCTCCCTGAATTGTGATCCTTTCACCAGTTGGCGTATTAACTTCTATAGAACTTTGTGTGGCAAAATTCACTCATGATTGGCCACCAACCAATCCATCCCTAATACGATATCGAATCCAGCTAGATTCATTAGTAAAAGGTTAGCGGTAAACCTATGGCCTAAAAATTATATCTTTCCTTTCTGAAGGATTTCACTTATGCTGATAGAATCTCCATTTGTCGTTTCCACCGTACAAGCTTGGTGAAGTTTAGTTAGTGGTTGCTAAAGTAATTGGCAGAAATAAATATTTATAAAACTTTGGTTTGCGCCAGAGTCAAATATTACTTTAGCATTGACATTATAAACGAGAAACGTACCGGAAATTACGTCATGAATCAACTCAGCTTCATTGGCTGTCAGTACGAATGCTCAGGTATTCTTCTTGGGTCTCTATGTTTCCTTTGCCTTGTTGTTAGCTGTTGTAGCTAGTTTTGGGTAATTTGGTCGGATATGACTTGCCTCTCCGCAATTATAGAATATTTTAGTGCTAGTTTTGTTTCTACATTCTTCCTCCTCATGTCCTGGCTTTTTGCAGAAGTTACAGGACACCGCACACTTCCCTGTGTGCTTCCTTTTACAGAACTTACAGAATGGTGACGAGGAGGATGAACCTGTCCCTTTCTTATGGTAGGAATTACCAGAACGTAGTTCCTGGGTAATTCTCTGAGCTAGATCCTTCTTCTGATTTTCCTACTATGTACGTACTAGTCCGTCTGTTAGAGTGTTAGCTAGTTCCACTGTTTCTTCAATTGTTTATGGTCTAGCTGCTTTGACCATATCTCTGATCTCACTAATTAATCCCCAGATATAATGGGAGATTCATACTGGCTCTGGTGAGGCAAGTGTCAAAGAATTTGGTAGTAAATTCCCTACAATTTACCCCAATCATTCTATGATTTAGGAATTTATTAGCAATCTTCTCTTTTCGTGAGGAGGACAAAATTTCCTTTCAACTATTTCCTTAAAGCTATTCCATTCCATGTTGTAGACCATGTCCCTTCTCCTTGACTGAAGAATGGTATTCCACCACTCTAATGCTTCATCCTTAAAAAGATTAGAAGCATACATGATCTTATCCTCATCAGTACATTTACTAATTTTTAAGACTTCTTCAGTCTTTTCTATCCAGCGAAACGCTGAAATAGCTCCTTCATTACCTGAGAATTCGATCGGTTTGCATGACAAGAATTCTTTGTAAGAACAATCATAAGAGATGGTTTTCTTTGGTTTTGGAATCGGAGCTTTGATAAGAATACCGTTATTTCCATTCACACTGTGACTCGGCTCGGTGTGCGTACATTTACTGCCTATTATAGTATTATCGTTTACCGGCTTTTTGTTAATAGTGTCGATAATAAATGGCATGGCATCTATTATTCTTTGAGCGACTATGTGTTCTATCGCACTTTTATCCACTTGGTTCCCATTATCGTTATTATTCTAAACTTCCTGATTTAATTTATTTGACATCTGAATTGCAAACGTTATCAGGTGTTAATATCATAGAATAATTTAAAAAACCTGGTATTCAAACACATTTAACCAAAATCGTCGAACATTGCGACGTTACTATTTTTATATATAGATATGCATCCATACAAACTACAACTGAAATTCTAAACGTTAGAAACTATATGCGTTGATATATATGTATATATATAGAGAGAAAGTATAATGTACAAAAAGGCTTATCCTACATTAACGTACGCGACAACATATATAACTTGCGTGATTTTTTTTGATCAACTATAACATGCGTGATTTGTATCCCATGCGTGATTATAAGGCTCCCATGCGTGATTTTGTACCTCCATGCGTGATTATCACAAAAACTAGGGTTTCATGCGTTATTGTTCCCTGATCTGATGGTTGACGCTGTCGCGTACGTGAAGTATGATAAGGCGTCTTGTATGTTAACCGCACTCTATATATATATATATATATATTATACATTATATATTATGGATTTTATATCTCTTTTTTTATCAAACTAAAAAGGAAAGTATTTATATATAGTATAGTATATTGGGTTTATGGTTTCTCAGAATTGCATTTCTCTCTCGTCGTACTTCCAGACGAGATTTTCTGATATGCGACATATAGTTTCCTTCATCAATAAGTTCTTCGCCATAGTGATGAAGTTCAGCTACATTTTCATGACTCATAGGAGGGAGTATGGCTGGTATGGGTCCATTATAGGTAGGTATGGGTTTTATCCATATGGTAAGTAGGGATTTGGGTCGTTTATCATGTTTGGAAAGCCCAGTCGTTGGTCCACCACTGTTCTAGTGGGTCTGGTGCTGGTAACCTGGGTATTTCCTCGGAGTTGAACGCTGGTATTGGCTGTGGATTTTCTTGATTTGGTTCAGGGTACATTGGTATTTGTGCTATTAGTTGTTCTAGGTATAAGGGTAGCCGCTGGGGTTCTGGTTCCGCTAAGAGATTAAGGTTGGTTTCATTTTCGGTGGGTCAAAACATATCAAGAGTAGCTAATCTTCTATCTAGTTCTTCCCATAGAGGTCTTGTTATGGGTATCTGGGCAGTTCCTTTTACTAAGGTTATGGTTATCTCTTGTTTTTCCTTTTTCTTCTCTTTTCCCTTTTTCCTTATTGAACCATCCCATCTTCTTAGGTGGAAAGGCTTCTTCAGATTTTTCTTTGAAAACAAAAGACTCCTTAGTGTCAGCCTCGTATCCAGATGCCGTCCTGGACGGTCCTTCATCCATTTCAGAGTCAGACATGTGACGATAGGCGTTCGATGTATTTTTATCACTCATACACTGTGAACTCAAAATTTATCAAAATAACATAAAAATCATAATATAAATATTTACACAGAATAACACATAAGTTATTACATGAATTTCCTAACATAATGTTTAAGTTTTAGGTATTTAAAAGAACACCTAAAAGGCTTAACCCAGTGGCTCTGATACCACCTCTGTCGCGTCCCCCGACCCTACCTAGGGAGCGGGTAACGCGAGCCAGACGGTGGTATTGGTGTTTATTAAATTTGCAACATAATTTAATCATCAGGATCGTAGTTAGGAAATAATTTCAGAGTTTGTAAAACTCCAAACATTTTAATATTAAACAAATAGGCTAAAACCCATATTCCATTTCAAATATATTTATAGGGATAAAC
Source organism: Helianthus tuberosus (assembly GCA_030545235.1). Lineage (NCBI taxonomy): Eukaryota > Viridiplantae > Streptophyta > Magnoliopsida > Asterales > Asteraceae > Helianthus > Helianthus tuberosus. The sequence goes on along the minus strand of CM060351.1, from coordinate 169,913,277 downwards.
CCTAATTGCTAAAAAACATAAATTTCTTCTTTTATTCAGCTAACTATAGCCACTTTATTTAATCCTTCAGTGCTCCAAAGCTGGCTTCTAATACCTTCACAGTGGGTTTTCTGAAACGCATCTGAAAAACATTTTATCAATAAGAAATACTAGCGAGTTCATCCCATTTTATAAAAAGACACATTATTATATTTTTACAGTATCAAGATGGAGATTACAATGTTTATATCTACCAAAAAGTCAATTAGTAATTGTCACACGGTGGTAGTTCCATCATGACGGTGGTCGTATCACTCATTGGCTAACTTTCGTCCAATAGTGAAGTTATCAAGTAGTGTATACAAAACCCCACATACTGACAGTAATTGTAGAATACAAAGACTTAATCACTATAAGTATAACTGAAAAACATTTAGGGTTTTGCAAAGCAGTTTGATAAAAAGAGAGAATGACTCACGTTGTAAACTTAGGGTTTAACTATAAGCTTCCTGATAATATTTTCTGGTAAATTTCCTGAGTTCCTAATAAAATATACAATGCACACGTGTTAGTATAATAACCCAATTCAACTATTATCGATACATCACGAGCCCCCAACGTAGTTAGCAAAGTATAGCCTTATTCAGGCAGCACCTTGACATATGTTGTTGGGTTTAGGATTGATCGGATAAGGTATCAAGTAGTGATTAGGGGTTAAAATAATTACAACGTGGCAAAGCTTCGCGATTAGGGGTGTACTACAAGAAAGAAACGGAGACAGAAGCAGCGTTTTTTGTCAAAAGTTGATTGAAAGTATGTGAAAACTTCAGTCCCAAGCCAGGCTTTATATAGCCAAAGTTGACTGGCCCCGCACGTCGCGCTAGAGCCCTATCTGTCACGTGTCGCGGTCCTGAGCCATTAGGCCTAGGGTACCCTTGTCGTGTTTCTAGGCCTGTGGTGTCGAGATTATCTGAAAATACACGTCCTAGCTCCTTTCACGTGTCGCGGATAGTTTAGGGGACCCCCCATGTACCTCCTGAGCCCCTATTTCATGTTTTTCATTCGGGTCACGCCGTACATGTTTGGGGTTCTCTAATAGGGTTCCTTATAATATGTTTTTGAGTGTTGTTACACTCCTTCTGTTTGCTTTCTTCTTCATGGAATCATTGGTGGGGCACGACCCCATGCCCGGCAGGCAAGACCCGTACTTAGCTTCTAATTTGTTGTTCTTGGGGTGAAGCTCGGAGGGTCGGTATATTGTATCAACTTCCCTTCCTTTGTATTCATACTGATTTTTGCTGTTAATTTGTTCCTTCTGTATATTTAAGCTCTTTTAATCCTGAAAATCAAAAGTATACAAAGAAACGCACCTTTTCCAACATTAGTCTTAAAAAGGATGGTTTTTATACCTTATTTGATATAATTTATATGTTACATTTGGTGCATATCAAATACCCCCACACTTGAATCTTGGTTTGTCCTCAAGCAAAACTCTTTAATATTGCTTACACACCCAAATGGAATAGGTAGAAGAGAAGTTTTCAGGTCTTGTTTGTAGAGTGTCGGGAATCCAAGTTCTTTTTATTCTTGTTTTTATTTTATTTACAATCCTATTCCATATGATTTATTTAGAACTTTTTAAGAAAAATAATTTCATGGGCATAACATATCTTTTAAAATTTCATTTAGCTATATATATAAATTCACATACCTCACAAGTGATCACTCAACACTCGGCCGAAGATGTATAGGTGAAACGCTTGGTCCCGGTATGAAACTTACTCCTACCATATGCTTGACAAGTAATCAAACATCCTCCTTTTTTAACTTAATCTTTGTAAATATCAAGAGGACTTTGAAAGGGTAGGTTTTTGGTTAATGGTAGAGTAGTTTTATTTGAAAAGTGGCAAAAGGAGTAAAATGTCACACCCCCAAAATACCACATGCGGATCTCAACGCGAGGCGTGTGATGAACTATGATCTAGCCACTAATCATGTCGAACTAATAGTATTCAATAATAAACACAAACATCATGTCCAACATGAATAGAGTATTTCAATAATAAATGTTTCAACAATTTATACGTTCAGTGAAAGCAAATGTAAATGTTTTAATCCTACGAAACCAAATTGTTTAAAAAGCATAACATTAATTATTCATCAAGCAACACGTCCCATGACAATCCTCGCTCCTCAGACTGCAAGTTCCAACTCCTTCATATATCTAACGACATGCAAGCATGCTGAAAAGCATGTCAGCACAAAGTAGGCTGATAGACATTGATGAGGGCACAACAAACATGCTGAAAAGCATGTCAGCACAAAGTATATGTTAACCTGCTTTTAGTGATAATATGGTGTTAGGTTCGTTAAATGCGACCTAATGTACAATATCGTGTAAGTACGAGTACACAAGTAGGGTTTGCAATTCCCTAAGTGTCCAAAATACAGGTGTTTATTGATTACGAGTTAACATGTTTAACACACAGTACATACAATAACATGATTTCTCTTGTTAGTAACATTTTAAAAACTTAGGCATCGCACAATCTTCACAAACATTTGGGTATATTGTTTAACAAAAACATTGTGAACATGTAGCTCAGACTGAACATACATATTCTGAACATCATACATAAACATCTACTAATCTCGAATTAAGAAATCATATACGTGTAACTCAGATAACTTTATTCATAAGTACCTCGGACCCTTTAATTCAAATGTGACCTGGTCATCTAAATGTTATACATATAAGTACGGAAACTAGTAAGGTCGGACCCCTCAATCATAAACACGAAACATAAAAGAAACTCTGATCAAGTTGAGTAAATTCGGACGTCAACTCATCTGAAGGGACTCGGCCCAATACTAAATCACCAAAACTCGGCCCACTAAATGAAATGTTAAACCCTGACTATTATGCACACGTAAACACTCAAACGAAACGTTCATTAATAAGTTCTGATTGATAATTTTCAAACCCGACAATCAATTCTTGTGCACTAAACCCGGAGCAAAAATATATTTATATATATTCGGATTCTTTTGACGAAACCTGGACCCCCTTTCCCTTCTATATCCAGACCACATTGTCGTCAGTGTGAATCTGTTCCATTGAAATAATTCCTTGTTGTACAAGTTATGAATAAAATGTATCTTTATGGAAATGTTCTTAGATTTTGAAAAATACACAAGATTTTTCACTATTTGGATTGCTGCATGTTGGATCTGAGTTTCTTTTTGATTGTATTTTCGTTTGAAATTAAGATGAAAATGAAAGAGTTGTGCAGTGGAATTAAGATGAAAACAAACTTTGCATACAATCAAACGAGAGTAATACTTTAATCAAACATCTTTACACAATGAATCGAAAGATTGAATTTGTTTCAACACCGATTACAATGATTGATGAATGAATGCAAACTCCCCCTCAGCCAGAGCTCAGTAGTTTGTTCGTGCAAAGAAGACAATGTTGTAAAAGAGCTAATAGAACAGTACAAAGTACTGAACTATTTATAGGCACTTGCAAACTACTGAGCATCTTAGCTGACATCACCATGAAAGTGACATCTAACCTCCTAACAAACTCTAACCTCTGATCTATACAAACTCTGATATACTAACTACTGCTATTACTTTTCTTTACATAAAAGACACTTAAACAGCTGCTGCATCCTTCCACTGCTGTGAACCCAGCAGTGCCTGTCCGGATCTGCAGTACTTGACTCAAGGCAGTAGATTGAGTCAGCAGAGCTTTGGTCTTCCATCAGTCTTTGACATTTGTCAGTAGATGCAAAGCAGCAGTTGTAGGACAGCACTTAGTAAGACCAGCAGATAGGAGGTCAGCAGATATAAAACCACTTTCAAGGGGAGAGATTTGCATGAACTAACTGTAATCGTCTGCTTATTCTGGATCCACTGCTCTGATCCAGGTTTGGCTTTAATTGTGTGTTCCTCTGATAGGGTTCAATCCCAACAATCTCCCCCTGGAACAGATAATGCCAAAACTCCTCATTATTTGTGGAATTCTTTATTGGCTCATCAACAGCTCCCTTATCTGACCTTTAAATTGTAATTCAAAGTCTAGGGCATCTGTATCTTCATCATCCCTGCTAAGTGGAAGATCAAGGAGATCCTGCAAATCTTCAAGACTCAGGCCAAGAGCTTGTTCCCTTGATATTTTCTCCACTTCTCCACCAGGCCTGAGCAAAGTCAATACGCAGGTCTGTTTGTCAGTTTTCCACTTTTGTATTTTTGAGCCTGGTGGGTTTCTTGGGAGATGTTTATTTGCAGAAGTATTTGGTGAGGCTGGCCTGTTCATAGCTGGCTGAGCAGCACTTGCAGATTGTTCCAATTCAAGATCTTCTTTTATCATTACTTCCGTGCCTGCTTTTACAATGGCATCTCCAGCTAATAGATCTTGAATTGTTTCCATGCTAAACTGGTTTTTGCTCCTTCTTTTGTAGATGGCAGCACCAGCTGGAGCAGTGGTTCTTTTGATTTGCAGCTTTGGTGGTCTTTTTGAGACATCTGCTTTGGAATAGTCAGGCTTTTGTGGAACTCTTGGATCTTTCTTTCTAAGTTCCTCTAAGCTTTTATAGGTTGCCCTGACTCTATATTCTCCCCACTTTGTCACAGAGTTCTTTGACCCATAATCAGCTGCAATCAGCTCCTTTTTCATTCTCCTTAACTCTAGCATCTTCTCAGCTTCAAATTGTTTAAACTTTTCAGGAGGAGTCTGCTTGACCTTATTTTTGATCATATCTTGAATCCTGGCTGCTTCTTTTTCAAGCTCAGGAATGGTCCAGCTCTTGTACATGTATTTCTCCCCCTTGTATTTCTTGTAGGTCATGATGTTCTCAATGTAGTCTTTCCTCAAGGACTCATCTGCCCTTTCTGAAATTTGCTGACATACATTTTTAGCAAAACGCTCCATAGCATTGACCTGTGAAAGTAAAAACTGATAGTTTTGTTGAAACTCTCTATCAGATTTCCCTTTTCTGTTTTTGATTGCAGTATCCTCTGCTTGTTTAGCCTTGAGTTTTAAGTATTCTTCAATATTGTTAGGCCTGGGATATTCTGCAATTGATGGCAAACTCCTTTTGGCTGGGTCATCCTCATAATAAAAGGATTTTATTTCTTCTCTAACTGCAATGAGTTCTAGAGGAAATGAGACATCAGCAGGAGGTAATGGCTTTAAAATTTGAGCTGAAGAGAGAGGTATGGGTTTTGGAATAGTGACAAGTGACAGGGATTTTGAAGATGTTGGTGATGGAGATGTGTCATCATCTTTTAAAATTAGCCTTCTCCTTTTTGTAGGAGGGACTGATGATGTTTTGGATGGAACAGTGGTGGTAGATGTAGTGGCAGTGGATTGTGATTGACTAACAGCTGTTGAAACAACTGGTGTTTCAACCACTGTTGTCATTACAACAGATGTTATAACATCTGTTGTCTTCAGCTGTATGTCAGCAGGTGTTGTTTTTGGTGGTGATGATGGTAAAGCAGTGGATGTTGTGTGTGTTGAAGTGGTGTGTGTTGATGGAACAACTGTTTGGCAAGCAGTAGTTTTTGTAACTCCTGTTGCATCAGCTGTTTTGTATGGTGGTTTTTTAGCAGACTTTGAATGTCTGGTTGGAATGGATTTGGGTTGCCTCACTTTTCTAGTAGGCTTCTTCTTTTCCTCAACATGATTTTCATTATCCTTTGACCCAGAAGTACCCTGATCTGGATGATCCATTCTGTCCACCCTGGCTTTCCTTTTGGCCTCTCTATCCCTTTTTACACTTGCAACTGCTTCTGCTAGTGTATTTGTTGTCACATCAATTTTCTTGCTGCCATCTGGCAAAGGGATCTTTTTGGTCATGTTTGAATTTTCTGGTTCAAGATAGAGACCATCCTCTATACCCTTCTGTTTCCACTCCTTAATTTTCTCCCCCTTTTTGGCATTATCTTCGGGGATTTGATAAATGTAGCGGACTTTTGGAGGAGCATTGCCAGTGGTGTGCAAGATCTGAGATTTGAGAGCCTTTAAATCAGCCTGAGTGTTCTTGAACCTTGACTCCATTGCATTTCTCAACTGTTGTACATGTTTTTCATGTTGCTGATCTGCTAATTGTGCTTGTTGTTGGAGAAAAGATTGAAATAGATTCCAGAGCTCATTTGTAGCAGGTGTCGTTTGTGGAGCAGGTGCTTGAGGTGGAACAGCAGTTGATTGTACCTTCTGAACTTGTAACACCTGTTGTAGCATATCTTTGAGTTCTGCAACAGAGTTATCAAGCTTTGCAATACGATCCGTCAATTTCTGGTACTTTAAACCATCACCCAAGTTAATGAGATCATCTGATTTCCCACTAGTAGTGGTTTTATCAGTGGTAGATGTAGGGAGTATACTCCAAACATTAACCACCGATGCCCCTTTTTCTTGGTACTGGGGTCTTCTTCGTTCAACACTTGACAACCTTTTGATGTTGCCAGTAGGATAAATAAATCCACTGGTGGTTGGCAGAGGTGCTATAAAAGGAATTGCCTCCAAGGAAGTCTTATTAATGTAACCACTGTCCAACAGTAAACCTGTAGGTTCAACAGTTGTAGTGGCTGCTTCACTTGGATTACCACCAAGAGTTACTTGTAACTCATGGGGTGTAACCTCCTCAGGTTGTGTTGGTGGGTTAGCAAAGATTGATACATCAAACCCAGTCAGTTGTTGAGGTATATTCTCATTAGTAGGTGATGGAGAAGGATTGGTTAATGCCTGGTTCAAATCAATTGCATCCAACAGTGGTTTTATTGGTGAGGGAATTGTGGATGTGATAATTGGTGTAGAAATAGGATGTGTCCCGGGCATTGGACTGTGGATGATAGAAACGAGTGTTTCCAGAGCATCATGATGTGGAGACCCTATTTGTACAACCTATTCTTTTTTTGAAGAAACAGGAGGAGTTTCGGTTATGGGTTGAGATATTTGTACCAACTGTTGTGAGGAAGTAGCAGCAGTGGTTTCTTGTGACTTTTGTGTTGTCACTGGCAGGTGCTCTGGTATCTCATCCTCCAGAGAAGCCTTTTTCATGGTTTTGGGGGGGGGGGGGTTTGTGTTTTTCTTTTTGTTGGCTTTTTGGTGATTTTAGGTGTGGGTTTCAAAACAGTTGTGCTGCTGCTTTGATCACCTTGAGCAGTGGGCTCAGCAGCAGATACCTGAGGAGCAGTTGTAACTGCTAAAATCTGCTCAAGCACCTCTGCTTGTGTTTTGCAAGGTGCTAACATTCTTGAAAAAGTTTCAGTTGTTAAACTGTTTATTTGAGTAGAATCACCTTGGTTTATTACAGCTAAATCATCCTTACTGAATTTCTGTGAAAAATAGTAACTTAAAAACCTTGGAAACAGTAAGAATGATTTTGTTTCAACATTATTAGCCAAATCTTTAAAAATTTCCCGAGAATAGTTAAAATTTTCTCCTTGAAGAATTGCATATCCCAGATTTTGAATCTTTAAAGGGATTTCATTGAAAGAAGTGGTTTTGTTTGAAACACATAGTAGGAGGGTATGAAATAAAAATCTGGTTGCAGACGGAAAATAACCTTTTTCTAAGGTAATTTTCTTCATCATTGTGGCTTCATACCCTCTCTCAATGAAGTCAGTTTGTAACTCGTTTTTAGTGAAAGAAATTTTACCTTCCTGATCACCGAGTTGAAAGACCTCTGAAATGGATTGTGGCGTGATTTGGACAACTTTACCCTTTATCGAAGAGTTTATGGTGGTTGCAGTGTCTCCTTGTTTTTCAAGGGTTGCATTTTTCCAGAACTCCCTTTGGGTCGCCAAATAGATTGGTGCATCGGCAGTGAACAAAGTTTTGTACTTTGATTTTGCCATGAGATCAATGATGGAATCGAAAACTTTGGTGGTTCCAGGTTTTGTGAGAAGACCCAGGAGATTGTGAGATGGTTTATGTGGAATTTCAGTGGAGATTTCCTTTTGAGAGGCTGTTTTCGATGATGATTTGGATGAGGGTTTTGAGGATGACTTCGATTTTGTCATTTTGAAGATGAATAATCGAAGAAAGTTGTGAAAGATGAGAAGAAAAACTGCTTTGAGAAGAGAATTTTTAAGAATTCAATTCGACAGTAAAACCCTGTTTTGGTGGTGAGTGGGGGATTTTATAGGGAAGAAAGTGAATGCTGAGGTGGCAGCCGTTACAAAAGGTCTGACCAATATGTACTGTCCACGTGACAACCCCTGTTAAAAGTGAAGGACAGTACTTGTGTGATAGGGACAGATGAAAGCAGTGGTATGAAAGCAGTGGATGATTTTTACTATCAGTGGATAGCATATCAGTGGATAAGACACTGCTTTGGAACAACAGAGTTTATCAAAGTAATCAGAGAGCAGGGGTTGACTTTCAGCAGTGGACATACTTTTGAAGTAGAGCAGACTTTTGAACAATCAGTGGGTAATGGCAGACTTTTAAGGATTTTAATGAAAAATATCATTTTTAGCTATTTTTAAGGATGGAGTTTTGATTTTCTGAAAACATTTTGTTGCTTTTATTCATAGAAAAACAAGATGTTTCTTGTTATTCCATGTTCAGCATCCCAATCCTAGAGACCAAACTTTCAAAAGTGGCTGTATCAAGTGCTTTTGTGAGCACATCAGCTAGCTGGTCTTTAGTTGGGACATGATGCAGAGAAATCAAACCTTTTTCATAGCAATCCCTCACAAAGTGATGTCTGATGTCGATGTGTTTGGTGGTTGAGTGGGAAACTGGATTTTTGATGATATTTTCTGCTGCCTGACTGTCCAACATGAGTGGTGTCTTTAAGGCAGTGATACCAAAATCCAGCAACTGATTTTGAAGCCACAGGAGTTGGGCTGTACAGCTTGCAGCAGCAATGTATTCAGCTTCAGCAGTGGATGTTGAAACAGCTACTTGCTTTTTGCTTTGCCATGAGACTAAGCAATCACCTAGAAACTGGCACCCTCCTGATGTGGACTTCCTTGTGGTGTGACATCCAGCAAAGTCACTGTCTGAGAAACCTGAAAGCTTGATGTTCCCATTAGCTGGATACCAGATACCAAGTGTGGGAGCACCTTTTATGTATCTGAAGATCCTTTTTACAGCAATGAGATTTGATTTTCTGGGAGCTGATTGACTTCTTGCACAGACACATGTTGCAAACATGATGTCTGGTCTAGATGCAGTTAGGTACAATAAAGACCCAATCATGCTTCTATAAAGTGTTTGGTCAATCAGCTCATCTTTTTCATCAGACATGACTAGCTTATTTGTTGCCATATCAAATTTTGTCAAGAGTTCTTTAGCATATTTGCTTTGATGAATGAAAGTTCCATTTTGCATTTGCTGAACTTGGAGACCAAGAAAGCATTGTAGCTCACCCATTGCACTCATTTCAAACTCAACTGTCATGAGTTCTCTAAACTCTTCACACATTGAGTTACATGTGCTTCCAAAAATAATGTCATCCACATAAATCTGGACAATCATTAAATCCTTCCCTCTCCATTTTAAAAACAATGTTTTATCAATGGTACCTCTTTTGAAACCATTTGAGAGTAGGAAGTTGGAAAGAGTTTCATACCAGGCCCTTGGTGCTTGTTTCAAGCCATACAAGGCTTTGTTTAGCCTGTAGACATGATCTGGATAAAATGGATCCTCAAAACCTGGAGGTTGACAAACATACACCTCTTCTTGAATTGTACCATAGAGGAAAGCACTTTTGATATCCATTTGAAACACCTTCATATTGTGGTTGACAGCAAAGGCCAGGAACAGTCTAATGGCTTCCAATCTTGCAACAGGGGCAAATGTTTCATCATAATCAATCCCCTCTTCCTGTCTGTAACCTTGAACCACAAGCCTGGCTTTATTCTTGACAACAATACCCCTTTCATCAGTTTTGTTCTTGAAGACCCACTTTGTGCCAATAGGACTAACCTCTTCTGGCAGTGGTACAAGCTCCCATACTTGTTGTCTTTTAAACTGTTGGAGCTCCTCTTGCATGGCTTCTACCCAGCTGTTGTCTTTTAGTGCCTCTTGGTACTTGACTGGCTGATGGAGTGATAGAAAACCAGCAAAAAGACAAATGTTTTGGGTTTGACTTCTTGTGAGCACCCCTTCATTTATGTTGCCAATGATTTGATCAGGTGGATGAGATCTCAAGAAGATTAAATCTCCTTGGTATGGTATGATGGCATTGGTTGGTGAAGGCTGCAAATGTGTATCATCTGAGCTAACCACTGCTGGGGACTTTGATGATCCAGCAGTGGCTTCAAAAGGTGGTGGTATAGGAGGTAATGAAGTGGACAACTGCTGACTTTTATCCACAGTTTGAGGACTTTTGTCAGCAGTGTTTGAGGATGTGGAAGCAGTGGTTGATGGGCTACTTTGGTCAACAACTGTTGAGGTAGCAGTGGTTAAGCTTTGACAACTGTTTTGAATAGCTCTTGCTTTTCCCTTTGTGGCAGACCTTTGAGGGATGATGATTTCATACCCATAGTCTGGTGTTGTATCCTCTGATGGACCTGCACTGTTAGTCTTGACAGTAGTATTTTCAAAAGTGAAATTTTCAAGATCAAACAGATCTGCAGGGTTTGCTGGGATTTTCATTGATGAGAGTTCATTGAACTTAACATTCAAAGTCTCCTCCACTGCCTTGGTCCGTGTATTGAACACTTTGTAGGCCTTGGCAGTGGTTGAGTATCCCAGATGATAACCACAATCAATTTTGGCTGCAAATTTTGAAATGGAATCTTTTAAGTTCAAAATAAAGCATGGGCAGCCAAACACTTTGAAATATGAGATCAGTGGTTTAATTTTATACAGAATTTCATAGGCAGTCTTTTTGTGCCTGGGGTTTATTAAAACTCTGTTCTGAACATAGCAAGCAGTGTTTACTGCCTCTGCCCAGAAAGTTAATGGTAAACCTGAATCTGCAAGCATGGTTCTGGCAGTCTCAATCAGAGTTTTGTTCTTCATTTCCACTACCCCATTCTGCTCTGGTGTTCTTGGGATGCTGTACTGCCTTACAATCCCTTTCTTCACACAGAAGGCATCCAACTCCCTATTTTTGAATTCCGTGCCATTGTCACTCCTGAAGCTTTTCACTGGAAGGTCAAATTGCTTTTCAACCTGTATTAAAAAGTCTTGCAAAATGCCTGCAGTTTCATCTTTTGAGTGCAAAAAGAAAGTCCATGTGAACCTAGAAAAGTCATCAACAATAACCAAACAATATCTTTTCTTTTTGAGACTCATGACTTGAACTGGGCCAAACAAATCCATGTGTAGCATTTGCAAACACTGGGTTGTTTTGGACTCTTCAATGGACTTGTAATAACTTTTATGCTGTTTTCCTTTTAAATAGGAAATGCAATGTTCAGGACATGAAAACAATTTTTGTGGTAGGCCTCTCACCAAACCATTTTTTGAAATTTCTGTGATTGTCTTAAGATTTGTGTGTCCCAGCCTTCTGTGCCAAAGTTCTGTCTCTTTGTTAGAGGCAGCTGAGAACAGACAGGCATCAGCTCTGGGACACTCTTTTGACATGTCAACAACATAAACATTGCCACTTCTTTGAGCAACAAGTTTAGTTTGACCAGTTTTGATTATTGCTTCAATCTTTTTGACCATTTCTGGTCCAACAATCCTACAACAATCTTTTGTGAAGAATGGCCCAAAACCCTTGTCACTCATTTGGGACACACTCAGAAGGTTGAATTTTAGATTGTCTATTAGATTGACATTTTCAAATTTTACTTTTCCAGACTCCACTGTACCCGACCCCAAAACTTTTCCTTTACTATTATTCCCAAAGGATATATCACCCCCTCCATGGATTTTCAAGTCTTTGAGGAGGGCTTTACATCCTGTCATGTGCCTGGAGCCTCCACTATCTACATACCAAAGACTATCAAAGCATGCAGAAGCTCCCTGCACATGAAGTAAAAAGATTAGTTCATTAAGGTCTCCAAAGCCAACAAGGCTTTGGATGGGGTCTCAACAGTGTCTGGGATGGATGCAGAATGATGGACAGTGGTTAGGTCAGGAGTTTGAACTGTTTTAGGACAGTGTTTCTCTAACCACTGTTGTGGGTCCTAACCAATCATCTGCTGGTAACCAAAAGGATGCTTGTTCAGTTTGGGTTTAGAGGGCCTTTTGTAGGCCTCATAAACGTGAGGGATCCTTTGGTAAGACTGTTTTTCTCTGCCTTTTCTGAACTGATTGGCAGGGGGTGCATCAGTAACCTGAACATCTCTTTTGACAGATGTTTGGTTCAGCTGTTTTGTAACAGCTGTTTGTACTGGCACAAACAGTGGTTGTTTCTTGGTGAATTTGACAGATGTTGATGATGATGATGGACTCAAGGATGTTTTAGCAATGTACTCATTCTTTTTCACATCAAAGTTTTTGAGATACACACATGCTTGAGTTTTGTGGTTTGTTTTACCACAGACAATGCAACCTTCAGCTGAAACAATGACACTTGTTCTGTTTAAATCATACGCTTTTAAGTGGAAACAATCTTTTGTAAGATGATTCCTTTTCTCACAGAATTCACAAAACAAGTTATCAATTTTTTCTTTCTTCTTTCTCTTTTCAGACTCCTTTGCAGCAGAGGTTTTAACCACTGCTGGGATATCCTTGAGAGGTATGACTTTAGCTTTTGGAGCCTTGACACCATCAGTTGATGTAAAGTCCATTGGCTTGAAATTTTCAAGAATGTCACACTCATCAGACCATTTTGGTTTAAACTGGTATTCTTCAAGCTCCTCAAAAGTAGAGGATTCCATTGGTCTGTCAAGTGTGATTTTGTTACCAAGTTTGTCAGTGATTTTCACTTCTTGGCCATTCTTGTTTGTGGGGATGAACTCAGTGGTTACATCAGTGGTTTGAACAGATTTTTCAAAAACAGTGTTTTCATCATCATGTTTTCTATAGCCAACCCCAAATTTCACATTGCTTTTTCTCTGTTTTTCAAGCATAACCTCATATCCTTTGCAAGATTCGACCCATCTTTCACAAGTAATCTGGGCGGACTCCAACTCCTTTTTGCAAACTTGGTATTTTTCTACCATAGTTTGAAGTTGGGTTTTGGTTATACTTTGCTCTTCTTTTAGACAGCTGTTTTCTTTTTCTTTTTCAGTCAATTTGTTTTTAAGTTCTTTTAAAGACCTTTCAAATTTGACCTCATCAGACAAGATTTTATCCCGAAGGTTTTCATTCACCTCTTTAATGTTAGCAAAAGCAATTATGCAATTGTCAGAACACAGTTTTTCAAGAACTTGAGGAGATACCTTGGCAGCTTCCATCATTGCATAATCACATTGATGATCTTCCTCATCATCAACTTTCACCTTCTTTTCACCAGCCTTTTCTTCCTTCTCTTCTTGTTTGTCCTCTTTGGACCATGGATCTGTCAGTGGTTCAATCAGGGAACCTGAACTTTCTTCCAACAGTAGTTCACCAGCCACAGCAGTAACCACTGCTTCAGTCACCTCTTCCATTGTTTTAAAGCTCTGCTGTTCCTCCTCAGTTTCAACCCCCTCCTGTATTGACTCTAATGCCATCAAACAAAACTCATCATGAGAAGAATCATTAGAAGCATAGAGTGCAAAATTTTCATCATTAAGGTCTTCAGGCATACTGCTCCAGTCAACAAACCCTTGAGTGAAAAAACTTTGTTGATCTGGTTGTGCTGCTGCTGGAGCAGTGGTTTGAGGTGCAACAGGTTGCACTTGTACCTGTGGAGCAGGGGTTTGAACATATTGGATTTGTGGAACAGTAGTTTGGACATAATGTACTGGCACAGGGGCAACAGCATAGTGAGCAGTGTTCACTTGAGCTGCTGGGGCATATTGGGCATAGTGCACAGTGTTTTGGTTTTGAGGTCTAGGATTTGAGCTAGGATGAGTAATTATGGGACCAGTAGTTTGACTCCTACATTCCCTAGCGAAATGTCCCAACCTATTACACTTGTAGCACTTGATTTTCGATTTATCCAACCCAACCCTTAGATTCCCATGCAAACCTGGGAATTTTCGCCCTGTTCTTTTGTAGAACTTGCTAGTTCTAACACTTAGCAAAGCCAGTTGGTGCAGGATGTCCATTTCCTCTAAATCAGTGGGATCAAAATGTTGCAAATCATTTAGTTCAAAACTTAAATTGTCTGACATCTAGTTTTCATTTGCAGTGAATGCATAACTAGCAGAGTGAGGATCAGGGTTGTTAAAATTTGCACCAGCAGTTATGTCAATGAAGTGATCATAACCCTGATCCTTACCACTGCTCCCAGATTCTTCTTGACCCAGAAGAGCAGTATTACCGAAAGTGTAATCATCGGTAACTTTTCCTGACTCTTGTAACCTCCTTTTCTGGTTCAACTCCCTTTCATAGGTCAGGAGTCGACCGTGGAGTTGGGTCAAGGTCAGATCCTTGAATTCAGGTGAGTTTCGGGTGACAAAAGCTATGGTGTCCCATTTTTCTGGCAGTGACCTGAGGAACCTGCTATTTTGAGTTGAGTTTGTAAAAGTGGTGTTAACAAGCCTCAGTTCACTGATGAGACAACTGAAACGCTCAAATTGTTGCGTTAGTGATTCGCCTTTAACGTAGCAAAATGTTTCATACTGTTGGTTCAGGATTTCCCTATTGTTTTCTATGACTTCTTCAGTTCCCTCAAACTGTTCCTTAAGTGCATCCCATATCTCTTTGGCACTGTTACAATGTAACAGTCCAGCATATATCTCATTGGGCAGCGCTGATGCTACGATGCTAAACGCTTTAGCATCTAGTTCGATCTTTTGAAAATCGGTTTCGGTATAATTTTCAACTGGTTTTGGAACGAACTTTTTAGCATCTTCTGCACTTGGCACTGAAGGAACATGGGGACCATAAATGACAGACTTCCAACAACCTGTGCTTTGTTGAGCGAGGATATAACCCATCCTCCTCTGCCAGATGTTGTACTCATTTCTTTTTAGCACAAGTGGTTTAAAAAGCGAGCCGATGTTGTTTTTATCATCCTGAGATTGTGACGTCATTCTTGTTGTTTTACAGACATTGAGAAATCAACTTTAATCCTTGCTCTGTTTTTCAACGGACGAACAAACGATCAGTATCAACTGTTATGAGCTGAACTATTTACGTCAAAATGATTGTTAAATCAAATTTGACTGTCCAAGCTCTGATACCAATTGTTGGATCTGAGTTTCTTTTTGATTGTATTTTCATTTGAAAGTAAGATGAAAATGAAAGAGTTGTGCAGCGGAATTAAGATGAAAACAAACTTTGCATACAATCAAACGAGAGTAATACTTTAATCAAACATCTTTACACAATGAATTGAAAGATTGAATTTGTTTCAACACCGATTACAATGATTGATGAATGAATGCAAACTCCCCCTCAGCCAGAGCTCAGTTGTTTGTTCGTGCAAAGAAGACAATGTTGTAAAAGAGCTAATAGAATAGTACAAAGTACTGAACTATTTATAGGCACTTGCAAACTACTGAGCATCTTAGCTGACGTCACCATGAAAGTGACATCTAACCTCCTAACAAACTCTAACCTCTGATCTATACAAACTCTGATATACTAACTACTGCTATTACATTTCTTTACATAAAAGACACTTAAACAGCTGCTCCATCCTTCCACTGCTGTGAACCCAATAGTGCCTGTCCGGATCAGCAGTACTTGACTCAAGGCAGTAGATTGAGTCAGCAGAGCTTTGGTCTTCCATCAGTCTTTGACATTTGTCAGTAGATGCAAAGCAGAAGTTGTAGGACAGCACTTAGTAAGACCAGCAGATAGGAGGTCAGCAGATATAAAACCACTTTCAAGGGGAGAGATTTGCATGAACTAACTGTAATCATCTGCTTATTCTGGATCCACTGCTCTGATCCAGTTTTGGCTTTAATTGTCTGTTCCTCTGATAGGGTTCAATCCCAACACTGCATGATTGTCACAATAAATGGGAGTCTGGAAAAAATTCAAACCGTAATCCACGAGTTGGTGTTGGATCCATATCACCTGTTAACAACAAGCCAAAGTAGCTACATATTTAGCCTCTGCAGTTGACAGCGACACAGTCTGCTGCTTCTTACATTGCCAAGAAATGAGTCTATCACCCAGGTACTGGCATCCAACTGATGTCGACTTCATATCCTTGTCCACACCTCCAGAATTACTATCAGAAAAAAGCACACAAATCAAATGGAGAATCTCTATGATACCAAAGACCAAGTCTAGATTTGACTTTAAGATATCTAAAGATTCACTTGACAACATTAAAATGAGAGAGTTTAGGAGTAGCCTAATAACGTGCACACTGACACATAGCGAACATAATATCCGGTCTACTGGCGGTCAGATACATCAAAGACCCAATTATAGACCGGTACAATGTTTCTTCGACAGCCTCTCCTTCCAGATCTTCTGTGAGAACTGGTCTCTCTGCCATAGGGGTGTTTGCTGGTTTGGCATCTTGAAGGTTGAATTTCGCAAGAATGACGTCCACATATTTTACCTGATGAATCAGGATACCCTCTGAGTCCTAACGAAGTTACAATCCCAGAAAAAAAAAAGTTTATTTCTCCCAGAACACTCATCTCAAACTGCTTCTTCATAACATCTTCAAATTCTTTACACAGTACATCACTAGTGGACCCAAAATAATATCATCCACATAGATTTGCACTAGAATCTGGTCTTTTCCCACCTTTCTAATGAACAGGGTCTGATCAATGACTCCACGAGTATATCCATTTGCGAGAAAGTTCTCAGTCAAAGTCGCATACCATGCACGGGGCGCCTAGTGCAACCCATACTGTTGGTGCACTACATCTGTCGACTTCGTCTTGTATCGAGTCTTTCTAGTTAGAATAGATCAGGGCACATAGAACGAGAAAATGTGATAGAATTAGTGAGATTTCGCTTGAACAATAGTTTAAGTTGAAGGTTTCGCTTGAAGCATCTCAAGCGAAATCATTTCATCAGATTTCGCTTGAGACATGCTGATGTCTATCCCAAGCGAAACCTTGAAGTCTATATATAGGAGGTTAGTGTCAAGCGAAATTAGAAGTATCAATTCTGAATTTCCATACCGAAGTGCTGCCGGTGTGAGAACTGATTGTATTCGTGATCGATTATCAATATAATCAGTGTTAAAGTGAAGATTAAGCTGTTTACACGTCAAATACTTGTTTTCCGCACCTGTATTTGATGGAATTCCTCTGAACCGACTCATTTAGGTCGCGAACACGATCCTTACACATACAGTGCCTTGTCGAGCCTATACACGTGCCCTGGATAGTGTTGGTTGACCAAACTAGGTGGCTAATCAACATATATCTCTTCTTTCACTTTTCCATAGAGAAACACCGTCTTCACATCCATTTGATAAATAGTGAACCCCTTGAATAATGCATAGGCAAGGAAAATTCGAATGGCTTCTAATCTGGCCACCGGGGCATACACTTCGTCATAATCAAGCCCCTTAATTTGTCTGAATCCTTGAACCACCAGTCTTTCTTTATTTCTCACAATCACACCACTATCATCTCTCTTGTTACGATAGACCCATCTTGTCCCGAGTGATTTCTTTCCTGCAGGTAACTTGGCCAGCTTCCACACTTGTAATTTATCAAACTAGTTTAGCTTATCATGCATGGTATCGACCTAACTTGGTTCTCGTAGAGCCATAGGGGTAGTTTTTGTCTCTATTTGTGAAATGAAGCAAGAGTATAAGCATGTGTTTATATCTCATGTCTGACTTCTAGTCAAGACCCCATCCCCTATAGGTCTAATCACATTCTCCACTAGGTGATTCCTTTCAACACTATTAGGAATGGAAATTCTGGAACTGTTCCTGTTGATGAAAGATTTGTCAAATTATCAGTTTGTGGCTAGTTACAGGGGTTCAACCACAGGTTCTTCCAAAGAGTCATCCACAACATAATCGGCAGGAATAGCATCATGTGAGAATAGGTCATCATGATTATTAGCGAGCCTTCATCATTAGACGAATTCGAAGCTTCCTCTTCTGGGTTGTGGGAATATGTATGATCTAAAGCTTTTTGCACATCAGGCATAGTTTCTGAAGGTGAGGCTGCAGTTGTGCCATCCCCCACAACTTCAGTATCCCCCTTAGCTTCAGCATCCCCCTCTTCATCAGCATTATTTATAATAATCGAGGAACCAGGAGCAGGACTTGAAGTACATGTTTTATCTGCAGAAACATCAGGAGATAAGTCATCAAGGATATTACACGATCGAAAAAGACAAGCATAATTGTAGAGAGTTAATGGCCCGTTTCTAGCATCTTTTGTTTTCTTCAAGACACTGTACATCAAACAACTCGACGATTTGCCTTGTTGTTTTGTTGTACACTTTGTATGCAGCTTTATTCTCGTCCGCAGCTTTACCAGCATATACAATAAAGTAACATTCATCACCCATGGCGTCACACTTTGGTATTGCATTTAAATGCAGCAGGGTACACGGACAACCAAAAGCTCAGAAATGTCCGACAGAGGGGTTTTCGCCAAATAGGACTTTATGAGGCGTTACGTGCTTTGTTGATCAAAACCTTGTTTTGAACGTAACATGCGGTGTTTATAGCCTCATCCCAGAAGAAAACAGGAAGCTTGGAGTTACACAACATAGTTCGAGCTGCTTCAATAAGGGTTCTGTTCCTTATCTCCGCAACCCCATTTTGCTGTGGAGTTCTTGCAGCACTGTACTGCCTAGTAATCCCTCTTTGAGCACAGAATAAGTTCAACTCTGCATTCTTGAACTCGGTGCCATTATCATTTCAACTCCCCTTTACCTTCTTGTTGGTTTGATTTTCCATAAAAATGATAAATCTTTTCACAAGCTCTGCAGTCTCACTTTTATTAGCTAAGAAGAAAACCCATGTAAAATGTGAGAAATCATCAGTAATAACTAATAACTAAATAGTAAGACTTTCCTGAGATGCTGAGCACGTTCACTGGACCAAAAAGATCCATGTGAAGAAGCTGTAGCATGCTATCAATCTAATTCCCCAACTTAGGAAAATGGGGTTTTCTATGTTGTTTACCTTTTGCACAAGAAACACATTTTTCAAAGGTTATAAAATCTTTAATAGGTAGATCCCTTACCAACCCCAATTTTGCAAAATGGTTCAAATTCTTGACATTTGCATATCCAAGATGACGATGCCACAACATGGCATTGTGTTCAGATATTTAAAAGAATAAACTAGTAACCCTTTCAGATGGTGGTTTACTCATGTCAATTTCATAAATGTTCCCTTTTCAGTCAGATTTCATTAAAATCAAATCTTCAGGAATGACAATTCCTGGTTTTAAGATACGATAACTCTTGTTGGTGAAGTGAGTTGAGTAGCCATTATCACAGATTTGAGAAACACTTAGTAGGATATGCTTCAACTCGGGAATATAATTGACATTTTTAAAACAGAGATCGCCATACAGTGCCTCTATGGGTTATCTGACCCTTCTCACCTCCCGCAAAATAAAAAAAAAATCCTCCATTAAATTCTTCAAGGTCACTAAGCTGGGATAAGTCTCCAATCATATGTCTGGAACAACCACTATCAATATACCATAGTCTAATGATAGTCCTCTATAGCAGTTCCTTAGTGGGAGTAGGAGTGAATCATGCATTTGAGTCATGAAGGGTTGATACACAGTGTCTTCGGTAATTTGCATATCATCCATCTGAGTAGACCAATCAAAACCCCCTCCCTCTTGAGCTACCATAGCATTGTTGGGATTAGCAATTGAGGATGATCCAGAAACATTAGTTGGGTTTGCACTAGATACACTAGAGGTAGTAACAGTAGCAGGTCTTGAGGCTGAGCTGACAGTGATAGTAACGTTTGCATTATATATCTCTCTTTCTCTCTCTTTGGTTGCCTGCAATCATAGGCAAAATGTCCTGGCTCATAGCAGTTGAAGCACCTCAACTATGATTTGTTCCATCCTAGATCTTTGTTCGATGCTTTCTAGCTATTTCTACCAGTTCTCTTGATAAAGTTTTTGGCACGAAACACTGACATAGCCATCTGCCAAATAGTATCCATCTCTTCAATATTATATGGATAGACTTCGTTGAGCTCATCTACCCCTATATTATTGGCTGTAAGTTTTCCGGCAACAAATGCGTTGTAACAGTTCATAACTACCGCCATAAAAGCCATATTCTGTTCAAACTCTTTAGAGACCACAAATGGTGTTGAGTTGCTTGAAGTAGGACCGGGTGCAACACTAGGTGACCCAGACTGAACAGGATTCAAAGATTGAATTGGAGCAGCAGATACAAATCTAGAATAGGAGGAACCACTAGCAGGAAACATCTGAAACAACTTACCTCCTTGTTGTGAGACCAAAGTTGTATTGGATGATATAACAACCCTCATAAAACCACTTAACATAACCCTAAACGTTCCTAATATACCCCGTATACGAGAAACGGCTCTAAACTACCCCAAGTTACGTATTAGTTACCCTACCCGATTGATCTAGGGCTCCGTAACGCATGTCAAGGCTCTACCTAACTCAGTTCGTCAGAGTTCTGTCTCAGTTGTATGACTAATGTAATTTGGTTTTTCTTACTCCACATGTGTGCATTATTTAATTTTAATAGATAATAACCAGGAGAATCATCAGGAAGCTAAAGTATTACCTAAGTAAACAAAGTGAGTTCATTCTCTTTTCTCATAGTTTGTGAGTCATTCTCTTTTTCTACCAAACTGTTTTACCAAAACCTCAAATGTTTTAATCATACTTAAACAGTGATTGAGTCTATGTGTTCTACAATTACTTCCGGTATGTTTGGGTTTTGTACATAACTTGAAATCCGTTACTATTGGACAAAGAGTTAGCCAATGAGTAACATCACCACAAGTCAGGAATTGACTATACTGAATGAGTAACTGTGTAGATAGAAACATTATAATCACTCTCAATACTGTAAAGTTATTTAAACTATTTTGATTAAACTGGGATGCACTCGCTAGTATTTCTTGCTAATAAACCTTTTAAAACGCGTTTCAGGTAACTTAATGTGAAAGCTATTAGAAGCCAACTGGAGAGCACTGAAGGCTTAAAAAAGTGACTATAAAAAGTTACGTAAATAAAAAGGAGTTTATGTTTTCAATAAAATAGGGTTTTATCCCTATAAATGTATTATTAGTGAAACTTGGGTTTTATCCCATTTGTTTATTATAAAAAAGTTTGGTGTTTTGAAACTCTGATAACATTTCCTAACTACGGTTCTGATGTCTCATTTCCACTGCCAAATTAATAAACACGGATACCACCAGCTCTGTGATTGCAGCACCCGCGGCCGCCCGCTCCCGGGGCAGGGGTCGGGGGCTGCAATAGAAGGTGATATCAGAGCCATAGCCACTGGTTTAAGTCAATGAGGTGTTCTGCTGACACCAAGATTTTAATCAAATGTGTTAGGAAATAATTTATGTGATTATGTGTATATCATTATTGTGTATTATTTGACAATTTGTTAGTTTACAGTATGAGTGAGCAAGGTACATCCGACGCTTACCGTCAATTAGCTAGTTCCCCAAAGAATGAAGGAACCTCATCTCAGCCAACTTCCTCAGGATACTCTGCTGATACTGAGGAAGGAATCTTTATTTTTTAGGCACAATCTAAGGAACCATTTACTACTAAAAAGAGAGGCTGGTTTAGTAGAGGAGCGCATGAGAGGAGGAAAAGAATGAAGAAATTACAACAACAGAGAGCACTAGAAAAAGCCAATAGAGAAGTGAATAACATGACCCATGAAACAGTTAATATACCATTATAGGAAGAGGAACTTGATAGACAGTTAGCTGATTTCCACATGTTAGCAACCATCGTAACAGACCTTAATCTAAATCAAACAGCTGAACAAGAGCCTTTACCCTTATTCCCTAACCAACAAATGTTAGAACCAAACCAGGAAAACCAATTCCCAATCCCATATGTCGACCCCTATGAGATCCCAGAATTCCTTCACCAAACCCCATAACTCAGTATACCGACCTGAACCCTTTAGACCCATTCTGGAACAGCGAATGCTATATGCAGAGTGTAATAAGAAACCC
Organism: Helianthus tuberosus; assembly: GCA_030545235.1. Taxonomy (NCBI): domain Eukaryota; kingdom Viridiplantae; phylum Streptophyta; class Magnoliopsida; order Asterales; family Asteraceae; genus Helianthus; species Helianthus tuberosus. The sequence continues at coordinate 169,891,174 of CM060351.1, read as the reverse complement.
ATGCCCTTATGGAAACCCCATACCCCGATACCCTGATCCAGTACCAGCATCCATGCCACCTATTACGCAAGAAAATTTAGAAGAACTTTGCTCGTATGGCGACGAGTTGGTAGAAGAAAGAGATAGAATTTGACAGATAGGATATAAGCTAGTATGGAAGTACTTTGAGCGTGAGATACATGATTGGATACACGATACCTAGAATAATATACGGACATGTGTGTAATTTTATATTTAGAATATATATATATATCAACTAGAATAGATAACCTAATACCATCGATGCCTAGAGTACTAGTGTGTTTAATTTTCAGTTGTATTATGTAATAGATGCATATATATATATATATATATATAAAGAGAAAGTCACAATGCTCGACGTTTTTGATCAATCTGCGTACGTGATTGTTTATATTAAATTTTATTCTGTGATATTGATAGCTGATAAATGTTTATAATTCAGATTGATAACGAAGTAAATAAGGAATTCCAGAATAACGATAATAACGGAAACCAAGTGAATAACAGTGCCATCGAACACATGGTAGCACATGGAATTATAGATGCTATGCCATATATTATAAAGACTGTTAAGGAAGTAGAAAATAATAAATCTGTAACTGGAAGTAAACGTGCACCCACTGAACCAAGTCACAACGTGAATGAAAATCATGGGTGTTAGCCATGTAATCAAACCTAGAAGAACAGATGATACTAAAATCCAAAACTGGTTCCCAATAGTTGATCCACAATAAGCTTGCATGTTCTAAGTTCCCTCCAATGGCAATGCTTCTATCAACTGACAGTCCTAAGGTCTAATCTTCTCAACATCTGTTCAAACAAGCACTACTGATATAAGGACTGAAGACCTAACAACTGATGATTGTCAAAGCCTGTTGAAGACCAAAGGACTGATCAATAAATAAAGAACGCACTGATTGCTACATCAGTGCTTAGGCAATAACAGTGGATAGTAATCAGTATTTAGTATCTCAGTTGTTTAAATGTAACAATTGTTGTCTAGATCAGTGTTTAGAGGTTATTAGTCTGTTAGATGTCAGTGTCTAGGTGACGTCAGCATTAGATACTCAGTGGTTAGGATTGTACTATAAATAGAACAGTACTTATACTGTTCTATTAGTTCTCTTTCACCATTCATCTTGTATGAACTAATTGTGAGCTCAGGCTGAGGGAGAGTTTAGTAGTGCATGCATGCATAGTTGAATACTTGTAATTCATACAATCATTTGACTAATGAAATCATGTTTGCTGAAAGCTATTCTTCGTTGATTGTGTTATAAAGTTTACTTCTATTTCCGCTGCAAATCATTCTCTAATTTACCTTCATTCAAGTTAAACAACACAATCTAAGAAAATCAAATCCTAACAATTGGTATCAGAGAATAGGACAGTCAAATTCGATCTAACAATCAATTTGACATAAAAGTTCAGCTCAAATCCATTGATAATTAAGTTCTTCGTATCAGTTGAAAAACAGAGTAAAGTATAGTAACGTCTAAAGTTGATCATTCAAAAACATCTGTAAAACAACCAAGATGACAACACACTAACAGGACCCTCACAACACTGGAACATTATTCAAGCCACCTATGCTTGTTAGATCTGAGTGCAATATCTGGCAACGTAGGATGGGCCATGTGTTAGCTCAGCAAAACACCGACTGCTGGAAGTCAGTCATCTTTGGACCTCATGTTCCAATGGTGCCTAGCACAGAAGATCCCAAGGCCCAAGTGCCTAAAAGCCTTGAAAATTAGTCAGATCAGGATTTTCAAAAAATTGAACTAGATGCAAAGTCTTTTAGCATAGTGGCTTCAGCTCTTCCAAATGACATATATGCTAGACTGTTACACTATAACAGTGCCAAAGAGCTTTGAGATGCACTAAAAGAGCAGTTTTGTGGTACAGAAGAGGTCATAGAAAACAACAGGGAGGTTCTAAATCAGCAGTATGAAACATTTTGTCATGTTAAAGGAGAGTCACTAACCCAACAGTTTGAACGCATTAGTTGTCTCATTAGTGAACTAAAACTGGTTAATGTTGAATTTGCAAAATCCACTTTAAAAAGTAGGTTTCTAAGGTCATTACCAGACAAATGGGATACTATAGCTTTCATAACTAGAAATTATGTGGGTTTTAAAGAGCCAAGTTTGACTCAACTTCATGGTCGACTCCTCACCTATGAGAGACAGTTGAACCAGAAAAAGAAGTTGCAAGAATCTGGGAAGGTTGTTGATGATTACACTTTTGGTAACACAACACTTCTGGGTTAAGAAGAATCTGGTGGTAGTAAGGACCAGAGTTATGATCATTACATTGACATAACTGCAGGTGGAGCCTTTAACAACTCTGAGCCTTACTCACCCAACTATGCTTTTACTGCAAGTGGGGAAAACTAGAATTCTGATAACTCATCTCTTGAGCTCAATGACCTCCAACACATTGATTCCACTGATCTGGATGAAATGGACATTTTGCACCAATTGGCACTACTGAGTGTAAGAACCAGCAGGTTTTATAAGAGAACAAGAAGAAAATTTCCAGGGTTGCATGGGAATCTAAAAGTGGGGTTGGATAAATCTAAAGTTAAGTGCTACAAGTGTAGCAGGCTAGGACATTTTTCTAGAGAATGTAGAAGTCAAAATAGTGGACCAATCATCACACATCCTAGCTCTAGACCTCAAAATACACAAAACACTGTGCGCTATTCCCAATATACCCCTGCTCCTCATGTGCAAAACACTGCCCATTATGCACACCCTGCAAACACTGTTCTAGTGCAATATGTTCAAACCACTATTCCACAATTCCAGTTTGTCCAAGCCCCTGTCTCTCAGGTCCAAGTGCAACACCCTGCACCACCACAAACTGCACAAACTTCTGCACCAGCAGAGGCCAGTCAGCAAAGCTTCTTTACCCAAGGCTTTGTTGATTGGAGTAGTATGTCTGATGATTTGACTGGTGATAGTTTTGCTCTATTTGCTAAGAATGATGTTCCTTGTGATGAATTTTGTCTTGCAGCATTAGAGTCAATTCCAGAAGGGCAGGAAACTGAAGAAGTGGAACCCAGTGCTGAAATAGTGGATGAAGTTGCTGAAGCAGTGGTTACTGCTATTGTTGGTGAACAGATGTTAGTGAAAGAACCTGAACCACTGTTGGAACCTATTGCTGACCCATGGTGTATTGATGAAGAGAAGAAGAATACCAGTGCTTGTGAAAATGAATGTGACTGTGCCTTGATGGCTGCAGCTAAGGTATCACCTCAGGTCTGAAAAACCTATGTTCAGACAAATGCATCATAGCATTTATAACAGCCATCCTAAAACCCTTAACATGCCCTAAACTGCCTATAATATAAACCGTATACGAAAACAACCCTAATATACTTTTATATTATTAAAAATCAAATAAAAACAAAAAATATAGGGTCCACGCGGGGCGCGACCCACTTAAGAGAAGTAGTCGCGGGCCGCGATAAGGTGACACCAGGCGAGCCCACATTGCGCTACGTGTCCCCATGCATGTTAAACCTACACCGTTGATTCCTCTAAGCTAGACCCTACCCTACATCTCTCGCGGGCCGTGAGAGAGTTCGATGAAGGAGTCGCGGGCCGCGAGCCGACCTTCGAGAAGGCTATATAAGGAGGCCTCTGGCCTCAGTTTACATTCATTCATTTCTTTTCTTCTCTAAAGCCCCTATAATAGCTAAAAGCTGTTCGATATAATACCCCTAAAAAGCGAAGCTCTGTCTCGTTGTAAGTATTATAACCCCCGGTTACGTATTGGTTACCCTACCCGATTGATCTAGGGCTCCGTAACGCTTGTCAAGGCTGTGCCTGACTCAGTTCATTGGAGTTATGTCTCGGTAGTATGACCAATGTAAATTGGGTTATCTTACTAACACATGAGCATTGTTTAATTTTTAATAGATTATAACCAGGAAAGTCACCAGGAAGCTATAATATTTTCTAAGTTAGCAATGTGAGTCATTATCTTTTTCTACCACATTGTTTTACCAAAACCTCAAAATGTTTTAAATTATGATAACAGTGTTTGAGTCTATGTATTCTACAATTACTGTCGGTATGTTGGGGTTTTGTATACATTACTTGCTACTGTTGCGAATGGTAGCATGACCACAAGTCAGGATTGACAGTACCGTGGGTGATAATTGGATAGATATAAAAGCTTGTTTTAATTAAACTGGGATGCACTCGCCAGTATTTCTTGCTGATAAAACCTTTTTAAAACACATTTCAGGTAACTTAATGTGAAGCTAATAGAAGCCAGCTGGAGAGCACTGAAGGCTTGGAAAAGTGGCTATAAATGTTACCTAAATAAAAAGAAGTTTTGTTTTAAATAAATTAGGGTTTATCCCTATAAACATATTGTAATAGAAACTTGGGTTTTTTCCCATGTATTTATTATTTATAAAAGTTTGGTTTTTACGGTCCTGATATATAATTTCCGCTACCAAATTAATAAACACTGATACCACCGGCTCTGTGTAGCTCGCGGCCGCCGCCCCTAGGGGCAAGGGGTCGGGGGTTGCGACATGAGGTGGTATTAGAGCTACAACCACTGATTTAAGCCACAGAGGTGTTCTGATGACACTAAGATTTTTATCAGTTATGTTAGGAAATAATCTATGTGACTATGTGTATATATGTATATTATTGTTTTATTTGACAATCTGTTAGTTTACAGTATGAGTGAGCAAGATACATCTGACGCTTACCGTCAGTTAGCTAGTTCCCCAAAGAGTGAAGGAACCTCATCATAGCCTACTCCTTCGGAGTATTCTGCTGATACTGAGGAACGAATTTTCATCTTCAAGGCTCAATCCGAGAAACCATTCCCTCCGAAAAAGAGAGGATGGTTTAGTAGGGGAGCATATGAGAGTAGAAAAAGGATGAAGATATTACAACAACAGAGAGCGTTAGCAAAAGCTAATAGAGAAGTGAATGCCCAAACTCAGGAAACAGTTAACAGACAGTTGGTAGATTTCCATATGTTAGCCACCACCGCAGCAGATCCAAACCTTGATCAAATAGTTGAACCACAACCGTTGCCATTATTTCCAACCCAACCAATGGAGATAGAACCTAACCAAGGAAACCAATTCCCCATACCAGCATTTGACCCTAATGAAATACCTAGAATCCCAGCACCTAATACCCTAGAGTATGATCCATGGGAAGATGACAATAGCGTATATCAGGAACTATATCCTCAGGAAGAACCAATACCAAATCCCATAGCACAGTATACCGACCTTAATCCTTTAGATCCGTTTTGGAATGATGACAGATATATTCGGAGTGTGTTAAGCAACCCGTACCCATATGGAGAACCTATATCTCGATACCCTGACCCAGTACCAGCACCACTACCACCCATGAGTGAAGAGAATGTGCAGGAACTCCGCACATATGGTGAAGAACTAGTGGAAGAAGGAGAGAGGATACGACAGATAGGAGAGAAGCTCGTGTGGAAGTATAACGAGCGAGAAATGAAGTTTTGGATGAACGGCACCTAATATATATATACTAGTCACTTACCCGCGCGATGCGGCGGGAGTGGCAATTTACAATAGTATAATTGTTTACTGTTAGTTTATCCGTCGTCTCATGAAATATTGTATAGTACTTAAGTTAGTTTTCTTATTCGTGATACAATGGCACTGGTTTTTCTGTTAGTTTATCGATTATTTGGTGATCTTCTACAAGAATAGTACAAAACAAGGAAGTAGATGTAATTAAAAACAAGAAGAGTTCAAAACAGTCAAGTAGCAGGACAAAACAATAAAAACACCATGCGGGGAGTCTCTTGTATCTCTTCCTGTTTTACCAATACATCCGTTCGCTTATGACTTTCTTGTACCTTCTCCTCTACTGTACCAGATTTCGACACATAAAAAAATGTTAGACACCTACAGGTGGTTTAAAATAGTAATTAAAAGGTAATTTCTGGAAGCAAATAAGGCACAAAATCTACTAACTTACCTTTTTTTTTATTCGGATGCGATTAATTAATCACGCAACACTTCCTGGTAGACTACATTTGATGTGTAAACTCCGCTTTGTTTGAATTCTTTGGCGAGATGTACCAACACCTTCGTACTTTGTCTTGAAATCCCTCTTGATAACGCGACATAAAGTTGTCCATGTGAAAATACAGAATCCGGAAGATAAATACCAACGTTCGGAATTGTTTGACCTTGAGCTTTATTAATCGTCATGGAAAAGCTAAGTCGAATTGGAAATTGTTTTCTTTTCAGCTTGAATGGGAACATGTCATCTTCAGAAAGGGTTAGAGGGATTCTTGGCAAAAAAACTCTTTTGCCGGCATGTTGACCGACTGCAATTTCCGCATCAATAACATTTCGCATGAAACCCTTACATATTAATCGCGTGCCATTACACAGGCCATGTGATGGATCGATATTACGTTACAATATTATTGGGCATCCAATTTTTAAACAAAACTTATGAGGCGGCAAACCACTTACATTTAGCGAGTTTAAGAACTCGACCGGATAGAAGTTGCGCTGATCGTCTTCAGCTTCATCAAAACTGTAATAAACTTTTTCCTCCCCTTGAAAAATTTCAATCATTTGATTATTAATCTCGTCAACACTATCATTTTTAGTGGACAATATTGCCCTAGAGATTATATAATCTGAAGAATATACATTATCTTCAATTGATGGAAAGATGGCATGGATCAATGCTTTTATAGCGTTTTCTCTGTTGTTGCACTGAATTGTCATGTCATCGGGTATGCGGATATAGTTTCCTTCGATTGGTTCTTCAGTTCCATCGTCGACTCTTAAAAGAAATTTAGAAAACCATGGATCTTTTAGCGCTCTCATATTTATGGTCAACCGCATCTTCTTAGTCAAAGACCAAAGAGGTGACATTCGTACGCTGGAGTCTACAATCTGTGCTCGAGTGCCACGTTTAATAACCGGCAACACTTGTCTGAAGTCACCTCCCATAACCATTATCTTTCCACCAAATGGGAGACTAACACCTATAATGACTTGGAATGTACGATCCACTGCCTCTATCGCCTGTCGTTTAGCCATCGACGCTTCATCCCATATGATTATTTTGGCAGACCGAATCAGTTTAGCGGCCCCACTCTGTTTTTTGATATTGCACATTGAATTATTTTCAAGATTAAGAGGAATCTTGAATCTCGAGTGAGCCGTTCTACCTCCTGGCATATTATTAGCCGCTGCACCTGATGAAGCTGTTGCGAGGCCAATAAGACCACGTGACCGAATTTCAGTTAGCAAGGCAATGTACAAAAATGTTTTTGCAGTTCCACCTGGACCATCAATAAAGAACACGCCTGGAAGATCATTATCAACATGCATCATGATCTCATCAAACACGTTTTTTTGGTCCGGATTAAGTGAATCTTTGGCACTCAAGTGTTCAGGTTCCAAAACAATCCCATACTCTTCTTGTAACTCACGATAACCTGCATCTTGTAAGTTAACATCATCTGTTATCTTAGGAAGGTCGAACTCATTGAAATTTTTACCCATGGATTGTACCAAGACACAAATTTCGGTAAGAACCATATTTTTAACTCGTTCTATACTTTGACAGTGTAACCGATGATCTTCAGACAGTGAATCAAAGTGGTCATTCCATAACTTTCGAATATCTCCAGGTTGGCAAAAAATCATTATGGTCGCAAATAACCTTCTAAGAGCATTGGGAAACTGAAACGTAGAGGCTTCTTCGAGACATTATGATAGATATTCATCGTCTTCTATTAAGCCTAACTCAAGAGCTGCTTTCCGAAATGTCGCACACTGTTGACCATTAACTGTGCAAAGATGTTCAAAAGAAGTAGGCCCTCTGACATTTGACAAAAGTAGGCGATAAACATAAACATTAACTGTGCAAAGTGTTTTGGAAAATCTTTATACAAATGTACCCTTGCTGTTTCATCGTTTCTATTTATCTCAAAAAATGCTGTTAGCATGGTTCTCTTATCCCTTTCCCTATCAAATGATAAAAGGTTTATAACTTTTGATCTTGATTATTTTTAATGTCTGAATTCATCAGTCACAACTTTAGGGTGCAATTGTTTACGAAGTTTAGAAAGTAATCAGTAATCTGCACTTGAAGATTAATTACAATATTAGAACTTATAATATTTCGTTTTAACCTATATAGGATCATTTGATATGCTGTTGTGAGGGTTTTTTCATATTATAGTTTGCATAAATGGGGAATTGCAAACATGGAAAACATAACAAACAAAATTACGGTGCCAAAATTAGAGAAAGGCGATAAACATAAACAGGTATGTATAGCAATTCAAACTTTGAATGTGAAAAGAATTTGAAAGGGCTATGGATGAGGAATTTAACCATAGGAATTGATGGAACTTAGGACTGGGTAAAATGTTAAATTGACTTTTTGAAAGGGTCCATATTTGAGTTTGCTGGGTAGACAACTCTTATGCATGTTTCATTATATTTTTTTCTTAAACAAGACATTGATTTAATTTATTTCACATAGGCAAAATAATTAACGAAAAGGACTTCAAAGAATACATATGCATTCAATTTTTTTGGAAATCATCCCTTCTTTTTTTAATTAGAATGACCATAAAAAAACAAAACAAAACAAAAGACAAACAAAATGATCATGTGCAAGGTCTTTTATTTGCCCAACACCATTTTCACCAACACCATTTAAGTTGGTGGTAACTATTGTCAAACTTTTATACCGACACAATTTTCAAATAACTATTCACTCTACATAAATATAACATCATGTTTAGTTCAAATAACTATTCGCTCTACATAAATATATCATTTTGTTTAGTTTTAATTTAGGCCGCCATTTTTGAAGTAAAATGCTTTAGAAAAGGAAAAGAAACTAATTAAATAAAAAACGAAGAGGCAGGATTTTAACCCTTTCAATTAAATAAAAAACAAAGAGGCAGTTAAATAAAAAACAAAGAGGCAGTTAAACAATACATCTGGATTTTAACCCTTTCAATTAAATAAAAAACAAAGAGGCAGTTAAACAATACATCTGGATTCAACAACAAAAACTAATTAATAAAAAAAAACAAAGAGGCAGTTAAACAATACAGATCCAAAAACCACAGTTATTTCAACATTTACAACCTTCTAAAGTTAAAAGCCACAGTTAAAAGTTACAAAAAAAACCAAGAAATTTAGAAGAACTTACAACAATGCAAGAGGCAGAATTTTGTTACAGACGACAAAAAATGTGAAACCTTGATGTGAGAGCCGAGAAACAACGCAAGATCCAGATGCAAAGAGTCAATATATTCTGAAATCGAAGTAAAATAGAAGTTGTTAGGTTGATGTTTTGATGATTTAATTGATGCAAGATTTAAAAGTAGGATTTAGTTCAACTGAGATAAACTTACAATTTGAAAGTTTAATTCCTCTCAGTTGAGTGTTTGTAGAGTGTTGAGCTTGATGAAGTATTTGTAGAGACTGAAGCAAGCATGCTCTCTTTCAGACAACAGTAGATGTAAAAGCAGTAAGTCAGTTGAGTGTAGTTGAGGGTTTGTAGAGTGTTGAGCTTGATGAAGTACTTATAGAGACTGAAGCAAGCAAGAGACAACAGTAAACTCTGTTCTTTACAGCTGTAGATGTAAAGAAGTACACGGTAAGTAGTAAAAAAAACAAAAAGGACAAAAGTCAAACAAAATATCCTGACATTACTTGGTTTCTGAAAAAGTTGAGATATATTAAAATATATTTTTCTAACTAAAGACTTATTAAGAATATCAAAAAAGTCTTTAGATTATAACTTGAAGTTGGATTCTAACTAAACCATTTGGTATTTGAAAGGGGTAATACTTCCAGCTATACTCCACGGCTGAAATTTCATAGTTAAAATATTATATAGGTTAATCTTATTGTGCTTTTGCATATTCAGAGCAACACCTTTAGAGATTGTAGATCGCTTCTCTTCAACAACAGCATTTTTTCCATTGATCGTGATCGGTGAAGCCTGAACATTAAACAATACAATGTCACATTCAACTAAATAAACAAAATCATGTTGTTAACTTGTCACATGTATTATGAACTAAAAAGATTTAACAGAGACCGTACATCCATAGTAGTGGTTATGCTCATAGAACCATCTTCCTCAGTCCGTAAACCATGTTTCTTGGAGATACAGTCGTTTGTGCTTTCGTGTGCCTGCAAAAACACAACAAAAAAGCAATCATCTTTCAGAGATAGAAACTTTGTAAAACTGAAAAAAAAATAGGCAGGTTGGATAAAGGGTCAAAAGTAAAACCAGTAATCCTTAAGATCAAAACAATCTGGATCGAGGGTTTTATGGAATAAGCAAATAAGTCAAAGCATTTCCTTTTTCAGTAACATGTATTCTTTATTGTATTCCCTTTTGACACATTAAAAAAAACACTATAACCCATTCGGGGAAAATGGGACTAATCTTTAGATAAAAAAGCAATGCATTTTAAGATTAAAAAAAACATGGTCAATTTGAAAAAATGAATAAATAAAAAATTGGCAGGTTTAATAACGGGTCAAAACCAGTAATTCTCCAGGTCAAAACAATCTGGATCGGTCGTAACTAATGCAATAAGCAAATAAGTCAACTCATTTCCTTTTCTGGTAAACATATTTTCTACATTAAATTCCCTTTGACCTATTAAAAAAGAATATAACCCACAAGGAACTTTTAAATAAATAAGCAATTATATTTAAAAATAAAAAAATAGGCAGGTTGGATAGCGGGTCAAAACAAACTGAATAGGTTGGTTTCATGTAATAAACACGGTAAAATGTTTCTCAACCAAATTCCATTTGACCCGTTAAACAAGAATATAACACGTTTTGGATGAAGGGTCAAATTATTTGGCAATAAGAAAGAAAGATCAACCTTCTAGCAAGCAGAGCAAAGTCTTCTTCTTCTTCTTCCTCGTCTTCTTCTTGAGGTTTCTTCTTTGAGTCTGGAGTCACAGGGGGAGAGACTGCCGCAATACTTGATTTCAATTTTTCTTCATCTTCTTCAGTAGGAGGTTTAATTTGAGAGTTTGGCATATTATTATTATTATCAGGAGGAGGTGGGGCAATGGAGCTTGTAATTTGAAGAGGAACTGGAGAACCGGAAGCAAAAGCGTCATGTTTTGCAAGAACAGCTTGCAGCTGGTCATTTAACTCGATACCCTGTCCGAGAAGTTCCTCATCACTGCACACATTCAAAAAATCATCAAAAGCAAGTACACACACTTCATAGTTTGTTGTTGGTGTTTATAACCAAAATGATTAGTGGTTTACAGTTTACACACCTTGTGGAAGCTAACATTTGCATCAATTTCTTCTGATTCGATCGACACCGGTCCACGACATCAACAATGACTTCATCTTTTACCGCCTATTAATAAAGTATTCAAACAAAAAAAAAACATGAGTCACATGTTATTATATTTTATAAGCCAGGATACAAAATTGCAAATTGCAAAAAAATTACAAAATTGCAACAGCCGGTTCCACTTCAGATTCCTCTGTCAATACAGCAACTTGCTCGGGAATATTATTCTCCGGCACCGGAACAACCTCGGACAGTGAAACTCATTTCATTTCAAAAAATTAATACGGAATAAACCAATACAAGTTCCAATATAATGACTAACATCAGTTCATCAAATGTGTCACCTTGCTCGGGAGTTGCGGAAGCCACCACATCCTCAGTAGGAGCATGGTCTTCGTCATGATGGTTGTCAATGTTCATGTAGCAAAACATGTCATTCAACACAAAGTAGCCTTTGTCTTGAGGTGCGAGGAACAAAGATTGTGTGAACTGCTGCTGAATATTATCCATTCCAATCATGTATCCAGTTACCAGAACGCTGACTCCACCGTTTAGGGATTCTTGAGCATCAACGGATTTGATCTCAGCCTTGAAGTCACCATAGTTAAGTGACAAGATTTTAGCATTGATTGCCTGCATGCCAGTACAAACTTTAAAAATAAAAAAACAGATACCACTGTCACATGTATTATGAACTAAAAAGATTTAACAGAGACCGTACATCCATAGTAGTGGTTATGCTCATAGAACCATCTTCCTCGGGCCGACCAAGTTTACTGATATCCTGATAAAAACGATGAACCAGCCCAGGTGACTGGTGCAGTATATGATAATACTGCTGAATAAAAGCATTCCCAACCTGTTTGTCGCCAACAATTTAATAACATTAAATCAAATTCATTCACCTATAAACAATGCAATCAAATTCATTCACCTATAAATATTAATAAATAATTTAAACATGTTTACCGATTTTGCACCGTCCATTGCCACCTTGGGAGCCGCCACGTTTACCAAATTTGCCAAATCAGCACCTGAAAATACGATAAACAGATCGTAAACTGAACTGACATAAAGAATTATGTAAATATAAACTGTTGCTGACCTTGAACAACATCAACCTTTCGAGTAACCTTCGACTTCTGGCTTTTTAACCGTTCACCGCCTGCATTCTCGATCAACTCTCCCTAACACCACTATCAATTGTTCTCTTACAACCGAACAACACGTCCCCACAGACGCTATTTGCGGGCATATCCGCCATTGTTCTCTTACAACCGAAAGAAACTCATATCTTGATAACATTCGCAGACATATCTTGATCCTCAGACGCAAATCCTGAACCAAAATAAACAAATACTTTATAAAGTTTCACACTTGCACAATCGAATCGAATTCTTGAAACCGTTTAACCGAACTTACTCTTGAGATTAGCAAACAGATTCTCGTTAACGAATCTTGACGTCTCCGGTCCACCATGTCCCTCATAGATAACATTCAAATAAATATAAATATTAATAAAAAATTTAAATAACATTCAAATAATTTTTTCAAAGTCACACGAATTGTTTTTTAATTGAACTATAAATTTTCCTTTAACTCATGGTAAATAACATATTTTTGAAAAGAAATTATTTTATCCAAAAAGATTAGGAGTGAGAAAAAATTAGTTTAAAAAAACCCATTTTGATAAATAATTTTCAAAGTACCCATTTAGGTAAATAATTTTTCCAACTACACCATTTTAGGAAAAAACTCAGCACCAATGCCCCAAACCCAAAACAGATACGTAATTTTAAATAATTTATTGGCGCCCTTATACATTCCCATGATCTCGTAACCGACTCGTGTGGACCCAGTTGACCAGACTCTTACCGATTTTGCACCGTCCATTGCCACCTTGAGAGCCGCCACGTTTACCAAATTTGCCAAATCAGCACCTGAAAATACGATAAACAGATCGTAAACTGAATTGACATAAAGAATTATGTAAATATAAACTGTTGCTGACCTTGAACAACATCAACCTTTCGAGTAATGTATTGTACTTACATTTTGAATTTCGGTAACCTTCGGCTTCTGGCTTTTTAACCGTTCACCGCCTGCATTCACCGTTGCACTAAACTAAACCATGGGGCTAATTGTACCCAATAGATAGTGTGGAACTCCTACAAATACATAAAACGAATAACAATTCATTAATACAACAATCAAACCTTTCTGATCATGAATCACTACAATATTTGAATGTCTTTTCAACCACAGAATTGTTAAATCATTTCTAAACTTAACCACAAGATCTTTTATGCATGTCTTTTCAACAACTAAACCAGTAACCCTAGTTTGGACTTATCCAACTAAAAAACATTTTTAATGAACTCCCTAACAATCACAGACAAAATATCCAAACCAGTAACCAAAAAATTTAAACCACAGTAAAAAAAAATAAACCCTCGTTAATAAACAAAAAATTTAAACAAAAAAAATAAACCCTCGTTAACCACGGTCAAATTCTATAAATTTAAACAAAAAATCAAGAATTCTTGTAAATAAACCCTAGACTTGTAAATAAAACCGAGAAATCTACTTACAAAGAACAGATCTACTACAAATAAACCATAGATCTTGCCAGATCTTCCACCCACAAGCACCATCGTTGACGAACCCACAACCAAAAGGAAGATCTGAAACATTACCCATTGAAGATTCAAATAACAAAAAAATAAATAAATAAATAAGATATGGTAACAAGAAAGGTACCCTACAGTCAAACCAGTAGATCTGGTGTCGGATCTACTGAAATAGTGTCGGATCTACTGAGATAGTGTCGGATCTTGAAGCCACCGGGAAAGAAGCCATAGAAATCGATGTTGTGTCGGATCTGGTGTCGTCAACGATGGAGGAGCGGTGGAGGAGCGGTGGATGAAATGAAGGTTAGGGTTAGGGTTTGTAGAGAAAGGTGGAGTGTCTGGATGGATGAAACGAATTTTGTGGTTAGATAGAGTGAATGAAACATTATATTGGATCCATCAAACTAAAAACGGGTCAAGTTAACCCGGCTAAGATCCGCGTGGGTATCAGGTGTTGAAAACAAGTTTTCAACACTTTGTGCTTAACAGGTTTGTACAATGGGCTTTAAATACTTGTAAAGTGGCAAAAGACCATTCTATCCTTCCTATATGCTTTATAAAGTAGTATAGATATATATATATGTGTTTGTGTGTGTGTGTGTAGTTTGAAAACAAAATCAACCAAAATAGATAACCTAATATCTATTGATGCATAACTACTAGTGTGTTTATTTTTCAGTAGTAATTTGTAATCGTTGCATGAAATAGATAACATGACACAAGAGATCTTTTATCTCTTAAAATCCTTTCACTAGTGTGTGGTTACAAGTGAGATTGACAAATAGATTAGGAAACCCCTTTGGGTTCCTGATCACCAGTGACGGCGGACCTCCGGCCCGGTCACCCACACCCCCTGAAGCAAACTGTGACGGCGAGGATTGACGGCAAATGTGGTGGTGGGTCACCCACACCACACAATCTATTTTCTCTGGCCCCCTCGTTTCTCCGGCTACGGTGGTTAAGGGTGCCGGTGAGGATTGACGGCGACGGCATCTCCGGCGGTATCTTTGGCCTCCCTTTCCTCTCTGCCGCCCCCTGCGACTGGTGTTTGGTTGTGGTGGCGTTGGGGATGGTGGCGGAATTCTAGGCGGTGGTGGTGGGTAGAGGTAGTAATGGAGGGGCGCCGGAAACCCTTACTCCGGTCGCCGGAGGAGGTGATTGAGAGAGGAAGGGAGGATGAGGAATTGTTCGGCTGATTATAAGTTTGTAGGGGTGTTGTTTTTTGATCCTGTTGTTTTTATTATTTGCTTTTGTTCGAAGTTTGGATCTTTGATTGATTCTGTAAGACGTTGTATATGTTCTTGATCCTGTTGGTTTTTGTGATTTTCATGTTCAACACCGGATTTTGTTTGATTCAGTTTTGGTTCGGGTTTTGAGATTTTGTTTGATTCAGTTTTGGAGATGGGGATTTCGGGTTGGCAGTGATAGAACAAGAATTTTTTTTCTGACAGTCTGATTACGATGGCGCGGCAATGACGGTGGAAGGTAGGGTTTTCACCTGCAACCCCGCTTTTGCAGCCATGAGTATTGGAAACTTTGAGCCAAACCCCGTTTTTTTCTATACCCCACACATGATTTTTGAGTTTGTTGTTTTTTATTTATTTTTTGTTATTTGGTTTTTGATTTTTGTTTGTTGGTTTTTTTATTTTTTTCCCCAGTCAATCAATGATGATAACAATCTATCTGGGACACCGAGTTGCAATTTTTGGGTGCGTTCGTTTTGCGTAAAAAAGTTTTTGTAAAAAAAAATAAAACTTTAAACTTTTTAACGTAAACCGTAAACTTTTTAACGTAAAACGTAAAAAGTTTAAAAAATCTGAATTTAAAAAGCTTTTAATAAAAAAAAATTGGTTAAAAAATAAAAAAACTAATATAATAATACAAAAAAGTAATTAAAAATAATAAATACAAAAAGACAAAAAAGAGTGATTTTACTAAACTACCCTTTTGCATTAAAATATTAAAAACATAATAAAACAAAAATTATTTAATATTATTTTTAATTACTTTTAATCTTGTCAATCCATCTTGTTGATCTAGTGGCTAGAGAGTGGTTCTCTCGTTCTTACAACTGGATGTGGTTTTCATTTTAAGGGTCGCCTATATATATATATATATATATATATATATAGGGGATGTCTCAAATGAAAACCACTTTTATTGTGAAAACTCGAAAACTAATTAAAAAAAGTCTAAAAAACACACCAAAATTTGTTTTTTTCAATTTTTTTATAAAAATCGCAGGTTTTTATATATAAAAAAACTTTTTTTCAAAAAAAAAATTTGTAGTGCACATGTGTAATACTACACATGTGACATGTGTATTATTACACATGTGCACTACAATTTTTTTTTATATAGAAAAAACCTGCGATAATTGGTATGCAAAAAAAAAAAAATTGGTATGTTTTTTTGGCCTTTTTAATTAGTTTTCGAGTTTTCACAATAACTAGTGGTTTTCATTTGAAACTTCCCCTATATATATATATATATATATAGAGGCCGGTTAACGTACAAATGCGCTTATCGTACATTACGTACGCTACAATCTCAGCCGTCAGATCATCTTCCCGCATTGAAAATCGCATGTGAAATTGAATTACCACATGCGAAATTGTTACCAACATTATCACATGCGAAATTGAATTACCACATGCGAAATTGTTACAAAAAAAAAACAACCTGCTATTTCATCAAAATTATCACATGCGAAATTGAATTACCACATGCGAAATTGTTACAAAAAAACAACCTTCTATTTCATCAAAATTATCACATGCGAAATTGAATTACCACATGCGAAATTGTTACAAAAAACAACCTTTTATTTCATCAAAATTATCACATGCGAAATTGAATTACCACATGCGAAATTGTTACAAAAAAACACCTGCTATTTCATCAAAATTATCACATGCGAAATTATTACAAAAAAAAACAACATGCGATTTTCATTGCGGGAAGATGATCTAACGGCTGAGATTGGCGCGTACGTAATGTAGGATAAGGGCATTTGTACAGTACTCTTTACCTATATATATATATATATATATATATATATATATATATACATATATATATATATATATAGGGTGGGGTTCTAGAGTGAACACTGTGTATTTGCGAACTGAGTGAACAAATCCTGGCCATTGATCTACGCACGTGTATGGCCAGGATCTCATCATCAAATCGTAAAATACACTAGTGTATTTCAACATCAAATCCTGGCCATTAATCTACACACGTGTATGGCCAGGATTAGTTCACTCAGTTCGCAAGCTACACTAGTGTTCACTCTTGATCCTGATCCTATATATATATATATATATATAGGGTTGGGCTAGACAAAAAACCCTATCTTTCTTAGAAAACTCTGGAAACTCAAAGCTCCCGACATTTTTTTTTTGAAAAAAATAACACATGTAATATACATGTTTTTAAGACTTTTGGGCCAAAAAAATCAAAAAAGCGCCGAGTACTTTTTTTTAAAAAAAATAAACAAGTTACAAAAACTTCGTTAACTAACATGTGTTAGACAACAAATGCTGAAAGTTGCTGAAATTTGTTTTTTTTTTTAAAAAAAAACCCTTAGGCGCTTTTTTGATTTTTTTGGCCCAAAACTCTTAAAAACATGTATATTACATGTGTTATTTTTTTCAAAAAAAAAAAAATGTCGGGAGCTTTGAGTTTCCCGGGTTTTCTACCTAAGGAGGGTTTTCTACCTAGCCTTATCCTATATATATATATAAAGAGTAAAAGTCGCAATGTTCGACGTTTTTGATCAGTTTCTTTGTATGATTGTGATATTAATACCTGATAAATGTTTATAATCCAGATAGACAATGAAGTAAATCAGGAAAACCCGAATAATGATAATAATGGAAACCAAGTAGATAACGGTTCCATTCAACATATAGTAGCACAAGGAATTATAAACGCTATGCCACATATTATCAAGAGTGTTAAAGAAGCATAAAATAATAAAACTATAAGTGGAAATAAAAGACAACCTACTGAACCAAGTCACATCATGAATAATGGACCACTAATCCAAGTACCTATTCCAAAAAGAAGAACCTTGTCATGTAGTTGTTCTTACAAAGAATTCTGGTCTTACAAACCAATAGAATTCTCTGGCAATGAAGGAGTCATTGCAGCTTTACGTTGGATAGAAAAGACAGAAGTAGTCTTAAAAATAAGCAAATGTGCAGAAGAAGATAAGATTATGTTTGCTTCTAATCTTTTTAAGAATGCAGCTCTAGAGTGGTGGAATACCATTCTCCAGTCTAGAGGAAGTGATAAAATTTATAATATGGAATGAACCGACTTTAAGGACATAGTCGAAAAGAAATTTTGTCCTCCTCATGAAAAAGAACAAATTGCTAATAAATTCTTAAATCTTAAAATGACTGGAATAGACTGCAAAGGTTACACTACCATATTCTTCGAATATGCTAGAATAGTACCAACCCTAGCTTCACCAAAACCAGTATTAATCTCACATTACATCTGGGGATTAATTAGTGAAATCAGACACGTAGTCAAGGCAGCTAGACCACAAACCATAGAAGAAGTAGTAGAACTAGCCAATACCTTGACTGTTGAATTGCTACGTACGCAAGAAGAGAATCAGAGAAAGAACCTAGCCTAAAGACTTACCCAAGAATTTCGTTATGGAAATACCTACCGTGGGAAAAGTACATGTTCTACTTCTTCACCTTACTGTAAGTACTGCAAAAAGAAGCACTCAGAAAGATGCTCAATATACTGCAACTTCTACAAAATGTATGGACACAAAGAGGAAGAGTGCAGGAAGAAACCCAACATTAAGCTATGCTTCAATTGTGGAGAAACTGGGCATATCAAACCGAACTGTCCGAAACTATCTCTAGCAACAAACAGCAAAACTACTAAGAAGCCAAGATGATTCTGGATGTGATTGCAGGTACGTTTTAAGATAATGATATTTTGGCTAAAGTATTATTTGACTCTGGTGCAAACCAAAGTTTTATCAATACTTCCTTCTGCAAACTTCTCAATCACCCATTAACTAAACTTTAACAAGAGTGTCTGTATAACAACCCTCCTAAAATAATTTCGACACTCCTAAATATATCCTAAAATATTTAGATCAACCCTATACGCCCTAAAATACACCCCGTATACGTAAACTAGCCCTAACTACCTTTATTTTTAACAAAAATCAAATAAATCAAGTTTTATTAGTCGCTCGCGGGCCGCAACCATATTAGTTGTGTGCTTCGCGGGGCGCGACAGCTCAATATCAGGGCGCACCCGATACTGCCATGTGTCAACAATGTGTTGGGTCTAGTGGTTGAGTCAGCCAAGCTAGGGCCTACCCTAGTTCGCCTCGCGGGCCGCGAAGACTGTTGGATCGTGTACGTGACCCTGAAAGTCAGTTAAGGTAGTTCAACATCATGTGTAAAGGCGGAATCAATGCACATAACGTCCAAAACAGCTCTAATCCTTTTAACTTTTCTTTTCTGATTAATAAACGTGCTTATACAAAGTTTTCTGATGAAAAACCAGCAGCACCTCCCTACTTGTTCCAACCGTTCCGTTTGAAATGAAACTAGCACACACCTATATATAGACAATGACCCTTCCGTTTGAACTTAACATAAACTGTTTCAAACGGAACCCTCTAGTTTCAAACGGAACCCTATGTTTCAAACGGAACCCTCATAAACATGACTGATTTCAAACGGAACCCCTTGAAACACATTCTAAAATCAAAACTAAAACCTAATTTTGACTTTTAAGCTCCAATATTGACTTTCTTGAACTAAGACTTGATGAAGATGAAGTCAACAGACATTCTTGTGCATCAACAGACTCCCCCTTGGATGTTGACGTAGTCTTCAGCTCCTGAGTCTTCAGTCTTAGTCTTTTCTTCAACTCTGTCTTTTCATCATAAGCACTCTATCTTCACACTCCCATATACTGTTGATCCAGACTCCCCCTTTCACAGACTCCCCCTCTCAATATGCTAGAATTTGAGATGTCTGGTTCAAGCTTTGACATTTAGCTTCCGTTGGGAATAATGAAGACCAAATCTGCATATTCTCTACCACAACATAAGTTTCACAAATTTATAACATTTGAATTTAATAAACTTACTGGTAGACAACATTTATTCATCAAACAAAACTAGTTACATCAAGTTCAAATGAATGACCTTGATTAACTAAACACACAATCTTTTAAAACATTTGTATATGACATTCAAAGTTTTCAACATATTCTCCCAATCCAATTCATCATGTTTAGCACTCGAATTTTGAATATCAGTCCTTCAACATCAGTTGTCGAAAATCTTTTTGGATTTTTGTTTTAAAAAATGCAGTAAACAAATATATACAAACAATATTTTGTGAGTTTGTGAAAGAGGATCATATCAGTTTATGAGACACATCACAAGCACCGTTAAGCTTTAAACATTTTAAGCTCTAAACGATTCACGTAGATTGTCAGTATATTGATCCACTTAAATTTTCACACAAAGTTCAACTGCTTCGAGATACGAGTTTAATGTCTTAGATACTTAAACTTAATCGCGTATCCCACCTCAGAATATACTCCCGTATCCAGATCCCAATATTCAGTCTTACAGGTAAGTATAACATCAATGATATCTGTAAGGGGTTAATAATTTATGAAGAATCATGAGAGCTCAGGTCAGAACTACCGTTCAGCAGAGAGATCATGACTCAACTTGGGTGTGTCCCCTTTAGAGGATCTTTTTTACAACAGCATTTGCTAAGCAATTTTATTGTCTTATCATTTTTGCTGAGGGTGATGCTATGTTTCAAGCATTTGCAGAAAGTATTATTCGAGGACTAGGTCAGAACTACCGTTCAGCAGAAGTCCCAGAATAATACCCCAGACATCATTGAGTATAAAGACCTGTATATCAGAATACGAAACCTTTCAAACGAGATTTCGGGGGTTACCCATATATCCGAGAGATGTTACCCACGATATAAGCAAGTTTGAAATTTAGGTTTATATCTCGTCACAATCTACTAAATGTGCAAAAACCTACTGGCATATCATCAGTGAGACCATTTATCACATTTAACTTTCCAATTCTTTAGCATGCTGTGAAAGTCCACTGATTTTCTATCATTTCCTCTTATTTAACACAAAACTCATTTTCATTTTTCAATGTTTTTGAAATTTTCAAATTTTCTGATTTTTTTTTTTAAATTTTTCTCCCCCTAAAATCAAAATATGTTTCAATTTTGATTTTCTGAGAAAATTTGAAAACAAACTATACAAGAAACGTGACAAACTGATATCAAATCGCTTCAATTCGCCATTCTCTTGGCTTAACAATCAGAACTTCCCCTGACACCAAACTATTTTCCCATTTAGATTTCAAAACACTTAAGTTTGTTTTAATCAAATGGTTTTTCCGGAAAATTAGTTTTGTTTGTCTTTTCACAAACTCGGGGTTTCATCACATTGTTTACCTTTAACCATTTTAAAAGATTTAACAGTTAAGACCCTTGTCAACAACAAACACTAGTAGAAAATCAAGTACAACTTAATGTCCCTGATTTACCACTTGTAAATCGAAATATCACAGTTACCAACCTGTGAATTTCTCAAGAATGATGCCGATACCTGCTTCACGCTTACCAACCTGGAAGCTCCGGCAAGTCAGGTTTTTCTATTTGAAAAGATTCACCCAAGCCTGACCAGCCTTGGGTTTGACAGTTTTTACCTCAACAGATGGCTTTTCTGGTTTTGATGAACCAGAATCATTGCCTGAACATGGCTTGTCTGACTTTGACCTGTCAGAATCATTGCCTGATGGTGGCTTGTCTGACTTTAACGCATCAGATTCATCGCCAACCATTTTCTTCTTCTTCTTTTCTTCTTTAGTCCTCAGATTTGCATCTGAAGAATTCAATTTATTCGGCTTTGCAGTCGAGTGAGTTGATTCATCAGAACTTTTATTTAATCTGTCCGGTGAACCCGAAGACAAAATTTTCTCGAGATACTCTCTCGCCTTCTTTCTTTTCTTTCGCAGTCTGTCTTTCTGCCCCTGTGAAAGTTTAACTTTCTTTTCTTGAATTGTCTGATCCTGAACTTTAGGTTTTAGAACCTTCTGTTCATGAGGCTTGACGTTGACTGACTTCTTTCCCAATTTCTGAGATTCAGCCCTCGATCTTCCTTTTGATCTCCTTGGGCAATCTCTGGCAATATGTCCTCTGATTTGGCATTCATAACATCTTCTCGTTTCGATTCTCTGACTTTGGCAGTTAACAGAAATATGTCCTTGATAGCCACAAGTATAACACACTCTGTTATCATACCTTTCACCACTTTCATACTTCACACCACTTTTATACCACACACTTAGATCATAGCATTGATTTGCCTTGTGGTAATCATGTCTCCTCTTATATCCTTGATTTGGCATTTGAGCACTGTGGTCAAACCTGCACCACTTATTACCAACATTTTGTGAGTTTTCATTTTTAAATTTTTGTGATTTTTGATAATGATTGGATGACTTAACTGATGAACTTTTATTTTCAATTTTAGGATTTTTCAAATTTTTATCTTTTTGTTTCTGTTCTACACTCTTCTTAACAGGTTTTTGTGTAGAACATTCACCTGTTTCAGTAGATTGCAAAACAGTATTTTTAAATTTTTCTTGTAAATCTAAAAATATTTTTCTTTTATTTTCTTTTTCATCATCAGATATTTCATCACAATCTTCAATTTTGACTTTGACAAAGTCAAAATTTGTGACATTTTCACTTATTGGAACATAATTGATCGGTTTTGGAGAAACATGTGATGTAAAATTCACAAAACCTTTCAATTTCACTTCAAGCTCTTTGATTTTCATCTGAGCTTTTTCAAGCTGAATGATTTTAGCAAGATGAGAATTGATTTCAATTTGTTTTTGAAGATTATCTTTACCAAAAATATCTCTCTCATCTTCTAAAATCTTTATTTGATTTTGAAAATCTTTTTCTTTTTCTTTAAAATATTTGTTTTCTAATGACAAACTCTCAACATTCTCCAAAAGTTTGTCATTTTCAGATTTTAGTTTTTCGCAGTTCAAGCGCAAATCCAAAATCTGTTCATCAACAGCTTTCTTCTCGTCTTTCAAAGCTTTGTTTTCCAATGTCAAATTCTCCACATCTTTCAAGAGATTGACATTTTCTAATTCGGATTTTTTGCATTTTGAGCACACAACTTCACTTTTTGTTTGACTTGAAATCTGCTCCTCCTCAGAATCTGAATCGCCATGATCAAATATTGGCATGTTTTTAGCTTCTTGATCATCATTCACTGCCAACTGATTACCAGTAGCAACTTTATCATCATGATCACCAACATTACTAGGATCTGCTTCATTGTCATTTAAAGTTTCACCCTTCTTTGATTCTTCAATCTTTGTCATTCCTTCTCTAATCCTTTTGATTAATTCACTAAAATCAATCAAACTTATATTTTCTGAGTTTCTTTCAATTTCATCTAGTAACTCTTTCTTTTTCTTTTTCTCTTCTTCATCTCCCCACCATTTCTTTTGCCAATAATCATCCTCTTCTTTGTACTCCTTGATGATGGCTTCAATATCTAGCGTTTTGTCATCAATCGCAATGTTGCCATACCTATCAAGATAGCACTCTCTATCTGGATCCCATCTGTTTGCTCTTCTAGCTTCCAGAAAGATACCAGAAAGTCTGATAATCTTGTTTTCAGCAATCATCTTCCGATATTGATACTTCTGTTCCTCAGTACGATCATCTTTCCACTTAATGGGTTCGTCGTTTTTCACCATGATTTTATGTCCTTGAATTACCTCGAAATCACCTGCAAATAAAACAAACAAACAAACGATCAGTTCAAACAAACTGAATACGTAACAATGTGTTTGTTGACGAAATCAATCTAAGACTCGTTGTCGAAGATTCACGGATTCGTTCAATGTAGTTCAAGTGAGATCACTGAATGAATGAGCTAGCAAAAAAAATATATGAATCCAATTTCTGAATTTGACTTGAGTCGAACAATATATGCAATCCGAAATATTTGAGCTTTAAAAGACAAATACTTGTTCACGTGATTTTCTAACAACAA
The DNA here is from genome assembly GCA_030545235.1 of Helianthus tuberosus. Taxonomy (NCBI): domain Eukaryota; kingdom Viridiplantae; phylum Streptophyta; class Magnoliopsida; order Asterales; family Asteraceae; genus Helianthus; species Helianthus tuberosus. The sequence continues at coordinate 169,867,038 of CM060351.1, read as the reverse complement.
CTAACAACAACTTCAATTAAACTCAATTTCCTTTTTGACCACTTGTTGGATCGTTCACTTTAGTGGGTTGACAAAATGGTTATTCAATTAAATGGCTTGACAATCGAGATTAGACAATCCTTTTTATTAGACCTCCTCACTAACTCAATGTCAATCACATGCAAATTTGATTTTCTAAATTGCCGACCACTACACAAGTAAACATTAACTCTCAAATGATCTTATTTGACCTCAACTGTTGGACAACAAAATAAGCACATGGGCTGTCTTTATCTTCAATTCAATTTTCAGACTATGATTGGGCCACTAGATCACTAAAATTTTTTATAATATGATTATGATTATGATGATAGAAATTTGCCAACAACCAAATTAATGATTACATGACCCATCAACTTTTATCAATTAAACTTTGAATCTGTTTTGACCTTTATCAATTTACAATCACGTGACTATGACCAATTCTTTTAAATCCAGATTTTGTGATTGGGTGAATATCTTCAACACACAAATTTCTTTATATTAGTCCTCTTTTAATAATTCGTCCTATGATTCAATGAAGATGATTGGACCTCAAAATTTAACTAATCAGATCACACCTTCAACGATGAGCCTTGAAATTCACAAAAATCACCTATGATTTTAATTGGACCACTCTTTAAAATACATGCGCAATAAACACAAACCAACACCAACTTTAATGTCGTGAACGGATCGTTGAATCCATTTAAACTGACAAACACCACTTTCTAAAATACCTTGATTGAACCGAACAAACACTCAAATTAATGATCGACAAAATGATAATGATCTGACAACTTTGACTTTCTAAATGGCCGTCAATATTTTGTGAACTAATTTCTCATTTGACCTCAATGTCCACTAAGCTGTCACCATATTCTTGATATTAAGAAAATCAATTTTCCGACAAAATCAATATCACATGTAAAATGATACTAACACTCTCAATTTCAAAGGTCGGCTATATGGACATCACATGGGCTGACACAATGTAAGAGAATCACATAGGCCAGTATAATGCGTTTTATCTTTGGGCCAGACAATTCACGTGACAACTGTTGCAAGTTTAATTTGGACAATAACTTTGATTCTTTAACAGTATCCGACAAACATTTATCGAGACAAACAATGACCAGATCACGTGATATCTCAATTAATATCTCACATGCATGTTCACTCTAAACTCGATTGATTTTATGTTTCGGTGCTGACAAAACTGACTAATGTTGACTAAGTGACAACGTGGTGATAACACAAGACTCGGATTGTTGTGACGTGTATTGTTATCCGGATGGTGAACCGGATTGATTTTCAAACGACAAAGATTCAAACGATGACTGTTCCGTTTGAATTAATAGTTTCAAACGATAAATGTTCAAACGATGAATGTTCAAACAATGACATCCATTTTCAAACGACAGTTTCAAACGATAGACTCCATTTTCAAACGATGTAACAGGTGACGTCAGCAATTTCGCGAAAATTTCAAACGGTCTGATCGATTTAGATCGGTTTTAGGTCAAATTTTAATTCCAAACTTTCAAGGATTATTTAATAGTGAATTTCGTTTGATATATGATCGTTTCAAGCCATTTTAACCGTGAGAACAATTTAAAATCAGAAAAGAAAGGTAGAAGTGAGATAATCCGATGATTTTCAGCTGTTTTCGGTATGAACTCCTCGTCCTGAGCTCTGATACCACTTGTTGGATCGTGTACGTGACCCTGAAAGTCAGTTAAGGTAGTTCAACATCATGTGTAAAGGCGGAATCAATGCACATAACGTCCAAAACAGCTCTAATCCTTTTAACTTTTCTTTTCTTATTAATAAACGTGCTTATACAAAGTTTTCTGATGAAAAACCGGCAGTACCTCCCTACTTGTTCCAACCGTTCCGTTTGAAATGAAACTAGCACACACCTATATATAGACAATGACCCTTCCGTTTGAACTTAACATAAACTGTTTCAAACGGAACCCTCTAGTTTCAAACGGAACCCTATGTTTCAAACGGAACCCTATGTTTCAAACGGAACCCCTTGAAACACATTCTAAAATCAAAACTAAAACCTAATTTTGACTTTTAAGCTCCAATATTGACTTTCTTGAACTAAGACTTGATGAAGATGAAGTCAACAGACATTCTTGTGCATCAACAAAGACATTTACTAAAACTCTCGCGAGGCGCGAGATAGTGGGACCAGCACTATAAATAGAAGCCCTCGGCTTCATTTGTCAAATCTTTCAGAATAAAAAATTCTCTCTTAATTTCTGTAGTGTAGAAATTATACCGGGCATAATACCCCCTAATTAGCAAAGATCTGCCTCGTTGTAAGTATTATAACCCCCGGTTACATATTAGATACGTTGCCCGATTGATCTAGTGCTCCGTGACTGCTGTCGAGGCTCTGCCCGACGTAGTCGTTGGACTTCTGTCTCGGGGAGGGTATAACTAATGTAAATATTGGGTTATTATACTAACGCGTGTGCATTGTTTAATTTATTAGATTATAACCAGGAAATCACAAGGAAAAATCTAAAATAGCAATGTGAGTTTATCCTCTTTTTATAAATGCTTTTCATAAAATTGTTTTTACAAAACCTCAATTGTTTTACATTATGATTAACAGTGATTGAGTATTTGTAATTCTACAATTATAGTCAGTATGTTGGGGTTTTGTATACAAAATTTGTTACTACACTGTGAGTAGTAACATTGCCACAAGTCAGGATTGACAGTGCCGTGGGTGGTAATTAAAGTAAGAATTGGAAACAAATGTAATTGCTAGATCGCCATCAATGCTGTAAAATGATAAAACATGTCTTGATTAAATTGGAATTCACTCACCAGTATTTCCCACTGAAAATTGTTTTTAAAACGCGTTTCAGGTAACAAAAAGTGAAAGCCATATAGAAGCCAGCTGGACAACACTGAAGGCTTAGGAAATGTGGCTCTAAAAGTTACCTAAATAAAGACGATGTTTTATTCAATAAATTAGGGTTTATCCCTATAAACATGTTTGTATTGGAAACTTGGGTTTATCCGATGTATTTGGTATTGTAAAAATGTGGTATTTCACTCTGATAAAATATTTCCTAACTACGATCCTGATGTAAATTCCGCTGCCAAACTGATAAACACCGATACCACTAATACTGGCTCGCGGCCGCCCGTTCCCAAGAGATAGGGGTCGGGGGTTGTGACATAGTAAAGTGGTATCAGAGCTACATCCACTGATCTGAGCCACAAAAGTGTCCTGCTGATAATGAAATTTTCAATTCTGTTAGGAAATAATCTATGTGAATAAATGCATACGTTTATATTATCAATTTGTGTTATTTGACGATTTGTTAGTTTACTATATGAGTGATCAAGGACCATCGGATGCCTATCGTCAACTGTCTAGTTCTCCTATAGATGAAGGAACTTCTTCTAAACCTACCCCCTCGGGGTATTCAGCTGACAGAGAAGAAGGGATCTTTATATTTAAAGCGCAATCCGAGGAGCCATTCCCTACCAAAAAGAGAGGATGGTTCAGTCGGGGAGCTCACGAGCATACAAAAAGAATGAGAAAGTTACAGCAACAGCAAGCTTTAGTAGCTGCGAATAGGGAGATGAACTCTCAAACTCAAGATATACTCAATAGGAGACTAGCCAACTTTCACATCTTAGCTACCACAGCCTCAGACCCGAACTTAGAACAGGTCATAGCACCCCAGCCACTACCGTTATTCCCAACACAACCCATGGAAGTAGAAGTTAACCCAGCAGACCCGATTCCATTACCTGCTTTTGACCCAAACGGAATCCCTAGAGTCTCAGCACCCCATCCTCCAGTTTATGACCCATGGTTTGATGACCATAGAGATTATCAACAACTTTACCCAGAGGAGACCATGCAAAACCCAGAAGCACCTTACCCTAACCTTGGCCCTCTAGATCCGTACTGGGATAATGACCAGTATATCCGGGAAATCCTAGAGAACCCGTACCCATACGAAGAACCCACGCCACAATATCCTGACCCGATACCAGCACCCGCACCACCCATGAGCACCTTGAATGTGCAAGAACTTCGCACATTTGGTGAGGAGTTGTTAGATGAAAGTGAAAAGATAAGGCAGATAGGAGAGAGGCTCGTTTGGAAGTATAACGAGCGTAACATGCAGTATTGGATGGATCCCTACTAAATAGTAATAGTAATAATCATAAAAATAATATAAAATATATATGTGTGTGACTTAAAAAAAATCTACTAAACTAGATAATCCCATAACTACTGATGCATACTAGTATTGTATTTTAAATTCCAGTTGTGATTTGTATTAGATGCATAATATATAAAATAGAGTAAATGTCGCAATGCATGACGATTTTGATCAATATGTTGTTGGTGTGATTATTCGCATAAAACATTGCTCTAAGATATTAATACTTGGTAATTGTTTGTAAATCCAGATGGCCAACGATGCAAATCGGGAAAACCAAAATAATGATAATCAGATAAATAACAGTGCCATTCGACACATAGTGACCCAAGGAATTAGAGATGCTATGCCATATATCATCCAAAATGTTAGAGAAGCAGAAATAATAAAAGTAATAGTGGAAGTAAGCTATCACATACTGAACCCAGTCATAGTGTGAACAATGGACCGTTACTTCAATTGCCTATTCCAAAAAGAAGAAGAACCATGTCTTATGGTTGTTCTTACAAAGAATTCTGGTCCTGTAAACCTATAGAATTCTTGGGCAACGAAGGAGCCATTGCAGCTCTACGCTGGATAGAAAAGACTGAGGAAGTCTTAAAAATAAGCAAGTGCGCAGAGGAAGACAAAATCATGTTTGCTTCCAATCTTTTTAAGAATGCTGCTTTAAAATGGTGGAACACTATTCTCCAATCTAGGGGAAGTGACTAAGTCTATAATATGGAATGGACTGAGTTTAAGAACATTATAGAAAGGAAATTTTGTCCTCCTAATGAAAAGGAACAGATAGCCAATATATTCTTAAACCTTAGAATGACTAGAGTAGACTGTAAGGGTTACACTACTATATTCTTCGAATATGCTAGAATAGTGCCAACCCTAGCTTCACCAAAACCAGTGTTAATCTCCTGTTGCATCTGGGGATTAATCAGTGAGATTAGACACGTAGTCAAGCCAGCTAGACCACAAACCATAGAAGAAGCTGTAGAACTAGCAAATACCTTGACTGATGAATTAGTACTTACACAAGAAGAAAACCAGAGAAACAACCTAGCTCAGAAACTTACACATGAATTCCGCTATGGAAATTCCAACCGCGGGAAGAATGTAGGTTCTACTTCTACACCTTATTGTAAGGCCTGTAAGAGGAAGCATTCAGGAAGATGCTCCACGTACTACAATTTCTGCCAGATACCAGGATACAAAGAAGAAGACTGCAGGAAGAAACCCAGCAATGGAGTGTGCTTCAATTGTGGAGAAAAAAAGACATATCAAGCCGAACTGTCCGAAACTAGCTCTAGCCATGAACAACAAGACTACTAAGAATGCTAGGGCATTTGTTCTGACAGCCAAAGAAGCAAAGATGATTCTGGACGTGATTGCCGGTACGTTTTTAGTTAATGATGTTTTTTCTAAAGTATTATTTGACTCTGGTGCGAACCAAAGTTTTATTAATACTTCATTTTGCAAAATTCTCAACCAACCATTAACTAAACTCCAACATGAATGTCTAGTAGAGACAGCAAATGGAGAAACCATTAAGATTTCTGAAATCTTACAGGGAGCAAGAATATAAATTTTAAATCAAAATTTTATTGCCAATCTTTACCCAATAAATCTGGCTGGATTTGATATTGTATTAGGAATGGATTAGTTGGTAGCCTGTTGGTGCATATGTCTGTTGACTTCGTCTTGTATCGAGTCATGTAATAAGATAGATAAACCAAGACGTAGATCGATAGAAACGGGACACAGGTCGGAACAAGCCAGTTCGTGCGAACTGACGGTTTGGTGCGACCTAGACCAAGTCGTGTCGGGTGGTTCTTGCGACCTAGCTCTCCCTATATATATGAGGTCTTGGTTTCTCATTTGTAACTTCTGATTCCGGTAGCGAAGCTCTGCCGAAGTGTCGCCAAGCTTGTAAAACGTTCTGAAATCAATACAATCGACATTTAATCTACTTCTAAGTGTATATCAAGCTGCAATGAAGATCAAATCATTGAATTCCGCCTCTGATTTGGTCTAGAACTCTTCTGATCGACTCATTAGATCGATTCAACGATCCTACAAGTGGTATCAGAGCTCAGGAGGAAGAGTTCTTACCATTTTAGCTTGTTTTCACCGAAAATCTGACTTATACTCATTCTTTTACACTTTTTCATCAAATTAACTGAGATTTCACAGTTAAAACGATCTGATTTTGACATATAACACGTAAAACACAGTTTTAATCAATCCTTGAACAAATTAGACCTAAAATCAACCTAAAACTTGATAAAATTGACCAAACCACGTGAAAAACTTGTCAGTTCGTTCGAGATATCATCAGTTCATTTGAAATCATCATTCAGATCGTACGAGCTGAACATCCAGCTCGCACGAAGTGAAACCAGGTCGTTTGTAGTCTCCAGATCGTGTGAAATATAGTCAGTTCGCACGAACTGAATTGTCCAGATCGCACAAAGTGTTCAGTTCGCTCGAAAGGTTACCAGCTTGCACGGTTTAAACTCTTCAGTTCGTACGATTTGGAATTAGGTCTTCAGGTTGTTTGAAATTTTCCCAGTTCGTTTGAATTGACTGTTTTTGAGAAATCTCGAAACCGAATCATGGACAACGAATTTTATAACGCATTTGCTACTGCCCCGGGTACTCCTTTTACCGTTGCTCAGAGTGTAACTATGGAAAATGAAACAGGAACGTTACAGAAACCTCCTAAGTTGATGAGCATTGAAGAATATTACAGTTGGCAAGAACGTTTCGAAAACTGGGTTCAAGCAAATCATCTAAGGTCTTGGGAATGTATTGAAACTAAGTATGTTCGACCTCGTAATAATATGGGAGTTGTAAAGAATATTTCCGAGTTTACAGAAAAAGAGAGAGAAATGTACAAGGCAGAAAAAATGATGATTAGTTTACTTCAACAAGCTGTGAAAGAAGATATTTTCATATTACTTCAACATGATGATAGTGCACGTTCGATTTGGGAAGCACTTCGTACAAAATTCGAGGGAATTACGGAGATGATCAAGAATAAAAAGTCACTATTAAAAAAAGAATTTGAATTGTTCTCAAGTTTGTCGGGTGAAACTACAAAGATCGTGAGGAATGGGTTGAGAAATTAGCCGATGCTTTTCCTAAAAAAGAATGGGGTACATGTCTTATGATTTTGAAGAATACCGGAGAGTATGATAGATTGACAATTTCTCAATTCATTAAAAAACTTGATGGACAAGATCTTGAACAACAAAAGATTGAAAGGAATGATTAAAGAATTAGAGCAAGGAACATATGGAATTTGGAGATTCCATAAGAATAGGATTTGGATACCCAAACTAGGAAACCTACGCCACCGAATATTAGAAGAAGCTCATAAGTCTAAGTATAAAATACATCCTGGAAGTGATAAAATGTATCAAGACTTAAGAAAGAATTTTTGGTAGATAGGAATTAAAAAGGATATAGCAGCTTATGTTGTTAAGTGTCTAACATGTTCACAAGTCAAAGCTGAACATCAGAAACCCTCAAGTTTATTACAGCCATTAGAAATGCCTGTTTGGAAATGGGAATTGATAACAATGGACTTTGTTACCAAATTACCCAAGACACGAAAAAGTAATGATACATTCTGGGTGATTGTAGATAGATTAACTAAATCTGCTCATTTCTTACCGATGAAGGAAACTTTCAGTATGGAACAGTTAGCCAATTTATATGTAAATGCAATAGTTTCATTACATGTAATTCCTTTATCTATTGTTTCTGATAGAGATAGCCATTTTACTTCTCATTTTTGGACAAGTTTCCAAAAAAGCAATAGGAACCAAGTTAAATCTAAGCACCGCTTATCATCCTCAGATGGATGGACCAAACGAAAGGATAATTCAAACGATGGAAGATATGCTTAGAGCTTGTGTAATTGATTTTGGAGGAAATTGGGACGATCATATACCATTAATAGAACTTTCTTATAATAACAACTATCATACCAGTATCAATGTTGCACCATTCGAAGCACTTTATGGACGAAAGTGCCGAACCCCAGTCTGTTGGGCAGATATTGGAGAAAAACAATTATCTGGACCAGAGATCGTACAAGAAACCACAGACAAGATTATTCAAGTCAAGGATAGACTAAAAGTAGCACACGATCGCCAAAAGAGTTATGCTGATAACAGGCGAAAGCCATTGGAATTTCAAGTAGGAGACAAGGTATTATTAAATGTTTCTCCTTGGAAACGAATAGTAAGATTCATCAAGAGGGGAAAGCTAAGTCCCAGGTATGTTGGACCTTTTGAGATTATTAAAAGAATAGGACATGTAGCTTACTAGCTACAACTGCCAGAGGAAATGGCAGGAATACATGATGTATTTCATATATGTAATCTCAAAAAGTGCTTAGCTGATGAATCATTAGTGATACTTCTTAAGGATATAAAGGTAAACGAGAAGCTTAAGTTCGTAGAGAAGCCACTACAGATTGAAGACAGGAAAGTCAAGAATCTCAAACACAAGAGATTAGTTCTAATCAAAGTAAAGTGGGATTCTAAGAGAGGACCAGAATACACGTGGGAGCATGAATCAGAGATGTAGAAGAAATATCCACACCTGTTCCGGTAGACCTCGAGGACGAGTTCTAAAACAAGGTGGGGAGGATATAACAACCCTCCTAAAATAATTTTGACACTCCTAAATATATCCTAAAATATTTAGATCAACCCTATACTCCCTAAAATACACCTCGTATACGTAAACTAGCCCTAACTACCTTTAGTTTTAACAAAAATAAAATAAATTAAGTTTTATTAGTCGCTCGCGGGCCACAACCATATTAGTTGTGTGCTTCGTGGGGCGCGACAGCTCAATATCAGGGCGCACCTGGTGCTGCCACGTGTCAACAAAGTGTTGGGTCTAGTGGTTCAGTCAGCGAAGCTAGGGCCTACCCTAGTTGGCCTCGCGGGCCGCGAAGACCTTTACTAAAACTCTCGTGGGGCGCGAGAGAGTGGTCGACCAGCACTATAAATAGAAGCCCTCGGCTTCATTTATGAAATCGTTCAGAATCAAAAATTCTCTCTTAATTTCTGTAGTGTAGAAATTATACCGGGCATAATACCCCCTAATTAGCAAAGCTCTGCCTCGTTGTAAATATTATAACCCCCGGTTAAGTATGACATACGCTGCCCGATTGATCTAGTGCTCCGTGACGGCTATCGAGGCTCCGCCCGACGTAGTCGTTGGAGTTCTGTCTCGGGGAGGGTATAACTAATGTAAATATTGGGTTATGATACTACCACGTGTGCATTGTTTAATTTATTAGATTATAACAAGGAAATCACAGGGAAAAATCATAAATAGCAATGTGAGTTTATCCTCTTTTTATAAATGCTTTTCTTAAAATTGTTTTTGCAAAATCTCAATTGTTTTACATTATGATTAACAGTGATTGAGTATTTCTAATTCTACAATTATCGTCAGTATGTTGGGGTTTTGTATACAAAACTGGTTACTACACTGTGAGTAGTAACATTACCACAAGTCAGGATTGACAGTGCCGTGGGTGGTAATTAAAGTAAAAATTGGAAACAAATGTAATTGGGATATCGCCTTTAATGCTGTAAAATGATAAAACCTGTCTTGATTAAATTGGGATTCACTCACCAGTATTTCCCACTGACAAATGTTTTTAAAACGCGTTTCAGGTAACAAAAAGTGAAAGCCAGCTGGACAGCAGTTATGGCTTGGGAAATGTGGCTATAAAAGTTACCTAAATAAAAAAGATGTTTTATTCAATAAATTAGGGTTTACCCCTATAAACATGTTTGTATTGGAAACTTGGGTTTATCCCATGTATTTGGTATTACAAAAATGTGGTATTTCACTCTGATAAAATATTTTCTAACTACGATCCTGATGTAAATTTCGCTGCCAAACTGATAAACACCGATACCACTGATACTGGCTCGCGGCCACCCGTTCCCAAAAGATTGGGGCCGGGGTTTGTGATAGTCTGGTAGAGACGGCAAATGGAGAATCCATTAAGATCACTGAAATCTTGCAGGAAGCAAGACTAGAAATGTTAAACCATAATTTTATTGCTAACCTTTATCCAATGAATCTGGCCGGATTTGATATCATATTAGGAATGGTTTGGTTGGTAGCCAATCACGCCAGCATTCTATGTGATCAAAAGTCAGTGCAAGTAAGTTCACCAAAGGGTGAAAAGATCAGCCAACTAGGTCCACAAAATTTATCTCTGTAATGAAAGCGACAAGCTATGCAAGGAAAGTATCACTAGTGTATATGATTTCCATAATCATTAACACTAAAGGAAAAAAATTAAAAGATATTCCCGTAGTATCTAAATTCTCAGTTGTTTTTCCAGAAGAGTTACCTGGATTACCGTCAGATAGAGGGGTTGAATTTAGAATTCACCTAATACCAGGGAAAACACCAATTGCCAAGGCACCTTACCGTTTAGCACCATTGGAGATGCAAGAACTGAAGAAACAGTTGGACGAACTTTTGGAGAAAGGTTTTATACAGCCTAGTTCATCCCCATGGGGAGCACTAATCTTGTTTGTCAAGAAGTAGGACAGATCAATGCGTATGCGCATTGATTACCGAGAATTGAACAAGGTTATGATTAAGGTAACACCCCAAAAAATGCAAATAATTTATTTTAAATATAATGTTGATAAATAAACTAGTTAACTAACTAGGATTTAAAATAACCCAGTTAGGTGAAAGCCTTGTAGTAACCTACAAATGGGTTAAAACGCTAAAATTAGAACCAAAGGAAAGTTGAGGGGATAAATGTGTTCAAAATGAAACTAATATTAATAAAATCAAAATAAATAAAACACAAACACACTTGTCTGTGTGTTGTGGAGATCGACCAGAGCAGGGGCGAACCCAAGCTCTCCTAAAAACCCTAGTTCATCACAAATCTCACAAATTGAAGGTGAAGGTCAGTCCCAAAATGAAATTAGAGCCTGGATTTGTGATCCCCATCGTAAGGAGATCATAAGGTATGTGAAATTTGGTAAAAATCCCCTACTTGAAATTCTCATGAACGTAGAGAATCTGAAATCTGGTTATGCATGTGTGATATTTAGATGAATTAGGAGCAATGTAGTGTCTAGGAGTAAACCCTAGACAAATACATGTTGAAATCATGAGTAATTTGCTAAAATCCATAAACACCCTTGTAGGTGGTTAGTGGATTATGTAGGATTTGATAAACACTAGGAAATTGGATGTTGTTTTTGTGTAATTTGACAATTGTAAAGTAAATTCAGAATTATAGAAGCTAACAATTAGATAAAACGGTTTGATTGATGTAAATCCGGGCTAAATGATAAGCTAGGGACTTGCTATGTAAACATGTAAAAATATGCACTTAAAGTGTTTGATGAAATGCCTCAAAGAAGGCTCGAAATTGGAATTTTGAAGTTATAACGCTTAATTGTGGTATTTTGGCAATTGTGCGATATATGATTAGAAAGAGTTCTAAACGCGGTATAATTGAACTCTATAGGCAAGGATACCGGAGCGTCGAGCGGACAAGCCGGTGGTGATTTGCGGTTGAAGGGCGTGCATTAAAGGTATGTAACTTGACCCGTTACATTAAACGAATTGTTGTTAAATTATGCGAAGTCTCATTGTAGGATAGTTATAGTGTCGATTGTAGCGACCATGATCGTTACTTGAATTAATAGGCTAAGAGTGACAAGAAATCGATTGGTAGTCATCATATTGGAGGATTCCACAAGATGAGCCAAACAGGTCGATTAGTTGTGTAAATTATTGTACTAGTGTTTTAGAGAGTTAAAATGGCGATGACAAACACAAGAGTATTAAGCCACAAGATTGGTAAAGAAATGCGGGTGATAATAAGCCCCGGATGTTGGGTATAAAGTGCCATAAATTTACTAGCTAAATGGTAGTTAATTGTGTGAAGTTGGAATGGGTCGAATAATTTCATAAGTGACTTTCAGTTGTTCGGTCCGTAAGTTAAACTTTGGTATGACGAATATAACAGGCATGTTGGTAACGAATTTACGAACGTATAGGAAAAAGAATCATCTAAAACGGATAACCGAGCGAAAAGTTATGGTCATTTTAAGTCAAAAATCTGAATTTCCGGAACTGGCAGCAATTGCAAAACAGAGAATTGATTCTGCTGGAAAACGTACTCCCCCGCGCCACGCGGGGGAGACATAGTGAACTGGCGCGACACGCGGGGGCTCCCGCGCCACACGACAAAACAACTAGCTCCTGGCGCGACACGCGACAGGATCAGTTCTGAAATTTTATTTTATTTTTCACATTTCGATGTCGGAACTTGTTTATGGGTACTTTATAAATGTCAAAACTAACATTTTTAGTGGTTTTAACCCTAGGTGACAATGGGGATCTTACGGATGGCGGTTAAGCAAGTTTTGAAGAACCGAACACACATTTTAGAAGCTTCCACGATATCTAACTTTAATAGACAATGTTTTTGCGATATAAACAATTTGTTAAACAACTTCTGAATGTTTGAATTAGTCGGTAGTTGACTAATGTTTGTTGCTTTAGAACTTTACTTTTGGAACGTATGTTTTGATTTGGACGTCTTTTATATAAAATCTTATGAATTATTATTAAATTCAAGTAGTAATTAGACGGTGTTACAAGTTGGTAATCAGAGCTTAAGTTTGTCAACAAAGTGTTCGGTTCAAGCTTGATCGATCGTCCAGTAAGAATTAATTTATTATTTAGTAGATTATATCTTAGGTAAGAAACCAGATGCGAATTAATGTGCATGGGAAGAGCGTGATAACACACTCAAACCCGGAAAGTGCACCAAATGTGAACGGTTAAAGCAAGTTAGAAACTTGGCTAAACCAAAACAAATGAAGCAAAGTTATAAATGAAATGTTTAACGTTTAATGTAAACATTTCAGTTTCAAGATGTCGGAAAGAAACGATGATGATCCGGTGCAGACAAGCACCGAGCAAATGAAGGAGATAATTGCCGAAGAAGTGGGGAAGGCATTTGAAAGTAGTCTATCTGGGTTTATAGACAAAATTCAAAACACGCTGTTGTCGCTTGTCGAAGAACGAGTCAAAAGGTTAGAAGATAGTGTCAACCTTATAAAAGATAAATCGGGAGAACGTAAAGGGTGCTCATACAAAGAATTTATGGCGTGTAAACCGCCAATCTACAACGGGGAGGTTGACCCAATAATTTGCCAAAGATGGTTGGGCGACATTAAAGGGGTGTTTGAAAGGACCCATTGTGATGAAAGTGACTTTGTTGCTTACGGAACGGGCCAGTTGAGAGGTCAAGCCAAAGATTGGTGGGACAACAAAAAGAATGAAATAGGAGCCGAAGCGGTGAGAACCATGACATGGGAAGAGTTTAAGACACCGTTTCTTAAACATCATAGCCCCAAGGCGGTCATTAATAAAATCAAGGAAGAGTTCATGCAACTCAGGCACAAGGGTGAGACCATAGACAAGATTACGACGATGTTTATGGATAAAATGAAGTTTAGTAGTGAATTGGTGACGAACGAAGAACAAAAAATATACTATTACTATAACATGTTGAGCGCTGAATATAGGGAGTTTATGACTCCTTCAAAATACGAGACCCTTACCGAGATCATAAACGTTGCTCGGGAATGGGAAATCGAGTTGAAGAAACAAGTTGAAAGGGGTGAGCGAAGGGCACATGATGTGAATCCAAGCCCTATAAAGAAAGCTCGAACTGGAGAATCGGGAAAGAAGGTGGATGCTAAAGGTGGATCGCCAAGTTGTAAAGTGTGCGGGAAAGGACACAAGGGAGAATGTCGGTTCAAAGACAAACCATGCCCCATATGTAGTAAGACAGGGCACACGGCGTCGCTATGCCCGGGTAAAGTCTCAGTTTGCTACAAATGTTATCAACCTGGCCACAAAAAGTCCGAATGCCCGGACTTAGTTGGAAAGAGGGATGTTAAGAAATCTCCAGAAGAAGCTCCTAAGGCGAAGGCTAGGTCCTTCCAACTTACCGCGACTGAAGCAAAAACAGAACCCGATGTGGTCTCAGGTATATTCACAATTAACTCAATTCCAGCACGTGTATTGTTTGATACGGGTGCGAATAAATCCTTCATTTCGCATGGATTTATTCGACATCCTTCATTTGTATTGACGAAACTATCTGTGCCCTTAGAAGTTGAAATAGGGGACAACAAAAGTTTTATAGTTTGTGATGTCTGTCGAGGCTGCAAATTAAGCATCGACGATGAAGAATACTTGATAGACCTGATCCCGATGTCAATGGGGGAATTTCAAGTAGTCGTTGGGATGGATTGGCTATCTCAGCACCACGCAAAGGTCGTGTGTTTTCGTTAGGAGATAAAGCTAACATCTCTGAGCGGGAAACACGTCACTATCTATGGCTAAAAAGGAGGTAACCCCATAATATGCTCGATGTTGAAAGCACACAAGCTTATGAAGCAAGGATGTAAGGCGTTTATGATATACGCGAATGAACCCGAGAAAGAATCATTGAAGATTGGAGACGTACCAGTAGTACGGGACTTCGAAGATGTATTTCCGGAAGATTTACCGGGGATACCGCCCGAACGAGAAGTAGAGTTCGGAATCGAATTGATTCCGGGCGCAAAACCCGTAGCTAGAGCATCGTACCGACTCGCGCCGTCGGAATTACAAGAGTTGATGTCCCAAATTCAAGACCTGTTTGACAAAGGATTTATAAGGCCGAGTGTGTCTCCTTGGGGCGCACCGGTACTGTTCGTGAATAAGAAAGACGGAAGCATGCGCATGTGTATCGATTACCGGGAGTTAAACAAACTCACGGTAAAGAACCGATACCCGCTTCCGAGGATAGATGATTTATTCGACCAATTACAAGGTGCGAACTGGTTTTCAAAGATTGACCTTGGATCGGGGTATCACCAACTAAAGGTCAAGGAGGAAGATGCGCCGAAGACGGATTTTTGCACGCGATACGGACATTACGAATTCCTCGTGATGTCATTTGGACTAACAAATGCACCCGCAACTTTCATGGATCTCATGAACCGGGTTTGCAAGCCAATGCTGGATAAGTCAGTCATCGTGTTTATCGATGATATTTTGGTGTACTCGAAAAGTGAAGCTGAGCATGCACATCACTTACAAGAGGTATTAGAAACACTTAGACGAGAAAGGTTGTATGCGAAATTTTCTAAGTGCGCCTTTTGGTTACGAGAGGTGCAATTCCTCGGCCACATCATAAGTGCCGATGGAGTATTAGTGGATCCGTCAAAGATCGAGGCCGTGTCGAAATGGAATCCCCCGAAGAATCCTTCGGAAATTAGAAGCTTCTTAGGGCTTGCGGGATACTATAGGAGATTCATTCAAGATTTCTCCAAGATTGCGTCGCCACTAACAAAGTTAACCCGGAAGGAGGAAAAGTTCATTTGGGGTGTTGAACAAGAAAGGGCCTTTCAAACGCTAAAAGAGAAATTAACTCAAGCCCCGGTATTAACGTTGCCGGACGGAGTTGAGGACTTGGTAGTTTATTCGGACGCCTCACTTTTGGGGCTTGGATGTGTTTTGATGCAACGGGGCAAAGTCATAGCTTATGCCTCGAGGCAATTGAAAATACATGAAAAGAAATATCCAACGCATGATCTCGAATTAGCTGCAGTGGTGTTTGCGTTAAAAATATGGAGGCACTATTTGTATGGGGTAAAGTGCACCATATTCACCGATCACAAGAGCCTAAAATACTTCTTCGATCAGAAGGAGTTAAACATGCGACAGAGACGATGGTTAGAAACGGTGAAGGATTTCGACTGCGAAATACTCTACCATCCTGGAAAAGCAAACGTGGTGGCGGATGCTCTGAGCAGAAAAAAGGATTATGTCCCAATACGAGTAAGATCGATGCAGCTCATGGTGACTTCGGGTATACTTGAACGTATCCGAGAAGCGCAAGTAGAAGCAGTGAAAGAGGAGAACTAGAAGAAGGAAAGAATAATCAGCCAGTTAAAAGATTTGTCGGATCGAAATAACGGGTTGAAGACTCGATCCGGAAGAATTTGGGTTCCTAACACATGTGGAGTTAAAAAGCTTTTACTCGATGAAGCTCACAAGTCCCGTTATTCCATCCATCCGGGAGCGACCAAAATGTATAACGACTTAAAACAAAACTATTGGTGGCCCGGAATGAAAAGGGATGTGGTGAAATATGTCGAAAAGTGCTTGACTTGCTTACAAGTCAAGGCGGAACACCAGAAACCTTATGGGAAATTGCAACCTTTGGAAATCCCGGTTTGGAAATGGGAACATATCACTATGGACCTATTGACCAAACTACCTAAAACGATTTGGGGATTCGACGCCATATGGGTGATTGTGGATAGATTGATGAAAAGTGCACATTTTATTCCTATACGTGAAACATATACTTCGGAAAAGATTTCCGAGGTATATACAAACGAAATAGTGGCACATCACGGAGTACCGGTATCCATTGTGTCGGATAGAGATACCCGGTTTACTTCAAATTTCTGGCTAGATATCCAAGAGCAAATGGGAACCAAATTGTTCATCAGCACTGCGTACTATCCTTAGACAGATGGACAGAGTAAAAGAACAATACAAACATTGGAGGACATGCTACGGGCATGTATAATCGACTTTGGAGGAAGCTGGGATGTTTATCTACCATTGGTCGAGTTTTCGTATAACAACAACTACCATGCTAGTTTTGGTATGGCACCGTATGAAATGCTCTATGGTAGGAAATGCCGAACCCCGGTGTGTTGGGGTGAAGTGGGCCCACGTGAACTCGCCCACCAAGATATGGTACGAGCCACTAATGAAAAGATTGATGTGGTTCGGGCACACTTGAAAGCGGCTCAAGATAGACAAAAGGCGTATGCTAACAAAAGGAAGAGGCCAATCGAATTCCAGGTTGGTGACAAAGTCATGCTCAAAGTATCTCCATGGAAGGGGGTTATCAGGTTTAGAAAAAGTGGAAAATTAAGCCCGAGGTTTATCGGGCCGTTTGCGATTATAGAACGGGTAGGAAAGGTAGCTTACCGCCTTGAACTACCGGAGGAACTAAGCGGAATTCATAGCACATTTCATGTGTCACATCTTCGGAAATGTCTAGCGGATGAGACAACTTATATTCACTACGATGATATCGAAGTGGATAATAGCTTGAATTATATTGTAAGGCCCATAGAAATTTTAGATCGGAAGATTAAGCACTTGCGAAATAAACAAATCGATCAAGTCAAGATCAAGTGGGAGCATAGGAAGGGTTCGGACACTACGTGGGAGTTCGAAGAGGAGATGCGACGTCTCTACCCTACGTTATTTGGTACGTACTTTGGTTTCGGGGACGAAACCCTTTTTAAGGGGGGTGGACTTGTAACACCCCGAAAAATTCAAATCATTTATTTTAAATATAATGTTGATAAATAAACTAGTTAACTAACTAGGCTTTAAATTAACCCAGTTAGGTGAAAGCCTTGTAGTAACCTACAAATGGGTTAAAACGCTAAAATTAGAACCAAAGGAAAGTTGAGGGGCTAAATGTGTTCAAAATGAAACTAATATTAATAAAATCAAAATAAATAAAAACACAAACACACTTGTCTGTGTGTTGTGGAGATCGACCAGAGCAGGGGCGAACCCAAGCACTCCTAAAAACCCTAGTTCATCACAAATCTCACAAATTGAAGGTGAAGGCCAGTCCCAAAACGAAATTAGAGCCTGGATTTGTGATCCCCATCATAAGGAGATCATAAGGTATGTGAAATTTGGTAAAAATCCCCTACTTGAAATTCTCATGAACATAGAGAATCGGTAATCTGGTTATGCATGTGTGATATATAGATGAATTAGGAGCATTGTAGTGTCTAGGAGTAAACCCTAGACAAATACATGTTGAAATCATGAGTAATTTGCTAACACCCTTGTAGGTGGTTAGTGGATTATGTAGGATTTGATAAACACTAGGAAATTGGATGTTGTTTTAGTGTAATTTGACAAGTGTAAAGTGAATTCAGAATTATAGAAGCTAACAATTAGGTAAAACGGTTTGATTAATGTAAATCCGGGCTAAATGATAAGCTAGGGACTTGCTATGTAAACATGTAAAAATCTGCACTTAAAGTGTTTGATGAAATGCCTCAAAGAAGGCTCGAAACTGGAATTTTGAAGTTAAAACGCTTAATTGTGGTATTTTGGCAATTATGCGATATGTGATTAGAAAGAGTTCTAAACGCGGTATAATTGAAATCTATAGGCAAGGATACCGGAGCGTCGAGCGGACAAGCCGGTGGTGATTTGCGGTTGAAGGGCGTGCATTAAAGGTATGTAACTTGACCCATTACATTAAACGAATTGTTGTTAAATTATGCGAAGTCTCATTGTAGGATAGTTATGGTGTCGATTGTAGCGACCATGATCGTTACTTGAATTAATAGGCTAAGAGTGACAAGAAATCGTTTGGTAGTCATCATATTGGAGGATTCCACAAGTTGAGCCAAACGGGTCGATTAGTTGTGTAAATTATTGTATTAGTGTTTTAGAGAGTTAAAATGGCGATGACAATCACAAGAGCATTAAGCCATGAGATTGATAAAGAAATGCGGGTGATAATAAGCCCCGGATGTTGGGTATAAAGTGCCATAAATTTACTAGCTAAATGGTAGTTAATTGTGTGAAGTTGGAATGGGTCGAATAATTTCATAAGTGACTTTCAGTTGTTTGGTCCGTAAGTTAAACTTTTGGTATGATGATTATAATAGGCACGTTGGTAATGAATTTACGAACGTATAGGAAAAAGAATCATCTAAAACGGACAACCGAGTGAAAAGTTATGGTCATTTTAAGTCAAAAATCTTAATTTCCGGAACTGGCAGCAATTGCAGGACACATAACTGATTCTGCTGGAAAATGTACTCCCCCGCGCCACGCGGGGGAGACATAGTGAACTGGCGCGACACGCGACAAAACAACTAGCTCCTGGCGCGACACGCGATAGGATCAGTTCTGAAATTTTATTTTATTTTTCACATTTCGATGTCGGAACTTGTTTATGGGTACTTTATAAATGTCAAAACTAACATTTTTAGTGGTTTTGACCCTAGGTGACAATGGGGATCTACGGATGGCGGTCAAGCAAGTTTTGAAGAACCGAAAACACATTTTAGAAGCTTCCACGATATCTAACTTTAATAGACAATGTTTTTGGGATGTAAACAATTTGCTAAACAACTTATGAATGTTTGAATTAGTTGGTAGTTGACTAATATTTGTTGCTTTAGAACTTTACTTTTGGAACGTATGTTTTGATTTGGACGTCTTTTATATAAAATCTTATGAATTATTATTAAATTCAAGTAGTAATTTGATGAGTGTTACAATTAAAAATCGGTACCCAGTACCGAGAATCGATGATCTGTTTGATCAAATTCAAGGAGCTCGATTTTTTTCTAAGATCGATTTATGCTCAGGATATCATCAATTGAACGTACAGGAAGAGGACATTCCTAAAACTGCTTTCAGAACAATGTACGGTCATTATGAATTTACAGTCATGCCATTTGGTTTAACCAATGCCCAAGCTGAATTTATGGACATGATGAACAGAATATGTAAGCCATATCTAGACAAATTCATAATTGTCTTTGTAGATGATATTCTTATTTACTCTAAGAGTAAAGATGATCATGTAGAGAATTTGTTTATACTTTTAAATTTGCTGAGAAAAGAAAAGCTTTATGCAAAGTTTTCAAAATGCGAATTTTGGTTAAAGGAAGTGCAATTCCTTGGACACCTAGTTAATCATGAAGGAACTCATGTAGTGTGACACCCGGCTTTTCAGGCCGTACCGTACAATAGTAACACGTGTAGTGAATATATAAAAAGGTTGTATGCGACTGCTTATGATGTTTATTTATGATATTTAATGTGTTGGTGAGTCCAAACATTTATAAAAATTATGTTGGCAACGATAAAATAAACGCTTATCGCGTAACGATTAAAATGCGAAACGAACGTCGGTGACCACCCGATCATGATGTATTTCATACCTCCAACCTGAAAAAGTGTCTGTCTGATGAGATGCTGATTATACCCCCTGGAGAGGTTCAAGTGGACGATAAAATGAGGTTTATCTAGGAACCAGTGGAGGTTCTGGATTGGAAAATCCAGAAACTCAGAAGGAGTAGGATTAAGTTGGTTAAGGTCCACTGGGATTCTAAGCGACGACCCGAATTTACTTCGGAACGACTAGACCAAATGCAACAGAAATGTCCTCATCTCTTCCCACCGAGTGCAAAAACGAAGCCTGTAGAATAGAATTTCGGGGAAGAAATTCCCTAAACAGGAGGAGACTGTGACACCCGGCTTTTCAGGCCGTACCGTACAATAGTAACACGTGTAGTGAATATATAAAAAGGTTGTATGTGACTGATTATGATGTTTATGTATGATATTTAATGTGTTGGTGAGTCCAAACATTTATAAAAATTATGTTGGCAACGATAAAATAAACGCTTATCGCGTAACGATTAAAATGCGAAACGAACGTCGGTGACCACACGATCAGTGTTAAAATCCTAAAACTAGTCCGTTATGATTAGAATAGTAATTTTAATCATACCCGTGAGGAAAAATAAATTAAAACGCTAAGAAACTCTATTTTTCGAGCTTGAGCGCGTACCGCGCGATACTGCGCGTATTAGACAAAATACCGTCAACGCAGCCAGTCAAGGCAACTGTTAATTATTTCAGTAATAATTTTATGTGATTATTTTTATAGAATGATAAAAATAATTTAAAACGCACTAAAACCGGGTTAAAACACTAGATAAAATACCCGGTATTCAGTAAAATACCTGTTTTTAACACAAATTTACATATATATATATGTGTGTGTGTGTGTGTGTATGTATATATAATCTATGTGTGAGAGGGGATAGGTGGCGGCAATAAGGGCTGCCCACATTCTCTTGATTCTCTCAACAAGCCACTTGTAACATTTAGAGGATGATAGGTGATGATTAAGACTTTTACAAACTTCCATAAATTTTCATTTTTCAAGAAACCCATTCAAAAATTTCACTCCCTCTCCCCCATACTAACTCTCGGCCGAACACCCCTAAACCCACCTCCATTTCAGAATTTTAAACTTAATCTTGAAGATTTGAAGGCATTCTAAGGTGTTTTCAAGCTTACATGAAGGATTAGAGGTGATTTCAAGGAGGTTTGAGCAAGAACAAGGCTTCATATCATCACTACTCTTAAAATCCACTAAGAATCTTGAAGGTATAACTTTTAAATCTTGTTCATGATTCATGGTGATAAAAATGATAGTGAAAGTTTCTCTTGTTCTTGAATCTAAACACTAACTTGAAACTAAAAACAAATTGGTTTTTGATAGAAATAAAAAAATGGGTGTAAGCATGTATGTATGGTTGTGAATGTGTGTAGGTGTATATGTTTGTGTTTTTGATGATTGTTGAAAGATTTCTTGATTTATTTGATTTTTTGAAAAGTAGGATTGCATGTGAGAATCAACAAGTGTTATATAAGAATGTTCTAATGTAATTTAAGATTTGAAAGTGATATGTTGAAAAGTAAATTTTTGGAAGTTTGTATGTGTGTATGTATTTCGTATATATATATGTATGCATGCATATAAAAGTTATCATATAATCTTAAATGTGAAGGATTCTTGCATGAATGATTATAAATGATTGGATGATCATGATGATGTGTGTTATATTTTGTAAGAGCATGATGTTAATGTGTTCTAGAGTATGATTAGATCATTAATGATAATGATGATCTTGTATGAGTGCATTAGATGCACATATGTGAACATACATGATGATGTGAAGGCATGAAATGATCATTTGAGTATGATTTAATAAAAGTCAGTTTTGATCAGATTACAAACACTAAAATAAGAATATTTTGAAGTGTTTAGTGATATATAACTTTGACATAATGTTTACTAGCCTTGCATGTTGTACTTAGTACAATAGGAGTTGTAAAATACGTGAAATCGCATGATTTATGTGACTTACACAAAAACTGAACTAATCTGATTATAACCACTATTTTAATCAGTAAATAACATGTATTGTGTTAAAATATCAAGTCATTCCGAGTTGGGATGATTATGGTAACGTTTAACGAAAAACTATGCGTTAAAACAGTCAAAAATCGGCTTTTCGAACGATTTTTGTGAAACTGATTTAGATCAGTAAATAAACTAATATTTTTAGTTTAAAAATAAGTATTTTAACTAATTGTAAGTTTACTTGGTGTTTGGTTGGTCATACGTGAGTTCCGACGCCCGAAAACGTTACCGAATCGCTAAAATACGCGTTTTTCAATGAACACTAGTATGGGTAATTTTTGAGTGAACCTTATGTGTTAAGATGTGTTATGTGATTTAAACATGTGAATGTGAAAATATGTTAAGTTTTAACATGATATTGGGTAATTTAGATTATGCATGTATACTTGTGCGTTTTACGTGATAGAAACGGTAAAAATCGCGTTAAACGTGTAACGTGTTTTTCGAGCATGAAATTTGATACATATAAGATATTTTATGTATACTTGCCTTAAAAATGACAAAATAGATAAATTAACGAGATTACGCGTGTTTCAATAATAATTTATGTGTACGTTTATGTATATATATTACGATGCGCAAATCCTAGATATATTACGTATAAACGAGAGTGTTAATGGATTTACATGATAACGGTCACCAATAAAATCGTTGAAGTTTCAAAATCTTAATATATATATATATATATGGACTCACATATATATATATATATATTAATGTGCAACATAATCAAAGACGATAACTTTTCGAGAAAATCCCAAAGTTATGTGACAATTCTAAGAACAGAGAAACTTAGGATTTTTATGATATATTGATTTAAAAATCGTTCCTACATATAATAGGGCGTGTAGAAATCAATCTGTGGGATTACGCTATTTAAAAATACGCACCCAAAGGTGAGTGTCACTAAACCCCCTCTTTTTAGTGTTTTGTATATGTTTTGGGGGAAGAAAACGCCTAAAGGGTTTAATAATGTTTTTGAATAGAACATACCTTTTAATATATAAAATGTATATTTTCATCGAAAATATATGGATTTGTTAAATAAATATGTTTCGGGGAGAAACAGTTTTGGTAAATAAATATGTTTCGGGGAGAAACGGGGATTAGTACGGTGTTTGGGGGAAAATGACTGTGTAGTTGGAAGGAATTTGCTTGATCTCAAGAGAGTAAGTATCGGCATAGGCTTACATTTCGGTGGGGATTTCAGAAAATTCATACAACATCATATATTAAATTTGTTATATTAGTAGGATATATATATATATATATATATTGTATGTGAGGCAGGCATCATATATGGTCTCGATATGGAGCATGCGCCAGTGATGTCGTTTAATCATTTGAGTATTGCACGTGAGGAATTGTTTGTAGATCTATCGGGTTGACAACCCCGTCGTGGCAGTCACCCCGTGTCAAGTCAAACGACGAATTGATATTCTGTTTATAGTCTAGCCTTGATTATCCCTACATTGTAAATATAAAGTTCGTAATGTCTAGCTAACTTACGAGTCCGAACACTTGACGCTATAAATTTAATATACAAAACTTGGGAAAATGCCCTATTGTCGAGGCTTCAATTGAAAAACCTACGACGGATGACCCATGGATTTTATTAAGGAAATAAATGGACTTTCTAAAATTATATGGATGTTTTATAATAAACACATAATTAGAAAGCTTTTCCTTTGGATCAAAATGTTTAAATTTGAATATGTGAACTCACCTTCCTTTGTTTTGACACTTGATTTTAAACGTGTTCTATAGGTACTTGAGTTCGGCTTCGGGAATCATGGCGTATCTTGTGTTTGTTGATGCATGTGTGGTCACTTAAAATGTTGGACTAACTTTTTTAAAACTTTCTAGGACGAATGGAATAAGATCCGCGAGGATCAAGGACAACTTAACTATGTGGTGGTTGTGTCGTGTTTTTAAATGTTATGTTTAATAACTTATGTTTTAAATAAGTCAATATGTCCAACAATTAAGTGCATCGTTCAACAAGATATTAATGGGCACCAACTTTCGTCACCACTACGTTTTATATTCCGCTGCGATGTTTTTGGGGTGTGACAGAAGTTGGTATCAGAGCCAATGGTTGTTAGCGAACTAGATGTTTTCGGGAGAAAACTCTAGACTTCAACCGAAGAATTTTGAGATTTAAGTCTAAAATTCTCGAAGCTAAAATTTTTAAATAAACATGGAAAATTTTATCATGTATGAAAACCATTACGTGTTATTGTGCATACGTGATTTTCTGTTTATTTGGGCCTTATGTGTTACTATTCATTTTGATCTCACACTTACTTGTACGGTTATATATGTGTCACACGAGGTTATCGAGATCCACGACTCAAGTTACGAGCCAGATTTTGAGACTTCACCTAGATCCATTCTACCAGAGATACCTATCACGATTCCACAGATGGTTGGTACTGCCGAGTTTGCCAGCCAGGTAGATCCCCGATACGCTTTCACTAGCAATGGGTGGATAGATGATGACGATGATGCTCCTCTCTCGATTCATGAGACAGGACAATCATCTGGCATTTTACCAGTTATCCATGACGTGATTAGAGGTGTCCCTATTGTCAGAGGATCTCTGTTGGTCCATATGTCTGTTGACTTCGTCTTGTATCGAGTCTTGTAATTAGAATGATAGAACAGGACTCGTAGTTCGAGGAAATCGGATAACAGGTCAGAACTGACCAGTTCGTATGAACTGGTGAAATACCAGTTCGTGCGACTTGGTGTGTATAAGTTCGTGCGACCTGGTCCTCCTATAAATAGGTGCTTGTCATTTCATTTGTAACAGTTTAGTTTTCCGGTAGCGAAGCTCTGCCGAAGTGTCTCCAGACCGTGTAAAGCCTTCTAATCAATATAAAAGACAAATTAAGTGATTCTAGTGTGCATACAGCTGTAATAACTCCGATACGTCTGATTCCGCCTTTCGTATTGGACCAGATCTCTTCTGAACGACTCGTTTGGTCGTTCAAACGATCCTACAAGTGGTATCAGATCTCAGGAGGAAGAGTTCTTACCATTTCAGCTGTTTTTCATAAAAAATTCTCACTTCTACTCATATTCTTCACATTTTTCAAAATTAAACGAGATTTTCTAGATAAAATGGCTTGATTTTGAAGTATAACGTGCGAAACAGTGTTTTAAATAATCTGTGAAAGTATTATACCTTAAAACAGATTAAAACTTGATCAATTTGATAAAAATTATATCAGATCGTTCGTCATCAGTCAGCTCACACGAACAAGATCTTCAAACTTAGATCTAGCACTTTTCTGTGGACAATATTGAACGATAAACACATCATTGTGATTGGAATTTGATGTAGAACAAACCTAGGGTTTCAATTTCATCAAAAATCGGAATTTGAACATCTTCAGATTCAGTTCGTTTAATAGTTGCTAAGGTCGTTTGAGAAAAATTCAGTTCGCACGGATTGGATTCAGTCCAGTTCATACGATTTGACATTCTCCAGTTCGCACGAGGTCGATTGTTTTGAGACAATTCGCACGAAGAGAATTCTTTCAGATAATTTGAGTGTAAATCAGTTCGTACGAGGTCGTGAGTTCAGATCGTTTGATTTCAACCTTCAGTTCGTACGAATTGAGTATTGTCAAGTCGCCTGAGATTTGATCAGTTCGCACCAAGTCAGTTGAAACTTCCAGTTCGTACCAAACTCAGTTCGTTTGAGGATCAGTTCGTTTGAAAGATAGTTTGTAAAACAAATTTTGAAACCGAAACATGGAAAACGAGTTTTACAACGCCTTTGCTACTGTCATGGGTACTCCTGTTACTGTTGCTCAGAGTGTAACTATGGAAAATGAAACGGGAACGTCCCAGAAACCTCCAAAGTTGATGAGCATTGATGAATACTATAGTTGGAAAGAAAAGTTTGAAAACTGGGTTCAAGCACATCATCTAATGTCTTGGGAGTGTATTGAAACTAAATATGTTTGACCTTGTAATAATCTGGGAATTGTAAAAAATATCTCTGAATTGGCAGATAAAGAGAGAGATATGTACAAGGCAGAAAAAATGATGGTCAGTTTACTTCAACAAGCAGTGAAAGAAGACATCTTCATATTACTTCAACATGATGAGAGTGCATATTCTATTTGGGAAGCTCTTCGTACAAAGTTTGAGGGAAGTAAGGAGATGATCAAAAGTAAAAAGTCTCTATTAAAAAAGGAATTTGATTTGTTTTCAAATGTGCCAGGTGAAACTACAAAGACGCTCATTGAGAGATATTGTCATCTAGTACGTTCAATGACTCGATTGGAGATCACTAAAGAGCGAGAAGAGTGGGTTGATAAATTAGCAGATGCGTTACCTAAAAAAGAATGGGGTACATATCTTATGATCTTGAAGAATACCAGAGAGTATGATAGATTGACAATTGCACAATTCATTGAAAAACTTGAAGAACAAGATCTTGAACAACAAAAGATCGCTAGAATGAACAATTCTAGTGGTCAACAAGACATCAAGATGTACTACAAAGGTAGTGTTCAGAATGTTGAAGCAAGTCCAAAGATCCAAACTGCTTTCAGCACAGAAAACTCATTCGGATCAGTCAATCAACGTTCATACAAAACTGTTGGATCTTCTACATATCCGAGTGTCAATCCGAATGTTTCAACTCCGGTTAACCAATCTCAAAGCTCAAAAAATGGTAATGGTCATGTGCTACAATGCAACATCGCATTGCATCTTTAGAATGGTCAGAATTTTTTTGAAGAAGTTGCTAAAGGTCATATGGCATTGCTAGTTACTGTGTTTGTGACAACCCTCAAAATCCTATGTATTCCGTACAATTTATTATTAATAATTAAAGTGTTTGACGACTGTGTGGAATTACTTGACTGCTTTCTGATATCTGTGATGTGCTTACATGTGCTTGTCAACATACTAGTAGTATGCAGAAAGGTCACTAAATAGTCCATTATAATTTCCTAAGTGTTAGAAATTAAAAGTGTTACGAAAATATACATAAAAGACACTTTAAATGCTTATTTGGAACTTTAACGAATCAGTATTCAACCGAACAACCGGACTTTACCTGGAACATAAAAATATTGCCAACAACACTGTCTTTCTTTTTCTGAGCCAGTTAGGGTCCCTGAATACCCTAACACCCGATATAACGCATGACACACTAGTAACCGGGTTAATCCCTAAACTAACTTAACTTAACTATTACCTAATGTTTAGTTGAAAACCAACTGGATTACCCCCCCCCCCCCCACTCAACCAAACCGTCCCCAAGAGGGACACCTCATGTCCTTCATTTGATTAATTTAATTATACTTGTCCCATATCAAGAAAGCACATGATCCATTGGTTAAATGTGTTGGAATTGTCTATAAGTAGGATCATTAAACCATCATAAGCATCCAACACTCAAACTCACAACAACACTCCTCTCTCTCCCTCTCTTTCACTCTCGGCCGAAGACACAAGCACCCCCACCGCCACTTTTCGATCTTGATCTCTGTCCTTCCAAGCTTATACAAGTGTTAAGGATCTCATACAAAGAAGCTTGGTGCATTCGGAACGCGAAGGACCTCACCCTATTGCTTTTATCCACTCATTCTTCGACTAGTTTCTCCCCTAGCCTCGAGCTAGTAGTAAGTGACTCTAAACGCCTTCTTGATCTTGTCTAGGGTGGTTAATAAGAGATTTGTCGGTTAAAATTATGAGCATATAAGATCAAAGTCTAAAAGTCTACTAAAGTGATGAACAAGGTGGTTAATGGATGAATATTAGTGTAAAGCATGTAGATCTTGTGTGATTATGATTATTGGTTGATTATCTGATGTGTTGCTGGATTATATTGATGTTTGATGTTATTACGATCACTAAACATAATTAACGGATCAACCGAACACAAACTAGTAAGCTAGAGACTAAAAACAGCAATCTGTCCATACTTTACAGCCAACTTCAGTTGGCTGTAAACAGGTCGTAAATTCAACAAAAAACTGATATTTTGAATCTAAAATATGTTATTATAAAATACGGTTCTAATGGCACCGGAATCGTAATTTTTGGCCTCCGTTTACTATTTTTAAAGTGTTAATTTGTAACAGCAGCTTAAGCTGAATTTTGACAGCAATAAATGGGTGTCATGCTTTCAGTCATAACCTGAGTTTTGTGATGAATCGGACCATAAAATTTGTACAGTAGATGAAAACCGATGCATTTGTAATTACCCCACTGGAATTTCGTAAATCGGACAATCGATGAATTTTTAATAAATTGTTCCGTGGACTGTGGTCAGAAGTACATAAATCTGAGTTCAGTACGGAATATGATTTTTTATAAAATATTGGTAATGAACCGGATCCCGATATTTTTACACAATAAAATATGGAACGTTTAAGACATCCTGTAAAAATTTGGGAATTTTTGGAATAGTTTAACTATTTTATTAAAATGTCCGAAAACAGCCGGTTTTGAATATTAATGCTGAAATGACATAAGTTGTGATTTGCGCGTCTAAATGTCGAGTATGCTATCTGTGAATGATCTAACATGTTATATGCATTATTGTATGTTTGCTTATGAGTGGGGAATGGATGGGAAGTATATATGGGCGTAAATCGTTAAAGTGTGTGCCTGTTATGTGGTAAAAGTAATGTGCAAAAAAACCGTACGTAGGATACGTGTTATGCATGAGAAACTGATTGTTATCCGTACCTTATTAGGACGCGATTGACCGACCTTGACTGTTAGCTATATTTGAGAATCTAACCGAGCAAACCGAGGTGAGTTCACCCTTTTCTACAAAGCATGGTAATTTCCCGGTGGGAATGGGAATGGGTACAGGAATAGGGATTCCTCGTCCTTGAGACGTGTTCAGGAATGTAAATTCCTCGTCCTGTTGGGACGTGTTAGACTTACTGGACTAGAACTCTATTAGCAAAGTCCCTCCCTTTTTGTATCGACTTAATCGCCGAGGCTATGGCGAGCGGGTCATTAGTTAATAGCGCTATTAGGTTTAACAAACCGCACACCGTGCCAGTTGGACGGGTGTGTACTAATGGACTATGGCACGTCGGTGGTGATAGAACACTGACGCTAGGGCACAATTTATTTCTTTTGTTAGTAGTCGATATGATAAACGAGTCTGGTAGTTTAAAATACTGGGGCAGCTCCCCACGGCCAAAGTGTCGGGCTGGATAGCCAGGGAAGGTGAACATGGGATTGTTAACTAATAAACGTTTTCGAACTATGGGGTAACCCCCACGACTGGATAGCCGAATGAGATTAAACTATGTTTTTGGAAACAACTCTAAAATGGACAACCAACCGTGAACTCACTCAACTTTGTTGTTGACTCGTTATTACATGCTTTGCAGGTCATTAGATGCTATGGAGCTTGCATATGGAGGTGGTCGTTGTGGGATGCGAACTGATATGTCCCGTACTTAATGAATAAACTTTATGAACTTACTTAACCTACGTTCTGGACTTTAAACTTATGAACTATGGACTTACGTTTTGAACATATGTTCTATGCTTCCGCTGTTAACCTAAAATCGGTTTACTTCCTTTTGGTCACTAATCGTATTGTGTTTGGTTTTATTTACTTAATTATGTTGTTCAATATGATTGGTGGCTCGATCCTGGTCACGTCACGCCTCCAAGCGGTGATACTCCGCACGGTGGATTTTGGGGGTGTGACAGTGTTGGAATCATATGAGAGTTTGGTTGCGGGAAGGATCAGAAATCCTATGTTGACAAAAGAGGATTACGATCAGATTGATGCTGAGGAAATGGAGCTTATGGATATTAAGTGGTGTTTAGCGAGTGTATTGAGGAGAGCTGAGAAATTTAAGCAGATTACTGGAAGAGATGACTTCCGTGATGCTAATGTTTCTACTTTAGGTTTTAATAAATCTAAAGTTACTTGTTTTCGATGCAGGGAAAAAAGACATTTCAAGAGGGAATGTACCAATCGAGAAGCAGGTGGAGCTCAGAATCCTTTCGGGAACAATGATTATTATCGGAAAGCGATTTATCATCAAGTTGCTCAACAGCCGCATCAAAAACAATCGCCACAAATTTCACATGCTAGAAAAGAGATTGAAGAATCAAAGAAAGCTTATCTAGTGAATCAAGATGATGAAAGATTGCTAGAGGGTTTTAGCTGGGAAAAATATATTCCGGCTGACTCAAAGTTTAGAGCATTTATTGCACAGATCATTCAAGAGCCAGAATTGATGAAAAAGTGGATGGATGTGTTTGCAGAAGATGAGAAAAGTCAAGATGAAGAGTCTGTTTCTTCAGAAGAAAGCTCAGAGAAGACATTAGTCTGTGATCAATCATCAACTGATAGCAGTGGTGATGAAGAGGAAATTAAACAAATAAAAATTGGTAAAAATCATTTATCTCCTGAAAGTTTCAAATTTTATTTTGCAGATAAATTGGAGAAGCTTAAGGAGAGACGAACAGCAAGAGAAAAGAAAGAGGTTACTAAATCTTGTCTGAAATGTTTGGAGCCATGCTAATATTGTGAAGAAAAAGATAAGAAGTATAGTGAGCTCAACGAGATGAAGGAAAAATTGTTGTTCGACGTCAAATATGTGAAAGAATCGTATAATGTGCTGAATAGAATAGTCAACCAGATGCAACAAACAAACTCAGAAAGGGAAGATGCTTTGAAATTGTTGAATGCAACAATGATGACTAAACAGAAGACCATCAATCACTATATTGAAGAGTATGAAGAGTTGAAGAAAGAATTGGAGACTGAAAAGATTGAGAATAAAAGAATCAGACGATTGTTGCTGAGTTACACAAGTTCTGATTATTTGATTGATATAATTTATCCTACTGTTGCAAGTTTTGAAGCATTTCAGGATAAGAAGTCGGAAGAAAAGGATACTAGTAAGAAACAAAGTGCAAATTATAAAAAGTGTCCGCCTCCGATCTGGGAAGGTTATTCTCCCATAAAACCAAATGAGGAACAAGTAAAAAAGGCAGTCAATATAAAGTTAAATTCTGAAACAATTGATGAGTTACCAGATAACATTGACGTTACATTCACATCGTCTGACACTGATCATGAGTCTGAGTTAATAAAGAAAGTGGTCGATCAAGTGTTGGATAAGGATGAGGAGTCAGAGTCAAAGTCTGAATCTGAAAGTTCGAGTTCGTCGGTCAACAGTTCAAAATCATAGGTCAAAAGGGTTTACAATAAAGAATTCTTGTTATCAAAAAATAATTTGAATGACGAAACATTCAAAGTTGCATATACTTTGAATGATTCTGACAAATTATATTTTGATGAGGAATTTCCAATAAGAAGTGTTCAAATTGAAAAGATTAAAAAGGTTTTCAAATTAACAGAAATTAATATTTCTGAAATAAAAGATGTAAATCTTTCTGAAAAACCTAAAAAAATACACTTCAAGAGTTCAACAAAGATTGAACAAGAAAAAAGGTTATAGTTCTGGTTCTGGTTTTCAAAAGAAACCAAACCATAACAGTAATTTCTAAAAGAAAGGTTTAGGTTTTATTCCACCTGAAAATCATAAAAATGAGAAAATTTCTAAAACAAAAACAGTGTTTGTTTCAGGAGCCAGTTCTAAAGAAGAAGAAAAGAGCTCATTCTGGAAGCAATCGAACAAAGCGTTCTTTGAAGAAAAAGAAAACTTTGAGAAGAATGGAGCTAATCAGAGAAAGGAGACAAGAACCTGTTACCGATGTCAAGAAGTTGGTCACGTCGCCTTGAATTGTCGAAAGGCAACCAACACAAAACAGGAAGTTGTTTCTAAACTCAAAGAAAAAGTTGTTGATAAAACTGAACCACCAACTGAAAAATTCAAAGTGTTTAAAAATTCAACATATGAAGTTGGTGAATGTTCGAAAAGGTTTTACAAAAGAAGGGGGAATCTTGACAACCAAATGTGGGTTGTTAAGAAATCTGATGTGAAATCTGTTGATGAATCTGACTCGTCAAAGTCAGAGGAGCCACAAGTTGAACCAAAAAGAGAAAATTCAGTACCGCCAATGGATGATGTCAACTTTCCACCATTGCGGACTGAAAATTTTAAACAAAAAGTTGGTAAAGTGGAAATCTCGAATCAATTCTATTCTGAAAAGAAAGAATTTGATGTCGAAAAGGCTTTTAATGGCAAAGTGAAAAATATTTTTGGAAAGATGGTTGAGGGAAAGGCCAAAGGGGTAAAGGAATTTTATGAATCAAAAAGAAATTTCAAACCCCGAGTGAAGTTGAGAAGGTCACACCCAAAGCTGGTCAAGCTTGGGTGTCTGTATTCCATATGTAAAAATCATGACTTGCCGGAGCTCCCAAGTTGGTAATCGTGGAGCATGAATCGGCATCATTCTTGAAAAATGTTTTTGTGAAAAACTTACAAGTGGTAATTGGAAAACAATGTGATGAAACCCCAATAAAACTATTTTTTCTGGAAAAACCATTTTAATTAAAACAAGGCCAATTGGATTTTAACACCTTTAACTTTGAAGAGTTGGCCGATAACACCCGCAACTAACACTTTGATCTGTGACACCCCAAACTTTTAATTTCGTTTGTCATTTCACCACTCAGTTAAAAAATCATTAACTGAGTTAGTTTTCAATCCTAGGTGGCATCCTACGTGTCTTGTTTTTGATGAGGTGTCGTTATGAGGTGGAAATATATAAAAAAAAATCTTGAACTCTGCATCATCCCCTGTTTAATACTAAAAAAACCTGCAACCTCCAAAACTAAAAAAACAACCTCCAAAACTAAAAAAACAAACTCCAAACAACCTCACATTACTTATCACCTCACATAGATCAAACCTAGGGTTCTAGCATATCACACATTCAATTATGCATAAACCACAATTAACTAACCAAACCTAACATAAAAAAACATACAAATTCAACAAAACACACACACACATTCTGTTTCACTCTCACAACAACCCATCGTCAGTCATCATCTTCAAACAAGAACCTTCATCAATCATCATCTTCAAACAACCACCTTCATCAATCATCATCTTCAAACAACAATCTGAGTTATCCCCTTCCACCCATCTTATTCTCATCCAATCTCTAAACCCTAACCACCCTTACACCTTTAGATTCTAAAGAGAGAAAACTTCCATATATAGAGAGAGAGAGCCACGAGATGATGTTGGTGGTGGTTGTTCTTGAATCTGAACGAAGAGGCGGCGACGGAGTTAGGGGAGGCGGCGGATCTAGGGGCGGCGGCGGAGTTAAGGGCGGCGGCGGCGTCGGTGTTTATGGTGGTGACAGCGGTGTTAGGGTGGTGGATGAGTTGATGTTTGGCGGTGTTCTTGTGTCTGAGATTTAGGTGAGTAGATGTTTGGTGTTGTTCATGAATCTGAGATTTTGGTGAGTAGATGTTTGGTGTTCTTGAATCTAAGATTTAGATTGAAGTTGGATGATATGATGTTGGTGGATGAGATAATTTAGGTTGGTTTAAGTTCTTCAAGGTGGTTGTATAGATCTGAAACAAATAATGAGATGATGTTGGTGGTGGTTATGAAGATGGTCTGGTGTTTATAAAGGAGGAGATGAAGGTTAAGACACATCATCGCCACGTAATCAGCTCCAACTCATCATACTTGTGCCACGTCGGATAAACGACACGTAGGATGCCATCTAGGATTGAAAACTAACTCAGTTAATGATTTTTTAACTGAGTGGTGAAATGACAAACGAAATTAAAAGTTTGGGGTGTCACAGATCAAAGTGTTAGTTGCGGGTGTTATCGGCCAACTCTTCAAAGTTAAAGGTGTTAAAATCCAATTGGCCTTAAAACAAACTTAAGTGTTTTGAAATCTTAATGGGAAAATAGTTTGTTGACAGGGGGAGTTCTGATTGTTTATGCAAAGTGGATGGCGAATTGAAGTAATTCACATCATGTTGTCATGTTATTTGTACAGTTTATTGCTTTCATTTTCAAATTTTCCCAGAAAATCAAAATTGAAACATATTTTGATTTTAGGGGGAGTAAGAAAATTTAGAAATTTTTGAAAAATACAAAAACATGATAAAATCTAAAATGTCAAAAACATCGAAAAATAAATAATGAGTTTGTAGGATCGTTTGCTGACCCGAACGAGTCGTTCAGAGGTTGTCTCTTGCGTTTCAGATGCGGAATAATAAGAAATGCAAGTAGAAGTAGCTTGTTCTTCCTCCTAACTGCTTGTTTTATTGATTTGAAACGTTTTACAGTTCAATTTTCACACCGGCATAGCTTCGGCATGGAATTCGACATACATATTATGAGGACCGTTCATGAGGTTACTATATATAGAGTTTCTGGTTCGCTTATGTGTCACATGACCATAAGAGCGGACCACAATGGTACACATAAGCGGACCAGCATGTCATACGAGCGAACCTGGAACCTCATGACCCTATGAGCGGACCTAACTCATAAAACCTATACAGACTCCTGTTTTCTCGTATTTTGTGCCCTATGCTATATAATACGACGTAAGACCTGATCCTAGACACCTAGACGTAATCAACAGATGTAATGCACCTACAGACTCCCCCTCAGATGTTGATGGAGTCGCCAATACACCCTGACTGCAAAACCGTGTATTCACATCTTCAATCTAGAACAGTCTCTGGGCTTTCTCTTCTCTCAATCTTCAGACTCCCCCTTCACGATTTACTGGCATTCTTTTGTTCTTCAGTAACATCTTCAGGATCGTTGTCTGATCTACACAGGCTTTCAGAATTGATTTCCAGGATCGAAACTTGGCTCTCTTCCAACAGAGATTTTCAGAATATCGAAACCTGGCTACCTGCACAATCTTAACCCAGACATAAATTTTCTAATTTTATCACATATCAAATACCTGTGCACCAACACATGACTTTCATAATTACTAAAACAAACATATAATTGCAACATCTCAGGCTCTCTCTCAAATATCTATGATGAACCACTTGAAGAAGGTTAGATTTAACGAAAACAGTTAGATTTGCACAAACACTCCCCCTCAAATTCTGCTCATCATGTTTAGCACTCGGAATTTTGAAAATCAGTTTTCCAACATCAGTTGTCGAAAATCTTTTTGACTTTTTCAAAAATTATGCTAAAACACACACAAAATCGTTTTGGATTTTCTGAGAGACTAAATGCAGAAATAAAATATTTACAGACAATATTTTTTTTATGAGATCGTGCAAGAGGATCATATCAGATTCTGAGACCAATCACTAACACCGTTAAGCTTCATTTCATTTTAAGTTCTAAACAATTCACTTAGATTGTCAGTATATTGGTCCACTTAAATTCTCACACAAAGTTCAACTGTTTCAAGATACGGATTAATGTCTTAGATACTTAAACTCAATCGCGTGTTCCACCTCAGAATATACTCCCGTATCCAGATCCCAATAATCAGTCTTACAGGTAATTATGACACCAATGATATCTGTATATAAATTAGATAATGCGAGGGGAGAGGGATCTCAGGTCGATACTTCCGTATACACAGAGAGATATCGGCTTCGACTTTTCGGTATGTCCCCTTTAGAGGATCTTTTAGCTACAACAACAGCGACTATCAATTTTATTGTTTCATCAAGATGCTGAGGGTTTATGCTATGTTTCAAGCATTTGTGAAAAGTATTATTCGAGGACTAGGTCAGAACCACCGTTCAGCAGAAGTCCTGGAATAATACCCCAGATATCACTGAGTATAAAGACCTAGTATATCAGATTATGAGACCTTTCAAACGAGATTTCGGGGGTTACCCATATATCCGAGAGATG
Source organism: Helianthus tuberosus (assembly GCA_030545235.1). Lineage (NCBI taxonomy): Eukaryota > Viridiplantae > Streptophyta > Magnoliopsida > Asterales > Asteraceae > Helianthus > Helianthus tuberosus. Next base: position 169,830,860 of record CM060351.1, on the reverse strand, counting down.
TTTCCCCACGATATAAGCAAGTTTGAAATTTAGATTTATATCTCGTCACAATCTACTAAATGTGCAAAAACCTACTGGCACATCATCAGTGAGACCGTTTATCACATTTTTATCTTACCAATTCTTTAGCATGTTGTGATCGTCCACTGATGTACTATCATTTCCTCTTATTCGCAACACAACTCATTTTGAATTTTATCATGTTTTTGGCTTTTTTAAATTTTCAAATGTTTTTGGATTTTCTAAAATTTCTACTCCCCCTAAAATGCAAACACATTAAAGGAAATTTGAAAATAAACTGTACAACAAACTTGACAACCGATATCGAATCGCTTCAAATCGCCATCCACTAGGCATAAACAATCAGAACTCCCCCTTTCACAAAACTATTTTCTCATAATGAGTTCAAAACACTTAATTTTGTTTTACCCAAAATGATTTTTTCGGAAAATAAGTTTTGTTGATTTTACTACTTGTAGGTCGGGGTGTGGTTCATCACATTGTTCGTCTCTTGTCATATATAGTAAATCAAGTACAAATTAATGTCCCTGATTTACCATTTGCATTCAAGCAATCTCTAAACCAATTGTAAAAATAACCACTTGTAAAAACACACAATACCACTTGTAGGAATGTTACGTCTACATCACCATTTTACCAGTCAGGATGCCGATTCCTGCTTCGCACTTACCAACCTGGAAGCTCCGGCGTAGTCCTTCAACCTGTAAACATTCAAACATTATCAAAAATTTTCAACCAAAATCTTCAAACATTAGAAAGATGCCGATTCCTGATCCACGATATAAACTTGGGATCTCCGGCATAGTCCTGAGACTATCATGGAAAACAAACTTCCATCCAAGTCTTTTCAGACTTGATGGCTTTCAACTCTTGAGCAGTAGGGTTGTATGTTGCCTTTTTCGTAGCATAAAACTCTTTTACTCCCTTAGCTCTCCCACTCAACATTTTCCCAAAAATCTTTTTAACATTCCCGTTGAATGTTTTCTCTACATCAAAATCATACTTTTCTTTATAAAACTGATTCGAAATCTCAGTTTTTCCCACTTTCTTCTTCACTTCCTCAAACTTCAATGATGGAAATTCTTTATCATTCACTGAAATCTTCTTCTCAACCTGTGGCTCTTCTGGCTTTGTGAAACCAGATTCATCGCCGACATTCACCTCATCTTTCTTTGCAACCCACACCTGGTTGTCTTTTCCTTTCTTCTCATACCTATTCTTTGAACACTCACCAACCTCGAATTTTGAATTCTCAAAACCTCTAAGTTTTTCAGTCGGTGGTTCAACATCAACAACTTTCTCTTTCATTTTCTGAGAAACTCCCTGTTTTGTTTTGGCATTCCTTGTACAATTCCATGCAATGTGACCGACTTCATTGCATCTGTAACAGGTTCGAGTCTCTCTTTGGTAACATATATCAGCTCCATTCTTCTTTCTTTCAGCAAGAAACTCCTGGTTAGACTGTCTCCAGAACGGTTTATGCTGTTCCTCATCAGCACTTCCACCTCAAATAAATTCTGTTTTTGTTTTAGAATTTTTATCATTTTTATAGTTTTCTGGTGGAACAAAACCTAAGCCTTTCTTTTTATAGCTACAATTTTGGTTAGGTTTCTTTTGAAAACCAGAACCAGAATTGTTGCCCTTTTTCTTATTTAAACGTTGCTGAACTCTAGAAGTATATTTTTTAGGTTTTTCAAAACTTTTCAAAACTTTTAATTCTGGAATATTAATTTCTATTAGTTTGAAAGTTTTGTTTATTATTTCCGTTTTAATACTCATTATTGGAAACTCTTTATTGTAATATAATTTGTCCGAACCATTCAAAGTATACACAACTTCGAATGTTTCATCATTCAAATTTGACTTTGATAACAAAAATTCTAAACTATAAGACCGTTTGACCAACGAATTTGGACTGTTGACTGACGAATTTGACCCTCCAGACTCAGATTTCGACTCGGACTCCTCCTCAGTATCCAACACCTAATCGACCACCTTTTTGATTAACTCAGACTCATGATCAGTATCTGACGAGGTAAACGTGACATCAATGTTATCTGGTAAAACATCAGTTGTGTCGGTTTTTAGCTTTATATTGACTGCTTTTTCAAGTTGCTCCTCGTTTGGTTTTCTAGGAGAATACCCTTCCCAAATTGGAGGCGGACATTTGTTATAACTAACAGTTGATTTCTTACCACAGTCTTTCTTTTCTTTCGGCTTCTCATCTTTAAAAGCTTCCATACCTGCAACAGTCGGGTAAATACGGTCAATGAGATAATCAGAACTAGAATAGCTTTGTAACAAACGTCTAATTCTCTCATTCTCGATCTTTTCCGTCTCCAACTCTTGCTTCCACTTAGCACTCTCTTCGATGTAAAAGTTTATAGCTTTTTGCTTTGTCATCATTACAGCATTCATCATCGTAAGTGCTTGTTCTTTTTCTGAATTTGTCTTTTGAAGACCAGTTACTGTTTTGTTCAAGACATCGTATGATTCTTTCACATAATTGAGATTGAACAATAACTGCTCCTTCTTCTTCTCATACTCAGCTATAATGTCGTCTTTCGCAACACATTCCTTGCATGCTTCTAAACACTTCTCGCAAGGCTTGACGACTTCAACAATCTTCTCAACTTCGATTGTTTTAACAACCTCAATCACTTTTTCTACTTCAATCACCTTTTCTTCTTCTTTTTCAACCTCGGTAATCTTCTCAACAACACTTTCAGCATTCTGAACATCACCATCAGATTCAGTTTGTTGTTCTTTAGCAGCTCTTTTCTCCTTTAGTTTCTCTACTCGTTCTGCAAAATAGAAGTGAAAACTTTCAGGAGAAAGATGAGATTTGGCAACATTTATATGTTTTTCTTCCTCATCATCACTACTGCTATGATATGGTGATTGATCAAATTTTACAGATTTATCAGAATCATCATCTGATTTACTAAAATCAGACGATGTTTTATCAAAAACAACTGCCTTTTCTGAAACAAACTCATTCTGTACATCTTCATCTGAACTCTGTAAACTTTCATCTAAACCTTCTGAAATTTCTCCAGATCTCTCTGAAAGTTTATCAGTACTATCTGACCCTTCATCGGTTGACACAGACTTTCATCTTCACTTTTCACATTCTCCCCGATAGATCTCATCCAAGTAGCAAACAAATCTGGCTCTCGGACGATCTTGGCAATGAACGCTTTGAACTCTCCCTTTTCATCCACAAACATATCCCAACTGAAACCTTTTGGTAGTTTCTCATCATCTTGATCGATAATGCATGCTGCTTTGCCTTCAGATGATATGTAATCACTCCAGCTGAAATCTACCAAACATGCTCTTTTGGGATCTTTAATCTCTCTCCCGTGAGCTGTCTGTGGTTCTTGGAATTGACCGACTTGTTGATAGATAGATTTACGGTAGTAATCATCTTTCCCGAATGGATTCTGTGCTCCACTAGCTTCTCTTCCTTTGCACTCCCGTTTGAAATGACCTTTCTCCCTGCATCGAAAACAAGTAACTTTAGATTTATCAAAACCTAAAGTTGATACATGAGCATCTAGAAAGTCATTTCTCCCAGTAATGGTTTTGAATTTCTCAGCTCGTCGAAGAACACTTGCGAGACACCATTTGATATCCATAAGTTCCATCTCTTCGGCGTCTATCTGATCGTAATCCTCTTTGGTAAGCATAGGATTGCCGATCCGACCAGCAACAAGACCTTCATAGGATAACAGTACTGAACCCAGAAGTGCCATATGGTCTTTAGCAGTGTCTTCAGAGAAGCTTTGACTTTCTGGAAGGTTGAGAGCTATGTTGCATTGAATCACATATCCATTTCCTGTTTTTGTACTCTGAGACTGAAAACTCGTGTTAGTCTCTTTCGGATTCACACTCGGAAACGATGAAAACCCGCTGCTATTCTTGTTCGAACCCTGATCAGCTTTCTCAGATGAATCATCAGCACTGAAAGCAGTTTAAATCTTCGGACTTCTTTCAGACTCAGTAGCTGGAATACTACCCCTGTAGTACATCTTCACATCCTGTTGACCACTCGTACTATTCATCCTCGCAATCTTCTGCTGTTCAAGATCCTGACTCTCAATTTTCTCTATAAACTGTGAGATTGTCAACCCATCATACACACCAGTATTCTTCAAGATCATCAAATACGTTCCCCACTCCTTTTGAGGTAACGCGTCTGCCAATTTATCCACCCACTCCTCGCGACCTTTTTCAACACCCAACATAGATAAAGATCGCACCAAATGACAGTATCTCTCGATTAGCTTTTAAGTATCCTCTCCCGGCAAACTACTAAACAAATCAAATTCTTTCTTTAGTAACGCTTTCTTGCTTTTGATCATGTTTTCGCTTCCCTCGAACTTTACCTTTAGCGCATCCCAAATTGACTTAGCAGTTTTGTCGTGCTGTAACAGGATGAATATATCTTCTTTTATCGCCTGCTGCAACAAACTAATCATCATTTTCTCAGCTCTATACATTGCTCGTTCTTGATCAGTGAACTCGGATATTTCTTTGATGACTTGCAAATCTGTTCGAGGCAATGTGTACTTCTTCAATATGCATTCCCACGATCTGAGATGATTTGCCTGAACCCAGTTTTCAAACCGATCCTTTCATCCATAATACTCCTCAATGTTCATCAATTTAGGGGGCTTTTGAGTTGTTCCCGTCTCGTTTTCTAAATTCATTGCTTGAGCAATTGCGGCTGGAGTAGTCGATGAGGCAAATGCGTTGTAGAACTCGGAATCCATACTGACTTAACACGTATTTCAAGACAAATGACAGAAGAGCGAACCAACTCTGAACAAATAAGCGAACCAGAAAGATCCAAATAAGCGAACTAGAATTGTTCTTTGGAGCGAACCAGAATGATGCTTTGGAGCGAACCAGAATGAATCTTTGGAGCGGACCACTTTGGATAACTGTCTTTGGAACGGACCAGAAATATACACTGGAGCGGACCTGAATGTGACCTGATAAGCGAACCTGGATTGTACTCTGGAGCAAACCAAAATGCCAATTTGGAGCGAACCAGAAAAATATTGGAGCGGACCTGTTCTTGAAGCGAACCAGAAACAAATTTTTGAGCGGACCAGCTGAAAATCTGTACGGATGAGCGGACCTATAGACTGTACGTTCGAGCGGACCACATATCGAACATGTTTTGACTTGTTAAAACTTCGAATTTTGGCTTCAAACTTTCCAGGGTTTATCTCGATACTATTGCGCACAAGCTGTGAAAATTTGAGCGAATTCCGACCGTGAAATCTTCCCGAATCAGTAAAAGAAGGTGTAGAAGTGAGAAGAAATGATGAAAAACAGCTACAATCTGCAGACAACCTCCTCCCAAGCTCTGATACCACTTGTAGGATCGTTTGCTGACCCGAACGAGTCGTTCAGAGGTTGTCTCTTGCGTTTCAGATGCGGAATAATATGAAATGCAAGTAGAAGTAGCTTGTTCTTCCTCCTAACTGCTTGTTTTATTGATTTGAAACGTTTTACAGTTCAATCTTCACACCGGCATAGCTTCGGCATGGAATTCGACATACATATTATGAGGACCGTTCATGAGGTTACTATATATAGAGTTTCTGGTTCGCTTATGTGTCACATGACCATAAGAGCGGACCACAATGGTACACATAAGCGGACCAGCATGTCATACGAGCGAACCTGGAACCTCATGACCCTATGAGCGGACCTAACTCATAAAACCTATACAGACTCCTGTTTTCTCGTATTTTGTGCCCTATGCTATATAATACGACGTAAGACCTGATCCTAGACACCTAGACGTAATCAACAGATGTAATGCACCAACAGAGTTTTGTTGTGAAAAAAGGAAATGATAGTACATCACTTAGACTGTCACAGTACGCTAAAGAAATTGAAAGTTAAAATGTGATAAACGGTCTCACTAAAGATGTGACGATAGGCTCAGCAAGACTAGTAGAATTGCGATAACGATACAAACTTAAATGAAAAAGCCTAGTTCTAGTGGGAAACGCGGTTGAAAGCATAGTACTTAGTTTTATCCTTCGTGACTGTGTACCTACTCGGTAATCGCTGAATGCTATAAGAGCATAAAAACCGATCAGTTTGTGAACTTTCACAACTTGCTGAAAAAGTCACTGTGATTGTGCATTTCATTTTGCAAAGATTTAAACTTGTTTCATTTCTTTATTTTTGTTTAAGCATTGGACATCCTCTGTGTATACGTGAGTATCGAACTGGATGTTAGTGCCTAAACATTCTGCTTTATTTTTCTTGGTGTTTCGTTTAAATCTTGGATCACCTCTGCGTATATGTGAATATCGAACTGGTGGTTAAGATCTAAACATTTTCAACTTATTTTTATTTCTTATTTTGTTTAAACATTGGACTTTCTCTGCGTATCGAAAGATCGATCTGATTGTTAATGTTTAAACATTCTGAGTTGTTTTTCGCACATATCACAGTTGATGAATGTTTAAAGGCATTACTTGTGTCAGTGTATTGCATGATGAGGGGATATGCTGAGATCGTGGTGTCCATAAGAATTTAGTGCAAAATTAATATACTTTAACGTATCGGTAAGCATTTCGAAAGTTTTTATATTGAGTTTAAGAGGAAAACAATATCGTCAATCTATGTGAATTGTTTAGAACTTAAAGTGTTTGAAAGCTCAACGGTGCTTGTGATTTGTCATAAACTGATATGATCCTCTTACACAAACTCACAAAAATATTGTCTGTAAATATTTCTTTACTGCTTTTCAGTAAAAACAAAAATCCAAAAAGACTGTGTTCTAGCATAAATTTTGAAAAATCAAAAAGATTTGATTTCATCTTGTTTTCGACAACTGATGTTGAAAAGCTGATTTTCAAAATTCCGAGTGCTAAACATGATGAACTACATTGGATTGGGAAAGTTTGTTTGAGATGTGAAATGATTTTGAAATGTTTAAATGGTTCATTAATTTGAATCAAAATTTTGAATGTTTAAAATGCAAGTGGTTAAGTATAGCTTATTCATGTTAAAATTGTTTATCTTTCAAAGTGGTAGAGTTGGTGCAGGTTAAAGCCAGGTTTCTGTTCCTGTTGCTACGAAGAGCCAGGAGACGTTTCAGATCCTATGAAAACTTGAGAAAAGTTTGAGCCAGGATTCGATTTTAAGGCGATACTGGATTCCAGACTGCGATCCCAGCTTGTTGAAAGGGGGAGTCTGAAGATGTTAGAGCCAGAATTAAATCCTGGGATTACTTGAGACAAAAAGCTGCTGATGCTGATAAGCTTAAGGAATCAAGAGACCTGATCAAGAGGTAATAGAGCCAGGTTGCGATTCTGGAAGAGAGAGAAGAGAGAGGAGAAGACAGAGATTGATAATGCTTACAATGGAGAATACTTTGGAGAGAGCGTGAAGACTGATCAAGACTGAAGAGTTGACACACTGAAGACTCGTCACCGAAGACTCGTCAACATCCAAGGGGGAGTTTGTTGGTGCATATGTCTGTTGACTTCGTCTTGTATCGAGTCTTGTAATTAGAATGATAGAACAGGACTCGTAGTTCGAATAAATCGGATAACAGGTCAGAACTGGACTTAGTCAGTTCGTGCGAACTGGTGAAATACCAGTTCGTGCGACCTGGTGTGTACAAGTTCGTGAGACCTGGTCCTCCTATAAATAGGTGTCTTGTCATTTCATTTGTAACAGTTTAGTTTTCCGGTAGCGAAGCTCTGCCGAAGTGTCTCAAGACCGTGTAAAGCCTTCTAATCAATATAAAAGACAGATTAAGTGATTCTAGTGTGCATACAGCTGTAATAAATCCGATACGTCTAATTCCGCCTTTCGTATTGGACGAGATCTCTTATGAACGACTCGTTTGGTGGTTCAAACGATCCTACAATCTCTCAGTATCGCACCAGTGGTGGACACCACTATTGTCACGTATCGACCGTTAGAGCCATCAGTCGTCCCACTTGCTGCTGTGATCGAGCCTGTCGCTGAGATCCCTCCACCTATTTCATCTGAGTCATCTTTACCTGTCATAGAGTCACGCGCTCCTACTACGACACTATTAGTTTACTATCGTCATAGAAAGAGGACTAGGCCTGTGGGGATATCGCATCTACGTCATGCGTTGAGACGGCATCTGCTTCCAAGAAGCAGAAAAGAGATAGGGTAGACCTATATTGCCACTGCGATCAATAGCTCGCCACTCTGCGTAGAGATCTGGACTCAGCCAAGGGTAAGGCGAAGGAACTCGAGGGACAGATGGATGGGCACAAGGAGTTGAAGGTTTTAGATGATATTGCAAGAGACCAGATGCATTGGAGGATAGTGGACCTAGAGAAGCTTGTTAGGGAGATGTTAGAATTCCTAGGTTTGAAGCGTTGATGCTTGTTATTGTTTGTTTTGATGGGTTGTATTATTAGACATTTTTGATATTCTTTTGTTTGGGGGCCAGCGTGCCAGTTTCATTTTTGGGATATTATGCGGAAATTTTATGTGAACTTGTTACGGGTGTGACGTAGACATGCCAAGGGTAGTAGGTTTGTACTGGAAACAAGTTTAATTAATTTCTATGATAAATATCGCTGATTTACTTTTGGTTTAAAAGTTGTTCTCATTAATATGTGGATATTATACATGCGCAATGTTTGGTCCACTAATATTTAATGATTGAATTATTTTTGGTTATCGTCTTATGAGATTATTATAGTTGTAATAATAGAAACGATGAAATGCCGCGAAAAGCAAGACAGGGTTCTAGACTACCTACCACACCGGAAGAGTTGGCTCAACTCATAGCCCGACACATTAATACTGCCATGGAACAACTCAATGCTAACCAAAATAATGGTCAGGGATGTGGACGTGGTGCCACGGGCAAGGTTTTTCTAACGCCCGGCTCTTTTGTACTTTCCATTTATAGAAAGTTTTGTTCGTATTTCTATTTTTGGAAATCTTGTATTCTTGTAATCGACTTTTCGTGGTAATTGTTGTAAAATCTAATACTTGGATCATAAATAAAATTCGTATTTCTTTTCACATTCTACATATTCATACATACTCATACGATCGAATTCATTGTACGTCAAATCCTTATTCGTAATTCATACGCATACGGTACTTATTTGTGATACATGTCCATGCTTGTCCTTAAATGGTTGATACTTAAAACCCCCCAATAATATGCGTATTTACACAACGATTAATCATCTAATATGTGACATATACTTGTCACTCACAAACATATTATATACTTATACATCACACTTTTTACCTAGTTAAATCATGTTTTATTTCATATTATACCTTGTTACAAGTTAGGGGAAACATTGTTGCATATTATTACACAACTTAATTAATAAAATTACTCATTATAATGTTTAAAAAAATAAATAAATAAAGAAATGTGGCAGCCCCAAATCAACAAAATTCAGCCCCATATGGTTGGGTTTTGTGGGCTTGTTTAAAGGTTTAACCCATTCTAAACACTTCCAAAGCCTAACCCATTGAAACCCTAATCCCTTCCCTATATAATAAACACTTCCCCACTCCTTATTCCACTTTTACAAGCCTCCAAACACTTCAAAAACATCTCAAAACCGTAGCTGAGTTTCCACTTTCGGCCAGATTCAGCAAGCTTCACAAAAGTGAGCATAACTCACTCATTTCTTGTCCGTTTTAGCCCATTCTTTTTCCTATGTGCTTGGATTTTCCTTAGCTTCGATTCCATGGGTTTTTCACAGTAAATAAGTCCCTGGAACTCCGGCAAAAAGGCTCCAAAGTCCACTGATTTGTTTTGTTTTCATGAAATCTTTGTTAAACTTAACCAAACTTGAGTTTTCTCATCTCAAACCTATGTCCTAATGCTTACAACCTCTCTTATGGTTGGTTAAGCTTAAAAACAAGGTTGAGACACTATAAATCAGAGGTTAAAACCTCAAATACTTTCTGTTTTGTTTAGGGTATTTCACCCACAAGTCATGTTCAAGCTTAGTTCTTAATGAGAAGTGATTATGGAACAACTTGGGTTGTTCCAACATAAAATCCTCACATGATTTGATGATTTCTCTTAGTTTAGATTAGCTACATACTTGTGTTAATCCTAGTTCTTGACCCTCCTTGGTTGTCTTTGCATCAAGTGAAGTGGTGAACATTTAAGGGGTCCCTAAATGGAAGCATGTTCTTCCTACCCCATACATGACATCCATGATAACTCGAGGTGCCTAAATGAGGATTCTAATCTTCTACCTTCTACATGAATTATTGGACTTAATAATATGTAATACTTAACCTAAATATATATATACACTCATTCGAATCTTTAATGTTAAACTTGTGTTTATATGTTAAAGTAGTAGAATACCATCTAAGACTTAACACTCCAAGTATGATTCTAATGGGCATATTACCCATGAAATACAATATAACCCTAGTGGTTACATAGTGTCATATAAGAGTATACGTTAAAGATGATTATTTTGAAATCATACTTTATGTTATGTTAAACTCCAAATTATAATCTTCCGTTGAACGCCAAACTCACACACCTACTTTTCCTCGTGTAGAAGGACTAGGTGCTCCAACCTAATCTACTCCAACAACGCACTCGCGGGAATTCCAAGTAGGAAAGCTTGCAACCACCGTGAGTATACTCGATCCCTTTTTCCCCTTTTTATTTTGGGATGCAACATGTACATTATGTCAACAATCTTTGAAACTAGAAACTAAACATACTCAATCCTTGTACAAACAAGAAACTAATGTGCTTTACTTATGATTCTTGTATGCTCTATTTGAACAATTTGGAACGTATATGCTCATTAACTTTGCTAGCCCACCTTCCAATTATAGCGCTATAGGATTTACGCACCGCCCGTTAAACTTGGGGTATTGTTAAGTTAAACATTTACCATCCCGCTATCAATTGGGATTAGGCTATTTTATGCGTTGGATTTTTGGTTTGATCATAGTGTACGCCAAAATTGCATACTAGTAATTCACATATTATAAACCATGTTGGATTTGAGTTTTTATTCTATTATGCTATGTAAACAAACTTGTATACTCTCTCATTGCCTTTGCATTGAAACTCTATTTTAATACATGTTGCAGGTTGATTTATGAAGTATGGATGATTGATGAAACAAGTGTAGGGTGGACTAGACACACCTTTAATCTATTTATCTTTTGTTGATTTGAATTTGAACAATGTTGTTATTTCCATTTTTAAATGTTGTATGAAAATTTAGTTCTTGCAATGAAATTCGAGTTTAATTAAATATTGTCACATAGTGTTATGATGTTTTGATCAATTTGTTCTTCTCATCCCGATGTTTCCGCCATCGGTTGGGGTGTGACAGATTGGTATCAGAGCCATAACTATAGGGAATTAGGAAAATTGCCATGCTTTTGCCCTAATCTATAGTTTTAGGAATTTTGCGTCTTATGTGTCGTTTAAAACTTTTGTACTCTACCATGCATGCTTCCTAGCTATACTTCTTATTGATTAAATTTACATGCCTTTCCTAAGGTTAACATGAATACACTTATGTTTATTTGTATACTCTTGTAACACAAACGAGACAACTTTACCAAAATAGGCGTGAAACCCACAATTTGGTAAACGACTCTCATTCTACCTTAAACTATTTTGCACGAAATTTCACCATTAAGCTAGGAGTGAAATCCACAACTTAATGGTAATTTCCATTTCAACTCTAGTGGACCCTTGTCAAAGTGTCGAAATTTTATTTTGACCCGACAAGTACCAACCACATTTAGGGTACGAAATCGTCAAGCTAGGGGTGAAACCCGCATCTCGTCGATTAAGTCCCATTCCTCGATTTTCAATCTCGCCAAAGTCCCAATTGTTTCAATCAATTAGAGATGTGTAGTAACCGGAAGGGTAAGATACCGTTAATCGCTTCTCGACGAGAGTATCTTACCTCTAATTCGAAAGGACTTTCGACCCACTTTGGAATAGTCGACGTTTCTCTACCCGAAACAATCCTATGTTTTATTGAGCCTTTCTTTTATGTATCTCAATTTATATGTGATTTTATACTTGAACGTTCGTTCATTTCAAAATTTCGTTTTAATCATTTCGCACGTTATCGCAATCACAAACAATAATACTCCCTCGTGAACAAACTAAATTTACGATGCTTTCACTTATTCATGCTATACTATGTGGAACTCATGACTATGCTATGTGAAACTTCTAAACTCTTTATGCGATGTGAACCAATTTGAATCTTTTATGCTATGTGACACTTTATGCTATGAGAATCATTTTATGCAAACGATTTTTCGTAAACAAACGTTATGATCAAGTCTCACCTATTCGTTCTTTTGAATCTTAGATGTCTTCTCGTCACTCCAACTCGTCTAAGAAGTCAAAGTCCCGTGCTACGAAGAAGATGATGGCTTTCATGGCCGATCAATTTGCGCGCGTCGTCCCAAAGGTCATTTCCGAAATTCGAGCTTCTGAAACTCCGAACTCTTCCGTCGACTCTAAGGTCGAAACACGCAAGCCCGCTTCGTTCAACTTCAAGCACTTTTCATCGTGCAATCCCAAACCATTCACTGGCAATGATGGGGTGACCGCCATGCTCGAGTGGTTCGATAGAATAGAGGTCACGTTCATCAACATCGATTGCCCTAATGAGCTCAAAACGCGTAGTGCGACTGGGGTATTCCAAGCCCGAGCTCTCGAATGGTGGACGAACGAGAGGAACATTCGTTCGAACGAACTGGCATATGTGTTGGCATGGGAGGAAGTAAAGGCCCTGATGATGGATGAGTTTTATCCTCCGCATGAGCAACAAAAGTTGGAGGAAGAATTTTGGGCACTCAAGCAAGTAGGAGATGAGAACCTAGCTTACACCACCCATTTCAAACAACTTAGCTTCATTGTCCCCCACCTTGTCCTAACCACTGCTCGCAAGATAACTAAATACATCCATGGGTTACCCTCTGCTATGCGCGATACGATCGAGGCTGCCAAATTCGACAATATCGAAGCTGTTTATCGTTTGGCCGCTTCTCTGAACAACAACCGTGTACGCGATAAACAAGCCGCAAACCCCGCTTCTTTCAAGCCAGCCAACCAAATCACCCAACAGTCGAGTGGCAATAGGGGAAAGAAGCGAAAGCAATCTAACCCTGTTTGCAATGCGATTGTACCACCCGTTAACCCAAACCCTGTTGCTCCTGATAACACCCAAAAGTCAGACACTGGGATTCACCCCAAGTGTGCCACTTGTAACTTCCATCATCCCGCAAATGCTAGGTGCCGTCATTGTGACAATTGCAACCGTTATGGACATACCTCCAACTTTTGTCGCTTCAATCAACAACAAGAGGCCCCACCAGCTCAGCAAGCGCAACAAGCCCCACAAGCTCAGCAAGCACAACAGGCTCCACCTGCTCCTCAAAACGCAAGACCCGCTAGAGCTTGTTTCAAATGTGGAGATGCCAATCATCTTCGTCCTCAATGCCCACTATGGAATCAAGAGCAACTACAACCTCCTCGTGGACGCTGTTTCAATCTGAACGCGAACCAAGCGCGCAACGACAATAATGTCGTTAACGGTATGTTCCTTGTTAACCATCTTTATGCTTCGATACTATTTGATACTGGTGCGGACAAAAGCTTTGTGTCCTTAGAATTCGAATCATTGTTAAATTGCACGCGCTCTAAACTACCTAAGTAATTTTTCCGTTGAAGTCGCCAATGGCAAGTCCATCTCGGTCGATTCCGTTCTTCGTGATTGTCGTCTTACTCTTAACGAACACGTCTTCCCTATTGATCTCATACCTATGCAACTGGGTAGTTTCGACGTAATCATAGGCATGGATTGGCTTCAAAAGAACCATGCTGAAATCGCTTGTCATGAGAAGTACGTTCGTTTACCCCTTCCTTCTGGTGATGTTTTACACGTCTATGGAGACCGGCCTTCAAAGGGACTGAAGTTGATGTCCTGCACACAAGCGAACAAATACTTATGCAAACAGTACTTTGCCTTTTTAGCCCACGTTGTGGAAGAAAAGGGCAAGGGAAAGAGTTTAAGTGATGTTCCAGTGGTGCGCGACTTCCCTGATGTCTTTCCTGAAGATTTACCTGGTCCTCCTCCACCTCAATTCGTTGACTTTCGCATTGACCTCGTACCTGGTGCGACTCCTGTTGCCAAGGCTCCTTATCGTCTTGCACCTTCTGAGATGCAAGAATTATCTATGCAGCTTCAAGAACTCCTCGATAAAGGCTTCATTCGTCCAAGTACCTCACCTTGGGGTGCACCTGTGCTTTTCGTTAAAAAGAAAGACGGCTCTTTCCGTACGTGTATCGATTATCGCGAGTTCAACAAACTCACAGTCAAGAATCGTTACCCTCTTCCGCGTATCGACGATCTCTTTGACCAACTTCAAGGCGCTACTTGTATCTCCAAAATCGATCTTCGTTCTGGTTATCACCAACTTTGGGTCCTCGAAGAGGACGTACCCAAAACCGCTTTTCGCACTCGCTATGGACATTACGAGTTCGTGGTTATGCCTTTTGGTTTGACCAACGCACCCGCTGTGTTCATGGATCTAATGAATCGTGTTTGTAAGCCCTATTAGGATCGTTTCGTGATCGTCTTCATTGATGATATCCTTATTTATTCTAAATCTCGAGCCGATCATGAACGTCATCTTCGTCTTATACTCGAGCTCTTACGTACTGAACGCTTATACGCTAAGTTCTCTAAATGCGAGTTTTGGATTAAGGAAGTCCAATTCCTTGGACACGTTGTTAGTGAAAAAGGAATCCACGTCGACCCTGCAAAGATCGAGGCTGTAAAGAATTGGACCGCGCCTAAATCTCCTTCCGAAATCCGTTCTTTCTTAGGATTGGCGGGTTATTACCGTCGATTCATCTCGAATTTTTCAAAAATCGCCGTTCCCCTTACTTCGTTGACCCAAAAAGAGAAACCTTTTGCTTGGGGTCCTGAGCAAGAGGAATCCTTTCAGACTCTCAAGGACTTGCTTTGCAACACTCCTATTCTTACTCTTCCTGATGGAAATGATGATTTCGTAGTGTATTGCGATGCATCGAACCGTGGTCTTGGTTGCGTTCTCATGCAACGAGGCAAGGTCATCGCTTATGCATCTCGTCAACTCAAGATACATGAGAAAAACTATACTACCCACGACCTTGAACTTGGCGCAGTTGTTTTTGCGTTGAAGATTTGGCGACACTACCTTTATGGTAGTAAGTGTGAGGTTTTCACGGACCACAAGAGCCTTCAACATATCTTTGACCAAAAGGAACTGAACATGCGTCAACGTCGTTGGGTGGAATTGTTAAACGACTATGACTGCGAAATCAAATACCATCCAGGTAAAGCGAATGTAGTAGCTGACGCCCTTAGTCGCAAAACACATATGAAGGGTATTCGTTGTCTCCAACTTGTGAACGATCATCCACGCCGCATTCGCGAAGCTCAATACGCCTCTATTAACGAAGGTAACTTCCATATTGAAATACGAGGCGCTAAAGAACACGATCTCGTCTCCAAGGCCGATGGTATCCTATACCTCGACAATCGTGCCTGGGTCCCTGATCGCGAAGAACTTCGAGACTTCATCATGAACGAGGCACACAAATCCAAGTACTCAATTCATCCTGGTGCCGACAAGATGTATCATAATCTACGTACATCCTATTGGTGGCCTGGTATGAAGAAAGACATTGCCGTTTACGTCTCTAAGTGTCTCACGTGTTCAAAAGTCAAAGCCGAGCATCAACGACCTTCCGGTCTACTCGAACAACCTGAAATCCCCGTTTGGAAATGGGATAGCATCGCGATGGACTTCATCACTAAACTTCCTCGTACATCTTCTGGTCATGATAGCATTTGGGTGATCATCGATCGTTTGACCAAGTCCGCTCAATTCATTCCTATTCGCGAAGATTTCAAGGTTGAACGACTTGCTCGTATCTATACCGATGAAGTCATACGACATCATGGTATTCCTCTCGACATCATTTCTGATCGCGATGGTCGATTTACTTCACGTCTCTGGCAAACCTTTCAGTCCGCTATGGGTACTCAAACGGATGGACAGACTGAACGTACTATCCAAACCCTAGAGGACATGCTCCGTTCGTGTGTCATCGACTTTGGTGGTAGTTGGGATATGCATTTACCTTTGATCGATTTCTCGTACAACAATAGCTACCACTCCAGTATTAAAATGGCTCCATTCGAGGCATTGTATGGTCGGAAATGCCGATCTCCTTTAAACTGGCACAAAATTGGTGACAAACATTTTACTGGCCCTAATATCATACAAGAAGCAACGGACAAGATTCACCAAATCCGTGATAATCTACTCAAAGCTCGAGAACGTCAAAAGGTCTATGCTGATAAGGGACGCGAACCAATGGAACTCAACGTTGGAGATCATGTTCTACTCAAGGTGTCTCCTTGGAAAGGAGTGGTTCGGTTTGGTAAAAAGGGAAAGCTTGCCCCTCGCTATGTTGGTCCTTTTTAGATACTCGAAAGGATTGGTGCGGTGGCTTATCGACTCGATTTACCTCAAGAGCTCAACAATGTTCATCCAACGTTCCATGTCTCAAATCTAAAGAAGTGTCACGCTGAAGAAGGACTTCAAGTTCCTCTCGAAGATCTCCAAATAAACGACACTCTGCATTTTGTGGAGAAACCCGTCGAAATCATGGATCAAGGAGTCAAGTTATTGAGGCGCAGTAAAATTCCTATCGTCAAGGTTCGATGGGAAGGTAAACGTGGCGCTGAATTTACTTGGGAACTCAAGAGCGAGATGAAAAAGAAGTACCCTCATCTTTTCCCTACGTCTTCCTAAATTTCGGGACGAAATTTCCTAAAGGAGGTGAGACTGTAACGCCCGGCTCTTTTGTAGTTTCCATTTATAGAAAGTTTTGTTCGTATTTCTATTTTTGGAAATCTTGTATTCTTGTAATCGACTTTTCGTGGTAATTGTTGTAAAATCTAATACTTGGATCATAAATAAAATTCGTATTTCTTTTCACATTCTACATATTCATACATACTCATATGATCGAATTCATTGTACGTCGAATCCTTATTCGTAATTCATACGCATACGGTACTTATTTGTGATACATGTCCATGCTTGTCCTTAAATGGTTGATACTTAAAACCCCCCAATAATATGCGTATTTACACAACGATTAATCATCTAATATGTGACATATACTTGTCACTCACAAACATATTACATACTTATACATCACACTTTTTACCTAGTTAAATCATGTTTTATTTCATATTATACCTTGTTACAAGTTAGGGGAAACATTGTTGCATATTATTACACAACTTAATTAATAAAATTACTCATTATAATGTTTAAAAAAAATAAATAAATAAAGAAATGGGGCAGCCCCAAATCAACAAAATTCAGCCCCATATGGTTGGGTTTTGTGGGCTTGTTTAAAGGTTTAACCCATTCTAAACACTTCCAAATCCCAACCCATTGAAACCCTAATCCCTTCCCTATATAATAAACACTTCCCCACTCCTTATTCCACTTTTACAAGCCTCCAAACACTTCAAAAACATCTCAAAACTGTAGCTGAGTTTCCACTTTCGGCCAGATTCAGCAAGCTTCACAAAAGTGAGCATAACTCACTCATTTCTTGTCCGTTTTAGCCCCTTCTTTTTCCTATGTGCTTGGATTTTCCTTAGCTTCGATTCCATGGGTTTTTCACAGTAAATAAGTCCCTGGAACTCCGGCAAAAAGGCTCCAAAGTCCACTGATTGTTTTTGTTTTCATGAAATCTTTGTTAAACTTAACCAAACTTGAGTTTTCTCATCTCAAACCTATGTCCTAATGCTTACAACCTCTCTTATGGTTGGTTAGGCTTAAAAACAAGGTTGAGACACTATAAATCAGAGGTTAAAACCTCAAATACTTTCTGTTTTGTTTAGGGTATTTCACCCACAAGTCATGTTCAAGCTTAGTTCTTGATGAGAAGTGATTATGGAACAACTTGGGTTGTTCCAACATAAAATCCTCACATGATTTGATGATTTCTCTTAGTTTAGATTAGTTACATACTTGTGTTAATCCTAGTTCTTGACCCTCCTTGGTTGTCTTTGCATCAAGTGAAGTGGTGAACATTCAAGGGGTCCCTAAATGGAAGCATGTTCTTCCTACCCCATACATGACATCCATGATAACTCGAGGTGCCTAAATGAGGATTCTAATCTTCTACCTCCTACATGAATTATTGGACTTAATAATATGTAATACTTAACCTAAATATATATATACACTCATTCGAATCTTTAATGTTAAACTTGTGTTTATATGTTAAAGTAGTAGAATACCATCTAAGACTTAACACTACAAGTATGATTCTAATGGGCATATTACCCATGAAATACAATATAACCCTAGTGGTTACATAGTGTCATATAAGAGTATAAGTTAAAGATGATTATTTTGATATCATACTTTATGTTATGTTAAACTCCAAATTATAATCTTCCGTTGAACGCCAAACTCACACACCTACGTTTCCTCGCGTAGAAGGACTAGGTGCTCCAACCTAATCTACTCCAACAACTCACTCGCGGGAATTCCAAGTAGGAAAGCTTGCAACCACCGTGAGTATACTCGATCCCTTTTTCCCCTTTTTATTTTGGGATGCAACATGTACATTATGTAAAGAATCTTTGAAACTAGAAACTAAACATACTCAATCCTTGTACAAACATGAAACTAATGTGCTTTACTTATGATTCTTGTATGCTCTATTTGAACGATTTGGAACGTATATGCTCATTAACTTTGCTAGCCCACCTTAACAATTATAGCGCTATAGGATTTACGCACCGCCCGTTAAACTTGGGGTATTGTTAAGTTAAACATTTACCATCCCACTATCAATTGGGATTAGGCTATTTTATGCGTTGGATTTTTGGGTTTGATCATAGTGTACGCCAAAATTGCATACTAGTAATTCACATATTATGAACCATGTTGGATTTGAGTTTTTATTCTATTATGCTATGTAAACAAACTTGTATACTCGCTCATTGCCTTTGCATTGAAACTCTATTTTAATACATGTTGCAGGTTGATTTATGAAGTATGGATGATTGATGAAACAAGTGTAGGGTGGACTAGATACACACCTTTAATCTATTTATCTTTTGTTAATTTGAATTTGAACAATGTTGTTATTTCCATTTTTAAATGTTGTATGACAATTTAGTTCTTGCAATGAAATTCGAGTTTAATTAAATATTGTCACATAGTGTTATGATGTTTTGAGCAATTTATTCGTCTCATCCCGATGTTTCCGCCATCAGTTGGGGTGTGACAGTTTTGGTGGGGCACATATTGGAAACTCTCCAGGTAAAATATGATCGGAAAGTTTTAGTAGTTCATGTGTTACGATATCATTGGAACGTATTCCTGATTTTCATTAACGTTATTGAACAGTGCATGGATGTACATATAAAACATTCCAGGGCTGTAACCCACGATCATTATCGGTGTCGAAGGACCCTTAGATATCACCAGGTGGATTGAGAATATGGAATCTGTCATGGCAATCAGTGGTTGTGCTGCTGATCAACAGGTGAGGTATGCTTCTTGTTCCTTTTGTAGGTCCCCTATTCGTATGGATCTTTCACAGAATTGTTTATCTAACCTAGAGTGCGGAATCCTCTAGATCAGATTTATTACAGAAACGAGTAGAAACAGACTTTCACAATCAAACGGGTCTTCTATTGATTATCCAACTTGCAGTTTACAATCAATTCAAGACCTCACAACCTCACAGCCTCTCTCTGTGATCTTGTCTACAAACCCTAAATTCGTTTTCCTCTCTCTCTCTAGACTTTCTCTCTCTAAAATTCTCTAACCTCTAAACCCTAATCACAAAACATGTTTATATACCACATGTCTGTGAACTAGGCTTCCTACTGGGCTAGGCCATTTTCCAAGCCCATAACAATAATAAACTCACTAACCAATAAGCTAAGCCCAATACAAAATATCCAAAGACTAAATAATCAAACTATTAAGCTGTTGTCACCGAATATGCACCAACAGACTCCCCCTTGACAATAGCTTCATAGTGTAACTTTGTCTTCAAACATCTTGTGTTCTTTTGGTCTTTGGATAGCGTCAGCTACACAGCTTCTGACATCAACAGACTCCCCCTTAGCTGATGCTTCCAATCTCCAAAACTTTCATTCATTGTAGATCAGTTAGCTAGCAATCCTTGGTTAAGCAAGTAAGCTCCAACTCTTCCATATCTTACAAGATATCCAAAGACCAAATCTAAGTTGTTGTCACAAACATGCACCAACAAACTCCCCCTTGACAATAGCTTCATAAAATAACTTTGTCTTCAGTCATCTTGCAATCTTCATGTAGTCTTGCACTGTCTTTGGTCTTTGGATAGCTTCAGCTTCAACAGCTCTGTCAGCAACAGACTCCCCCTAAGCTGATGCATCCAATCACCAAATCTTCAAAAACTTTAGCGTTTGAGTAAACTCCAGTTCAGCATATGTATAGCAATCTTCAAACTCTTCAACTTTGTCTGCAATATAGAAAGGAGGTTCTACCATGCATCCAATCAAACTCTCATCTTCACATCAACTCATCACTTCAACTTCTCAGCAACACAACAACTTCTCAGCAACACACTGCTTCAATCTGTTTACTATAAAACAAACATCTCGAGAAACCATAAGAATTTTTCAACATAAGTTAAACAAATTATTATTATTCAAGAGATAGTTAAACTGTATCACAGATTAATCCTTTTCAACTTATTACCAACACGCAAAACTTTTTAATCAAACACCCTATAACCCGCATGATTTAAAAATTTTGAACTCACTTTCCAACACCGTCTCCCCCTATCAGTAACAATTCCTCCAAGAATAACAGTTTTCCGTACATTAAGAATTTTAAACAGAAAAAGACACTATTTTTGGATTTTTATATTTTTCTGAAAGCAAGTAAATACCAAAGCAATAAACACTCTATTTTTGTGAGAATCACTGGTAAGAAGATCATATCAGCACAATCAAACTGTTTTCACACTATTAGATAATTCTTTATTTAATTTATCATGAAAAACAGTCCAAGACGATTACCAGTATGTTTGTCCACTTAAACAAAATGCATGAACATTTCAAGTACCATTACCATATGATACGTTAAGGTAATTTTATTTACTGATATACTAGTGTGTCCCACTTCAGGATATACCCCACGATCAAGGTATGCACAAAGATTCATCGTAGTAGGTGAGTATACTGAAGTCATCCGTTAAGATATCCTGACAATGTCTAGGTCTGCATATAATCTGTTTTATCATGTTTTAATTGCTTAACAATGAACACCCAAATAAATACTAATCAAATCCTGGAAATATAAACAGCACACTCTATCATGCAAGTATCTTCCCTACCACATATTTCACAAGTCCAATCCAGATTTCTGAAATCTTAACTGGGAATAGGTTGAGAAGAGAACATAATAGATCTTTAGGAGAGATGGTATAATATACAGATCAAATGAGTTTTCTCAGTTTGATATAGGTTTATTGGGTTTCATTTGGGCACTAGAGGGCCTCTTTCGGGTGTATTAGATCTATAGCGCGACAACGTACAGCTAGGTCAGTATGTATCTGGATGCAGCAGAAGCTGTCGTTGCCTAGCACCTCCAGGTCAGCATATATCTGGATGCAACAGAGGAGGTACACGATTTTTTTTTCAGAGAAGATTTCAGAATCAGATCAAAATTGTGTGTATCGGGACAACATACAGACATTCAAATAGAAATGTGCTAATTCCAAGTGACTTTCTTTCCTGGGGTCATGTACAATTTTAGTTCTGAACAGAAAGACAGTCAAGATATCCCCAGATGAAATAACAGTATAAAGACCCAAAACTTCAGATTTTGGCAATCTATCAACGCAAGATTTAAGGTCATTAAACCATACACCACTGATGTGTTCCCCACTCATACACAGTTGTATTTAGGTTTATATCACATTGGTAAGTTGATTATTTCATGCTTTTTGCCTACTGGTACATCATATAATGAAGCTGCTATCACACTTATGCAAATTAATTTCAGTTTCAGTGTGACAGTCTAACTTGCCAATGTACTATCATTTCTTCTTTTTCACACAGTGATAACTCATTTTTGATTTTCTATTTTTTACGTTTTTGATTTTTCAATTTTTTTGTATTTTTGATTTTTAAGAAAAACAGTAAACTATTTACAAAAATTCTTATGAAAAACCAGTTATTCAGGATTCCTCATCCCGTTGAGTTCGACTAAATGTTCAAAGCGAGCCCTGTCAAAAGCTTTAGTATAAAGATCTGCCAGGTTATCTTCGGTGTCGGCTCGATGTAATTCAATTAGTCGTTTTTCAGCACAATCCCGTATAAAATGATGACGTATGTCAATATGTTTTGTGCGACTGTGTTTCACGGGATTATTAGTTATTGAAATTGTGGCATTATTGTCTATCATAATAGGAGTACGAGTGAAATCCAAACCGTAATCGCGCATCTGCTGTTGTATCCAGAGAACCTGAGAGCAGCAGCTACCCGCAGCAATATATTCAGCTTCACACGTAGATGTAGACACACAGGATTGCTTCTTGCATTGCCAAGACATGATCCTGCCTCCCAAGAACTGACAACCACCTGTTGTAGACTTTCTGTTCGACTTGCATCCTCCAAAGTCTGAGTCAGTGTAAGCGACAAAATTCAGATCACTATCAGCTGGATACCACAACCCAAGTTTAGGTTTCCCCTTCAAGTAACGAAGAATACGCTTCACTGCTTTCATGTGTGACTCTTTTGGATTCGCCTGATATCTAGCACACAAGCATACTGCAAACATAATGTCAGGTTATCTAGTGTGTCAACTCAGCACTTTGAACTTCAATTTAAATCAATCAATATAAATATATCAACAATCTCACATCCCCCTTCATGTGCCTAGAGCAGCCATTATCAACTTAAGTTGATAATCCTCCTTAGCAGCTCCTGCACACACCAACTAAGAAATTAGTTAGATTGTGGGACCCAAGCCTTAATGGTCTTGGGTCGTCCAAATTCACCAACCACTGGAACACTCATCCAATATCCATTACTCCTAACTGGAGTCTTGGATCTCAGACTTGTTGATGGAAATGGGTTTTGATTTCCATAAGGTCTCTGGTCCTGAGGGTTCCTATATGTATTTGGACTATTTGACCTTTGAAAATTCTGATTTTGAAACCTTGAGTATTGATTCCAAGAAGCTTGATTGTTATAATTTCTAAAGCCATTGTTATAAAAAGTTCGACCACCATTATTCTGGTATCGATTTTGATATTGACCTTGACTTCTGAAATTATTTGAATTTCCATTAAAATTGCTTCTAGGTCTCTCGTATCTGCCTGGTGGAGATCTAGGCTGAAATCTTTGTTGATTTCTTTGAAAACGTGGAACTTGTGGAGTTCCTGTTCCAGCCTTATCTACACCAACAGCAACATTTACTGGTTGCTTAGGAGCAGATTTCTTTGGAGAATTTGATCCTTTCTCCTCACTATCACCTATCTTCTCAGGTAATTTCCCTCTCTGCTTTTCACTAAGTTGTGCTTCACTCTTTTTGTTAGGACAGCAGCTTGCTACATGTCCTTTGACGTGACATTTGAAGCACGATCTCTTTCTCGAAGACTTCTTAGCTGGAGTCTCTGAGGTAGATCCCTTATCAGATGGTGATGATCCCTTAGATGAACCTTGTTCAGTTTGCTTGAATTCAGATTTTTCTTTGTTTTTATTTTTAGCAAACTCTACATTAGATTCATTTTCAATAACAGCGGTTTCGTTTTTCATATCACTACCTTGAACAAAATTAATCTTTTTAACAAAAGCTTGATTTTTATTCTTAGGTGGTGAATTTTTCTTTTTAAAAGGTTCCCTGTTATTGTTCTTCTTATCATCATCACTCTCAAATCTATCACCTTGACTTGATGTGGATCCGAAACTACTTGGTGTAGATGCCATAAAGTCTGCTAGCTCATTTTCACTAGGCAGGAATGAATAGTCATGACTAAGAGGAGGTGGAACTTCATTAAAGCCTTGGAAGCCCACACTTGTCTTGTCATTACTCTTCTTTAACCCACCCATCATGTGTTTCATTACAAAAGATGAATCTCTGAATTGACCTAATTTCTTTTCAAGTTCAACAATTTTGAGTTGTGCATCTGACAACTCTTTGCATTTTTCAGAAATCTCTTTTGTTTTCTCAGCCATCATATCATGAGCTAAATCTATTACTTGAAGTTTTTCATTTAACTTGCATGTTAAAGCTTCAATTTCAGCTTCACAACCTTTTATCTTCTTCAAGTATGATGATTCATTTCTTTTAACAAAAAAAATTGCTTCTTTTATGTTAGACATCTCACTTACCAGACTTTGGTTTTGTGTTGTCAACCTGGCAACCTCACCCTGTAGTTCACGACATCTCAAACACACAGAAATAGATTGTACCTCTTTCTCATGAACTTCTGAGTTTTCATCAGCAACAACCTGTTCAGCTTCACTCTCTTTCTCTACTTCAGCATCCACTTTTGCTTCAGCATTCTTCACTTCAGATTCAGCATCACTCACACTAGTTTCAGCCTCATCAACCAACACTATCTCTGCCATAAATGCCTGAGTGGCACTCTCATTTCTCTGATATCGCTTTTGTAATGCATCCCACATATCCTTTGAATTAGTGTACTTGTTGAAGATATGCATGATGCTATCAGGTAAGGACATTTTAATTGCCGCCAATGCTCTCTTTTCAGCGTCATACTTCCTTTTATCATCCTCTTTCATGTTCTCATAGTCTGTTCTAAGTTGTCTGCCCTCATAATCATGTGTAGGGTTTATGTACCCATCTTCAATACATATCCACATACGTGCATCTTGAGATTCAATGAAGGATTTGAAGCTGTCCTTCCATGTATGATAATTCTCCACCTTCATCATCTTAGGTGCATTCAATTTTGTCATGTTCGACATTTTAACGCAAACAGACTGGTAAAACCGTCCAAAATATCTCCGAAAACAGTGGTTACCAAATTACACCTTTAGAATCGTCTCAAAAAGACAAATCCAATGATATATAATGTCAAAAACCGTATTCGGGATTTTCCAAGGAATCCAAGGAATTTAACGGTCCAAGGAATTTAACGGTCCAAACGGTTCTGTCTAATGAGCTACAGATCAATTTCTATTTGCAAAACAGTCAAATTTTCTCGACGCTTGCCAAAGAAAATTCCACCCCTTAAATATGCTGCTAAATTCGCTGGTTAGGCTGTTAATTTCGCTGGTTTTTCTGTTAATTTCGCTGATCTGCTAAAATTCGCTGAAAAGTCAAGTTCGCTGCTTAAGTTCGCTGTCTCAATTTCGCGATTACGACGACCTGTAAAGTCGCCGAAAACCGTAATATTTTCGCTGTGGAAAATTTCACGGTTACCAAAGTCGCCTTTGGATTTAACTTCGCCGGTCACCGAGTAGTTAAGTCACAAATTCGCTGGTAAATATGCTGGATCAGTTAATTTCGCAGGTCTTGTAAATTCGCTGGTCTGTATTTCTGGAAACTTAATCTTTTCGAAAATTCTTATGATTCTATCTCTTCTCCAACACAAATATGCAAAACCAAAACACCAAATCAGCACAATAATTTCAAAAATTATCAAGAACTGATCTAAAAACACGAAGAACACGAAGAACAGTCTTCGAATCTTCAAGTCTATCAGCCGAAAACTTCTCCAGAATCAGCAGAATCTGTCCAGAAATCCTGTAAAACACCAATCAAACAAACCAGAATATCAAAACATCCAAGAATTTCGAAAATTTTTATCAAAAATTTCGAAAATTTCAAAACCCTAATTTTTCAGGTTTTCAAAATTTCCAAAATTCTTCCTGTTTATGCAGCAACAATTCTGAACCGAGCCTTCAAGAGCCTAACGCTCTGATACCAATTGTAGGTCCCCTATTCGTATGGATCTTTCACAGAATTGTTTATCTAACCTAGAGTGCGGAATCCTCTAGATCAGATTTATTACAGAAACGAGTAGAAACAGACTTTCACAATCAAACGGGTCTTCTATTGATTATCCAACTTGCAGTTTACAATCAATTCAAGACCTCACAACCTCACAGCCTCTCTCTGTGATCTTGTCTACAAACCCTAAATTCGTTTTCCTCTCTCTCTCTAGACTTTCTCTCTCTAAAATTCTCTAACCTCTAAACCCTAATCACAAAACATGTTTATATACCACATGTCTGTGAACTAGGCTTCCTACTGGGCTAGGCCATTTTCCAAGCCCATAACAATAATAAACTCACTAACCAATAAGCTAAGCCCAATACAAAATATCCAAAGACTAAATAATCAAACTATTAAGCTGTTGTCACCGAATATGCACCAACACCTTTCTTGATGAAGCACTGTCCTGGTGGAACTCACAAGTTCAACTTTTGGGTGAAGACGCTGCCAATGGTCTAACCTGGAACGAAATTAAAGAGATGCTCCTGAAAGAATACTGCCCGCGCAGCGAAATTCAGAAAATCAAGACCGACTTCTGGAACCTAACCATGGAAGGTCTGCACGTCAGAGCTTACACTTCTCGTTTTAACGATTTGGCGAGGTTAGTTCCATGAATGGTTACTCCTGAATATGTAAAGGTAGAGAGGTATATCTGGGGGCTGTCGCCACGAATTTCAGCATGGTCACATCCGCGAAACCTACCACCTACCTAGAGGCTACTACATTGGCAAAATTGTTTGCAGACGACGCTGAATGCAAAAGTGGGCTTGATAAGAAGGAAGAAACCGGGAAGTCATCGGGCAAGGCCAAAGCAGACGCGAAATCTGAACGGTCGGGGCGTTCTCAGTCTAAGTCAAAAGATTCGAAGAAGCGCAAGTCCGAGAGATCGAGAAAGGAAACTGATGAGAAGCGTGACAAGACACGCAGATCGAGGAAGGCGTACATAGCCCGTTCTAGCAGCTCTAGAAAGGATAACACCAGAGATGGCAGAAGTGGTTCTCAGATGAAGACTCACGAGGATGAGGAGAAGAAGTGCGCCAAATGCGGACGAAATGGGCATGTTACCCGCGAGTGCTATGCTAAAAGTACTTTGGAAGGAGCAAAGCTTGAGGGATGCTTCCAGTGCGGGGAATAGGGACATTTCAAGAAGGATTGTCCTAAGGCAAAGGGTCAGAATGCCAAGGGTAGAGCGTTTGAGCTAAACGCTGGGAAGGCACATTACGATCCTGCTGTTTTCACTGGTATGTTTTTTATCAATAACCATTTTGCGTTCGTACTCTTTGATACCGGAGCTAACTTGAGTTTTGTTTCGAAAAACTTTGAACCATATTTTTGTTCACCAGCAAGTTAACTAAGCAAGAAGTACTCGATAGAACTAGCAAATGGTAAACTGATAGAAACTAGCGAGGTCGTTCATGACTGTAGTATTCAGTTAGACGATCATAGTTTTAGTATTGATTTATTACTAGTGGAGCTGGGAAGCTTCGATGTAGTTGTGGGAATGGATTGGCTGTCCAAGAACACAGCGGAGATTATTTTCTCGGAGAAGCAAGTGAAGATACCTCGTCCTGATGGCTGTGAAGCAATAGTCGTTCACGGAGATCGATCGAGTCGAGTATCAAATGTCGTCAGTGTTATGAAGATGCTCAAGATGTTGCGAAAGGGTTATCCTGCATTCTTAGTTAACGTGGTGGATACGAAGGCCGAAAGTAGGAAGATAGAAGAGATTCATATTGTTCGCGATTATCCAGAATTTTTCCTGAATACTTACCTAGATTTCCCACTGCAAGACAGATCAAATTCCGAATCGATCTGATACCCAGTGCTGCACCAATTGCAAAATCTCCTTATAGAATAGCTCGTTTGAAATGAAAGAAATGTCAAATCAGCTTCAAGAGCTACTAGACAAAGATTTCATTCGACCAAGCTTTTCGCCTTGGGGTGCACCTGTTTTGTTCGTGAAGAAGAAGGATGGATCCTTCATAATGTGTATTGATTACAGGGCGCTGAACAAGTTGACTATCAAGAATCGGTACCCTTTACCGAGGATTAACGATTTGTTCGATCAGCTACAGGGATCCAACTACTACTCGAAGATTGATCTGCGTTCAGGGTATCATCAGTTGAAGGTTGCTGACGAAGATATTCCAAAGACAACTTTTCGAACACGATATGGCCATTACGAGTTTCTAGCCATGCCTTTTGGCCTAACTAATGCGTCAGCTGTGTTCATGGATCTCATGAACATGGTATGTAAACCCTACTTGGATAAATTCGTTATAGTATTCATCGACGAGATACTTATCTATTCGCGAACCAAAGAAGATCATGAGCATCATTTGAAGTTGATTTTGGAGTTGCTGAAGGAAGAGAAGTTGTATGCCAAATTCTCTAAGTGTGAATTCTGGATTCGGGAAGTTCATTTTCTCAGACATTGTCACACCCTGATCGTGTAAAACAACAAACCGCGGCGGAAACGTCGGGGAGTGTTGTAACAGAATCATTGTTTCGCAACACATGGTGATTAAAGATTTGTTTTGTTCCAATAACGAACTCATTGTCTTATTACAAATCAGATAAATACAAATAATTGTCTTTCAAGTTTTAAAGTCACTAAGGCACGGGTCCAACCTATGTGTAGCATACATCAACAATCATCACTTAGTAGTTCCTGAAACATATGTGAAAATAAAACGTCAGCATAAAAATGCATGTGAGTAACATAGGTTTTGTTGATTTAGATTTATGGCTTTGGTTAACATAAGAAAAAGGTTTTATGTTTTACAAAAGTAGCCATGAATCCTTGTAAAAATTTTGTGTCTAAAATGCATTGTTTTGATAAAATGGTTCGTAGTATATACGAAAATATGCTTTGATTTGAAATAGTTTAACAGATAATATATCGGAATATACTTTGGTTACTGACATAATAGATTTGGTAGTATATCACAAATATACTTTGGTTTAAGAATGAAAACATCGGTAGTATATAAAATTATACTTTTATTTGAAAACAGCATATTAACTAGGCTTTGGTAGTATATCAAAATATACTTTAGTTTATGAAATAACAAAGTCGGTAATATATCAAACTATACTTTAGTAAAACAGTATCATGTTGGTAGTATATCGAAATATACCGAAATCATGATTTGGTAGTATATCAAACTATACCTTAGGAAACAATAGCATATCAAACTATGCTTTAGCAAAACAGTATCACGTTGGTAGTATATCGAAATATACCATATATCGCGATTTGGTTATACATTCAAACCTTAGTGCATCAAACTACACTTTAGAGACTATAGAAATACCACAAAGGCATATTCTATTTGGTTAAAATTTGGTTTCTGACATTCCCTACAACAGGAATGGGGTGTCTAGTCCTATAGCGCTATATCATACTACCAATCAGCTAGATCATTGTTAATGAATGTATAAATAACAGTATAAATGAACAAATAGTTCTAACAAGCTTTGGAAAACAATGTTTAAGCCATGGATAATAGTTCAAGTTTGTCATAGTATAAGTACTAAGCATGTGTAAACATATAGTTGGAAATCATGAAAATAATGCATAGGCACATATGTATCACCCCAAAACATTTGAAAGCGATAAAAGAGGGGACTATGTACTCACTTGAGATTGCAAGTATCCTTGATTAAGTGTCCTAGCGAAGCTCGGGAAATCAAGGAATCAAGTGGCACCTAGTAAGGAATTACTATGTCAAATAATCGGATCCTAAATTGGGAGATAGGATAGAATGAGGTTCTATAAATCAAATGAGTATTGGTACTCATATGGCATGATTTAATAGTCCCAACATTCTGATTTGGAAGTCTACCTAAGTGCTTTTGACCCGTTTCGACCCGTTACGGTAGTATAAGCTACTATAACACGTCGGTTGCGTAAAATTATGGTCAGATGGTTAACTATGTGCTATGTCAAGTCTTACATGCCCAATTATGCCTAATCCTGTTACTAAATCAGATTATATGTCAAAAAGTTGATCATATATGCAAAATATGGATTTATGCTTTAAAAGGTCATTTTGGTCAAATATGCTAGGAAATATCACGGATATCGGCTCGTTTGGTCGTACGGTCACGTTGTTCGGTTAATTACGACGAAACTCGAATGGACGCGAAAATGATCCAAATCAAGCGACGAATGGTATTTTTGCATGACGATCACTAAAATATCTACAAAAATTTTGGATATCCGGATGTGGTCAGAACGTAAGATATGCGCGTAAATGCAAACTTACGCCGTTTTTGACACTTTTAGTCCCTGTATGATCAATTAAGCATATTTTCACACACCGAACCACTCAAAGCTTATTTCTAAGCTATGTTAAGGTTATTTATGGTATGTTTAGCTTATGATCAAGTTTCGGACTATACGTTGCCTTACGAAACGACATACTTTTGCAGTTTGACGCAAATAGTCCCTGTAAGCGAATAAACTTGTTTTTGACACACCAAACCTTTCAAAACCTATTTCTAAGCTACGTAAAGGTTATTTAAGGTATGTTAAGCTTATGTCACTAGTACGGAGTGTTTGTTGCATTAAACTGATTACGTTTACGCATCAGTTCGCGTATAACCTCCAGAAAGCGATTTAAAGCTCGAAATTAAACAAGAATTGATATGTGAAAATGATACACATATTTATACAAATCCCAAGAATGAAATACAAGATTTCATTGGATTTGCATTTGTATGATGGTTGTATTGACACAGGTGTCACAGACATGTCATAAACGAGAAAGGTATACATGTGGATCCGTCTAAGATCGAAGCGATCAAGAATTGGGAAGCACCAAAGACTCCGTCAGAAGTGCGAAAATTCTTAGGGCTTGCTGGGTACTACCGAAGATTCATAGAGAATTTCTCCAGAATAGCGCAGCCATTGATGCTATTAACCCAGAAGGAGAAGAAGTTTGATTGGACGGAAAAACAAGAGGAAGCTTTTCGGACGTTGAAGGAAAGGTTGTGTAGTGCACCTATTCTTTCCCTTCTGAGGGAAGTAATGATTTAATTGTATACTGTGATGCGTCATGTTTGGGCCTTGGATGCGTTCTAATGCAGACGGACAAAGTGATTGCCTATGCATCCAGACAATTGAAAGTGCACGAGAAGAACTACACAACACATGATTTAGATCTTGGAGCTGTTGTGTTTGCCTTGAAGATCTGGAGACACTACTTATATGGCACGAAGTGTATGATATACACAGACCATAAGAGCCTCCAGCACATCCTCGATCAGAAGGAGCTCAACATGTGACAACTACGTTGGGTAGAGTTACTCAATGATTACGAATGAGATATCCGTCATCACCCAGGAAAAGCAAACATTGTTGCAGACACACTCAGCAGGAAATAGCGGGAGAAGCCTCTACGTGTGCGCGCTTTGGGCTTGACCATACAGACGAGTTTGACCGATCGAATTTGTAATGCGCAACGAGAAGCTTTGAAGGATGAAAACCTGAGAAGAGAAGGTTTGAAGGGCTTAGAATGTAAACTGATACCAAAAGCGGATGAAGTAATGTACTTCATGAACCGAGTTTGGGTTCCACTAAGAGGTAACCTCCGTGAACTGGTTATGAACGAAGCTCATAAATCCAGATATTCCATTCACCCAGGTTCTACCAAGATGTATCAGGATATCAAGGAGTTTTATTGGTGGCTGAAAATGAAGAGAGATATTGCAATCTACGTGAGTAAATGTCTGACGTGCTCTAAGTTAAGGCTGAACATCAGAAGCCGTCTAGGTTCCTGTAGCAACCAGATATTCCTAAGGGGAAATGGGAACGTCTTACGATGGACTTTATCACCAAGTTACCCCGTACGTCACGTGGACATAATATGATCTGGGTAATTGTGGATCAATTGACAAAATCTGCTCATTTCTTGGCGCTTAAGGAAACAGAAAGTAAAGAGAAGATATCGCAGTTGTATCTCAACGAGATTGTAGCCCGTCATGGAGTACCCGTGTCGATTATTTCGGATAGAGTCGGACGATTTGACTCCAAGTTTTGGCGATCTCTTCAAGAGACGTTGGGTTCTCGTTTGGACATGAGTACTGCATATCATCCTCAAACGGATGGTCAGAGCGAGAGAACCATTAAGACGTTAGAGGATATGTTGAGAGCGTGTGAGATTGATTTTGGTGGAAGTTGGGATACTCACTTGCCTTTGGCAGAGTTTTCCTACAACAATAGTTACCACACTAGTATTAAGGCTGCTCCGTTTGAAGCCCTGTATGGAAGGAAGTGTCGATCACCACTTTGTTGGGCTGAAGTCGGTGAGAAGCATTTGACCGGACCTGAGCTTATCCAGGAGACCACAGACAAAGTTGTCCAGATTAAGAATAGGTTGAAAGCTGTCGTGGATCGATAGAAGAGTTATGCGGATAACCGAAGGAAGCCGTTGGAGTTTCAGGTCGGTGATCGAGTCATGTTGGAGGTATCGCCTTGGAAGGGTGTTGTGAGGTTTGGAAAAGGGGGAAAGCTGAGCCTGCGTTATATAGGTCCTTTCGAAATCGCATCTCGAGTTGGACCAGTCGCGTATAGGCTTAAGCTGCCACAGGAATTGAGTGGAGTTCATGATGTATTTCATATCTCCAACCTTAAAAAGTGTCTGTCTGATGAGATGCTGATTATACCCCCTGGAGAGGTTCGAGTAGACGATAAACTGAGGTTTATCGAGGAACCAGTGAGGGTTCTGGATTGGAAAATCCAGAAACTCAGAAGGAGTACGATTAAGTTAGTTAAGGTCCACTGGGATTCTAAGCGAGGACCCGAATTCACTTCGGAACGACTAGACCAAATGCAACAGAAATCTCCTCATCTCTTCCCACCGAGTGCAAAAACGAAGCTTGCAGAATAGAATTTCAGGGACGAAATTCCCTAAACAGGGGGAGGCTGTGACACCCGGATATTCAGGCCATACCTTAAAATAGTAACACGTGTAGTGCATATATAAAAAGGTTGTATGTGACTGATTATGATGTTTATGTATGATATTTAATGTGTTGGTGAGTCCAAACATTTATAAAAATTATGTTGGCAACGATAAAATAAACGCTTATCGCGTAACGATTAAAATGCGAAACGAACGTCGGTGACCACCCGATCAGTGTTAAAGTCCTAAAAATAGTCCGTTATGATTAGAATAGTAATTTTAATCATATCCGTGAGGAAAAAATAATTAAAACGCTAAGAAACTATATTTTTCGAGTTTGAGCGCATACCGTGCGATACTGCGCGTATTAGACAAAATACCGTCAACGCAACCAGTCAAGACAACTGATAATTATTTCAGTAATAATTTTATGTGATTATTTTTAAAGAATGATAAAAATAATTTAAAACGCACTAAAACGGGGTTAAAACGCTAGATAAAATACATGTTTTTAACAAAAACTTACATATATATGTGTATGTATATATAATCTATGTGTGAGAAGGGATAGGTGGCGGCAATAAGGGCTGCCAACATTCTCTTGATTCTCTCAACAAGCCACTTGTAATAATTAGAGGATGATAGGTGATGATTAAGACTTTTACAAGCTTCCATAAACTTTCATTTTTCAAGAAACCCATTCAAAAATTTCACTCTCTCTCCCCCATACTAACTCTAGGCCGAACACCCCTAAACCCACCTCCATTTTAGAATTTTAAACTTAATATTGAAGATTTGAAGGCATTCTAAGGTGTTTTCAAGCTTACATGAAGGTTTAGAGGTGATTTCAAGGAGGTTTGAGCAAGAACAAGGCATCATATCATCACTACTCTTAAAACCCACTAAGAATCTTGAAGGTATAACTTTTAAATCTTGTTCATGATTCATGGTGATAAAAATGATAGTGAAAGTTTCTCTTGTTCTTGAATCTAAACACTAACTTGAAACTAAAAACAAATGGGTTTTTGAATGAAATAAAAAAATGGGTGTAAGCATGTATGTATGGTTGTGAATCTAAACACTAACTTGAAACTAAGCACAACTTATCATCCTCAAACAGACGGACAAAGCAAAAGGACAATTCAGACAATGGAGGATGTGCTTAGAGCCTGTGTAATTGATTTCGGAGGAAATTTGGATGATCATTTACCATTAATAGAATTTTCCTACAATAACAACTATCATACCAGTATCAATGCAGCACCATTTGAAGCACTTTATGGATGAAAGTGCCGAACTCCAGTCTGTTGGGCATAAATTGGAGAAAAGCAGCTATCTGGACCAGAGATAGTACAAGAAACAACAGACAAGATTATTCAAGTCAAGGAAAAACTAAAAGCAGCATGAGATCATCGAAAGAGTTATGCTGATAATTGACGAAAACCATTGGAATTTCAAGTAGGAGATAGCGTATTATTAAAAGTTTTTCCATGGAAATGAGTGGTCAGATTTGTTAAATGGGGAAAACTAAGCCCCAGGTATGTTGGACCTTTTGAGATTATTAGAAGAATAGGACCAGTAGGTTACCAGCTACAACTGTCAGAGTAAATGGCAGGAATACATGATGTATTTCATGTATGTAATCTCAAGAAGTGCTTAGCAGACGAATCATTCGTAATATCTCTTCAGGATATAGAGGTAAATGAGAAACTTAAGTTTGTAGAGAAACCACTGTAGATTGAAGATAGAAAGATCAAGAATCTCAAACACAAGAGATTAGTTCTGGTCTAAGTGAAATGGGATTCCAAGAGAGGACCCGAATACACTTGGGAGCTTTAGTCAGAAATGCAACGGAAATATCCACACCTGTTCCAGTAAACCTCGAGGACGAGATATAAAACAAGGTGGGGAGGATATAACAGCCCTCCTAAAACCCTTAACATGCCCTAAACTGCTTATAATATACCCCGTATATGAAATACAGCCCTAATATACTTTTATATTGTTAAAAATAAAATAAAAACAAAAAATATAGGGTCCTCGTAGGCGCGACCCACTTAAGAGAAGTAGCGGCGGGCTGCGACAAGGTGACACCAGGCGAGCCCACATTGCGCCACGTGTCCCCATGCGTGTTAAAACTACACCGTTGGTTCATCTAAGCTAGACCCTACCCAACATCTTTCGTGGTCCGCGAGAGAGTTCGATGAAGGAGTCGCGGGCCGCGAGCCGACCTTCAACCAGGCTATATAAGGAGGCCTCTGGCCTCAGTTTACATTCGTTCATTTCTTTTCTTCTCTAAAGCCCCTATAATAGCTAAAAGCTGCTCGATATAATACCCCTAAAAAGCGAAGCTCTGCCTCTTTTTAAGTATTATAACCCCCGGTTACGTATTGGTTACTCTACCCGATTGATCTAGGGCTCCGTAACGCATGTCAAGGCTCTGCCTGACTCAGTTCGTTGGAGTTCTGTCTCGGTAGTATGACTAATGTAAATTGGGTTATCTTACTAACACATGTGCATTGTTTAATTTTTAATAGATTATAACCAGGAAAGTCACCAGGAAGCTATTATATTTTCTAAGTCAGCAATGTGAGTCATTCTCTTTTTCTACCACACTGTTTACCAAAACGTCAAAATGTTTTAAATTATGATAACAATGATTGAGTCTATGTATTCTACAATTACTGTCGGTATGTTGGGGTTTTGTATACATTACTTGTTATTGTTGCGAATGGTAGCATAACCACAAGTCAGGATTGACAGTACCGTGGGTGGTAATTGGATAGATATAAACATTATAATCGCTCTCAATACTGTAAAGATATAAAAGCTTGTTTTAATTAAATTGGGATGCACTCACCAATATTTCTTGCTGATAAAACATTTTTAAAATACGTTTCAGGTAACTTAATGTGAAGCTAATAGAAGCCAGTTGGAGAGCACTGAAGGCTTGGAAAAGTGGCTATAAAAGTTACCTAAATAAAAAGAAGTTTTGTTTTAAATAAATTAGGGTTTATCCATATAAACATATTGTAATAGAAACTTGGGTTTTTCCCCATGCATTTATTAGTTATAAAAGTTTGGTGTTTACACTCTGATAAAATATTTCCTAACTACGGTTCCGATGTTTAATTTCCGCTGCGAAATTAATAAACACCGATACCACCGGCTCTGTGTAGCTCGCGGCCGCCCGCCCCTAGTCATAAGGGGTCGGGGGTAGCGACAACATTTGCTAATATAAAAGAGGTGAATGAAAACCTTAGCGACAAGATTTTAAAAGATGAAGTACAATTTGAGAAAACAGTCATTGAATTGAAAAAAAAATTGTATGAAAAAGATAATGAAATCTGCAGTATGAAACATGAACACAGCATAACCAAGGACCAACTTCAAACTATGGTAGAAAAATACCAAGTCTGCAAAAAGAAGTTGGAATCCACCCAAATCACTTGTGAAAAATGGGCGGAATCATGCAAAGGTTATGAGCTGATGTTAGAAAAATAGATCAAAGGCAATGTAAAGTTTGGCATAGGATTCAAGAAAAATGACCAAATTGAAAACACTGCTAAAATTGATTTTGATTCAATTGAAATCATACCAACAAACAAGGATGGTCAAGAAATTAAAATCACTGATAAGAGTGGTAACAAAATCATCTTGAAAAAATCAGGTGGGTCATCAACCTTTGAAGAGATAGAAAAATATCAATTCAAACCCACCTGGTCAGATGAGTGTGACATCCTTGAGAATTTCAAACCAATGGATTTTTCCACCATTAAGGGTGTCAAAGCACTCAAGGCTAAGATCATCCCTCTAAAAGATATCCCAACAGAGGTTCAAAACTGTTGGACCCAGTATGGCCTTAAAACAACTTCTTTTCACGTAATATGGCAAGTGTTTTCAGTAGATGTGAAAAAGATGTGCGGAAATGGAAATCAGACTTTCAAGAAACAAGACCTACAGAATTATCAAGTTTATATCACTTTGAAACAAAATAGTTTACAAGGTGATTGTAAGATTATTATCTAGTACAAATGAATCTTGAATTCTGTGGGTGAGAGGGCAATGGAGTTTTGATGTATGTATGAATGATAAGCTTTAAACTCACTTTGCTTCTCCTGGTTGAGCATTCTATTTATAGAAGGCTGGGTGCATGAATAAACAATAGTTTATTCATGCAATAAGCCCTGCAAAAAGTGCCTAATTGACATATTCATTGAATCCAACGTTCAAGTTGCCTTTTTCATCATGATATCAAATAATGTCAACTTGCTTCGGTAAGTGTGGAAGGACAGAGCCAATTTCAGACAAGTGGGGTATTTCATTAGAATTCTGATAAACCACTTCATCAGAAATTCTGATGAACAAATCATCAGAAAAATCCTGATGATCAGATCCAT
Source organism: Helianthus tuberosus (assembly GCA_030545235.1). Taxonomy (NCBI): domain Eukaryota; kingdom Viridiplantae; phylum Streptophyta; class Magnoliopsida; order Asterales; family Asteraceae; genus Helianthus; species Helianthus tuberosus. The sequence goes on along the minus strand of CM060351.1, from coordinate 169,793,389 downwards.
CATAAGTGACCTTTTCTGATAATACAATTCAGCTCTTGATCAACTTGTGATTCTATGAAGTAGATGCTATGCATTCCAGTTGTCCCATCTGATCTTCTTCTTCTAGTTCGTGATCTTCAGGACTGTGATCTCTTCATAGATCAAGTTGATTATGATTTTCTTCAATACTTACAAATAAAGTTTCCTAACAGTTTGCCTCTAAGTATTGTAAGAAAATGAACTACCTCTATATCTAACATAAACAACTTTCTTTGAAAGATAAATTTAAAAACAACTAAGTTCAGAAACATAGAACATAGTCAAACCAACCATAAAAAATAAAATTTTGTTCAAAAACAGGAATTTTAATCTCATTAATTCTTTAATTGATCTTCACTCCACTTCTGTATTTGTCTCCTGGTTTCAGCCTTTTCTTGTGGTCAATTGCCTTTTGAGTTTCTTTGTACATTTCTTTATACCATCCTCTTGCTTCCATCCAATTTTCAATGCACTGTTCAATTGTTTTTCTCAGCTGTTCATTGTTCTTTCCCTTCTTCTTGAGTTGCTCTTGTTTATCATTCATGCAGTTTCTTATATATTTCAGAGTTTGATTAGAATACCTGCATATATCACTGATTCTGAACAGAGCTTTCTTTTCATTAGCATCTTTCAAGACTACACTCATTTCTGGTTGATCAAAGATTGCTCCGGTTCTTACTAGTTTAGAAGGGATTTCAACTGGAATTGAAGTGTTCGGAGGTGGTATTAGCACCTTGTTGCTGTACTCAAAATTGATACATAGATCAAAGTCTGCCAGTGCAGCTCTTTTATATAACTTTGCTCCTACACTTTTGAGACTTTCAAGGGCTCTTCTGACTACAACTGAATTACCTTTCATTTCATAAATGATATTCTTCATTTTGAGTATTCCCAATGGGTGAATATCATCTGCCAGATCTGCATCAGTAACCTTTTGTTCACTGTTATCTTTTCTGATCAGGGTATACTTGTTTTGTGCTTCAGTACCTAAGACACCTCCTCTAGTGGTCATAGTATCAATTCTTTCAATTGATACTATTGGATTGGTCATGTTCTTGTGTAGAATTACCCAACCTCCATTGTTTCTGTTTTCAACAATACCTTTACTTAATGGAGAGAGAGGTCTCTTTGGGTTGTCTTCTGGACCTTTCCAATAGTAATGTTTTAGATGTTCTTCGGGGTACATAATAGTGTGTAAATCACCTGTTAGCACATCCATTTCTCTGATGTTCCCTTCTGAATCTTCTATCATTTCTTTTCTTGGCCTTTTTGAGGAAGTTACTTCAAGTTCCATTCTTCTCTTCTCTTTTGCATCCATCCTTATACTTAACTCTGTTTCTCCTGTGATGGCTGTAGAAGATGACTGAACTTGAACATGATCTTTCTGCTGTACCCTTGATGTGTCTGGCTTTGGGACATTTGGTGGAGGACCCATGAGTAGCTTTTGTTTATCTGGCAGTGGACCCATAGGTTGCTTCTGTTTTTGAGCTGTTGTAGATTCTGTTTGTTTGGTTTGACCTTGTTGAATGGTTTCTAGTTGTTGTTGAGGAGTGTCTGATCTCCTTGCTTGTCTTTCTTGTGGAATTGAGGCTTTCAGTTCATGAAGATCAACATTTGCTAGTCTGGCAACATTATACTGCAATCTTTCTACTAACAGATGAACATTAGAGAGAGCTTTAGTATTTGTTTCTTCTTGTTTCTTCATTTTCTGAAACTCCTGGTTTTCTTGATTTATTTGTGCCGCTAATTCCATTAACAGTTTTTCAAAAGCCTCAGCCATGCTGCTGTTGTTGGCTCCGAGGAACTGTATTTCTTCAAGAAGCTTCCCTGAACTTGAGCTTTCTCCTGCAGTTGCAACCTCAGCCATCTTTTTCTTGATATCATGAAGTTCCTTGAGAACCTTCTCAAATTCTGATGAGCTCTCTTTGTTTTCTGATGACTTTTGCAATTTGTTAAGGGCTGCAGCATTGTCTTCTGTTTTCTTCTGCAAAGCTTTGACAGTTTCTGACAAAAGCTTGATATCGGATTTCTTCTAGTATCAGATCAAGTTTTTCTTCTGTTGCTGTTTTCACAATAGCAGTTGTGTCTTCAAGTTCTTTGTGAAGTTGTTTAGGGGACATAGATTCATGTCCTTGGGAGATAGGAGAAACAACTAATGTTTCCCTTCTAGCACCAGAAGAAAACACATTTTCTGCTGTTCTGAGGTTAAGAGGATTTGAAGATTCCAAATTCCCTATGTCCTCACTAGAAAATTGAAACACATTCAAGTTCTGGATTTCCTCATATCCTTGAACCTTTTTAGGTTCTCCATGAGTTGTTGAGAAACTCTTAGTTTTCTCATCCAGGTTTCTCCACCTGTTGCCACCACATTTTCCTCCTCAGAATCTGATTCAGAAAATGGGTCTTTGGTTTTACTCACATCATGTTTTGAAGAAATAGTACCTCTAAGTAAAATTTCATGTTTTCCTTGAATTGATTCATCGGAACCACTCTCAGAAAAATGAAATATGTTTAATTTGGAGTGTTGTGCACCTGTTTCTCCCATATGTGAGATTTCAGCATGATGTGCTTCTGCCACAGGACTCATACTCACATCTTCATCAGCTGGATGAGGATCAGATTCACCCTGCTGTTCCATTCTTGGTGTGCTTGACTCCTGTGCATCATGCTCCATGGGGGGCACATTTTCAAAAATTCCTTTGTATTCTGGCCTTTTATTCAACATCTTCAGATATTCTGCTCTGTACGGTGAATCTTCTGGTATCTGATTCATCGTTCTTTCTGATAGAGCAGGTACATCATAATCTGACTTCCAAGATCCTATGGCAGTCCAAGGTCTCATAGTTTCTGTTTTCCACATATTTTCTGATGCCGGAATTTCTAGGTTCCTTTTTGAAAAGGCATCAGAAATTATGATTGACAGAAATCTGGGAAAGGGTAGATGTGAATCTATCCTCCCAGTGTTTTTCAGAATTGATCTTCTGATCAGAATAAATATTTCTGCTCCAAAATCAATGTTTAATCCTTTAGTGAGACTGAACATGATTGTTAGTATGTTCATATTTATCTGATTTGTACCTCCAATCTTTGAAGATAGACACTTGTTCAGAATCTCCATTAAAACTTGCCAGAAGGCAGGTAGCTTGTTTCTCTTGAATTCATTGATATTTGAAATCTTTGTTTTGTAACCCATTACAGCATCAAGTTGTGAGAACATATCTTCTTTTTCTGGTGCTTCTTCATAGCTCTGATTTAAGGGTAGTTCCAAACATTCCCTTATCTTTTCTGGTGAAATTTTAATAAAGATATTTCCCCATACATGTGCTGTTAGCTCAGTTTGACTTGAGATTTTGAGAGTTTTTACAACTTGTTGTGAAGGATCGGTTTGCGACCCAAACGAGTCGTTCAGAAGAGATTTACTCTGTTTCAGAGGCGGAAACTAAGAAACCGAGTGTGAAACAGCTTGCGTATCACTTTAACACTGATTATATTGATAATAACACGTATACAATCAGTCCTCACACCGACAGCACCTCGGTATGGAATTTTTAGAACTGTTACAAATGAAACCTATGACAATCTATTTATAGTACTCTAGGTTTCGCTTGAAACACTTCAAGCGAACCTCACATGATGACTTCAAGCGATCCTGATGACTTCAAGCGAACCTGTCATGTTACAATTTTTGTCTTGAAGCGAAATGTAATACTTTGATCAATTTGCTTTGTCTTCATGTGAGATGATGTCACTAGGGTGATGCAATCAATGATGTCATAAGTGTGATGTCATCACTAAAGATGATGACATCCTGCTTGATAAGATCTGCACTGAACCCGAGACTCGATACAAGACGAAGACGACAGATGTGTGCACCAACAGACTCCCCCTCAGATGTTGACGAGTCTTAAGTGTCGAGTCTTCTCAATCTTCAGTCTTTATCAGTCTTTGATCTTCCTTCAAGATCTCTACCTGGCTCTATTCTATCTCCAATTCTCTCTCTCTCTAACAGACTCCCCCTCAAAACATGCTGGGATCGTAGACTGGCTTTTACAGAATTTCAGAATCCTCAGGTATCGGAACCTGGCACTCTATCTGCTATCCTGCACATCCTCTACCCAAAAATAAGATTCAAAAGAATAAAATATTTAAAAATTTATCAAATTTCATGCACCAACACTAAGCCTTCTCCAATCAATATACAATCAATCATTAACAATGATCTTTTAACAAATTTTTATCTCTGAAAAAACTTTTCAATCAAATTCTCCAAACCTGTTCAGCACTCGGAATTTTGAAAATCAGCTTTTCAACATCAGTTGTCTAAAATCTTTTTGAATTTTTTCAAAATTTATGCTAAAACACACCGAACATCTTTTTGGATTTTGAAATAACAGAAATAAAATGCAGAAATGAACTATTTACATACAATATTTTTGTGAGTTTGTGTAAGAGGATCATATCAGTTTATGAGACAAATCACCAACACCGTTAAGCTTGATTTCATATTCAGCTCTAAACAATTCACTTAGATTGTCAGTATACTGATCCACTTAAATTTTCACACAAAGTTCAACTGCTTCGAGATACGAATTAGTGTTTTAGGACTTAAACATCTACATGTGTCCCACCTCAGTATATACTCCCGTATCCAGACCCCAATATTCAGTCTTACAGGTGAGTATACCACAGATGATATCTGTAAGAGGAATAAATTATGCAACCGTGATAGCTCAGGTCAGAACTTCCGTTCAGCAGAGAGCCTAGTTGACTTTTAGGTGTGTCCCCTTTAGAGGATCTTTTGTATTTCAACAGCCATGATTAGCATTTTTCAATGTTTCATCATTTTTTAGCTGAGGGTAGTGCTGTATTTCAAGCAAGCAGAAAGTATTCTCCGGGGACTAGGCCATTGCTTCCGCAAAATCAGAAGTCCCGGGATAATACCCCAGATATCACTGAGTATAAAGACCTAGTATCTCAGAATATGGGACCCTTCAAACAAGATTTCAGGGGTTACCTATATATCCTGGAGGTGTTCCCCACGTAGACGCAAGTAAATTTTATGTTTATATCTCGTCACAATTTACTAAATGTGTAAAAACCTACTGACACATCCACAGTGAGATTGTTTATCACATTTATACCTTCCATTTCTTTAGCATGCCGTGATCGTCCACTGATGTACTATCATTTCCTTTTTTTATCAACAAAACTCATTTTTATTTTATCATGTTTTTGCTTTTTCAAATTTTCAAATGTTTTTGGATTTTCTTTTTCTGAAATTTTTACTCCCCCTAAAATGCAAACACATTTTAGGAAATTTGAAAATAAACTATACAATAACATGACAACTGATATCAAATTGCTTCAAATCGCCATCCACTTGGCATAAACAATCAGAACTCCCCCTCACAACAAACTATTTTCCCATTGTGATTTCAAAACACTTAAGTTTGTTTTAATCAAATGGTTTTTCCGGAAAATTAGTTTAGTTGATTTTACTACTTGTAGGTTAGGGGTTTGTTTCATCACATTGTTCTCATATCAAAAACCACTTGTAGAAAATCAAGTACAACTTAATGTCCTTGATTTACCACTTGTAAGTCGAAATCACTTTCGTGAATTTCTCAAGAAATGTGCCGATTCCTGCTCCACTTAAACCAACCTGGGAGCTCCGGCAAGTCATACTTAACCTGTAAAATTTAACAAACTTTAAGATTCATTCACACAATCAATCACTAAGAAAGATGCCGATTCCTGATCCGCAATTACAAACTTGGGATCTCCGGCAAGTCATACTTAACCTGTAAAATTTAACAAACTTTAAGATTCATTCACACAATCAATCACTAAGAAAGATGCCGATTCCTGATCCGCAATTACAAACTTGGGATCTCCGGCAAGTCCGGTTTTTAATCAAACTTTACGTCCACCCAAGCCTTGGGTGACTTTGGTGGCAAACATCTATCCCACCAACATTTTGATTTATAAAATTCTTGAGCACCTTTTACCTTCCTATCAACCATCTTACCGAAAATATGCTTGACTTTTCCATTGAAAGCCTTCTCAACATCAAATTCTCCCTTATCAGCGAAGAATTGATTTGAGATCTCTACCTTCCCTACTTTCGACTTCCAATTTTCCTTTGACAATGAAGGAAAATTTTCATCGTTCACCTCAGGAACGGAATTCTCAATCTTTTTCTCAACAAATGACTCCTCTGATTTTATGGAATCAGATTCATTGTCAGAACTACTTTGAGATTTTACAATCCATTTTTGTTTGGTTAAATCACATCTTCTTTTGTAAAATCGTTTTGAACTTTCACCTTTTTCAGAAATAGAATTATCAAACACTTTCGATTTTTCAGTTGATTGTTTCTTCTCAAAGACAAGTTTTTCTTTCAGTTTTGAGTTAGAAGTAACTCCCTGTTCTTTGTAGTTGGTCTTGGGGCAATTCCAAGCTATGTGTCCAACTTCCTGGCATTTAAAACAAGTTCTTCTATCAACTCTTTGAGCAAACTTTCTCACATTCTTCTTCATTTCAGCAAGAAACTCTTGATTGGATTGTTTCCAGAATGGTTTCTTCTGCTCATCTTCACAACTTCCACCTGCAACAAATTTTGTATTTGGTTTATAAGTTTTCTGATTTTGATAATTTTCAGGAGGAATAAATCCTAAACCTTTCTTTTTGAAATTTTTGTTATGGTTTGGTTTCTTTTGAAAACCATAACCAGAACCATAACCCTTTTTCTTGTTCAATCTCTGTTGAACTCTTGAAGTGTATTTTTTAGGTTTTTCATCAAGTTTTAAATCTTTTATATCAGAAATATTAATTTCTGTTAATTCGAAAACCTGTTTGATCATTTCAGTTTTTACACTTCCGATTGGAAATTCCTCATCAGAATATAATTTGTCTGAATCAATCAAAGTATACGCCACTTTGATTGATCCGTCATTCAAATTAGATTTTGATAACAGGAATTCTCTATTGTAAACCCTATTAACCGGTGAACTCGGACTCTTTTCTGACGAACTCGGACTTTCAGACTTAGACTCCGGTTTTGACTCCTCATCCGTATCCAACACCTGATCGACAACTTTCTTTACTAACTCAGACTCATGATCAGTATCAGACGCTGTGAATGTAACATCAATATTGTCTGGTAATTCATCAATGATTTCAGACTTTAACTTGATGTTGACTGCCTTTTTTAGACGCTCTTCATTTGGATTCCTGGGAGAATAAGTTTCATGGATCGGAGGCGGACATCTGTTATACTTGACACTTGGTTTCTTACCAGTATCAGTATCTTCAGTCTTTTTGTCCATGAACGCTTCCAGACCTGCAACAGTAGGATAAACACGATCAATCAAATAATCACAAGTAGTGTAACTCAACAGTAATCGTTTAATCCTTTCACTCTCAATCTTTTCAAGTTTCACATCTTTCTTTAACTTTGCACAATCTTCGATGTACTCATTGATGACTTTCTGCTTTGTCATTAATGTTGCACTCATTTTATCCATTGCTTTTTCGGTTTCTGTATTCGTCTTCTTCAGACTATCAACTGTTCTGTTCAGCACATCATATGATTCTTTAATGTACTTCACACCAGACAGTAAGTCTTCTTTAATCTTCTCTAATTCAGCAATCTTCGTATCTTTCTCTTCACAAGCTTTGCAAGACTCTAAACACTTCAAACATGGTTTTTCAACTTCAACCACTTTTTCAACTATCTTTTCAACCTCGACAGTCTTTTCAACTTCAACGAGTTTCTCTATTTCAACAATTTTTTCTACTTCCACAATTTTCTCTACTTCGACCAGTTTTTCAACTTCAACTAATTTTTCAACTTCAACAAGTTTTTCCACCACTTTCTCCACTTCAACGATTTTCTCAACTACTTTCTCAGTCACTGGTTCAACATTAGCTTCTCCAGCTTCTGTCTTTGTCTTTTCATCAGCTTGTATTTTTGTTGCTTCCAGCTCTTTCCTCAATCTTGCCATCTTCTTCTGATACAGCATCTCCATTTTATCTGCAAAAAACAAATTAAAACTAGTAGGATCAATGCCTTTTCTGGCTCTGTTGAGATGTTCTTCCTCATCATCGGTATCCACATCACTTCCAAGATCTGGAAAAATTGGGATTCTTTTCTGATTAACCTCATCTTCACCTAGAATTTGAGCAACAAAGCCTGATTCTGATGGAATGTATTTATCCCAACTAAATCCCTCGGCAACTTTTTCGTCATCTTGATGAATAAGTAAAGCTTTCTTCTTTACATCACCAGTAGCATGAGCATGTGTAATTTGAGGTTGTTGAGAAGTCTGATGAAAAATTGATTTCTGATAATAGTTGTTCTTTTCTTGATTCTTGGTAGCTTCTTTACTTTTGCACTCTCGTTTAAAATGACCTTTTCCTTTACAACGGAAACAGGTAACCTTTGATTTATCAAATCCCAATGGAGAGGTAGCCATTCCTCGAAATTCATCCCTACCAGTAATTTCTTGAAACTTCTCAGCTCTCCTCCAAGCACTTGCTAAGCACCATTTTATATCCATCACTTCAAGTTCTTCAGCATCAATTTGGTCGTAATCTTCTTTGGTAAGCATCGGATTCCCAATCTTCCCACCAATCAAACTTTCGTAAGATTCTAACATAGTAACCAGTGATGCCATGTGTTGCTTGGCAACTTCTGGAGACAGATTCTGACCATTTTGAATGTTTAATGTAACATTGCATTGAAGATTTGTTGAATTCGATTGTTGAGGACTTGATGTTGTAAAGTTTGGATCAAAACTTGAGTATGATGAAGATCCACCACTTTGAGTAACATTACTCTTTGTTCCGGATGAACCATCTGCACTGAAACCAGTTTGGATCTTTGGGCTAGGGCTGGGGGTAGCCTCAAACTTGTTCCCTCGGTAGTACAAACTGACATCTTGTTTGGCATTTGGATTCGTCATGATAGCTGTTTTCTGAATATCCAACTCATGCTCTTCAATCTTTTGAATAAACTTTGCTAGACTCATATTCTCAGATTTTCTCATGTGTTTGATAATCAACAAATAAGTTCCCCATTTCTGTTGTGGTAATGCCTCAGCAAGTTTATCCACCCATTCCTCATCATCCTTCTTTATGTCCAATCTCCCCATTTCCAAGACAAGATGACAATATCTGTCAATTGTCTGTTTCGTTGATTCGTAATCAAAAGCTACAAACATATCGAATGATTTCTTTAGCAAAGCCTTTCTGTTTTTAATCATATCCGCGCTTCCTTTGAATTTCTGAATCAATGCTTCCCAAATTGACTTAGCTGTATTATCGTGTTGAAGCAAAACGAATATATCTTCTTTGATTGCCTGTTGAAGAATACTGATCATCATTTTCTCACTAGTATACTTCAATTTGTCAGCTTCTGTAAAGTCACAGAAATCCTTTATAAGCCCACGTTCATTTTTCGGTTTTTCATAGTCTTTCTCCAACGAACACCATGCATCGAATCTGTAAGCTTGAACCCAGTTCTCAAATCGATTCTGCCATCCTTTAAAGTCTTCAATGTACATGAGTTTTGGTGGCTTTTGATGCGTTCCTGTTTCATTTTCACTATATAAATTTTCAGCAGCAGTAACCGGAGCGACTGGTGTGGCAAACGCGTTATAGAAATCCTCTTCCATGTCTTCGGCAAATACCTCGGAAAACACCTTGCAAGTACCTTCAAGCGAAATCCCGAGAAATACAGTTTTGAAGCGAAATCAACTATTCTGTCTTGAAGCGAAAACAGATGTTAAGTCTTGAAGCGAAATCAACTGTTTGTTGAAGCGAAATCTAATAACAGGTTCTATTTCAAGCGAAATTAACTATTTCGCTTCAAACACACTATGTTTTCAAGCGAAACTCTGCTGAATGTTACGAACTCTTTCAAGCGAAATCAAGTTTTTGTCCAGTTTTTGTCATTTTTATTTTGAATTTCGGTCTCAAACTTTCAAGGCTTTGTTAGAATACTGTTTTATACAATCAGTGAAAAACTCAGACCAATTTGACCGTTAAATCTCGTCCAGATTGAAAAAGAAGGTGTAGAAATCAGAAAATAGATGATATCAAGCTAAACTCTTCTTCCTGTGCTCTGATACCAATTGAAGGATCGGTTTGCGACCCAAACGAGTCGTTCAGAAGAGATTTACTCTGTTTCAGAGGCGGAAACTAAGAAACCGAGTGTGAAACAGCTTGCGTATCACTTTAACACTGATTATATTGATAATAACACGTATACAATCAGTCCTCACACCGACAGCACCTCGGTATGGAATTTTTAGAACTGTTACAAATGAAACCTATGACAATCTATTTATAGTACTCTAGGTTTCGCTTGAAACACTTCAAGCGAACCTCACATGATGACTTCAAGCGATCCTGATGACTTCAAGCGAACCTGCCATGTTACAATTTTTGTCTTGAAGCGAAATGTAATACTTTGATCAATTTGCTTTGTCTTCATGTGAGATGATGTCACTAGGGTGATGCAATCAATGATGTCATAAGTGTGATGTCATCACTAAAGATGATGACATCCTGCTTGATAAGATCTGCACTGAACCCGAGACTCGATACAAGACGAAGACGACAGATGTGTGCACCAACATGTTGTATGAGTTCTTTTGGTACCTCTCTGGTCTTTGTAAGAGCTTGAGCTATAGGGCATCTGGTTAGAAATTCTATGAGAATTTGACACTTCATATCATACTTTTCGATGTTATCATTCATTGCTTCATTGTTGCTCTTTAATGGAAGAATATCAGCTTCAGTGATGAAGGGAACAGAGTGTTCTGTTGGTGGTATGTTGATGTTGATAGCAGCCATTGAGAGTTTTGGTTTTTGTTTCGGAGAAGGATTTTAGGGTTTCGAATTTGAAGGTTGAAGATGGAAGACTCTGTTTTTGAATGAGGTATTTATAGGGTGTACAGACAGAGATTTTTGAGTGTTTGTCGTGGGTTGTTTGTGTTCAAGGTGATTAATGACACCTTTATGATGTTTTAATCCTTTAAGGAAACAACCGTTTTTGAAAAACCTTTGTTTATCTCTAATTTAATGTAAATATTTTTAAAGAGACTTAGAGACTCCAATGATTTTGCAGATAAACACTAGTGTCCAACTTGCACCTTTTCTCTATGTGGGACCCTTTTGATTTAAAAGGTCCAATAGAAATATTTTCCGAGTTTGTGTGTATTCCCAGGTTTTCCTTTTGATGATATATATATATCAGAAAATTTTGAATGATACTATTGAGAGTTGTATCTTCTTTTTAATATAACATCAGAATTCGTTTGATTCATAGATAGAGAATGAATCATCAGATATTTTTTTTTTAAGATGAGAGGGAATAAGTAGAGTTCTGAGATTTTTACTTACATTGCAGTCTTACAGTTCTGAATCTCCATACCTTTGTTCTGATATACAGGAATTATTTTTCATACAGCTTGTTTCAGTCCTCAGAATTTTTTTTTTGAAAGAAACTTATTTCAAGAAAATTTTGGATGGTCATAAGTTTCTTTGACTCTGGTTAAAAGCATTGTTTTTCTGATGATTAGTTAAGCTTCCTGACCTTCAAATGAAGTTTCTGATAAAAAAATTGATTTTCTGACTTATAGTCAAATTTTCTGGGTAATTTAAACCTCTGTTTCTGGTGAAAAATCAAATTTGTGTTGCTTAATGAGTTTTCTGAAAAAACACCAGATTTTCTGATTGATTATCAGATTTTCTGAGTTTCACTAAATCCTGTCAGATCTCATGTGTGTTTTACCAGATTTTCTTTGTTTTTTTTTTATTAGACATGTTGTGTTAGTTCCCCCTAGATCTATTGACAAAAAAAATTGAAAGAAAAGAAATAAAAGCATATATGATATTAATAAAGGAAACATAAAACACATAACAAAAACAAACAACTACTCCTCTTCCTCCTCCAATACGTTGTACATGCACTTCACATATAACCAAAGATTGGTTATTCGACCGGTGTGATTCGTTGATGGCGTCAGGGTGGCTTCACTAATGTTTTCTTGAAGTACCAGCATGGCCCTTGGATAGCAGCTTCTCACTCCTCCGAAGTCCAGCTGACGTGTGATCACCTTGGTTACGAATCTAGGGTAGATCAGAAAGGGTTGACGGTCGTGGATGTTTGCTTCTAGGTCTCTCATGAGAAACTTAGCATAGTTGTAAGGTTTTTCTTGTACAACAGCATGAACCACTTCCATCATCTTATGAGACAGCTCGTTGAAGTGTCCAATCTTCTTAGAGAAGCAGACACTTAGCCGTGTTACCAAAAACTGGAAAGGTGGTATAAAACCGGATTTGCTAACAGCCCTTGACGAGTTGAATGTATGATAGCCCATTTCAGTCAGGGTTTGTTGCACATCTGCCTTATCCAAAAATTGGGTTTCATGATCATTACCCAGATTGAAGACATTTCTGATTGTTTCCTCATTTAGGGTAATTTTTACCCCCATAACCTCACTATCAATCCACATGGAAGTACCACTAAAAATGATTAAAGAGTTCCACCAGAACTCTTGAAGAAGTTTTGGATAAATGGTGACATGTGATGATACAGCAAAGCCCAAAGGACTTCGCATGATCATATTGACACAAACCTGCAGTCCTCCCATGCAGGTCCTTCTAAGTTGGATCTTAATCTAAGATTATGAAGTCTGTGAAATGGGAGAGGAAATTGAGTGGCTTTCATCAATTTTGGGCAACCCATTTTTAGATAAGAAAAATTCCGTCGAAGGGCTTTTGAAGAGATGATTTTTGTGAAGAAAGTTCTTTTCAGGTTGTTAATATTTATAGATGAAAGTGATGTTAACAGCCAACCCTTTTCTCTTCTATTAAGACGATATCTGTTGCATTGAATGTAACAGTGAATGTGACAGTCTACTAAGCCCCATGTGTGACTAAGCATTTAATGACTACGCGGCTACTTTCATAGCTCCTAATGATTCTAGTGCCTACGTGTCACTAAATTTTCTTATGAAAAAATGACGTTGCATGCATTTGCAGAAGAAAAATGAAATTCAATAAACTGAAAAAAATTTGAGACGGTTGATATTCACAGCTGTATGGAACTTCATCAGTATGCATGTTACTTTTCCCCCTTTTTGTTTTTTTAATTAAAAAAAATACAAAAACCAAAACTACACAAAAGAGAGTAAATACAATATGTGGGATATGCATGAGGATGGAAATTTTTTTTTTACAAATTATTCTGATGTTTCAACCTAGTTTCTGATTTTATATCAGAACTTCTGGTGTTTTCACCAGATATTCTGATAATTCTTCAGATTATCTGATAAATTATCATTTATTGATGATTCATCAGATTTTCTGGTGTTCCATCAGATTGATGGATTGTTTCATCAGAAGCTAGTTGATTTGTTCTATGAATATCATAACTTTGACATACAACAAGTTGGTTTTCAATTTGTGTCATTGTGTTTTCTGAAAAATCTTCATCATTTAGATTAACCATGCCTAGTTTGCTGATAAAAAATTTGTGTCTCTTTTCATCAAGAGGCTTTGTAAATATATCAGCAATTTGATTTTCAGTTGGAACAAAATACATTTCAATGTTACCTTTCTCCACATGATCTTTTATGAAGTGGTATCTGACATCTATGTGTTTGGTTCTTGAGTGATGAACTGGATTTTCTCTTATTGCAATAGCACTCTTTGAGTCACATAGAATTGGAATTCTTGTCAGAGTTACTCCATAATCTTTCAGTTGAGTTTGCATCCACAACACTTGTGAACAGCAACTTGCTGCTGCTACATATTCTGATTCTTCTGTTGATGTGGCAACACAGTTTTGTTTCTTGCTTGCCCAACATACCAATTTCTCTCCCAAGAGTTGACAAGAACCAGATGTGCTTTTCCTGTCAATTTTGCACCCTGCATAATCTGCATCTGTGTATGCAGTTAATTCAAGGTTTGTATCCATAGGATACCAGAGACCAATTTCTGATGTGCCTTTAAGATATTTAAAAACCCTTTTTACAGCTTTTAGATGAGATTCTTTGGGATCACATTGATATCTGGCCAGAAAGCATGTTGCAAACATGATATCTGGTCTGCTTGTAGTTAAATAAAGCAGTGATACTATCATCCCTCTATAGGTTTTAATATCAACACTTATACCATCCTTATCAGAATCTAACTTGTTCCCTGTTGCCATGGGAGTTTTTGAAACAGAGCAGTTTTCAAGTGAGTATTTTTGTAGAATTGTTTTCACATATTTTGATTGACTCAAAAATATTCCATCAATTCTTTGTTTTACTTGTAACCCTAAGAAAAAGGTTAACTCACCCATCATACTCATTTCAAAGTGGCTGGTCATTAATTTTTGAAATTTGTCACAAAATTTTTCATTTGTTGATCCAAATATAATGTCATCAACATATATATGGACCAGCAAGGTAGGACCTTTATGTGTTTTGAGAAAAAGAGTGGTGTCAATAGTTCCTTTGGTAAACCTAGAATTGAGTAAGAAGTTTGATAATGTTTCATACCAGGATCTAGGAGCTTGCTTCAACCCATACAAGGCTTTGTTTAATCTATAAACATGATTTTGAAAATTTGGATCAACAAAGCCTTCTGGTTGATACACATAAACTTCTTCCTCAATTTTACCATTCAGAAAAGCTAATTTTACATCCATTTGATAAACTTTTTAATCCTTGGATGCAGCATAAGCAAGAAAAATTCTTACAGCTTCTAATCTAGCTACTGGTGCAAAAGTTTCGTCATAATCAATACCTTCTTGTTGACAGTAACCCTTGACCACTAACCTTGCTTTGTTCCTTGTGATTATGCCATTCTCGTCAGATTTATTCTTGAATACCCATTTTGAACCAATGACAGATTTGTCTTTCGGCTTGGGTACCAGATCCCATACCTTGCTTCTTTCAAACTGATCAAGCTCTTCTTGCATAGCCTGAATCCAGTCTGGATCACTTAGAGCTTCTTTGACAGATTTGGGTTCTACCTTGCTTAAGAACCCAGAAAATGCACACTCATGTGCAGTGGTAGATCGTGTTCTGACACCATCTACAGGATTGCCTATGATGTCAGAATGAACATGTCCTTTGATCCATCTTAACTTGTTGTGAAAATTTGTTGGTTCTGATGGATTTGAAGTTTCCCCGTGAACAGGTGCTTCAATTGTGTGAAAGATATCAGAATTCTAAGGTTCTGATGTACTACACCTTTGTTCTGCAGAGTTAGTACATGATGGATCTTTTGATTTATTTTTGAAAAAGTTATCATGTTCTAGGAAATCTTCATTTATCATTTCAAAGAGATGTTCATACTTTTCTTGTTTGTCAGAAAAAATTATTTCTTTCATGTATTCATCAGAAACCTCTGTTTCTGGTGAGTCATCAAATGAGACATACAGACTTTCTCTGATTGTCCTTGTATTGAGAATAAAAATTCCATATGCTTTTGATGACAAAGAGTAACCAAGAAAAATACATTTTTCTGCTTTTCTGACAAATTTTTCAAGGCTTTCAAAATCATTGAAAACAAAGCATCTACAACCAAATGTATGCAAAAAAATTATACTTGGAATTCTTCCATTTATAATGTTGTAAGGTGTTTTGTTGTGCCTTTTGTTGATTATGGATCTGTTTTGTGTAAAACAAGCATTTGCTATAGCTTCTGCGCAAAAGTGAGTGGGCAATTTAGCATAAGCAAGCATGGTTCTGGCAGCTTCTACCAAGGTTCTATTCCTTCTTTCAACCACCCCATTCTGTTGGGGTGTTCTTGGAGCAGAAAAATCATGAGAAATTCCTTTGCTTATAAGGAAATTGTAGGAACGTTTTGAGACCCGAACGAGTCGTTCAGAAGAGATTTAATCCATTTCAGAGGTGGAAACTAAGAAATGAATGTAGAAACAGCTTGAATATCACTTTAAACAACTTGTGTATTGATCTAACAACGATTACAATCAAAAGTTATACCGGCAGCACTTCTGTATACTCTCTAAGACCTCTGGTCCGTTCTGTCCGCTTGAAATAACAAATGACACATATATATAGTGTTGCGTTGACCGCTTGAAATGAACATGTACATGTTCAAGCGATCAGACTTCAAGCGACCAAAACAATTACAATTCAAGCGAACAAGACAAATTTGATTTTGTATATTTGACTTTGAATGATGATGTAACTTGTGATGTAATCTAGATCATGTCATTTGTGATGTCATTAGTGTGATGTCATCATTAAGAATAATGACATCATGCTTGATCCGAACCGCAACGTATCCAAGACTCGATATAAGACGAAGTCGACAGATGAATGCACTAACAGACTCCCCCTCAGATGTTGACGAGTCTTAAGTGTCGAGTCTTCGCATCTTTAGTCTTTATCAGTCTGAATGCTCTCTGAAATATCTCACAGTGAAAGCATCCTCTAACTTTCTCTACTCCTCTTCAGCATCAAACAAAACCCCCACGAACAATCTTCTACTTGGATGTCTTCAGACTCCCCCTTTCGATATGCTGGGATCGCAGTCTGGCATGTTGAAATCACAGAGTCTTCAGGTATCGGAACCTGTCTCTCTATCATGAGGTTCAAGATCGAAACCTGACTACACCTGCACATTCTTAACCCATAAATAAATTTTCTAAATTTAACAATTTGTATGCACCAACACGCTGATATAAACATATGACTCCCTCTCATAAACATATACATCAACACCAACTATCCCTCAGATCATATACACAAGATGAACCACTTATTGATTTAAAAACATATTTTGACAATTAAGACACACTCCCCCTCACAACAATGTCATCATGTTTAGCACTTGGAATTTTGAAAATCAGCTCTCCAACATCAGTTGTCGAAAATCTTTTTAAATTTTTCAAAATTTATGCTAAAACACACTGAAAATCTTTTTGGATTTTTAAATAGAATAAAATGCAGTAAAGAAATATTTACAGACACTAATTTTGTGAGTTTTGTGTAAGAGGATCATATCAGTTTTTGACAAGTCACAAGTACCGTTGAGCTTAATTACATATTAAGAATTAAACAATTCACTTAGATTGCCGATATATTGATCCACTTAAATTCTCACACAAATTTCAACTAATTCAGGATATGAGTTAGGTGTTTTAAGAACTTAAACTCATTCATGTGTCCCACCTCTTGAATATACTCCCGTATCCAGATCTCAATATTCAGTCTTACAGGTGAGTATACCACAGATGATATCTGTAAAGGGTTAATAACTTATGAAGAATCATGAGAGCTCAGGTCAGAACTACCGTTCAGCAGAGAGATCATGACTCAACTTTTGGGTGTGTCCCCTTTAGAGGATCTTTTGAATTACAACAGCAATGACTATCAATTTTATTGTTTCATCAATTTGCTGAGGGCGGCGCTATTTTTCAAGCAAGCAGAAAGTATTCTCCGGGGACTAGGCCATTGCTTCCGCAAAATCAGAAGTCCCGGGATAATACCCCAGATATCACTGAGCATAAAGACCTAGTATCTCAGAAAGAGGGACCTTTCAAACGAGATTTCAGGGGTTACCTATATATCCAAGTAGTGTTCCCCACAAAATAAGCAAGTTTGAATTTAAGTGTATATCCCAAAAAAGTTTACTAAATGTATGAAAACCTATCGGCATATCATCAGTGAGACCATTTAACGCTATTTAAACAATACAATTCTTTAGCATACTCTGACTGTCTACTGATGTACTATCATTTCCTCTTCTTTGACACTAAAACTCATTTTTGTATTTTATCATGTTTTTGTCTTTTTCAAATTTTCAAATGTTTTTGGATTTTCTGTGAAATTTTTACTCCCCCTAAAATGCAAAGACATTTTAGGAAAATTGAAAATAAACTGTACAATAAAGTGACAACCAATATCGAATTGTTTCAAATCACCATCCACTTGGCATAAACAATCAGAACTCCCCCTTACACAAAACTATTTTCTCATTATGATTTCAAAACACTTAAGTTTGTTTTAATCAAAATGATTTTTCCGGAAAATAGGTTTTGTTTTAACCACTTGTAGGGTCGGGTTCATCATCTTATTAATTCAATCACATATATGAGGATTACATCAAGTTCAAATTAATGACCTTGACGAATCACTTTGTAAGATCCAACCTCTTACCACTTGTAAAAATATCCAAATCATATAACCACATGTAGGCATAAAACATCTACACAAACCATTTTACCAATCAAGATGCCGATTCCTGCTTCACACTTACCAACCTGGAAGCTTCGGCAAGTCACACTTAACCTGTAAAAATTTAAACTTTATAAGATTCATTCACAATCATCAATTTTCAAAAAAGATGCCGATTCCTGATCCACGATTACAAACTTGGGATCTCCGGCAAGTCAGGTTTTTCAATGAAAGAAAACGTCCACCCAAGCCTGACCAGCCTTGGGTGATTCCAATTCCTCTTTAGTTGGGGTGTATGTTGCTTTCTTTGTAGCATAAAACTCCTTTACCCCTTTAACTTTTCCATCGATCATTTTTCCAAAAAATTTCTTAACATTCCCATTAAATGCTTTCTCGACGTCAAATTCTTTCTTATCAGAATAGAATTGATTCGAGATCTCAACCTTTCCAACCTTTGATTTAAAATTCTCAGCTCTCAATGGTGGAAAATGAACATCATCCAATAGAGACACTGAGTTTTCAACCTTTTTAACAACTTGTAGCTCCTTTGACTTTATGGAATCAGATTCATCGCCAGATTTTACATCTGATTTCTTAACAACCCAAGCTTGGTTGTCAAGATTTCCCCTTTTCTTGTAAAATCTTTTCGAACACTCACCAACTTCATATGTTGAATTTTTAAACACTTTAAACCTTTCAGTTGGTGGTTCGGTTTTATCAACAACTACTTCTTTGAGTTTTTCTGAGACTCCCTGTTTTGTGTTGGTTGCCTTAGGACAGTTCCAGGAGATGTGACCAACTTCTTGGCATTTATAACAGGTTCTAGTCTCTTTTCTCTGATGAACTTCAGTTTTCTTCTTTTCAGCAAGAAATTCCTGATTTGACTGTCTCCAAAATGAGCTCTTCTTTTCTTCTTCAGCAGACGGTCCTGAAACAAATTTTGTATTTTTAGAAATTTTCTCATTTTTATTATTTTCTGGTGGTATAAAACCAAGTCCTTTCTTTTTGTAGCTACCATTGTGGTTAGGTTTCTTTTGAAAACTAGAACCAGAATTGTAACCCTTTTTCTTGTTCAAACGTTGTTGTACTCTTGAGGTGTAAGGTTTAGGTTTTACAATAAGATTTTCATCTTTTATTTTAGAAATATTAATTTCTGTTAGTTTGAAAACCTTTTTTATCAAATCAGTTTTGACACATCTTATTGGAAATTCTTTATCAAAATATAATTTGTCAGAATCATTCAAAGTATATACAATTTCAAATGTTTCATCATTCAAATTAGATTTTGACAACAAAAATTCTTTACTATACATCCGTTTTCCCGAAGACATTGAACTCTTTTCGGACGAACTCAAACTTCTGACTGACTGACACAAATTTTCGAATTCGGACTTTGACTCCTCATCCTTATCCAACACCTGATCGACCACTCGTTTTATCAGTTCGGACTCATGATCTGTGTCGGACGCTGTGAACGTGACATCAATATTGTCTGGTAAAACATCAGTTATCTCGGATTCTAACTTAATATTGACTGCCTGTTTTAGTTCTTCCTCGTTAGGTTTTCTAGGCGAGTACCCTTCCCAAATCGGAGGCGGACACTTATTATAACAGACACCCTGTTTCTTACCAGTATTATTTTTCTTCTTTGGCTTTGTTTCTTCACCTTTAAATGCTTCAAATCCTTCAACTGTTGGATAAATTCTATCAATTATGTAGTCACAACCTTTGTAACTTTGCAGCAATCTTCTGATTCTTTCATTCTCTGTTGCTTCACTATCCAACTCTTTCTTCCACTTTGCACATTCTTCTATGTACAAGTTGATCTCTTTCTGCTTTGTCATCATAGTAGCATTCAACATCTTCAAAGTTTTCTCTCTTTCAGAGTTAGTCTTTTCCAGACTATTCACAGTTTTGTTCAATACATCATACGACTTTTTCAAATTCTTTACATCAAACAACAATTGTTCTTTCAACTTTTCTAACTCACTAAACCTCTCATCTTTCTCTATACATTGTTTACAAGACTCTAAACATGTAAGACAGGGTTTTGTGATTTCAACGATCTTCTCAACTTCAATTCTCTTTTCAACTTCCACAATTTTCTCAATCACTTTGACTTCTTTCAATTCTTTTGCAGCTTTCCTCTCTTTTAATTTCTTCAATTTTTCTGCAAAATAAAATTCAAAACTGTCAGAAGATAGATGAGTTTTTCCAACATTTATTTGTTCAAGCTCTTCATCATCACTGTTATCTGTTGAACTGTTTTCAGAGGAAACAAATTCTTCATCTTTTTCTTCGTCATCAGATAACACAGCCATCCATTCTTTCACCAACTCTGGCCTTTGCACAATCTGAGCAATAAAAGCTTTAACATTAGGATCCGCTAGAATGTACTTGTCCCAGCTAAAACCATCAGCCATTTTCTCGTCATCTTGATCCATGATGCCATAGTAAGCCTTTTTGTTTGCATCTTCAATCATTCTTCCATGTGCAGTTTGTGGCTCCTTTTGTTGATGTGGTTGATGAGTGATTTGCTGACAAATGGTTTTCCTATAATAATCATCTTTCCCAGACGACTCCTTTGCTCCTCTTAGCTCCTGATTCTTGCACTCTCTTTTAAAATGACATGTCACCCTGCAACGAAAACAGACAACTTTAGATTTATCAAATCCTAGATTAGAAAGGTTTGCATCCAAGAAGTCATTTATTCCTGTAATCAATCTAAACTTTTCTACTCTCCTCAAAACGCTCGCCAATGCCCATTTAATATCCATTAGTTCCAGCTCCTCTGCATCAATCTGATCATAATCTTCTTTTGTGAGCATTGGATTGCCAATTCTTCCAGCAATCAACCCTTCATAAGACTCTAATGCAGTGACCAATAATCCCATATGATGCTTTACAACTTCTTTAGAATATTTTTGACCATTTTGAAGATATAAAGCTACATTACACTGAATCGAATGCCCATTTCCAGCAGATGCACTTTGAACACTTGGAGGATTTACCGTTGAGAACCCACTAGTGTTGACTGATCCTTGACTGCTTGGTGTAGACTGATTTCCAGCACTAAATGCAGTTTGTAACTTTGGACTGGCTTCAGCAGTTTGAACATTTCCTTTATAGTACAATTTAATATCTTGTTGATGAGTTGAACTATTCATTCTAGCAATTTTCTGCTGCTCCAGATCCTGTGCCTCCAACTTTTCTATTAACTGTGCAATCGATAACCTTCTAAACTGTCCAGAATTTTTCAATATCATCATATATGTACCCCATTCCTGTTGCGGTAATGCATCAGCAAGCTTTTCAACCCATTCTGCTGGAGATTTTGTAATCTTCAACTGTGACATAGTGCGTACAAGATGACAGTATCTTTCAATAAGACTCTTTGTTGTTTCACCAGGCATGCACGTAAATAGTTCAAATTCCTTTTTCAACAAAGCTGCTTTACTTTGTAGCATTTCAGTACTTCCCTCAAATTTCTTTCCAAGAGCTTCCAAAATAGAATAAGTGTTTTCATCATGTTGAAGCAACACAAATATATCTTCTTTAACAGCTTGTTGTAACAAATTGATCATCATCTTTTCTCCTCTGTAACTCTCTCTTTCTTGCTCCGTGAATTCTGAAATGATTTTACCGAATCCCGCTGAATTCTTTGGCCTCTCATACTCAGTTTCGTTGCTCTCCCAAGCTTTTAGATGATTCGCCTGAACCCAATTCTCAAACCGTTTCTTCCATCCGTGATAATCTTCAATTCCCATAAGTTTCGGGGGTTTTTGCATTGTTCCGGTTTCATTTTCCATGTTCATGTTCTTAGTAATTTCTGATGGACTAGTCGGGGTTTTAGCAAAAGCGTTGTAAAAATCTTCACTCATGATTCGATATCGAAGAATTTCTCGAAATAGCTTTTAAACGAACTGGTTTACCTCGTGAAAACACCTAAAACAAACAAACAAACGATTAGCTTAAACATTTGTCAAGTTAACTGAAACGAACTAATATTCAGACTGGTGGATATCCTGTGCAGACTGAAAGTTGACACACTGTGCGGATTGAAGATTTACAAACTGTGCTGACTACTATGAACCAGACCAATTTCAAACAACCAGACTCACTACGAGCGAACTGATGGACTATCAAACGAATTGAACCTTTTCACGCAATCTGACCACACTAAACAATCTGAGATACAACTCAAACCATGTGTACTGACATGACCTCACATGATCTCATTCGATCTTGATGCTTTTAACCCACTACGAGCCAACTGAAACAATCTTGTAACTACTGATTTATATCAAAAATCTTTACCTAATATGATTGTGCTGATACAAGCTATGATGAGCTTAAACAAACTTTGAATTAACAAATCACTTTAATTGAAGTCACATGGGTCGGCAACAGTTAACACTACACAAATGATGAAACAAATCTTATTGAACCGAGATTATGACCCAATCACATGTCGTCAATAAATCTCAATTGAACTCTATTGGACCTCAAAATCCATTAAAACGACAAGTATGAAACAACTTTAATTCATCTCGATGAAATTGTTCACATGCACTGTTCTGAATGTACACTTGATACTTTTAATAATGTTGACTAAAAGACTGATCAAACCAAAATCACATGCAAACCGACACAAACCACATGATCTCTTAATTCAACCAACTGACAACCTTGATATATGATTACTTTACCCAAAGTACTGACACCCTCGATAAACGCATTACACAAAACGATGCACTATTCAAGCGGTTCACATTTTCAAGCGATCAGACGTTTCAAGCGGTTGAACGATTTCAAGCTAACAAACGATGAAAACTCAAGCGACCAGTCAATTTCAAGCTGTCACAACATGTATTTTCAAGCGAACAAGTGATGACATCAGCATTTCGAACGGATTTCAAGCGAGCAAACCGATTTTAACAAGTTTTAGATCGATTTTAATGATGAAACTTTCCAGGATTCGTTAAAACATGATTATGCACAATATGTGAAAGTTTGAGCCTTTTTTAACCGTGAAAAAATTTTTAAATTTGAAAAGAATGGTGTAGAAATCAGAAATAGTGACGAAAACAAGCTGTTTTGACAAGATCTCTTCTTCCTGAGCTCTGATACCCCTTGTAGGATCGTTTTGAGACCCGAACGGGTCGTTCAGAAGAGATTTAATCCATTTCAGAGGCGGAAACTAAGAAATGAATGTAGAAACAACTTGAATATCACTTTAAACAACTTGTGTATTGATCTAACAAAGATTACAATCAAAAGTTATACCGGCAGCACTTCGGTATACTCTCTAAGACCTCTGGTCCGTTCTGTCCGCTTGAAATAACAAATGACACATATATATAGTGTTGCCTTGACCGCTTGAAATGAACATGTACATGTTCAAGCGATCAGACTTCAAGCGACCAAAACAATTACAATTCAAGCGAACAAGACAAATTTGATTTTGTATATTTGACTTTGAATGATGATGTAACTTTTGATGTAATCTAGATGATGTCATTTTTGATGTCATTAGTGTGATGTCATCATTAAGAATAATGACATCATGCTTGATCCGAACCGCAACGTATCCAAGACTAGATATAAGACGAAGTCGACAGATGAATGCACTAATAGAAATTCTCAATTTTTGAATTCTTAAATTCTTAAACTCTGTTCCGTTGTCTGATCTGATCCTTCTGACTGTTAGTTTTAACAGATTTTCAATTTTCTTGATAAAATTAATGATCAGATCAGGAGTTTCACTTTTCTTTCTCAAAAATTCTACCCATGTGTACTTGGAAAAGTCATCTACTATTACTAGTATGTATTTCTTTCCTGAAAAAATTTCTGTACTTATGGGTCCACACAAATCCATGTGTAAAAGTTCCAAATTTTGTGAAATAGAAGACTCAGAAATTGATTTATGTGAGCTTCTCTTGGATTTACCCATCTCACATGCTTCACAAATTTTATCCTTCTTTGAGGATATCAAAGGTAATCCTTTTACCAGACCTTTGCTTGCTAGTTTGCTTAGGTTTTTGAAATTTAAGTGGGCAAGCCTTTTGTGCCATAACCAACTACTACCTTTGTTGATTTTTGAAAATAAACATAGTTTTGGATGTTCACTTTCTTCTTTGAAGTCAAAATAGTAAATTGATTTTCTTATTCTTTTCCCACTTAAATAGATTTTATTATCATCTACACCTATTAGCAAGCATTTTTCTGGTAAAAAAGTTACCTGGAAACCTTTGTCACAGAATTGACCACAGCTCAGCAAGTTATACTTTAAGCCTTTAACATAGGCTACTTTCTCTATGGTTAGACATCCATACCTTATACATCCATATCCAATGATCCTCCATTTCACTCCATTTCCAAAATTTACCATTCTACCCAGCCTTGATACAAAGTTGCTGAGTAAGCTCCTGTCCCTAGTCATGTGCTTGGAGCTCCCTGAGTCACAGTACCAGATCTGCTGCACATGATGGTCCTGAAATGAAATGATTAGAGGGTTTTTGGTACCCAGGCATGCTTGGGTACTATTTCTGATGGAATATTAATCACTTTCTTTCTTCTTCTTCTTGATATTGCATCAGAAACTCTGTTATATGCTGAGCCATTAACAGATTTTACAGTTTTCTTTTGAAGATGGTGTTGAACAAGCTTCAGTATGTCAACACACATACAAGAGTTATCAGAATTTTCTGATATGTCCTCTTGTGATGAAATGAGTGGATAATTTTGAAAAGATGAGTGAACTGCTTCTGGAGTCTTTACAGATTCTTGACTGCATTCACTGTTGTTTGTTTTGAAGTTTGGTTTTTCATAAGAATATTCAGAACATGTTGTTTTGCAAGATTCAGATTCTGATTCTGATGTAAATTTATCAGTATTCTGATGAGTTGCTTTTACAAAGATAGTGGGTTTATTTCTATTTGATCTTGTAGAACTTGTATAACCTAAACCCTCCCCTTTGTTCTTTGGTGTGGACTCGATAAAATTTATGAACTCTTTGGCCTGTTGAAAACCTCTTACATTGATTTCTTTATCATTGATTTTCTTGTAAAGATCTTTTCTTTCATTTTCATAAAACTCAATTTTAGCTCTTTGATCTAAACTATCCCTATAAGAAGTTGGTTTTCAAGAATGATTTTATTCATAGTCCTTTGCAACTCATCAGATTTTCTAATATCTGATTGATGTTTTTCTTGCAGATTTAGAAAATCTGACATGAGCTTGTTTAGCTTGTGTTCAAGATCAAGATTGTCTAAATTTACCTTTTGTTCTGAAGTTTCAGGTAGTCCTTCAGAGAGTGCCATGAGGCAGAAATTTGCCAATTCTTCTTCTTCATCATTAGAAGAATCATCAGACAACCATGTATTCGTTCCAGCAATTAAGCTTACTTGTTGCTGTTTCTTTGATTCTTCAAGCTTTTTCTCATAATATGCAACATCCTTTAGCTTTTTGGTCTTGCATTCTGATGCATAATGACCTCTTTGCTTGCACTTGTAACACACAACTTCAGCCTTCCCTTTATCCTTAGATCTAACCTCTTCTTTAGATCTTCCATCCATCCTTCCTCTGTCACTCCTCTGGTATCTCTGGCTACCTCCCCTCAACCTCTGCTCAAATGTTTTGGTGAGCAGTGCTATTGCTTCAGCAAAAGCTGAAAAGTCTGATGATGAATCAGAAGTTTCAAGATTTTGGCTGTTTGATGGTTGTGGATCATTGGTTGTTGTTGATCTTTGTGAATTTGAGATAAGAGCTAAAGATCCCCCTCTTTGAATGGTTTCTTCAAATATTTCTTCCTCTCTGGGGATCAAGATGCTGTATAAGTCATGAAGACTCATGTTTCCTAGTTCTAAGGTTGATGATAAAGTCATGGTTAGACTTCTCCATTCTCTAGGAAGGGCATCAAGAAATTTTATGTTTCTTTCATCATTTGACCTTGTTATACCAAATTTCTTTAGCTCGTTTAAAAGTTTTGTAAATCTTTGATATCTATCATTTTCATTTGGCAAACTTTTAAACCTTTCATAAGATGAGACATTGTTTGTTCTCTTTTTTCTTCTCATCCTTTCTCCTCCTTCACAAAGATTTTCCAACTGATCCCATATTTCCTTAGCTGATGCACAAGCATCAACTTGTGAAAATATGTCATTGGGGATGGCCATTATTAAAAGTAACTTTGCCCTTTCATCCCCAGTTACCCGTTCCTTGTCTTCCGCGCTCCAGTTTATTTCACTTTTGGGAGCGCGGGAAGCAGGGATAGCAGGTGATTGGTCAGTTGCTGGAATAGCAGGTATGTCTGTCATTGGTATATGTGGACCCCTTTCAATGGATTGAAACAGAGTTCGGTCATGACCATTAAGGAAATTGACCATCCTGATTTTCCATTGGTGGTATTCTTCTCTGACCAGAGTCAGAGGTTTGGACATAGAACCAATGTTAAAAGCATTATTCCAGGATTGAAAGCTGGCCATATTTAGAGAAAAGAAGATGAGCGATTGATCGTTTGAAAATAGTTTATTCAATCGGCTCTGATACCAATTGTTCGACCCAGTATGGCCTTAAAACAACTTCTTTTCACGTAATATGACAAGTGATTTCAGTAGATGTGAAAAAGATGTGCGGAAATGGAAATTAGACTTTCAAGAAACAAGACCTACAGAATTATCAAGTTTATATCACTTTGAAACAAAATAGTTTACAAGGTGATTGTAAGATTATTATCTAGTACAAATGAATCTTGAATTCTGTGGGTGAGAGGGCAATGGAGTTTTGATGTATGTATGAATGATAAGCTTCAAACTCACTTTGCTTCTCCTGGTTGAGCCTTCTATTAATAGAAGGCAAACAATAGTTTATTCATGCAATAAGTCCTGCAAAAAGTGCCCAATTGACATATTCATTAAATCTAACATTCAAGTTGCCTTTTTCATCATGATGTCAATTAATGTCAACTTGCTTCGGTAAGTGTGGCAGGATAGAGCCAATTTCAGACAAGTGGGGTATTTCATCAGAATTCTGATAAACCACTTCATCAGAAATTCTGATGAACAAATCATCAGAAAAATCCTGATGATCAGAATCGTCAGAAACTGATGATATTTCATTAGAAATACCAACAGATCCATCAGAAGTGACCTTTTCTGATAATCCAATTCAGCTCTTGATCAACTTGTGATCCTTTGAAGTAGATGCTGTGCATTCCAGTTGTCCCATCTGATCTTCTTCTTCTAGTTCGGGATCTTCAGGGCTGTGATCTCTTCATAGATCAAGTTGATTATGATTTTCTTCAATACTTACAAATAAAGTTTCCTAACAAAAACTCTATTGCAAAGGTAGTTGAAAAGAGGGAGGAAAGATCAAAAACTTGTTTTGTGACTTCTGTGAGAAGAGAAACCATTCTACAAAAGACTGTTTCACTTAAAAGCATTTGACATAAACAAAACAAGCATCATTGAGCTTGCATCTATGTGAACAATTTGTGGGAAAACAAATCATCTTACTCAAGAGTGTATGTACCTCAAAACTTTTGAGGTTAAAATAAAAGACTACACTTCAAAAACACTTGAGAGTTCATTGAAATCAACCATGAGAAACAAACAACCATTTGTGTCTGTCCAAACAGCTGTTACAAAACAGTTGAACAAAAACTCTGTTTCAAGAGATGTGCAAGTGACAGATGCACCACTAGCTAACCAATTCCAAAGAGGAAAAGGTCAACCTCCATACCAAAGGGTCTCACATGTTTATGAAGCTTACAAAAATCCCTCTAAACCCAAAGTGAATAGGCACCCTTTTGGTTTTCAACATCTGATAGGAAATGGCTCACAACAGTGGTTAAGGAAAAATGTTCAAAAACAACTTCAAAACCCTGATCTAACCACTGTCCATGTTCCTAGACTTGAGACTGACTTACCTGAGACCCCATCCAAAGCCTTATTGGCTTTGGAGACCCACCTGAACTAATTGTTTACTTGATGTGCAGGGAGCTTCTGCATGCTTAAATAGTTTGTGGTATGTAGATAGTGGAGGTTCTAGGCACATGACTGGATGTAGAGCCCTACTCAAAGATTTCAAAAACCATGGAGGGGATGATATCTCTTTTGGTAACAATTCTAAGGGTAAGGTGCTGGGGTTAAGAACAGTTCAGAATGGAAATCTAAAGTTTGAAATGTCAATCTCATTGACAATTTAAAATTCAATCTCCTTAGTGTTTCACAAATCAGTGACAAAGGCTATGGGTCATTCTTCACTAAGGAAAACTGCAAAATTGTTGGACTAGAAATGGTAAGAAAAATTGAAGCAATAATAGCCAAGGGTAAAACACAGCTTATTGCTCAAAGAAGTGGAAATGTGTATGTGGTTGATATGTCAAAAGAAAGTCCAATGATTGATGCTTGTCTGTTCTCATCTGCCTCTAACAAAGAGACAGGAGACTTGGGTATACAAATCTTAAAACAATCACCACACTCTCAAAACAAGGCCTTGTAAGAGGTCTTCCACAAAAACTGTTTACTTGTTCTGAGCATTGTGTTCCCTATCTAAAAGGTAAAAAACATAAAAGCTCATACAAGTCCATTGAAGAGTCCAAAACAGCCAAGTGTTTGCAAATGCTTCACATGGATTTGTTTGGCCTAGTGAAAATCATGAGTTTGAAAAGAAAAGATATTGGCTGGTTATTGTAGATGACTTTTCTAGGTTTACATGGACTTATTTTTACATTCAAAAGATGAGACTGTAAGCATTTTGCAAGACTTTATCAAACAGGTTGAAAAGCAATTTGATCTGCCAGTAAAAATCATCAGAAGTGACAATGGAACAGAGTTCAGAAACAAGGAGTTAGATGATTTCTGTGTGTCAAAAGGGATTGTAAGGCAGTACAACATCCCAAGAACACCAGAACAAAATGGGGTGGTGTTGTGTTCAAATATTAACATATAAATTTCATCAAAGGAGGCATAAAACTAACCCCTTTTTAGTACTAATGTTGGAAAAAGTGTGCTTTTGTCTTCCTTTTGTATTTTCAGGATTAAATGAGCTCAAATTAACAAAAGAAGCAAAAAGACATCAAAATCTAACATAAATACAAGAAAAGGAACAAAACGTGACATGCCCGACCCCACGACAGCATCTTCCCAAGCAAAACAAGATATCAGAGGCCTGAACACGCCCCGTGCTCAGCCAGCACGGGGGCGTGCCCAAGTGTCAGCAGAAAAGACAAAGTGGTAGAAGCTTCTATTACCCACCACGGGGCCGTGCTCAGCGGACACGGGGCCGTGGTCAACTATAAGATTCGCACAATCCAGGCAAATCTTCATAGTACAAAGATTCTTCTGCACACGGGGTCGTGCTCAGCAGACACGGGGGCGTGGTCAACTAATAAGACAAAGCTGCATTTAATGAAGAAAGAGAGGATGTGGACACGGGGCCGTGCCCACTGGACACGGGGCCATGCCCGAGCTTCTGTTCAGCCTATAAATAGGAGTGCTTGGCTCAAGCTCAAACTATCCCTTGGCACACCACCTCTCTCACACTTCACCCACCACCCACCACCACCATAACACCATCATCCACCACCATCATCCATTGTCCATCGTAGAGTGTGTGAGTCGTCTCGGGATCCAAGATTGATCGTAAGAGTTCTTGACAATCAAGGCCATGTTTGCCTAAGTATCTTATATCACTTGGTGAAGACAAAGTGTCTAGTGTAATACTTTTTATTTCTAATCTTTTGCAATTTTTATTTGGTTTTGTATTAATGAATTTAATAACTAGTTACTTATGTTGAAGGTGATCTTTCCTTATCGTTTGTCCGTGGTGTCTTGGCATTATTTTACTGTCTATATAAAATAAAAGATTTTCACCATTCATATCTCCACGGTCTATATGGAGGTATGTTGGCTACCTGGTCGGGGGTTAAGGGAACGGTTTGGTAAAGGTCTTGCCATTGTTCAGCGTTTAGAGGTCCTGCAATGGACCTGGGTCAAATTTAGTAGGACCTCCTTCAATACTTAACGGTACTGGATGGCGGGGCTCCAAACTCTTGGACCCCCTCATAAGTTAACTACTATTAATACTATAACCCGGCTATTTAGGACTGTATCCCTGCTGACTCAGACTACTTAGTCGAGGGTAACGTCACCTCCAAAAGAGGGGCCTACCATAATATTGCATTAATAACTTAATTAATTATCTTCCAATAATCCACCCTTTTAGGATTGTTTCCTTGCTGACTCAAACTACTGGGGTGAGGGTAACGTCACCTTCAAAAGAGGGGCCTACTACAATAACTAAGATAATCTCTTAATTATGTGCAAAAGTGCGGAAATAATCAAAGGTTACACTAGATACGAGTCAGAACCAAGTGATTCATCTTGTCTATCTGTTTTTCTTTTTATTTTACTTTTCAGCATTTTAGTTAGTTTTTATTTTTCTTAGTTTAAAAACCTTTTTCTAAACTTTTTATTTTGATTAGATGTTGAGGATAAACCGGTACTAAAAGCTGTTGTGTCCTTGGACGACCTCGGTATCTTACCAACACTATACTACGCTCACGATGGGTGCACTTGCCCATATGTGTGTTTAGTGTTAGTAAAATATCGTGTTTTATAAATT
Organism: Helianthus tuberosus; assembly: GCA_030545235.1. Classification (NCBI taxonomy): domain Eukaryota; kingdom Viridiplantae; phylum Streptophyta; class Magnoliopsida; order Asterales; family Asteraceae; genus Helianthus; species Helianthus tuberosus. Next base: position 169,762,535 of record CM060351.1, on the reverse strand, counting down.
TAAAACTTGGCTAAAATAAGTGTTAAAGGGGCTTAAAATATACACCTAATATATATAACACTTCACACGCATCAAGTTTTTGGCGCCGCTGCCGGGGACACAAGGATTTTAAGAAAGTTAGGAATCAGCGGCCTAATCGTTTTTCTTATTTTTCATTTTTTTTAGGATTTTTTTTAGTTTTTCTGTTTCTGCAGAGCTCAGCACGGGCCGTGCCTGGTCAGACACGGGCCGTGCCTGGTCAGACACGGGCCGTGCCTAGCATCATCACAGGCAGTTTTTATTTTCTGAGTTACAGAGAGCTGAGCACGGGGCCGTGTCGGTGCAACACGGGGCCGTGTCCAGCTCCCAGTAACAGGGATCCGGAAAACAATTACTGCACCTCTGACCACGGGCCGTGTCCACTGAGCACGGGGCCGTGGTGAACATTCTGACCAACGTTCTTTTCTGTTTTTATTGCAGGACTTGGAACCCAGGTGCCACATTTGACCCTCCTACGTAGTGCATGAGCTCCAGTTCTAGTAGAGACATAAAAGAACCCCTAGAAGAACCAGAACGCTTTCTCAGAAAAAGACTTAAAGCTAAAAATCAAGAGAAAGCTTCAGGGGACCCACTTCCAATGGCGGACCAACGTACCCTCATGGATTACCTACGGCACACCGTAGGCAATCTCGGCGCCGCTATCAATGCACCGAATGTCGAAGCCAACAACTTCGAACTTCGGCCGCATTTGATACAAATGCTCCAAAACTCCGCAACCTTTCATGGGCTTGCGGACGAGGATCCTCATCTACATATTACTAATTTCTTGGAAATATGTGATACTTTTCGGATCAATGGAGCATTAAACAACGCCATTCGCCTTAGGATGTTTCCATTTTCACTAAAAGACCGAGCTAAGGCTTGGCTTAACACCCTCCCAGTTGGCTCGGTAAACACCTGGGATGAACTAGCCCAAAAGTTTCTATATAAGTATTTCCCTCCTGCTAAAATGGCTAAATTAATGACTGAAATTAATACATACTCACAAGAGGATGGGGAATCCTTATATGAAACTTGGGAAAGGTTCAAGGAGCTTCTAAGAAAGTGTCCTCATCACGGTCTAGCGGTATGGCAACAAGTATCCACTTTCTACAATGGGTTGTTGCCACACACAAGACAAACACTTGATTCAAGCTCCGGGGGACTTTTAGGTAATCGTCGCCCAAATGAAATATATAATCAAATTGAGGAAATTGCTCAAACCAATTTTCAATGGCACACTCCCCGAGGTAATAAATCTATTGCCCCGGGCGCCCATAAGGTTGATGAAAGCACCTCTTTACAAGCCCAAATCGAGGCCCTCTCTTCGAAAATCAAAAGGCTAGAAATGACAAAAACGGCCTCGGTTATGGCTTGTGAAGGGTGTGGTGGGTCACATGAAAATTGGAGTTGTATGAAAGAATTAGATGAACAAGCGGAAACGGTAAACTACATTGATAATAGACCTAGGCCGTCGGGTCCTCCAAAAGAAAAGAAAAACTCGGATCGATTTCAACAATTGGAATCGAATTTTAGAAATCAACAAGCTAGCATTCAAAACGTTGAAAACAATTAAATCAACTAGCTCAAAATTTCTCCGAGAGACCACAAGGCGCATTACCAAGTAATACCGAAACCAACCCAAAGGCGCAAGTACACCTCATCACGTTGAGAGACCGAACCGTGGGTCCTGAGGATGAGCCCTTACCACCAATTGAAGGAAGTCAACGCCAAAACACTACTTCACCCACACCTCAACCAGAAAAGGCTCCTTCAACAAATCAAGAGCCCACCAAGACTCATCCGATTCCGTACCCCGGTAGGTTAAATCGTCAAAAGACCGATGAGCAATTCGCAAAGTTCGAAAGTTTACTAAAACAATTGCATGTTAATATTCCTTTTATTGAGGTCCTAACCCAAATGCCTAAATATGCAAAATTCATGAGGGATTTCCTCACTCACAAAAGGAAAATTGAATCATTGCAATTAGTTAACTTAGGCGAAGAATGCTCAGCTTTAGTACTCAACAAACTTCCACAAAAGAAAATCGACCCCGGGAGCTTCACAATCCCTTGCTCGATTGGGAAGTCCCCCGTCCGTAATGCTTTAGCCGATCTTGGGGCTAGCATCAACCTCATGCCCACGTCAATGTTCAAGCGACTCGGCCTAGGAACAACAAGCCCTACAAAGATGAGCATACAACTCGCCGACAGGTCCGTCAAATTTCCACAAGGTGTCGCTGAAAATCTGCTAGTCAAGGTTGACAATTTCGTCTTTCCAACCGACTTTGTCATCCTAGACATGGAAGAAGACACCGATGTCCCTCTCATCCTCGGGAGGCGATTTCTAGCCACCGCCCAAGCAGTGGTGGATATGAATGACGGAACTTTAACATTGAAGTTTGGAGCTGAGGAAGTAAAATTTGAATGTGGAAAGAAAGTAGAGGAAGAAGATCCGGTCAACTACATGAAGGTCATAGACTCAAGCTTGGATGACGCTCTCCGACGGTGTAACATGGGAAGCAATACATCCCACTTGGGTAACATATGACCAGGCTTTGGGTCTAGCCAAGGACCCTTATAAACGTGGCGCACCATGGAGGCATTCCACGGAACTATCCTTAGTTTAGTTTAGATTAATTTTCTTGTTTTCTAGTTAGTTTTAATTTTCAGGAATAAAACACACTTGAGATGGCAAAGGATGCAAGGGAAACTTGAACCAGCACTCCATACAGGAAAACAGAACCATCCGACAAATTTCTTCATTTACAGTAAGCTCGGCACGGGCCGTGTCCACCCAACACGGCCCCGTGCTGCACAGTCTGCAGAAAAAGACCCATTTCAGGTAACTGGACACGGGTCGTGTTCACCCAACACGCCCCCGTGTCCAGACTTCTGTTTCTCTTGTTTCAATTTTGTTACTGGCACTTGAACACGGGGCCGTTCCCGGACAACACGGGGCCGTGTTCAGCGCCCAGTAACACACATTTTTTGCTTTTTACAGCTTTTTACACATTCAATCAACCTAAAAACTTATTTTTGGGACACATTGAGGACAATGTGTAATTTAAGTGTGGGGGGGATGCTAAAACCTTGAATCTCGCAAGTCCTAAATACAAGCCTTACACAAAACTCTATTGGAACCGCTAATCACCCCAAATTTTTTCAAAAATTTTTTCATTTTTTTTTTACTTGTCTAGGTTTAACTCGGGAAATTCAAGTTCTTAAAAAGGTTATATTTTTACGAATTTACAACCGATAGCGTCGTGATAAAAAGAACCAACATAAGAAAATTATGAAAAGGCATGACAAGCTTAGTTAAAATTTAATTATATATACTTGATCACATAAAAACCCATTCCCATAAAAGTGAGTTTTGAGCCTTTATTGAGCATACACTTACATATCATTTGACTAAATGCTCATTTTTCGTTTCTTGTGTGAATAGCCGCTTGGTTCTTACGACTCTAGAACTTGCCATGACGATACATTCCCAATCCTTACCAACTTACACCCGAGTAAGTAAATGATGGAGGCATTAGGACTAACCTTTTTATTTCTACACCATTATTTTTTTTTACCACCTACCCAAAATCCCCCTAGTTAGCCCCTTTGAGCCTAAACCTTTTCATTTCATAACCCAAACCAAAAACCCTTTTTACCCACCAAAACCTTTTTCATTTTTAACCCTTTGTTTTAGTAACAAGTTCGGTTCTTCATATGACTTTTCAAAAAAAAAAAACTTTGTTTGAATAAATAGCTTCATCAAAATAAAAGTTATGAAAATAGAAAGTCTTACGAAAACCGACACTTGTTACGCTTTTCGCCCTTTTTCTACTAACCACCAACCCAACCACCTACCTTTAACCCAAGCCTAACCCTTAACCCACAAAGTCCTTTTGATATTTACAAAGGCATATAAGTTAAAAAGGAGGAGGATTGATTGCTTGGCTAGCCTATGGTAGGAGTAAGTTCCATGCCGCTCCCGAGTGATCCACAAAAATACATTTTCGGCCGAGGGTTGAGTGATCCCCGTGAGGTATGTGAACTTGTATATAAATAGAATTTTACAAAGGCATGTTATGCCCTAATAAGTAATTTATCTTATGAAAAGTTTTTAATAAATCATGACGAATAGGATGGTAAATAAATAAAAATAAAATTAAATAAAGAATCTTGGAAATCCCGACACTCTACGACAAGCCCAAAACCTTCTTTTCTACCCATTCCATTTGGGAGTGTAAATAGCCACATATTAAAGAGGTTTGCTTGAGGACAAGCAAAGATTCAAGTGTGGGGGTATTTGATGTGTTCAAATATTAACATATAAATTTCATCAAAGGAGGCATAAAACTAACCCCTTTTTAGTACTAATGTTGGAAAAAGTGTGCTTTTGTCTTCCTTTTGTATTTTCAGGATTAAATGAGCTCAAATTAACAAAAGAAGCAAAAAGACATCAAAATCTAACATAAATACAAGAAAAGGAACAAAATGTGACATGCCCGACCCCACGACAACATCTTCCCAAGCAAAACAAGAGATCAGAGGCCTGAACACGCCCCGTGCTCAGCCGGCACGGGGGCGTGCCCAAGTGTCAGCAGAAAAGACAAAGTGGTAGAAGCTTCTATTGCCCACCACGGGACCGTGCTCAGCGGACACGGGGCCGTGGTCAACTATAAGATTCGCACAATCCAGGCAAATCTTCATAGTACAAAGATTCTTCTGCACACGGGGTCGTGCTCAGCGGACACGGGGGCGTGGTAAACTAATAAGACAAAGCTGCATTTCGTGAAGAAAGAGAGGATGTGGACACGGGGCCGTGCCCACTGGACACGAGGCCGTGCCCGAGCTTCTGTTCAGCCTATAAATAGGAGTGCTTGGCTCAAGCTCAAACCATCCCTTGGCACACCACCTCTCTCACACTTCACCCACCACCCACCACCAACATAACACCATCATCCACCACCATCATCCGTTGTCCATCGTAGAGTGTGTGAGTCATCTCGGGATCCAAGATTGATCGTAAGAGTTCTTGACAATCAAGGCCATGTTTGCCTAAGTCTCTTACATCACTTGGTGAAGACAAAGTGTCTAGTGTAATACTTTTTATTTCTAATCTTTTGCACTTTTTATTTGGTTTTATATTAATGACTTTAATAACTAGTTACTTATGTTGAAGGTGATCTTTCCTTATCGTTTGTCCGTGGTGTCTTGGCATTATTTTACTGTCTATAAAAAATAAAAGATTTTCACCATTCATATCTCCACGGTCTATATGGAGGTATGTTGGCTACCTGGTCGGGGGTTAAGGGAACGGTTTGGTAAAGGTCTTGCCATTGTTCAACGTTTAGAGGTCCTGCAATGGACCTGGGTCAAATTTAGTAGGACCTCCTTCAATACTTAACGGTATTGGATGGCGGGGGTCCAAACTCTTTGACCCCCTCATAAGTTAACTACTATTAATACTATAACCCGGCTATTTAGGACTGTATCCCTGCTGACTCAGACTACTTAGTCGAGGGTAACGTCACCTCCAAAAGAGGGGCCTACCATAATATTGCATTAATAACTTAATTAATTATCTTCCAATAATCCACCCTTTTAGGATTGTATCCTTGTTGACTCAAACTACTGGGGTGAGGGTAACGTCACCTTCAAAAGAGGGGCCTACTACAACAACTAAGATAATCTCTTAATTATGTGCAAAAGTGCGGAAATAATCAAAGGTTACACTACATACGAGTCAGAACCAAGTGATTCATCTTGTCTATCTGTTTTTCTTTTTATTTTACTTTTCAGCATTTTAGTTAGTTTTTATTTTTCTTAGTTTAAAAACCTTTTTCTAAACTTTTTATTTTGATTAGACGTTGAGGATAAACCGGTACTAAAAGCTCTTGTGTCCTTGGACGACCTCGGTATCTTACCAACACTATACTACGCTCACGATGGGTGCACTTGCCCATATGTGTGTTTAGTGTTAGTAAAATATCGTGTTATATAAATTTAAAACTTGGCTAAAATAAGTGTTAAAGGGGCTTAAAATATACACCTAATATATATAACACTACACACGCATCAGGTGGTTGAAAGGAAAAACAGAACTTTGATTGAAGCTGCCAGGACAATGTTTGCAGACTCAAGTTTACCCTTAACTTTTTGGGTAGAGGCTGTAAACACTGCCCGCTATGTGTAGAACAGAGTTTTGATCAACCCAGGCATCAAAAGACTGTCTATAAAACTATGTTCAAAATCAAACCACTTATCTCATATTTCAAAATCTTTGGCTACCCATGTTTCATCTTAAACCTAAAAGATTCAATTTCAAAATTTGCAGCCAAATTAGATTGTGGTTATCATTTGGGATACTCAACCACTGCCAAGGCCTACAAAGTGTTTAACACAAGGACTAGGTGTATGGAAGAGACTTTGAATGTAAAGTTCAATGAACTTTCATCACTAAGAATCCCAGCAAACCCTGCTAAATTGTTTGATCTTGATAAACTTACTTTTAAAGATGTGTCTTTCAAGACTAACCCTGTAGGTACATCACAATCTCCACAACAAGACTATGGATATGATGTTGTGATCCCACAATACAAAATCACATCCACCACCAGAGCAGCAGATGTTCAAAACAGTTGTCAAAGATCATCCACTGCTGCATCAACAATTGTTGACCAAAGTAGCCCTATAGCCTCTTCCATCTCATCTCCAACCACCGTTTATCAAAATCTACCAACAGTGGATAAAAATAAACTTTGTGCCATACCGATTCCTCCTATTCCTCCACATCCATTTCAAACAGATGTTGGATCATCAAAGTCACCAACAGATGTTAGCTCAGATGATTCACATCTGCAGCCTTCACCCTTAAATGCTATTGTTCCATACAAGGGAGATCTGATCTTTCTTAAATCTCATCCACCAGATCAAGTGATTGGCAACATCAATGAAGGGGTTCTCACCAGAAGTCAATCCCAAAACATTTGTCTTTTTGCAGGTTTTCTATCTCTCCATCAACCAGTCAAGTACCAAGAGGCACTAAAAGACAATTATTGGGTAGAAGCTATGCAAGAAGAGCCCCAACAGTTCAAAAGACAACAAGTATGGGAACTTGTACCATTGCCAGAGGATGTAAGTCCAATTGGCACAAAGTGTTTCTTCAAAAATAAAACTGATGAAAGGGGCATTGTTGACAAGAACAAAGCCAGGCTTGTGGTTCAAGGCTTTAGACAAGAAGAAGGCATTGATTATGATGAAACCTTTGCTCCTATGGCAAGGATTAAAGCCATAAGATTTTTCTTAGCCTTTGTTATCAACCACAACATCAAGATGTATCAAATGGATATCAAGTGTGCATTCCTCTATGGTAAAATTCGAGAAGAGGTATATGTTTGTCAGCCTCCTGGTTTTGAGGATACTTTTTATCAAGATCATGTCTACAAGCTAAACAAAGCTTTGTATGGCCTGAAACAAGCAACAAGGGGCTGGTATGAAACTCTTTCCACTTTTCTAATCTCTATTGGTTCCACAAGAGGTAAAATTGCTAAAACCATGTTTCTAACATGGAGAGGAAAAAATTTAATGATTGTCCAAATTTATGTGGATGACATCATCTTTGGTAGCACATGTAATTCAATGTGTGAAGAGTTTAGACAACTCATGACAACATAGTTTGAAATGAGTGCAATGGGTGAACTCCAATGCTTTCTTGGTCTCCAAGTTAAGCAATTGCAAAATGGTACTTTCATTCATCAAAGCAAACATGTAAAAATCTTTTAACAAAATTTGATATGAATGATTGTAAACCATGTAGTACACCCATGGCAACCACAAAGCTTGTTATGTCTGATGAAAAAGATGAACTGGTTGATCAAACACTATATAGAAGCATGATTGGATCTCTTTTAAACCTAACTACATCAAGGCCAGACATCATGTTTGCAACATGTGTCTGTGCTAGATCCCAGTCAGCACCTAGGCTATCTAATCTCATTGATGTAAAAAGAATATTCAGATACATAAAAGGTGCTCCCACACTTGGTATCTTGTATCCTACTAATGGGAATATTAAGTTTATAGGTTATTCAGATAGTGACTTTGTTGGATGCTACACCACCAGGAAGTCTACATCAGGAGGGTGCCAATTCCTAGGCGATTGCTTGGTGTCTTGGCAAAGCAAAAAGCAAGCAACTGTTTCAACATCCACTGCTGAAGCTGAATACATTGCTGCTGCAAGCTGTATATCAAAAGTAGTCCGTATCTTGGTCTCAATAACTCCACAAACCATAACAGAAGTTTTCCAGACGAATGACCTAGCATGTAAAACCTTTTTCCCTAAGGATGAGTATCAAATTGATTTGATCGAAATAGGGTATAAAGGACAATTGTCAAAAGCAACTATGAAAAAGGGAGAATTTCCACCTCCCATGAAATTCCCGTTTCATACCCTTCTTACCTGTGTTTCAAATAAAACAACTGTTTTTAATGAAATTCCTATGAAAATCAAATACTTGGGGTATGCTATCATGTCTAAAACTGATTTCAATTACTCCTAAGAAATTTTTAATGATTTGGTCAAAAATGTGAATAATATTAAAGAAAAGAAGCCACTGGCTTTTTTATTGTTTCCTAGGTTCTTAAGTTATTATTTACAAAAGAAAATTCCAAAATACGGTGCAAAGGTTTTAGAACAAGGAACATCTTTTCAAATAAACAGTTTGTCTACTGAAACTTTTACTCGCCTAATGGCCAAAGAGTCAAAAAATTCAAAAACACAAGCAGGGGAGTCTGAGAAATTTTAGATGCGTCCACATCTGTTCCTTAGACTTCAGCTACTGAGCCCACTGCTCATGGTGACCACAGCAGCACAACCACTGTTGTGCAACCCACAACAAAAAAATACCAAAAAGACCAAAAAGAAATCCACCAAGCCCGCCAAACCCACTAAAACGACCCTTCTGGAAGATGAGATCCCAGAAGTTAACCCAATGACAGCACCAAAGTCACCAAAAACCACTGTTGCTACTTCCTCACAACAGTTGGAAAGATCTCCACCCAAACCCTTAAATCCTCATGATTCTTCACAAAAGGAACATGTTGTAAGCACAGGGACACCACAATATGAAGCATCACCCTCACTTGAGAGTATGCTTAATAGTCCTGCTCCCGGGGAAAATTCTCTTTCAACACCACTCCCCTCATCTCAAATTCCACCATCCATCATACCCCTGTTTGATGCCATTTAGATTCAGACTCAAAGCAGACCCTCTCACAAACACATTAAAGAGAGTATAACTTCAACATTGGCTGTGTCTGAACCACCTTAATTGGTTATCCCACAAACACTTTTTGTTGGTAGTTCAAGTGGAGCAGCTACTACAGATGTTGGATCCACTGATCTACATCTGGACAGTAGTTTCATCAATAAGACTCCCTTGAAGGCAACCATTGCTGATGCAACCAAGGTATCCACTGGCGTGTTCAAGAAACCACTGGTGATATTTCTAAGGTAACCATTGCAGAGGGAAGTCCCTAGTACCAAGAAAAAGGGGCATCGGTTGATGAAACTTTGGAGACTCCTCCTGGTTCAACAGCTGATACAACCCCCACTGGTGAGAAATCAGATGATCCCATTAAATTGGGTGATGGTTTAAAATACAAGGATTTGGCGGAGAGGCTTACAAATATTGAAAACACTGTTGCTACAATGAATTATTCACTCAAGTTTTTGGTAGAAGCTTCCAAAAGTCAACCAACTCTACAACAATATTCCCAAGAGCTCTGGAAATCAGTCCAGCCCATTCATACTGCTCAAAGGGAACTTGCTGAAATTCAACATAATACACACATGGCACTGATCAGAAATATAGTTGAAGCAAGCTATAAAGATACTCAGGCTGACATCAAGGGTATCAAAGAAGCCCTGAAAAACATGACTGGCACTACCCCTATATCTATCTTTGAGGATGATGATCAAGATGATGCCAAAAAGTGGGAGAAACATGATATGAAGAAGTTTGGCAAGCCTACTCCAAAAAAAAAATGCCAACACAAAAGCCAGAGCCTGAAAAGAATTCTTCTACAACCTCTACTGAAACATTTGTCAAAGAAAAAGAAAAGGGAATTGATGAAACCCTGAACATTCAAGCAGATGAAGAGGCTGTAAACAAAAAGACTATTCAAAATCAGAATGAAACAAAGGAAAGGATTTGGAAGAAGGAACAAAAGGAATTGAAAGATTGGGAGATAAAAACAAAGGATCTTGGCACTTCCAACATAACAAAATCAAACAAACACAATAAACCTCCTCTTGCTACATATACAAGATCACCTTCATCATCAAAAGAAACCACTGACAAACTTGAAAAGAAAACCACTGCTGGTATCAAAAATTCATCCACTGCCACATTTAAACCAACACCACCACCACAAAAAACAAATTACTAAAAAGCAGAAAACAAAACCATCATCACCATTACCTGTTCCTCTGTTATTTGAACCTTTCATTCAGACAAACCCTGAGCCATTTATTCCTCCACCATCACCTACATCAAATCCACTCACTCAACCACAATCACCCACGGGTCCAGACACATCAAGAGACATTCCATTAGCAGTAAGTTATCCTCTGGAATTGTATGCAGTGAAAAATGAAATGAGGCAATTCTATACAGAGGATGATCCATCCAAAAGAACCTTCCCATCTCTTTATGGCTTCAGAGATCCAAGAAACATGGATGAATATCTGAAACTAAAAGTCAAACAAGCTGAATATATTGCCAAGCAAGAGAGTAAAGAGAAAGGTGACACCAACCTCTCAAGTCGAATGCAGCATGGGTTAAGTAAAGTTAGGAAACTGGAAGACTTTGCAAGAGACTTGAGCAAGGAGATGTCTAATCTGCCACCAAATGCTGATCTTCAAAGAAAGTTGAGGAAAGATCTCTTAGAGCTTATGATGAGAGACAAACCATACCCTGCTAAAGAACATCAGTTCAAAGACTGGCCTCTCACAACTCTCAAAGTAGATGCAAACAGAATTGGAAGGATGAAGAATGATCCTCAGATGAAGAAGTCTGCACCAGACTGGAACAAATTCAAAAAGTTAAATGCAGAACTTGCTTTAGAATACAAGAGGAAAAAAGCTGAGTTGGTTGCAGTCAAGTATAGGAGTGCAAGGTCCATTTCAAGATGGTCCAGGCAATATGTTGATCAAATTTATGATAAGCTTGAGAAACTAAGAGAGACAGATACTACAGCACCAAAGAAACCAGCATACAAAGACAAAACCACTAATGAGCCAAAGCAGCAGACCCTTTCTCTGAAAACACTATTCACATCCTCTGACTTATCCACCCATGTCTTAAATTAAAGAAAAAGACAGAAGCAGATGGATGAGGAAGATGCAAAGAGAGAAGCTGAAATCATGAAACAGGCTATCAAGAATCAGATCTTATATGGCTTGGATGATGCCTCATTAAAGCTTCAAGCTCAACTTGCTAAAACAGTTCAAAGGCTGACAAGCAGACCAAATAAAGTCTCATCAAATAAAGTCTATCCCATGAAACCCATTGAACTCAAAAATACTAAAGTGGAAGTCTGGTAAAAACACTCATGTATTGACTTTGCTCAAGTCTAATGGTGCAGTTGAACACATATCAAGGGAGGATGCATTAGGTCTGGATGTAGTTGATCTCCTAGATCTTTTGGAACTTCAACTTCACTAGGATGAGGATGATGAAGATTCCCTGAACTTTGAACTGCAAATTAAAGGGCAAATCAATGAAAAACTAATGAGAGAATAAAGATCAAGAATAAGGAAATGTTTTGGCATCATCTGTTCTAGGGGGAGTTGTTGGCCCATGTAATCAAACCTAGAAGAACAGATGATACTAAAAGCCAAAACTGGTTCCCAACAGTTGATCCACAATAAGCTTGCATGTTCTAAGTTCCCTCCAATGGCAGTGCTTCTATCAACTGACAGTCCTAAGGTCTGATTTTCTCAACATCTGTTCAAACAAGCACTGCTAATAAAAGGACTGAAGACCTAACAACTGATGATTGTCAAAGCCTGTTGAAGACCAAAGGACTGCTGATTCAAGGGACTACCAACCAATGAAGAAAGCACTGATTGCTACATCAGTGCTTAGGCAACAACAGTGGATAGTAATCAGTGTTTAGTATCTCAGTTGTTTCAATGTAACACTTGTTGTCTAGATCAGTGTTTAGAGGTTGTTAATCTGTTAGATGTCACTGTCTAGGTGATGTCAGCATTAGATGCTAAGTGGTTAGGATTGTACTTGTAACACCCCAATCGCGTAATACAACAACACGCGGCGGAAATATCGGGGAGTCACGTTACAAATTGCTCACAACTACTGGTACTAAACTGTTTCAATATCATTAACATTGTTTTACAAACAAGAATACATGAAGTTGTTCTTTTATTTTAGAAGTCTAAGGCCCGTATGCAGTCCTATGCGTTGCATGCTTGAACAATTGAAAACCTGAAACATATGTGAAAAACAGTCAGCATAAAAATGCCGGCGAATACATAGGTTTTATTAGCCATGTAAATGGCAAAACATTTGGTATTGCAATACTTTAACAGCCACGAGAGCTGTTAATTGAAAATAAATCTTGAAGCCAAAGAATGGCAAAAATTTAGTATTGCATTACAAAATCTTAATTGTGAAAACTTGTGACAAAATAGGTTTGTATATGGCAATATGATTATTACTAAGTCATTTTATGCCTTATATTGTAATATCGATTAAACCATGGTAAAAAAACTTGTTAATGTGTTATGAGGAATCTAATCAAGGATTAATAATAACTGTTTTGAAATAAATCAAAAACTTCTGAAAGTATTATCCAAGTCAAATCAATGAGACATGATAATACTTCAGATATCTTTCTAAGAATCCAACACATAGAGATATGGATGAATTCTACAAAGATTTGGATGATTGAACACTGAAACAACCATACACAAAGTCCTAAAGTGATCCAGATAACGCTACAAGAATAATAAGATAAGAACACTTATATATAGGAAGTACCAGCGGCGTATCCCCCATGTTCTTATTTTATTATACCTGTTTCGTTATCTAAATCACAACTACCACATAAAACACATAATCGCAACTTGTGCCACCTCGTAACCATGCATTAAAGTACATAATGAATTCAAACAAGGGCTTCAATATTAGTACTCTAAACATACCATATACGTCTAACTATGAAGATAGATAGATACTACAAGGATTCTAGGTTCTGTCACATTGTCTAATCAAACATGCATTAAAGTACACAATGAATCCAAACATGGACTCCAATATTAGTACTCTAAACATCCCATATAAGTCTAACTATGAGGATAGATAGATACTACAGGGATCCTTCTGTCATATTGAATTATTGAATCAAAACAATCCTAAATCCTAATGATGATTCGGGATAGCGCCACGAAAGGTAATAAAATAAGCACACTTATATATAGGAAGTACCAGCGGCGTATCCACCAAGTGCTTATTGTATTATCTAGTTTCGTTATCTAAATCACCAACAAACTACACAAAAACCAACCATCGAGTTGTAAAGTACTTCTTAAAAATATCACTATGAAGATAGGAAGATCTAAGACTGTACTTCAAATATCCTACCTGAATCTAACTATGAAGATAGGTAGATCACTTAAGGATAAAACATTGCATTTGCATAATCAGAATAATACACATAAAAGCACTTAGTGAACACACATATGCCATACATTTTGAAAACAGATCGACTACACATATGAATCACCCCAAAACATTTGAAAATAGTAAAAGAGGGGAACTATGTACTCGTCTTGGATTGCGTATAGTCCCGGCTCAAAGGGTATAACAAAGCTCAAAAGACCAAGAGTTCAAGTGTTGAAGCGGTTCCTGGAGTAATGGATACTATGTTAGTGAATCGACACCTAAATCGGAAGATCGGGTAGAATGAGGTCTCGTAAACCAAATGAGCATTGGAACTCATGTGATATGGTTTAACAAAGCCTACATTCTAAATCGGAACCTATCCTAGGTGCTTACGACCCATTACGACCCGTTAAGGTAGTCTAAGCTACTTTAACGCGTCGTTCGCGTGAAAGCGCGTTCGAGACGCCTAATTAGTCCTATGACAAGTATTATATGCCTTAACATATCTAATTATGTTATATAATCAGTTTAGATGTCAAAACATGTGTTACGTATACTCAAAATGAAATTATGTGCAAAAAGGGTATTTTGGTCATTTTCCTAAGGCATATAAACTACCTATCATACAACTAACTAAACGAAGTGACCATAAGGTATAACCTTGGAAGGTTATTCCCTATGCAACTATGGTCACACTATATGTTTGTTCGGATCCTAATGATCGACCAAACGGGTCGGGTTCGAAAGTCTAAGCGGTTGTTTAGACCGTTTGTCTTACGACCCTATATAAGCACTATCCTAAAAGTGACGGGTTAAACATGTTAAAACTTGTTTAACAAAGTTAGAAAACAAGTTTGATATCAAAACAAACGGTTTTGATACCCAAGAATAGTTTGGTTGCAAAATACGCATAGATGCGTATTTTGACCGAAACTATGACTCGTCACTACACCTAATCAACGTGGCAATCAGTAAGTATAGTCACAAGGGACTATACCCATCGTGATTACGCTCACGTTGCGAAGTTTAAATGAACTTCGTGTTGAACATTGACTGGTCAAAGCAGAAATTCAAACACTATTTGACTTTCATGCTAAAAACGCAATAAAAGCATGAAAGAAACTTACAACGGGTCCAAGCTAGGAAGATCTAGATTTAAATACTCAGGTATGAAGCATAAAGCTTCAACTTAGAGTACAAAATCAGATCAATGTGTGAAATGAAATGTAAATGGGTGGGGTATTTATAGGATTTCCAAGACCGTTAAGATCGTTCCTCGATAAACGAGCTTAAATCTGGACCGTACAAGTGGGCACAAGGTTTTGTGATACTAGGGGCATCCAAAACCAGTCCATAGAATCAAAGAAACTATGTACAGAACAATGGGAGCAGCTGGGTTTTATAAAAATGAAGTCTGCTGTGATGGAGAAGGCTTACGGACCGTAAGCACTACCACACGGTCCGTATGGAGCTTGTGTGCTGGCAGCAACTTTCAGCAATTGGTAGAACAGGCCCATGTGACTCCGAACTTGATTTTTGATGCGTTTTCGCACGTTTAAGCCCCGTTAACCCCATTTCAAGGCTCTAAAATGAAGTTAAAGTATAGGGAACTTAAAATATGCTCAAAAACATCTCGGATGTCGGTTCCTTTGGTCGTACGGTTGCATTGTTCGGTTAATTACGACGAAACACGAACGGATGCGAAAAACGATTCAAATTATCCGAAAAATGGAATTTTATCAAGCCAATCACTAAAATAAAATATTTTAATGATTACATAAATTTTTGGATGTCCGGATATATTCAGAACGTAATTTATGCGCGAAAATACAAACTTATGCACTTTTTGACGCTTTTTGTCCCTATTGATCATATAAGTTTATTTTTGCGCACCAAACACCTCAAAGCCTATTTCTAAGCTATGCAAAGGATATTTAGGGCATTTTTAACTTATGATCAAGTTCCGGAATGTTCGATACTATGTGAATCAGGAGACTTTCGCAGTTTGACGCAAATAGTCCCTGAGTGTGAATAAACTTGTTTTTGACACACCAAAGCTTTCAAAACCTATTTCTAAGTTATATAAAAGTTATTTAAGGTATCTTAAGCCTATGTCACTATTCTGGAGTGTTTTCCGCATTAAACTGATTACGTTTACGTATCAGTTCACGAATAACTTTCCAGAAAGCGATTTAAGGCTTGAAAATGTACTAGAATCAAAACGTGAAATCATAAAACCAAAATAAACAAATTTTTAAGACCAAAACAATTTTTTTCTTTGATAAAAGATAGTGTCCTACATCGTGTGTGTTTATGGAGCACAAGTGTCACAGTCTCCCCTACTTCAGGAAATTTCGTCCCGAAATTTATTCGAAGGAGACCGTAAAATGAAATTGAAACAACTGATGTACAAGCAGATTGCTGGATCCCAAAGATGCGGAGCATCATTTGGAAATTTTAGGGAATTCAAAATGTGATTTGGGATATTCAAAGTATCTCAAGGTGTTCAACCCTTTGAAACTTGTGATAGTCGACTAGTGTTCAAAAATCATTTAAGTATGGCACTATGTTGTACTAAGCTCCTAGTGTAATTCCTAGCAAACAAAGGGGTGTACATTCATGGCCTTCACGTACACGGTTTCTAATGTCCCACGAGGTACATCCAATGCACCATGAGCATCTCATGCATAGGAGACGGGTCAACATACATATGGCATCAAGATCGTCACCTTTAACACCATAATATACTCCCGGTAGGCCCGATTTGAGTTAATGAATGTACTTGCAGTAGTCCATCGAAAATAACCACACAATAACACTAAAACACATAATCACATAATGGTCCAAGATAACATAAAATCACCAAATGATCTCAGCAACGTTCTAAAGAATAACACAATAAGAACACTTATATATAGGAAGTACCATCGGCGTATCCACCATGTTCTTATCGCATCATACTCCTCCCGTTACCTTAATCATTCTAGATTTTATGCCACCATACTTAACAAGGCTTACTATGATTCTCATGCGTCGAAACTCATAATTAAGTGTGCACCCATAATTACTCGTTTTGTCAGATGGTCCACATAGCCCCTCTTGTTAAGCAAGGGTAAACAAATAATAAGGTCGAACTATCATCTAAATCAACTAAACATTGTCACAATAATATATCTGTCAAATCAAATCGTATTTTATACTAGCAATGTAACACTACTTATTTTGCATACAACATATTTAGTAGTAGGTATTTTATTCTAGTACAAATATATATGTTTCATATTAACCAAACAGGTAAAATGCAACATATACTAATCATACATTATCATCATAATGTAAGCATATCAAGAAAATGTTCTCAAATCATGTGCTAGGTACGCTAAGTTAACATACTAAGCAAAAATGTATTAAGTATGTTATATCAACATACGAAGCAATTTGTATTTACAACCATGTACTATACATATTAGATAAATAAATCTTGTATGTACTGTTATGATCATAAAATAGTATTAACTTGTTCATAGTACTTGTATCGATCGTGTTACCACGTTCGTACGAATGCACCGGAGTGCAATTTATATTGTGCTAATATTATAAGATTTAGTTCCTAAAGAACGGAATCCTCAAAATTAGCATGAAATTTTAAATCACACATAGTGCAATCACATTAGAGTTTGAAATTGAAAATTGAATAACAAAAATAAAGATAAACTTCTTGGAATTTATATTGTCATTACAAACATAGTTAAAATATGCACATTGTTCTTGAAAATAAACAGGAAATTTAGAGGTTCAAATGATCATAAGCGCTTGATCATTAGCTTGAGCCTCGTTGACGTTGAATACTCGTCCATTAGGATTGGCAAGCTCGGCGCAGTTTTGCTTGAAATGATTTAAGTCACCACAATTTAAACATGCTCTTGGGCGAGTCTGAGTAGGGGCTGCTCGGTTCTGGATACGACAGGTCACAGCCAGATTTCCAAATAAACCACAAATTGTACACTGGTGACAAGGGGAATTTGCTGCATGATGATAATTGCAATGATTGCACCGAGGCTGCTTTCCAGGATAAAATCCCTTGAAGGGTATTGAGTTCAGTGGGGCAGGTGCAGGAATTGCAAAATTCTTTGAAGCCTTGCACTTCCTAGAACTTTTAGAAGATTCGGCCTTTGTTCCTTTCAAATTCTCGTTAACAAATTCAATGTCTTGTTTCTTGTCTCCTTGTCGAAATAATTTACCTTTTTTAACATGTGAGTCAGTCAAGAGAGCAGCTAATTCCTTAGCCTCCCTAAGCGTTGTAGGTTGGCTGCCAGTGGCAATGTCTTGGACAGGGTCAGGTAAACCATCGATGCATTTCTCAATGGCCCGATCCAAAGGTGTGACCATAGTGGGGCAAAGTAGGCTTAACTGTTCAAATCGGTCAGTGTAGGCACGGTTTTCCCCACTATCCTGTTTCAGATAATAGAACTCATTTTCAAGTGCCCTTATTTCACTTCGTGGGGCATAATTAATTTTTTATAAGATCCTTAAATTCTTCCCACGTCAGTTCCATTGCTACATCGGCACATCGGTCTCTCATAATACCATTCACCAAGTGAGTGCTCTCCTTTGAAAAACACTCGAAGAGAAATCTACCTTGCGCTCATTGGGACACTGAACATGGCAAAATGTGCTTTCTATACTTTTGAACCATTGTAAGAGTGCGGTTGCTCCTTCAGACCCAGAAAATTTTAGCGGTTTGGCTGAATTGAAGGTCTTGAAACTACACTGGGCGTTGTTGTTGTTATTGTTTTTGTATATCTGATGAACCTGGGCTACCATGTTCGGAAGCACAGCAGCCATCTGCTGAGTGATAAGGGCTGCGATTTCTTCGTTGGTTTGAGGTTGTGCAACTTGTCGAGGAGGCATCTTGAAAGCACAGCTATAGAGAGAACCAAATAAGTTAGATTTATCCAATTGTTATGAGTTTGTAACATTATTGTACTGTGAAAACTTTGATCTAGTAAAATCTTGTTCATTGGTCTTGTTCTTGTACTTAGAATATTTGGTGTTGTGGATTTTGTTTTAAAACAAGAGTTGTTTGAAAATAAATTTTTGTAATATTTTTGGATGAGAGAATACAAACCGAGTTAATGGTTTGTATTATAAAATTCTTTACCTGTTAAAAATTTATTGTTTTTAAAACAAAATGTTTTTAAATTAAAATTTAAAAATAAAGAAACTTTGTGTTTGAAAATTTAAAAATTCTCATCCAAATGGTAAAAATTTGAAATTTTAAAAAAGACAAAGGTAATATTTTGAAAATAAAATAGGATCTCGTAGAGTTGTGAAATGAAATCAGATTCATTTCAACTGTGTTGAATGAAACATATCACCGAAGGTAATATGATGAAATGGTATTGGGAAAGGAAGGATGCTTCGATTGTCGTTAAGAGCAAACACATTACCGAGGGTAACATGAATGAGTAGGGTTACAAAGGTCGTTTAAAAATCATTCGATAGGGTCAAGATGGATAGGTTTTTATAATGCTTCACGAAGACATGCTTTAGCCTATAAGTAGACACTCACCCTAAGAGTTTCCAGGTAAGAGTGACTGGTCCGAAATTGCGGATTTGTACGAACACTCTAGCCTTAGACAGAAAACTCGGGGTACAGGCATCCACCCTTCCAGATTGCATGTGTTCACATTTTTAAAACCCAATATTTCAATGAAAAACGTTTGAGAAAAACATTTGAGAAATCTTTTGATACAAAACATTTGAGATAAAACATGTTGTGAAATATTTTGACCAAAACGTTTGAGAAAACATTTTGAAAAATATTTTAATGAAAACGTTTTGAGAAAAACATTTTGAAGAATACCTTAAGGCATAAAGCCTAAGGGTTTTAGGATAAATCATCTAAGGTTAGATGATTCGTAAATCATGGAGTAGTTGTGACACGAATAAGGATGAGGATTAGGAAAAAAGTCCAAAGTCTACTCATGTTCGGGTCCTAGGAAGGTTATAGACTAGGTTTAAGGCATGCTAATAACCTAATTCCCTATAACCAGTGCTCTGATACCAATCTTTAACACCCCAATCGCGTAATACAACAACACGCGGCGGAAATTTCGGGGAGTCAAGTTACAAATTGCTCACAACTACTGGCACTAAATTGTTTCAATATCATTAACATCTTTTTACAAACAAGAATACATGAAATTGTTCTTTTATTTTAGAAGTCTAAGGCCCGTATGCAGTCCTATGCGTTGAATGCTTGAACAGTCGAAAACCTGAAACATATGTGAAAAACAGTCAGCATAAAAATGTCGGCGAATACATAGGTTTTATTAACCATGTAAATGGCAAAACATTTGGTATTGCAATACTTTAACAGCCACGAGAACTGTTAATTGAAAATAAATCTTGAAGCCAAAGAATGGCAAAAATTTAGTATTGCATTACAAAATCTTAATTGTGAAAACTTGTGACAAAATAGGTTTATATATGGCAATATGATTATTACTAAGTCATTTTATGCCTTATATTGTAATATCGATTAAACCGTTGTAAAAAACTTGTTAATGTGTTATTAGGAATCCAATCAAGGATTAATAATAACTGTTTTGAAATAAATCAAAAACTTCTGAAAGTATTATCTAAGTCAAATCAATGAGACATGATAATACTTCAGATATCTTTCTAAGAATCCAACACATAAAGATTTGGATGATTGAACATTGAAACAACTGTACACAAAGTCCTAAAGTGATCCAGATAACGCTACAAGAATAATAAGATAAGAACACTTATATATACCCTTGTTGGTGATTCATTTGTAACGTTCATGTTTCTGGTACCGAAATGTTGCCGACGTGTCTACTGATCTGTAATTGTGTCAAATCAATAAAACAAGACAATTAAGAGTGAATCAAGCTTTTACACAGTCTAATCAATGAATTCCGCCTCTGATTAGACCGGGAACTCTTCTAATAGACTCGTTTAGATCGTCTCACGATCCTTCAAGTGGTATCAGAGCTCAGGAGGAAGAGTTCTTACCGATTCAGCTCAAAATTCTGATAACTACACCTTCTTTTTCAAAATTAACAAGTTTTTACGAATAAAATGACTTGATTTTCACACATTGTATATGAATCACTGTATTAACAAAGCCTTGAAAGAATTAGACATAAAATCAACAAAAAACCTGTTCAATTTTGCCAAAATCAGATCGACATGATGACGTCAGCAATATTTCATACGAAATAGCCCATTTGATTTCGTTTGATATTGGTATTTCGCGTGAAAATTACATTTGATTTCGCACGAAATCAGTGTTTTTGGTCTATTCCGCACGAAATCAGATTCATTTCGCACCAAATTTGTATTTCTTTTGAGCATTTAGCACGAAATCACTCATTTCGTACGAAATCACCTTATTTCGTACGAAACCAGTAGTCATTTTGCACCAAAGTGTGATTCCGTGAGAAAAGCCTATTTCGTGTGAAGCATACATTTGATTTCGCATGAAATCAAGTTACAAGTTTCATTTCGTTTTAAACTGGTTATTTCATTTAAAAGACTATTTCGCACCAAACTGATTTCGTATCAGTGTGTTATTTCGTGTGTATTCTCATTTCGTGTGAACTTTCGTTGTTGTTTGAACTTTGTGAATATTGTAAAACAGGTTATCGAAACATGGAAGAGGAATTTTACAATGCGTTTGCTACACCAGTTGCTCATGTTACAGCTGCTGAAACTCTTTACAGTGAGAATGAGACAGGAACTTATAAAAAACCACCAAAGCTTATGTATATTGAAGATTTTAGAGGATGGCAGAATCACTTTGAAAATTTGGTGCAGGCTTATAAGTTTGACGCATGGTGTTCGTTAGAGGTAGATTATGAAAAACCGAAAAATGAACGTGGGATTGAAAAGGCATTTAGTGACTATTCAGATGGTGAAAAATTGAAATACACAAGTGAAAAAATGATGATCAGCATTCTCCAACAAGCAGTTAAAGAAGATATCTTTGTTTTGCTTCAACATTTGGGTACTGCAAGATCAATTTGGACTGCATTGATTCAAAAGTTCAAGGGAAGCGCTGATATGATAAAGAACAAAAAGGCATTATTAAAGAAATCATTTGATATGTTTGTAGGTTTCGAAGGAGAATCAACAAACACAACCATCGATAGATATTGCCATCTTGTTTTAGAAATGGGAAGATTGGAAATAAAGAAAGAAGATGATGAGTGGGTTGATAAGTTAGCCGATGAGCTACCACAGCATAAATGGGGAACGTATTTGTTGATTTTAAAACACATGAGAAAGTCTGAAAGTATAAATTTGGCAAAATTCATTCAAAAGATTGAAGAGCATGAATTGGACATTCAGAAGACTGCTATCATGTCTAAACCAAATGCACAACAAGATGTCAGTCTGTATTACAGAGGAAATAAATTTGAAACCACTCCAAGTCCAAAAATCAAGACTGCTTTTAATGCTGATCGTTCTTCTGGTTCAAATGTTAACACTACAACTCAGAGTGGTGGATATTCATCATCATATTCAAGTTTTGATCTGAATTTCACAAAACCAAGTCCTCAGCAACAAAATTCAAAGAATTTGCAATGTAATGTTACATTGAACATTCAAAATGGTCAAAATCTCTCTCCAGAAATGGCTAAGAAGCACATGGCATCACTTGTTACTATGTTAGAGTCATATGAAAGTTTAGTTGCTGGTAGAATTGGAAATCCAATGCTCACAAAAGAGGATTATGATCAGATTGATGCTGTAGAACTTGAGCTGATGGATATAAAGTGGTGTTTGGCTAATGCTGTAAGAAGATCTGAAAAATTCCAACAAATCACCGGTAGAGATGATTTTCGAGAAATGAGTGCATCTCCGATAGGGTTTGACAAATCAAAGGTTACTTGTTTTCGTTGCAAAGAAAAGGGACATTTTAAAAGAGAATGCAAAAATAAAGAAGCAACTGAAAGACAAGTCTCATCTGGAAACAACAATTATTATCAAAATCAATTTTTCATCAGCTTACTCAAGAACAACCATCGTCATCACGTGCTCTTGAGGATGGAAAGAAAAAAGCTTTTCTTGTCAATCAAGATGATGAAAAGCTAGCAGAGGGTTTTAGTTGGGACAACTACATGCCAGATAAAGAATTTTTAAAGAAATCAGCCCTTATTGCTCAAATCTTGGAAGCAGAATCAGTCAAATCTCATCCAAAAAGAATATCAATTTTTCCTGAATTAGGAAGTGATGCAGATACAGATGATGAAGAAGAGTATATTAATAAAGCTAGAAAAGGTCTAGATACTGATAGTTTTAATTTGTTCTTTGCAGATAAGGTTGAGACGTTGAATGAAAAGAAGGCTGCTAGATTGAAGAGAGAGTTGGAAGCAAAAAGAATTGCTGAAGAAAAAGAAAAACTGGAAGCCGAGAAAGCTGAAGTTAAAGAAAGTTCAACAAAGAAAGATGAAGTTGAAGAATATGAAGAAAGTATAAGTTTTGAAGAAAAACCAGTTGTACCTGAGAAAGTGATTGAGAAGGTAGTTGAAGTGGAGAAAATAGTTGAGAAAATTGTCGAGGTCATTAAACCTTGTCAGAAATGTTTAGAATCTTGCAAAAATTGTGATGAGAAGGATAAGAAGATCTCTGAATTAGAAAAGATGAAAGAAAACTTATTGTATGATGTGAAGTACGTAAAGGAATCTTATGACATATTGAACAGAACAGCTGATGGTTTGAAGAAGACAAATTCAGAAGTTGATGCTGCTATGACAATGATGAGTTCAACATTAATGACTAAGCAGAAGGTCATTAATGAGTATATTGAAGATTGTGCAAAACTGAAGCAAGAGTTGGAACTTGAAAAGATTGAGAGTGAAAGAATCAAACGATTACTGTTGCGTTATACAACTTGTGATTATTTGATTGACAGAGTTTATCCTACTGTTGCAGGTCTTGAAGCATTTCAAGATAAGAAGACGGAAGATACTGATGCTGGTAAGAAACAAAGTGTTAAGTATAACAAATGTTCGCCTCCGATCTGGAACAGTTATTCTCCCAGAAAGCCAAATGAGGAACGTTTAAATAAAGCTCTCAACATAAAATTAAAGTCTAAAACCATTGATGAATTACCAGACAACATTGATGTCACATTCACAGCGTCTGACACTGATCCTGAGTCTGAGTTATTAAAGAAAGTGGTCGATCAGGTGTTGGATATGGATGAAGAGTCAAAGTCGGAGTCTAAATCTGAAAGTTCGAATTCGTCAGAAAAGAGTCCGAGTTCACCAATCAAACGGGTTTACAATAAAGAATTCATGTTATCAAAAAATAACTTGAATGATGAAACGTTTAAAGTTGCATATACTTTGAATGATTCTGACAAATTATTTTCTGATGAGGAATTTGCTATAAGAAGTGTTAAAACTGAAATGATCAAACAGGTTTTCAAATTGACAAGAATTAATATTTCTGAAATAAAAGATATAAATCTTTCTGAAAAACCTAAAAAGTATACTTCAAGAATTCAACAAAGAGTGAACAAGAAAATGGGTTACAGTTGTGGTTATGGTTCTCAAAAGAAACCAAATCATAACACTAATTTCAAAAAGAAAGGTTTAGGTTTTATTCCTTTAGAAAATTATAAAAATGAAAAAACTTATAAACCAAATACAAAATTTGTTGCAGGAACAAGTTGTGACGAAGAACAGAAGAAACCATTCTGGAAACAGTCAAACCAAGAGTTTCTTGCTGAAAGAAAGAAGAATTTGAACAAATTCGCACCAAGAGTTGGTAGAAGAATGTGTTTCAAATGTCACAAGATTGGACACATTGCTTGGAATTGTCAACAGTCCAACAACACAAAACAGGGAGTTATTTTTAACTCAAAATTAAAAGAAAAATGTGTTGATGAAAAGAAACAATCAACTGAGAAATCCAAAATGTTTGAAAATTTGACTTTTGAAACTGGTGATGTTTTAAAACGGTTTTACAAAAGAAAAGTCAATTTGAACAAGCAGAAGTGGGTTGTTAAATCTGAAATTATTTCTGAAAATGATTCTGATTCCATAAAATCATAGGAGTCATTTGTTGAGAAATATGTAGAGAATTCTATTCCTAAGATGAACGATGAAAATTTTCCGCCATCGTCGAAGGAAAATTTGAAGTTGAAAGTTTGGTAAGATTGAAATTTCAGATCAATTCTTCCCTGGTAAAGGAGAATTTGATGCTGAAAAGGCTTTCAATGGGAAAGTCAAACATATTTTTGGGAAAATGGTGGATGGGAAGGTTAAGGGAGTTAAAGATTTTTATAAATAAAAAAGAAGATGGAGTGAAGATGACTCAAAATCACCCAAGGCTGGTTAGGATTGTGTGACAGCTCTTTCTGATAAAAAATCTGACCTGCCGGAGCTCCCAGGTTGGTAAGAGTGGAGCATGAATCGGCATCTTTCTTTAGAAATTTACGAAAGTGAAATTTCGACCCACAAGTGGTAGTATTCTTGAAATCTATTATATTTTTTTTTACGGATGGTATGGTTGATAAGGATCTACAAGTGGTTAATCAGGGACATTAAGTTGTACTTGATTTCCTACAAGTGGTGTTTTTGTATGAATCTAAAATTGTTAAATTTTCAAGTGGTTAAAGAAGAACAATGTGATGAATCCCTAACCTACAAGTGGTTGTGAAAATCAACAAAACTTATTTTCCGGAAACACCATTTTGATTAAAACAAACTTAAGTGTTTTGAAATCATCATGGGAAAATAGTTTGTTGTCAGGGGGAGTTCTGATTGTTTATGCTAAATGGATGGCGAATTGAAGTGATTCGATATCAGTTGTCACTTTACTTGTATAGTTTGTTTTCAAATTTCTTTAAAATGGTTTTGAATTTTAGGGGGAGTAAGAAATTTCGGAAAATCCAATAACATTAGAAAATTTGAAAAAATCAAAAATATGATAAAATCAAAAATGAGTTTTGTTGTGAAAAAGAGGAAATGATAGTACATCAATGAACTATCACTGCATGCTAAAGAATTAGAAAGTAAAAATGTGATAAACGGTCTCACTGATGATGTGCCAGTAGGTTTTTGCACATTTAGTATATTGTGTCGAGATATAAACCTAAATTTCAAACTTACTTATCTCGTGGGTAACATCTCTCGGATATATGGGTAACCCCCGAAATCTTGTTTGAAAGATCCCTCTTTCTGAGATACAAGGTCTTTATGCTCAGTGATATCTGGGGTATTATCCCGGGACTTCTGATTTTGCGGAAGCAATGGCCTAGTCCCCGTATAATATTTTTCGCTTGCTTGAAATATAGCACCACCCTCAGCATAAAAAATGATGAAACATTGCAAAATGCTAATCATGTTGCTGTTGAAGAAAAGATTCTCTAAAGGGAACACACCTAAAAGTCGAAGCCATCATCTCTCTGATTTTGCGGAAGCAATAGCCTGAGCTCTCATGGCCCTCGCATTTAACCCTTTACAGATATCATCTAGGTATACTCACCTGTAAGACTGAATATTGGGATTTGGATACAAGAGTATATTCTGAGGTGGGACACGCGTATAAGTTTAAGTCTCTAAAACATTAATCTCGTATCTCGAAACAGTTGAACTTTGTGTGAAAATTTAAGTTGATCAGTATACTGACAATCTAAGTGAATCGTTTAGAACTTAAAATGTATAATGCTTAACGGTGTTTGTGATTTGTCTCAAAAACTGATATGATCCTCTTACACAAACTCACAAAAATATTGTCTGTGAATATTTCTTTATTACATTTCTTTTAAACCAAAATTCCAAAAAGATTTTCAGTGTGTTTTAGCATAAATTTTGAAAAAATCAAAAATATTTTAGACAACTGATGTTGAAAAGCAGATTTTCAAAATTCTGAGTGCTAAATATGATGAACAACAGGGTTGGGAGATTATGTTGAAATGAAAAATGTTTTTGAAATAATTAAATGGTTCATTCAGTTGAAACCAAATTTGAATGTGTTATATACAAGTGGTTAAGAGATTTTGTGAAATGTCATATTATTACAAAATGATGTTTTGAATTTAATTCTACTAGTGATTAGCAAAGTTTTAAGTTTGTAAAATTTACTTTGAGGTAGAGAATGTGTAGGTTATGGATATGAGAGAGCTAGGTTACGATTCTAGAACTTGTGAAAGCCAGACTACGATCCAAAGCATTCTTTAAGGGGGAGTCTGATGATGAAGAGCTTAATGAATCAAGAGATCTGATCAAGAGAATGTGAAGAGATAGATTGTAATTCAGTAGTGATAAAGAGTGTAGATCCTTACATTGTTAGATACGCTGGAAAGCCCAAAGAGTGGTCAAGGCTGAAGACTGTGAACACTCGACACCCAAGACTTCGTCAACATCCGAGGGGGAGTCTGTTGGTGCATACGTTTGTCGACTTCGTCTTGTATTGAGTCTTGTAATAGAAATGTTAGATCAGGGCTCGTTGTACGAAGAAAACAGGGTTTTAGGGTTTAGAGTTCATTTCGCACGAAATGACATTTAGTCATTTCGTACGAAATAGCAAGTGGCTATTTCGCACGAAATACCTGTTGCCTATTTCGTGCGAAACACCCTCTCCTATATATACCCTTGTTGCTGATTCATTTGTAACGTTCAAGTTTCCGGTACCGAAATGCTGCCGACGTGTCTACTGATCTGTAATCATGTCAAATCAATAAAACAAGACAATTAAGAGTGAATCAAGCTTTTACACAGTCTAATCAATGAATTCCTCCTCTGATTAGACCAAGAACTCTTCTGATAGACTCGTTTAGATCGTCTCACGATCCTTCAAGTGCTTATTGTATTATCTAGTTTCGTTATCTAAATCACGAAGTAACTACACAAAAACCAACCATCGAGTTGTAACGTACTTATTAAAAATCTCACTATGAAGATAGGAAGATCTAAGACTGTACTTCAAATATCCTACATGAATATAACTATGAAGATAGGTAGATCACTTAAGGATAAAACATTGCATTTGCATAATCGGAATAATACACATAAAAGCACTTAGTGAACACACATATGCCATACATTTTGAAAACAAATCGATTACACATATGAATCACCCAAAAACATTTGAAAACAGTAAAAGATGGGAACTATGTACTCGCCTTGGATTGCGTATGGTCCCGGCTCAAAGGGTATAACAAAGCTCAAAAGACCAAGAGTTCAAGTGTTGAAGCGGTTCCTAGAGTAATGGATACTATGTTAGTGAATCGACACCTAAATCGAAAGATCGGGTAGAATGAGGTCTCGTAAACCAAATGAGCATTGGAACTCATGTGAAATGGTTTAACAAAGTCTACATTCTAAATTGGAACCTATCCTAGGTGCTTACGACCCGTTAAGGTAGTCTAAGCTACTTTAACGCGTCGTTCGGGCGAAAGCGCGTTCGAGACGCCTAACTAGTCCTATGACAAGTATTATATGCCTTAACATATCTAATTATGTTATATAATCAGTTTAGATGTCAAAACATGTGTTACGTATGCTCAAAATGAAATTATGTGCAAAAAGGGTATTTTGGTCATTTTCCTAAGGCATTTAAACTACCTATCATACAACTAACTAAACGAAGTGACCATAACGTATAACCTCGGAAGGTTATTCCCTAGACAACTATGGTCACATTATATGTTTGGTCGGATCCTAATGATCGACCAAACGGGTCGGGTTCGAAAGTCTAAGTGGTTGTTTAGACCGCTTATCTTACGACCCTATATAAGCACTATCCTAAAAGTGATGAGTTAAACATGTTAAAACATGTTTAACAAATTTAGAAAACAAGTTTGATATCAAAACAAACGGTTTTGATACCCAAGAATAGTTTGGTTGCAAAATACGCATAGATGCGTATTTTGACCGAAACTATGACTCGTCACTACACCTAATCAACGTGGTAATCAATAGGTATAGTCACAAGGGACTATAACCATCGTGATTACACACACATTGCGAAGTTCAAACGAACTTCGTGTTGACCATTGACTGGTCAAAGCAGAAAAGCGGTGAAATTCGTAGTTTTGTAGGCTCGGGTTTTGTAGGATACGCCGCTGGTACTTCGTATATATAAGCGTTTCTGGCATGCTACCAAATCTTTGTACCACGCGCTAAGTGAAATTCGTAGTTTTGTAGGCTCGGGTTTGAGTGATTGAATCTACCTTGTTAATCTATGTGGTTGATTCTATCTGGTTAATCTATGTTTTGAGAAATGGTGAAATCGAAAAGCGGTGGTTAACGAGGCATGGCACCAATGGCGAGACGGACGTGGCATGATTGAAGAATGGTGGATACGCCGCTGGTACTTCCTATATATAAGTGCTTCCGTCATGCTGCCGAATTTTCGTAACACGTGCCATGCAGGATTTCGTTGATTGTGGATTGTTAGCATGAGTCTATGTGAAGCTATGTGAATCTATTTGAGTCTATTTAATCTATTTGAATCTATTGAATCTATTGGAGTCTATTGAATCTATCGAATCTATTGGATTCTATTGAATTTGTTGAATCTATGGGAGACTATTGAATCTATTGGAATCTATTTGGAAATCTACGTGAATCTATTTGAATCTATTGTAAACTATGTGAATCTATGATGATGATGATGATGAGTGTGTTCTACGACACGTAACATGACACCGAGTACGAGGTGGAAGCGATGTGCCCGAAGCGTGGTGGATACGCCACTGGTACTTCCTATATATAAGCGTTTCTGACATGTTGCCAAACTTCGTACAACATGCCATGCGAAGGTAGTGGGTTTTGTGGTATTAGAATCTATGTAGTAACTTGAATCTTGATCTTGTGAATCTTGTTGAGTTTTAGTCTATTGTGTGTGAATCAATATTGTGAGGCTTCATGAATCTAGACTTATACGATCCTCTTATTGGATCTTTAGGATGTCTTCTCGAAAGCTATCCGACACTCTCAGGAAATCCAGGGAGAAGTCTCAGAAAAAGATGATGTCGTTCATGGCCGACCAGCTTGCCTGAGTCGTGCCAAAGATCGTCTTTGAGCTACAAGGATCAAACACACCTCCATCCTCTGTGGACTCCAAGGCTGAGAAGCAAAAGCCTACTAAGTTCAACTATAAGCATTTCATCTCTTGCAACCCTAAGCCTTTCACGGGCAGTGATGGGGTGACTCCTATGCTCGAGTGGTTCGACATCATCGAGGGTACCTTCATTAACAATGAATGCCCTGATCATTTAAAGACTAGGAGTGCAACTGGGATGTTTCAAGGCAGAGCGTTGGAGTGGTGGTCGAATGTGAGAAACATCCGTTCAAATGAAGAAGCCTATGCTCTTCCATGGGCTGAGGTGCGAGAACTAATGATGCTTGAGTTCTGCCCTCCTCATGAACAATTGAAGCTTGAAGAAGAGTTTTGGCATTTGAAGCAGGTTGGTGATGATAACCTGGCTTATACTACCCGCTTTAAGTAGCTGAGTCTTATCGTTCCTCACTTGGTTTCGACTCCTAAGCGAATGATAACCAAGTACATCAATGGTCTACCTCCTGCTATGCGTGATTCTATTGAAGCAGCTCAACTGGAAACTATTGAAGAAGTCTATCGTTTGGTAGCAAGTTTTAACAACAACCATGTGCGCGATAAACAGTTCGCTACTCCTGCTCCCTCCAAGTCTGCGAATCAAGTTACCCAGCAGCCAGGCGGCAGCAAGAACAAGAAAAGGAAATCTCAGGGTTCCGAATGTTATGCTATTACTCCTGCTGCAAACCCTGCTGCTAAACCTACTCCTGCTACTGCTGCTGCTAACCCTACTGTCCCAGAAGCTAAGAAGCAATACACCAGGTCTCATCCCAAGTGTGCAACTTGCAGCTACCATCATCCTACTACTTCTGCATGTCGTCTGTGCACCAACTGTAATTGCTATGGTCACATGATGTGTGTAAAATGCAACATATAAATTACATCAAATGAGGCATAAAACTAACCCTTTTTTAGTACTAATATTGGAAAAAGAGTGTTTTGTCTTCCTTTTGTATTTTCAGGATTAAATGAGCTCAAAAACGCAAAAGAAGCAAAAAGACAGCTAAATCCAACATAAATACAAGAAAAGGAACATTAGTGGATTGCCCGAACCCTCAACGGCACCTTCCAAAGCAAAATAGAGAAAACAGAAGGCTGAACACGCCCCGTGCTCAGCCAGCACGGGGTCGTGCCCAAGAAGCAGCAGAAAAGACAACCTATAGAAGCTTCTATTGCCCACCACGGGGGCCGTGCTCAGCGGACACGGGGGCGTGCCGAAAGTACTGCAGGCGCATTAATTGTAATTGCGAATTACAATTAATGAAGAGAGAGAGTGTCAGACAGGCACGGGGCCGTGCCCAGCGAACACGGGGCCGTGCCCAGGCCTCTGTTCAGCCTATAAATAGGAGTGCTTGGTTTCATTGCAACTCATCCCTTGGCACACCACCTCTCTCACACTTCATCCACCACCCACCACCATCACAACACCATCATCCACCACCATCATCCATTGTCCATCATAGAGTGTGTGAGTCGTCTCGGGATCCAAGATTGATCGTAAGAGTTCTTGACAATCAAGGCCATGTTTGCCTAAGTCTCTTACATCACTTGGTGAAGACAAAGTGTCTAGTATAATACTTTTTATTTCTAATCTTTTGCACTTTTTATTTGGTTTTGTATTAATGACTTTAATAACTAGTTACTTATGTTGAAGGTGATCTTTCCTTATCGTTTGTCCGTGGTGTCTTGGCATTATTTTACTGTCTATATAAAATAAAAGATTTTCACCATTCATATCTCCACGGTCTATATGGAGGTATGTTGGCTACCTGGTAGGGGGTTAAGGGAACGGTTTGGTAAAGGTCTTGCCATTGTTCAGCGTTTAGAGGTCCTGCAATGGACCTGGGTCAAATTTAGTAAGACCTCCTTCAATACTTCACGGTATTGGATGGCGGGGGTCCAAACTCTTTGATCCCCTCATAAGTTAACTACTATTAATACTATAACCCGGCTATTTAGGACTGTATCCCTGCTGACTCAGACTACTTAGTCGAGGGTAACGTCACCGCCAAAAGCGGGGCCTACCACAATACTGCATTAATAACTTAATTCATTATCTTCCAATAATCCACCCCTTTAGGATTGTATCCCTGCTGACTCAAACTACTGGGGTGAGGGTAACGTCACCTTCAAAAGAGGGGCCTACTACAATAACTAAGATAATCTCTTAATTATGTGCAAAAGTGCGGAAATAATCAAAGGTTATACTAGATACGAGTCGGAACCAAGTGATTCATCTTGTCTATCTGTTTTTATTTTATTTTTATTTTCAGCATTTTAGTTAGTTTTATTTTTCTTAGTTTAAAACATTTTTCTAAACTTTTATTTTGGTTAGACGTTGAGGATAAACCGGTACTAAAAGCTCTTGTGTCCTTGGACGACCTCGGTATCTTACCAACGCTATACTACACTCAACGATGGGTGCACTTGCCCATATGTGTGTTTAGTGTTAGTGAAATATCGTGTTTTATAAATTTAAAACTTGGCTAAAATAAGTGTTAAAAAGGGCTTAAAATATACACCTAAAATATAACACTTTCACGCACATCAAGTTTTTGGCGCCGTTGCCGGGGACACAAGGATTTTAAGAAAGTTAGGAATCAACGGCCTAATCATCTTTTATTTTTCTTTTTATTTTTTTTAGGATTTTCTTAGTTTTTCAGCTTCTGCAGAGCTCAGCACGGGCCGTGCCCGCTGAACACGCCCACGTGCTCAATCATTGGAACTGGCAATCCTGTTTTACATCAGACAGTAAGCTGAACACGGGGCCGTGTCCACTCATCACGCCCCCGTGCCCAAGTTTCAGTTACTGAAAACAGAACCGTTAGATCCCGACGGTTGGTAATTTCTGACATAAACATGAGTGATAGTAATTATTTTTACTTTCGGCACTCTTATGGTACGTGGTGTCAATTATGTGGTGGCGAACATGAAGAAGTAAAATGCTACTTCCTAAATTATAGGCCCCACTACATGGACCCACGATCTTTTCACAACCTTAAGAGGGGCGAAAGTAAAAATAAGCACTATTTCTCCCTCGAATGCGCCCAGCCAGATATTCTAGGGGAAATGTTCCTTAGCGAATTATTTCAACTAGAAGAGCTAATTCTGAAATGGATAGAAGAGCTTAGGAAGGATTTTATTAATCCGCCCCAAGACGATACCCATGAAGAAATGTTGGAACCGCATTCCGACAACCTCGTTGCTCCCGAAAATACCTTCGTACCTAGCAAAGACTTGGACGATAGTCGTCCCTGTGTCGATTGTGCCGTGAAGGACTCTCCATCGACTTCGTTCGGTGCATACATAGACCTGAGCGATTCGGCATATACCTTCTTTAACAAGAGCCCGGAAAAGGGTTGGACTTGTCCACCTAGAATGAAAATAGGAATTACCCTCACCGACAACCTCTTGCGTTCTCGCCTTAGTCTAGGACAATTAAGGTATATTAGGCACTTTGGGGTTGTTCCAACCAGTAAGGAACCACCCGATATCGGGGAGATCCTTGAATTAGCAAAACTCCATAAAACAGCCTCCAGACACGGGGCCGTGTCCAGGTCAGCACGCCCCCGTGCTCAATAAAAAGATTCTCTGCTGATTTGGTCAGAATACGGACAAAATGTGTCAGGATTTTCTCTGAACACGAGGCCGTGTCCAGTCAACACGGGGCCGTGCCCAGGGCGCTGTCGTTTTCTTTAAATGCAGCCTGATTCCTGCTCATTTTGACCACTTCAATTGACAGAGATCTCTGGAATTTTCACTCATACCATCCTAGGTAAGTGTCAAAAGAAGGTTCCAAGGGACCCTCTTGTCCTTTCCACTTTTATTCATTTCCTCCTCTTTCAAAATTTTTCAAAAGTTCCTCCATGGAAGCTT
This sequence comes from Helianthus tuberosus, assembly GCA_030545235.1. NCBI lineage: Eukaryota > Viridiplantae > Streptophyta > Magnoliopsida > Asterales > Asteraceae > Helianthus > Helianthus tuberosus. The sequence continues at coordinate 169,728,850 of CM060351.1, read as the reverse complement.
GGAAATCCTTTGATTCCAATCCTCTATGTGAAGTTTGTAAGATTTTTTGCTAAAGATTCTGGGCTAAAGTTAGTTGAATAACTTTACTTTAAATTATCCGAGCTTAAAACCCAGATAACAATCATAAAAATAATTTAAAACTCCAAGAGTCTTTAGCCAAAAATCCTGCAGACAAATGGACACGGGGCCGTGCTCAACGAGCACGGGGCCGTGTCCAGGGGCTCTGTTTTGTAAAAATTTAGTCTCCTTCGGTTTTCTTCACAGAAAATGGCAAGCAGAACAAGCGGATCATCTTCAAGAAATAACCGACAAGGGAGGAGATCTTCAACAGCAGAAGATTCTCTTGTAAACTATGTTTACGCTCTAAGGGAGGCTATTGATGAAATGACGGGAGTGGAAGAAGCATTGGTCGACCGTATCAACCATCTTACTGTGGGGCTGGAAGGCTGTCTCCATGAAGTAAACCTCTTGCACCAGAGGTTGAACCTTCTCGCTTCCCCGCCTTTGGTACCCATAATAACCCAAAGGGCGTGGAACGTAGTGCCCGAAGTTGTCATTCCAGCTGAATGGTACGCCATGCACCAAGAGGTTCCTCGAAGAGTGGTGCAAGGAGTCCCGGTGAATGTTCCCCCTCAACCACCAACAGCAGAAGAAAACGAAGCCGCATTCTTCCTCCCTAGGGAGATCGAAGAATGGCTTTAAACAAAGTTTAGGAAGGAACTCGTTCGGCTAAAAGTCCTACTCTATCGGGAAATCATTCTCGAAATTTTCCTATATCGGTAGAACTTCTTATGATAACCTCGTGTACTCGCTGACCTATCTAGTTAAGTTTTAATTTTAGTTTAATTTAGGTTTATGTAAGTTCTCTCTATGATGAAATGAAATGATGGTTTTAATGTTTGGATGGTTTGTAATAAATAAAACACACTCATGGTGGTAAAGGATGAAAAGGGGAACGAGAAAAATGATCCCATGCACAAGAACGAGGCAACCCGACAGTTTTCTCCCCTTCAGAAGGTTCAACACGGGCCGTGCCCAACCAACACGGCCCCGTGTCGGACCACCTGCAGAAAACGCCCAGTACAGGTAACTGGACACGGGCCGTGTTCACCCAACACGCCCCCGTGTCCAGACTTTTGTTCCTCTTATTTCAATTTTGTTACTGGCACTTAAACACGGGGCCGTGCCCGGATAACACGGGGCCGTGTTCAGTGCCCAGTAACACAAATTTTTGCTTTTTAAACACTATTTTACACATCTAATCAACCTAAAAATTTATTTTTGGGACACATTGAGGACAATGTGTAATTTAAGTGTGGGGGGGATGCTAAAACCTTGAATTTTGCAAGTCCTAAATACAAGCCTTACACAAAACTCTATTGGAACCGCTAATCACCCCAAATTTTTTCAAAAATTTCATTTTTTTTTACTTGTCTAGGTTTAACTCGGGAAATTCAAGCTCTCAAAAAGGTTGTATTTTTACAAATTTACAACCGATAGCGTAGTGATAAAAAGAACCAACATAAGAAAATTATGAAAAGGCATGACACTTATTTAAAATTTGATTATATATACTTGATCACATAAAAACCCATTCCCACAAAAGTGAGTTTTGAGCCTTTATTGAGCACACAATTTCATATCATTTGACTAAATGCTCATTTTTCGTTTCTTGTGTGAATAGCCGCTTGGTTCTTACGACTCTAGAACTTGCCATGACAATACATTCCCGGTCCTTATCAACTTAAACCCGAGTAAGTAAATGATAGAGGCATTAGGACTAACCCTTTTTCATTTCTACACCATTATTTTTTTTTTTTTTTTTTTTCACCACCTACCCAAAAAAAATCCCCCTAGATAGCCCCTTTGAGCCTAAACCTTTTCGTTTCATCACCTAAAACAAAAACCCTTTCACCCACCAAAACCTTTTTCTTTTTTTTAACCCTTTATTTTAGTAACAAGTTCGGTTTTTCGAAAAAAAAAAAAAAAAAATGAAGCAAAAAGAAAATAAACAAACAAAGTAATCAAAAATAACTTTGTTTGAATAAAAGCTTCATCAAAAATAAAAAGTTGCAAAAATACGAAAACCGACACTTGTTACACTTTTTAGCCCTTTTTCTACTAACCACTAACCCAACCACCTACCTTTAACCCTAGCCAACCCTTAACCCACAAAGTCCTCTTGATATCTACAAAGGTATAAAAGTTAAAAAGGAGGAGGATTGATTTCTTGGCAAGCCTATGGTAGGAATAAGTTCCATGCCGCTCTCGAGTGATTCACTAAAAATACACCTTCGGCCGAGTGTGAGTGATTTCCCCGCGAGGTATGTGAACTTGTATATAAATAGAATTTTAAAAAGGCATGTTATGCCCAAATAAGTAATTTCTTTTATGAACAGTTCTAAATAAATCATTACGAATACGAGTGTAAATAAATAAAAATAAAACCCCAAAAAGATCTTGGAAATCCCGACACTCTATGACAAGCCCAAAACCTTCTCTTCTACCTATTCCATTTGGGAGTGTAAGCCAAATATTAAAGAGTTTTGCTTGAGGACAAGCAAAAGTTCAAGTGTGGGGGTATTTGATGTGTGTAAAATGCAACATATAAATTACATCAAATGAGGCATAAAACTAACCCTTTTTTAGTACTAATATTGGAAAAAGAGTGTTTTTGTCTTCCTTTTGTATTTTCAGGATTAAATGAGCTCAAAAACGCAAAAGAAGCAAAAAGACAGCTAAATCCAACATAAATACAAGAAAAGGAACATTAGTGGATTGCCCGAACCCTCAACGGCACCTTCCAAAGCAAAATAGAGAAAACAGAAGGCTGAACACGCCCCGTGCTCAGCCAGCACGGGGTCGTGCCCAAGAAGCAGCAGAAAAGACAACCTATAGAAGCTTCTATTGCCCACCACGGGGGCCGTGCTCAGCGGACACGGGGGCGTGCCGAAAGTACTGCAGGCGCATTAATTGTAATTGCGAATTACAATTAATGAAGAGAGAGAGTGTCAGACAGGCACGGGGCCGTGCCCAGCGAACACGGGGCCGTGCCCAGGCCTCTGTTCAGCCTATAAATAGGAGTGCTTGGTTTCATTGCAACTCATCCCTTGGCACACCACCTCTCTCACACTTCATCCACCACCCACCACCATCACAACACCATCATCCACCACCATCATCCATTGTCCATCATAGAGTGTGTGAGTCGTCTCGGGATCCAAGATTGATCGTAAGAGTTCTTGACAATCAAGGCCATGTTTGCCTAAGTCTCTTACATCACTTGGTGAAGACAAAGTGTCTAGTATAATACTTTTTATTTCTAATCTTTTGCACTTTTTATTTGGTTTTGTATTAATGACTTTAATAACTAGTTACTTATGTTGAAGGTGATCTTTCCTTATCGTTTGTCCGTGGTGTCTTGGCATTATTTTACTGTCTATATAAAATAAAAGATTTTCACCATTCATATCTCCACGGTCTATATGGAGGTATGTTGGCTACCTGGTAGGGGGTTAAGGGAACGGTTTGGTAAAGGTCTTGCCATTGTTCAGCGTTTAGAGGTCCTGCAATGGACCTGGGTCAAATTTAGTAAGACCTCCTTCAATACTTCACGGTATTGGATGGCGGGGGTCCAAACTCTTTGATCCCCTCATAAGTTAACTACTATTAATACTATAACCCGGCTATTTAGGACTGTATCCCTGCTGACTCAGACTACTTAGTCGAGGGTAACGTCACCGCCAAAAGCGGGGCCTACCACAATACTGCATTAATAACTTAATTCATTATCTTCCAATAATCCACCCCTTTAGGATTGTATCCCTGCTGACTCAAACTACTGGGGTGAGGGTAACGTCACCTTCAAAAGAGGGGCCTACTACAATAACTAAGATAATCTCTTAATTATGTGCAAAAGTGCGGAAATAATCAAAGGTTATACTAGATACGAGTCGGAACCAAGTGATTCATCTTGTCTATCTGTTTTTATTTTATTTTTATTTTCAGCATTTTAGTTAGTTTTATTTTTCTTAGTTTAAAACATTTTTCTAAACTTTTATTTTGGTTAGACGTTGAGGATAAACCGGTACTAAAAGCTCTTGTGTCCTTGGACGACCTCGGTATCTTACCAACGCTATACTACACTCAACGATGGGTGCACTTGCCCATATGTGTGTTTAGTGTTAGTGAAATATCGTGTTTTATAAATTTAAAACTTGGCTAAAATAAGTGTTAAAAAGGGCTTAAAATATACACCTAAAATATAACACTTTCACGCACATCAAGTTTTTGGCGCCGTTGCCGAGGACACAAGGATTTTAAGAAAGTTAGGAATCAACGGCCTAATCATCTTTTATTTTTCTTTTTATTTTTTTTAGGATTTTCTTAGTTTTTCAGCTTCTGCAGAGCTCAGCACGGGCCGTGCCCGCTGAACACGCCCACGTGCTCAATCATTTCATGCACACAAGTGAGCAGAAGCTTACCTAAACAGAACCCTGCCTTCTTGGCCCACATGGTGGAACAAAAAGGCAAGGGGAAGAACAAAAGCGACGTTCCAGTTGTGTGTGACTTCACTGATGTCTTTCCTTAAGATCTTCCTGGTCTTCCTCCTCCCAGATCCGTTGACTTTCGTATTTGTCACACCCCGACCACGTAAAACAACAAATCATGGCGGAAACGTCGGGGAGTGTCGTAACAGAATCATTGTTTCAGAACCATGGATTAAATAATTTCGTTTTATTAAATTATTGAACTCATTGTTTTATTACAAATCAGATAAATACAATATTATCTTTCAAGTTTTAAAGTCACTAAGGCATGAGTCCATCCTATGTATAGCATGCATCAACAATCATCACATAACAGCACCTGAAACATGTGTAAAAATAGGTACGTCAGCAGAAAAATGCCTGTTAGATACATAGGTTTTATTATAATAGGATTCATGACTTATAAGTTTTAGAAAAAAAAATATTTAATAAAAAATAGTCATGAACCTTAAAATATTTTCTTTTATAAATCATACTAAAATTTATAAGAAATCAGATAACATAACAGAATAATACATAGGTAAATAAATAACTAAGTAAAATGAGTTTGTATAAAATATATTGTTTGTAAAAAATATTTTGATAAAAAGGTTTGTAGTACATATATAAAAATATACTTTGGTTTTAAGAAAGTCAAATAAGTAATATATTAAAATATAGTTTAGTTCCAAAATCGTTAAATAAATAGTATATTAAATATACTTTAGTCGTCAAAATAATAATTTTCAGTAGTATATCAAAAGTATACTTTGGTTTTATTAATAACATATTTAAACTATGCTTTGGTCTTATATATAACATATTAAACTATGTTTTGGTTTTATAAATAACATATCAAACTATGTTTTAATAATTAACAAACTATATGTTGGTTTTGTTCACACATGAGAGCATATCAAACTATACCTTTGGGAGTATAACAAAATATACAATAAAAATGTGATTTGGAATTCATTCAAACCTTAGTGCATCAAACTACACCAATTGAGACTATAGAAATACCACAAAGACAATCTCTATTTGGATAAAATATCGGTTTCTGACATTCCTTACAACAGGAATGGAGTGTCTAATCCTATAGCGCTATATCGTACTACCAACCGGTCTGGTGAACATAAAATAAGTACTATCCAACAATTTAATTTTTTAACATTTGGAAAAATTAGTGTTTAAACCATAAAAAAAAATCATTCAGTTTGTCAAAAGATAAGTACTAATATGTATAATCAATTATACTTTCGAAATCATGAACATAACAAATAGGTACACATATTTCACCCCAAAACATTTGAAAACAGTAAAAGAGGGGACTATGTATTCACTTGAAATTGCTTAGATGTCTTGAATAACAACCAAGCAAAGCAAGAGGGATCACGGAAATCAAACGACACCTAATATAGGTAACTAAGTAAATAAACCGGACCTAAATCGGAAGATCAGATAGAATGAGGTTTCGTAAACCAAATGAGTCTGGGAACTCATATGATATGGTTTAACAAAGCCTACATACTAAAACGAAACCTAACCTAAGTGCTTACGATCCATTTCGACCCGTTTAGGTAGCTTACGCTACTTTAACACGTCGTTCGCGTAAAATGCGTTCGGAACACCTACCTAGTCCTATGACAAGTATTATATTCCTAAACATGTTTAATTATGTTTCATAATCAGTTAAATGATAAAAAGTTTGGGTTACATATGCTTAAATATCAATTATGCATAAAAATGGCATTTTGGTCATTTTCCTAAGGCATATAAACTACCTATCATACAACTAACTAAACGAAGTGACCATAAGGTATAACCTCAGAAGGTTATTCCCTATGCACCTATGGTCACCTAATGTGCTTGGTTGGATCCTAATGATCGACCAAACGGGTCGGGTTCAAAAGTCTAAGCGGTTGTTTAGACCGCTTACCTTACGACCCTATATAAGCACTAAACCTAAAGTGACGAGTTAAACATGTTAAAACATGTTTAACCAGGTTTGAAAACAACTTAGATATCAAAACAAACGGTTTTGATACCCAATAATAGTTTGGTTGCAAAATATGCATGAATACGCATTTTGGCCGAAACTACGACTCGTCACTACGCCTAATCAACGTGGTAATCAGTAGGTATAGTCACACGGGACTATAACCATCGTGATTACGCTCATGTTGCGAAGTTCAAATGAACTTCGTGTTGACCATAAACGGGTCAATGCAGAAAGTCAAACACTGTTTGACTTTCCCGCTTTAAAAAAACGCATAAAAGAACGAAAGAAGCTTACAAAGGGTCCAAGCCAGGAAGATATGATCTATAAATTCTCAGGTATGAAGTATTTGAGCTTCAACTTAGAGAAAATTAGATCATGTATGAGGAAACAATGAAAATGAGGTGGGTATATATAGGATTCGGTCCACCGTTAAGATCGTTTATCGAGAACCGTGCTTTAATCATGGCCTTACACATGGGCCCAAGGTTTTAGAATACCATGAGAACATGTAAAACCATCAAATACCAGCCCATGGGATGTAAAACCATCAAAATCTCAAAAATGGACCAAGTTCAATGTATCTGTCAGAAATTTCAAAAATGGTCCCTGCACTTGTAAAACTTGATTTTTTTGCACTTTTAAGCCCCGTTAACCCCATTTCAAGGATCTAAAATAAAGTTAAAGTATAGGGAACTTGGAATGTGCTCAAAAATATCTTGGATGTCGGTTCGTTTGGTCGTACGGTTGCGTTGTTCGGTTAATTACGACGGAAATCGTAACGAACGCAAAAACGATCCAAATTACGCGACGAATGGAATTTTATCATGCTAATCACTAAAATAAAATATTTTAATGATTACATAAATTTTTTGATGTCCGGGTATATTCAGGACGTAAGATATGCGCAAAAATGCAAACTTATGCACTTTTGACGCTTTTAGTCTCTATTGATCAAATAAGTTTATTTTAGCATACCGAACCCCTCAAAGCCTATTTCTAAGCTCTGTAAAGGATATTTAGGGTATGTTTAACTTATGATCAAGTTCCAGAATGTTCGTTACAGTACGAATCGGCATACTTTCACAGTTTGTCGAAATTAGTCCCTGTAAGCGAATAAACTTGATTTCGACACACCAAACCTTCCAAAACTTATTTCTAAGTTATGTAAAGGTTATTTAAGGTATGTTAAGCCTATGTCACTATTCTGGAGTGTTTGTTGCGTTAAAATGATTATATTTACGCATTAGATCGCGTATAATCTTCCAAAAAGCGATTTAAAGCTCGAAATCGAACAAGAATTGATATGTGCAAACGATACACATATTTATACAAATTCCGTTTATGAAATACAATATTTCATTGGTTTGATATTCGAATGATGGTTGAAGTGACACAGGTGTCACAGTCTCCCCTACTTTAGGTAATTTCGTCCCGAAATTTAATTTTAGGGGAAACTTGTGAAGACAACTGTGATGGTTTCACTTTCGAATGAATCCCTCGAACCCTAAGTAAAACTCTGGGCCATGTTTGGATTCTTAGCGAAATTGTCAACCGTCAAAGTGAAGTCCTTGTAGTAAGAAAACATGGAGTTTCGAACTACGGACAGAAGAACGTTTCTCATGAAGACTATCATAGGAAACTTGTGTGTGCTCGAAATCAGAGTCGGAGAGTGTAAGATAAAATGACATTGCTCAAGGTCCAGGACTTCTAGTAACTTAAATAACGCTACGTTCACAATGTAATAAGGAACACTTATATATAGGAAGTACCAGCGGCGTATCCACCATGCCCCTTTTTACATTGTTCCCGTATCGTTATTCTTGTCACTATAGGTCTTAACACATGACAAAACTTGCTGTGGTTTCTGTGCACTGAATTCCATAATTATGTATGCATCCATAATTATGTAATTCCTTGCACAGTCCGCACAGTTCATTTCGTAATGCGAAGGGGAAAAATCAATTGAATAAACATGAAGCGATTTGACTAGACCACCAAAGGATCTTTTTAACTAAATCAACGAACGATCTTTTTAACTAGATCAACAGATGATCTTCTTAACTAGACCGTCGTACGATCTCCTTAAATAGACCACTTAAGGGATCTTTTCAATTATATCATCACATGATATTCCTAAGCAGATTTTTAGATCAATCTGTTTAATTAGACCACTCAAGGGGTCCAATTATAGAATAGTACTTCATAATCCAAGGGACTTAACTACAATGTAGAAGTCCATTAAGGATTTAAGATAGTACCTTTGGATATCCTACTATGAATCCCTCATACGAGATATGGAAGATTCTATGAGGATTTGGATAATGAAAATTCAGATTACACAAAAACACAAGACATAAAAGGAATCACATAAGCACATATAAACTCATAATTGTTTAACTTGATCATTAATTTGTTATCTTTGGACACGAGTATTTAAAGCATATCAGGAATCCAATCCGTGGATTTCATTCGGCACTTTAAACATCTTCAAGAATCTAACTATGGAGATGGAAAGATCTTATTAAGAATTCGGCTTTGTCCTTATTGAATCGTAATGTACGTATTAAGGCATACGAATAATTCAATTAAGGGCTCCGATTTAAGAGATATTTATCCACAAGGATCTAATTAAGAGGATAGAAAGATCCTATTTTGGATTTTGGAATTTATGTAACGAGAGGTGTTTCGAAACCTGGCACTAAACGTGCTTAAGTCGATACACAAGGTAGAAAGTTCATGAGGTTGAGGTACTAGATATGACAAGGCGACATATGAAGCAGAGCTTAGAGGTTAAGTAGCAGCAGGGTTTGCAACAGCTTTGCCTTGGACAGCAAAGCGGCACATGCTAACCAAATGTCCCCATCGTCCACCGTGGGTACATCTGAAATAGGGTGTTTGATTCGGATGATGACGGTTGCGTTGATTTCACCAAGGAGCAGTTCCCTTGTACGGCTTCATCCCTGAGGCAAGTTATGGTGATAGCTAAATCAACGGTCTTCTGGAGTACGATGCCTATTTGTTGAGTGATTGTAGCACCTAGTTCGGACATTGTTGTTGCGATGAAGAGGTATCATGAGGATAATGAAAGATATGGGAGGAAACAAGTGAAATGAAAACAGAATGACAATGCATAAAAATTGCGATCATTTGTTTGTTACTTAAGGCAAACAAATGAGATGGTGATTAATCAAAGTAAGTAGGTCATATTAATGTATCGCGAAGACATTGTAGGTCCCCTATTCGTATGGATCTTTCACAGAATTGTCTTTCCAATCAAGAGTGCGGAATCCTCTTGATCAGAATATCACAGAAACAAGTAGAAAACAGAAACAGCAAATCTCTTTCAACCCGGATTTCTATTGATTATCGATTACAAGAATTACAATCAATCAAACCCTAACTCTCTCAATTTCGTCCAAGACTCTAAGCTCTCACGAAATTGCTCTCAAACAAAACTGTTTTGGCTGATTAACCTAAACCCTAAAGCATAGCCTTGTTTATATAACACAAGGTTTGCTACTTGGGCTAGAGTTTCCTACATGGGCAAAGCCCAATTCGTCCACCCTTGTCCCAATTGGGTTTTGTTTAGCCCAAACTCTATTATCTCACTAATACAAAGCTAAACCCGCTAACTGTTTATCGTTTATCTAATTACAAGATATCCAAAGACCAAATCTAAGCTATTGTCACAAACATGCACCAACAAACTCCCCCTTGACAATAGCTTCATAAAATAACTTTGTCTTCAGTCATCTTGCAATCTTCATGTAATCTTGCACTGTCTTTGGTCTTTGGATAGCTTCAGCTTCAATAGCTTCTGTCAGCAACAGACTCCCCCTAAGCTGATGCATCCAATCACCAAATCTTCAAAACTTTAGCGTTTGAGTAAACTCCAGTTCAACATATGTATAGCAATCTTCAAACTCTTCACTTTGTGTGCAATGTAGAAAGGAGGTTCTACCATGCATCCAATCAAACTCTCATCTTCACAGCAACTCATCACTTTAACTTCTCAGCAATACACTGCTTCAATCTGTATACTATAAAACAAACATCTCGAGAAACCATAAGAATTTTTCAACATAAGTTAAACAAATTATTATTTTTCAAGAGATAGTTAAACTGTATCACAGATTAAGCATTTTCAACTTATCACCAACACGCAAAACTTTTTAATCACACATCCTATAACCCGCATGATTTAAAATTTTGAACTCACTTTCCAACACCGTCTCCCCCTATCAGTAACAATTCCTCCAAGAATAAAAGTTTCCCGTACGTTAAGAATTTTAAACAGAAAAAGACACTAGTTTTGGATTTTTATATTTTCTGAAAGCAAGTAAATACAAAAGCAATAAACACTCTATTTTTGTGAGAATCACTGGTAAGAAGATCATATCAGCACAATCAAACTGTTTCACACTATTATATAATTCTCTATTTAATTTTTCGTGAAAAGCAGTTCAAGACGATTACCATTATGTTTGTCCACTTAAACAAAATGCATGAACATTTCAAGTACCATTACCGTATGATACGTTAAGGTAATATTAATTATACTGAAATACTAGTGTGTCCCACTTCAGGATATACCCCCACGATCAAGGTATGCATAAAGATTCATCGTAGTAGGTGAGTATACTGATGTCATCCTTTAAGATATCCTGACACTGTCTAGGTCTGCATATAATCTGTTTTATCATGTTTTGATTGCTTAACAATGAACACCCAAATAAATACTAATCAAATCCTGGAAATATAAACAACACACTCTATCATGCAAGTATCTTCCCTACCACATATTTCACAAGTCCAATCCAGATTTCTGAAATCTTAACTGGGAATAGGTTGAGAAGAGAATAGAATAGATCTTTAGCAGAGATGGTATAATATACAGATCAAATGAGTTTTTCTCAGTTTGATATAGGTTTATTGGGTTTCTTTTGGGCACTTGAGGGCCTCTTTCGGGTGTATTAGATCTATAGCGCGACAACGTACAGCTAGGTCAGCATGTATCTGGATGCAGCAGAAGCTGTCGTTGCCTAGCACCTCCGGGTCAGCATATATCTGGATGCAGCAGAGGAGGTACACGACTTTTTTCAGAGAAGATTTCAGAATCAGATCAAAATTGTGTGTATCGGGACAGCATACCGACATTCAAATAGAAATGAGCTAATTCCAAGTGACTTTCTTTCCTGGGGTCATGTACAATTTTAGTTCTGAACAGAAAGACAGTCAAGATATCCCCAGATGAAACAACAGTATAAAGACCCAAAACTTCAGATTTTGACAATCTATCAACGCAAGATTTAAGGTCATTAAACCATACACCACTGATGTGTTCCCCACTCATATTCAGTTCATTTAGATTTATATCACATTGGTAAGTTGATTATTTCATGCTTTTTGCCTACTGGTACATCATATGATGAAGCTGCTATCACACTTAAGCAATTTAATTCGTATTCAGTGTGACAGTCTAACTTGCTGATGTACTATCATTTCTCATTTTTTTTTCACACAGTGATAACTCATTTTTGATTTTCTATTTTTTTATGTTTTTGATTTTTCAATTTTTTCTTTATTTTTGATTTTTAAGAAAAACAGTAAACTATTTACAAAAAAAAAAATTCTTATGAAAAACCAGTTATTCAGGATTCCTCATCCCGTTGAGTTCAACTAAGTGTTCAAAGCGAGCCCTGTCAAAATCTTTAGTATAAAGATCTGCCAGGTTATCTAATGTGTCAACTCCGCACTTTGAACTTCAATTTAAATCAATTAAATATAAATATATCAACAATCTCACATCCCCCTTCATATGCCTAGAGCAGCCATTATCAACATAAGTTGATAATCCTCCTTAGCAGCTCCTGCACACACCAACTAAGCCTTAATGGTCTTGGGTCGTCCAAATTCACCAACTATTTGAACATCCATCCAATATCCATTACTCCGAACTGGAGTCTTGGATCTCAGACCTACTGATGGAAATTGATTTTGATTTCCATAAGGTCTCTGGTCCTGAGGGTTCCTATATACATTTGGACTATATGACCTTTGAAAATTTTGATTCTGATATCTCGAATTTTGATTCCAAGAAGCTTGATTGTTATAATTTCTAAAGCCATTGTTATAAAAATTTCGACAACCATTATTTTGGTATCGATTTTGATATTGACCTTGACTTCTGAAATTATTTGAATTTCCATTAAAATTGTTCATTCTCGTTGAACTGCTTCTAGGTCTCTCATATCTGCCTGTCGGAGATCTAGGCTGAAATCTTGGTTGATTTCTTTGAAAACGAGGAACTTGTGGAGTTCCTTTTTCAGCCTTATCTACACCAACATCAACATTTTCTGGTTGCTTAGGAGCAGATTTCTTTTGAGAATTTGAGCCTTTCTCCTCACTATCACCTTCCTTCACTTGTAATTTCCCTCTCTGTTTTTCACTAAGTTGTGCTTCACTCTTTTTGTTAGGACAGCAGCTAGCTACATGTCCTTTGATGTGGCATTTGAAGCACGATCTCTTCTTCGAAGACTTCTTAGCTGGAGTCTCTGAGGTAGATCCCTTATCAGATGGTGATGATCCCTTGGATGAACCTTGTTCAGTTTGCTTGATTTCAGATTTTTCTATGTTCTTATTTTTTGCAAACTCTACATTCGATTCATTTTCAATAACAGCGGTTTCGTTTTTCATATCACTACCTTGAACAAAATTAATCTTTTTAACAAAAGCTTGATTTTTATTCTTAGGCGGTGAATTTTTCTTTTTCAAAGGTGTTGGTGCACTACATCTGTCGACTTCGTCTTGTATCGAGTCTTAGACTAGCTAGAATAGATCAGGGCTCTTAGAATGAGATTTTGTGAGATAGTTAGAAGATTTCGCTTGAAGTTTTGTTTTGTGTTTGAGATTTCGCTTGAAGCCTCAAGCGAAATCATCATATCAGATTTCGCTTCAGGTCATTCCAAGCGAAATCTCAATCTCTATATATAGGGGTGTTGGTCAAGCGAAATCGGAGAGTAACATTTAAGAGATTTCCATACCGAGGTGCTGCCGGTGTGAGAACTGATTGTAATTGTTTTCTAATCAATACAAATCAGTGTTAAAGTGAAGATTAAGCTGTTTACACGTCAAATACTTGTTTTCCGCACCTGTATTTGATAGAATTCCTCTAAACCGACTCATCTAGGTCGTGAAACCGGTCCTTACAATTGGTATCAGAGCGTAGGAGGAGGAGTTCTGCAATATTCAGCCGAAATTCATCAAAATCTCTTACTTCTACACCTTCTTTTAACAGTTCAGAAAATTTTCACGATCAAAATCAATTCAATTTCTCACAGATTGTTTAAAAGTACAAGATAACAAACCCTTGAAAGTTTCACAGCCAAATTCGATCTAAAAGTGATTAAAATTGACCTCCGAATGGATTTCGCTTGAACGGATCAGATTTCAGTAGTAGATTTCGCTTGAAGTTTTAAGCGACACCTAGATTTCGCTTCAAACAGCATTCTATTTCGCTTCAGGGCCGTCGCTTCAACGATTTCGCTTCAGAAACTGTTGCTTGAACGATTTCGCTTCAAAGTTTTCGCTTCAAGGTGTTCGCTTCATTCAGGATCGCTTCAAAGGGTCTCGTTTCAAGAATTTCGCTTGAGAGTTGTTCAGTTTAAATTGTTTTGCTTGAAGGGTACCGCTTGAAAGTGTCTGAAACATGGATAACGATTTCCACAACGCTTTTGCAACATCGTCTAGTTCATCTTCCATTGCTCAGAACATGAATTCTGAAAATGAAATGGGGACTACTCAGAAACCCCCGAAGTTAATGGGAATTGAAGAATACTACGGATGGAAAGATAGATTCGAAAATTGGGTGCAGGCAAATCATTTGAGATCATGGGAATGTATTTTAACAAAGTATGCTCCACCAGTAACCGAAATGCAGACTGAAAAACAGCTTTCAGATTTTAGTAAGGAAGAAAGGGAAATATACCGAGCTGAAAAGATGATGATCAGTTTACTTCAACAGGCAGTCAAAGAAGACATCTTCATACTACTTCAACATGACAAAACATCACAATCAATATGGGATGCTCTAAAAATCAAAGTTGAAGGCAGTACGAGTATGATTAAAAGCAAGAAGGCATTGCTTAAAAAGGAATTTGATTTGTTCACAAGTTTACCCGGAGAAGATACGAAGAAACTCATTGAACGATATTGTCACTTAGTAAGAACAATGTCAATGATGAACATTAAAAAGGAAAATGATGAATGGGTGGATAAACTTGCTGATGCATTACCTCAGAAAGAGTGGGGAACTTATTTGATGATACTGAAGAATACTGGGGTTTATGATAGATTGTCGATCTCTCAGTTCATTGAAAAGATTGAAAGTCAGGATTTGGAACAGCAGAAGATCGCAAGGATGAACAGTCCAAGTGGTCATCAAGATGTAAAGATGTATTACAAGGGTAGTGTTCCGGTTCCAGAAGCTGAAAGAAGTCCAAAGATCCAGACTGCGTTTAGTGCTGGGGATTCTACAGAAAAGATTGATCAAAGTTCAAACAAAAGCAGCAGTGGATTCTCATCTTATCCAAGTGTTAATCCAAAGACTTCAACAGAAAGTTTTCAGTCGCAAAGTACAAAGATGGGAAATGGTTGTGTGATTCAATGCAACATAGCTCTAAATCTTCCAGATGGTCAAAGTTTTTCTGAAGACATTGCGAAAGATCATATGGCATTACTTGGTTCTGTGCTTATCTCGTATGAAGGTCTAGTGGCTGGTCGAATTGGAAATCCTATGCTTACCAAAGAGGATTACGACCAGATAGATGCTGAAGAGTTGGAATTAATGGATATCAAATGGTGTCTTGCAAGTGTTCTGAGACGTGCTGAAAAGTTCAAAACAATTACCGGGAGAAATGATTTTCTTGATGCTTGTGTTTCTACTTTAGGTTTTGATAAATCTAAAGTTACTTGTTTCAGGTGCAGAGAAAAAGGTCATTTTAAGCGGGAGTGCAAGAATAGAGAAGTCAGTGGTGCTCAGAATCCATTTGGAAAAGACGATTACTACCGGAAAGCCATTTATCAACAAGTTGGTCAGTTACAAGACTCACAAACAGCTCATGGTAGAAAGATTGAGGATTCAAAGAGAGGATGTTTGGTAGATTTCAACTGGAGCAATTATATATCTTCTGACAGCAAAGCATGCACAGTCGATCAAGATGATGAGAAATTACTTGAAGGTTTCAATTGGGATATGTTTGTTGATGAAAAGGGTGACTTCAAAGCTTTCATTGCAAAGATTGTTAGAGAACCAGACTTGTTTGCAACCTGGATGAGATCTATTGGTGAAACAATGAAAGAACATTCAGTTACATCTGAAGAAAGCTCAGAAAGTGTTGATGCAGATTCACTAAGTACAGATGAAAGTGTGTTGAATGATATTTCTCCAGAAAAGGAAGTTACATTTGATCAAACACCATCTGATTCTGGTGTATCAGAAGATGATTCTGACAAATCTGCACAGTTTGATAAAACACCGATTGAGATTAGTAGTGATGATGAGGAAGAGAAACATATTAATGTTGCTAAACATCATCTTTCTCCTGAAAGTTTTCATTTTTATTTTGCAGATCGCATGGAGAAACTGAAGGAGAAACAAGCTGCTAAAGAACAACAAAAGAATGAGGAAGTTAAAGTTGTTGTTGAAGAAAAAGTGACTGAAGTTGAGAAAGTAACTGAGGAAGAAAAAGTGATTGAAGTAGTAAAAACAATCGAGATTGAGAAGATTGTTGAAATTGAAAAGCCTTGCAAGAAGTGTTTGGAAGCTTGCAAAAATTGTGAAAAAAAAGATGTGACTCTGTTTGATAGAGAAAGATTGATAGAAAAGTTACTATCTGACATTAGTTATGTGAAAGAATCTTATAATGTGTTGAACAGAACTGTGACAGGTCTTCAAACAACAAATTCTGAAAGAGAAAAGGCGTTAACGATGACGAATTCTACGCTGATGGCAAAGCAAAAGGCAATTAATCATTACATCGAAGAATATGCTAATCTAAAGCAAGAGTTGGAAAAAGAAAAGATTGAGAATGAAAGGATCAGAAGGTTATTACTGAGTTATTCATGTTCTGATTATGTTATTGATCGAGTTTATCCAACTGTTGCAGGTTTTGAAGCATTTCAGGATGAGAAGCAAAAGAATGAGACTGGTAAGAAATCGACTGTTAAATACAACAAGTGTCCGCCTCCTATCTGGGAAGGGTATTCTCCTAGAAAACCAAATGAGGAACAAGTCGAAAAAGCAGTCAATATAAAGTTAAAATCAGAGACAACTGACGTTTTACCAGATAACATTGACATCACTTTTACCGCGTCTGATACTGATCATGAGTCTGAGTTAATCAAAAGGGTGGTTGATCAGGTGTTGGATACTGAGGAGGTGTCTGAGTCAAAGTTTGAGTCTGAGGGTTCAAGTTCGTCAGTCAACAGTTCAAAGTCATTGGAAAAACGGTCTTACAGTAAAAAAAAATTTGTTATCAAAAGCAAATTTGGATGATGAAACATTTAAAGTTGCATATACTTTAAATGATTCTGACAAATTATACTCTGATGAAGAGTTTCCGATGGATAGTGTTAGATTTGACAAGATCAAAAAGGTTTTCAAAATCACAGAAATTAATATTTCTGACACTAAAAATTTAAATCTTAACGAAAAACCTAAAAAATACACTTCAAGAGTTCAACAACGGTTAAACAAGAAAAAAGGGAAAAAGGATTACAATTTTAGTTCTGGTTTTCAAAAGAAAACAAACCAAAATTGTAATTACAAAAGAAAAGGTTTAGGTTTTATTAAGCAAGAAAGTTACAGAAATGTAAACAATTCTAAACTAAAAACAGAATTTGTTTCAGGTGGAAGTGTTGAAGATGAACAGAAGAAACCTTTCTGGAAAGAAACAAATCAGGAGTTTCTTGTTGAAAGAAAAAGAACAGGAACTGGAGTTTTTCATTCAAGAGACATTCCAAGAGATACAAGAACTTGTTTTCAATGTCAAGTTGTTGGACACATCGCTCACAATTGTCCAAACAAAGTCAACAGAAAAAAAGGAGTCTCTGAAAAACTTAAAGAAAAAATGGTTGAAAAGAATGAATCACCAACTACAAACTTCAAAATTTCTGACAATTCAAATAATGAAGTTGGTGAAAATTCTAAAAAGATGTACAAAAAGAAGGCAAAAGACAACCAAACATGGGTTGTTAAGAAATCGGTTGATAGTTCTGACAATGAATCTGATTCCACAAAATCAGAGGAGTCACAAGATGAGATTAACGATTTGTTGAATGATGCTGATATTAAATCAATGAGTGTGAAAGAGATTCAACAAATGGTTGGTAAAATAGAAATCTCAGATTTTGATATTGAAAAAACATTCAATGGAAATGTTAAGAAAATTTTCAAGAAAATGCTTGATGGGAAAGTAAAGGGGGTTAAAGATTTTTATGCAACTAAAAAGGCAACTTACAACCCTACTGCCCAGGAATTGGAAGCCACCAAGTCAAATAAGACTTGGGTGGAAGTTTGCTTTCCTTAAAGTCTTAGGACTTGCCGGAGATCCCAAGTTTATATCGTGGATCAGGAATCGGCATCTTTCTAGTGTTTGAAGATTTTAGTTGAAAAATTTAGATAGTGTTTGAATGTTTACAGGTTGAAAGACTACGCCGGAGCTTCCAGGTTGGTAAGTGTGAAGCAGGAATCGGCATTTTGATTGGTAAAATGGTGATGTAGACGTAATATTCCTACAAGTGGTAATTTTTATATTTGGTATAGTAGGTGCTTACATGAAAAAGGTTAATCAAGGTCATTAAGTTGAACTTGATTGGACCGTACTTACAATTGGTATTTCGAATAGACAATGTGATGAACCACACTCCGAATCTTCAAATGATTATATCATAAAAACTTATTTTCCGGAAAAATCATTTTGATTAAAACAAACTTAAGTGTTTTGAAATCTAAATGAGAAAATGGTTTGTGATAGGGGGAGTTCTGATTGTTTATGCCGAGTGAATGGCGATTTGATGTGATTCGATATCGGTTGTCAACTTTGTTTGTACAGTTTGTTTTCAAATTTCCTAAAATGTGTTTGCATTTTAGGGGGAGTAGAAAATTTCAGAAAATCCAAAAACATTTGAAAATTTGAAAAATTCAAAAACATGATAAAATTTAAAAATGAGTTTTTGCTGCATATAGAGGAAATGATAGTACATCAGTGGACTATCACTACATGCTAAAGAAATGTAAAGAAAAATGTGATAAACAATCTTGCTGTGGATATGTCAGTAGGTTTTTGCACATTTAGTAGATTGTGACGAGATATAAACTTAAATTTCAAACTTGCTTGTTCTGTGGGTAACAAAACTGCTTGGATATATAGGTAACCCCTGAAATCTTGTTTGAAAGGTCCCTTATTCTGAGATACTAGGTCTTTATGCTCAGTGATATCTGGGGTATTATCCCGGGACTTCTGCTGAAAGAAATTTCTGACCTAGTCCCCGGATAATGCTTTCTGCAAATGCTTGAAACATAGCATCGCCCTCAGCAAGCTGATGAAACAATAAAATTGATAGTCGCTGCTGTTGTAATGCAAAAGATCCTCTAAAGGGGACACACCAAAAGTCGAAGCCGTCATCTCTCTGCGTATACGGGAGTATCGACCTGAGCTCTCACGGCCCTCGTACTTTAATTTATTCCCCTGACAGATATCATCTGTGGTATACTCACCTGTAAGACTGAATATTGGGATCTGGATACGGGAGTATATTCAAGTAGTGGGACACACGGATAAGTTTAAGTCTCTTAAAACATTAACATCGTATCTCGGATCAGTTGAACATTGTGTGAGAATTTAAGTGGATCAGTATACTGACAATCTAGGTGAATTGTTTAGAACTTAAAATGAAATGAAGCTTAACGGTGTTGGTGATGTGTCATAAACTGATATGATCCTCTTGCACGAACTCACAAAAAAAAAATATTGTTTGTAAATATTTCTTTATTGCATTTCTTTCTATTAAAAAATCCAAAAAGATTTTCGGTGTGTTTTAGCATAAAATTTTGAAAAAGTCAAAAAGATTTTCGACAACTGATATTGGAAAGCTGATTATCAAAATTTCAAGTGCTAAACATGATGAGCAGCATTTGAGGGGGAGTGTTTGTGTAAATCTAACTGTTTTGTTAAATTTAATCTTCTTCAAGTGGTTCATCATAGATATTTGAGAGAGAGTCTGAAATGTTGCAATTATATGTTTGTGTTAGTGATTATGAATGTTATGTGTTGGTGCACAGATATTTGAAATGTAAAAAAATTAGAAAATTTATTTCTGGGTTAAGATTGTTGCAGGTGAGCCAGGTTAATTCATTCAAAGCTTACGAAAGTCAGACTCTGATCATGAATCTAAAAAGTTTACTAGCTGCTGATGCTGATGAACTTAAGGAATCAAGAGATCTGATCAAGAGAATTAGATAAAAGCCAGGCAATGATCTTGTATACAACATTTGAGTCAGACATTGATCCTAAAGCAGATGTTGCTGAAGAACAAATGAATACCAGCAAATCGTGAGGGGGAGTCTGATAGAGCCAGTGTTTCTAGAGAAGAAGATAGAGAGAGATAAGCCCAGAGACTGATCAAGACTGAAGATGTGAAGACACAGCATTGGTGTGACTCGATAGTCGACTCGTCAACATCTGAGGGGGAGTCTGTTGGTGCACTACATCTGTCGACTTCGTCTTGTATCGAGTCTTAGACTAGCTAGAATAGATCAGGGCTCTTAGAATGAGATTTTGTGAGATAGTTAGAAGATTTCGCTTGAAGCCTCAAGCGAAATCATCATATCAGATTTCGCTTCAGGTCATTCCAAGCGAAATCTCAATCTCTATATATAGGGGTGTTGGTCAAGCGAAATCGGAGAGTAACATTTAAGAGATTTCCATACCGAGGTGCTGCCGGTGTGAGAACTGATTGTAATTGTTTTCTAATCAATACAAATCAGTGTTAAAGTGAAGATTAAGCTGTTTACACGTCAAATACTTGTTTTCCGCACCTGTATTTGATAGAATTCCTCTGAACCGACTCATCTAGGTCGTGAAACCGGTCCTTACAAAAGGTTCCCTGTTATTGTTCTTCTTATCATCATCACTCTCAGATCTATCACCTTGACTTGATGTGGAACCGAAACTACTTGGTGCAGATGACATAAAGTTTGCTAGCTCATCTTCACTAGGCAGGAATGAATAGTCATGACTAAGAGGAGGTGGAACTTCATTAAAGCCCTGGAATCCCACACTGGTCTTGTCGTTACTCTTCTTTAACCCACCCATCATGTGTTTCATTACAAAAGATGAATCTCTGAATTGACTCAATTTCTTTTCAAGTTCAACAATTTTGAGTTGTGCATTTGACAACTCTTTGCATTTTTCAGAAATCTCTTTTGTTTTCTCAGCCATCATGTCATGAGCTAAATCTATTACTTGAAGTTTTTCATTTAACTTGCATGTTAAAGCTTCAATTTCAGCTTCACAACCTTTTATCTTCTTCAAGTATGACGATTCATTTCTTTTAGCAAAAAAGTTTGCTTCTTTTCTGTTAGACATCTCACTTACCAGACTTTGGTTTTGTGTTGACAACCTGTTAACCTCACCCTGTAGTTCACGACATCTCAAACATACTGAATTAGATTGTACCTCTTTCTCATGAACTTCTGAGGTTTTATCAACAACAACCTGTTCAGCTTCACTCTCTTTCTCTACTTCAGCATCCACTTTTGCTTCAGCATTCTCCACTTGAGCTTCAGCATTCTCCACTTGAGCTTCAGCATTCTTCACTTCAGATTCAGCATCACTCACAATAGTTTCAGCCTCATCAACTGGCACTATCTCTGCCATGAATGCCTGAGTGGCACTCTCATTCCCCTGATATCGCTTTTGTAATGCATCCCACATATCCTTTGAATTAGTGTACTTGTTGAAGGTATGCTTGATGCTATCAGGTAAGGACATTTTAATTGCAGCCAATGCTCTCTTTTCAGCGTCATACTTCCTTTTATCATCCTCTTTCATGTTCACATAGTTTGTTCTACGTGGTCTGCCCTCAAAATCGTGTGTTGGGTTTATGTACCCATCTACAATGCAGATCCACATGCGTGCATCCTGAGATTCAATGAAAGATTTGAAGTTGTCCTTCCATGTAAGATAATTCTCCACCTTCATCATCTTAGGTGCATTCAATTTTGTCATGTTCGACATTTTAACGCAAACAGACTGATAAAACCGTACAAAATATTTCCGAAAACAGTAGTTACTAACTTACACCGTTAGAATCGTCTCGAAAAGACAAATCCAATTATATATAATGTCAAAAACCGTATTCGGGATTTTCCAGAGTCTAACGGTGCAGACAGTTCTGTCAAACGAGCTACGGATCAATTTCTATTTGCAAAACACTGAAATTTTATCGACGCTTGCCAACTGAAATTCCACCTCTTAATTTCGTTGGTTTTAAATTTGCTGGGTTAATTTCGCTGGTAAATCAGATAATTTCGCTGGTAATTCAGTCAAATTCGCTTGTCAAGTATGCTGCTTAATTTCGCTGGGAAGACTGGTTAAATTCGCTGCTAATTATGCTGGTTAAGTTCGCAGATTATATTCGCTGCTTAATTTCGCTATAACGACGACTGTAAAGTCGCTGAAAACCGTTGTAATTTCGCTGTGGACAATTACACGGTTACCAAAGTCGCCTTTGGATTTACTTCGCCAGTAAGTATGCTTGCACAGTTAATTTCGCCGATCAGACAAATTCGCTGGACTATTAAATTCGCTGAACCAGTAAAACAGGAAACTTAATCTTTTCGAAATTCTGAAGATTTTCCAGATTTCACCATCACTTTCCTGCAAAATAACAAGGCAAAATATCAGTAAATTTTCGAAAACAATATGATGAACACGAAGAACAGTCTTCGAATTCCAGCCAATACTCGTCAAAATCCAACAGAAATCGTCCCGAAAACCTGCAAATCAGCAAAACTCAACAAACAAACTGATCAAACACAAACAAATTCGCTGAAAATTATCAAAACTCAAGAAACTTCGAAACCCTAATTTCAGGTTTAAAAAATTTCGAAAATTTTAACCAACTTCCTGTTTCTCCAAGAACAAT
Source organism: Helianthus tuberosus (assembly GCA_030545235.1). Taxonomy (NCBI): domain Eukaryota; kingdom Viridiplantae; phylum Streptophyta; class Magnoliopsida; order Asterales; family Asteraceae; genus Helianthus; species Helianthus tuberosus. The sequence continues at coordinate 169,706,110 of CM060351.1, read as the reverse complement.
TCTGAACCGAGCCTCCAAGAGCCTTATGCTCTGATACCAATTGTAGGTCCCCTATTCGTATGGATCTTTCACAGAATTGTCTTTCCAATCAAGAGTGCGGAATCCTCTTGATCAGAATATCACAGAAACAAGTAGAAAACAGAAACAGCAAATCACTTTCAACCCGGATTTCTATTGATTATCGATTACAAGAATTACAATCAATCAAACCCTAACTCTCTCAATTTCGTCCAAGACTCTAAGCTCTCACGAAATTGCTCTCAAACAAAACTGTTTTGGCTGATTAACCTAAACCCTAAAGCCTAACCTTGTTTATATAACACAAGGTTTGCTACTTGGGCCAAGGTTAAACATCATGGACTGCGAATTGGACAAGCCCAATTCGCTCCCAAGTTTGGTAAGCCCAAACATTACAATTCACTAATACAAAGCTAAACCCGCTAACTGTTTATCGTTTAACTAATTACAAGATATCCAAAGACCAAATCTAAGCTGTTGTCACAAACATGCACCAACAAACTCCCCCTTGACAATAGCTTCATAAAATAACTTTGTCTTCAGTCATCTTGCAATCTTCATGTATTCGTGCACTGTCTTTGGTCTTTGGATAGCTTCAGCTTCAATAGCTTCTGTCAGCAACAGACTCCCCCTCAATTACCAGTGAAGGAAGGTGATAGTGAGGAGCAGATATCCAAAGACCAAATCTAGCTGATGATTCTAAAGGTGTAATTTGGTAACCACTATTTTCGGAGTTAAAATCTTTAGTATAAAGATCTGCCAGGTTATCTAATGTGTCAACTCAGCACTTTGAACTTCAATTTAAATCAATTAAATATAAATATATCAACAATCTCACATCCCCCTTCATATGCCTAGAGCAGCCATTATCAACATAAGTTGATAATCCTCCTTAGCAGCTCCTGCACACACCAACTAAGAAATTAGTTAGATTGGGGGACCCAAGCCTTAATGGTCTTGGGTCGTCCAAATTCACCAACTATTTGAACATCCATCCAATATCCATTACTCCGAACTGGAGTCTTGGATCTCAGACCTACTGATGGAAATTGATTTTGATTTCCATAAGGTCTCTGGTCCTGAGGGTTCCTATATACATTTGGACTATATGACCTTTGAAAATTTTGATTCTGATATCTCGAATTTTGATTCCAAGAAGCTTGATTGTTATAATTTCTAAAGCCATTGTTATAAAAATTTCGACAACCATTATTTTGGTATCGATTTTGATATTGACCTTGACTTCTGAAATTATTTGAATTTCCATTAAAATTGTTCATTCTCGTTGAACTGCTTCTAGGTCTATCATATATGCCTGTCTGAGATCTAGGCTGAAATCTTGGTTGATTTCTTTGAAAACGAGGAACTTGTGGAGTTCCTTTTTCAGCCTTATCTACACCAACAGCAACATTTTCTGGTTGCTTAGGAGCAGATTTCTTTTGAGAATTTGAGCCTTTCTCCTCACTATCACCTTCCTTCACTGGTAATTTCCCTCTCTGTTGCTGACAGGAGCTATTGAAGCTGAAGCTATCCAAAGACCAAAGACAGTGCCCTATCACCTTCCTTCACTGGTAATTTCCCTCTCTGTTTCTGTCAGCAACATTTTCTGGTTGCTTAGGAGCAGATATCCAAAGACCAAATCTAAGCTGTTGTCACAAACATGCACCAACAGACATGCTTTAGCCTATAAGTGGACACTCACCCCAAGAGTTCCCAGGTAAGAGTGACTGGTCCGATTATGTGGATTTGTACGAACACTCTAGCCTTAGACAGAAAGCTCAGAGTACAGGCATCCACCCTTCCAGATTGCACGTATTCACATTATAAGACCCAAACTTTGACAAGATTTTGAAAACTTAGAATGTTCAGAACCTAGTAATCAATCATCCTAGAACAGATGATTGGTTTTCAAACTGGATTCGAAATTTGTGTTCTTATTGTGGTTGTCACCTAAGGATAAGTGATGGTGTTGTTTTAAAACTAAACACAAGATAACTTGTGTTAGGGTCCTAGGAAGATTATAGTCTAGGTCAAAGCATTACTAATAACCTAATTCCCTATAACCATTGGCTCTGATACCAACTTTTCTGTCACACCCCGACCACTTAAAACAACAAATCGTGGCGGAAACGTCGGGGAGTGTCATAACAGAATCATTGTTTCACAACCATGGATTAAATAATTTCGTTTTATTGAATTATTGAACTCATTGTTTTATTATAAATCAGATAAATAAAATATTATCTTTCAAGTTTTAAAGTCGCTAAGGCATGAGTCCATCCTATGTATAGCATGCATCAACAATCATCACATAACAGCACCCGAAACATGTGTAAAAATAGGTACGTCAGCATAAAAATGTCTGTGAGATACATATGTTTTATTATAATAGGATTCATGACTTATAAGTTTTAGAAAAAAAAATATTTAATCAAAAATAGTCATGAACCTTAAAATATTTTCTTTTATAAATCATACTAAAATTTATAAGAAATCAGATAATATAACAGATTAATACATAGGTAAATAAATAACTAAGTAAAATGAGTTTGTATAAAATATATTGTTTGTAAAACAATATTTTGATAAAAAATTTGTAGTACATATATAAAAATATACTTTGGCTTTAAGAAAGTCGAATAAGTAATATATTAAAATATATTTCAGTTCCAAAATCGTTAAATAAATATTATATTAAATATACTTTAGTCGTCAACATAATAATTTTCAGTAGTATATCAAAAGTATACTTTGGTTTTATTAATAACATATTTAAACTATGCTTTGGTCTTATATATAACATATTAAACTATGTTTTGGTTTTATAAATAACATATCATACTATGTTTTAATAATTAACAAAATATATGTTGGTTTGGTACATTATCACACATGAAATCATATCAAACTATACCTTTGGGAGTATAACGAAATATATAATAAAAATGTGATTTGGAATTCATTCAAACCTTAGTGCATCAAATTACACCAATTGAGACTATAGAAATACCACAAAGACAATCTCTATTTGGATAAAATATCGGTTTCTGACATTCCTTACAACAGGAATGGGGTGTCTAATCCTATAGCGCTATATCATACTACCAACCGGTCTAGTGAACATAAAATAAGTACTATCCAACAATTTAATTTTATAATCTTTGGAAAAATTAGGGTTTAAACCATAAAAAAAATCATTCAGTTTGTCAAAAGATAAGTACTAATATGTATAATCAATTATACTTTTGAAATCATGAACATAACAAATAGGTACACATATTTCACCCCAAAACATTTGAAAACAGTAAAAGAGGGGACTATGTACTCACTTGAGATTGCTTAGATGTCTTGAATAACAACCAAGCAAAGCTAGAGGGATCACGGAAATCAAACGGCACCTAATATAGGTAACTAAGTAAATAAACCGGACCTAAATCGGTGGGAACTCATATGATATGGTTTAACAAAGCCTACATACTAAAACGAAACCTAACCTAAGTGCTTAGGACCCATTTCGACCCGTTTAGGTAGCTTACACTACTTTAACGCGTCGTTCGTGTAAAACGCGTTCGGAACGCCTAACTAGTCCTATGACAAGTATTATATGCCTAATCATGTTTAATTATGTTGCATAATCAGTTAAATGACAAAAAGTTTGGGTTACATATGCTTAAATATCAATTATGCATAAAAAGGGCATTTTGGTCATTTTCCTAAGGCATATAAACTACCTATCATACAACTAACTAAACGAAGTGCCCTTAAGGTATAACCTCGGAAGGTTATTCCCTATGCAACTATGGTCACCTAATGTGCTTGGTCGGATCCTAATGATCGACCAAACGGGTCGGGTTCGAAAGTCTAAGCGGTTGTTTAGATCGCTTACCTTACGATCCTATATAAGCACTAAACCAAAAGTGACGATTTAAACATGTTTAACAAGGTTTGAACACAACTTAGATATCAAAACAAACGGTTTTGATACCCACTAATAGTTTGATTGCAAAATACGCATGAATACGCATTTTGGCCGAAACTACGACTCGTCACTACGCCTAATCAACGTGGTAATCGGTAGGTATAGTCACACGGGACTATAACCATCGTGATTATGCTCATGTTGTGAAGTTCAAACGAACTTCGTGTTGACCATAAACTGGTCAATGCAGAAAGTCAAACATTGTTTGACGTTCCCGCTTAAAAAAACGCATAAAAGAACGAAAGAAGCTTAAAAGGGGTCCAAGCCAGGAAGATATGATCTATAAATTCTCAGGTATGAAGCATTTGAGCTTCAACTTAGAGAAAATTAGATCATGTGTGAGGAAAGAATGAAAATGAGGTGGGTATATATAGGAATCGGTCCACCGTTAAGATCGTTTATCGAGAACCGTGCTTTAATCATGGCCTTACACTTGGGCCCAAGGTTTTAGAATACCTTGGGAACATGTAAAACCATCAAATACCAGCCCATAGGATGCAAAACCATGGGTTAAAACCATCAAAATCTCAAAAATGGACCAAGTTGAATATATCTGCTAGAAATTTCAAAAATGGTCCATGCACTTGTAAAACTTGTGTTTTTTGCACTTTTAAGCCCCGTTGCTCTAAAATAAATTTAAAGTATAGGGAACTTGAAATGTGCTAAAAAATATCTCGGATGTCGGTTCGTTTGGTCGTACGGTTGCGTTGTTCGGTTAATTACGACGGAAATCGTAACGAACGCAAAAACGATCCAAATTACGCGACGAATGGAATTTTATCATGCCAATCACTAAAATAAAATATTTTAATGATTACATAAATTTTTGGATGTCCGGGTATATTCAGAACGTAAGATATGCGCGAAAATGCAAACTTATGCACTTTTGACGCTTTTAGTCTCTATTGATCAAATAAGTTTATTTTAGCATACCGAACCCCTCAAAGCCTATTTCTAAGCCATGTAAAGGATATTTAGGGTATGTTTAACTTATGATCAAGTTATGGAATGTTCGTTACAGTACGAATCGGCATACTTTCGCAGTTTGTCGAAATTAGTCCTTGTAAGCAAATAAACTTGATTTCGACCCACCAAACCATCCAAAACTTATTTCTAATTTATGTAAATGTTATTTAAGGTATGTTAAGCCTATGTCACTGTTCTGGAGTGTTTGTTGAATTAAACTGATTATATTTACACATCAGATCGCGTATAATCTTCCAGAAAGCGATTTAAAGCTCGAAATCGAACAAGAATTGATATGTGCAAACGATACACATATTTATAAAAATTCCAAGTATGAAATACAATATTTCATTGGTTTGGTATTCGTATGATGGTTGAAGTGACACAGGTGTCACAGTATTGATCTCGTACCTGGTGTGACTCCTGTCGCCAGGGCTCCATATCGTCTTGCACCTTCTGAGATGCAAGAATTATCTAGTCAACTGCAGGAATTACTCGATAAGGGTTTTATTCGTCCAAGTACCCCCCCCCGTGGGGTGCTCCTGTTTTATTTGTCAAGAAGTAGGATGGTTCCTTCCGTATGTGTATCGACTATCGTGAACTGAATAAGCTTACCGTGAAGAATCGTTATCCGCTTCCTCGTATCGATGACCTATTTGATCAACAACAAGGCGCGTTGTGTTTCTCAAAGATTGACCTACGTTCTGGATATTATCAACTAAGTTTCCTCGAAAATGATATTCCTAAGACTGCGTTTCGTACTCGATATGGGCACTACGAGTTCGTGGTTATGCCTTTTGGCTTGACCAACGCACCTGCAGTGTTCATGGACCTTATGAACCGTGTTTGTAAACCTTATTTGGATCGTTTTGTGATAGTCTTTATTGATGATATTCTTATTTATTCTAAGTCTAAAGCTGATCATGCTCGTCATCTACGTCTTATGCTTCAACTTCTACGTGGTGAACGTTTGTACGCTAAATTTTCTAAGTGTGAGTTTTGGATTAATGAAGTACAATTTCTTGGTCATATTGTTAGTAGTCAGGGTATTCATGTTGACCATTCTAAGATTGAGGTAGTGAAGAATTGGTGTATGCCTAAATCCGTGTCTGAGGTTCGTTCTTTCCTAGGATTGGCGGGTTATTACCGTCGGTTCATCGCGGAGTTTTCTAAAATCGCTGTTCCTCTTACTACGCTAACCCAAAAGGAGAAACCTTTTGTTTGGGGTCCTGTACAAGAGGAATCCTTTCAAACTCTTAAGAACCTTTTGTGTAATGCTCCTGTGTTAACTCTACCTGATGGCAATGACGATTTTGTGGTATATTGTGATGCCTCGAATCATGGATTGGGCTGTGTGCTCATGCAGCGAGACAAGGTTATTGCTTATGCCTCTCGTCAGCACAAAGTACATGAGAAAAACTACACTACTCACGATCTGGAGCTTGGTGCGGTTATTTTTTCGTTAAAGATTTGGCGACACTACCTTTATGGTACAAGGTGTGTGGTCTTCACTGACCATAGGAGCCTCCAACATATCTTTGACCAAAAAGAGCTGAACATGCGAAAGAGACGTTGGGTTGAATTGCTTAACGACTACGACTGCGAAATTCGCTATCATCCTGGCAAGGCAAATGTAGTAGCCGACGCCCTTAGTCGTAAGACCCATTTCAAGGCTATTCCTATCTGTAGTGATCTGCATGCTTGTATTCGTGAAGCTCAGTTTTCGTCAGCAAATGAAGGAAGTCTAACTGTTGAAGTTCATGGCGCTAATGTGAATCAGCTCGAAACTAAATCTGATGGTCTGCAGTATTATCTAAATAGCATCTGGGTGCCAGATCGCGATAACCTCCGTAAGCTAATTATGACTGCGACTCACAAATCCCGTTACTCTATCCATCCAGGCGCCGATAAGATGTACCAGGATCTGCGTGCGACTTATTGGTGGCCTGGCATGAAGAGGGACATTGCTATATATGTGACTAAGTGCCTTACCTTTTCAAAGGTAAAGGCTGAACACCAACGCCCTTCAGGACCCTTAGAAAAACCTAAAATCCCTGTCTAGAAATGGGATAGCATTGCTATGGACTTTATTACCAAACAACCCCGTACCTCTAAAGGTCACGATAGTATCTGGGTGATTATAGATCGTTTGACCAAATCAGCTCACTTTCTTCCTATTCGTGAAGATTACAGAGTGGAGAAACTTGCTCGAGTCTATATTGATGAGATTATATGCCATCATGGCATACCTCTTGACATAATCTCGGACTGTGATGGTCGTTTTACTCCACGTCTTTGGCAAACTTTTCAGTCTGCTATGGGTTCGCACTTGAATCTTAGCACGGCCTTTCATCCTCAAACGGATGGACAGACCGAGCGTACTATTCAAACCCTAGAGGACATGCTTCGTTCTTGTGTCATCGACTTTGGTGGTAACTGGGATGTACATTTACCATTGATAGAGTTCTCGTACAACAACAACTATCATTCCAGTATTCAGATGGCTCCTTTCGAAGCTTTGTATGGCCGCAAGTGTCGATCTCCTCTCAGCTGGCATGAGATTGGTGACAAGCGGTTTACTGGCCCTGAGATTATTCAAGAGACAACGGATAAGATTCTTCAAATCCGTGATAACATGATCAAGGCTAGGAGCAGACAAAAGAGCTATGCTGATAATAGGCGGAAGCCTTTGAAATTTGTTGTTGGTGACCGAGTTCTTCTCAAGGTATCTCCCTGGAAGGGAGTAGTTTGTTTTGGAAAGAAGGGAAAGGTTGCTCCTCACTATGTGGGTCCTTTCGTAATACTTGAAAGGATTGGCAAGGTAGCATATAAACTCGACTTGCCACAAGAACTAAACAATGTGCATCCAGTGTTCCACGTATCTAATCTACGTAAATGCCTAGCCAACTAGGGACTGCAGGTTCCTCTTGAAGACTTGCAAATAAATGAAGCTGTTCAGTTTGTAGAGAAACCAGTCGAAATCATGGATCAAACTGTCAAGCGTCTGAGGCGAAGCAAAATTCCCATTGTTAAGGTTCGATGGAAAGTAAAACGTGGCGCCGAATTCACTTGGGAATTGAAAAGTGATATGAAGGCTAAGTACCCTGATGTGTGTGAAGTGTTATATATATTAGGTGTATATTTTAAGCCCCTTTAACACTTATTTTTAGCCAAGTTTTAAATTTATAAAACACGATATTTCACTAACACTAAACACACATATGGCCAAGTGCACCCATCGTGAGCGTAATATAGTGTTGGTAAGATACCGAGGTCGTCCAAGGACACAAGAGCTTTTAGTACCGGTTTATCCTCAACGTCTAATCAAATCAAAAAGTTTAGAAAAATGTTTTAAACAAAGAAAAATAAAAACTAACTAAAAATGCAGAAAATAAAATAAAAAGAAAAAACAGATAGACAAGATGAATCACTTGGTTCCGACTCGTATCTAGTGTAACCTTTGATTATTTCCGCACTTTTACACTATTTTAAGAGATAATCTTAGTTATTGTAGTAGGCCCCTCTTTTGAAGTTGACGTTACCCTCACCCCAATAGTTTGAGTCAGCAAGGATACAATCCTAAAAGGGTGGATTATTAGAAGATAATTAATTAAGTTATTAATGCAAATTATGGTAGGCCCCTCTTTTGGAGGTGACGTTACCCTCGACTAAGTAGTCTGAGTCAGCAGGGATACAGTCCTAAATAGCCGGGTTATAGTATTAATAGTAGTTAACTTATGAGGGGATCAAAGAGTTTGGACCCCCGCCATCCAGTACCGTTAAGTATAGAAGGAGGTCCTACTAAATTTGACCCAGGTCCATTGCAGGACCTCTAAACGCTGAACAATGGCAAGACCTTTACCAAACCGTTCCCTTAACCCCCGACCAGGTAGCCAACATACCTCCATATAGACCGTGGAGATATGAATGGTGAAAATCTTTTATTTTATATAGACAGTAAAATAATGCCAAGACACCACGGACAAACGATAAGGAAAGATCACCTTCAACATAAGCAACTAGTTATTAAAGTCATTAATAAAAAACCAAATAAAAAGTGCGAAAAGATTAGAAATAAAAAGTATTACACTAGACACTTTGTCTTCACCAAGTGATGTAAGAGACTTAGGCAAACATGGCCTTGATTGTCAAGAACTCTTACGATCAATCTTGGATCCCGAGATGACTCACACACTCTATGATGGACAATGGATAATGGTGGTGGATGATGGTGTTATGGTGGTGGTGGGTGGTGGGTGAAGTGTGAGAGAGGTGGTGTGCCAAGGGATGGTTTGAGCTTGAGCCAAGCACTCCTATTTATAGGCTGAACAGAAGCTCGGGCATGGCCCCGTGTCTAGTGGGCACGACCCCGTGTCCACATCCTCTCTTTCTTCATTTAATGCAGCTTTGTCTTATTAGTTGACCACGCCCCCGTGTCCGCTGAGCACGACCCCGTGTGAAGAAGAATCTTTGTACTATGAAGATTTGCCTGGATTGTGCGAATCTTATAGTTGACCACGGCCCCGTGTCCGCTGAGCACGGCCCCGTGGTGGGCAATAGAAGCTTCTACCACTTTGTCTTTTCTGCTGACACTTGGGCACGCCCCCGTGCTAGCTGAGCACGGGGCCTGTTCAGTCCTCTGTTGCCTTGTTTTGCTTGGGAAGATGCTGTCGTGGGGTCGGGCATGTCACGTCTTGTTCCTTTTCTTGTATTTATGTTAGATTTTGATGTCTTTTTTGCTTCTTTGTTAATTTGAGCTCATTTAATCCTAAAAATACAAAAGGAAGACAAAAGCACACTTTTTCCAACATTAGTACTAAAAAAAGGTTAGTTTTATGCCACAATTGATGTAATTTATATGTTGCATTTTGCACACATCAAATACCCCCACACTTGAATTTTTGCTTGTCCTCAAGCAAAACTCTTTAATATGTGGCTATTACACCCCCAAATGGAATGGGTATTAAAGAAGGTTTTTGGGCTTGTCATAGAGTTTCGGGATTTCCAAGATTCTTTATTTAGTTTTATTTTTATTTATTTACAATCCTATTCGTCATGAATTATTTAAAACTTTTCATAAGATAAATTACTTATTAGGGCATAACATGGCTTTTTAAAATTCTATTTATACACAAGTTCACATACCTCACGGGGATCACTCAGCACTCAGCCGAAAATGTATTTGTGGATCACTCGAGAGCGGCATGGAACTTACTCCTACCATAGGCTTGCCAAGCAATCAATCCTCCTCCTTTTTAACTTATATTCCTTTGTAAATATCAAGAGGACTATGTGTGTGAAGGGTTAGGCTGGGGTTAAAGGTAGGTGGTTGGGTTAATGGTTAGTAGAAAAGGGCTAAAAGCGTAACAAGTGTCGGTTTTCGTAAGACTTTCTATTTTTGTAACTTTTATTTATGATGAAGCTATTATTCAAACAAAGTTATTTTTGATGAACTTGTTTGTTTATTTTCTTTTGCTTCATCATCAACACATTTTTTTTTTTGAAAAGTCATATGAAAAACCGAACTTGTTACTAAAACAAAGGGTTAAAAAATGAAAAAGGTTTTGGTGGGAAAAAGGGTGTTTGGTTGGGTTATGAAATAAAAAGGTTTAGGCTCCAAGGGGCTAACTAGGGGGATTTTGGGTAGGTGGTAAAAAAAAAAAAGAAAAATAATGGTGTAGAAATAAAAAGGGTTAGTCCTAATGCCTCCATCATTTACTTACTCGGGTTTAAGTTGGTAAGGACCGGGAATGTATCGTCATGGCAAGTTCTAGAGTCGTAAGAACCAAGCGGCTATTCACACAAGAAATGAAAATGAGCATTTAGTCTAATGATATGTAAGTGTTTGCTCAATAAAGGCTCAAAACTCACTTTTGTGGGAATGGGTTTTTATGTGATCAAGTATATATAATTAAATTTTAACTAAGCTTGTTATGCCTTTTCATAATTTTCTTATGTTGGTTCTTTTTATCACGACGCTATCGGTTGTAAATTCGTAAAAATATAACCTTTTTAAGAACTTGAATTTCCCGAGTTGAACCTAGACAAGTAAAAAAATTGAAATTTTTTTAAAAAATTTGGGGTGATTAGCGGTTCCGATAGAGTTTTGTGTAAGGCTTGTATTTAGGACTTGCAAGATTCAAGGTTTTAGCATCCCCCCCACACTTAAATTACACATTGTCCTCAATGTGTCCCAAAAATAAGTTTTTAGGTTTATTGAATGTGTAAAACGGTGTAAAAAGCTAAATTTTTGTGTTACTGGGCGCTGAACACGGCCCCGTGTTGTCCGGGCACGGCCCCGTGTTCAAGTGCCAGTAACAAAATTAAAACAAGAGAAACAGAAGCCTGGACACGGGGGCGTGTTGGGTGAACACGACCCATGCCCAGTTACCTGAACTGGGTCTTTTTCTGCAGACTGTGCAGCACGGGGCCGTGTTGGGTGGACACGGCCCGTGCCGAGCTTACTGTAAACGAAGAAATTTATCAGACGGTTCTGTTTTCCTGCATGGGATGCTGGTTCAAGTTCCCCTTGTATCCTTTGCCATCTCAAGTGTGTTTTATTCCTTTTAACACCATCTAAACACCAACCTACTAAAACCATCATTCATTGAATCATTAGAGAATTACATATTAGTCCTAAAAATGAAAAATAAAACAGAAAATAAAAGTTAAAAGTCCTAATATTAAATAGGTCAAGTGATCCGTAAAATCTTCCTAAGGAGCCCTACTTCTACAATAAGAACCAAAATTCCGGAAATAGATTCCCGGTCTAAAAGCCTTGTAGAACTCCAAGCCGAACGGTGTCCCTTAGATGTTGCTAGAGCCATTCTTCGATTTCCCTAGGGTGAAGGGAGGCGGCTTCATGTTCCTCGACATCTGGTGGAGGGGGAGTGACACCAACCGGAACCCCTTTTAGTATGTCTCGAGGAGGCTCCAGATGTAGGGCGTACCATTCGGCCGGAATAATGACTTCCGGCACCACATTCCATGCTCTTTGGGTGATAATCGGTACCAAAGGAGGAGAGGCGAGAATGTTCAACCTTTGGTGCAAACGGTTGACCTCCCGGAGACATCCTTCTAGTCCCACCATCAAATGATTAATGCGGTCGACCAATGCCTCTTCCACACTTGTTACTTCATCAAGGGCCTCTCTTAAGGCGTAAACATAGTTTACAAGAGAATCTTCAACCGTTGATGATCTTCTCCCCTGCCGGTTGTTTCTGGAATGTGACGAAGAGTTTCCGCTTGTTCTGCTTGCCATTCTGAGAAAACATACCGAAAAGAGTTCAATTTTATGAATCCAGAACTTCGGACACGGCCCCGTGTTCAGCTAACACGGCCCCGTGTCCAGATATCTGCAGGATTTATGAACAAGGAATCTTGGGGTTTCAAATTGTTTTTATGATTTTTGGAGCATTTTTGAACTTAACAACTTAAAACATTGTTATAGAACTTATTTTTAACAAGATTCCATGAACAAAATCTAACAAATATCTTAATAAGGCTTGAAATTATGGAAGTTTCAAGCTTTAATGGAAGTATGAGGAAAATTTGAAGAAGAAGAAAGTGGATAAAAGAGGAAAGGACAAGAAGATAGTTGAGAAACCTCTTTTAGAAAATACCTAGGATGGTATGTGAGAATATTCCTCAAATCTCTGTCCCTGGAATGGTTCAAATGTGCAGGATTCTTGGCTGCATTTATAGAAAACGACAGCACGTTGCGCACGGCCCCGTGTCGGCTGGACATGGCCCCGTGTGTAGATGGAATCCTGACTCATTTTTGTCCGCATTCTAATAAAATCAGAAGGGAATCTTTGGGTGGACACGGGGGCGTGCTGACCTGGACACGACCCCGTGTCTAGAAGCTGTCTTAAGGAATTCGTCTATTTTCAAGGAACTTTCCCGGATCGGGTGGTTCCTTACTGGATGGAACAACCCCAAAGTGCCTAAGATACCTTAATTGATCTAGATTAAGACGAGAACGAAAGAGGTTGTCGGTGAGGGTGATTCCTATGCTATATGTAGGTGGACAAGTCCAACCCTTTTCCGGGCTCTCGTTGAAGAAGGTGTATGTCGAATCGCTCAGGTCTATGTATGCATCAAACGAAGTCGATGGGGAGTCCTTCATGGCACAATCGACACAGGGACGACTATCGCTCAAGTCCTCACTAGAGTTAGGAGTATCATCGGAAACAATGAAGTTGTTTGAATGCGTTTCCAACCCTTCTTCTTGGTTATCACCTTGGAAAGGATTACCGAAATCTTTCCTAAGTTCTTTTAACCAATTAATAATTAGATCCTCTAGTTGAAATAATTCATCGAGAAGCATTTCTCCTAGAATATCCGGTTGGGCGCATTCGAGGGAGAGATAGGGATTATTTTTACTTTCGCCCCTCTTAAGGATACTAGGGAATGATGGGTCTATATAGTGGGGTTTATAAGTTAGAAAAAAACATTCTAATTCTTTATGGTTACCACCACATAATTGACACCACATAGTACCATAAGAGTGCCGAAAGTAAAAAGTATCAGTATCACTCATGTTTGTGTCAGAAATTACCAACCGTCGGGATCTTACGGTTCTGTTTTCAGTAACTGAAACTTGGGCACGGGGGCGTGTTGACTGGGCACGACCCCGTGCTCAGCTTACTGTCTGACTTAAAAAAGGATTGCCAGTTCCAATGATTGGGCACGGGGTGTGTTCAGCTGGCACGGCCCGTGCTGAGTTCTGCAGAAGCTGAAAAATTAAGAAAAATCCTAAAAAAACGAAAAATAAGAAAAACGATTAGGCCGTTGATTCCTAACTTTCTTAAAATCCTTGTGTCCCTAGCAATGGCGCCAAAAACTTGACGCGTGTGAAGTGTTATATATATTAGGTGTATATTTTAAGCCCCTTTAACACTTATTTTTAGCCAAGTTTTAAATTTATAAAACACGATATTTCACTAACACTCAACACACATATGGGCAAGTGCACCCATCGTGAGCGTAATATAGTGTTGGTAAGATACCGAGGTCGTCCAAGGACACAAGAGCTTTTAGTACCGGTTTATCCTCAACGTCTAATCAAATCAAAAAGTTTAGAAAAATGTTTTAAACTAAGAAAAATAAAAACTAACTAAAAATGCTGAAAATAAAATAAAAAGAAAAAACAGATAGACAAGATGAATCACTTGGTTCCGACTCGTATCTACTGTAACCTTTGATTATTTCCGCACTTTTGCACTATTTTAAGCGATTATCTTAGTTATTGTAGTAGGCCCCTCTTTTGACGGTGACGTTACCCTCACCCCAGTAGTTTGAGTTAGCAAGGATACAATCCTAAAAGGGTGGATTATTGGAAGATAATTAATTAAATTATTAATGCAAATTATGGTAGGCCCCTCTTTTGGAGGTGACGTTACCCTCGACTAAGTAGTCTGAGTCAGCAGGGATACAGTCCTAAATAGCCATGTTATAGTATTAATAGTAGTTAACTTATGAGGGGATCAAAGAGTTTGGACCCCCGCCATCCAATACCGTTAAGTATTGAAGGAGGTCCTACTAAATTTGACCCAGGTCCATTGCAGGACCTCTAAACGCTGAACAATGGCAAGACCTTTACCAAACCGTTCCCTTAACCCCCGACCAGGTAGCCAACATACCTCCATATAGACCGTGGAGATATGAATGGTGAAAATCTTTTATTTTATATAGACCGTAAAATAATGCCAAGACACCACGGACAAACGATAAGGAAAGATCACCTTCAACATAAGCAACTAGTTATTAAAGTCATTAATAAAAAACCAAATCAAAAGTGCGAAAAGATTAGAAATAAAAAGTATTACACTAGACACTTTGTCTTCACCAAGTGATGTAAGAGACTTAGGCAAACATGGCCTTGATTGTCAAGAACTCTTACGATCAATCTTGGATCCCAAGACGACTCACACACTCTATGATGGACAACGGATGATGGTGGTGGATGATGGTGTTATGGTGGTGGTGGGTGGTGGGTGAAGTGTGAGAGAGGTGGTGTGCCAAGGGATGGTTTGAGCTTGAGCCAAACACTCCTATTTATAGGCTGAACAGAAGCTCGGGCACGGCCCCGTGTCCAGTGGGCACGGCCCCGTGTCCACATCCTCTCTTTCTTCATTTAATGCAGCTTTGTCTTATTAGTTGACCACGCCCCCGTGTCCGCTGAGCACGACCCCGTGTGCAGAAGAATCTTTGTACTATGAAGATTTGCCTGGATTGTGCGAATCTTATAGTTGACAACGGCCCCGTGTCCATTGAGCACGGCCCCGTGGTGGGCAATAGAAGCTTCTACCACTTTGTCTTTTCTGCTGACACTTGGGCACGCCCCCGTGCTGGCTGAGCACGGGGCGTGTTCAGTCCTCTGTTGCCTTGTTTTGCTTGGGAAGATGTTGTCGATGGGGTCGGGCATGTCACGTTTTGTTCCTTTTCTTGTATTTATGTTAGATTTTGATGTCTTTTTGCTTCTTTTGTTAATTTGAGCTCATTTAATCCTGAAAATACAAAAGGAAGACAAAAGCACACTCTTTCCAACATTAGTACTAAAAAAGGGTTAGTTTTATGCCACAATTGATGTAATTTATATGTTGCATTTTGCACACATCATACCCGCATCTCTTCGAGCAGTCTTCTTCAAAGATTTCGGGGACTAAATCTCCTAAAGGCGGGGAGACTTTAACGCCCAACGTCCCTAAACTTTAGACACTTGGCAAAATTAGTCCCCGAACTTTTATCAATTGTTAGTTTTGGTCCCTGTAGTTATATGATGTTAATACTTTGATACTTTTGGTATGAATCTTATTGATATTGATGCTTGATTCTTCATTCTAGATGCTTGATTCTTGACACTTAAACTATGAGACTTGATACATAATCTAGATACTTGACTCTTGATGCTTAAATCTAGACACTTGATTCTTGATGATTAAACTAGATACTTGATTCTTGATACTATGGATTCTTTATGTGGATTCTTGATACTTGGACTCTTGATTCTTGATGCTTGAGAACTATGATTCTTGACTCTTGAAACTTATTTGGTGCTTGACTCCTTAGACTCGTGAAACTTGATTCTTGGTTGAACGAGAGACTAGAGCCTTGTCACTGGCGGAATCTATGAAACTTTGAGACTTTAGTGTTTATGATGTAATATAGTTATGAGATACTTTTACCCAAACTATACGTAACGCAACGCTAAATATAACTCGCAAAATGAATCTAAGTCAGGAATGCGGAAAGAATGGATTGGCCAGAGTGGCCATCCGATCGGATGACCACCCGATCGGGTGACCACTCGATCGATCAGCCTCCCTATCCACTTTGCACCGCCTTAATACCCATTCTCACTATAAATAGACCTGTCACACCACCATTTTGAGTGATGTGACAGCTCTGCTCGGCCAAGACACGCGCACTCTTCATTTATTCTTTCTCTCATCAATTTCGGTACGTTTTAGGCAAGATCTTTGTACTTTCTTAATCTACACATCATTCTCTACGTGATTCACACTTGAAATCACACTTTTCACCGTGAAATCTCTCAGATCTGAATTCTTGAGGGTGATGTCACCATGGGGGTTGTACAAACTACCATTTAATGTCATTCTGAGCAAGATCTAGCTCAGATCTACGATGTTTCGTGCATTTTTCACACTAAATCTAAGCTAAATCTAGACTTTTTCCAATAAAACTTGAATATCTTCATCTTTTCTCAAACTTTTACTTTAATCGGTGGAAACCGGGTCTAAATGAGCTATAGACTTGATGAGTAGTCTAAAGTCGGCTTGAATCCGAGTTATTACCGGTAAAGACGAGCATGGCAACGGATTCCGACATAAACTCGTTAGGGAAAGACGACTGACCGGACAGGGGTGATTCCCACCCGATCAGGATGCCTGCGTACCGAAAAGTTTACCATTGTCTCAGTACGTGTCATGCTGTCACCATCACGCTAGAAACTTAGAAACTTTGCAAAATGATAAACAAGAACAAGGGTCGCCCGATCGAGCGTCAACCTGATCGGACGGCTGTTCGATCGGACAGCCACCCTATCAGGTGACACTTTCCTTTTGTCTTGAAATTTTTCAATCACTTAGTTAAATTATCAAAAACTTGGAAGTCTTGACCGAGTGGCAACCCGATCGGACAGCCGTTCGATCAAGCAGCCATCCGATTGGGATGACCAGGATACTCACACCTTAACCACTTGTGACACTTGGATCGAGTGACCACCCGATCAGGCAGTAATCCAATCGGGCAGCCACCCTATTCCCCTCATTTGTAAGCAAGTGGCAACCCGATCGGATGGCCATCCGATCGGGCAACCATCTGTCTCTTCACACACCTACATCACCCGACCGACTGGCAATCCGATCGGATAGCCATCTGATCGGACAGCCATCCGATCTAGTGACTAGTTTGACACTTTATTCAATCTTGTTATCCTGCCCGACTCTTATCCTATTGTAATCTTATCAGGCTAATTCTAAAAAGAGCTCCCTTTGATCCAATAGCAGTTATACTGTTTAGCAATCACTGTGAGTATACTCGATCCCCTTTTTACTTTAAACTTTTGGGGTGTAACATGTATTCTATGAAACTTAAACTTGAATCTTTGAAACTTATACTCTATCCTATGTGAACATGAAACTTATGATTCTTGATTCTTGACTCTTTGTGCTATGTGACGTTTAATCCAGAGTGTGTAGTTCCGCCTTAACAATAGTAGCGCTATAGGAGTAATGCACCTCCCAGTTAGTCTTTGGGGTATTGTTAGGAGGAGAAATATAACCTCCCGCTAAACTCTGGGAAAGGCACTTAACGCATTCGAAACTTGGGCTATCACTGCGTGGACTGCGACACTAGGACGGCTGAAACTATTTTATTTCATACACTATGAATATGAGTTGTTTTAATCTATTATTCTATTATCAAACTTGTATACTCGCCAATACATTTGTATTGATATTTTAATACATGTTACAGGCTGATAGGATGCTTTGGAATGCATGAAATCCAGCTAGGAGATGCTTAGAAACATCACCTAGTCAATTTAGAATCTTTGAACAATTTGAACAATATTCGTTATGGTTTGTATTGGATACTTGTTTTGGTCGTGTATGCTATTAGACAATGCTATGATGAATTTGATCTAACGTCTATTAAAACAAATAGTGTTATGGAATCTCATGAGCAATCCGAACGCTTAGTGCTCGCACCTTGATGTTTCCGCCATCGGTTGGGGTGTGACAGAGAGTCCCAACCTTTGCCTCACCAGAACCAGTATTAATCTCCCGTTACATCTAGGGATTAATCAGTGAAATCAGGCATGTAGTCAAGGCAGCTAGACCACAAACCATAGAAGAGGCAGTAGAACTTGCCAACACCTTGACTGATGAATTGGTACGCACACAAGAGGAAAACAAGAAGAAGATCCTAGCCCAAAGACTTACCCAATTATTTCGTTACAGTAATTTCAACCATGGGAAAGGAACAGGATCTTCCTCTTCACCCTAATGCAAGTACTGCAAAAAGAAGCACTCAGGAAGGTGCTCAATATATTGCAACTTTTGCAAAATATCTGTACATAAAGAAGAAGATTGCGAAAAGAAAGCTAGCAATAGGCTATGCTACAATTCTGGAGAAGCTGGTCATATCAAACTGAACTGCCCGAAACTAGCTCTAGCAACAACCAGCAAAGTTAAGGCAACTGAAGGACCCAAGAAGAATGCCAGAGCATTCGTTCTGACAGCTGGGGAAGCCAAGATGATTCTGGATGTGATTGCCGATACTTTTTTAGACAATGACCTTTTTGCTAAAGTATTATTTGACTCTAGTGCAAACCAAAGTTTTATCAATACTTCCTTCTACAAACTTCTCACTAACCATTAACTAAAGTTCTGTAAGACTGTCTGGTGGAGACAGCAAATGGAGAATCCATTAAGATAAGAGAAATCCTGTATGGAGCAAGGATAGAAATTCTAGACCATAATTTTACTGCTAATCTTTACCCGATGAATCTAGCAGGATTCGATGTTGTATTAGGAATGGATTGGTTGGTAGCCAATCGTGCTAATATTTTATGTGATCAGAAGTCAGTACAAGTAAGTACACCAAAGGGTGAAGTGATCACAATTAAAGGAGATAAGCCAACCAGGTCAACAAAATTCATCTCTGTGATGAAAGCTGCAAGTTATGCAAGAAAAGGAGGAATAGTGTATATGATTTCCATAATCATAAACACTAAAAGAAAAGAATTAAAAGATATTCCCATAGTATCTAAATTCTAAGACGTTTTTCTGGTAGAGTTACCTGGATTACCGCCAGATCGAGATGTGGAATTTGGGATTCACCTAATACCAGGAACGGCACCGATTGCCAAAGTGCCATACCGACTAGCACCGACGGAGATGCAGGAACTGAAGAAACAGTTGGATGAATTACTTGACAAAGGTTTTATAAACCCTAGTTCATCACAGTGGGGAGCACTGGTGTTATTTGTCAAAAAGAAGGAAGGCTCAATGCGTATATGCATTTATTACCGAGAATTGAACAAGGTTACGATTAAAAATCGGTACCCACTACCGAGAATCGATGATCTGTTCGATCAACTTCATGGAGCATAATTCTTTTCTAAGATCAAATTACGCTCAGGATATCATCAATTGAAAGTACATGAAAAGGACATTCCTAAAACTGCTTTTAGATCAAGGTACGATCATTATGAATTTACAGTCATGCCATTTGGTTTAACCAATACCCCAGCTGCATTTATGGACATGATGAACAGGATATGTAAACCATACCTGGATAAATTCTTAATTGTCTTTATAGATGATATTCTAATTTACTTTAAGAGTAAAGAGGATCATGCAAAGCATCTGCATATACTTCTGACATTATTGAGAAAAGAAAAGCTTTATGCTAAATTCTCAAAATGCGAATTCTGGATTCAAGAAGTGCAATTCCTTGGACATCTGGTTAATCATGAAGGAATTCATGTGGATCCCACAAAGATCGAGGTGATTACCAAATGGAAAGTCCCTGAATCACCAACAGAAGTAAGAAGTTTTCTTGGATTGGCAGGATATTATAGACGTTTTATTCAAGATTTCTCTAGAATAGCCATTCCATTAACCAAACTGACTTACAAATCAGTTAAGTTTGAATTGGGACCAAGACAAGAAGAAGCCGTTAGGATTTTAAAGCAAAGTTTAACCAACACACCCATACTAACTTTACCAAAAGGAACTGAAGACTTGATAGTGTATTATGACGCGTCTAAGTTAGGATATGTATGTGTGTTGATGCAATGTCAAAAGGTTATAGCTTATGCCTCTAGACAACTGATGAAACATGAAGAGAATTATACCACACATGATCTAGAATTAGGAGCCATAATTTTTGCCCTTAAGATTTGGAGACACTATCTTTACGGTAGTAAGTTTGTCGTCTTTACGATCATAGGAGTTTAAGATATGTTTTTGGGCAAAAGGAATTGAATATGAGACAGAGACGCTAGATGGAAGTTCTTAATGATTATGATTGTGATATCCAGTATCATGCAGGAAAAGCTAATGTAATAGCTGATGCTTTAACTCAAAAATATCATGAAAAGCCAAAACGAGTACGCCCTCTCAGATTAAATCTACAGATAGATCTAAATGAGAAAATTAGAGAGGTACAGGAAACAGTCATCAAGGATGATGCTGAAGGTTTAAAAGGAATGATTAAGGAATTGGAACAAGGAGCAGATGGAATTTGGAGATTCCATAAGAAACGGATCTGGATACCTAAACAAGGAAACCTACGCCACCAAATCTTAGAAGAAGCCCATAAGTCTAAGTATACGATACATCCCGGTAGTGATAAGATGTATCAAGAATTTAACAGAATTTCTGGTGGATAGGAATGAAAAAGGATATAGCAAACTATGTTGCTAAATGTCTAACTTGTTCTCAGGTTAAAGCAAAACGTTAGAAACCCCTCAGGGTTATTACAGCAATTAGAAATGCCAATATGGAAATGGGAATTAATAACAATGGACTTTGTTACTAAATTACCCAAGACAAGCAAAGGTTATGATATAATCTGGGTGATTGTTGACAGATTAACCAAATCTGCTCATTTCTTACCTATGAAGGGAACTTTCAGTATGGAACAGTTAGCCAAGTTATATGTAAAGGAAATAGTTTCATTACATGGAATTCCTTTATCTATTGTATCTGATAGAGATAGCCGTTTTACATCTCATTTTTGGACAAGTTTCCAAAAAGCAATGGGAACTAGGATAAATCTAAGCACCGCTTATCATCCTCAAACGGACGGACAAAGCAAAAGGACAATTCAGACGATGGAAGATATGCTTAGAGCCTGTGTAATGGATTTCGGAGGAAATTGGGATGATCACTTACCATTGATAGAATTTTCCTATAATAACAGCTACCATACCATCATTAATGTTGCACCGTTTGAAGCACTTTATGGACGAAAGTGCCAAACTCCAGTCTGTTAGGCAGAAATTGGAGAAAAACAATTATCTGGACCAGAGATAGTGCAAGAAACAACCTATAAGATTATTCAAGTCAAGGAAAGACTAAAAGCAACACGAGATCGTTAAAAGAGTTATGCATATAAAAGATGAAAACTCGTTAGAATTTCAAGTTGGAGATAAGGTATTATCAAAAGTTTCTCCATGGAAAGGAGTTGTCAGATTCGTTAAAAGAGGAAAGCTAAGCCCTAGGTATGTTGGACCAAAAGCTTATTAGCTACAACTGCCAGAGGAAATGGCAGGAATACATGATGTGTTTCATGTTTGCAACCTCAAGAAATGCTTAGTAGACAAATCATTAGTGATACCTCTTTAGGACATAGAGGTAAATGAAAAACTCATGTTTGTAGAGAAGCCACTAAAGATTGAAGATAGAAAGATTAAGATACTCAAGCACAAGAGACTAGTTCTGGTCAAAGTGAAATGAGATTCCAAGAGAGGACCATAATACACTTGAGGAGCTCGAGTCAGAGATGCGAAGGAAATATCCACACCTGTTCTAGTAGATCTCGAGGACGAGATTTAAATCAAATTGGGGAGGATATAACAACCATCCTAAAACCCCTTAACATAACCCTAAACGTTCCGATTATACTCCGTATACGAGAAACGGCCATAAAATACCTTAATATTTATAAAAATCAAATAAAACTAAATCTAGATGTCCCCGCGGGCCGCGAAACTGGCCTCCACGCCGTCGCAGGGCGCGAGCCCCTTTGTTTGCCGGACAAGGCATTGCGCCACGTGTCCGATTACGTAGCAAGGCTACACCCTTGACTCACCTAAGCTACGCCCTAGTCTACCTTCGTCACCGGCCGTGAAAAAAATAGAGGGGGGCGTCGCAGGCCATGAGCTACCTCTCGTCAAGCCTATATAAGGGGCCTCAGGCCTCATTTGAATGTCGCTCATTTCTTTTTCTTTCTCTCAATTCTCTAGTAGTCAAAACTCTCGGGAATAATATCCCCTATAAAGTGAAGCTCTGCGTCGTTGTAAGTATTATAACCCCCGGTTATGTATTAGTTACCCTACCCGATTGATCTAGGGCTCCATAACGCATGTCAAGGCTCTACCTGACTCAGTTCATTGGAGTTCTGTCTCGGTTGAATGGCTAATGTAATTTGGGTTATCTTACACACATGTGTGCATTGTTTAATTTTAATAGATAATAACCAGGAGAATCATCAGGAAGCTAAAGTATTACCTAAGTAAACAAAGTGAGTTCATTCTCTTTTCTCACAGTTTGTGAGTCGTTCTATTTTTCTACCAAACTGTTTTACCAAAACCTCAAATGTTTTAACCATTCTTAAACAGTGATTGAGTCTATGTGTTCTACAATTATTGCCGGTATGTTGGGGTTTTGTACATAACTTGAAATTTGTTACTATTGGACAAAGAGTTAGCCAATGAGTAACATGACCACAAGTCAGGAATTGACCATACTGAATAAGTAACTGTGTAGATAGAAACAATATAACCGTTCTCAATACTATAAAGTTATTTAAACTGTTTTGATTAAACTGGGATGCACTCGCTAGTATTTCTTGCTGAAAAACCTTTTAAAATGCGTTTCAAGTAACTTAATGTGAAAGCTATTAGAAGTCAGTTGGAGAGCACTGAAGGCTTAAAGAAGTGGCTATAAAAACCTAAATAAAAAGGAGTTTATGTTTTCAATAAAATAGGGTATTATCCCTATAAATGTATTATCAGTGAAACATGGGTTTTATCCCATTTGTTTATTATAAAAAGTTTGGTGTTTTGAAACTCTGATAACATTTCCTAACTACGAGTCTGATGTCTCATTTCCGCTGCCAAATTAATAAACACCGATACCACCAGCTCTGTGATAGAAGCTCCCGTGGCCGCCAGCTCCAGGGGCAGGGCTCGGGGGCTGTAACATAGGAAACAGTAGAATTGTTATAACTTGAAGTATGATTGTATTGTCTTTTCTTGTCATCCATTTCATATCACTTGAGCAGAGAGATTAATTCAGTAAAACTCATCTAGGTTAAATATTTTGTTCTTTTAATGAGTGTGACATTTGTATCCCAGTTCCTTGGAAGGGTATTTAGAAGCTTCTTGTTGACTACTGAGTTTTGAAGCATCATATTATATGTTCTCATTTCAATGATTAGGCAGATAAACATTTGAATATGATTCTCAAGGGTTTCTCCAGGAAAATGATTGAACATGTTGATCTTCTGGGTCAACATTTCCCTCTTGCTCTCCTTCATCTCTTCATTCCCTTCATACATTGCCAGAAGAGCATCCCACAGTTCCTTGGCAGATTTTGCTTCATGAACCCCAACATCAATCTCGGGAGCCAACGTAGAGTGCAACATAGCCAAAGCCTTATCATTAATTTCTATGTTTTCATAGTCTTCATCATCATAAGCTGATAAAGGCTTGACAACAGTTGTTCCCTTTTCTTCATCCATTACATACGTGATAACAGCTTGTCCTCTTCAGATTGATCTCCAAGCCTTAGGATCATTGATCTTCATGTATTGAACAAAATGGAATTTCCATTCAGAAAACGACCCCCCCAACAACAACCTAGGAATCATGTTGTTTGTTTCAATAACATTGTCCAAGTCTTGGTTCATGGAAACTTCTACGATGTTTGATTAGTAAGGTCCATTTCTTATAAAATAAACTATTAGTAATAATCGAATAATAATTTATTTTAACAATTTATAATTTTTCAGTTTTATTATTGAAGGGGTATGGTCCCAAAAACCCAGCGCAGGCGTAGAGGACCATACCATAATTATACTCCAAGGTCATGTCAAGCAGGTCTTGCGCGCCCCACGCAGCTGATCTATATAAGATATAGGAAGTTAAATCCTTAATGACCATGCGCAGGAGGTAAGAAAAGGCAAATATTCATTTAACACCCTTGCACGGGTCCGTGCAAGGATACAAAAAGAATCTTTTCTGTTATAACAAACTGGACATGTGGCAGCAGATCAAGGGCTCAAAGCTGTAAATCTTCTAGAAGCATTAAATGGCCATCGTGCATGGCCTCATTCGGTTGTGACTGAATGTGACGTGGCAGCATCTAGAACATTCATCTATATTCACGATGATGGCACAATTTACATGCAGATCTAGATCAAGTCACTTTCCACATGGCACCTCCCCAGCCGTCAATCAACTCACGATCCATGTGCATGGATGGGAAGGTAACCATAAACGGAAAAGAAGATTCAGTTAAATCTCTCCGTTATATTTTGAGCGCCAAACCCTCCACTATAAATAAGAGAATTCAGGTACAAGTCGATTCATTCACTTTCATTTACTTTCACTCTTACTACTTCATCTTCTTGAGATCATTGTACTTATTCTCACTCCGGAGGGTGGTAACGGAGAGAACCCCCATTCTCCCCGTGACGAGGCTAATGGCGTTTCTGTTTTGCAGTGATTCCGGTGAAGTAGCATCCAACAGTTATCGACGAGGGGATTAACCATTTTATGCAGAAACCCTACCCCCAGATCTAGATTGATTCTGGTCATTTAGATCTGGTGTTTCTTT
This sequence comes from Helianthus tuberosus, assembly GCA_030545235.1. Taxonomy (NCBI): domain Eukaryota; kingdom Viridiplantae; phylum Streptophyta; class Magnoliopsida; order Asterales; family Asteraceae; genus Helianthus; species Helianthus tuberosus. Next base: position 169,681,048 of record CM060351.1, on the reverse strand, counting down.
ATTGGCGCCCACCGATTATTTCTTTTGTTTCTTCTTCCCGTTCGATTTCTTTTTTTCTTCTGTTTTCATGGCTGAAGGCCCTTCAAATCAACCACCAGGTCCTCGACCTGAGAGCAGAAGTAACTTTGCTTATACTTCTCGTGTCGACGGAATCGTGGAAGAAGCATCCGATGATAATGAGATTCATCATGATGCCAATCATGTGAATGATCTTGTTACTCCAGGTGTTCAGCCAAAAATTCCGATCAGTTCAATACAACCTCCCGGCAAAACTCTAATCTCGTGGTATGTCAAATCTCAAGGTGCTTTAAATGCTGTTTATGCACAACTTTGTGCACAAACTATTAGAAGAACACCGCAAGCACAAAAACCTGCACCTCAGGTGCGAGCCCCAACTACACCTTGAGTTTTACATTATGATTCACCTTTATACATGTCGGTAGAAGACATGGAGATTTATTCTCAGCCGAGAACCAAATATGAGTCTACTTATTTCGGCACTAGGCGTCAGGGTTATCGGGAAGAGCAACACTCTCAGAAATATGAATCTGTACATTCACGGCTGGGCCCGCGTATGTCACAAAAGAGAGGAATATGATAAAACGTGTGAGTAGGGCGATATCACGGGTGTTTTTAACCGATTGCAGAAGGATCATTATGATTATAAGCCGAAGATCATGCGGAGTATAACCCAGAGGCTGAGAATAATTAAAATTTGATCTACCGAGCAGCTGAAGCAATGGAGAATTCTAAGTTTGTCAAGGAAATCGCGTTGGCTCCCCTTGAGGCGAAGTTGCCATCCAACGTAGGGAAGTTTAATGGCATGACTGATCCAGACGATTATCTACGCTTGTTCACCAACGCAGGACTTATTGGTGGATGGAGGTTACCTATGTGGTGTCACATGTTTGTTCAAACTCTCACTGGTGCTGCGCGCCTATGGTTTGACAACTTACCAATAGGTAAACTAACTTCCTGGAATGATCTTAAGGAAAAATTCCTAGTCCATTTTAGTCCGCAACGGTGTTCTATCCGAGACTCCGCAGATGTCATGAACATCTGGCGGAGAGATAACGAAAGTCTGGAGGATTTTATTACGCGATATAACAAAGAGGTCCTTGAGATTGGTAATGTGGATGAGCATCTGATTTACGAACAGTTCAAGTATGTTGTACGGTGTGATGATATGATCAAGGTCTTATAAGGAACGGAAGGGTTACCAAAAATTTGGGAGAAACTTACGGCAGCAGCTAAAGTTTACACTCAAACTGAGCGCAACTTAAGTTCTAACCAACCCCCAAGGCCTTAGAATCTTCCATAGGATATGAGAAGAATCAATGGTCAAAAATTCAAAATGAATTGGAAGGATTCAAGTTTGAGCGTGTACTCTTCAGAATACGCTCGCACAACGATCAACAAGATTGCTCCTCAAAAAGCAATTAAACAGGAGAATCGTGAGAGGCAGTGGACACCTCTAACAAAAACTCCCGCGGAGGTCCTTACGAAAAATCATCTGTTTAAACAACCTTAGCAGATGAAAAACAAAAAGGGTCAAGATCCAAATTTCTATTGTGACTATCACAAAGATACGGGTCATACAACTGACAACTATATAAGCTTACACGCCAAAATTGAGAAGACACTTAAAAGGAGGAAACTCACTCATTTAGTGTAAAATGTGCACAAGGAAGTTCATCAAATCACCCGTGGTGATGGAGGGTCCAAGCAATAAGAAAGTGAAGCAAACATGCATGATTCAAGGTGGTCCGTCGTGCCAGCGCAACCACAAATAAAGTTACAATGAACGCTGGCATGAGCAGCAAGTGATTTTTCCTGTTGTACCTGGAGGCCCACAAGAAGAACGTCCGGTCGTAATAACTGGTATTTTTGGTCATTACCGCACTGATTATATGTTTATTGACCCAGGAAGTTCTATGGATATCATTTATGAGCAATGTTTCAAACAACTGGATCCAGAGGATAAGGTGCGCTTAGAGCCAGTTGATTTCCCGTTAACTGGTTTCTGCATTGAAGCCATCTTTCCGCTGGGTCAGATTTCTTTCCCTGCTACGCTCTCAGATGGAAAACACACGCGCACAGTTCCAGTTAATTTTATGATAATGCCAGCTACTTCCCGTCATGACGTCTTGTTGGGTAGGCGTACGCAAAGAAATTTCAGCATGATAACTTCCACAACACACGCTGCTTGTGGTTTTCCTACAGAAACTGGTGTAGCAATTCTGTATTCGAGAAAGGAAATTATGTTTGTTGATGATGAACCTCCAGTAAAAGTGGCGAAGCCATCTTCTTCCAATGCACCAGAGAAGTGGGTACTTAACAGTAAATATCCTTAGCGAACTGTTTTGCTAGGACCTGCCGTGTCTCCAACAATTCACGCACGACTTAAACAACTCTTATTCTAGAACATGGATATTTTTGCATGGTCCCTAGCAGATATGACTGGTGTACCAAGGGATGTTGCAGAACACTGGTTAAACACTCGCCCTTCAGTAGAACCAGTGGTACAAGCGATGCGCAGTCTTGGTCCAGAAAAGACTCGCGCAATGAATGAACAAGTAGCAGAGCTGCTTCAAGCAGGTATATTACACGAGGTCCGATATCAAACTTGGGTGGCTAATCCGGTGATGGTGCATAAACACAACGGCGGATGGCGTATGTGTGTTGACTTCAAGAACCTTAACAAAGCTTGTCCAAAGTATTGTTATTCTCTTTTAGATATTGACAAGAAAGTAGATTCTTTAGCTTCTTTCCCTTGGAAATGTTTTTTGGATTGTTACAAGGGCTATCATCAAGTGCAGATGAAAGAAGAAGACGAGGATAAAACATCTTTCCGCACGGTGTTAGGATCTGAGTCTATTTAGATTGTGTTATTTTAACAAAATGATAAATGAAAGAAGTTAAGACAGAGAACAATTGCAGCGGAAATGAAAGTAAACTTTATAAGACAATCAAAGAAGAATAGTTTTCAACACACATGTTTCCATTAGTCGAAAGATTGAGTTGAAATTACAAAAGTTCAACTATGCATGCATGAATACTAAACTCCCCCTCAGCCTGAGCTCACAGGTGTTCGTACAAGAAGAAGTGTGTGTGAATGAGCTAATAGAACAATACATGTACTATTCTACTTATAGTACAAATCTAACCACTGAGCATCTTTGCTGACATCACCTAAAGAGTGACAACTAACAGCTATAACAACCTCTAACCACTGATCTATATAGAGACTATTACATTAAAGTACTGATAAGTAAAACACTGATGATTCCATCCGCTGTTGATGCTTAACCACTGATGAATCTGAGTAAGGCTTTCCTCTTAAGTTTATCAGGCCTTAGAATCCAGGAGTGCTTTGTCTTCAACAGTCTTTATAAGCAGCAGTCCTTAAAGGGATCAGTTGTTGAGTAGATCAGTCTTTAGGATCATCAGCAGATAGAAGCACTATCATTGGAGGGAATTTGATTCAAGCACTGCTTATTATGGATCAACTGTGGAGAACCAGTTTTGGCTTTTGTATCATCTTTTCTTCAAGAAAGGGTTACATGGGCCACCAATCTCCCCCTAGAACATATGATGCCAAAACACTTCCTTTTTTTATCTTTATTCTCTCATCAGCTTTTCCCGAATTTGCCATTTGAATTGCAGCTCAAAATTCAAGGAATCTTCATCATCTTCATCCCTTTGAAGTTGTAGGCTCAAAAGATCTTAGAGGTCAACTACACTCAGACCTAGTGCATCCTCCCTTGAAAGTTTTACAACTCTACCATCAGCCTTGAGCAAAGTCAATTCGTGGGTCTGTTTGTCAGATTTCCATTTTAGAATTTTTTGGTCTGATGGGTTTCTCGGGTGAATCTTTATTTCTGATGAGTTTGGGGATTGAGGTCTGCTTGCAAGCCTTTTTACAGTTTCAACCAATTGAGCTTGAAGTTTTAAGGAAGCAACATCCAATCCATATAACAATTGGTTTTTGATAGCAGCCTTTCTAATGTCAGCTTCTCTTTTTTCATCTTCCTCGTCTATTTGCTGCTGTCTTTTTCTTTGGTTTAAGACTTGGATGTATACATTAGATGATGTGAGTACCTTTTTAAGAAAGAGGGTCTGCTGTTGAGGCTTAACAGTGGTTTGTTCTTTGTATATTGGCTTCTTGGGAGCTGAAGGATCCGATTCTCTTAGTTTTTCTAGCTTATCATAAATTTGCTCAACATACTTCCTAGACCATCTTCCAATGGCCCTTGGAGTCCCATACTTGTCTTCCACAAGCTCAACTCTCTTCCTTTTGTATTCCAAGGCAAGATTTGCACTGGATTTCTTAAACTTGTCCCAGTTTGGAGCAGTCTTTCTCATTTGAGGGTCATTTTTCATTCTTTCACATCTGTTTGCTTCTTCTTTAAGAGCAGTAAGAGGTCAGTCTTTAAACTGATGCGCAGAGGCTTGGTATGGTTTGTCTCTCATAATAATCTCTATGAGATCTTTCCTTAGTTCTTTTTGAAGATCAACATTAGGTGGCAAATTTAACATCTTACTCAAGTCTCTTGCAAAGTCTTCCAGTTTCCTGACTTTACTTAGCCCATGCTGCATTCGACTTGATAAGTTGTTGTCACCATTCCCTTTACTCTCTTCTTTTGCAATGTATTCAACTTGTTTGGATTTCAATTTCAGATACTCATAAATGTTTCTTGGAGTTCTGAAGCCATGAAGAGATGGGAAGGTTCTTTTTGATGGATCATCCTCTGTATAAAATTGTAACATTTCATTTTGAACTGCAGGCAGTTTCAGAGGGTATTGTATTGCCAATGGTATGTCTCAGGTAAAGTTTGAATGAATGGTCTGGATGATAAAGGAGTAGGTGTAGGTATGTCTTCTTCATTCTTTTCATCATCATGCACCACAAATTTTCTTTTTCTTGTATAGAAGGATTTTGGTGGAGGAGGAGTTTTTGAAGGAGAATGGTTTATAGGTGTAAGGGTTGATTGTGATGAGAATTTAAATTTTATGGAATCAGTGGATTGACTAACAACTGTTGAAACAACTAGTGTTTCAACCGCTATTGTCTTAACATCTGTTGAAGCTTTTGTTGCATCAACATTTATTGCAGTGGATGTTGGTAAAGGTGAAGAAGGTTTTGTTTTCTGCCTTTTGAGAGGTTCTTTTTGTGGTAAGGATTTTGGTTTTGGTCGAACAGTGGGTGGATTTTTGGTACCAACAGTGGTTTTGAGACCAGCAGTGGTTGGCTTTTTAGGCTTTTGGGGTGGTGAAGGTGATCTAGGATATGTGGCAAGGGGAGGTTTGTTATGTTTGTTTGATTTTTCTTCTGTATGAAGTACCAAGATTCTTTGTTTTTATTTCCCACTCTTCCAACTCATTTTGTTCCCTTTTCCAAACCCTTTCTTTTGTTTCATTTTGATTCTATATGGTCTTCTTTCTTGCAACTTCATCATCTGCTTGAATGTTTAGGGTTTCATCAATTCCCTTTTTCTTTTCTTTGACAGATGTTTCATCAGATGTTGCAGAAGACTTCTTTTCCGGCTCTGGATTTTTTTTTTGCTTGTTTCTTGGTGTGGGTTTGCCAAAAATAGGTGTAGGGGTAGTGCCAATCATCTTGATCATCATTCTTTTCAAAGATAGGTGTAGGGGTAGTGCCAATCATCTTTTTAAGGGCCTCCTTGATACCCTTGTTGTCAGCTTAAGTATCCTTGTATCATGCTTCAACCATAACCCTGATAAGTTCCATGTGTGAGTTATGTTGAATTTCAGCAAGTTCCCTTTGTGCAGCAAGGATGTGTTGTACTGAATTCCAGAGTTCTTGGGATAACTGCTGATGTGTTGGTTGACTTTTGGAAGCTTCCACCAGTGTTTTTATTGATTCATTCATTGAAAGAACAGTGGTTTCAATGGTAGACATCCTCTTCGTCAAATCCTGATATTTTAAACCATCACCCAAGTTAATGGGATCATCTGATTTCCAACCAATGGTGGTTGTATCAACCTTTGAGATAGGAGGAGTCTCCAACTTCTCATTAGCTGATGCCCCTTTTTCTTGGTACTGGGGACTTCCCTCTGTAGTAGTTACCTTGGTACTCAGATCAGTGGTTACCTTGGTAGACTCAGCAGTGGTTGCCTTTAAGGGAGTCTTACTTATGAAACTGTTGTCAAGATGTAGATCAGTGGATCAAACATCTGTAGTAGCTACTCCACTTAAACTACTAACAAGAATTTCTTAATATTTAAGTGGTGTAGCCTCCTCAGCTGTTTGTGGGATAGCCAATTGAATTAATTCAGACACAACAATTGTAGAAGTTGTACTCTTAGTAATGTGTTGGTGAGAGAGGCTGCTTTGTGTCTGGATTTCAAAGGCCTCAAACAGAGGTATTATTGTAGGTGGAAGTTGAGATGTGGAGAGTGGTGTGGAAAGAGAATTTACCCTGGCAGAAGGGCTTTTAAACATACTCTCAATTGAGGGTAACGTTTCATATGGTGGTGTCCCTATGTTTACAACATGTTCCTTTTATGAGGAATCATGAGGAGCAATGGTTTCGCGTTGAGATCTTTCTAACTATTGTGAGGAAGTAGCAACAGTAGTTTCTAGTGACTTTTGTGTTGCCACAGGGTTATCCTCTAGGATCTCATCTTCCAGAGGACCCTTATTTGAGGGTTTGGTGGGCTTGGTGGATTTTTTCTTTTTGGTCTTTTTGGGTTTTGTTGGTGGGGGTTGCACATCAGTGGTTGTGCTGCTATGTTCACCAAGAGCAGTGGGCTGAGCAACAGAGGTTTGAGGAGCAGATGTGGACTCATATATGATTTGCTTAGACGTCTTTGCTTGTGTTTTAGAATCTTTTGACTCTTTAGCCATGAGGCGATTAAATTTTTCAGAAGTAAGACTATTTATGTTGAAAAGTGTTCCTTGTTCAAAAGCTTTTTCAGTAATTTTTTGGAGTAAAGTCCTATTTGAGTCCCTGTGGTTTGTTCAGTTTAACCATTTGAATCCAAAAACCAAAACTGTGTTGATTTGAGTCCCTGTGGTCTCTAATTTTAACCGTTTGAGTCCATGTGGACTCTAATTTTAACCATTTGAATCCAAAAACCAAATGTTTCTGATTTGGATGTTGTTTACTTTTGGATTCAAATGGTTAAAATTAGAAACCACAGGGACTCAAATCAAGACAGTTTTGGTTTTTGGATTCAAATGGTTAAACTTCACAAACCACAAGGACTCAAATAGGACTTTACTCAATTTTTTGTTTTAAACAATAGCTTAAGAACATTGGAAACAACAAGAAAGCAGTTGGTTTCTTTTCTGTAACATTATTCAAATTTTTAACCAAATCAATAAACAATGCTTGGGAGTAATTATAATCAGTTTTTGACATGATAGCATACCCCAAGTATTGAAATTTTAAAGGAATTTCATTGAAAGCAGTTGATTTGTTTGAAACACAAACGAGCAGGGTATAGAACAAAAAATTCATTGGTGGTGGAAAATTGCCTTTTTGCATAGTGGCTTTTGTCAACTGTCCATCATACCCTCTGTCACACCCCCAAAATCCACCATGCGGAGTATCACCGCTTGGAGGCGTGACATGACCAGGATCGAGCCACCAATCATATTGAAAAACGTAATTAAGTAAGTAAAACCAACCACAATACAATTGGTGACCATAAGACAGTAACCAACTTTAAGTTAACAGCGGAAGCACAAAACGTAAGTCCAAATCATAAGTTCCATAGTTCATAAGTTTAAAGTCCAACACGTAGGTTTAATAAGTTCATAAGGATTAAATGTTTAGCACGGGACATAACATCCATATTCCACGACGACTTCATCCTCGTGCAAGCTCCATAAGCATCTAACGACCTGTAAGGCATGTAACAACGAGTCAACAAAAAAGTTGAGTGAGTTCACGTTTGGTTGATTAGTTTTAAGTTGTTTCCGAAAACATGGTTTGACTTTCGCTGGCTTATTTGCCGTGGGGGTTACCCCATAGTTGAAAGTATGATTAACTAGTTCCTTCTTTATTACCCAAACCATATCCAAAATCAGTGGGGGCTTCCCCATGTGAACCACTAGACCATACATATCGACAACTGACGAACAATAGTTGGGCCCTACGTCAATGTCTATCATCATTGACAGTTTGCCATAGTCCATTAGTACACGCCCATCCGAACGGCACGGTGTGAGGTTTGTTAAAACTAATAGCGCTATTAACTAATGACCCGCTCGCCATCGGCCTCGGCGATTAAGTCGATATAACATGAGGGACTTAATGATAGAGTTTTGTCTAGTAAGTTTTAAGGTTGTTGTCCTACCCAAGGAGGACGAACGTACGTATTCTACCCAAGGAAAATACGCAGGATTAATATTGGCATCCTACCTATGGAGGATGGCCATACATATCCTACCCAAGGAGGATATGTAGGTTCCGTTTTAATTCTTTAACCCATTCCCAACCACCGGGAATCCCATGCCTTAGAAAGTGTGAACTCACCTTGGTTTGCTCAGTTAGATTAACTACTCAAATAATTAGGAAATCAAGCACGTCCTAATGAGGTACAGATAACAATCAGTTTCTCATACATAACACGTATCCTACGTATGGTTTATCTACTCGTTACTTCTATCACATACCACACAATTCTAATGTCAAGGTACTTTGTTAAGTTATATTATTTTACCCTAAAATAATATAACTATCTCACAAAATAAACAAGTATCCACACAAGTGTTCTAGTATAAAATATATATATTCTAAATATATATTTAACCATTTTATTTTTAAAATCAACCTCCGAAACTTTGTATTTTTGTCATAAATATTATGGCGAAGTTTATATTCGAAACACAAGTTATAAAATATACTTGTAACGCTTGTTTAGAAAAATATTTTCTAAGTGTTGGAATTTTTAGAAAATTTCGCCAGAGTTTCCTTTGTAAACGGAGGTGTCCATGCTTATTAGGATATCATTTTCTTTTCAAAAATTCATCCAACAATCATTAATCAACAATATACAATTTTTACTTACCAATCTTGTTAAAAACAAATATAAACTATCCTTTCATGAACTTGAAAATTTATAAAAATGTGTAGTAACTTACTAGTGTATTTAGTAAGTCTTGTTACCATTTAAAGTGTGATTGTTTCTTTAAAAACTCCATTTTTAAAGAATATGGATCTTTACCACTTATGTTCATATTTTCTATAAATGTTTCTTCATGTATTTTCTTGTTACATATGTGTTTACCAAAATGATGTATATTTTTTTTTGTAAGAACCAAGATTTAGTAAAACTTGTATTTTAACTTGGTTTCTTTAAAAATCATTCAAAAATATTTAGATCTATGTGTTTAACCACATACTTTGTTTGTTACTTTTCAAGAAAACAAAGTTGTTCTTTCAAGTTCAAGACTTTAGTGAGGATGATCCATAACCTTTAACATGTTCATCCTCTCATCTGACTAGATTATGTTTCTAATCATGATCTAGCAAGACTACATGATGATCAACACTATTTCCACAAACAAACAATAATCAACAAGCATATCAACACTAAATTAACATGGTTTCTTCATGATTTAAGCTTATGTAAAGGTTTTATTCTCTTGTTTCTTAACGTTCTTCAAGTTCATCATCATGAACCTACTTTAACCACTTAAGTAAGATGTAAAATGAAAGGATTCAAGTTCTTACCACTAGCTCAAGGCAAGGGAAGTTCAAGAGAAGAAAAGTGGTGGTTATTAGCAAATAGAGAAGGTCCTTCAACTTCCGAGAACACCAAGCTTCCTAACTTAGCTCCTTACACCTTAGGATGCTCTTAAAACACCTGAAATGAAACTTGAAATGAAGATGATGGGGAAGGGTGTTAGGGCCGTAGGTAATGGGGAAGGAGAAGAAGATGTTGGTGTGTTGAAATGTGACAATGAATATGTCCATTACTTAGGTTATTATATAGAGGTTTTTCCAACATTTGTTTATTTAAAGGTTAATGTGTCTTCCTTTATGCTAGCATATCAAATATTATACTCAAATAAAATCATGGGTGTGGGGCCCATGTCTAACCGTCCACACATGGGGGGGGGGGATCTAGTTGGGTTTCAAGTGTAAGTTTGATGATTTAGTTGAAATGTAAGTGTATTAGTTAGTGTTTTAGGTGATATAGTGTTTAGGGATGTGTTATGATGTTCGGGGACCATAACTAGCTCAGAAAAATAAAAACGATGTTTCTAGCATTCTTTTGGTGTTCCGGGTAATGTCCGGTTGTTCGGTTAGATACCGTTCCGTTAAAGTGCTAAGTTATTCCATATAGTGTCCTATATACATCATTTTGTAACAGTTTTAATTCCCCATACTCAGGAAAGCATACAGGACTATTTAGTAACTTTTCTGCACAAGACTAGTATGTTAACAAGCACATGTAAATATGACGCAGTAATCAGGAAGCCGTTAAGTAATTCAGCACAGTCATCAAGCACTTTAATTAACATTTAATTAGTCGTCCAGATACTTGTAAATATGAGGGTTGTCACATTCTCCCCCTGTTAAGAAAATTTTGTCCCGAAATTTAGCACGTGGTAACTGAGGAAGCTAGTTAGGTTGCGTGGTTTCCTGGTTTTCCTGGGGTGTCACATCATCCCCCCGTTGATTTGGAATTTCGTCCCGAAATTCTGCAGTAGCTTCAGCCTCAGTAGTGGTTGCACTTTTCTTAAACTGTTGGGGGTACTTGAGTTTCATTTGGTCTTCTCGTTCCCAAGTATACTATAGGCCACAACGGGAATTCCAACGAACTCGAACAAGAGGTATTCTGGTACGCTTGAGAACCTTAACATCTTGATTAGTAATCTCTACTGGTTCCTCGACGAATCGCAGCTGGTCGTCGATAGTGAGTTCCTTGAGAGGAACTATGAGGGTCTCATCTGACAGGCACTTCCTCAGATTTGACACATGGAAAAGATTGTGAACTCCGCTGAGTTCTGCCGGTAGATTCAACTTGTAAGCGACTTTGCCAATTTTCACAATAATTTCGAACGGTCCGACATAACACGGATTGAGTTTGCCTCGTTTGCCAAAACGAACTACACATTTCCAAGGTGAGACTTTGAGTAGCCCCTTATCCCCAACCTGGAACTCGAGTGGTTTCCTGCGCTTATCAGCGTAGCTTTTCTGACGGTCACAAGCTGTCGCCATTCGTTGTCGTATCTGAGCAATCCTCTCGGTTGTATCTACTACAAGTTCTGGGCCTATGATTTGACTGTCGCCAACTTCTGCCCAACAGAGAGGTGATCGGCATTTACGTCCGTACAATGCCTCAATCGGAGTAGCCTGGATACTGGTGTGGTAACTGTTGTTATACGAAAACTCCACTAACGGGAGGTGTTTTTCCCAGCCATTACCAAAGTCGATGACACATGCCCTAAGCATGTCTTCAAGGGTTTGGATGGTGCGTTCCGATTGCCCATCCGTCTGTGGATGATATGCCGTGCTCATATCTAATCGAGAACCAAAGGACTTGTGCATAGCTTGCCACAATTCAGATGTAAAACGTGAGTCTCGATCAGAGATGATGGAGGTTGGCACTCCGAGGCCTTGATACTTCTTCCTTTAGGTAGATGTCTGCTAGGGTAGAAAACTTATCCGTTTCCTTGATAGCCAGGAAATGTGCAGACTTAGTCAGTCGATCCACGATCACCCAAATAGTATCATTTCCGCATTGAGATCTAGGCAGGCCAGTAACGAAATCCATGAAAATTTGATCCCATTTCCATTTAGGTATCTCTGGTTGTTGAAGTAGGCCTGATGGTTTCTGATATTCGGTCTTGACTCTCGTACAAGTCAAACATTTGCTAACGTAGGTTGCTATGTGAGCTTTCATGCTAGGCCACCAGTATGTAGTTCTTAAGTCATGGTACATCTTATCCGAACCAGGATGTACTGAGTAACGAGACTTATGTGCTTCATTCATCACAACCTCGCGTAAGTTCCCATAAAGTGCAACCCAGATGCGCCCTGTTACATAGTAGGCACCGTCTTCCTTTTATTCTAGCCGCTGCCTCGATCCTCGTAAGGACTCAGCCCCGATGTTCTCTACTTTCAACGCTTCAACCTGGGCATCTCGTATCTGAGCGGAAAGGTTAGAGTGAATGGTAAGCTGTAACGTAGGTACACGCCTAAGTATAGTATCCTTTCAACTGAGGGCATCGGCCACAACATTGGCTTTGCCCGGATGGTACTTGATCGTGCATTCGTAATCATTCAAGAGCTCCACCCATCGACGTTGTCGCATGTTTAACTCCTTTTGCTTGAAGATATGCTCGAGACTCCTGTGATCAGTGTAAATGGTGCACTTGGTACCGTACAGGTAATGCCTCCATATCTTAAGTGCGAAAACAACTGCTCCCAATTCCAAGTCGTGTGTAGTGTAGTTTCTTTCGTGAACCTTAAGTTGGCGCGATGCGTAGGCAATGACCTTGTCACGTTGCATCAACACACAACCAAGTCCTTGGATGGAAGCGTCGCAATAAACCACAAAATCATCTGTGCCTTCAGGCAATGAGAGGATAGGTGCGCTACAAAGTCTGTCTTTTAAGTACTGAAATGTGGATTCCTGTGCATCACCCCAACGATAGGTGACACCTTTTTGACTCGGTGAAGTGAGAGGTTACGCAATCTTTGAGAAATCCTTGATAAACCTTCTGTAATATCATGCCAAACCCAAGAATTGGCGGATTTCTGTCGGTGTACGGGGTGCAGGCCAGTTTTTGATTGAATCAACCTTGGATGGATCAACATGAATCCCATCCTTGTTTACTACGTGGCCTAGAAAGTAGACTTCACGAAGCCAAAAGTCGCATTTCGAAAACTTGGCGTAAAGCTGCTCTGCTCGAAGAAGTTCCAGAATAAGTCATAGATGCTGCTCGTGTTCCTCCTGACTCTTCGAATAGATCAGGATATCATCGATGAAAACTTTGACAAACTTATCCAGGTAGGGATTGCACACTCGGTTCATGAGATCCATGAAGACCGCAGGTGCATTCGTCAATCCGAAAGGCATAACCAGAAACTCGTAATGCCCATAACGAGTTCTAAATGCTGTTTTGGAGACGTCCTCATCTCGGACTCTCAGCTGATGGTATCCCGATCTCAGATCAATCTTGGAATAGAAACTCGACCCTTGCAACTGGTCGAATAAGTCATCAATACGTGGGAGAGGATAACGATTTTTTCACGGTCACCTTGTTGAGTTCGCGGTAGTCAATACACATTCTGAAGGTACCGTCTTTCTTCTTCACGAATAACACTGGAGCTCCCCAAGGCGAAGAGCTATGAGGTATGAAACCTTTTTCCAAGAGTTCTTGTAGTTGCATGGACAGTTCTTCAAGTTCTGATGGAGCTAGACGATAAGGTGCTCGAGCTATGGGTGCTGCTCCAGGAGCTAGCTCGATTTGAAATTCAACTTGACGATGAGGAGGAAGACCAGGTAATTCCTCAGGAAATACCTCAGGAAAATCGCGTACAATAGGTATGTCTTCTATCTTCCTTTCTTCCGAGGATGTATCAGAAACGAGGGCTAGGATAGCAGTGTGGCCCTTTCGCAAACACTTCTGGGCCTTTAGGAAAGAGATGATGCCCACGACTGCACCACTCTTGTCGCCATAAATCATGAGAGGTTCTTCACCAGAACGAGGAATGCGGACGATTTTCTCCTTGCAAATAATCTCCGCTTGATGATGAGATAGCCAATCCATCCCAATAACGACGTCGAAACTACCAAGTGTGATAGGAATAAGATCGATAGAGAAAGTCTGACCAGCTAAGACGAGGTTACAACCTTTAACTATGTGTGTGGCTTCAAGACTTTTACCGTTGGCTAGTTCTACCGTGTGTTTGGTGTTCAAAAGTGTTGGAGTGCGCTTAATCATTTGGCTAGCTTTTAAGGATACATAACTAGTATCGGCACCCGAATCAAATAAAACAGTAACAAAGAAGTCGCCCAGAAGGAACTTACCCATCACAACTTTGGGATCGTTCCTTGCATCACCCTGACCCAGCACAAAAACACGTCCCCTGGCACCATTGCCATTATTGTTACCCCCGTTGTTGCCTCCATTGTTGCCTCCATGGTTGCCTCCATTGTTGTTCCCATTTCCTTGGTTGTTGTTGTTCTGATTCTGGTTCAGCTGAGGACAGTTCCTCTTAAAGTAGCCTTCAGCGCCACACTCAAAGCATCCTTTATTGCCCTGCTGTTGTTGCTGCTGGTGGTTCTGTGGAGCTTGTTGTTGTTGTTGGCGATTCTGATTTGCTGGTCGTGCGCCCCTGCAATCCTTTGCTTCATGAGCAAACTTATTGTACCTCAAACAACGAACCTTGTGGCACTGCCCACTATGATGCTTGTTGCACTTGGGGTGGTTCCCTCGTTATCCACCCTGTCCTGGACTACCAGAAGATTGCTGACCAAGACTCTGGTAGTCATCAGCTTTTCGCTGCTGAGACTGAACTGAAGTAGAACCCTTGCCCGAATTCTCATCCCACTTGTGCTTGTTTTCACTGGGAGCATCAGTAATAGTAGCGCTAATACGCTTGGGCATCCTGTTCTACTCAACTGCCTGATCAGTGAGACGATGAGCCAACTTGATGATTTGCTGAATGGTGCCAAGATTAGCTGAGGTCACGTGGCTTTGAATTTATGGCACCAAACCCTTAAGGTACAGCCCGATACGCTTGATAGGAGGATCCACCATAGTGGGACACAGGATAGCTAATTCGTTCTACCTCTTTGTGTATGCCTCGATTTCAGACCCCGTCATCTTCAGATTGAAAAATTCTACCTCTAGCTTATGGATGTCGTCATGACTACAGTACTCTTCTTTGATCAGTTCCTTGAAACCGTTCCATGGGGTGGCATTAGCAACCGCCAGCCCTAGCAGTTGAACCTGTGCCTTCAACCAGGTTAAGGCAGCACCTTCGAGTGTTCCAGTAGCATATTTCACCCTACGATCTTCAGGGCATTCACACATCTCAAAAACAGACTCGAGCTTCTCGAACCAGTGAAGAAGGCCTACAGCTCCTTCTGTGCCGTTGAAAGTACTAGGTCGGCAATCCATGAATGTTTTGAGCGTGCACATGGGAGGCTGAGCATGTTGACCTGTTGCGCGAGAATAAAAGACAAGGTTAAGCACGAGGGTTGGTTTGCGAAGGTAGGATCTAAACGTCCTAAGATGGGTTGATATGGCAGGTTATACCTCCTGCAGGGACAGTTGCGAGTGCCTCAGCAACCCGTTCATTGATCAAAGCCGTCAACTGGGCTTGAGTTAGGTTGATACGTCCTCCGCGTCCGTTCATGATCTTCACAACGAAGCAACGTAAGTGAGAAAAGTGTTACGAAAGTGTGTAAGCGTGGGATAACAGGAGAGAGTAAGCACACAAGGTTTAAATAGCAGTTATCACGTTAACTAGTGCACAGTGTGAACTATCTAACCGACAATATAAACATGAATCATACCACCTATTGGGTCGAGTCTTGCACATGGAGCGAAGCGTCGTTGTGGATCGTTGAGCACTGTACATGTTATAGTCTGGTTTTGTCAAAAAGCTTTTCCCTTTTCAAAACCAAGTTCAATATAACCAATGGCTCTGATACCAATTTGTCACACCCCCAAAATCCACCATGCGGAGTATCACCGCTTGGAGGCGTGACATGACCAGGATCGAGCCACCAATCATATTGAACAACGTAATTAAGTAAGTAAAACCAACCACGATACAATTGGTGACCATAAGACAGTAACCAACTTTAAGTTAACAACGGAAGCACAAAACGTAAGTCCAAATCATAAGTTCCATAGTTCATAAGTCTAAATTAACATGGTTTCTTCATGATTTAAGCTTCTGTAAAGGTTTTATTCTCTTGTTTCTTAATGTTCTTCAAGTTCATCATCATGAACCTACTTTAACCACTTAAGTAAGATGTAAAATGAAGGGATTCAAATTCTTACCACTAGCTCAAGGCTAGGGAAGTTCAAGAAAAGAAAAGTGGTGGTTAATAGCAAATAGAGAAGGTCCTCCAACTTCCGAGAACACCAAGCTTCCTAACTTAGCTCCTTACACCTTAGGATGCTCTTAAAACACTTGAAATGAAACTTGAAATGAAGATGATGGGGAAGGGTGTTAGGGCTGTAGGTAATGGGGAAGGAGAAGAAGATGTTGGTGTGTTGAAATGTGAGAATGAATATGTCCATTACTTAGGTTATTATATAGAGGTTTTTCCAACATTTGTTTATTTAAAGGTTAATGTGTCTTCCTTTATGCTAGCATATCAAATATTATACTCAAATAAAATCATGGGTGTGGGGCCCATGTCTAACCGTCCACACATGGGGGGGGGGGGGGTTAGTGCATTATGTGTCTATCGCCTCTGTCAATCTAGTCCGTGGCAGAAACAGAAGAATTCTAGCGTTTTATTGTAATATCTAGTTAAAAAGGGCAAGGTGGCAAACTTGTAAATAAGGAGAAATCCTTATAATCCTTGTGCCTATAAATAGATCATTTAGGTTTAGTGTTTAAGACTTTTGCTCATTTGGAGGCTTAGGAGATCTAATCTTAGAGAGAGAAAGTCTAGAGAGAGAAAGTTCTCTCACATGATTCTCGGCTTTGTACACGTCATCATAATCAATTGAATCACGTTATTAGTACGTTCTTGTGTGTTTGGTCACGTACGTTCACGGATTCCGCACGTCGAACGTTCGTAACGCAATCGTACGGTGTCAAAACCGATCCTACCAGTGGTATCAGAGCAGGAGCTCGATTGCGCTGATCAAACACATAGATTCGTACAAGATTACATCGATTTCAGACCTGAGTTTCATCTATTTCTTCATCTTCTACTCATTTTTCACGTTTTTAACGGTTTTTCGTAAAATTGAACGGGTTTTTACGGTCCAAATCGGCTGATTTTTTGATATGTTGTGCGAAAAGACTTGATTTACAACCCTACCAAATTTCAGATTCTAACTCCTAGCCGTTTAGGAGAAATTTGAGTTTTTAGATTCGATTTCGTATCAGAGTTCAGCTTGATTCCGCTCGAAATCAGAAAAAATCAGATTCCGCTCGAAAGTATAATCTGATTCCGCTCGAAATCAGATAAATTCTGATTCCGCCAGAAACTTATTTTCTGATTCCGCTCGAAAAGATACAAGTTTGATTCCGCCTGAAAGTTAGATTCTGATTTCGCTCGAAATCGAAATTGGTGATTCTGCCTGAACGTTAAATTCTGATTTCGCTCGAAATCAGAACAAGTCAGAACACAGTTGTTGTGTCGTTACTTTGATTGTATCGGTCTAATCAATTCATTTAAATTGAAACTCATTGAACGGCCACATGACATACTGAATTCACATAGGACGACCCAATCGTATTTGTTTGAAATATATGTTGTTGACTAGTTTTAATTGAACAATTAATTGGAAATTGATAGTTGTTTTATCGATTAAAGGGATATTGATCGGTCCAATAGGTGTTAAAAGGGTTGTTGGGTTTTGCAAGTGTTGCGTGTGATCTCGGTACAATAATCAAGTGATAATTAAAGTTGTTGTCGGCTCAAGAGACTTGTGTGTTTAATACACATTCTTGGTCAAATCAAATTTAAGTGAAAACAAAATTGATGGTCATATATCATATAAATTTGTTGGCCATTTTCAATCAAGTTTGCATGTGAGATGTATTGAGTGTGTCATTACCGTCCAAGAGGCCCAATAGATTGTGTTTTCATCATTGTTGTCGGCCATTTGTGAGATCATTTAATTGGATTAGTCATAAATTTTCGGTGTGCATGTGATAGTATATTTGTTGTTCTCTATCGAAAATATCAATCTTGTCTGTCCACTAAAATCAATCGGCCCATGTGGTGAATTAATGTTGACTGTTTGAAGCCCATAGTCTCGTGACTTTGGTTTAAGTGGGTCATTAAGTTGTTGGCCATTGTTTAACAAAGAATTTGTGATCAAAATGTTTGACGAGAAGGAAAATGCTAATATTGAAAGAATAAACAATTGGACTTGTGGTTCTCATTTTGAGAAAAAGGAGGTTTTGGTTGAAAGATTTGAAAATTTTACATGTAGGAAATATGAGAACTTTAATGATACGTATAAGCGATATGATGATTTACATAAAGGTTTGGGAATGTATTACTTAATGATATCAAATGCTGAAAAGATATCTAACTTTGCAGATGCATTACCTTTGGATTGGGATGAATTTTAGGAAAATTGAAAAAGGATTCTAGGTTCTCAAAATTTGATTTTTATGATTTCATGATAGAGCTTAGAAAACACAATGATAAGAATGAAGAGAAAAAGAAAGAGTTGATAGAGGAATTAAAAAGAAGCTCAAAATACATTAGTTTGGATGTGTTTCTTGAAATAATCAAAAGAATTGAAAATGGTATTGATGTAAGAAGAAAGATGAAATATGATCACAAGAGAGGTTGTTTTTTAAATGAAGATTTGAATCCTGTTGATATGGTTAAAAATTTTCTTGCAGGAACGACAAAGATTGAAGTTGTATGCTCAAAATGCGAAAAATCCGAAGCAGAAAATGTCAATCTCTTGAAAGATGTGGAGAATTTGACACTGGAAAACAAAGCTTTGAAAGACGAGAAGAAAGTTGATGATAAACAGATTTTGGAATTGCGCTTGAATTGCGAAAAACTAAAATCTAAAAATGACAAATTTTTTAAGAATATTGAAAGTTTGTCATTAGAAAACAAAAACTTTAAAGAAAAAGAAAAAGATTTTGAAAATGAAAAATTAAAGATTGAAAAAGATTTTCAAAGTCAAATAAAGATTCTTGAAGATGGGAGATCTGTTTTTAGCAGGAATAATATTGAAAAGCAAAAGGTAATAAATTCCCATCGTCAGACGATTATTCGACTTGAAAAAGAAGTTGAATGCGAATTCTACATCACATGTTTGTCCAAAACCGATCAATTATGTTCCAATAAGTGACAATGTCACAAATTTTGACAAAGTCAAAATTGAAGATTGTGATGATAAATCTGATGATGAAAAAGAAAAAGAAGAAAAAAGAAAAACATTTTTGAAATTAAATGAAATGTTTAAAAATACTGTTTTACATTCTACTGAGAAAGGTGAATGCTCAATGCAAAAACCTGTAAAAAAGAATGTGGAACAGAAACAAAAAGATAAAGAATCGAAAAATTTTCAAAAAGAAAATAAAAGCTCATCAGATCAATCATCCAATCACAATAAAAAATCACAA
Organism: Helianthus tuberosus; assembly: GCA_030545235.1. Lineage (NCBI taxonomy): Eukaryota > Viridiplantae > Streptophyta > Magnoliopsida > Asterales > Asteraceae > Helianthus > Helianthus tuberosus. The sequence goes on along the minus strand of CM060351.1, from coordinate 169,661,762 downwards.
AAATTTAAAAATCAAAACTAAAAAATAGTTGATAATCAGTGGTGCAGGTTTGACCACAGTGCTCAAATGCCAAATCAAGGATACAAGAGGAGAAATGACTACCACAAGGCAACTCAATGCTTTGATCTAAGTGTGTGGTATGAAGACGGTGTTTGGTATGAAAGTAGTAAGAGGTATGATAACGGAGTGTGTTACACTTGTGGCTATCAAGGACACATTGCTGTTAACTGCCAAAGTCAGAAATTCGAAACAAGAAAGTGCTATGAATGCCACATCAGAGGTCATATTGCGAGAGATTGCCCAATGAGATCAAAAGGAAGATCGAGGGCTGAATCTCATAAAATGGGAAAGAAACCAGTCAATGTCAAGCCCAAAGAATAGAAAGTTCAAGAACAGAAAGTTCACGAACCGAAAGTGAAGCTTTCACAGGGGCAGAAAGACAGACTGAGGAAGAAGAGAAAGAAGGCAAGAGAATACTTGGAGAAAAAATTTTGTCCTCGGATACAACTGGTAATCCGAGAAAAAGTTCTGATGAATTGCTTTCTTCAACTGAAAAGGCAAGCAAAACGAATTCATTAGATGCAAATCTGAGGACAAAAGAGAAGAAAAAGAAAGTTGTTAGCCATGAATTTGTTTCTTCAGAAACAAAGGAGCAACATGTCGGCGATGAATCTGGCTCAACAAAGTCAGATAAGCCACAATCAGGCAATGATTCTGGTTTATCAAAGCCAGAAGAGCCATCTGTTGAGGTAAAAACTGTCAAACCCAAGGCTGGTCAGGCTTGGGTGAATTTGTTCAAGTAAAATCCTGACTTGCCGGAGTTCCGAGGTTGGTAAGTGTGGAACAGGAATCGGCATTTTTCTTGAGAAATTCACAGGTTGGTAACTGTGATATTTCGAATCACAAAAGACTAATCAAGGACATTAAGGTGTACTTGATTTATCTTTTTGATGAGTGGATAAAGGTGAACAATGTGATGAAAGAACCCCGAGTTTGTAAAAAGACAAACAAAACTAATTTTCCGGAAAAATCATTTGATTAAAACAAACTTAAGTGTTTTGAAATCTAAATGGGAAAATAGTTTGTTGTCAGGGGGAGTTCTGATTGTTTATGCCAAGAGAATGGCGAATTGAAGCGATTTGATATCAGTTTGTCAAGTTTCTTGTATAGTTTGTTTTCAAATTTTCCTTGAAAATCAAAATTGAAACATATTTTGATTTTAGGGGGAGAAAAATTTAAAAAAAAATTAGAAAATTTGAAAAAGCCAAAAACATTGAAAAAGCAAAAATGAGTTTTGTTGAGAGAAGAGGAAATGATAGTACATCAGTGGACTATCACAGCATGCTAAAGAAATGAAATGTCAAATGTGATAAACGATCTTACTAAGGATGTGACGATAGGCTCAGCTAGACTAGTAGATTTGCGATAACGATACAAACATAAATGAAAAAGCCTAGTTCTAGTGGGAAACATGGTTGAAAGCATAGTACTTAGTTTTGTCCTTCGTGATTGTGTACCTACTCAGTAATCGCTGAATGTCGAAAGACATAAAACCGGTTAAGTCTGTGAACTTTCACAACTTGCTGAAAAGTCGCTGTGATTTTGTGCATTTCATTTTGCAAAGATTTAAACTTGTTTTATTTCTTTATTTTGTTTAAGCATTGGACATCCTCTGCGTATACGGAAGTATCGACCTGATTGTTAATGTTTAAACATTCTGCTTTATTTTTGCACATATCACAGTTGATGAAAGTTTAAAGGCATTACTTGAGTCAGTGTATTGCATGATGAGGGGATATGCTGAGATCGTGGGGTCCATAAGAATTTAGTGCAAAATTAATATACCTTAACGTATCGGTAAGCATTTCGAAAGTTTTTAGATTGAGTTTAAGATGACAACTATATCGTCAATCTATGTGAATCGTTTAGAACTTAAAATGATTAAAGCTTAACGGTACTAGTGATTTGTCTCATAAACTGATATGATCCTCTTCCACAAACTCACAAAAATATTGCTTGTAGATATTTCTTTACTGCATTTCTTTAAAATCAAAAATCCAAAAATATTGTGTTTTAGTTTTAAATTTTGAAAAATACAAAAAGATTTTCGACAACTGATGTTGAGGAGCTGATATTCAAAATTCTAAGTGCTAAACATGATGAATTGGATTGGGAAAGTTTGTTGAAAAACTTTGAATAATATATACAAATGTTTTGAAAGATTGTGTCTTTAGTTAATCAAGGTCATTCTTGGCCGACTTTGTTACCGAAGTTCCAGTAGATAAGATTCAAGAGTGTGAAGCTATTTAAAACCCAGTCCTAGTGTTTGATGACAGTGTTTGGGTCTTACACACTGATGGTGCATCTAACGACGATGGCGCGGGGGCTGGTCTTCGTTTAGTCAGTCCCGATAATCATGAGTTTATTTATGCAAACAGATTGGATTTCAAAAGCACCAATAATGAAGCGAAATACGAAGCTTTCCTTGCGGTGCTTCATTTAGCAATAAAAATGGGAGTAAACAATCTGGGCGCACACGTTGATTCTTTGTTAGTTGCTAGACAGATCGATGGCCTCTATGATGCAAAGGACGAAACAATGGCTTTGTACCTTGAACAGGAGAAATCTTTAATTGCCAAGTTTCAGACTTTCAAAGTAAATCATATCAATCGCGGTGAAAAAACATGCGGATGCACTCATCAAGCTTGCCGCCACAAGTTTTAAGCATTTAGCTAAAGAGGTGCGCATTGAGGTACTCAAAAACCCGTGTGTGCCTTTTTTCGTGTGAATGTAGTAGAAGTCGGGAATCCATCTTGAATGTCCCCAATTATCATGTTTCTACAACACGGTTCTTTTCCAAAAGGGAAGGCGGAGGCAAGAAAAATTAAAAATAAGGCGTTGAATTACGAAATGTCAGACGGGATACTGCACAGGAAGTCATATCTGGGTCCTCTCTTATGCTATTGATAAGCAAGACGCACAAACCTGGTTTGATAAATTAATGAGGGGTTATGTGGGATACATGCTGGCCCACGCATGGTTGTTGCTTAAATAATGAGCGTTGGGTATTATTGGCCCGTATGCATTTAGATGCTATGGAAACTCTACGCAAATGCGCATTATGCCAACGTCATGCTCCAAAAACCCTACGCCCAAAAAATACGTTGGTCCCCGTAACGACAGCCTGGCGTCCATTTCCTGATGCGCCTGGCGCTGTGAAATTCATTATAGTGGTTGTGGATTATTTTACCAAGTGGGTAGAGGTGAAACCCCTGGCTTCAACCAATGCAATGGTCATACGAAAGTTTATTTGGGAACATATTACCTGTCGCTTTGGCCTGCCCCTGCGCATCATCACGGATAATGGTACCAATTTTGCATCTGAAGACTTACAGAAGTGGCTGGAAGAGATGCCCATAGAGCATACCTTTGCCTCTATGGCGCATCCACACGCCAATGGCCAAGTTGAAAGCATCAATAAGAAAATTGTTAATGGAATTAAAGCAAGGCTAGGAATAGCGCGAAGGGGCTGGGTGGATGAGTTGCCTAGTATCTGTTAGTGCTTATGTCTGTAGCTTCCATCTGTATTGAGTCTGTATTATGTCCTGTTTGTGTCATTGTATAGTTTTGTATGTATATTATTTTGTATTTAGACGAAACGGGAAACGGAGCGTTATATGTAAAAGTGGTCTCGTCGGATGACTTGGGTCATCCGTACGGATGGCCATCCGGACGGATGACCCTCCGACCGGATGACTTATTCCTTCCCAGCTTTGTCTATAAATAGTGGAGTAGGGGTCATTATTAAGAACTTTTTGGCAGTTGTCTCTAGCGAAGCTCTGTCTGATTCTCTTTGGAACTTTTGTACTTTCAGATCAATCAATGAGAATGGACATGTTTATTGATGATATCGTTGTAGATTGTTCTCAGACGATGCATAGGGATTCCGCACCTTTGAGCCACGTTCTTCATCAAGAACCGTTCCTCACGGGCCATTCACAAGTGGTATCCAGGAGGACGAATCAGAGATAGTTACAGAGATTTCACCAGGATTTTGGCCGATTTCAGTCGTTTTTAGTCAAATCTCACCGGAGATTTTGACCGATTCATCATCATCTTCTTCGTTTCTATCTGATTTCTATATTTTTACACCTAAAACTCAGAAAAATCCAAAATTGACCAACAATTTACAGACAAAATGGACTAAAATTGACATCATTCGGATCGCAATCTGTTATAGATCATTCCTACAAATTTTTATAATAAAATTCGAGCTAAAACACGTCCAAATCGATCAAAAATATGAACAGTTCTTCAAATGTTGCTGACGTCAGTCATCCGATCGGATAGCCATCTGATCAGATTACACCTGTTATTGTTCTTGTTTTACTTGCTGACGTCATACTCATCCGATCGGATTGCCATCCGACCGGATAAGTATTGTGGTTTACAAAGATCAACTTTAAACTAACGAAGGACCATTCGATCGGAGGGCCATTTGTCACTTGTTTTTACTTGTAGCTTAGATCAGTTGAGTCATCCGTCCGAACGGCCATTCGGACAAACGACCATTCAATCCAAGTGTTTGAGTTTGTATTTTTGAAATTTGACTAAGTGTTTGACTTTTCAGGAACGTTGATCATGGCAGACGAATTCAAGAATCCATTCGGAGATATTTTTGCCTATAACACATGAGACGCATCTTCCAACACAAATACCAACACGAACCCAAAGACTGCTACCAAGGCGATATCTGATTCACTGAGTGTCGACAATGCGTACGGCACGTACAACAAACCTCCAAAGCTAATGGCGATATAGGATTATAATAGATGGGCGAAGTGGTTCAATGGGTGGTTAAAGGCATTTACCTATGATAGCTGGAAATGCATGAAAAATGGTTTCAAAGCTTCGAGGGTAGATCATGAAAATTTGGTTGAACAAGAGCAGGAGGATTTTATAGCCGAACAGAAATGTTGTGCCTTGCTACATCAGTCAGTTTGAGATGATATCATATCACTGATTGATTATGATAACTCAAAAGATTTATGGGGAAAGCTGGAAAAGAAATGTACATGGGGTGAGGAAATAGTGAAAAATAAGAAAAGTTTGTTGAAAATGGAATTTGATTTGTTTACATGAATGAAAAACAAGAGTGTACGTCAAATGATTGAAAGATTTTGTCATTTGAAGGCAGAACTGGCCAGATATGGAATCAAGAAAGACGAAGATGAGATGGTTGATAAAATGTTTGAGGCATTTCCAAATGAGTAGGACTGGCAATATTTCGGTCTTGTGCTCAAAAACACCAAACCAATGGCAGAGATGACGGTAAACTGGTTGACCGAGCGACTTGAAGGTCATGAGCAGGAAATAAAGAAGATGAACAAGGTAAGCAGTTCACAGTATCAACAAAACGTTGATTTGTATTATCGAGGCAGTATGATTCCAAAATTTACATCACCAAAGACTGCCTTTAGTGCCGAAAGTTCAAATGTTGTGACAAAAGAGAAGCCCAGCAGCGGTTCTTCATCAAACAGCGGTTACCATGGAACTGGTTCTAGTACATCTTCTTCATCCGTATCGAACAATCAGCCGTCACAAAGTGCTTCAAAGAATGTATTCTAGTGCAACATTGCTGTTAATCTGAACAATGCACATAATTTCAACGAAGAAACATCAAAGCAGCAGATGGTATTTCTAGCATCGATTCTGGAGTCCTATGAGAGCTTAGTTTCCGGAAAGATTGGGAACACCAATCTGACCAAAGAAGACTACGATCAAATAGATCCAGAGGAGATGGAGCTGATCGTCATACGCTGGTGTATGGCGAGTGTAATTCGCAGAGCTCAAAGATTTATGGAAATTACCGGGATAAATTCTATTGGAGGTCCTTGAACGAAGCTCGGTTTCGACAAATCAAAGGTGACTTGCTTCAAATGCAAGCAGAAGGGCCACTTCAAACGAGAATGCCGAAACTCTGCAACCGATGAGACTGCAAATCCGTTTCACGATGATTATTACAGAAAGGCGGTCTATCATCGAAACCGTGAAGAGCCTCCTAGGATGAAGCAGATTGAAGAAACTCCAAAAGAAAAATCAAGAGCTTTGGCGATAATCCAAGATGATGAGGGATTTGATTAGAGCGAATTTCTTCCTAAAGAGAATGTTGTAGGTTATGCATTTATGGCAACTACTGAACCAGCAGCACCAGCTTCAACATACAACAGAGAAAGGAGTATCGTACAAAGACAGAAGCATAAGAACTACGAAATTTGGAAAGAAGCTAAAAAGGCTAGAAGATGGGATCCGGATCGTGAGTGTTACTTGGATCCAAAAGGCAACATTTGCATTGATCCATCAACCATTGATTTGGAAAACTCTTATAAAAGCAGTCCTGCCAGTTGAAGAACAGATCAAGATCGATACAGCAAACAGAGTCGAAAAAGAAAGGCTCAAACAGGAGATTCGTGAAAGATATCTGAGGTCCCTAGAACCAAAGAAAGTAGACGAAGGGATCATCGACACTGAAAAGGAGATGACAGCCGAGAACCTGACAAAGATGGCAGACCAAGTTCTAATGGCAAAAACACTTGAGGTAGATTCCAAATCTACTTCTAGTTCTGAGTCATCAGGAAAGGTCAGTAGTAGTGGTTCTAAAAATGAATCAGGTAAGGCTGATAATGCTAAAACTGAAAGTGCTTGCAAAGGTTGCATGAAAGAGTGCAAAGTTTGCAACACACATGCATATCTCTCAAACAAAAGAATCCAGGAACTGGTAGAAAAAGTTGGTTCAATCGATAGAGAAGTTCTAAGTCGAGATAAACTAATTAAAGCTTCAAATGAAAGAATCAAAGAATTAAATGAAAGATTGAAAACGATAAAAATAATGTTGAACGTTTTTAGAAAGAAAATGAAAAATTAACTCTTGAAAACAGAAAAATTTCAGAAACTTTTGACAAGTTAAAAAGAACGGTAAAAGATTCAGATGAGCGCAACTCAAAAACTTACAAAGAAAATACTCATTTATCAGGAGTTCTTCAAGCGAATGAAAAACTGATAAATTAGCAACTAGATGAGATTGTTAATCTCAAGCTTCAATTCCAAGAAGCTAAGATCGAAAATGATAGAATAAATCTAAAGCTTACCAGCTATAACTCCGCTAGCTTTGTTCTTCAGCACATAGTTCCCAAACCAATCAGGAAGAACAAAGCTGGTGAGGATGTTTACTCAGATGGAACAGGGGTGGGTTATCATCAAGTTCCACCACCTTTGCTCAACAATTTCTTAAAGAAACAATCTTGGTTGGCTAACAAATCTGAAACAAGTGATAAAACCGATGTTGAAAAACTTCCTGAAAACATTGATGCCACATTCAAATCACAAACCGATGAAGATAGCACTGCGTCTGAGGTTGTGAAAAATGTTGTTGAAAAGGTGCTAAAATGTGACAGTGACTCCACAGTTGAGGATGAAGAATGCTTTCTAAACAACTACATCCCGAAACCAAAATCCCAGAACAACTTAAATGATGTACCAACTCTTGTCATGTACAAGATGGAAGGTTCGGATAAGTTATACTCGGATATTGAGTTTCCAATCGAAAACGTGAACGAGGATAAGCTGAAAAATATTTTCAAACTTGTTGAGATTGATCTTTCTGAAATTGAAGGTCTGAAAAGTTCTAAGAGGTTTTTCAACTTTGAACGTTATAAATCTTACTACAAAAAACCAGTTGTGCCACCACGTTTTAACAAAATAATCAAAACATATGGTCGGGTGGATATCAGGGGGGTAAGAATTACCAGAAAAGGAACTTTCAGTAACAAAAGTTTGTTGAAAAGAAAACGTTTGTAAAGAGCTCAAGCTCAATGACCGATCAAGAATTGGAAATCTTTTAAAAAACAAATGAATAATTTTTCACTAGAAAGGCTTCACAGCCGCAGACTGAAGGTAAAAGTCGGGATGATGATACCCGAACGTGCTTCAGATGCAATCAATCTGGGCACATTACACGAAAATGTCTAAACCAAAAGCCTAAGTCTGTGGTTGTTGAGAACCCAAAGAAAGCAAACGATGTCAAAGGCAAAGCGCCTATGTATGTTGAGATGAAGATTTCAAAAACTGAAAAGGTTAAAACAGAAGCTAAACCTGTTAAACAACCGGTCCCATCACAACCGGTAAAGAAAAATGATAAATTTTACAAATGGGTTGCTTCTTCTCAACAAACATGGATGCCAAAGTCAAAATCACAAGCCAAGACATCAAATGAAGCAAAACCAAAGGTTCAGTCAAAACAATCGTCTTCAACCAAATCGGTTAAGATGGATGTACCTTTGGAATTGTACCTGAAACTTGAGAAACAAACTTCAACCCCACCAGGGAAGAAGTATGTTCTAAAAAAGGTTCAACCATCTGGTCAACCTAAATATGATGAATTCTTTTTATACAAAAAGTTTGAGGTTGGAACCGAAGAAAGTTTGAAAATGAACGATGAAAACTTCCACCACTGTACACAAAGATAACTCACCTTAATGTCAAGCTACCCGAGTCAAAGGAGGCTTGGGTTGCTTCAACTTCTAACTAAATTGTTTTGAAATGTGTAGGAGCTCCCAAGATCTATTTCGAAGTGGATTATGGATAGTGGAGCGTCCCGGCACATGACAAGGCAAAAGACCCTTCTATACGATGTTAGAGGTTTCAATGGTTGTTATGTTGGTTTCGCAGGAAACAAGGTGGACGCATTATCGGGGAGGGCATGCTATCAAATGGTGTCGTTACATTCGATAGAGTCAACTACATACCGGAGTTGGAGAACAATTTACTCAGCATTTCTCAGATTTGTGACAGGATGTACACAACTCATTTTACTGACAAGGAGTGCCTATTCTGAAGCCGGGATTTGTTATTCCCGAGGAGTGGATCATCATGCGAGCACCAAGGGTAAATGATTTGTAAGTGTTGGATATGAGCATTGCTGCGACTACCACGGGTCACCCTCAGTGTTTCGTATCGAAAGCTACCGAGAAGGAGTCAGTGTTGTGGCATCGAAAAATGGGCAACATTCCCCTACGTAAGATGAACCATCTGGTGCATAACGATCTTGTTATAGGTGTTCATCTGAAGAATTTTCACCTGGAGGGAGAATGTATTAGCTATCTAAAAGGAAAGCAACATAAGAAATCTCATCCGAGAAAAATGGTGAACTCAGTTTCGAAGCCACTTGAAAGACTTCACATAGATCTTTTCGGTCCTGTGAATGCCAAGAGCATTACTGGAGATCTTTACTGCCTAGTGGTTACCGATGATTATTCAAGATTTTCGTGGGTGATGTTCCTGAAGTCAAAAGATGAAACATTTGAGAGTTTCCTGAAGTTGTTCAGAAAGATAGAGAATTTGTACCAGACCCGCATCTGCAGACTAAGAAGTGTCAATGGTACGGAGTTGAAAAACAACAAAATGGAAGAATTCTGCTACAAAAGGGTATATTGCAAGAGTTCAGCGCACCATACACTCCACAGCAGAATGGAGTTGCAGAAAGAAGCATAATAAAACGTGTTTCGAGCTCCTCAACAAACGACAAGAACGATGCTAGCTGATTCAAAGTTACCTATCAACTTTTGGGGAGAAGCTGTATCTGAGGCTTGCTATACTCTTAACCGGGTGTTAACTGTGAAGAAGCATAATAAAACGTGTTTCGAGCTCCTCAACAAACGCAAGCCAAATTTGGAATATCTGGAACCGTTCGGGTCTCCTTGCACAGTTCTAGATCCCGATGGAAAGTTTGGTTCGAAGAATTTGGAAGGAATCTTTGTGGGCTACTCTAGTCCACTAAGACGAGTCTTTGTTCCTAGTCTTGGGAGGATCATAGAAGCATAGCACGTAGAATGTCAAGGCGATACTATGCCTCCACAGAAGCCCGCAGACTCATGGCGATTCAATTATGATTCTTTATGGGATTCATTCGATTCACCAGAAGATCCAGAGTACTTTGATGAATTAGACATATTAAGGGATTATGAAGCTTCCCAGGGTAGATTGCCAGCAAAGTCTTCTAAACGTCAACATACTTCCAATGATCATGAAGCTGGTCCCAGTAACACTGGTGAAAGTGATGAAGTTCAGCAAACTCAGACTACTTCGGAACCAGAGCCTACTCCAGAAAATCAGACGACAACAATTAATGATGATGATTCAGAATCTAACTCGGTTAGCCTGACTTTTGATCGTGGTGATTCAGAATCAGAGGAGGAGCAGATCCAATCTTCAGACCAGACAGTTCATGTTGATGAACAAGTTGCGGACCATAATATCACAAATTTGGAAGGCGAGGTGAACGTTCCCGGTGAAGTTATGCCGAGGACTCTATCTTATCACCCCGAGGAATTGATTATAGGAGAATTGTAATTAGGAGTTCACACAAGAAGCCAAATTGACCATGGCCTTACATGTTTTTATACTAAAATTGCTCCTTGACAAACTGAATTCTCACTCAGTTGCTTTATTTCACAGATTGAACCTCGAACTTACAAAGAAGCACTCGGAGTCATGGGTGAATGCAATGCAGGAGGAGCTGAGTCAATTTGAGAAACTCGGAGTCTGGAAAATTGTCGATCTATCTGATGGGCACAGAAAGATAAACACCAAATGGGTATTCAAATGCAAGAGAGACGATCGAGGAGTGATAGTCAGAAACAAAGCTCGACTCGTTGTTCAGGGCTTTAGTCAGCAAGAGGGGATAGACTTCACAGAGGTTTACGCTCCAGTTGCAAGACTTGAGGCCATCAAAATATTTCTTTCTTTCGCTTCATTCAAAGGATTTAAAGTTTACCAGTTAGATGTCAAGTCGGCGTTCCTTTACGGAAAGGTGAAAGAGGAGGTCTACGTCGGTCAGCCACCGAGCTTTACCAATCCAATACACAAAGACAAGGTCTACCTCTTGGACAAAGCGCTGTATGGTTTGCATCAGGCCCCGAGAGTCTGGTACGAGACGCTCTCTCATCACTTGCTTGCCAACGGCTATACCCGAGGCAAGGTGGACGCTACACTCTTCACTTAGGAAGTCGATGGGCATCTGCTAATCGTTCAGATATATGTTGATGACATTATTTTTGGGTCGGCAAACGAAGAACTCTGCAAAGAATTTGAACAAGTCATGAAGCAGAAGTTCGAGATGTCGTTAATGGGTGAGATGAAGTTCTTCCAAGGGCTACAAGTCGATCAGATGCCTGAGGGAACTTTCATACATCAAACGAAGTACGTCTACAATGTTCTGGAGAAATTCGGGATGTTCGAGATTTCACCAATGTCCACCCCATTAGGAACTAATCACGGTATAAACCCTGATCTCACCGGAGAGAAAGTCGACGAGACACTATACCGTTCGATGATTGGTTCGCTAATGTATCTGACAACATTCAAACCTGATATAATGTACCCGACATGCCTCGCGGCGCGATATCAGTCATGTCCTAGAGCCTCGCACATGTCAATCGTCAAAAGGATCCTACGCTACCTGAGAGGAACCCCGAGCCCGGGGTTGTGGTATCCCAAAGACGGTGATTTCAAGCTCAAAGGATATTCAGACTCAGATTTCAGTTGCTACAAAATCAATTCAAAATCAACAACTACAGGATGCCAATTCTTCGAACCTCGCTTAGTCACTTGCTAGTGTAAGAAGCCGTCGCTCTTTCAACGTGCGAAGCTGAGTACGTGTCAGCCAGCAGTTGTTGTTCGCAGATTTTGTGGATACAGCAACGCATGCGCGATTACGATTTGCAATTTCTTACCTCTCCTATATTTGTTGATAACGAGGCTGCAATCAACATAACAAAAAATATGGTACACCACGCTAAAACTAAACACATAGAAATTCGACATCACTTCATTCGCGATTGTTTCGAGAAGAAGTTGATTCGAATAGATAAAATCCACACTGACGAACAAAAGGCAGATTTACATACCAAAGAATTTGATAATCCAAAAACATTAGAAAACCAAAAGAGTTTGTGTAAAAAGAGGAAATGATAGTACATCAGCTAGACAGTAACGGTATGCTAAAGAATTGAAAAGTTTAAAAGCATTAAATGGTCTCACTGATGATATGCCGATAGGTTTTTACACATTTAGTAGACTTTTTCAGGATATAAACAAAAAAATTACATCTTGCTTATTTCATGGGGAACATCTGTCGGATATATAGGTAACCCCTGAAATCTTGTTTGAATGATTTTTTATTTCTAACATACTAGGTCTATATACTTGATGATATCTGGGGTATTATACCTGGACTTCTGATTTTGCGGAAGCAATAACCTAGTCCTCGTATAATACCTTGCACAACTTTAATCCTTAAAGCCTCCCCTTAGCTTAAAAAATGATAAACTGTTGGGATTGAACCCTACCAGAGGAACAGATAATGAAAGCCAAAACCAGGTCACAACTGTGGATTCACAATAATCAGCTATTTACTTAAAGCTTTCCCCTTGACAATGAATCAAACATCTAACATGCTCCAAGTACTGCCCTTATCAACAACTGCTGATTCTATAAACCACTGTGAAACCAAAGCACTGATGAAGTTTAAAGGCTGAAGCTCAATCTACTGCTGGAATCCAAGTACTGCTGAAGAGTTAAAACACTGCCCGTTCAAGGCCTGATAACCCTTTGAAGAAAGCACTGTTGCTTATACAACAGTGGTTGATTACGTCAGTAGAATGGAGAGTCAGTGTTTATATATCAGTGTTTAGAATGTAATCAATGTCTGTATGGTCAGTAGTTATAGAACAGTAGATAGAGTTTGTTAGTTTGTTAGATGTCACTTTCATGGTGACGTCAGCTGAGATGCCTTAGTGGTTTGGTTTGTCTATAAATGGAACAGTACTCTGCACTGTTACATTTGATTCGATTTGAGAGAGTTCTTCTCCTCAATTCAATTCTTTCATCTTGTGCAATCCAACCTTGTGGCATCAGGCTGAGGGGGAGCTTAGTTTGTAAGCATGTTTATAATCATTGGATTCGTATTGTAAATTTTTGACTAAATGAATTGCATATGCTTTTTCAGAACTATTTTCTCCTTTGATTGTGTTTACAGAGTTTGTTTTTCATTTCCGCTGCACTTTACATTGTTTCATACTCATTCATTGTTCAAATCATACAAACAAACACAATCATGAGAGCCTCCGATCCTAACAATTGGTATCAGAGCCTGGACAGTCAAATTTGATCTAACAAATCAATTTGACATAACAGTTCGGCTCATTATTCATTGATACTAAGGTTGGGTGCATTTAGTTGAAAAACATAGTACCGAGTAAACCATGTTCAAAATGGTTATTAAAAACTCTGTAAATCAACCAAGATGTCATATGACACAGAAATTTCACATAACAAGTGATTTCATGCACAAGACACTCATTGTTTCTAGATCTGGAAACATATCTATTAAAACTATGGGATTATCTCTTATTTTCAAAATTGATTTCAACTATTGTTGTGAATTTTGTGCTGTTTCATCATGTTTAAAACTAGAGTATGAACCTCAGTGTTGGTGCACACATCTGTCGTCTTCGTCTTAATATCGAGTCTCAGGTTCGGTGCGGGTTTGGTGCGGATATAATCAAGCATGATGTCATCATCCTTGATGATGACATCACACTAGTGACATCACTAGTGACATCACTCACAAAAGGACAAAACAGATTTTACGTATGCATGAGAGTTTCGCTTCAAAAGTCAACGTAATTGTAAATTTCGCTTCAAATGTTATAGTGGATTTCGCTTGAGGATCTTCCAAGCGAAATCATGAACACTATATATAGGTGAGTTGGTTTTTTTCAGTTGTAAGAGTTTGGAACTTTTCTTAGATTCTTCCGGTGAGCCACGAAGTGCTGCCGAAGTGTTGTTAGGTCTGTAATCGCATTTGTTATCAATACAACAACAGTTTAAAGTGAAATCTCGCTGAATTGAACTCGGTTTGTTCGTTTCCGCCGCTCAAACTGAGATAAACTCTTCTGAACGACTCGTTCGGGTCCGCAAACGATCCTACAATTGGTATCAGAGCTCAGGAGGAAGAGTTCATACCAATTCAGCCACGTTTTCTGTTTTTCTACACCTTCTTTCAAAATTAATCAACTTTTTACGGTTCAAATCGGTTCAAACTCTCACATATTGTGCGAAAACATGTTTTAACAAACCCTTGAGAGTTTAAGAACCTAATTCGGCCATTTACACATTCAATCAGATCAAAATCAGTCCGAACGTGATGATGTCATCCAGGCTCGCTTTAAAATAGGTTGATTTCGCTTGAGAATATAAGTTTTGTGTATGATTTCGCTTGAACAAGTTAGTGTCTGAAGCGAAATTGAAGTTTTCGCTTGAAAGATCAAAATTTATTGGTTTCGCTTGAAGCTCTTTTCAGATCAGGTAGATTTCGCTTGAAGATGCATTAGGTGGATGATTTCGCTTGAGTTTAAGATCTGATTTCGCTTCAGGGATTTATTTTAGTTAAAAGGTTTCGCTTGAACTGTGATTGACTTGGTGATTTCGCTTGAACTTACTGGTGTGTGAAATTTTTGAATTCCGAAAAATGGACGAAGATTTCTACAATGCTTTTGCTAGTCCAGTTACAGTTACTCAGAGTGCTTTGCATGAAAATGAAACCGGGACGTCTCAGAAACCACCAAAACTCATGGATATTGATGATTACAATGGATGGTCCGAAAGGTTTGGAAATTGGGTTGAGGCGTATCACTTGGATGCGTGGGAACACACTGAAGAGCCGTATGTTAAACCCACAAAGGACAATGTTGTGAATGGTACTCCGTTGACACTTAGAGAAATGACTACTGTAGATAAAAAGAAATATCGAGATGAGAAATTGATGGTGAGTCTGCTTCAGCAAGCGATAAAAGAAGATATTTTGATACTGCTTCAACATGATGGAACTGCATATTCAATATGGACAGAGTTGGAAGCAAAGTTTACTGGAAGTGACGATATGCTCAGGAATAAGATGTCTCTCATGAAAAAGGAATTTGACTTATTTCGGGGATTGAAAAATGAGAGTGTCAAGCAATTAATTGATAGATATTGTAACTTGGTGAGAAATATGACGAAACTTGGTGTTAAGAAAGATACTGATGAATTGGTTGAAAAACTTGCAGATGCGCTACCATATGAAACATGGGGAACATTTCTGATGATGTTGCGGTCAAACAAAACAGATTATAAGAAAATGACATTGGGAGATTTTATCAAACACCTGGAAGCTCAAGAAATGGAGCAAAGAAAGATTGCTAGGATGAAGAATTACGATGGAGAACAAGATATCAGCTTGTATTACAAGAGTGGTGTTACTGGAACAACAAATCATTCTCCAAAGATAGAAACTGCTTACAGTGTGAAAGATTCGTCTGAAAAGAGATCATCTCAGGGTTCAAGCAGCACAAGATTTTCATCATTTGATCCAAACATTTCAGCAACAAAGAACGGAAGAAAACTTCAGTGCAATATTGTTCTAAGTCTTGAAAATGATCAAGATTATACTGAAGAGGTTGCTAAAAATCAAATGTCTTTGTTGGGAATGGTGTTGGAATCCTATAGTAGTTTTGTGGCCGGAAAGATCGGTAATCCAATGCTCACGAAAGAAGATTACGATCAAATCGATGCTAAGGAAATGGAATTGATGGATATTAAATGGTGCATGGCTAGTGTAATGAGAAGAGCTGAGAAGTTTAAACAAATTACAGGAAGAAATGATTTTCTTGATGCAAGTGTTTCAAACTTAGGCTTTGATAAGTCCAAAGTTACATGTTTTCGTTGCAGGGAAAAGGGGCATTTCAAGAGAGAGTGCAAAAATCGTGAAGCTACTGGAGCCCAGAATCCTTTTGGAAACAACGATTATCACAAAAAGGCAATTTATCATCAAATCACACCACCAGCACTGCATCAGGCACAAACTGCACATGGAATGATGGAGATTAAAGATTCAAAGAAAGCTTGTCTGGGAAAGGATAGTGGTTTTAGTTGGGATAAATATGTTCCAACAAATAGCAAATTGTGTTTGGCAGATCAAGACAATGAAAAATTAGCTGAAGGTTTCAGTTGGGACAATTTTTGCTCAGATCAAGAATTTATGGCCAAAGAGATGTCCAAAGACACTTCAAATGCTAAAGCTTTCTTTGCAAATGCTTATGATTTGAAATGTGCAGAAAGGTGCAGAAAAGTCATGGAAGCAGCTGAAGAAAGACGAAGAAAGAACGAAGAAGAGGAAGAAGAAGAAAAAAGATTAAAAGCTGAAGCTAAAGCTGAGAAAAAGAGAAGAGCTGAATTTTTACAATCAAACAGAACAGTCAAAGAAGTTCCTGAATTTGAGATCAAAGTTGATGCAGAATCTGTCAAAGATCCTGAAAAATGCATGAATTGTGATTCTTTAATCAAGCAAAACAATGAATTGCTGCACAACATAAACAGATTAAAAGAATCATATGATACAATGAACAGAGAAATCAACAAGTATACTGATTCAAACGGTGAACAAGCTGAAGCTATGAATACTTTGAAGATAGCTTATCTGAGACAGTTTGATACGGCAAACTATAACATTAAGAAATGTGCAGATCTCGAGCTTGAGTTGGCAACACAAAAGATAGAAACTGAAAAAGTTAAGAAATTATTAGACAGTTACTCATGTTCTACTTTTGTTGTTGACAGGGTTTATCCGGTTGTGAAAGAATTGAAGACGTTTGAAGATGTGAAGATGTCCGAAGAAAAGAAATCCGTGACAAAAGATGAAGTGAAGATTTCTGGTAAGAAACCAAGTGTGGTTTACACTAGATGTCCGCCCCCGGTCGAAAATGGATTTTTACCTCGAAATCCAAATTCAGAAAGAATCGAAAAGGCAATAAACTTACAATGGGAGTCTGGGCTGTCGGATAACTTGCCAGAAAATATTGATGTCACGTACACGTCGTCCGATACTGATCATGAGTCAAAATTGATAAAAAGTGTGGTTGATCAGGTGTTAGACAAAGATGACATAGAGGAGTCAAAACCAGAGTCCAAATCCAAGTCAAAGTCTGAGTCCGATTCGTCAAAGTCAACAGTCAAAAAGGAGAAACGGGTTTATGATAAAGAGTTTTTGATATCAAAATTTAATTTGAATGATGAATCATTTAAAGTGGCATATACTTTGAAAGATTCTGACAAAATTATATTCTGATGAAGATTTTCCATTAAGAGGTGTTAAAACTGAATTGATCAAAAAGGTTTTCAAATTAACAGAAATTAATATTTTTGAAATGAAAGATTTAAATCTTACTGATAAACCTAAAAAATACACCTCAAGAATTCAACAAAGATTAAACAAGAAAAAGGGTTACAGTTCTGGTTATGGTTTTCAAAAGAAGCCAAACCAAAGCCGTAATTTCAAAAGAAATGGTTTAGGTTTTATACCACCGAAAAAGTATAAAAATGAGGAAATTTATAAACCAAAAACTGATTTTGTTTCAGGAACAAGTCAAGAGAAAGAACAAAAGAGTTCATTCTGGAAGGAGACAAATCAAGAATTCCTTGTCAAGAAGCAAGAAGAGTTGAAGAAAAATCATGTTCCAAAGAAGATAGAAACCAGAACCTGTTTTCAGTGCAAAACTGTTGGTCATGTTGCTAGGAATTGTCCGAAAACATTCAAACCAAAACAGGAAGTATCTGGTAAATTGAAAGAGAAAGTTGTGGAGAAAACTGAACTTACAACCAAACCACTTACTGGCTTTGAAAATTCGACCTTTGAGATTGGTGAATGTTCAAAGAATGTGATCAACAGAAAAGAAAATCTGATAAATCAAAAATGGGTTGTTAAGGGTTCAAGAAACAGTTCTGGTGATGAATCTGATTCCACAAAATCAGAAGAGCCAAAAGTTGTTAAAGAAAAAGTTGAAAAATCAGTTTTAAAAGTGGATGATGTGAATTTTCCATCTTTGAGTGCTGAAAATTTTAAAAGGAGAGTTGGGAAAGTTGAAATTTCAAATCAATTTTATTCTGACAAGAAGAAATTTGATGTTGATAAAGCTTTCAACGGAACAGTGAAACACATTTTTGGCAAAATGATCAATGGTAAGGCCAAAAGTGTTAAAGAATTTTACGCTGCCAAAAGAGGAGGTCACAGGTTAGTTGAAAGAAAAGATGATGAAGAGGTTGTTACACCCAAGGAAGGTCAGGCTTGGGTGGATATATTTTTCAAAGAGTAAAAACCTGACTTGCCGGAGATCCCAAGTTGGTAATCGTGGATCATGAATCGGCATCATTCTTATGTTGTTTGTTTGAAAATTGAAAAATTTTTGAGAATTTTTGCAGGAATTGCCGGAACTCCCAGGTTTGTAAGCGAGGAGTAGGAATCGGCACCTTGAGAATTCAATCAAAAGATGGTAAATTGGTTGAAAAACAGGTTTGAGTTGTATGTTTGTGTTGGTTACAAGTGGTAAATCAGGGACATTAAGTTGTATCTGATTTTCTACAAATGGTTGATAGACAATGTGATGAATCAAACCCCAATTTTACAAGTGATAAAATCAACAAAACTTATTTTCCGGAAAAACCATTTGATTAAAACAAACTTAAGTGTTTTGAAATCGATGGGAAAATAGTTTGTTGTGAGGGGGAGTTCTGATTGTTTATGCCAAGTGGATGGCGAATTGAGGCAATTCGATATCAGTTGTCATGTTCTTGTACAGTTTGTTTTCAATTTCCTTTAGATGTATTTGTATTTTCGGGGGAGTATAATTTCTGAAAAATACAAAAACATTAGAAAATTTGAAAAAGCCAAAAACATGATAAAATAAAAAATGAGTTTTATTGCATAAAAGAGGAAATGATAGTACATCAGTGGACGATCACAGCATGCTAAAGAATTGGAAAGTAAAAATGTGATAAATGGTCTCACTGATGATGTGTCAGTAGGTTTTTGCACATTTAGTAAATTGTGACGAGATATAAACCTAAATTTCAAACTTGCTTGTTCTGTGGGTTAACACAAACTTGGATATATAGGTAACCCCTGAAATCTTGTTTGAAAGGTCCCTTATTCTGAGATACTAGGTCTTTATACTCAGTGATATCTGGGGTATTATCCCGGGACTTCTGATTTTGCGGAAGCAATGGCCTAGTCCCCGGAGAATACTTTCTGCTTGCTTGAAATATAGCACCACCCTCAGCTAAAAAATGATGAAACATTGAATAATGCTAATCATGGCTGTTGTAATTCAAAAGATCCTCTAAAGGGGACACACCTAAAAGTCAACTAGGCTCTCTGCTGAACGGAAGTTCTGACCTGAGCTATCACGGTTGCATAATTTATTCCCCTGACAGATATCATCTGTGGTATACTCACCTGTAAGACTGAATATTGGGATCTGGATACGGGAGTATATTCAAGTAATGGGACACACGAATAAGTTCAAGTGCTTAAAACATTAATCTCATATCTCGGATCAATTGAACTTTGTGTGAAAATTTAAGTGGATCAGTATACTGACAATCTAAGTGAATCGTTTAGAACTTAAAATGATTTAAAGCTTAACGGTGTTGGTGATTTGTCTCTTAAACTGATATGATCCTCTTGCACGAACTCACAAAAATATTGTTTGTAAATATTTCATTTTTGCATTTATTTTCTTTCAGAAAATCCAAAAAGATTTTAGTGTGTTTTAGCATAAAGTTTGAAAAATTCAAAAA
Source organism: Helianthus tuberosus (assembly GCA_030545235.1). NCBI lineage: Eukaryota > Viridiplantae > Streptophyta > Magnoliopsida > Asterales > Asteraceae > Helianthus > Helianthus tuberosus. The sequence goes on along the minus strand of CM060351.1, from coordinate 169,642,034 downwards.
GATTTTCGACAACTGGTGTTGAAGAGCTGATTTTCAAAATTCCAAGTGCTAAACGTGATGAACAAATGGTTTGGGTGAAAGTGTTTGAAGAATGTTGAAATGAAATGAAAAAATGTTTTGAAATATAAATGTTATTCCTGCAAGTGGTAAATTAGACTTGAAAATTTTATCCACAAAATGGTTATCAGAAAATTTATTTTTGGGTAGAGTTTATGCAGGTTAGCCAGGTTCTGAAACCTGAGTTTGATAGAGTGCCAGATTACGATCTAAGAATCTGTGGAAAGTGAATTTCAGACTACGATCCCAGCAGATTGAGAGGGGGAGTCTGAAGACATCAAGACTCGTCAACATTTGAGAGAGAGGAGTTTGTTGATGTTAAAGATAGAGAATGAGGATTCTTGCAATGACAAATACTTCAGAGAAAGATCAAAGACTGATAAAGACTGAAGATTGAGAAGACTCGACACTTAAGACTCGTCAACATCTGAGGGGGAGTCTGTTGGTGCACACATCTGTCGTCTTCGTCTTAATATCGAGTCTCAGGTTCGGTGCGGGTTTGGTGCGGATATAATCAAGCATGATGTCATCATCCTTGATGATGACATCACACTAGTGACATCACTAGTGACATCACTCACAAAAGGACAAAACAGATTTTACGTATGCATGAGAGTTTCGCTTCAAAAGTCAACGTAATTGTAAATTTCGCTTCAAATGTTACAGTGGATTTCGCTTGAGGATCTTCCAAGCGAAATCATGAACACTATATATAGGTGAGTTGGTTTTTTTCAGTTGTAAGAGTTCGGAACTTTTCTTAGATTCTTCCGGTGAGCCACGAAGTGCTGAAGAAGTGTTGTTAGGTCTGTAATCACATTTGTTATCAATACAACAACAGTTTAAAGTGAAATCTCGCTGAATTGAACTCGGTTTGTTCGTTTCCGCCGCTCAAACTGAGATAAACTCTTCTGAACGACTCGTTCGGGTCCGCAAACGATCCTACACTCAGATGAACAAAACCTATGTTCTTAAAACATTAGTGTTTTTGGTAAACATGAAAGAGGGAATTTAAAACTTTAGTTATAAGATCTGGTGTGCTGAAAAACAGGTTGAGGATCCTCAAAAGGAACAAATCAACCTTGTTAAAAATACACTAAGAAAATCAGGGGTTAACATAGTCCGTATCATATGTAATGTGAGATGGGTTGAAAACTTGTGCAAATACGACCAATTCTCTTAAAAACATTACTATAAAATGATTCTGGATTGAGTATTCCTTCAATAAAGACCTCCCAGTAAGTAATTCATTACTTATCAATGGGAAGGGTGAAAGGGGAAGAAGAAAATTAACAAAAGCTCAGAAGTGTGTTTATCTCAAAACTTTTGAGGTCAAAAGAAAAGAGTATAAACATAAAACACTTAAGAGTCAAAGCTTGGGGTAATAATGGTCATTAAGCAACTGTTTGTGCTCATTGGTTCATGAAAGTTCAGGTGACAATAGTACTCTCAGTGATTGAACTTACAAGAGGACTAGAAAATTCTTCAAAACTCATGAGTCCATGTGTCCTCATGTTTGTAATCAACTAACAATAAAATGGTACCAAACAGTGGTCAAAATGTATTTCCTACCACTGCTGTCAAACCACTGACCATTTTCATAAACTTGAGAATGATATGATTGCGTATTTTATTGAAGATATACCAGATCCTTTTTGATGTTGTTCTCAGAAAATCCTTTAATTTTTTTTACAAAGGATTTTCTCAAATAACCAGGATATATTGTTCATTTTTTAAGAATAATATATTTTGAACTTTTGCTTGTTTTTATTGGCAATTGTTACCTGTCAGGAAATAGTACCTTACTTTTATTGGTATTATTGTCTTTTTAAATGGGTCAAAAGGAAATGGTACTAATGTCAAGATCATGTCATACTTAGGTTTGTCTTAAACATTAATCAAAGGTTGATTGCTAAACAGTGTTTAAACTACTGGGGCACTCATGTTTTAATTTGGATATTAAACGAAAATGAGTTGCCTTAGTAAAAAGTTCTCATCATCCGGGGTACAAAACCACTGTCAGTAATTCGTATGAATTTCAATAGAAAATTGACATGTGGCAAAACCTTGAATGAAAATCTCTGCAAAAAGTTGCTGAATATGAACTTTCAAACCATTGCCCTTATTTTAACCCTAACCACTGTTTTGCTCAAACGTCTGTTTCCTAATTACTATCCACTGCTGAAAGTCAACCACTGATCCTCATTTTGCTTGGCAAGCACTGATGCTCAAAATCAGTGTCTTATCCACTGATATGCTATCCACTAATAGTAAAAATCTTCTACTTTCATCACATTATTACCGTTGTTACTACTGATGCTTGATACATCAGTGGTTCTTAAAACAACTGTCCTCCATTCTTCATCCATATCATCAGAGGTTGACACGTGGTCAGTTTTTAGCCTTCAGATCATAATAACCGCTGCCACATTAGCGATCACTTTTTCCTAAATAAAACCCTGATCAAAACCCCCAAACAGGGTTTTACACTGTCGAATTGAATTCCAAAGTTCTCTTCTCAAAGCAGTTTCCAACCTTTCTTCCCAAATCACTCTCTGATTCTTCTTCATCAAAATGACGAAGTCAAAATCAAAATCAAAATCTAAACCAAAATCACCATCATCTTCAAAGGAGGTCGCTCAAACGGCCGAAGAAACCATTGAAATCCCATACAAATCACCGCACAACTACTTGGGTCTCCTCACAAAACCCTCAAACAACCGCACCTTCGATTCCGTCATCGACACACTATCTGAATCAAAGTACAAATCTTTGTTGGCAGCAGACGCTCCCATTTACTTGCAAACCCAGAGAGAGTTCTGGAAAAATGCTACTCTTGAGAAACAAGACGATAAAGTAGTAGCCATCAACTCCTCGATACAGGGTAAAGCGATCCAAATTACTCCACAAACAATCTCAGAAGTCTTTAAACTCGATGATCGGAAAGGTAAAACTTCTTTTGACAAAACCGAGTTGAAAACTGACTTTTTGAAAAGAGGGTATGCAGAACAATCAAAGGTAGATACCTTACAAAAAGGATATTTTCCGTCTGCACCCAGATTTCTATTTCACACACTTTTGTCGTGTGTTTCAAATAAAACAACATCGTTTAACGAAATACCATTGAAGATTCAATGCCTGGGCTATGCTATTTTAAATAATAAAGATTACAATTATTCCCAGGAAATCTTCAATGACTTGGTAAAGGATGCTGATAGCAAAACATTTTTACTCTTTCCAAGATTTCTAAGTTACTATTTTAAACAAAAATTTGAAAAAGAAAATGAAAATGTGCCAAAACAAGGTGTTTATTTTCAAATAAAAAGTTTAACACCTGAAACATTCACTAGAATGTTGGCACCAATAAAAACAAAAGCAGAGGTGTCTGAGCAGAATTTAGCAGTTACCACTGCTCCTCAGACATCTGCTGCTGAGCCCACTGCTCCAGGTGATCATAACAGCACTACCACTGCTTTGAAACCCACACCTGCCACTACCAAAAAGACCAAAAAGAAAACATCTTCGAAAGCCCCCAAAACCCAAAACAAAGGCAACTCTGGAAGATGAGATCCCAGAGCTAATGTCCGTGACAACACAAATGTCACCACAAACCACTGCTGCTACTTCCTCACAGCAGTTGGTAGAAAGATCTCCACCATTACCTAAAACTCCTCCTGCATCCTCACAAAAGGATCAGGTTGTAAGCATAGGGACCCCACAATATGAAGCTCTGGATTCAATCGGATCCATCTTCCTCAGTCCTGATCCCAAGGACATGTCTCTTTCAACTCCCATACCCTCACCAATGATATTACCACAATCCATGCTACCTTTGTTGCATGCAGTTGTTATAGCTCAGACACAAACCAGTTCCTCTCTATCACCTGTCACTGAGAGTATACCCCCACAAGTGACTGGGTCTGATGCTTATACCACTGCTATCCCAGCAACAACTGAGGAGGTTACACCCCATGAGTTACAAGTAACTCTCGGTGGTAGTTCAAGTGGAGCAGCAACTACAACTGATGGATCAACAGATCTTCAATTGGACAGTTGTTTCATAAGTAAGACTCCCTTGAAGGCAATTTCTTCCATAGCACCATCGGTAACCACCAGTGAGTTGGTTCTAACCACTGGTACCATCAAAGGTTTATCAAGTGCTGAAGAAAGAAGTCCCCAGTACCAAGAACAAGGGGCATCAATGGGTGATTTTTGGGACTCTGTTCCTAAGTCAAACATTGATATAACCACTACAGGTGGGGATTCAGATGATCCCATTAAAGTGGGTGATGATTCAAAATACCAGGAATTGACGGGAAGAGTTAAAAAACTGGAAACCTCAGTTGCTGAAATAAAGGACATGGTGCAAGAGATTTTGAAAGCTCAAAAAGCACAATCCACTGCTGCCCCACCACAAGCACCTGTTCCAAATCAAGCATCTGCTCCACCACAAGCAATTGCTGCAAATGAGCTCTGGAATATCTTTCAACCCATGCTGGAAAAACAGAAACAAATGGCTGATCAGCAGCATGCTATACCCAAGCAGACATCAAGGCTATAAAGGCCAGCATACAAAAGACTGCCCATGGTGAAAAAGTTCCTTCAACCATCCTCTTCATGGATAACCCCCTTCCAGATAATGCCAAAAAGGGGAAGAAAATCAAGTTGAGAAAGAAAGGAATAGAAGATGGGCTGTATATTGAACCAGAACAAGAAAAACAGCCATCTAAACCACCTCAAACCACAAAATCCAAAACTTCCATTCAAACAGCTGATACATCAGTAGTTACAAAAACTGCTGTCAGTAGCCAAACAACTGCCATTTCATCAACACACACAACTTCAACACACACCATCACAACCACTGTTCTACCACCATTATCATCTACAATCATATCACCACCACTGCCTCCTGCCATAAAGCAGAAGACAGCAGATGTTACAACATCTGCTGTAATGTCAACAGTGGTTGAGACACCAGTTGTTTCAACGACTGTTGGTTAGACACTTTCCATCAGTCAAACCACTAATCCACCAATGACATCATCAGCCTCTCCTACAATAAAAAGGAGAAGGGTTTTCATTCCTGATGATGAGTCACCACCACCATCACCACCATCAAAAACCACTTCAACCCCTGCTCAAAAGCAGAAGACATCTACTGACACATCAGTAGTTGTAATGACAACAGATGTTGAGACACCAGTTGTTTCAACAGCTGTTAGTCACTCATCTTCCACTGTTTCCACCAGTCTCACATCTCAACTAGCAAAGCTTTACACCAGAAAAAGAAAACTTACTCAGCCAGATGAGGACCAATATGATCCCACTGCTGCAAGATATCCTTTAGAACTGGAAGCTATAAAAAATGAGATGAGGCAATTCTACACTGATGATGATCCTTCAAACAGAAGATTTTCTTCACTCGTTGGCTTCATGGTTCCAGAAGACATGGATGAATATCTTGAGCTCAAAGTAAGACAGGCTAAGATAAGAGCCAAGGTTGAATGTAAAGGTCAAGGTGATGAAGCCATTGCTGAAAGATTGGATTTTATGCTCACAAAAGTCAAACAAATAAAAGATTTTGCACAAGAGCTGAGCAAAGAAAAGGCAGAACAACGAAAAGAGATGAGAGGAAAACTTCTTGCATACATAATGCAAGAAAATTTTTATCCTGCTGAAGAAAACCAATTTGAAGAATGGCCAATAGTGGCTTTAAAGCATGAAGCTGATAGAATTGATAGAATCAAGAATGATCCTAGAAAGAAGAAAAATGCTCCAAATTGGAGTAAATACAAAAAGCTCATCTCTGACCTAACAGTTGAGTATAAAAGAAAGAAACAGGAGTTGGTGGATGCAAAAGTGGACGCTGCAAATGCCATATCAAAATGGTCAAAGCAGCAAACTGATGAAGCCTATGAAAGGCTGAAGAAAAGGAAGATAACTGTTTCAGGCACTTCAAAGAAGCATGAACAAATGATGAAGCTTGAACAACAGATAGAAAACCTCAAAACACTTTTCCGGTCAACTAAAAATTCTACTCTTGTGACAAACCAAGAAGAAGGAGAACAGCTGACCAGTGAAGAGGTAAAGGAAAAGGAAGTTGAGTACTTCACAGAAACCATCATGAAAATGGGTCTAAAAGAAGAGAACTCAGAAAAACTTCGAAACCTTTTTAAGAAGGTGTTAACTAAGCATCACCATCTACTTCAGAAGTTTCAGACATTGAGCCAGATCAACAAAAGAGACAGGAGCAGATAGAAAAAGAAACTGCAGAAGACATAGCTGCAGCAAACAATGTTATTGAAATGGCCTTCAAAAGAATGTCTGAAAGTCTGCAAGTTTTCACATGGCCAACATCTCCCAACTCATCATCAAATAAATCTCTCCCAAGAAACCCATTGGGTTCGAAAGTACTAAAGTGGATGCCTGATCAAAAGACCCACGTATTGACCCAGGTCAGATCCAATGGCGAAGTGAAGTACATATCAAGGAAAGAAGCACTAGGCCTTAGTGTTGAAGATTTGCAGGATCTCCTTGAACTTTCACTGTGCAGGGATGAGGATGACACCAGTTCCAAAGAATTTGAAGAAGAATTTAAAAAACTTGCAAGGGAACTACTGATGAGGAATAAAGATCCAGAATAATAAATAGTTTTGGCATTATCTGTTCCAGGGGGAGATTGTTGGGATTGAACCCTACCAGAGGAACAGATAATGAAAGCCAAAACCAGGTCACAACAGTGGATTCACAATAATCAGTTGTTTACTTAAAGATTTCCCCTTGACAGTGAATCAAACATCTGACATGCTCCAAGTACTGCCCTTATCAACAACTGCTGATCCTATAAACCACTGTGAAACCAAAGCACTGATGAAGTTTGAAGGCTGAAGCTCAATCTACTGCTGGAATCCAAGTACTGCTAAAGAGTTAAAACACTGCCCGTTTAAGGCCTGATCACCCTTTGAAGAAAGCACTGTTGCTCATACAACGGTGGTTGATTACGTCAGTAGAATAAAGAGTCAGTGTTTATATATCAGTGTTTAGAATGTAATCAATGTCTGTATGGTCAGTAGTTGTAGAACAGTAGATAGAGTTTGTTAGTTTGTTAGATGTCACTTTCATGGTGACGTCAGCTGAGATGCCTCAGTGGTTTGGTTTGTCTATAAATGGAACAGTACTCTGTACTATTACAGTTGATTCGTTTTGAGAGAGTTCTTCTCCTCAATTCAATCCTTTCATCTTGTGCAATCCAACCTTGGGGCATCAGGCTGAGGGGGAGCTTAGTTTGTAAGCATGTTTGTAATCATTGGATTCGTATTGTAAATCTTTTGACTAAATGAATTGCATATGCTTTTTCAGAACTATTTTCTCCTTTGATTGTGTTTACAAAGTTTGTTATTCATTTCCGCTGCACTTTACATTGTTTCATACTCATTCATTGTTCAAATCATACAAACAAAACACAATCATGAGAGCCTCCGATCCTAACATAAACATTGCAAAATGCGAATCATGTGCTATTGAAGAAAAGATCCCCAAGAGGGACACACTGAAAGTCAAGCCATCATCTCTTTATCTGAACAGATGTTCTAACCTGAGCTCTCATGGCCTCACACTACCCTTTACAAATATCATTATTGTACGTTCACTTGTAAGACTGAATATAGGGATCTGGATACGAGAGTATATTCTGAGGTGGGACACGCGAATAAGTTAAGTACTTAAAACACCTAAATCGTATCCTAATTAAGTTGAAATCTGTGTGAAAATTTAAAAGGATCTGTATATCGACAATCAAAGTGAATTGTTTAAAGCTTAGTGTGAAATTAAACTCAACGGTACCTGTGACTAGTCGGAAGCTGATATGATCCTCTAACACACTCACCAAAAGTATGTTTGTAAATAGTTTACTGTTTACTTTACAGCATTTCATTTCAATTAGCTTAAAAAACCAAAAAGATTTTAGCGCGTTTTTGCTTAAAACTTTCTTAAAATCACAAAAATATTTTATCTTCTACTTTAGTTTCAACAAACCAAGGTGGAAAGCTGATCTTCAGAATCTGAGAAGTGAAGCGAAGTGGGAAGTTTTTGGGCTGAATAACTAGGTTGGGAGCTAATCTTTAATGATTAAGAATTTCAACGTATAAACAAGTTCATTAAGTTGATACTTGTGCTTTTTTTTCAGAAAAAGTGTTGAAAAAGTTTATGAAAAATGTCAGTTTTTTTGTTTCGGGTCAACCAAGGTCATTAATTTGGACTTGGTAGGCAAATTTGAGTACCTAGGGTCATTAATTTGGACCTAGATACTTGAGTGGATACCTAAAACTGACCAAAATTGATAAAAAGTTGAGAATTTGAAAAAGATTAAAATTTGAAAAAGATTGAGTTTGGATCGGATGGCAATCCGATTGGATGGCCATCTGAGTGGTGGTCAAGGGCTATAAAAGAGAGTCAAAGTCTTCAGTCAATGTCATTCATCCGGATTGCCCTTCGACTCACTCACAAACTCTCTCCACTGATCAAAAGATTTTGATCACTTTCTTGTTTTTCCAAGCACATAGAATTATTGGTACACTGAACCTTCATTATGGGAAAGGTAAGATTTATGATTTTAACCGTTAAATTTGATGAATTTGATGTTTGAATGTATTATCGGCGTCTGTTCATAGAGAATCTTAGATCTAGGCTTGATTAGGGATTGTTCTTAGAATCTTAACATAGGGTTGTGTTCATCGGCCTTAGATCTATAAATTTACCGAGCCAATTTCATGAAAAACACTCTAGATTTGAACATAGATTGATTGAAGGTGTCGGTGGGCCGAGGTACATAAAGTCAAATTAAACTCAATCTGATAACTTTTGAGAAAATCTGAACATAGGGTTTTGTTAGTATGCCAATTCTCTACGTGAAAATGTGTTCAATTTTGTAAAAATGTTAAGAAAATTTTTTGATTCTAATGTGTACACTCAAACTGTTTCTTCATATGTTTGATCGGAGGACCCTCCGATCGGATGGCCATCTGATCCAATACATTTCTTAGTTTGAATATATTCTAAGTGTTTGTATCTGTGTTTTAAATAATTCATCTGTTATACTACACACTTAAATGTTCATGCTCATCTGTTACACTTAAATGTTCATGTTCATCTGTTACTTATGTTTGTCAATCGAATGACCATTCGATCGGATGACTATCTAATCGGATGGCCATCCTATCCAAAACACATGAATAAATGATCCATTGTTGAACTAATCATCATTGTTTTCACACGAGTGATCATCCGATCGGATGACCATCCAATCCATGTCACCTGTATTGATATGTTCTTTATTTTATAAGCTCATCCGATCGGATGGCCATCCGATCATCAGTATTATATAGAGTGAGTAGTGCTAAAGTGTTAGAAAAATTTTGAAGATTTACAAAATTTTCACTTTTCACTATTATGTCTCGATATGTGTGGAGATTCTAACGTTGATATTTTTGTATGCAAGAGCAACTGATTGGCACGCAAATCACAATATCTACTGCATATTAGATGAGAACTATCCGAATATGGAGCTGTTTAAAGTAATAATACCTTTTATGAAAGAAAGTAGAATTGCTAAGGCTTTGACATAAAAGACACTATGTTATGAATTTCACATTCGAAGGTTTTGGAAGGCTGTGAGATATGACGAGAATGAAAAGACTATATATCCTGCAGTTAGATTAAAGGATAAGAACAATAAGGACATAGATGTAGAAATCAAGTTTACAGTGGTAGACGATAGAAGGGTTTTGGACTTAAAAGACAGTGATGACGATCCTATTATTATCCCAAAGAGGTTGAGTAAGGGATTTAAGTCAAGATTCTACAGACCATACAAATTCTTGGTGCATTGTGTGGTGCATGCTTTATCTCATAAGAAGGGAGCTTACGACGAGACATCTGATTATATTATGAGCATTATCACATGTTTGGTGCTCAATAGGCCATACAACATCTCGCAGGTGTTGTTTAATCACATAGTAGATAATGTGAAAGGAGAGAAATATATAATGTATCCGAGGTTTATATAGATGATATTAGATGATCTAGTGCTAAATCTTCAGAAAGATCCAGCTGATGAGTTGCAGTTACATCATATAAATACTAAAACCTTGAATAGAATATATAAATATATAGGTTTGAGAGCTGATCAAGAGCCAAGAGTCAAAGGGATGATTTGTAAGATTAAGAATGCAAACTATGTAGCTCCTGAGAACGACCACTGGAGGCATGCTGAGAGCAATTCTGAAGATGAGACAGATAAGCTGAGAGGAATGAAAGAAAAGAAGTTGAGGTTTTGGTATGAGAAGGATGGAAAGAGGAAAAGGACTCCTAAGATATCACCAAAAGTCACTACTCCAAAAGTTGTCATTAAGGGTAAAGTTGGAAAGGAGGAATCACATAAGAGGTTGGTAGATTATTCATTTAAATATTATACTAATATCGTTGATATTTGTTTTACAGAGCCAACAAAAAAGAAATCACCTCTAAGATTGGTTGATGAAACCGTGATCCCACCAACAGATTTGATCCAACAAGGTGTTGATCTTATGAAAATGACGCTAGATGACTTTGTGAAGAGAAATGAGGAAGCTAAACCTGCTAAAGCGGTAAAAAAAGTTGTATCATCAGCAAAGAACGTTGAAGCTGAAGGAGTTAAAGAAAAGGAAGCTGAAGGTGTTGTTAGAACAGATTCCAGTGAAACCAAAAGTGATATTGATCCAACAATGATTGCTCCAACATCTTACGTTTCTGGAAAACAAAAGTTGAAGAGAACTCCAAAGAAAAAGAAGGATTCTGATCAGGAAGACTCTACGTATATTCCAACTCCTCAAGAAAAGAAAAGGAAAGTTATTAAAAAGAGGAAGGCATGACCTGTAGGAGCTGTATCAAGAAGTGTTAGAGCAAAAAGAAACTCTACAGCTGCTCCTGAGGTCCCAATAGTTGAAGAGAACATTCAAATTCCTGAAAGTGTTAAAGCTCCAGAAGTTGAACAAACTCAAAGTATTCCAGAGGTTGAAATTCAAAGTGTTAATATTCCAGAAATTGAAAAGATTCAAAAGCCTAAAGCTGAGAAGAAGAAAGCACCTGAAAGTCCAACTTATGAAATAGTAGAAAAGAATGTTGAAACAGAAAAGGTTGATGATGAAGTTGAATTCATGGTTGAAAGGCAATCAACTCCACCACCACCACCAATCAATCCAACAATCAATATTCAAGATGATCCAATAGGTCCTTCATCGTCAAAGAAAGCAAATTCTTCAAGTTCTAGCCTTGGATTTCCTAAAGCTGAAGGTGAATGTCCTTTTGATCTTCCTGAAGGTGACTATGATTTATTCAATGAAGAAAAGGTCAACGTTCTCACAAAGAAAGTTAGCATTTTGGAGAAAGTAAAGAAGAAAGCAGAGGCAGAACGTGATGAATTAAAATAGAAGCTTGAGAAACTAAAAGCAGAGAATGTTGAATTGAAGAAAGCTTCAAATAATCATGCTGAGATAATAGATGAATTGAATGACGATCTTGAAAATCACGCAAAAGTGATTAATCAAATCACTAAAGAGTTCGATCAAGTAAACAAGAAATATGAGGCGATAAATGAAGTAAACATGATGTTGCATCAAATGATAGTTGAACTTCATGAGACGTCTTCGAATGAAATCAAGGCAATGAGGCAAGAGATAGAATCTTTGAGAGCCGACAAAGTGGTCAAGGACGAGCAATTGAATATGTTGTATACTGTGATTGAACATAGACTTGGAATCAATGTCCAGGCTGTGTATAATGATATAGAGATTCCAAGGGTCGACGAACAAAGACCTGAAAGAGAAAAGGTGTTGGCTGAAGAAGCAACACAGAAGAAGAAAGGTGTGGTGATGGATAAAGAAGAGATACTTGGGTAATCTAGCCAGCTAGAGACATCCGAAGCTGAAGGTATTGTAGATTCTAATCCTCTGGCTGTGGTAGCTGTTGGTGAAGTAATAGATGTTACTCTAAAAGAAGTATTACTTGATCAACGAAAGATAGTAGAAAAAGGTCATGAAAAGAAGGAAGAGGAAGAAGAGGATCATGAATTGAAAGATATTCTTGAACCTGTTGAAAATTATGATCGTTCATGGGAAGATTACAAAGACGACGATGATGATCAAGGAGCAACAGGGTTGTTAGTCGCGAAGCCTTCTGTTCAACAAACTCTAGAAGATTTTCTAAATGATCAGTTAAATGAACAAGAGGAGGATCAAAAGCATGAGGCTTCATCTGCTGGTAAACAAAATGCTGGTGAATAGGTATTCCTAACTCAACCTAAAGTTATTTACTTGCACGCATCATTTTAGGGGGAGTTAGAGGAACCTAGGTCAAGAGAATCGATGTTAGAAGAGTTGGGGTTGGATGATGGGAATTTAAATTTTGATATAGAAGCTAATATTCCACCATCGCCTGAGAGAGAATATGTGTTTAAGTTTGCAAATGAGGCTGATTACTTTAAGGATGTAATAGTTGAAGAGGGCTCTGATGTGTCCGATGAAGACACGCCCTTTCACTATTCAGGAGTTGATGACACGTTTCCTACATTCGCTGAAATGTTTAAGACACATAATGAAGATGAATTGCGTAGGAAAGTGGTGGAAAGAATTAGTTCTGAGGTTATTCCTGAAGTAGTTCCACAAGGAGAGTTGTTAGAAGGAAGAAAGAAGTGGTTCAGGGTTATGCCAAAAGAAAGGAAGTTCAAGAGACCTCTATAGTACTTCTCAGATCATCCAGATAAATCGCTGGGTGATATACTTTCGTGGGGTTATCTTGAAGATCTTCAGGTACATGTTGTTCGAAGGGAGCACGGTGTTCAATATTTTGAGTTCTTGTCGAATATTAAAACACTCCCATGGTGGGATGTGGAGGAGCTCGTGCAAACAAAGAACATTAAACAATTCTACTATGGATTGGACGTCAAGATGCATGATCAGAAAGTGTGGGATGACATAATGCTCCAGGAAAAGAACAAGTTCCCAGATTGGAAGCCGCATTATCCTGAACAGATTATCAAGTACGATCCAATCACTGGAAAAAAAGATATTACTTTGAAGGTAAAGCCGCCGAGATGTTTAAAGAACATGCCGCTATGTGTAATGGAACAAGACTTTCACGAAGACTTTCAAGGATGGTTATATAACCAAAGCATAGCGGAAGCGGTAATATCGTTGTATGATAAAAGGACAGGAGAAACAAGGCGTATAAACGTGTTAGATCCTATGTGGTTGGTGAATTTCTCAAAGAAGGATATTGATTGTCTATTTTTAAATAAGATTGTGTATGATGGGCCAGACAGAGAACAGGCGCAACAATATCAAAAGATGGCTAATATGTGCTTTGCAAAAGATATAAATTCTGGTAGATATTGGGAATCAAAGTTCAGAGACATCGAATTGGAAGAATTCTTAAAGAAATAAAAGAGAAGCGAGAAGTTTAAGAAGATCAGAGAGAGCAGTTGTTCTTGGTCGAAGAAAGTTCGAAAGGCCTCCTCTAACTGATCAAACGCCAATAGAATCTGAGGAGAACAAGATACCAAGATGGGATAGAAAGAGAGATGGAGATCCGGAGTACAAGAGGTACTGGAATGAGATTGGAAGGCCTCTAAGGCGCAAAATGTTGGTTGAACGAGCAGAGGCAAGGAGACAGAAAGATAGAGCTAGGAGTCGCAGCAGGAATATGCTATAAAGACTATACAGGAAGGAAGACTACAGCTACATCCAAGCGGGAGTCTGTTAGTGCTTATGTTTGTCGCTTCCGTCTGTATTGAGTCTGTATTATGTCTTGTTTGTGTCATTGTACAGTTTTGTATGTATGTTATTTTGTATTTAGACGAAACGGAAAACAAAGCGTTATATGTAAAAGTGGTCCGGTCGGATGACTTGCGTCATCCGGACGGATGACCCTCCGACCGGATGACTTTTTCCTTCCCAGCTTTGTCTATAAATAGTGGAGTAGGTGTCATTATTAAGAACTTTTTGGCAGTTGTCACTAGCGAAGCTCTGTCCGATTCTCTTTGGAACTTTTGTACTTTCAGATCAATCAATGAGAGTGGACATGCTTATTGATGATATCCTTGTAGATTGTTCTCAGACGATGCATAGGGATTCCGCACCTTTGTATTGATTTATTCGAGCCACGTTCTTCATCAAGAACCGTTCCTCACGGGCCGTTCACAGTATCCTTTGGGCTCATCGCACTATGCCAAAAACCAACATGGGTGAAACTCCTTTCAGTATTGTTTACGGAACGGAACCCGTAATTCCTGCTGAAATCGGCCTTCCTTCACCACGCATGTTGCCCATGGAAAAACAGAACAACGAGCAAGAGCGAAGACTTGATTTGACCTATTAGAAGAAAGACGTGAAAATGCTACTATAAACAAGGCGAAGTTAGAAACGTATTACAACGCGCGGGTCCGCGTATGTACTTTCCTACCAGGGGATTTCATGTTGAGAGATAATGAAGCTTCAAATGTTGAGCGCCCAAGTGGGAGGGGCCGTATGTGATCAATGATGTTCTTGGGAAAGGAGCTTATACACTACGAAGGTTAGATGGAACCGATCTCCCCCGGACATGGAACGCTCAAAAACTGCACATATGCGATATCTAATCTTAACATCCTTTATACTTGATAGGCTGTATGTGCCTTATCAAAGTATAGTGCAAGGGTCGTTACTTACATGCGCAGCAACATTAATTATTGTATTTATTCTCTAGTGTAATCTTAACATCTTTATACTTATTGGCCTCTGCGCCCTATCAACTTTAATACAAAGATTGTTACTTACATTGTGCCTTTTTTATGCTTTGTTACAAATGCATGCAATTACTTTTGGTAAGCACAAAAACACTATGGTAATTCTAAAATAAGTCTCATGAACAGCCCGCAGTCACAAGTTACTACGCTAGGTTTAGTCCTATGTTCACACATGAGCTTTATACCATCTTTATTTGTCTCACCTAAACAAAGCAATTGTACTCATGCAAAAAATGTAATCAAACCATACGATATATTCATAAAAAGTTACATGCACACAAGCGCATTAACAAGTTATCACAAAAGGGAATCAACATCCTAACAAGTTCAATACAAAAGTAACTTTCAAAGGTTGCAACTACCTAATCTAGGTCTTCATCATCTGAGGTCTCCGATTCATCTAGAAATATTTACTTCAGCCGGTCCACATAATTATCTTGTTGCAGCGCATCGGTCACCGGGTCTATCACAGGCACCCGGAGATTGTTATACTCTTTTTTAGCAGCAGCAAAAGCTGCACTAGTATCAACCCCGCTAGTGGCAGACCGACTGGTATCCCAATCTACTTTTAGCGAATTTGTGAAGTGAAGGGAGAACTCTTCATAACCTTGCACATTGCCTTCATGGCGCGCCGTGTGACAACTGCCAAATTTGCATACATCCGTACAATTAATTAGACAATAATTAATGAGTAATGACTGTGCTGGTTTACTATTAATGACTTGAACTGCTATCTGATTACTCTATTATACTTACATGTGCATCACATATTGCATACTGTCACATCATTATTACATGCAAACTTTATTAACATAAATGATGCACAAAGCACAGTTGGCACAGTTATCTGATAAATCAGGAATATGCTGACGGGGTTCAGTACATAGACAGACGTTGTTTTGGGACCCAGTATGAGTCAGAAACCAAGTATCGTACTAGTGTAGTGTGTAGGGAAGTAAGGACCACAAAACTTCTTTTCTAGGTGATAGTTAAAGTGCCGGAAAGTGCCTAAAACTTACCGAAAGTGCAGAATTCTGCAGAAAATTCAGCAAATCAGAATTTAAATACATTATTATTATTCAGAAACATGACTAAATGGTCCTGAATTATTTCCTAAGTGTCGGGAATTGAAAGTGTTACAAAAGGGTACATAAAGAACACTAAATGGTATAGTTTGACACATTAACGAACCGGTATCTAACTAAACAACCGGACACTACCCGAAATACTAAAATTATACTAGAAGCATTGTTTTAATGTTTCTGAGCTAGTTATGATCCCCGAACACCCTAACACACCAAATAACACATAATATGCATAACATCTAACTAATACCTTTAGAATCTAACTAAATATTCCTCATTAACCATCACCACACAACTAGACCCCCCCCCCTCATGTTTACGGTCACAAGGGTGGCCCCCACACTTGATCATGCTAGATTTCATTTGATATCTTGGATGATCTTGTCATGTACTTTAAGGGACATATTACCCAAGAGTAAAACATGTTAAATGGGTATAAGTAATATATGAAGGAACATGATCTCATAACAACACACACTAAAACACACACCATCTCTCCTTCTTCCCCTTGTTTGCTTACGGCCACCAGCAACAACCATACTACCACCATCATCGAACCTTCTTCCACTCATTCTAATACTACTCAAAGGTGTTAGAAGTAAGATTAAGAAGCTTGGTGGCTTTGGAACTTCAAGGACCTCTTTCAATTGCTATTATCCATCACATTTATCATCTTCATCTTCAAGAGTTCATCCCTAGCCTAGAGCTAGTGGTAAGATCTTCTACACACCATTTTACATCTTGTTTAGTTGGTTAAAAGATGATATGTGATGAAAATCATAAAGAACACTAATGAACAAGAAGATGAACCTTTAACATAAAGCTTAATAACATAAGAATACATATTGTTTAGCATTGTTTCGCTTCTTGATGATTGATTGTTTGTGTTTATGATGTTAGACATCATAAGAAACCTACTAGATTGTGATTAAACACATGATCTAGTAAGTTGAGATGATGATCTTGTGAAAGACCAAGATGATCATACTTTGTGTAGACATGAACTTGAATAATAAAAGTTGTTTTCGTATGTGATAATGATTTAAACACAATACAAGTCTTGTAAGTGGATGATGTCCAAAATAGTTTTCTCAAGAAACTAAGTTAAATAAAAAGATTTACCTAGACTTGGTTCTTACATAAACAAATACTATTTTTAAGGGTTAAACAAGTGTAGAAACACTTCTGTAACAAAAAGATTACATAAAGAAGCATTTTTAGAAAATGTGTTTGGAAGTTGTAAACACCTAACTTCTTTAAAGTTGAAGTTTTTAAAGAAGTTAATACATTTCAAAGGGTAACTAAACCTACTAGGCACACTACCAAGTTACTAAAAGTTTTTATGAAAGTTCAAGTTCATGTTGTTATGTAAATTGCATGATTTTGACACTTGGTAAGTGTTGGTTAAGTTGTTGATTGTTTGTGATGATTTTAAAAAGAAAATGATATGCTTTGATAGCTTGGACACCTCCATTTTTAGGGGAAACTATGGCAAAAATTTTCTAAAAATATAAACACTTAGAAAAATATTTTCAAACAAATATTTACAAGTGTATTTTAACTATGATTTTCAATATAAAATTTTCCATAATTTTTATTACAAAAATACAAGTATTGGAGGTAGGTTTTTATAAATAAAAATGGATAAATATATATTTAGAGTATATATTTCATTAAAGACATGATGTGTGAATAATTGTATACCTTGTGTAGAAGTTATATTATTTTAGGGTCAAAGTAATATAACTTAACAAAATACCAAGAAATTACAATCCAAAATATTAACAAAAATCACGAGGAATTAATATACAAGTTACATACATAATATTGTGAAACCGAACAAGAAATGTAACTTACCAAATATTCTGGAAAATATGCTTATAAGTATATTTTTGGTAAATAATATTTTGGACACCAAAAGAATGAAAATGGGATTTTCATGATTACTACGAAATCATATCTTATTTTTGACAAGGAGGAAATATAATATTTTTGGAAGTAAAGAAATGTTTTCTTGGAATTATTAAGAAATATAATATTTTTGGGAAAAATATTTATATTCTGGGAGAAACTTGAAATATATTATTTTTGGATAAAAATAAGTTTATAAATATTTTCTAAGTGAGACTTGGAAAATATATTGTTTTGAAACTACAAATATTTTTGCCAAAAGAAAAATTTGGAATAATTTTTCTAAGAAATACTTCTTGAAATATATATATATGTTTTAGAAATATATATTGGATACTTATTAGAGATAATACGACACCAATACATGGCAAGTTATACAAATACAAGAATACGAAATACACATGTATGAGATACCCCCATCTTTGGGAATGAAATACGAATACAAATACTTGAGAAGTATTGTTACAAGATATCGTTAAACAATTATTCCGAAATTTAATAAATATAATTTAAGTTAAAATATTAATTATTTTAACAAATAATTATATGCTTGGAATAATAACGAAGACACTTTAAAACGTAACTCAAAGGCACTAATTAATACCAAGTCAAGGCACGACCCGCTCGTCTAATAGACCATAGTACGCATGTAGGTAGTCGTGCGTTCTAGAGGAAGCTTTGAGTTACATCGGATACAAGGAACGCAAAGCAGTGAGTTCATGTCCCCTTTTTCTTTAAACTGTTTTGTTTATTTACTTCGGGGGTGAAGTATATGTTACAAAAGGATTACATACAAATACAATTGGTATGGTTAGCCTATGAAAGAACCATAGATCATGTGAATGGGTAGGCGGATACTTGAGACCATTAATCCTCGTATAAGGACCGAGGGGCATGAGTGATAGATCTATTTGGGTGTAGCAAGCCCCATCCATGAGTCCGCCGAATGGGCCATGCGGTGACTATGTCTTACAGCCGGAAGCCCGGTATAAAGTCTGCTAGGTTTGAGTCTTCCTGCACCATGTCACGTATATTAATGTATCAACTACACATTAATTGATCTTTTTCCTTGTTGCTTTCATACCGGGGCTTATAAACTTACATGCGTACTTACAACGATTTCAAAGGTTTATACATATACACAAACGAAAACATGAACTCGCTCAATTTTTGTTGATGTTTTCAAACTACATGTATTTCAGGGAATTAGTAAATGGATCTGGCGGGCGTTGGAAGTTTTATGTTGCGATAAGAATAAAGATGTCATCCATGGTCTTTGGGTTTGGTCAGTGTGTCTTATTCCTGGACGAGACACGTCTTCCAAATCTTGGTTATTTTTTAAAAAATCTTTTGACAAGTCCTTAATGAACTCATAAACAATTTGTATGGTTTGTAAAACTTGAATTTGAAGTCTACGTTTAAAAACAATGTTGTTATGTTTTAAACTCATTTAATGGATGACGGATCTATGGTTTTATCATATAGTTGTTGTCATGATTGAATGCAATGATATTAAGAAAGTCACACCATAATCACGCTTCCGCAAAAGTCAGGGTGTGACAGCTTGGTATCAGAGCTTCGATCGTAGCGAACTAGGATTCTTTCATGAGTCTAGACTACGATCATTAGGGCTCTCACAAAAATGTTTTCATAACATACTTTCATTGCATACACGAAACACCCAGATCCAGGAAAAACAAACATTTTTACAAATAAAAGACACGAAACACATTTCAAAGTTAATGTTTATAGTTCAGTCTGAGAGACTGGGTAGTTCAGTCTGAGAGACTGGGTAGTTAGTCTGAGAGACTAGTTGGGATAGTTTGAGAAACTGGGGAGTTCAGTCTGAAAGATTGGGTATTTCAGTCTGAAAGACTGGGTGTTTCAGTCTGAGAGACTGGGTGTTTACTCTAGGAGGCTAGGTAGTTTAGTCTGGGAGACTGGGTGATCAGTCTAGGAGACTGGGTGATTAGTATGGGAGACTGAGTGTTTAGTCTGGGAGATGGGTTGGTTTAGTCTGAGAGACTAGGTGGGTTAGTCTGAGAGACTAGGAAGGTCAGAAAGTTTCATGAAGAATAATGTGAATACATGATTGCATGATGAATTGTCTTTGCTTGCAATACACTAAGTGTTAGTAATTACTATGGATATATACATGCTATGATTTACCGGCACACGTATCACCTTCTTTAGAAAGCGAGTTATCAGACATTGACAACCCTACGGCCACCGCCACAGATAATGAAATTGCACCTGCGCCAGAGATATTTATGTCAGACACTAAGAGTGATCCTGATGTGTTGACCGAGGACGAGGACGACCTCCAACCGTCCACGCTACTAGACTATGGTAATGACTTACCCTTGCTGATGGCTTCCCCGAAAAGGATCTTTTGTCATCCTAGTTTCAGTCCATGACCACCTCATCACTGGTCATCCCTGTTAGACCCAGTACAGGCTCAAAACAACTTCTTTTCACGTAATATGGCAAGTGATTTCAGTAGATGTGAAAAAGATGGGCGGAAATGGAAATCAGACTTTCAAGAAACAAGACCTACAGAATTATCAAGTTTATATCACTTTGAAACAAAAATGGTTTACAAGGTGATTGTAAGATTATTATCTAATACAAACGAATCTTGAATTCTGTGGGGGGGAGAGCAATGGAGTTTAGATGTATGTGTGAATGCTAAGCTTCAAACTCACTTTGCTTCTCCTGGTTGAGCCTTCTATTTATAGACGGCTTGTATGAATAAACAATAGTTTATTCATACAATAATTCCTGCAAAAAGTAGCCAATTGACATATTCATTGATTCCAACATTCAAGTTGCCTTTTTCATCCTGATATCATTTAATGTCAACTTGCTTCGGTAAGTGTGGCAGGACAGAGCCAATTTCAGACAAGTGGGTTATTTCATCAGAAATTTTGATAAACCACTTCATCAGAAATTCTGATGAACAAATCATCAGAAAATCCTTGATGATCGGAATCGTCAGATACTGATGATATTTCATCAGAAATATCATCAGATCCATCAGAAATGACCTCTTCTGATAATCCAATTCAACTCTTGATCAACTTGTGATTCTTTGAAGTAGATGCTATGTATTCCGGTTGTCCCATCTGATCTTCTTTTTCTAGTTCGTGATCTTCAGGACTGTGATCTCTTCATAGATCCAGTTGATTGTGTTTTTCTTCAATACTTACAAATAAAGTTTCCTAACAGTTTCCCCCTAAGTATTGTAAGAAAATGAACTACCTCATAAACAGAAAAATTTCCAGTGGAAATACAATACTTAAAAATATAAACCAGTTACTGAAGTTAAAACAAATTACATAAAAGATGAGAAGTTAAATAAACAGTTCTTTCAGTTAAGTTTCACTCTCTTATGCGTATCTCCTGTCTTTAGCTTCTTTTTGTAGGAGATATATTTGTTGCAGCTGACATACATGTCTTTATACCATTCTCTTGCTTGAATCCATTCTTCAATCATTTGCTCAATTTCTTTTCTGCTTCCCTCCATGTTCTTTTCTATCTTCTGAAGATGTTCTTGTCTTTTGTTCATGGTTTTCAAGATATACCTCAGAGTTTGATTTGAGTACTTGCAGATGTCAACACCTCTGAACATAGCTTTGTTATCATCCTGATCTTTGAAGATTACACCATAATCTTGTTCTTTATTTGCGTTTGTCAGCATGATGATGTCTCCAGATCTTGCATCTTCTACTATGTCTGAAGGAACTTTTGTCTTTGGTGGTTTGACATATACCTTTTTGTTGTGTATATGCTCAAAATTTATGCATAGATCAAAGTCTGAAAAAGCTATTCTTTCAAATAGCAGTATTCCAGCCTTTGATATGCCATTTAATGCTCTTCTGACTTCTTGATTATTTTTCTTTTCCTTTTCATAATGATCCTTCATAAACAGAATGTCTGAAGGATGCAACTGGTCAGCTATTTCTTCATCAGTCACCTTCTGTTCTTCTCCATTCTCCCTTTGAAGTGTGTATCTGTTTTGCACATGAGTTCCTCCAATATCATCAATTGCACTCTTTACTTCACTCACGTTTAGAATTCTTTTTACTGGATTCCAATTTTGTTTGTGAATGCTGCTTGGCCCTCTTTTTATTCTTTCTTATCTTAAGTCCAGTCTGGTAGGAGACAGTGATCTTGGTGCTTTATCTTCTTTTGTTAGATAGTAACTCACCAGATTGGTCTCAGGAAATATCATTACATCTCGTGCAATCTCTTTAACCATGATAGACTTGGTTTCAGAGATCTTTCTCTTAACAGTCTTTGATTTTGTTGCTGACTCTCCTTCTTGTTCCCATTCATTCATTATTTGTTTACTCATATACTTACTTATTGCTGAGTCATCAGATATTGTTGGATTTAGAACAGATGCTAGCAATTTCAAATTTGTAATAACTTGAGGTTTTGCAGTTGCTAACCTTTTCAGTATTTCGTCTTTTGGAACATTCGGAGGAGGACCCATCACTGTGGTTCCATCTTTTGTGATTCGTGAGATTGATGATTGTTGAGGAGTTGACTTTGGAACTTCTTGATTTGAGCTTTCAGCAGGAAATTCTTTCATGAGTTCTTGTGGATTCACTTTGGCTAGTTTAGCAATATTGAATTGCATCTTCTCTACCAGTTGTTGCACTTCTTTCACCTGTTTTGAGTTGCTGTGTATGTTTTTCAGAATATTTGTGAATTCTGTTTGAGCTTTTGTTTGAATTTCAGCCCATTCTTTTGACAGCTTCTCAAGGGCATCTGTGATACTATTATTACTTGCCCTTAGTATGGTAACTTCTTCCAAAACTCTGTTTGTATTACTTGACTGCCTTGGTTCAATCACTTTTGCAACTTGTGCTTTGATTTTTTCTATTTCTGTGAGAATCGTTTGGATTTCTGATGCAGAGATGTTGGAATCTGGTGCCTTTTCTTTCATCTTTTGAAGAGACTTTAGTGCTTCAGTGTTTTCTTCAGTTTGTTTCTTCATTTCCTTCACTGATTCTGACAAAGTCTTCATATCAGCCTTTTAACCTTGTATTTCTGACAGCAACATATCAAGTTTTTCTTCCACTGGATTTCTTTTGCAGACTTTGTAAACATTTTCCAGTATTGCTTCTACATTTTCTTGGTTCATGGGTTTCTCAGGGATATTTGGAACAACAGATGTTCCTTCTAACATTCCAACTGCAAACACATTTGCTGCTGTTTTAGAGATGATAGGGTCATTCTTGGCCAACACACTTGGTGCAGCTTTGAATTTAGCAGAATTATCTCCACTAGTGATGAAAAACTCATTTTCATTCTGGGTTTCCTTATGTCCTTGAATCATATCAATATATGATCCTCCATAAGTTTTTGAGGTAAACAAATTACCTTTAGCCAGATTTCCTTGATCAGTTTCCTGATCTCCATCTGTTGGGATCTCATCCTCTTCCTCATTTTCTGATTCAGAGTTGAGATTTATGGAACTAGTAACCTCTTAATCAACATTCGTTGTTCTGTATTCTATTTTGTAAGAAACGTTAACAGAACTTTCTGATTTTGTTTCTTCTCTGTGAGTTTCTACTAGAACAGTGTTTAAAAGGGATGTACCAGCAATGTGAGATTCACCCTGATGAATGACTTCAGTGGCTTCAATTTCAACATTTTGTGTTTCTCCAGCAATGTGTGATCCTGCATCATGTGTTTGATGGAATTCAAATTCATGATGAATTCCTGCTTCATGGATCTGTTGACTTTCAGCATGCTTTTCTTCATTTTCTGATGGTGAGGACTTCTCATTGTCTCCTTTTTCTGTTGATGAAGAACAATTCACAATTTCTCTGCTTGGTTCTTCTGTGGGAGAGGTTGATTTTGTCAGAAGTTTTTCATGTTGTATTCTGTATTGTGAGTCTGGTGCAATGAAGCATAACATGCTTTCTGGTAACATAGGGATATCTTTGTCTGATTCCCATCCATGATTTAAACTCCAGTCCTTCATTGTTTTTGATCTCCAAATGTCTTCTAAGATGGGAATCTCCATGTTTCTTTTAATAAATGCTTCAGAAATGAGAATTGAGATTAACCTTGGATTTGGCAGATGAGATGTTATTCTTCCATTTCTTGTGATGATTGATCTTTTGAGAAGATTAAAGATTTCTGACCCATAATCAATCTTGAACCCATTTATGAGTCCAAACATGATCGTCAGAATAGCTTGATTGATTTGATCAGTTCCTCCTATCTTTGAGGTGAGACATTTGTTTAACACTTCCATCATCACTTGCCAGATGGCTGGCAATTCGCTTCTTCTTATTGCTCCAATTTTGTTGACATTTCTTTTCTTGTATCCAAGTCCAATGACGAAGTCTAATAAATCTTCTTTGCTTGGGGCTTCAATATAACTGCTAAGAATAGGCAATCCAAGCCATTCTCTTACTCTTGCTGGAGTTAATTCTACATAGACACTTCCCCATACATGAGCAGACACCCGATTTTCTTCAACTTCTTTAAAAGTGTAAACAAATTGCTGTAGCATCCTTTCTGGTATTTCTCTTTCTTTTGTCAGTGCACCTGATATTGGGCATTTTGTAAGATATTCTACCAGAAGTTGACATCTTTTATCATACTCTGAATACTCTGTATTCATCAACAAATTGTTTTCCTTCATTGGTAGAAATGCTGCTTCCTCGACAAAAGGTACTTCATGTTGAATAATTGGAATATTGAGGTTAACTTCTGCCATTTTTGGTTTCTGTGAGTTAGGGTTTGAAATTTAGGGATTTTTTATTTGTGGTAAAAAAATAGGGGTTTTTAGGATATGAGAAAATTGAGAATATTGTAGGTGTATGAAGTAGAAGGAATTGAAGGGGTATAAATCGTGGTATGAGATAATGATAAAGAGATCATTAATTGTCTTTATAACCGTTAGATCGTGTATGCTGAGTTTTTGGTTCAAAATATAACCGTTGGATCGTGAGTGTTAAGACATTAATGAAATTGTTTATCATGAAATCGTGGTCATGCCCTTTCAACTTCACTCTTCAATTTGTAGTTTCTTCAGTCATTTCTTGAAAGTGTTGCACTGATTTTTGATTGGAGAAAACTATCGGTTCTATGACACCTTTTCTTCTTTGTGGACCCCATTTGATAAAAGGTCCAATTATCTTCCTTCATATGTACCCTCTTTTCTTCATAAGTCAGAAAGTCCCATTCTGATAAAATCATCAGAAATTCTGTTGAACATATGTATTCTTTTATCTTGACTTCTGTTGACTTTTTGAGACGTAGCTAACAGAAATAATCAGTCTTTTTATCAGAATTTCTGAGATTTCCCCCTAAACTTATGAGTGCCTTTTTTTTTGAGATGAGAGGGAATAAGGAAAGATCAGAAGACTTACATTTGTTTTTCTGGTAGCATCCAAGTTTCTTTGACTTTTCTGATATTTTATAAAAACATTTTGTTATCATTGAAGTTTTATCAGAAAATTTTGAATAACCAGATTTTGTCCCATTTTATCAGAAAATTTTGAGTTTGATTTCTGATGATCATTTTATCTTTACCTATTTCCCTAAACCACAAACCAGAAGACTAGTAAGCAAAAATATTAACAAAAAAAAACTTGTACAAGCAAAGCAAATAAAACCTAATCAATATCTACTCCTTCACCATGTTCCATTTCCAAAAGTAACAATAGATCAGTTATCATCCCAAAGTTGTTGTTAGTGGGTACAAGCACACTGAGACCCATGTTTTCTTGAAGTCTCATGTCAGCCCTTGGATAACTTGCAGGAATGCCTGCAAAGTCTAGCTGACTCGTAATTATCTTTGTTAGAAAACGAGGATACATCAAGAATGGCTTGGCAACCCACATGTTACTTACAAAATCACTCATCAGATAATGAGAGAAGTTGTAAGGTACCTTAATTACCAGTGCCAGTATAGGCTCCATCAATTTCAGAGATATTTCATGAGGATTGATGACCTTCTTTGAAAAACATGCACCCATCTGGGTGACCAGATATTGCCATGGCTTTTTAAAGCCATTTTTGTTGATTGCCCGTTGTTGGTTTGGTGTGTGATAACCCATTTCCCTCAAGACATCAGAACCTCATTATCATCATTTAGTTGAAGAGCAGTCCTGATGGTGGCTTCATTTAACAGAATTTGCTGATTTAGCACCTCACTCTTGATGGTCATCTGCTCCCTGTTTTGATACTCAGATAGTGTTGCATTTTTCGAGAAGATTTGAAGAATCTCTGGATGAACACTTATGTGAGCAGTGAGGGCATAGCTCAAGTTGCTATTCATGAGCATCTTGAATACAACTTGACACCCTTCCCACTGAGGACCTTCCAGATTTGTCCTCAATCTTAGGTTATGATATGGATAAAGAACGAGTGGAAAACATTTATCTTTGATGGAGTTCATTTTGTGAGTGTGTGTGAATATGTGATGAAGAAGAGAAGTGAAGATGACAGATTTTAACTCCGAGTGGTGAATATTTATAGTAAATTTAATATTTACTATAAATGGAAGCTACCTACTTGTGAATTTTCCTCACCGCAATCTTTGTTATTTTAATGATTATCAGAGAACAGAAAAAAAATAACAGAGATATGTTCCTTCTTCACTACGTATGCATTGATTTATCTAGGTGGCTAATTTCTGGTAATGTACCATTGTAGCCTACCAATATGTCACTTCAACTTTCTTAAACATGATGGGGTGTAATAAATGAAGGAGAGAGAAATATCTATTTTAACGAGTTCCCAGAAATTTTCTGTTTGAATGACGTTATCAGCACTAACATGGGGAAAAATTATAAAAAATTCAAACACATAAAAAAATATAAACAAGAAATATGAATGTGGATGTTGTCATGCAGTACTTTGTTTTAATGAACTATAATATTTCTGATTATCAGCATTTTTACTTATAGTTCACCAGAATTCTGATAACTTATCAGAAATTCTGATGAAGTTGTCAGAATTTAACAGATACAGATTTTCTGGTGATTTATCAGACCAAAGCAAATTATGTGATAAGCCTTTTAACAAAGACTACTCTCTTTTATGGTTTAGACATCCGTACCTTTAATGCATCCATATCTCATGTACCTTCCTTTCACCTCATTTCAAAAATTTACCATTCTACCCAGCTTTAAAACAAAGTTGCTGAGTAAGCTCCTGTCCCCGGTCCTGTGCTTTGAGCTTCCTGAGTCGCAGTACCAGATCTGATGCACATGATGGTCCTGAAATGAAATGATTAGAGGGTTTTTGGTACCCAGGCATGCTTGGGTACTGTTTTTGATGAAATTTGAAACATTTTATTTTTATTTCTTCTTGGTTTTGCATCAGAAACTCTGTTATATGCTGAGCCATTAACATATTTTACATTTTTCTTTTGAAGATGGTGTTGGACAAGCTTCAGTATGTCAACACACATACAAGAGTTATCATAATTTTCTGATAGTTCCTCTTGTGATGGAATGATTGGATATTTTTGAAAAGATGAGTGAACTGCTTCTGGAGTTTTTACAGATTCTTGACTGCATTCACTCTTGTTTGTTTTGAAGTTTGGTTTATCAAAAGAATATTCAGAACAGATTGATTTGCAAGATTCAGATTCAGATTCTGATACTAAATTATCAGAAATCTGATGAGTTGCTTTTACAAAGATAGTGGGTTTATTTCTATTTGATCTTGTAGTACTTGTATAGCCTAAACCCTCTCCTTTGTTCTTTGGTGTGGACTCAATAAAATTTATGAATTCTTTAGCCTGTTGAAAACCTCTTACGTTGATTTCTTTGTCATTGATTTTCTTGTAAAGATCTTTTCTTTCATTTTCATAAAACTCAATTTTTGCTCTTTGATCTAAACTGTCCTCTATAAGATGTTGGTTTTCAAGAATGATTTTATTCAAAGTCCTTTGCAACTCATCAGATTTTCTAATATCTGATTGATGTTTTTCTTGCAGATTTAGAAAATCTGACATGAGTTTGTTTAGTTTGTATTCAAGATCAAGATTGTCTAAATTTACCTTTTATTCTGAATTTTCTGGTAGTCCTTCGGAGAGTGCCATGAGGCAAAAATTCACCAACTCTTCTTCTTCATCATCAGAAGAATCATCAGATAACCATGTATATGTTCCAGCAATTAAGCTTACTTGTTGCTGCTTCTTTGCTTCTTCAAGCTTTTTCTCATAATAGGCAAAATCCTTCAGCTTTTTGGTCTTGCATTCTGATGCATAATGACCTCTTTCCTTGCACTTGTAACACACAACTTCAGCCTTCCCTTTATCCTTAGATCTAAACTCTTCTTTAGATCTTCCATCCATCCTTCCTTTGTCACTCCTCTGGTATCTCTGATTACCTCCCCTCAACCTCTGCTCAAATGTTTTGGTGAGCAGTGCTATTGCTTCAGCAAAAGTTGAAAAGTCTGATGATGCATCAGAAGTTTCAAGATTTTGACTGTTTGAAGGTTGTGGATCATTTGTTGTTGTTGATCTTTGTGAGTTGGAGATTAGAGCTAAAGATCCCCCTCTTTGAATGGTTTCTTCAAATATTTCTTCCTCTCTGGGGATCAAGATGCTGTACAAGTCATGAAGACTCATGTTTCCTAGTTCTAAGGTTGATGATAAAGTCATGGTTAGACTTCTCCATTCTCTAGGAAGGGCATCAAGAAATTTTATGTTTCTTTCATCGTTTGATTTTGTTATACCGAATTTCTTTAGCTCGTTTAAAAGTTTTGTAAATCTTTGATATGTATCATTTAACCTTTCATTTGGAAAACTTTTAAACCTTTCATAAGATGAGACATTATTTGTTCTCTTGTTTCTTCTCATCCTTTCTCCTCCTTCACAAAGGTTTTCCAACTGATCCCATATTTCCTTAGCTGATGCACATGCATTAACTTGTGAAAATATGTCATTAGGGATGGCCATAATTAAAAGTGACTTAGCCCTTTCATCCCCAGCCACCAGTTCCTTGTCTTCCGCACTCCAGTTTATTTCACTTTTAGGAGCGCGGGAGGCAGGGATTGCTGGTGATTGGTCAGTTGCTGGAATAGCAGGTATATCAGTCATTGGTGTATGTGGACCCCTTTCAATGGATTGAAACAGAGCTCGGTCATGACCATTAAGGAAATTGACCATCCTGATTTTCCACTGGGGGGTATTCTTCTCTGACCAGAGTCGGAGGTTTAGACATAGAACCAATGTTAAAAGCATTATTCCAGGATTGAAAGCTGTCCATATTTAGAGAAAAGAGGATGAGCGATTGATCGTTTGAAAATAGTTTATTCAATCTGCTCTGATACCAATTGTTAGACCCAGTACAGGCTCAAAACAACTTCTTTTCACGTAATATGGCAAGTGATTTCAGTAGATGTGAAAAAGATGTGCGGAAATGGAAATCAGACTTTCAAGAAACAAGACCTACAGAATTATCAAGTTTATATCACTTTGAAACAAAAATGGTTTACAAGGTGATTGTAAGATTATTATCTAATACAAACGAATCTTGAATTCTGTGGGGGAGAGAGCAATGGAGTTTAGATGTATGTGTGAATGCTAAGCTTCAAACTCACTTTGCTTCTCCTGGTTGAGCCTTCTATTTATAGACGGCTTGTATGAATAAACAATAGTTTATTCATATAATAATTCCTGCAAAAAGTAGCCAATTGTCATATTCATTGATTCCAACGTTCAAGTTGCCTTTTTCATCATGATATCATTTAATGTCAACTTGCTTCGGTAAGTGTGGCAGGACAGAGCCAATTTCAGACAAGTGGGTTATTTTATCAGAAATTCTGATAAACCACTTCATCAGAAATTCTGATGAACAAATCATCAGAAAATCCTTGATGATCAGAATCGTCAGATACAGATTATATTTCATCAGAAATATCATCAGATCCATCAGAAATGACCTCTTCTGATAATCCAATTCAGCTCTTGATCAACTTGTGATTCTTTGAAGTAGATGCTATGTATTCCGGTCGTCCCATCTGATCTTCTTTTTCTAGTTCGTTATCTTCAAGACTGTGATCTCTTCATAGATCCAGTTGATTGTGTTTTTCTTCAATACTTACAAATAAAGTTTCCTGACAATCCCGATAGTGAGTACACCATGGCTCCAATCCTCGATGATGTGCCTCCTGTGGACATTCCTTCCAAAGGTTGGTTACTCGACGAGTGGTTGATGATGACGTTAACATGTTTATTGATGGTCCTCCTGATGACGCCCATGATGATGGAAAGTTAGACGAGAACGTTGTTACTAATTTCACTTCTTGAGACCCCTGTTAACAAGCTATCCTCTGATTCTGGTATACACTCGATTTCAGACTCCTTTGAGTCTGTGACATCTGCAGTCTTACAGACGGCCGGATTGCAGTTTTCTACTACTGACTCAGACGACGACACCGCTATAACTGCTGCACCATCACCTGCTCGAGATCCCACACCTTTACCCGACCCAGAGCCTGCTTCTGAGTTAGCTTCTGTTCCTTTTGTATCAGCAGCATTTCCTCCGACCTCACAGGCTGCACTGTTTACTCCTCTCATTTCTTCACCGCGAGACAAGCCATTCTGATGGCCCCTATCATCCTTCACATTATGGGGGCTACACACAGAATGAGTTGCCACTGTTACATCAGCTACAGTTTGAGGATATGAGTTGCAGAATTTTGGAGCTTGAGTTGACACCACGTCATCCACCCTGTCTACGCCAGTATACTTTGATCCTCCACGTTCATCACGGTCTCCTTCTGCACTCTCACCTGCTACTCTTACACCTTTCTTAGGTGTTAACGCTCATTTCTTTACTATCAAGCAGCAGATCAGTTAATTACTTCGACGTATATACAAGCTCGAGGAGGAGCTCGCTCATGCTAGCAGTTTGCTTTTCTTTCCTCCCCCACCTCAGTCACCAGTATAGTTGGTTTCAGGTTTTATGCGGATTGCATTACTTTTGAGTAAAGACACTACTAAGGAGCCGAGACTTTGGAGACTTTTGAAGACCACTTTTGACTACGAGATTTTGATACACTGATATACTTATTGGACAAGGGTAGGGTGACCCTGTGTCCCTTTTGATGTGATAACACTTTGTAGACAATGTGATTATGGTCGGAAAATAACAGAAGCCCAAACGTCACATTCCCCATTAAAACATGTAACAATACCTTGTGGTCAATGACTGATGGAAGCTCAGTCGCTATGTCCTCTCTAAGCACATTGTTGATCTGCGTGTTTGTGCTATCAGTGTGATGTTACGTGCTTGCTTGTTATGCTCTTATTAAATATATTCACGCTCACAAGTTTGTGCTATAATTATGATGTTATATGACTGCTTGTTATAACGACTGCGTATATACTCATGTAAATACACCTCCTAGGTCTTATTCGTGCTTATGTGCTTGTGTCCTTAATAAGACCTGACATAACCGATCTTCTTCTTAGAAGATGTCGCTTCAAAGAAACACCAATACCAACAACCCCCTACCAACGACAGAGGCGGAATTACAAGAACGCATCTCACAAGCCATCACATAGCACGAGACCCTTCGCTCCGAACGCAGCGGAGGTACCTCAGGAAATAACCCACTTAACGGCTGCACCTACAAGCGGTTCTTGAGCTACAAACCTCGAGACTTCGACGGCACTGGGGGAGCCATAACTTTTGTGCGTTGGGTTGAGAAGACGGATTATGTTTTGCGATTAAGTAAATGCGCCCCAGAACATCAGGTCACGTACATAGCTGGACTATTTCTAGATGGGGCTCTGTCATGGTGGAACCTTCAGGTTCAGACAATGGGCGAGACTGCTGTGTATGCTTTGACATGGGACGAACTGAAAGAGCTGATGCGTAAGAGATATTGCTCGAGGGCAGAAGTCCAGAAGTTGGAGACTGAACTGTGGAACTTGAAAATGGAAGATTCAAAGATAGCTGAATATGTGCAGAGATTTCACGATTTATCACAAGTTGCTTCGCGTCTGGTGGAACCAGGGTTTAAGAGGATCGAACACTTTATCGGGGGATTGGCACCACAGATTCTAAGCCTGGTGACAACATCTAAACCCTCAACGATCACCGATGCTATCGACTTAAGTGTGGCGCTCACTGAAGAAGCGGTTAGACTAGGAAAGTTTTCCACTTCGGAAGAGAGAAAGGAGACTCCTGTAGAGTCATCTGGAGACAACAATAGAAAGTTCGCAAACTTCAAGAAGGGCACTCAGGTGAATGGCAAGAACAGGGCCAAAAAGGGAAGAGACTACATAGGTATCCTACCTATGTGCGACAATTGTCTACGTTATCATGCCGGACGATGTAAATATGGAAAATGTGATAACTGTGGCAAGAGGGGGCATCCCAAGGAGACTTGTAGGCAAGGTACTGAACCTAGAAAGGGAGGCCAAGATGATAGCGAGAATCACGGAGGAAACAACGACAACTATCAAGGCAGGACGAGTGACAAACAAAAACATGCTCAAGGTTGTCTTAATTGTGGGAGCAAAAAGCATTTCAGAAAATACTGCCCTAAGAAGAATCAGGCACAACGATGAAAGCTCAACATCGGAGCTAGGGAAACAAACCAGGAACCCAAGCGTAGATATCGGTACGTCCCATATTAGTCAACATTATGCAGCTGTGCTGCTAGATACTATTGCAAATTTTAGCTTCGCATCCCTAGAGTTGAGATTATACTTGGTTAGTAGCAAGTCAGTAGGATAACCCGCACTCGATAGAACTAGTTAAAGGAAAGCTTCGATGTAGAAATTGGGATGGATTGATTGTCGAGCAATCAAGTGGATATTGATGTCCGCATCCCGATGGCAAACGAAGAAACAATCGTAACTCATGAAGCAGGATACGCCTCTTCAAATTACTAATTGCTTGAAGGCATGAAAGTTGTTGCGTAAAGGATGTGTAGTTTTTCTTGGCTCATGTCGTGGGCAAAAGAGCCGAAGAACCTAAGCTCGAAGATATCCCTGTGATGAAGGAACATCCTGAAGTCTTTCCCGAAGACCTGCCAGAATTACCTCCTCAACGACAAGTCGATTTTCGCATCGATTTGATTCCAGGCTCCGCGCCTGCAGTCAATGCACTTTAGTAACTTACACCTTCGGAGATGCAAGGATTGTCAGTGTAGCTTCAGTAGTTGATAGAGAAGGAAGATAACAGACCATGTTTCCCGCTTTGGGTAACCCCAATTTTGCTCGTCAAGAAGAAGGATGATAGCTTTCGTACGAACATCAACTACTAGGAGCGGAACGAGCTAACCAACAAGAGTCAGTAACTCTGGCTGAGAATTGGCGAATTACTTATTTAACTAACTGTGAGGATCCAACTACTATTTCACGATTGATCGATGATCGAGTGTCATTAGCTGTGAATTCAGGAAGAAAGTATACCGGGGAAATTATGGGACAATAACTTGTTTTAAATGTACACAAAAATGGTTTTTCCTACACGATGCACAAAACAGTTTTACACAGTATACGGAACTTTGAGAATCTAGAAAACATGTACTTACGACCTATGGGAACCCAGGTCCAAATTCGTAAAGGTTGCTTAGGAACCACACTTTTTAACTCAAGCAAACCCCATTATCTTGACATATATGCTATTACAGTTAACCAAACGGAAAGTACTCAGATTTCTTTTGTTAAAATCTTCACTTTTGCTTCTAGCGAGTAGATGTTTGCATCTCTACTCCCCTTAATGGTAGTTGCATCGCGTTAATTTTCTTCGCTGAGAGCGAACACACATTTGCTTCGATACTTGGTCATTTCTTCAATTTAGCAAATACTCATTGTTTCATCGCTTGGAAACTTATATGTTACGCATGCACCATTTGCTACGCATGCGGTTCCATTTCGAATAAACGCTTCATTGAAGTTCAAATATTATTTTGCGAAAACTAACTATTAGGTTATGATTCGAATAACCCACATTATTATTGTTGGCTCTTTTGCTATCAAGTGAACACACTTTCTTGAAACTTCTTTTCTTTCAAGTTACATTCATGATTTATCTTCGTAACCATGCTGAGATTCCCTTGTTGATACGTACGTTTATTGTCAGATTACGCTGAAACCAAGTTCAATTGCTTGAACTTGTCCATTTCGCATATTCAATTTAAAACGCCATATGATGTATTGGGAGCATTATATTCGCATTTTGCAAAGGGTTTTTTTTGTTACGAGTCGTAGTAGACTTGTTTGGTCCACGACTCCACTAAATCGTTTGTTGGTTTCGACACCTTGTGGTGATGCTTTCACAAAACTGAAGCTTGCGCTAATTTCGTTACGCACCGCATACACGGATTTAATTGTTTATTGACTTGCTCTAAATCCGTCTTGTTTATCACGATTAAAGCGGTTTCAACACAGTTGTGTGTTAAGGTAATGGTACATTGATTCATTTCATATCTTGATGTACCTCCTAACGATTCTTTCTGTCACACCCCGACCGCGTAAAACAACCAATCGCGGCGGAAACATCGGGGCGTGTTGCAACAGAATTAATGTTTCATAACCATGGATATCAAAAGTGTTTCGTTTTATTAAACATTGAGTAATTACATCGTCTGGAAATCTAAATACACTATTTAAACATAGTCTATCATTGTTATTGAGTCACTAAGGCCTTGTCCAGTCCTATGTGAGCATGCATCCTATCAATCAATATCATCCAACAATACCTGAAACATATGTGAAAAACGAGGTCAGCAAGGAAATGCTGGCGAGTACATAGGTTTTGTGAAAATAAGATTCATGACTTCTGTTTAAGAAAATGTTTAGTCATGAACCTTGTAATTTGCTTTGTCTTTGTAAATCATTTGAAAAATAATAAGTTCGGATGATAAGTATAAATAAGAAAATAATGCATGATTAAATGAATAACCATGTAAATGAGTTTGCATAAGATAAGTTGTTTATAAATCAATGTCTTGTGAAAAGTATGTTATTTGTATAAAATGTTCTATGTCTCAAACTGAAATGATTCAAATAACGCTATGATATGTAATACCATACAAACACTTATATATAGGAAGTACCAGCGGCGTATCCACCATGTTTGTATCATATTACACACGCATCGTTACTTAATCACTTAACCAAACCGAACCAAACAATGTAAAATGTCTATGTTTAAATCAATTGTCAAATGTATTGAATAATATGTCAAAGTATTCATGTCAAAATGTAAATCATGTCAAAATGTCTATGTCAAATATCCATGTCAAATGTCTATGTCAAAATATCCATGTCAAATATCTATGTCAAATATCCATGTATGGCAAGTGAAATGTCTCAACTAAACCATATGCACAAAAACAAAGTATTGAAGTAAAACTTGGTTTAAATCAAAGTTATGTTTTGTGGAAAATACATGATCAAATGTCAATCATGTACAAATGTTTACCCAATCGTTAACCCATTTTGTAAAATCGTTCTAGTCGTTCTTGTTTTAATTGTGAAACTACTTTATGGTCGATTCTCTAATAACATTCAAACCTTCTTGACGCGTTCCTCGCTCCATCTCGCTCTCGCTCTCGTTCTTAACAAACCCTTACCAAAGGATAAGTTAATAATTACAGATTCAGTCGCTACCCACAACCCCCACACATAACAATGGGTGCAGTAAATAACGGGATTTGTCAGATCCTATGGTACCATAACCTAATACTGGTCGGCTTGATCATTGCTAATGAATGTCATCGGTCATGTAAACTACAACCAACAAGTTTTGTTCACTTTTTGAAATTTGTTATTAGTTTTTGAAATCATTGTATTCGTTCTTGAAATCATTGTTAGCGTTCTTGAAATAATTGTTAGCGTTCTTGAAACCACATTGCAATTGTTATTGAAATTATTGTAAAACATTTAGCACATATGAGTCACCCCAAAACAGTTGAAAACAGTAAAAGAGGGGAACAAAGTACTCGCCTGAGAATACTTGGAGGTCTTGAACAACAACCAAACAAAGCTTGAGGGAGCACGGAATCAGTCGGCAAGCTAAAACTATATAAATAAACCGGACTTAAATCGGGAGATCGGATAGGATGAGGCTTGGCAAACCAAATGAGTATTGGAACTCATATGATATGGTTTAACAAGGCCTACATACTACAATGAGACTAACCTAAGTGCTTTCGACCCATCGCGACTCATTAAGGTAACTTATGCTACTTTAACGCGTCGTGCGCGTGAAACGCGTTCGGACCGTCTAACTAGTCCTATGACAAGTGTTATATGCCTAAACATGTTACATAATCAGTTATGTGACAAAAGTTTAGGTTACATATGCTTAATTACCAATTATACATGAAAAGGGTATTTTGGTAATTTACCTAAGGCATATAAACTACCTATCATACAACTACTTAAACGATGTGATCATAGGGTATAACCTCGGAAGGTTATTCCCTACCTACTATGGTCACCTAATGTGTTTGGTCGGATCCTAATGATCGACCAAATGGGTCGGGTTCGAGGTATAAGCGATTCATCAGATCGCTTACCCTACGACCCTAGACAACGTGGTAATCAGTGGGCATAGTCCCAAGGGACTATGACCAATGTGATTACACTCACGTTGCGAAGTTCAAACGAACTTCGCATTGACCATTACTGGTCAACGCTGAAAGTCAAACAAAGTTTGACTTTCTGACTCGAAAAGCAGTAAAATAAGGAAAAGAACGAAAGAATACTTACGAAGGGTCCCCGAATGCTAATCCCGATTCAAGAATCTCAGGTATGAAACAATGGTTTCAACTTAGAGGTTCTCAAATCAGAATTCTAGTGATTTTAGCAATGGGGGGTATGGGGTATTTATAGGAATACCCGAACCGTTAAGATCGTTTCATGGAAAACGTGCCTTAATCCCATCCGTACATGTGTTGCAAAGTTATGGTGCTTAGGTGCTTAAATTCCATCCATACATGTGTTTCAAAGTTATGGGGCCTAAATTCCATCCTTATCCGCTGACTAAGCATGTTTAGAATGTGTGGTTGTGAATTAAACAACGGCTAATACATCGAATCTGGTCTCGAATGCGAAAAACTAAGTTTCTGCATGTTTTCTGCCCAGAATAGGCAGTCGCGTAGCACGACTGGTAAAGCCTATAGGGCTCGCGCTAAGCTAGCATGCACCAGCTTCAGAAAAGTTTCAAAATTGACAGTTTTGGTCCCTGTGGTGTTTTAAGGCCTTTTTCGATGCGTTTGAACCCCGTTAACCTCATTTCAAGGCTCTAAAATGAAGTTAAAGTATAGGGAACTCAAAACATGCTCAAAAATATGCCGGATGTTGGTTCGTTTGGTCGTACGAGCGCGATGTTCGCTTAATTACGACGGAATGCGCACAAGCGCGAAAAACGATCCAAATGACGTGACGAATGGATTTTTCTTATGGCGAACACTAAAATAAAATATTTTAGTGCTTACATAAATTTTTGGATGTCCGGATGTATTCAGAACGTAAGTTATGCGCGAAAATGCAAACTTGTGCACTTTTTGACACTTTTAGTCCCTGAATGACCCAAAAGTTTATTTTAGCACACCGAACCCCTCAAAGCCTATTTCTAAGCTATGTAAAGGATATTTATGGTATGTTTAACTTATGGTCATGTTCCGGAAGGTCTGTTACAGTTCAAATTGGCATACTTTCGCAGTTTGTCAAC
Source organism: Helianthus tuberosus (assembly GCA_030545235.1). Taxonomy (NCBI): domain Eukaryota; kingdom Viridiplantae; phylum Streptophyta; class Magnoliopsida; order Asterales; family Asteraceae; genus Helianthus; species Helianthus tuberosus. The sequence continues at coordinate 169,604,478 of CM060351.1, read as the reverse complement.
TTTAGTCCCTGTAAGCGATTAAACTTGATTTCGGCATACCAAACCTTCCAAAACTTATTTCTAAGTTATGTAAAGGTTATTTAAGGTATGTTAATCCTATGTCACTACTCCGGAGTGTTTGTTGCATTAAACTGGTTATATTTACGCATCAGTGCGCGTATAACCCTCTAGAAAGCGATTTAGAGTTTGAAATTGAACGAGAATTGATATGTGCAAATGATACACATATTTTTACAAATCCCAGGTATGAAATATAATATTTCATTGGTTTGGTATTTGTTTGATGGTCGCAGTGACACGGGTGTCACAGTCTCCCCTACTTTAGGAAATTTCGTCCCGAAATTAATTCGTAGGAGTCTATTTGTGACTTTGTGTTAAATAACCATAAAAAATGAACAAGACGTAATCCTGTAATTTCTCTTTAACGAACATTTTTCAGAAATGAAAGATGAACAGAGTTATTTTCAACAGGCATTCTTTAGAAACAAAAATGAACAGAATAGTCATTTTCCACAACATCTTCAGAAACAAAAATGAACAGAATAGTCATTTTACATCTTCAGAAACAAAAATGAACAGAATAGTCATTTTACATCTTCAGAAACAAAAATGAACAGGATAGTCATTTTACATCTTCAGAAACAAAAATGAACAGCATAGTCATTTTCCACAACATCTTCAGAAACAAAAATGAACAGAATAGTCATTTTACATCTTCAGAAATAAAAATGAAAAGAATAGTCATTTTACATCTTCAGAAACAAAAATGAACGGAATAGTCATTTTACATCTTCAGAACAAAAATGAACGGAATAGTCATTTTACATCTTCAGAAACAAAAATGAACGGAATAGTCATTTTACATCTTCAGAAACAAAAATGAACGGAATAGTCATTTTACATCTTCAGAACAAAAATGAACGGAATAGTCATTTTACATCTTCAGAAACAAAAATGAACGGAATAGTCATTTTACATCTTCAGAAACAAAAATGAACGGAATAGTCATTTTACATCTTCAGAACAAAAATGAACGGAATAGTCATTTTACATCTTCAGAAACAAAAATGAACGGAATAGTCATTTTACATCTTCAGAACAAAAATGAACGGAATAGTCATTTTACATCTTCAGAAACAAAAATGAACGGAATAGTCATTTTACATCTTCAGAAACAAAAATGAACGGAATAGTCATTTTACATCTTCAGAAAAAAAATGAACGGAATAGTCATTTTACATCTTCAGAAACAAAAATGAACGGAATAGTCATTTTACATCTTCAGAAACAAAAATGAACGGAATAGACTCTAGACATATGACAAAATTCGCTGTGGTTTCTATGCACTGAATTTCATAATTATGTATGCATCCATAATTATGCAATTCATTGCATAGTCCGCACAACTTGTCTTGAAATGTTTGTGGGGAGGATAATCAAACCTGTGATGAGTGTGACTAGACTACCATAGGGTCCTTTTAATTAGATCAATAAAGGATCCTTTTAATTAGACCACCAAGGAGTCCTTTCAGCTATATCATCACATGATATTCCTAACCAGATTTTTGGATCAATCTGTTTACCTAGACCTCTCAGGGGTCTAATTATGGAATAGTACAATATAATCCGAGGGTCTTTACTATTACGTAAAATCCCATTGAGGATTTAATATAGTACCTTTGGATATCCTACTTTGAATTTCCTTATATAAAGATATGGAAGATTCTACGGGGATTTGGATAACAAAACTTGGATTACACCAAAAACATAAAAGGAAACACATAAGCACATAATCACATAGTTGTTAAACTTGGTTATTAATTGTTATCTTTGGACACAGATATTTAAAGCACACCAGGAATCCAATCCGTGGATTCCATGCGGCACTTAAATCATTAGAATCTAACTATGAAGATAGGAAGATCTAAATAAGAATTCGGCTTTGTCCTTATTGAATGGTAATGTACGTATTAAGGCATACGAATAATTCAATTAAGGGCTCCGATTTGAGTCATATTCATCCACAAGGATCTGATTATGAGGATAGAAAGATCCTTTATGGATTTTGAAATTTGTGTAACGAGAGGTGCTTCGACACCTTGCACTAGGCGTGCTTAAGTCGATACACAAAGTAGAAAGTTCATGAGGTTGAGGCGCCAGATATGCCAAGCGACATATGAAGCAGAGTTTGAAGGTTGAGCAGCAGCAGGATTTGTAACAGCTTTGCTTTGGATTGCAAAGCGGCATATGTTAACCAAATGTCTCCATCGTCCACCGTGGGTACATTTGAAACAAGGTATTTGATTTGAATAATGACAATGGAATTGATTGCACCAAGGAGCAGTTCCCTTATACAGCTTCACCCCTGAGGCGAGTCATGGTGATAGCTAAGTCAACGGTCCTCCGGAGTACGACGCCTATTCGCTGGGTAATTGCAGCACCTGGTTCGGACATTGTTGTTGCGATGAAGAAGCATCTTGAAGATAACGAAAGGCATAGGAGGAAACAAGCGAAAGATAGTCAAAAGGAAATGACAAGGCATGTAGATTGTGACCATTTGTTTGTTACCAAAGGCAAACAAATGAGATAGTGACTAATCAAAGTAAGCGGGTCAATATAATGTATCGCGAAGACATGCTCGCCTATAAGTGAACACTCATCCCAAGAATTCCCAGGTAAACACAACTGGTCTCGCGTCTGATGAGATGTATACGAAGTGCTTGCCTAGACAGAAAACCCAGAATACAGGCATTCACCCTTCCAGTTTGCACGTGTTCACATTATTAAAAACCCAAAACCTTGACGAGATTTTTGAAAACTCAAAGGGGTTCAAAACCTTATAACAAAGGGTTCAAAACCTATTAATTAATCATCCTAGAACAGATGATTAGTTTTCAAAGCGGTTTTGAAAATTTATGTTCTTGTTGTGGTAGTCGCCTAAGGATAGGTGACGGTATTGTTTTATAACTAAACGCAAGTAAACTCGCGTTAGGGTCCTAAGAAAGTTATAGACTAGGTCAAAGCATTACTAATAACCTAATTCCCTATAACCATTGGCTCTGATACCATCTTTTCTGTTACAACACTCCCCGACATTTCCGCCACGTACAGATATAAACGGTTCACAATGCAATATAATGTGTTCATATACTGGATGAGCATATGCAACAGAAAAGCAATGTAAAACAATGTACTAAGTATGCACACAATGTACATACATAGCATAAAAGGTAATGAAATCATGTACTATAATGTACTAACGAACATAGCAGGTATATGATGTGAAAACAGGAAAGCTTGAAAGTAACAAGTAGGCACATGTGTTCCACCCCAAAACAGTTTGGAAAACAGTAAAAGAGGGGTCTATGTACTCACAGGCATTTTTATGCTGACGTACCTATTTTCACATGTGTTTTTCAGGAGCTGTTGCATAAAATGATCAAGATACACATAGGCAGACTTGGGCTTTAGTGAGAATAAAAGATGCAAGACTAGTTAATTATGTTGTATTTCTTTGTTTGTTAAGACATTGTAACACTTTTAATCAATAAAACGAAACTTCAATTGCCATGGATTTGAAACAATTAATTCTGTTACAACACTCCCCGACATTTCCGCCACGTTTTGTATGTTCTACGTGGTCGGGGTGTGACAGAAAAGATGTCACACCCCGACCACGTAGAACATACAAAACGTGGCGGAAATGTCGGGGAGTGTTGTAACAGAATTAATCGTTTCAAATCCATGGCAATTAAAGTTTCGTTTTAATAATCAATTATGAGAGTTTACATTGTTTAAACAAGAAACAAAGGGTACATAACATAAGTTAACTAGTTATTGTCTCGTTTTAAGTTGCTAAGGCACGAGTCCATCCTAAATGTAGCATGTATCAACAATCATTGCAAAGCAGTACCTGAAACATGTGTAAAAACGAGGTCAGCAAAGAAATGCTGGCGAATACATTGGTTTTGTAGGAGTGTCGAAATCATGGCTAGTTTAGACGTTGCAATACTTTATTTAAAAAAAAACTTGTTTTGAAAAGAGTATAATATTGCAACTTAATTTAACCAACTCAAATCAAGCTGTTTATAATTTGTAAAACCTCGTAGCCATGACTCTTAACCCAAAAACATTTGTTTTAGTAAATTATTTGAAAATCAATGATAAGTTCTGATGATATGTATAAATAAGAGGATAATACATGATTAAATGAATAACCATGTAAATGAGTTTGTATAATATATGTTGTTTGTAAAACAATGTCTTGTGAAAAGTATGTTATTTGTATAAATGTTATATATCTCAAACTGAAATGATTCAAATAACGTTACAGCATGTAATACCATACAAGCACTTATATATAGGAAGTACCAGCGGCGTATCCACCATGCTTGTATCATATTACACACGCATCGTTACTTAATCACTTAATCAAACTAAGCCAAATCGATAGATAGATAGTACATTAAATATACCTTCGTTGTTCAAAAGAATAGATTTAGATAGTATAGTACAAGTATACTTCCGATTTATAGATAACATATCAAAATATGCTTTGGATGTGATAAATAACATATTAAACTATGTTTTTGTTTAGTAAATAACATATCAAAATATGCTTTGGATGTGATAAATAACATATTAAACTATGTTTTTGTTTAGTAGATAACATATCAAAATATGCTTTGGATGATTAACAAAATATATGTTGGTTTGTACAATACCACACATGAGAGTATATCAAAATATACTTTAATAGTGTGATTTAAGAATTCAATCAGACCTAGTGCATCAAGATACACCTTTGAGACTATAGAAATACCACAAAGGCAATTCCTATTTGGATGGAGCAACAAATTGGTTTCAGACATTCCATGCCAACAGGAATGGGGTGTCAAATCCTATAGCGCTATATCATTCTATCCGATCCTCCGATTTAGGTCCGGTTTATTAATGTAGTTACCTATATTAGGTGCCGTTTGATATTCCGAGATCTCTAGCATTACTTGGTGATTATCTTTAGACATCTGAGCAATCTCAGGCGAGTACATTATTCCCCACCATGGATATCAAAAGTGTTTCGTTTTATTAAACATTGAGTAATTACATCGTCTGGAAATCTAAATACACTATTTAAACATAGTCTATCATTGTTATTGAGTCACTAAGGCCTTGTCCAGTCCTATGTGAGCATGCATCTTATCAATCGATATCATCCAACAATACCTGAAACATATGTGAAAAACGAGGTCAGCAAGGAAATGCTGGCGAGTACATAGGTTTTGTGAAAATAAGATTCATGACTTCTGTTTAAGAAAATGTTTAGTCATGAACCTTGTAATTTGCTTTGTCTTTGTAAATCATTTGAAAAATAATAAGTTCGGATGATAAGTATAAATAAGAAAATAATGCATGATTAAATGAATAACCCTGTAAATGAGTTTGCATAAGATAAGTTGTTTATAAATCAATGTCTTGTGAAAAGTATGTTATTTGTATAAAATGTTCTATGTCTCAAACTGAAATGATTCAAATAACGCTATGATATGTAATACCATACAAACACTTATATATAGGAAGTACCAGCGGCGTATCCACCATGTTTGTATCATATTACACACGCATCGTTACTTAATCACTTAACCAAACCAAACCAAATAATGTAAAATGTCTATGTTTAAATCAATTGTCAAATGTATTGAATAATATGTCAAAGTATTCATGTCAAAATGTAAATCATGTCAAAATGTCTATGTCAAATATCCATGTCAAATGTCTATGTCAAAATATCCATGTCAAATATCCATGTATGGCAAGTGAAATGTCTCAACTAAACCATATGCACAAAAACAAAGTATTGAAGTAAAACTTGGTTTAAATCAAAGTTATGTTTTGTGGAAAATACATGATCAAATGTCAATCATGTACAAATGTTTACCCAATCGTTAACCCATTTTGTAAAATCGTTCTAGTCGTTCTTGTTTTAATTGTGAAACTACTTTATGGTCGATTCTCTAATAACATTCAAACCTTCTTGACGCGTTCCTCGCTCCATCTCGCTCTCGTTCTTAACAAACCCTTACCAAAGGATAAGTTAATAATTACAGATTCAGTCGCTACCCACAACCCCCACACATAACAATGGGTGCAGTAAATAACGGGATTTGTCAGATCCTATGGTACCATAACCTAATACTGGTCGGCTTGATCATTGCTAATGAATGTCATCGGTCATGTAAACTACAACCAACAAGTTTTGTTCACTTTTTGAAATTTGTTATTAGTTTTTGAAATCATTGTATTCGTTCTTGAAATCATTGTTAGCGTTCTTGAAATAATTGTTAGCGTTCTTGAAACCACATTGCAATTGTTATTGAAATTATTGTAAAACATTTAGCACATATGAGTCACCCCAAAACAGTTGAAAACAGTAAAAGAGGGGAACAAAGTACTCGCCTGAGAATGCTTGGAGGTCTTGAACAACAACCAAACAAAGCTTGAGGGAGCACGGAATCAGTCGGCAAGCTAAAACTATATAAATAAACCGGACTTAAATCGGGAGATCGGATAGGATGAGGCTTGGCAAACCAAATGAGTATTGGAACTCATATGATATGGTTTAACAAGGCCTACATACTACAATGAGACTAACCTAAGTGCTTTCGACCCATCGCGACTCATTAAGGTAACTTATGCTACTTTAACGCGTCGTGCGCGTGAAACGCGTTCGGACCGTCTAACTAGTCCTATGACAAGTGTTATATGCCTAAACATGTTACATAATCAGTTATGTGACAAAAGTTTAGGTTACATATGCTTAATTACCAATTATACATGAAAATGGTATTTTGGTAATTTACCTAAGGCATATAAACTACCTATCATACAACTACTTAAACGATGTGATCATAGGGTATAACCTCGGAAGGTTATTCCCTACCTACTATGGTCACCTAATGTGTTTGGTCGGATCCTAATGATCGACCAAATGGGTCGGGTTCGAGGTATAAGCGATTCATCAGATCGCTTACCCTACGACCCTAGACAACGTGGTAATCAGTGGGCATAGTCCCAAGGGACTATGACCAACGTGATTACACTCACGTTGCGAAGTTCAAACGAACTTCGCATTGACCATTACTGGTCAACGCTGAAAGTCAAACAAAGTTTGACTTTCTGACTCGAAAAGCAGTAAAATAAGGAAAAGAACGAAAGAATACTTACGAAGGGTCCCCGAATGCTAATCCCGATTCAAGAATCTCAGGTATGAAACAATGGTTTCAACTTAGAGGTTCTCAAATCAGAATTCTAGTGATTTTAGCAATGGGGGGTATGGGGTATTTATAGGAATACCCGAACCGTTAAGATCGTTTCATGGAAAACGTGCCTTAATCCCATCCGTACATGTGTTGCAAAGTTATGGTGCTTAGGTGCTTAAATTCCATCCATACATGTGTTTCAAAGTTATGGGGCCTAAATTCCATCCTTATCCGCTGACTAAGCATGTTTAGAATGTGTGGTTGTGAATTAAACAACGGCTAATACATCGAATCTGGTCTCGAATGCGAAAAACTGAGTTTCTGCATGTTTTCTGCCCAGAATAGGCAGTCGCGTAGCACGACTGGTAAAGCCTATAGGGCTCGCGCTAAGCTAGCATGCACCAGCTTCAGAAAAGTTTCAAAATTGACAGTTTTGGTCCCTGTGGTGTTTTAAGGCCTTTTTCGATGCGTTTGAACCCCGTTAACCTCATTTCAAGGCTCTAAAATGAAGTTAAAGTATAGGGAACTCAAAACATGCTCAAAAATATGCCGGATGTTGGTTCGTTTGGTCGTACGAGCGCGATATTCGCTTAATTACGACGGAATGCGCACAAGCGCGAAAAACGATCCAAATGACGTGACGAATGGATTTTTCTTATGGCGAACACTAAAATATAATATTTTAGTGCTTACATAAATTTTTGGATGTCCGGATGTATTCAGAACGTAAGTTATGCGCGAAAATGCAAACTTGTGCACTTTTTGACACTTTTAGTCCCTGAATGACCCAAAAGTTTATTTTAGCACACCGAACCCCTCAAAGCCTATTTCTAAGCTATGTAAAGGATATTTATGGTATGTTTAACTTATGGTCATGTTCCGGAAGGTCTGTTACAGTTCAAATTGGCATACTTTCGCAGTTTGTCAACTTTAGTCCCTGTAAGCGATTAAACTTGATTTCGGCATACCAAACCTTCCAAAACTTATTTCTAAGTTATGTAAAGGTTATTTAAGGTATGTTAATCCTATGTCACTACTCCGGAGTGTTTGTTGCATTAAACTGGTTATATTTACGCATCAGTGCGCGTATAACCCTCCAGAAAGCGATTTAGAGTTTGAAATTGAACGAGAATTGATATGTGCAAATGATACACATATTTTTACAAATCCCAAGTATGAAATATAATATTTCATTGGTTTGGTATTTGTTTGATGGTCGCAGTGACACGGGTGTCACACTTTCATTATCAATCGAATGCCCTGCAGTACTTAATACTTTTTCATCTTCAATCAAAAACAGTGACTCCTTGATGTTCCGTATTCAACTGAAAACTCTATGACATTGTGTAAATCAAATCTTCAGATTGTTTCAGTATACTTTCGTTTGATTTCAAACACGGTGAACTTGTTCAGTCACCACTATATTTGAATTATGTCATTACGACACCTTATGGTGTCATTGCAAATTTGTAGCTTGTGCTAATCATGGTCAACCGTTTCACACAAAATTACACTTACATTTGTTTGACTTGTCATTTAAACATTCCAAATGCAACTATGAATTAAGACAATGATACACCAGATTCGCTTGTGTTTCATTCGGCGTATTTTCGCAATTCAAGAATGTCAACACACTAATCCTTACCATTTATTTATTCGAAAGTTGACAGATCATTTTCATAATCAAGTTGTTGATTTTGAGTTCATATAGCAGATGCTATGGTTTGTGAAAACTCGTTTACATATTGTAACCGAGTGTTTGAGAATCCATTGGTCAAAACTCCCTTGTTGCGCCCCTGTTAACTAAGTTACGGTAGATTATACATCTCGTGTCCTTTCACATCAAATGCTAGAACACATACCTTTTAACCATTGGGTTCTTGTTGTTGAAATACATCCTTGGATTCACCTGATGTGAATAAGGTTTGATTCGGTTTTGGTGGTTATCTACCTTAGTATTATTCACACACATACACGCATAATGAAACCCTAAAGAGTTAAGGTAGTACAAATTTCGAGGATGAAATTTTCTTAATGGGGGGAGAATGTGACAACTACCAAATTTGCATACATCCGTACAATTAATTAGACAATAATTAATGAGTAATGACTGTGCTGGTTTACTATTATTGACTTGAACTGCTATCTGATTACTGCATTATACTTACATGTGCATCACATATAGCATACTGTCACATCATTATTACATGCAAACTTTATTAACATCAATGATGCACAAAGCACAGTTGGCACAGTTATCTGATAAATCAGGAATTTGCTGACGGGGTTCAGTACATAGACAGACGTTGTTTTGGGACCCAGTATGAGCCAAAAACAAAGTATCACACTAGTGTAGTGTGTAGGGAAGTAAGGACCACAAAACTGCTTTTCTAGGTGATAGTTAAAGTGCCGGAAAGTGCCTAAAACTTACCGAAAGTGTAGAATTCTACAGAAAATTCAACAAATCAGCATTTAAATACATTATTGTTATTCAGAAACATGACTAAGGGGCTGTTTGGCTAAGCCTTTCAAAACTACTTATTTGCTTCTTTGCTTTCTGAAAAGCAAATAAGCAAATAAGTAGTTTTGAAAAGCTCCATTTTAAAGCTTTTCAAAATTACTTATTTGCTTATTTGCTTTTCAGAAAAGCAAATAAGCAAATAAGTAGTTTTGAAAAGCTTAGCCAAACAAGCCCTAAATGGTCCTGAATGATTTCCTAAGTGTCGAGAATTAAAAGTGTTACAAAAGGGTACATAAAGAACACTAAACGGTATAGTTTGACACATTAACGAACTGGTATCTAACCAAACAACCGGACACTACCCGAAACACTAAAATTATACTAGAAGCATTGTTTTAATGTTTCTGAACTAGTTATGATCCCCGAACACCCTAACACACCAAATAACACATAATATGCATAACATCTAACTAATACCCTTAGAATCTAACTAAATATTCCTAATTACCCACCACCACACAACTAGACCCCCCCCCCCCCCTCATGTTTACGGTCACAAGGGTGGCCCCCACACTTGATCATGCTAGATTTCATTTGATATCTTGGATGATCTTGTCATGTACTTTAAGGGTCATATTACCCAAGAGTTAAACATGTTAAATGGGTATAAGTAATATATGAAGGAACATGATCTCATAAAAGCACACACTAAAACACACACCATCTCTCCTTCTTCCCCTTGCTCGCTCACGGCCACCACCAACAACCATACAACCACCATCATCCAACCTTCTTCCACTCATTCTAATACTACTCAAAGGTGTTTTGAAGCAAGATTAAGAAGCTTGGATTCTTTGGAACTTCAAGGACCTCTTTCAATTGCTATTGTCCATCACATTTATCATCTTCATCTTCAAGAGTTCATCCCTAGCCTAGAGCTAGTGGTAAGATCTTCTACACACCATTTTACATCTTGTTTAGTAGGTTAAAACATGGTATGTGATGAAAATCATAAAGAACACTAATGAACAAGAAGATGAACCTTTAACATAAAGCTTAATAACATAAGAATACAAATTGTTTAGCATTGTTTCGCTTCTTGATTGTTTGTGTTTATGATGTTAGACATCATAAGAAACCTACTAGATTGTGATTAAACACATGATCTAGTAACTTGAGATGATGATCTTGTGAAAGACCAAGATGATCATACTTAGTGTAGACATAAACTTGAATAATAAAAGTTGTTTTCGTATGTGATAATGATTTAAACACAATACAAGTCTTGTAGGTGGATGATTTCCAAAATAGTTTTCTCAAGAAACTAAGTTAAATAAAAAGATTTACCTAGACTTGGTTCTTACATAAACAAATACTATTTTTAAGGGTTAAACAAGTGTAGAAACACTTGTGTAACAAAAAGATTACATAAAGAAGCATTTTTAGAAAATGTGTTTGGAAGTTGTAAACACCCAACTTCTTTAAAGACGAAGTTTTTAAAGAAGTAAATACATTTCAAAGGGTGACTAAACCTACTAAGCACACTACCAAGTTACTACAAGTTTTTATAAAAGTTCAAGTTCATGTTGTTATGTAAATTGCATGATTTTGACACTTGGTAAGTGTTGGTTAAGTTGTTGATTGTTTGTGAGGATTTTAAAAAGAAAATGATATGCTTTGATAGCATGGACACCTCCATTTATAGGGGAAACTATGGCAAAAATTTTCTAAAAATATAAACACTTAGAAAAATATTTTCTAACAAATATTTACAAGTGTATTTTAACTATGATTTTCAATATAAACTTTGCCATAATTTTTATTACAAAAATACTAGTATTGGAGGTAGGTTTTTATAAATAAAAATGGATAAATATATATTTAGAGTATATATTTACATTAAAGACATGATGTGTGAATAATTGTATACCTTGTGTAGAACTTATATTATTTTAGGGTCAAAGTAATATAACTTAACAAAATATCAAGAAATTACAATCCAAAATATTACCAAAAATCACGAGAAATAAATATACAAGTTACACACTTAATATTGCGAAACCAAACAAGAAATGTAACTTACCAAATATTCCGGAAAATATGCTTATAAGTATATTTTTGGTAATTAATATTTTGGACACCAAAAGAATGAAAATGGGATTTTCATGATTACTACGAAATCATATCTTATTTTTGATAAGGAGGAAATATAATATTTTTGGAAGTAAAGAAATGTTTTCTTGGAATTATTAAGAAATATAATATTTTTGGGAAAAATATATATATTCTGGGAGAAACTTGAAATACATTATTTTTGGATAAAAATAAGTTTATAAATATTTTCTAAGTGAGACTTGGAAAATATATTGTTTTGAAACTACAAATATTTTTGCCAAAAGAAAAATTTGGAATAATTTTTCTAAGAAATACTTCTTGAAATATATATATTTTAGAAATATATATTGGATACTTATTAGAGATAATACGGCACCAATACATGGCAAGTTATACAAATACAAGAATACGAAATACACATGTATGAGATACCCCCATCATTGGGAAGGAAATACGAATACAAATACTTGAGAAGTATTGTTACTAGATATCGTTAAACAATTATTCTGAAATTTAATAAATATAATTTAAGTTAAAATATTAATTCTTTTAACAAATAATTATATGCTTGGAATAATAACGAAGACACTTTAAAACGTAACTCAAAGGCACTAATTAATACCAAGTCAAGGCACAGTCCGCTCGTCTAACAGACCATAGTACGCATGTAGGTAGTCATGTGTTCTAGAGGAATCTTTGAGTTACATCCGATACAAGGAACGCAAAGCAGTGAGTTCATGTCCCCCTTTTCTTTAAACTGTTTTGTTTATTTACTTCGGGGGTGAAATACATGTTACAAAAGGATTACATACAAATACAATTGGTATGATTAGCCTAGGAAAGAACCATAGATCATGTGAATGGGTAGGCGGATACTTGAGACCATTAATCCTCGTATAAGGACCGAGGGGCATGAGTGATAGATCTATTTGGGTGTAGCAAGCCCCATCCATGAGTCCGCCGAATGGGCCATGTGGTGACTATGTCTTACAGCCGGAAGCCCGGTACAAAGTCTGCTAGGTTTGAGTCTTCCTGCACCATGTCACGTATATTAATGTATTAGCTACACATTAATTGATCTGTTTCCTTGTTGCTTTCATACCGGGGCTTATAAACTTACATACGTACTTACAACGATTTCAAAGGTTTATACATATACACAAACGAACACATGAACTCGCTCAACTTTTGTTGATGTTTTCAAACTACATGTATTTCAGGGAATTAGAAAATGGATCTGGCGGGCATTGGAAGTTTTATGCTGCGATAGAAATAAAGATGTCATCCATGGTCTTTGGGTTTGGTCAGTGTGTCTTATTCCTGGACGAGACACGTCTTCCAAATCTTGGTTATTTTTTTAAAAATCTTTTGGCAAGTCCTTAATGAACTCATAAACAATTTGTATGGTTTGTAAAACTTGAATTTCATGTCTACGTTTTAAAACAATGTTGTTATGTTTTAAACTCATTTAATGGATGACAGATCTATGGTTTTATCATATAGTTGTTGTCATGATTGAATGCAATGATATTAAGAAAGTCACACCATCATCACGCTTCCGCAAAAGTCAGGGTGTGACACGCCGTCACCATCAGCTTGGTGACTAATTCATCCAACTCTATAGAGTTCAGAATCGAGTTTGCAACCTGCGTAGGAAAAATCTGAAAATAAGTTTACATACAAATTTATGCAAAATAATACGAAGGGTTCAAAATACTTATATTTATAATCTCTTGATGTTGCAGCCATAACATGTTGTTAGTTAATGGTTCAACCAAGCTCTCTACCGTCACCCTAGCTGTTTCAGCGCCTTCAAGTTTCTCTTCAGTTTCGGAGAGGTGGTGCGCTACTTCAGCTTTCTCCACTTGCACAAGTTGCAAGTCTTTCTTCGCAGAATCAAGTTATGATTTTGTTTGTTCCTGATCAAGTAGTAAAGAGGTAAGTTCCGCAATCTCATTATTTCTAAGGGCAAGAATTGCACAAGTTTCTACCTCTCTTTGTTCGCTCCGCTTTTGGTGAAACCGGGCTTCATCTCTGGCGGCTTCTGCGTCAGCCTTTTCTTTCTTCTATCTCTCAATCTCCGCCTTGAGGTTGACCGCTTCATTTCAAAGGGTTCTTTTTACATTATTATCCCACTCACAAGCCTTTTTCCATCGCTTGCGCTCCTCCGCAAGCAAGGCAGTTTCAGCTACAACCTTCATTTTCCAACCTATAGCAGACCATTCTTCTGTCTTTTGAGCATCCTCAAACTTGGCTTAATCAGCTTCAAACTTGGCTTAAAGCAGCCACCTGTGCTTTCTCCTCGGCAACCTCTTCCTTGGAAGCTTCAAAAGCATCCCATCCGTTCTGCCTATTGCGCCACTCACACACAATTCTATAACTAGTGGAAGTAGAGCTGGCAGTTTCTTGAAGATATGCGCGATAGGTTCGTTCATGTGTTTGTTCTTCTTGAAATTTAATCTCAGTAGGAGGAAAGGCACCCTGCAACCAATCTCGACACACTTTCCAGTCGTGTCTCCTTGTTTCAACTTCCACATAGGCGCATGAATGTCAGCAACTCTTTTCTCTGTGTATGATCTATAGTAATATTCACCTGGAGTCTCATCTGGGCGGATAGGAGATTCTTCTTCTACACTATGAGCAACAAACGCTTGATGTTCAACATTTTCTTGAGTTCCTTGAACATTGTCTTTTGGACGTCCGGAAGTAGGTGTAGAAGTAGATAGCACAGTCACCACAGGTGGCTCATCTTCAGCAATAGACTTTTTCTTCTCAGGCCTTTGCGCGGCCGGTACAACCTCAGCAGAAGCTGGTTTGGTTAGTTCAGCATCAGTTGATTTCACCTCCGCTTCTACAAACTTCTCACCCTCTAAGTTTCCCTTGTTGAGCTCGGGGGGGGGGGGGGGGATGGAACACGATCATCAGAAAAAGAAAACAAGGTCTCCGCTTGAATGGACACATCGGTAGTCTCTGCGCAAAGTTCACAAAGTTATTTTATTATGCAACAATGGGAAAAAGTTTGAAAAAGACACTCACCTGGTGTAAGTTTCGTAGCAAGGGAGTCTAGATCACCCTTCTGACAAATTCTCTTTCGCGCCATCTTCTTCGCGGGCTGAGCCGCAACCCCGCCTTCAGGTTTTTTCCTTTTCTCCGCTTTCGTTCTTAATAACAGCTCAGGACTAGACTCCAGATCAATCGGATCGTCTGGATTCGATGTTGGGATGTCTGTCGTATCTTGTGGCTCTACCTTAGGTTTTTTTAAAGCTACAGGCGCAAGACCCTCTAATGAGTCTGACACCACTATGTAATCACACCAAGAGTCGGATACAAGGCGCGTACATTTCTTCTTTTCCGCCTTCGGAACCTCCGCCTTTGGTATGTCCGCTTTCTTGGGCACAACGGTGGCAAAAGTTACGCGCTTCTTCTTCTTCTTCTTCGAGTCAGGGCCTACGCCTAAATTTATCAACTCACCTAACCAAAGGAAGATAAAAGTCATATTGCAATATTACCCAAGCGCAACATCAGCAAAGAGTAATATTGCAATATTACCCGAGAGATGAAAAGATGGGAACTTACCAGCACCAGCAGCAGGTTGCGCCTGCAAATCTTCATCTTTGGGAAGTGCAAAATTTCCTACAATCTGGTGGTACCATGGCTTTTCACCGGCATCCAACTGAAGTGCGGTCATTTTTCCTTTCTCCCTCTCATACGCCACCATATACAAGGCAACACATGTAGGAGAACAACCGATAACAAATAATTTCATACAATATAAGCAGAAGATTTTTACGACTTACTAGCTTTGTCTTCTACATATATTGGCTTATCACGACGGTCTACTTTCCACAACAAACTCATCTTCGCAGCAACTAAATCCATTTCCGGCAGTTGGATGGAAGGGATTTCTTTGATATCTTGATACCATATTTCATTAATCGGAGATTCCAGGGTCTCTAATAGAATCTCATCTGCACCTCGAAACTCCATCTTCACCGGTATCACCCCTAATTTGAAAAAAAAAGAACTTAGACTTCCAATCATGGTATGATTTAGGAGGTGTAAGAAGAAATTTCTTTGCGATGAACGTTGCTGAAATGAGTAGAACCCCAGTGAACAGTGCAGCTGATAGAACACCCGGAATCTATTAACCATCGATTTAATACCCATTTATTGACAGAAAATTTCAAAAAGGCGTATTCGAACAACGCCCATTGGGTGTAACTACGATAAATGGAACCCATAATAATCTAGCACTTCAAGTAAAAATTTTGTGACCGACAATCGGAAGTTACCGTCGGAGAAATATTCCCAAAATAGAGTGATATAACCGGCCGGAGCTTGTGCCGCCGTCTAACCTTCTACAGGGTATTTGGCATCCCAACTAGCTGGGAACTTGAAACCGGTAACAAGTCCATTGAAGGTCTCTTCCGACCATTTTAATGGTGGTAAAGTTGAAGACATGTCTTCTGCAATGTTTTCTAGTTTTTCACTGGTGGACATGGGGATTAAGAAACAAAATTGCAGATCCTTTTAGGGAAAACTGCACGAAGATGATGAAAAGGTTTTGAAGGCAAGTGTTTGGGAACAAAGGGGCAATGGGTTATATATACCCATCGCAATTAATAACCTCGGGAATCGAAAACCCCTTTTCATGGAAACACGGTAACCAAGGAAACAAAGAGGCGAGTAGTGAAACAACTACAAGCGTCACGCGCACGTGACAGTCACGACTGACGACGTCCCATTAATGCTAAGACGTCTGACACTGTTGACAGCCTGTTACACAACCGTCAGACTTCATCATCTACACAGTATCTTTTCGCTAACGTGCCTGTCACAAGCCAGTTTGTTTTTCAAAATTAAAATCATCAAAACCTTATCCTAAAGGAAAGGAACTATCTTCTTCCAGTTCTATAAGTAACCTGTGCCAAGAAACTTTGATCACTTCTCATACAGTAAAAGCGCACACTTCATAGTCAAGTGCTCCACCTACTGGCCATTTGTGCATAGGAGCACCACTGGACTGGGGGGACTTGAAGGGGTATGGTCCCAAAAACCATGCGTAGGCGCAAAGGACCATACCATAATTATACTCCAAGGTCATGTCAAGCAGGTCTTAATGACCATGTGCCGGAGATAAGAAAAAAGGCAAATATTCATTTAACACCCTTGCGCGGGCCCATGCAAGGATACAGTTAAGCCTGAAAATTTAACAACTAAATACAAGTCTCAAACATGTCCGCGCACATGAAGAAATAAGGACTTGAACAAAAGGAATCTTTTCTGTTATAACAAACTGGACACGTACCAGCAAATCAAGGGCTCACAGCTGTAGAACTTCTAGAAGCATTAAATGGCCATCGTGCATGGCCTCATTCGGGTGTAAGTGAATGTGACGTGGCAGCATCTAGAACATTCATCTAAATTCACGATGATGGCACAATTTACATGCAGATCTAGATCAAGTCACTTTCCATGTGGCACCTCCCCAGCCGTTGATAAACTCACGATCCATGTGCATGGATGGGAAGGTCACCATAAAGGGAAAAGAAGATTCCGTTAAATCTCTCTGTTATATTTTGAGCGCCAAACCCTCCGCTGTAAATAGGAGAATTCAGGTACAAGTCGATTCATTCACTTTCACTTACTTTCACTGTTACTACTTCATCTTCTTGAGATCACTGTACTTATTCTCACGCCGGAGGATGGTCACGGAGAGAACCCCCATTCTCCCCGTGATGAGGCTAACGGTGTTTCTGTTTTGCAGTGATTCCGGTGAAGTAGCATCCAGTAGTTATCGACGAGGGGATTAACCATTTTATGTAGAAACCCTACCCCCAAATCTAGATTGATTCCGATCATTTAGATCTGGTGTTTCTTCAATTATAAATATGTCCAAGTCCAATTCAACATCCTATTCAACGTCCAAATAAGGTCCCAGTTAATAGTTCAGATTAACAGTCCAATGAGGTCACACGCACAATCTCGCACACTTTGATTTGGGCCGCATACTGTTATGTTGGGTCGTACACAAGTTATGCTGGATCGTACACTGTTTAACTTGGACCGCACACACTTTAATTAGGTTGTACACTTAGTTGGGTTGCACACTAAGTAAACTTGAGTTGATGGTGGACCGCACACAGACTTTTGGACCGCACACACCCTATTGGACCGCACACAGAACCGCACACAAACTTCTTGGGCCGCACACCTGTGTCCAGTTCACAAGCCAATAACCAGACTGCACACAAGCCAAGCCGCACACTTGTATCCCATACACAAGTCAATAAAACCAGGTCACACACAGACCCAGTCGCACATAGCTGATTGCAAACTTTTAATCTCGTACACAGATACCTTTTGATCTCATACACTGACTGCTTTGTAGAGAAATCAACAATCAAATCCTGATAATTAAGAAACAGATCGATAATTCAAATTTGTGAGATCCTTTCTACCAAAAATACCGAGAAACCTGCAAACACAATTTCCACCTTCCAAAACAGATCCAAAAATGAAACTTTTGAACTGTTTCTTTCAATTTTCAAAGTTGTTCTTTGAGACAAAACGTTTGTATCAAAATTTTTTGACTAAAAACCAAAATAACAACATGTGCACAACTTAAAAAAAGATGATTAGTCAAATAATAAGAACTAAAACAGAAACAAATCAGAACCTCAACCTTTTCGATCTTGATGAATCTACAAACTCTTTCTTCTTGTTCTTCGAGTGATATCTAGAAACTGAGTCTTCGAACAGACTTCTTAGGCTCTGATACCAATTTTAAATCCAGAGATCTTCGTAGGAATATCACAAACACCTTCAAGAGTGCGGAAAACAATTGAAAGTGATGAACAAGAAATTGATTGTTTATTAGATTGCACACAAGCACAAAGCTTGTCTGGTACAATTGTTGTCACACCCCAACCGATGGCGGAAACATCGGGGCGCGGCACTAGGCGAACCAGATCGCTCAAGAGAATCCATAACAACTATTAAGTGGCAATATTTAAAAGGTTAATTATCCCATACCAATCAACAAACATTCCACAAACAATTATTACAGATAATGAGTTTCTCTCAAACAAAGCAAGTCCGACAACCTAGATTTCTAGTAGTCTAGTTACTAGACTGCCTATCTTGATTTCCAGCAAACAAATCAACCTGTCACATACGTTAAAATAAAGTCAATACATAAAATGTAAAGGTGAGTACACAAGTTTGAATTGAATATAGTATAGAAAAGCGTTTACGCATAACCAGCATGTAACACGTAACGGGCGAAGCATGTAACTATCAAACAATGTCTACAACTTAACCACGAGACTGCGTTTTGGAGTATGCGAGACACATGTTCGCCACTTCGAACATGTGAAGTAAGGTAAAGTGATCCCTAGCAACCCCCGTCCACGATAGGTGCTGAGTCCAAACTATAGTACTTTCGTTGCTAACGGCGGTATAGTGTAACACTGTATAGCATAATACAAGCATTCAAGGTACACGTATAGCATGCGGGAACGGTTAGCGTTGTAAAGTGTATGCGTTGTGTGTTGTTGTGTTTTGATAGAGAACATATGTAACACCCAAAAGTGCGTTAAATGAAAATGGGTTCGAGTATACTCACAGTACTAGTAGCTGGTAAACACCTACTGTATTGGATTGAAGGGAGCGTGTTGAGTTTAGTCTAAGCATAGAACAGTCATTGTGTAATCAGTGTGTCAAATAGTAGGGTGTTTAGATGGTGATCCAAAAAGATGAGTTCCTATTCGATCGGATGGTTATCCGATCGGATGGTCAGCCGAACGGATGTCCATTCAAATGAGTGTGTTTGTGTGTAAATCGTTTAAGCTCGAAGTTTAAATCAAATAATTCAAGTATTAAAAGCTTTAAAGGGCGCAGTACATTCGGTCAGATGGTCATCCGAACGGATGGCCATTCGATCAGGTGGTCTGTTGTTGGAATTTTGATGAAATTTTCTAAGTAAAAGTTTTGCGTTAACGGAGATGGTGTGATGACGAGTCAAACAACGGAAACACACCCAAGTCCAGCTCGTTCGATCAGATGGGAACCACCCCATTCGATCAGCCTCACTGTTCTTGAAGAGGTTTCATGTTCAACCCGTGAATCGGTCATCTCTCTGGTGGAAATCCATTTTCAAGCCGGCTCTCAACTAAGGAATGAATAGAGAGTCTGAATGAGCCTAGATTCCAACGGTTTCGGGTGAAAAGTTGAAGAAAAGTTGAGAATAGATGAAAAATGTTGAAATCTTGCACATAGTTGAAAATGGTGGAAATCTCTTAGATCTGAACCAATCCTGATGAGTTGGTGCTCCACAACAGGTTGCATAAGCAAGATGAGTGAAGAACACCTTCAAGAGGTTAAAATCAGTGATTTCAGAGGCAAGGTTGAAGTGTTTGTGTGATTTTGATGGATCAGATGATATAGAAGTGTATAGTGTTGAAGATTGTACAAGATTTGAGGAGAAATACTTACAAAATGGCCTTGAATCGTGAGCAAAAGTGACTGAGAGTGACTTGAGTGTGTGTGGTGGGATGGAAGTGTCAACATCAGAGAATGAGGGGGCGTACGAGTATTTATAGGCGAGTGAGAAAGAGTTAAGGCGGTGGAGAGTGGTGTCGGATGCCTTGTCGGTCGAATGGGTCGTCCGGTCGGATGGCCATCCGATTGGATGGTAATCCGGACGAATGTCCATTCAATCCGATGTCTATTCGGACAGCTGTGTTGTGCGAGTTAGTTCTCCAACTTTCCTTTCATTTGTTAAGCGTTGCGTTGCATTTAATCGAGTTACAAGTAAGCGTTGAGCGTATAAGTGTTGCGTTGAGATAGCCACATAACAAATAACAATTAATCACACAAATAGTACACATACAACGTAAACAATTTGCGTTTTGAGTTTGTGTTTGTGTTGTGATAGCGTTGTGATAGCGTTTAGTCTAAACAAGCGATATAATGCGTTTAAATAGTAAGCGTTATAAAAACCAATTAAATGCGATAAATGCGTTTTGAATAAGCGTGTAGTAAGCATTTGAAATGCGTTTAGTATGCGTAAAATATAGTTTAAACCCTTGTGATAATCGAAATCTCAGGAGTACAAGCAATTAAGCACTAAATGACATATACAAGTAATGACACGAAAAGCCGAGTTGTTACAGCCTCCCCTACTTTAGGGAATTTCGTCCCGAAATTAAGGCGCAAGCGTAACAAAGAGATGTGGATATTTAGCTTCAATATCACTTTCGAGTTCCCAAGTGAACCCGGTGCCGCGTTTACCTTCCCATCGAACTTTCACTATAGGAATGCGAGAGCGTTGAAGTTTCTTGGTCTCTCGGTCCATGATTTCTACTGGCTTTTCAATGAAGTGCAAGGTTTCGTTTATTTTCAAATCTTCAAGAGGAACATGAAGATTTTCTTCAGCTAGGCACTTTTTGAGGTTCGAGACGTGGAAAGTCGGATGTACGTTGCTGAGTTCCTCCGGTAATTCGAGTCGTAGGCCACTTTGCCAATTCTTTCCAGAATCTTAAAGGGTCCCACGTATCGTGGCGCTAGCTTTCCTTTCTTGTCGAATCGGATCACCCCCTTCCAAGTTGAAACCTTTAGGAGTACGTGATCACCAACTTGAAACTCAAAGGGCTTGCGGCGTTTATCAGCGTAACTCTTTTGACGACTCCGAGCTTTCAAAAGATTATCTTGGATCTGGAGGATCTTGTCAGTCGTTTCTTGTAATAACTCAGGACTGGTGGTCTGAGCGTCTCCGATCTCGTGCCATACAATAGGCGATCGACATTTTTGTCCATATAATGCCTCGAAGGGTGCCATTTGAATACTAGCGTGATAACTGTTGTTGTACGAGAATTCGACTAAAGGTAAATGCGAATCCCAATTACCACCAAAATCTATAACGCATGAACGAAGCATGTCTTCAAGGGTGCGGATTGTGCGCTCAGTCTGGCCGTCGGTCTGGGGATGGAATGCGGTACGATTAAGAGTAGTACCAAGAGCGGATTGGAATGTCTCCCAGAGACGCGAAGTAAAGTGACCATCGCGGTCAGAGATGATGTCACGAGGAGTCCCATGTCGATAAATGACTTCATCGGTATAGATTCGTGCTAATCGTTCAACCTTGTAGTCTTCTCATATCGGTAAAAAGTGGGCGTATTTTGTAAGACGATCAATGATAACCCAAATGCTATCGTGACCTGATGGCGTGCGAGGGAGTTTCCTAATGAAATCCATTGCTATACTCTCCCATTTCCACATCGGGATCTCGGGTTGTTCGAGTAAGCTAGACGGTCGTTGGTGTTCAGCCTTAACTTTCGAACAAGTTAGGCATTTCGAAACATAGAGAGCGATATCCTTCTTCATTCTTGGCCACCAATGCCTGGCACGGAGGTCCTGGTACATCCTGTCGGCACCGGGATGAATGGAATATCGGGATTTGTGGGCTTCAGTCATCAATATCTCTCGAAGATTATGACGATTGGGAATCTAAATTCGGTAGAGATAGTGAAAAATACCATTAGGTTTATTCACTAGTTGGTTTTCGAATCCAAGTATTCTTTCTTCCTTCAGGGTATTCTCGAGAAAGCAAGCGTGTTGAGCATCGCGAATGAGAGCTTCGAGGTCGTGTTGGGCTTAAACGTTACGAACACTATGTAAATAGCTTCGTCGGCTAAGGGTATCGACAACGACGTTTACGAACACAGTCATAGTCGTTGAGAAGTTCAACTCATCTGCGTTGGCGCATGTTTAGTTCTTTCTGGTCCAAGATGTGTTGCAGGCTCTTACGGTCAGTGAAGACCGTACACTTGGTACCATAAAGGTAGTGTTGCCAAATCTTTAACACAAAAATAACTGCACCGAGTTCGAGATCGTGAGTTGTGTATGTCACACCCCGACCGCGTTAAAACAACGAAACCGCGGCGGAAACGTCGGGGAGTGTCGTGGCAGAATCATTGTTTTACAACATGGATTCAAAAGTTTCGTTTTATTAAATATTAAACATTTACATTGTCTTGAAATTTAAACAAACAAGTTAAACATAGTCTATCATTGTTATTAAGTCACTAAGGCCTCGTCCAGTCCTAAGTGAGCATGCATCCTAGCAATCAACATTATTCAACAACACCTGAAACATTTGTAAAAAAACAAAGTCAGCAAAGAAATGCTGGCGAGCAAATAGGTTTTATGAGAGTGTCGGATTCATGGCTAGTTAATTTGTTGCAATACCTCATTAGACTACAAGAGTCAAAAGTTAAATACCTTATTTTGAAAAGTGTATAGTATTGCAACATAATTAACCAACTCAAATCAAGTTGGTTATAATCTGTAAATCTCGTAGCCATGATTCTTAACCCAAAAACATTTATTTAAGAAAACCAAATTGTAAATCATCTCGTTAATAAAACTCGTATGGTTTATATTATTTAGAAAAAACCTCGTTGTGACATCGTTTTAAAATCATTTAACCAAGTGAACTAAATAATGCAACGGAATGTAATATGACAAAAACACTTATATATAAGAAGTACGAGTTATTTACCATGCTTTTATCATATCACACCCATCCCATTATCTAATCAAAACCCAAAAACCAGTCGTTTATCAAATTCGTTTAACTCGTTAAAATTGTTTCAATCGTTTAAATCATTCTCATTTTAATTGTGAAAACTACTTTTGGTCGCCTCGCTAATAACATCCAAACCTTCGCAACTCGCCTATCGCCAATCTCGCATTAATAAACCACCAAAGGGTAAATTAACAATCACAGATTCAGTCGTTACCCACATAACCCCCACACATAATCATGGGTGCAGTCTGATAACGGTATTTGTCAGATCCTATGGTACCATAACCTAATACTGGTCGGTTCAGCCAAAATTAATGAATGTTATTTGTTATGTAATTACAACCAACAGGTTTGTTCACATTATCGAAATCGTTATTAATTTAGTATAAACCATTTTAATCATTTTTGAAACCGTCGTTAAAACATCGAAAACATTTAACACATATGAATCACCCCAAAACAATCGAAAACAGTAAAATAGGGGAACTATGTACTCACATGAGAATGCTTAGAAGTCTTGAATAACAACCAAGCAAAGCTAGAGGGATCACGAAAATCAATCGGCACCTAATATAAATAACTATGTTTAAAGACTGGACCTAAATGGGAAGATTGGATAGGATGAGGTTTCGTAAACCAAATGAGTATTGGAACTCATATGATATGGTTTAACAAAGCCTACATACTAAATCGAAAACTAACCTAAGCTTACGACCCATTACGACCCGTTTAGGTAGCTTACGCTACATTAACGCGTGTTGGTGCACTAAATGTCTGCTGATTACGTCATAATCAAGTCTTGTGTCTAGAATTGTTTGAATGATCACACAATAGGGTTTTAATTAGGGTTTATGTGATTTAACTTCAAGATTTCGCTTGAAACTGATTCAAGCGATATCAACATCAAGTGATTTAGCTTGAACTGAGTTCAAGCGAAATCAACATCTATTGATTTCGCTTCAAGCTGTTTCAAGCGAAATCTACATCTTATATATAGGTTGTTGTGTGATTCATTTTAGAGAACTTGGTCATTGTATGAATCACGAAGTGCTGCCGGTTTTGTATCAGAAAACATTGTATAAGCACGAATATCAATAAGAAAAGAAGGATTAAAAGGATAATAGCTGTTATGACTTTGTTTACGTTGATTCCGCCTTCGTATGCAAAGATGAACTGCCTTAACTGACGGTTTAAGGTCGTAGAACGGTCCAACAAGTGGTATCAGAGCTCAGGACGAGGAGTTCATACCATAGCAGCGGATTCTCTTCTTTCTACTCATTTCTTTTTATATTTTTCTGATCTGAACGAGTTCCAACGGTCGAAATTGTCTGATTTTCGAGTATATCGTGTAAAACGAAGTTTTAACAAAGCCTACAAAGATTCGGACTAAAATTCATATTAAAACTTGTTAAAAATGACCTAAAACTGGTTTTCGCTTGAAAGTGTTCGAAATTAATAGTTGATTTCGCTTCAAAACAGAAAATTTTGGCTGGATTTTGCTTGAAATTGTTAAAGCGGAATTGATTAACTGTGTATTTCGCTTGAATCAGTTCTGGTTTCGGATTTCGCTTGAAATTAGTTGAAGCGAAATTGTGTTGTGAGTTTTCGCTTGAATCTGTTAGAATTGAATTTAAGGATTTCGCTTGGAAACAATTGAAGCGAAATACATTGGCTGTGGATTTCGTTTGAATCTGAACTAATCCTAGATTTCGCTTGAAACAGTTTGAAGCGAAATTGGAGTGCTGATTTCGCTTGAAGTTGTTTACACTTCAAAGGATTTCGGTTAAACTTGCTGAATTTTCAAAACTTAAAAAATTTTCTAATTGTTTGCTGATTTTGCAGGAACATTCATGATGGATGATATTTTCATGAACCCGTTTAGTGACATGTTCGCGTTTGCTGGAAACTCAGGAGACGATTCATCTTCAAACAACAACAATGATAACCCGCCGAAAGAGAAGAAAAAGGAAGCTTGGGAATCAGAAAGTGCTTTCGGAACGTTCAATAAACCTCCAAAGCTAATGGCTATTGAGGAGTACAGTCGGTGGTCAAGAAAGTTTGAGGACTGGATAATGGCATTTGCATTTCCAAGTTGGAAAAGTCTAAAGAATGGTTATGATCAAGGAAACAAGAATGGTTAAGTCTTAACAGCTACTGATGAGATTGAATCATTCGTAGCCGAACAAAAGTGTGTGGCATTGTTATTTCAGTCTGTTCGGGAGGATATCATCTCATTGATAGATTATTCAAACGCTAAAGATCTTTGGGCAAAGTTAGTAAAGAAATGTATAGGTAGTGAAGAAATCAAGAAAAATAAAATAAAACTACTTAGGAAAGAGTTTGATATGTTTGGATGCTTAAAGAATGAATCAGTGTCAAAAATGATCGAGAGGTTTGGGCACCTGAAGCTGGAGTTAGTTAGACATGGAATTAAGTATTCTGATGATGAGCAAGTAGACAAGTTGTTCGATTCGTTACCAGACGAGATGGAGTGGAGATATTATGCTCTCATGCTTAAAAATACTATTTTGCCGAAAGATCTTACTCCAGATTTGTTGATTGAGAGACTTGAAAGTCACGAGCTGGAGTTGAAGAAAACGTACAAAGTTAATCACTCATCTTATCAGCAGAATTTGGATTTGTGTTATCCAAAGAGTATGATGCCAAAGGCAACTTCTCCAAAAACTGCGTTTTCTGTTGAAAATGTGTCCACAGCAAGCAAAGAAAGTCAAAGTGGTCAAAGCAGTGGAAATCACAGTGGTTATCACAGTGGAACTTCATCATCTGCAAATCATTCTGATGCAAAGAATCGTTTTCAATGCAACATTGCAATAGACTTGAAGAATGCTCAGAATTTTGATGAGGAGTCGGCCAAGCAGCAGATGATCTTCCTAGCATCGGTGTTGGAATCGTATGAAGGGTTAGTAGCTGGAAAGATAGGCAACACTAATCTGACGAAAGAAGATTACGATCAGATTGATCCGGAGGAAATGGAACTGATCGATATTCGTTGGGCTATGGCAAGTGCTGTTCGCCGAGCACAACGTTTTATGGAAATTACCGGAAGAAAAACAATTGGTGGTGCATCTAATAAGTTGGGGTTCGATAAATCGAAGGTGACTTGTTTCAAGTGTAAGCAAAAGGGTCACTTCAAGAGAGAATGCCGAAACGCTTATGCTGATGAGTCGAAGAATCCTTTCAGAGATGATTACTACAAGAAGGCGATTTATCACGAGAATAAATCCGAGCCGCCTAGATTGAAGCAGGTTGAAGAAAACAGAGAGAAATCTAGAGCTCTTGCAGTGATTTACGATGAAGAGGGGTATGATTGGAGTCAAGAGGTTCTACCAGAAGAAGATGCGGTTGGTTACGCATTCATGGCGAAAAATGAACCTATTACATGGAAAGATGATAGAACTGAAGAGCAGAAGTATAGATACAGAAAGATGATTTCGGAAAACAAAATTACTAGACTTTCTGGTATCTATTTGGAAGCAAAAAGAGCCAAAAGATGGGATCCAGACAGAGAGTGTTATCTTGATGAGTATGGAAATATTGCAATCGATAACAAAACTCTCGATCTGGAAGCCTTAATCAAGGAAATGAAAGAAGATGATGAGTATTGGCAACACAAATGGTGGGGAACTCCAACAGAGAAAATGAAAGAGGAAGCGAAGAAAGAAAAAGAAGAAAAAGAGATGAAAGAGAAAGAAGAGATCGAGAAAGCAAAGAAGATTGATACTGGTGTTATTGACACAACGCAGGAGTTGACTGCTGAAAATCTTGGAAGAATGGCTGACAAAGTGCTAGCTGCTAAGGCACTTGAGGTAGACTCTAACTCCGTGTCTGAGTCAAAAAGCCAGGTCAGTTCAGATGTGTCAACAAATGTGTCAGGTAAAAAGATCGAAGGAAATGCTGATTGCAAAAATTGCAACAAAGAGTGCAAATTTGTAATACTGTCACGTATCTTAACGGTGAGAAAATTAAAGATCTGACAGCAAAGGTCAGAAGTGTTGAGAATCAGATTCTTGGTCGTGACAAAACAGTTAAAGCTTCAACTGAACGGATAAGAGAATTAACTGCTCAAATTGAAACTGATAAAATAGATCATGACAAAATTAAACAAGAAAATGAAAAGTTGATTCTTGAAAACCGTCAGATTTCTGAAAAATTTGAAAAACTGAAAAACACAATGAAAGATTGTGATGATCGAAATGGTAAAACTTTTAAAGAAACTGAACATTTAAAAGCAGTGCTGAGAATAAAAGAAGAATCAATTAACAAACAACTGGATGAAATCGCTAAATTGAAACTTAAAGTTCAAGAGGTTGTAATCGAAAACGAGCGAATCCAGTTGAAGCTTAACAGTTACAGCTCCGCAAGCTTTGTTTTGCAACATATCATTCCCAAACCCATCGGGAAAGACAAAGCGGGCAAAGATGTGTATTGTGATGGAACTGGGGTGGGGTTTCATCAAGTTCCACCACCTGTTCTTGATAACTACACGAAAAAACAATCTGGGTTGGTTGAAATTGAGGAAGAAAAAGAAGTTAAACTTCCGGAAAACATTGATATTACTTTTACATCATCTGATGATAGTGTTCAGACAGAGATTGTTAAGAGCACAGCTGAAAGTGTTTTAATGTCTGATTCAACTGAAAATGATGGGTGTTTCTTGGATAAATACATTCAAAAATCAAAGTCCAAAAACAACTTAAGTGATGAACCGGGTCTTGTGATGTACAAGATGGCTGGATCTGATAAGTTGTATTCGGATTCTGAGTTTCCAATTGAGAATGTTAATGTGAAAAAGTTGACAAATGTTTTCAAATTGGTTGAAGTTGAGTTGTCAGAAGTGAACAGTTTGAAACAAACAAAAAGGCAAATGAATTTTGAGAAAGATAAAGCTTACTACAAAAAGCCTGTTGTTCCACCACGTTTTTATAATAACAATCGAAACAATTGGTCGGGTGGTTATAGGGATGGTAAGAGTTATCAGAAGAAGAGTTTTCAAAACAAAAGATTTGCAGAAAAGAAGGTGTTTGTGAATGGTTCAAGTTCACTTTTTGATGAAGAAAATGAAATCTTTTCAAAATCAAATAAAGAGTTCTTTGAGAAGAGGGTCTTACAACCTCAGTCTGAAGGCACAAGTCGAGGTGTTGATACTCGTACGTGTTTTAGATGTAACAAAGTTGGTCACATTGCAAGAAATTGCACCAACTCCAAGCCTAAGACTGAAGTTGTTGAGAAACAAAAGAAGAAAGTTGATGTGAAGGGTAAAGCACCAATCGTTGTTGATAAAAAGGGTGTGAAAAATAACAACATCAAAGTGAAAAATGAACCTGTAAAGAAAGTGGTAACTAAAAACGAAAAGTTTTATAAACAGGTTGCATTATCTCAACAAGTTTGGAAACCAAAAACTGAAATGAAAGTTTCAACTTCTGAAGTGAAAAAGGCTGAAGAATCAATTTCGGTTGATTATGATGCAAATTTTCCACCTTTGAAGGCTGAAAATTTCAAAATTCAAATTGCGAGAGTCAAGGTTACACCTAAGGCTGATGAGGCCTGGGTGGACACCATGTTCGAATAAGCAGTTTGAATTGCCGGAGCTTCCTGGATCGCGAAGCATGAATCGGCATCTTTATTAAAGTTGGTTAATTTGAAGTTTGTTATGTGCAGGATCTTCCAAGAGCCATTTCAAGATGGATCATGGATAGTGGCGCATCTCGACATATGACAGGAAAAACTGCATTACTGTATGATGTGAAGAATATCAATGGTGGTTATGTGGGATTTGCAGGTCATGAAGGAGGTAGAATTGTTGGTGAAGGAACGTTATCCAATGGGATTGTGACGTTTGAGAGAGTTAACTACATCACTGAGCTGGAGAACAATCTGCTTAGTATCTCGCAGATTTGTGACAATATGTATACTACTCACTTCACCGATAAAGAAACTTTGATATTGAAACCTGGTTTTGTTATTCCTGAAGAATGGATTATCATGAGGGCACCTAGAGTGAATGATTTATATGTGTTAGATATGAGTGTAGCAACTACAACTACTGGTCAAGCACATTGTTTTGTGTCTAGAGCAACTGAGAAAGAATCAAGATTGTGGCACCGAAAGATGGGGCATATTCACCTAAGGAAAATGAATCACTTGGTGCACAAATGGAAATCTATGCAAAGATTTTGAATCAGTGATGAAGCAAAAGTTTGAAATGTCATCAATGGGGGAGATGAAATTCTTTCTGGGTTTACAAGTTGAACAACTTCCTGGGGGAATTTTCATTCATCAGTCAAAGTATGTTCATGATTTTCTAGAGAAATTTGGGATGTCAAGTTCTACTCCAGCTGCTACCCCACTTGCAACAAATCATGGGATTCACCCAGATCTCACCGGTGACAGGGCTGATGAAACGTTTTACCGATCCATGATAGGTTCTTTAATGTACCTAACTGCTTCACGTCCTGATATCATGTACCCAACGTGCCTCGCAGCAAGATTTCAGTCTAACCCGAGAGCATCGCATATGATCATTGTGAAGAGGATATTGCGCTACCTGAAAGGAACTCCTTCATTGGGGTTGTGGTATCCTAGAAAAGGCGACTTTACGCTCGAAGGGTATTCCGATTCGGATTTCGGATGCTGCAAAGTCAATTCAAAATCAACAACTGCAGGATGCCAGTTCTTTGGTCCTAGATTGGTTACCTCGCAGTGTAAGAAACAAACGTCTGTGGCGTTATCTACATGTGAAGCGGAGTATGTTTCTGCTAGCAGTTGCTGCTCTCAGATCTTGTGGATACAGCAACAGATGCGCGACTACGGTTTGCAGTTTCTTAACACACCTCTTTTTGTTGATAATGAGGCCGCTATAAATATAACAAAAAATCCAGTACATCACGCTAAAACTAAACACATAGAAATTCGTCATCACTTTATTCGTGATTTCTTTGAGAAAAAGTTGATACGAATTGAGAAAATCCACACTGACAAACAGAAAGCTGATTTACATACCAAAGCTTTTGATAAAAATCGGTTTAAATATTTGTTAAAACTGAATGGTATGAAGCTTCTTTCAGTGTCGGATGGCATAATTGGCGTTGATGAGAGTACTGTTGCGGATGAAGACGAGAAACAATCTGCAATGGTTTGTCGAATTTTTACTTGTTTTGGTATTTAGGGGGAGTAAATATTTGTACATAGTTTATTTTCAGAAAATACAAAAACAGTAAAAAATGCAAAAATACAAAAACATGATAAAATCTGAAAAAGAGCTTGTGTTTATAGGGAAAATGATAGTACATTGGCTAGACGATTACAGTATGCTAAGATGTGTAAAGTTTAAATGAGTTAAACAGTCTCACTGATGATGTGTTGGTAGGTTTTCGCACATTTAGTAGATTTATTCGGGATATAAACCTAAATTCAAACTTGTGAATTCGTGGGGAACACTACTTGGATATATAGGTAACCCTGAAATCTCGTTTGAAAGGTCTCGTAATCTGATATACTAGGTCTTTATACTCAATGATGTCTGGGGTATTATTCCGGGACTTCTGCTGAACGGTGGTTCTGACCTAGTCCTTGGATAATACTTGTTGCAATGCTTGAAACACAGCATTAAACCCTCAACATGCCGATGAAACAATAAAATTGATAGTCGCTGTTGTTGTAAGCAAAAAGATCCTCTAAAGGGGACATACCGTAAAGTCGAAGCTGATATCTCTCTGCGTATACGGAAGTATCGACCTGAGATCCCTCGGCCCTCGCATACCTAATTTATATACAGATATCATTGTAGTATACTCACCTGTAAGACTGATTATTGAGATTCTGGATACGGGAGTATATTCAAGAGGTGGGACACATGAATGAGCTAAGTTCATAATTCATCTAAATTGTATCATGAGTAAATTGAAATTTGTGTGAGAATTTAAAATGGATCAGTATATCGACAATTGTTGTGAATTGTTTAAGTCTGAGTATGAAATGAAGCTTAACGGTACTTGTAGTTTGTCTGAAAAGCTGATATGATTCCCTGACACGTTCGCCAAAAATATGATTAGTAGATTTTGTTTACTTTCTGCAATTTAAGTTTTATGTATTTCATTTCTTAGTTTAGATCACTTTGATAAAATTCAAAAAGATTTTATTTCTGCTTTATTTTCTGACAAACCAAAGTGGAGAGTTGATTGTTGGATTCTTAGTCGTTTGAAGCAGATGCAGGAGATTCTGAACTGAAGAATGAGGAGAGCTTATCTTTGATGAAGTTTGAATTGTTTGAAAAGTCAAAAAGAAGTTCATTAATTTGATACTTGTTATTTTCAGAAAATGTTTGAAATTGTTGTTTTAAAATCAGTATTATTTCGTCAAAAGATCAACCAAGGTCATTAATTTGGACTTGGTAGATTAATCAAGTGATCAGGGTCATTAACTTGGACTTGAATACTTGAGTGGATTGTTAAAATTGATTGAGTTTGTGATTTAATGTTGAAAAGATAGAATTGTAATGTTTGTTGGTTGAGAAACAGGTTTGGACTTCATTATTCCCAACGGAGGCTAATTGTCAAAGCTTGAACCAGATATCTCAGATTCTAGCATATCGAGAGGGGGAGTCTGTGAAAGGGGGAGTCTGGATCAACAGTCAAAGGGAATATTGAAGTTTAAAGTTTAAAATTTGAAGATAGAGATTGAGGAAAGTTTTTACAATGTTTGAAGAATGACAGAGACAAAGACTTGAAGCCAAAGACTTCATCAACATCCAAGGGGGAGTCTGTTGGTGCACTAAATGTCTGTTGATTACGTCATAATCAAGTCTTGTGTCTAGAATTGTTTGAATGATCACACAATAGGGTTTTATTTAGGGTTTATGTGATTTAACTTCAAGATTTCGCTTGAAACTGATTCAAGCGAAATCAACATCAAGTGATTTAGCTTGAACTGAGTTCAAGCGAAATTAACATCTATTGATTTCGCTTCAAGCTGTTTCAAGCGAAATCTACATCTTATATATAGGTTGTTGTGTGATTCATTTTAGAGAACTTGGTCATTGTATGAATCACGAAGTGCTGCCGGTTTTGTATCAGAAAACATTGTATAAGCACGAATATCAATAAGAAAAGAAGGATTAAAAGGATAATAGCTGTTATGACTTTGTTTACGTTGATTCCGCCTTCGTATGCAAAGATGAACTGCCTTAACTGACGGTTTAAGGTCGTAGAACGGTCCAACAACGCGTCGTTCGCGTAAAACGTGTTCGGACCGCCTAACTAGTCCTATGATAAGTATTATATGCCTTAACATGTCTAATAATGTTACTTAATAAGTTTAGATATAAAAATTTAGGTTACATATGCTTAAAATGAATTTATGCGTAAAAATGGCATTTTGGTCATTTTCATAAGGCATATAAATTACCTATCATACCACTAACTAAACGAAGTGACCATAAGGTATAACCTTAGAAGGTTATTCACTATACAACTATGGTCACAAAATATGTTTGGTGGGATCCTAATGATCGACCAAACAGGTCGGGTTCGAAAGTATAAGCGGTTGTTAAGACCGCTTGACTTACTACCCTAAACAAGCACTAGACTAACACTGACGAGTTAAACATGTTGAAACATGTTTAACTAAGTTAGAAAACAGGTTTTGATATCAAAACAAAGGGTTTTGATACCCAAGAATAGTTTGGTTGCAAAATACGCATAAATACGCATTTTGACCGAAACTATGGCTCGTCACTACACCTAATCAACGTGGTAATCAGTAGGTATAGTCACAAGGAACTATAACCATCGTGATTACGCTCACGTTGCAAAGTTCGAACGAACTTTGTGTTGACCAACTTGTGGTCAAAGTAGAAAGTCAAACACTGTTTGACTTTCGTGCTTAAAAAGCAATAAAAGCATGAAAGAATACTTACAAAGGGTCCAAGCTAGGAAGATCTTGATCAAAATACTCAGGTATGAAGTTTTGAACTTCAACTTAGAGCAATTAAGACCAAGGTGTGAGGAATGAATGAAAACTTGTGGGTATTTATAGAATTCCCACAACCGTTAGGATCGTTCCTCGCAAATCATGTTTCGATATTGGCAATACATGTGGGCACAAGGTTTTGTAATACAAGGGGTACATAAAAACCATCAAAATCTAGCCCATAGCATCCAAAATCAGGGGTTAAAAACCTTCAAAACAGCCTCAAAGACCAGATTCAATGTTTTTATGCTGAAGGTCTGACGCGGGCCATGTAAGAATAGGCTTAGGCTTACGCCCCACTGCTAGCAAACTTTTGCAGAATTACAATTTTAGTCCCTGCAGGCCTAAAACTTGGTTTTTGATGCATTTTTGACACGTTTAAGCCACATTAATCCCATTTCAAGGCTCTAAAATGAAGTTAAAGTATATGGAACTTAAAATATGCTCAAAAACATCTCGGATGTCGGTTCGTTTGGTCGTACGGTTGCGTTGTTCGGTTAATTACGATGAAACACGAACGGACGCGAAAAACGATCCAAATTATGCGACGAATGGAATTTTATCATGCCAATCACTAAAATAAAATATTTTAATGATTACTTAAATTTTTGGATGTCCGGGTATATTCAGAACGTAAGATATGCGCGAAAATGCAAACTTATGCACTTTTTGATGCTTTTAGTCCCTGATTGACCAAAAAGTTTATTTTAGCATACCAAACCCCTCAAAGCCTATTTCTAAGCTATGTAAAGGATATTTAGGGTATGTTTAACTTATGATCAAGTTTCGGAATGTTCGTTACAGTAAGAATCGGCATACTTTCGCAGTTTGTCAAAATTAGTCCCTGTAAGCGAATAAACTTGGTTTTGACACACCAAACCCTCCAAAACTTATTTCTAAGTTATGTTAAGGTTATTTAGGGTATGTTAAGCCCATGTCACTATTTCAAAGTGTTTTTCGCGTTAAACTGATTACGTTTACATATCAGTTCGCGTATAACTTTCCAGAAAGCGATTTAGAGCTCGAAATCAAACAAGAATTGATATGTGCAAATGATACACATATTTATACAAATCCCAATTACGAAACACAATATTTCATTGGTTTTGTATTCTTATGATGGCCGTGGAGGCACAAATGTCACAGTCTCCCCTACTTCAGGAAATTTTGTCCCAAAATTTATTTAGAGGAAACTTGTGAGAGCTCGAAACGTGAAGTCGAAAAGATAAAACAACACTGGTTAGGGTTCTGAACTTCTAGTAACTTTAATAACATCATGTTTGCAATGTAAGAGGGACGCTTATATAAATATATGAAGCGCCATTGGTGCGTCCACTGTACTTCCATTACATTGTTCACGTTTCATTATTGTTGCCACTATCGGTTCTTACACATAATAAATCTTACTGTGGTTTTCGTGCACTGAATTTCATAATTCTGTATGCATCCATAATTACGTAATTCCTTGCATAGTCCACATAGTGCATTTTATAATGTGTTGGGGAAACCAAATGAACGAACCTGTGATGAGTGTGACTAGACCACCATAGGATAATTTTAATTAAATCAATAAAGGATCTCTTTTTATTGACCACCAAGGAGTCTTTTCAGCTATATCATCACATGACATTCCCAACCAGATTTTGAATCAATCTTTTTAACTAGACCACTCAAGGGGTCTCTTTCGAATTATGGAATGGTAGTATATAATCCATGGGTCTTAACTATTACGTAAAAGCCCATTAAGGATTTAAGGTAGTACCTTTGGATATCCTACCATGAATCCCTCATATGAAGATATGGAAGATTCTAACAGGATTTGGATAACGAAAATTCGGATCACACAAAAACATAAAAGAAAACACATAAACACATAATCACATAATTGTTTAACTTGACCTTTATTTTGTTATCTTAGGACACGGTATTTAAAGCACACCAGGAATCCAATCCGTGGATTTCATTTGGCACTTTAAACATTTTCAAGAATCTAACTATGAATATAGGAAGATCTTAGTAGGAATTCGGCTTTGTCCTTATTGAATTGTAATGTACGTATTAAGGCATACAAATAATTCAATTAAGGACTCCGATTTGAGCGATAATCATCCATAAGGATCTAATTGTAAAGATAAGAAGGTCCTATATGGATTTTGGAATTTGAATAGCGGGAGACGCTTCAAAACCTTGCACTAGACGTGCTTAAGTCGATACACGAGGTAGAATGCTCATGAAGTTGAGGCGCTAGATATGCCAAGGCGACATATGAAGCAGAATTGGGAGGTTGGGTACTACGTATGTTAATTCAATCATACGAGCAGAATGTTTTTCAAAAATTATGCATGGGGTTCTTTAGAAATGCGTTTAAATGATTTTGAAACCTTACATAATACTTTTGAAATCATACGGTAGATGTATTAGGTAAATATGTTTATAAAATGTTTTAAAATCATTCGAGATGAATTTTGAAATTATGTATAAGGTTTTTGAAAATGTGGATAATGCTTTTAAAATCATGCACTTGGTATATTAAATAAATACACTGTGTTAAAATCGTTTTTAAACTATATGAAATATTTTGAAATCATGAAGGTTGTGTTTTGAAAAACATATACTATGTATGTTGTTATAAAAACTAGAATGTAATGATATGGATATGAGATCGAAGAATACCCTTTGTTATCAAACCAAGGATTTAAAGTGATTACTCAAAATGTCACTTATATTCTGTACTTTGTTTCTTAGAATGAAACGTGTACTTAGAATTTTTCGAGGAAATCATGAGCGATCATATGAGTGGGAGAACTACAAGAGTAGTTTGTAAAGAACATAGTTCTTTGGTGTAGGTATCGTAGGGGTATGCCATACACACATGTAACTACACTTGTACATCAGAATTGCGAACAATGATTTATTTATAAACTAAACGAGTGAATTGAAAGTTTTGTCCTTTATCTTTATACCCAATTGCAAGCGGTGTCCTTTATCTTTAAAATTGACGAGTTTTATACTTAATGTTTTAAATTCCTGCATGTTATGTCCTTTAACCCTAACCTAGTTTATTTTTTCTCTTAAATCTGATCATGTGACTTGCACATGAGGACATATATGTCTTTTTACCCTGCTTTAAAAAAACCTTAAAAGAAAAAATATATATATATATATTTACTGCATATCTTTCTCACTCTAGAAAACCCCTCTTTTCCTCCATACTCTCTCTCTCTCTCTCTATCTCTCTCTCTGTACCAATTCAACGACCTTCTTCCACCACCACAACCTTCTTTCACCACCATAACAACCAAAGCACACACCATTTCACAGATATGAAAACGGTAACCGCCACTTTCATCAGGTCCCGTCTCTCTCTCTCTCTCTCTCTCTCTCAGATCTGAAATCGAAGGTCGGAGATGTTCAAAATGACCTGAAATCACAGATCTCTCTCTTGGAACGACCTAAAAGAACCACTACGGCGGCCAGACTTGAATCAATCTCCGATTATCTTTCACTCTCTCGGAACGACCAAGAACTGTGACGGTCGGAGACTCGTTGATAACTCTGTTGATTTCTATTATATTTAGCCTAATTCAATTATGTGTATAAGAAGTTCATTATTTTGTAATTGAAATGATCTTTATTTTGAGTTTTTCAAAAAGTCATAGCATGGACAATTAGGGCCCTGAAGGTTAGTATTCTGTTGAAATTAATTGAATTTAAGAACAAAAGAAATTTGTTGTGAAGAAATAGCTGACAGATCATTCGTCCGTGTAACAATAGTGGATTCTGTGATTTTTCAAGATGGTGGCAGGTAGCATGGGTGGTGGTGGCGGTTGGTGGTGATGGTGGTGACGGTAGTGAGAGAGAGAGAGAGGAAGGTGGAGAGACAAAGGGATTTGTTACATATACATACAATATACGTATATACTATATTAATCTTTGTTTATTTTTGTTTTATTTGTTAAATTATTTTTAAATAAAAAGGTAAAAAGACTAAAATGCCCTTATGTAATATGAGTTAACATAAAAATTTAACTAGGTTAGGGTTAAAGGACATAACATGCAGGAATTTAAAACATTAAGTACAAAACTCGTCAATTTTAAAGATAAAGGACACCGCCTGCAATTGGGTAGAAAGATAAAGGACAAAACTTGCAATTCACTCGAAACTAAACACATTGTTTCAGAGTTCAACAAAAGAAACAAAAGCATAAGATTCAAATTATTCAAAGCAGCAGCTCCTTCTAATCAGCCAAATGCTCATCCGTAGGTCAGATTTGCATTGAAAATCTTTGGGCTTTTGTTCCTGAGATAACATATCTCGCCACATGTGTAACAAGTACCAGGAGGAAAACGAGCTTGTGTTGGATCTGCTTGAAATTGAATAGGGTTCTGAATAGCTTGGTTTAGCACAGTGACTGAACGACAAACTCTTGTCGTGTGGCTAATAAGTCCACAGTTGAAACATTTTCGGCATTTGACACTGGCATGGTGGTGGAGGTTACACTGATTGCACAAAGGAGTTGTTCCCAAGTACGGCTTCTTGGCTGGTGGTGCTGCCACCTGGCTAGGTCCTGCTTGATTTGGTGCAACAGCTAGAGGATTCTTTGAAGCTTTACGCTTCTTTGATTTTGGTGAAGGCTTGGCTTCTGTTTCCTTTTGTGATTCTTGAGTAGCTGAATACTTCAGACGAGAAATGGCAACAGCTAATTCAGCAGTCTTCAGGATTACTTCACCTATTCGCTGGGCAAATTTGGTAGCCTGCTCGGCCAATTGAGTGTCGCTGCGATGAAGAGACATTCTAGAGGAAATGGAAGACATAGGACAAAACAAGCGAAATGCTATCGGATAATCAAAACAGAATGACAACGCATAAAAAAATTGTGATCATTTGTTTATTACCTAAGGCAAACAAATTAGACGGTGACCAATCAAAGTAAGCAAGTCATATTAATGTATCGCGAAGACATGCTTTAGCCTATAAGTGGATACTCACCCCAAGAGTTCCCAGGTAAGATTGACTGGTCCGATTATGTGGATTTATACGAACACTCTAGCCTTAGACAGAAAACTCAGAGTACAGGCATCCACTCTTCCAGATTGCACATGTTCACATTATAAGACCCAACTTTGTCGGAATTTTGAAAACCTTGAAGGTTCAAAACCTTATAATAAATCATCCTAGAACAGATGATTGATTTTCAAAGCGGATTTAAAATTTGTGTTCTTGTTGTGGTTGTCGCCTAAGGATAGGTGACGGTATTATTTTTGTAGGATCGTTTTCACGACCAAAATGAGTTGTTCAGAAGAGATCTCAGACTAAATCAGAGGCGGAATTCAGTGATTTAGTCTTCGTTCAGCTTGTAATGCACAAGATTCACATTAATCTGTCTCTTGTATTGAAAACACAACGTTTACAGCCTGTAGACACTTCGGCAGCACCTCGGCACCGGAATCAGATCGATACAAATGAATTGAACAAGGCACCTATTTATAGGTTGCCCATTTCGTACGAGATGGTTCATGCGAAATGGCTAGTGCCATTTCGTGCGAAATAGACACACTCACATGTTTCTCGTATATCGTGCCCTGATCTATCTAATCTTATACAAGACTCGATACAAGACGAATTCGACAGACATATGCACCAACAAACTCCCCCTTGGATGTCGACGAGTCTTCAGTACAAGTCTTCAGTATGTCGAGTCTTCAATCTTTATCAGTCTTCGTGCTCTTTCAAAGTATCTGACAATGTAAGCATCCTCAATCTCTTCTCTCTCTCTCTCTGTCTCTTTCTTTTTCACTTTCTCGATCAGAGTCGCAACCTGACTCTATCCTCTCTTGATCAGGTCTCTTGATTCCTTAAGTTCTTCAGCATCAGCAGCTTCTATCTTAAACACTATTCCTGGATCTGAATCTAGCTCTTCACATCTTCAGACTCCCTCTTGATGTCTTCAGACTCCCCCTTTCGATAAGCTGGGATCACAGTATGGAATTCACAATCTACAGTCTTTCACAGGTTTTAAGATCATAACCTGGCTTTACCTACACAATTCTCTGCCTCACAATAAATTTCAAAAATTTAAAAATTTGACAAATTTATAAACCACTTGTAGGTATCATTCAATTATCAACAATTTATAACCTTTTCAAACTTACTTTTTGGATAGATTTATTTATAACATTTTTCATTTTCAAAACAAACTCTCCCAACCCTGTTGTTCATCATATTTAGCACTCGGAATTTTGAAAATCAGCTTTTCAACATCAGTTGTCGAAAATAAGATGAAATAAAATCTTTTTGATATTTCAAAAATTTATGCTAAAACACTCCAAAAATCTTTTTGGATTTTTGTTTAAGGAAAAACAGTAAAGAAATATATACAAACAATATTTTTGCGAGTATGTGTAAGAGGATCATATCAGTTTTTGACAAACCACTAGCACCGTTGAGCTTTAAACACTTTAAGTTCTAAACGATTCACTTAGATTGTCAGTATACTGATTGTCACACCCGCTCGTAGCGGAAACGCGAGGTGTGATCTGTATGGTTTTCATTGCATAAATATCGATGTACATGAACAAACTATATGAATAAAACATACTCCATTGCCATTGCCATTACATAAGTGTTTCCAAAAGGATTACAACATAAGTTTAGTGTGTCGGTTACAAACCATTAACGTAAAAGTAAAGTGTTATTGTTTCATACATTAACATGAAATAAACTACTAAGGTTTAAACCGTCATATTTCCGCAAAGAGGCGGAATATAATAGTTAAACCCTCCAAAAGATGGCATGGAGTTCCAGTACTTGTTATCTTGACTGGGAAATCCGACATGGTCCTTTAATTCCCTGAAATACATGTTAAGTTTGGAAAACATCAACAAAAGTTGGTGAATTCATGCAATTTAGTTGTAAAAGATGTATTTAAAATGTAAGTTGTAGTATGTAAAGCGTCAATGAAATCGTTGATCATTAATGTTTTGCAAGGACATTAATATGTGTGACGAAAAAGGAAGCAATCCAACCCTAGACGATTTTATGTCGACTCCTATCGACTGGGACACAAAAGCACTCTTCCATATGGGTCCATGACCAAGAGTGGGGCTCGCCAAAACCCATTAGATCTAACCACTTGTACCTAGGTCCAAAATGGATTAATGGTGCTTAGATGTATAACCCTAATTCGCACATGATCTAAGGTGTTTCATTCCCTAACTTTAACATACGTTGAACATGTATTTTCCCCGATAGTTGTAAAGTTGTAAAACATTTAAATGAATAGGGGACATGAACTCACTGTATCGCGTCCTGTGAATAGATGTAAATAAGATCTCACGTGCGGTCGTCCTGAATAGCGTTGCGACCTACAAATGTTCTTATTTTTATTAGACACTTCGGTCTTTGTAAAGAACTTGAGTACAAGTCTTGTGTCTTCAATATGTGTAAGACTTGTATGTCTTTATTGTTCGTTAAATGTGTATTCGATGAATGAGTTGTTCAAATGTTATATATATATTTTTCACCAAATATATATATATATAAATGTTATCTTGTATCTTGTGAGTTGTATAGTCGGATCTAGTCCGTTGAATTTCGTGTCTTATATGTATCAATTGTATAGTTGTGTTTCCAATAATGGTAACATTGGGCCAAGCCCATGTTTTCAAGTTATTGGGCTTAAATAGTGCTGGGCCTTAAATAGTGTTGGGCCTCAATAGTGTTGGGCCTCAAATAGTGTTGGGCTTGAATAGTGTTGGGCTTGAATAGTATTGGGCTTGAATAGTGTTGGGCTTGAATAGTATTGGGCTTGAATAGTGTTGGGCTTTGGCCCATATGTTTGGTGTTTGGGCTTAGCCCACGAATTTATGTTAAGCCCATTATGAAAAATAAGCCCATTTGTAAAACAATGGCCCATTAGGTGTAAGTAAGCCCATTTGTAATAGAAAATAGTCCATTAAATAAAATAGCCCATTTGTAATAGAAAATAGTCCATTAAATTTGTTATAATTTAGCCCACTTGTAAGTGTAAGCCTTTCATTTTTTATAAAAACCTTTTTATAAAATTTTACTAAGTATACTTGTTAGTAAATAAAAACATACTAGTTTTTATAAGTTTATAAACATCCGAAATTTGTTATCGATAGGATACTTATATTTCGTGTCGAAAAATCGTCTAAACGTCGTAGTAACTCCTCGGATTGGCGATTCGTTTATGTATTCGTCCGCCGTCCGTTTTGACCATAAATGGTGTCCGATCCTTCGGATTGTCCGTACTCGTTTTTAAGGCGTTATTATATGAAGTCTTGTAGGACATTTGTTATAAAGTGTTTTGAGTTTAAATGTGACATTAGATACAAGTTCCTACTTTGATATATATAACTAATACATCAAGTAATACATGTCACAAAAATTGTTAAAGTAAACAAATATATATTTAAAAAAATATATATTTTTCTTGTCTTTTATTTTATAAAAACTTTCTTTAACAACCTTTTTAATCTTGTAGAGATTTAACCATATATGTGGTTACTTTATAAAATAAAGTTTTTATGAAAAATGGCCATATAACCTTTGTATTTTTATCTTAACCATGTTTCATAAACATATCCTTTTCTTTTTCTTTCAAATCATCATCAATTTACTCAACATGTTAACTAAACATATGAGACTTTTATAACATAACTTTCAAGATGATATCCAAATCATGTAGGGTTTTAACCATGATTTTTACATATGCTAACTAGTTCAAAAACCAAGTTTAATTCTAGTTTTAACAACTTTTATAAAAATCTCTAGTTGTATGTTACTTTTAATAATCTTGTAAAAGTCTTGTTTTTAAATAAAAACCCTTAATACTTTCACAAGATCAAAGGATATGATCATTACTTTAAACCTTTATGTTAAAAACCCTTTAACATAAACATGTATAATTGTTAGATCATATTTCTAAAACATTATCTAACAAGTTCTTCATATCATAATCATCATAACAAGATCAAATATGAAACCAACAAGTCTTAGATCACAACATAAACAAGCATAAATAAATCATAATCATTATTTTTGTTTCTTTGTATTTTTCATGTTTATTATGTATGATTATTTAGTTATTATTAGTTATAATAACAATCATAAACATAATATAAGTATGAAAAATAAATAAAACTAGAAGCTTACTTCTAGCACTAGGCTAGGGATGATCTTGGAGGATGATTAAGAAATAAAAAGATGAACATCTAAACATATGAGACTTTTATAACATAACTTTCAAGATGATATCCAAATCATGTAGGGTTTTAACCATGATTTTTACATATGCTAACTAGTTCAAAAACCAAGTTTAATTCTAGTTTTAACAACTTTTATAAAAATCTCTAGTTGTATGTTACTTTTAATAATCTTGTAAAAGTCTTGTTTTTAAATAAAAACCCTTAATACTTTCACAAGATCAAAGGATATGATCATTACTTTAAACATTTATGTTGAAAACCCTTTAACAAAAACATGTATAATTGTTAGATCATATTTCTAAAACATTATCTAACAAGTTCTTCATATCATAATCATCATAACAAGATCAAATATGAAACCAACAAGTCTTAGATCACAACATAAACAAGCATAAATAAATCACAATCATTATTTTTGTTTCTTTGTATTTTTCATGTTTATTATGTATGATTATTTAGTTATTATTAGTTATAATCACAATCATACTATACCATAATGATCCAATTAACACTAGATGACCATTAAAAAATAGATTTGACATTGTTCGGATATTCGTTTCGAATTGTTTCGGTTAGATGTTAATTGAACGCTAAGTTGTGTAACTTGTGTGAATTTATGTAGTTATTGGCTCGGATGATACCCGAATGTATCCTCTCATGAATTCTATGTTAAATAATATTTTTACATGTCATAAAAATATTACAAAACTGATTTCTGCAGAATTTCTGCGGAAAAGTGTAGAAATCGTCGCTTTTAGTGCTTTTCGGCAGTTTTCGGTGCTACCGGACATTGGTAGTATATTAAACCAAACCCTTGCATTCCTATATAGGGTTTAATGTATATTTGATGTTGGACTTCCGTCTGAGTCCTAAAGATGTAATTTAGATGGTTTCGCTGGATCCTGAGTTTTCGTCAGCACGCTAGTTTACTAGATACTGCTCTAGTTGTTTCGATGCATTGTTTACATTGTTTCAAAGGTAACCAATAAAATGAATCATGTGCATCATAATTGAATATTCCATAAGTATTCTAAGATGTATATTATGTAATACGCAGTTCGAGTGTTCGAAATGCATAAAAATGTAGCTAAAATGAGTACTTTAAGTGTAAGAAAGTTACCGAAAAGTGTCAGTTGTCACATTCTCCCCCTGTTATTGAGAATTTCGTCCCGAAATTCAAGCTGAGTCATCCTTTGCAGGATTGTTCTCAAACAGGTGAGGATATTTGACTTTGATTTGATCTTCACGTTCCCAAGTATATTGGGGTCCGTGTCGAGAGTTCCAATGAATTTTTACTAATATGTGACGACTCCTTTGTATTTTCTGGACCTTCCGGTCCATGACCTTAATAGGTGCTTTGTGAATTGGAGTTTGTCATCAATGTGAATCTCATCCGCCGGGATGATAACCGTTTCTTGCGTTGGACTCCTCTTAAGATTCGACACATGAAATGTGTCGTGTACACTACTAAGTTCTTCTGGTAACTTTAGCTTGTAGGCAACAGTGCCAATCTTCTCTAAGATTTCAAATGGTCCTACATATCGAGGGTTAAGCTTTCCAC
This sequence comes from Helianthus tuberosus, assembly GCA_030545235.1. NCBI lineage: Eukaryota > Viridiplantae > Streptophyta > Magnoliopsida > Asterales > Asteraceae > Helianthus > Helianthus tuberosus. The sequence continues at coordinate 169,560,274 of CM060351.1, read as the reverse complement.
GCTTACCGAATCTCGCTACGCACTTCCAAGGTGAGACTTTCAACAAGACCTTGTCTCCGACCTCGAAAGATAATGGCTTCCGTCTCTTGTCTGCGTAGCACTTTTGTCGATCGCGAGCCGCCTTGATACGGTCTCGGATCTAAAAGATTTTATTTGTAGTCTCTTGGACTAATTCCTGACCAATTAGTTGTTTATCGCTCGCTACCGCCCAACATAACGGAGAGCGACACTTTCGACCGTAAAGAGCTTCGAACGGTGCAGCTTGTATACTAGTGTGGTAGCTGTTATTATAGGAAAACTCAACTAAAGGTAGATGAGTATCCCAATTGCCGCCTAAATCCATAACACATGCACGAAGCATATCTTCGAGTGTTTGGATTGTTCGTTCGCTTTGGCCGTCAGTTTGTGGGTGAAAGGCCGTACTTAGATTCAAATGAGATCCAAAGGCCAGTCGAAATGATTTCCAAATTCTTGAAACAAAACGACCATCTTGGTTAGAGATGATTGAAATAGGTACTCCATGACGAGCCACTATTTCCTTGAGATAGGGTTCCGCTAGTTTCTCTGTACTATCCTCCTCTCGAATCAGTAAGAAGTGTACGGACTTTGTTAGTCTATCGATGATTACCCAATCATGTCATGAACGCATGAGGTCCTGGATAACTTCGTAATGAAGTCCATGGATATTTGTTCCCATTACCAAACGGGAATCTCGGGTTGTTGTAACAAGTCCGAGGGATTTTGCTACTCAACTTTGACTTTCGCGCAAGTCAAGCATTCTCCGACATAAGTCGCGATATCACTTTTGAGGTTAGGCCACCAATAGTATTCTTTCAATACTTAGGCCTATGTGCTTCCTCAAAATATCATCTCGAAGGCCGCCAAATAATGGAACCCAATTTCGACCCATAATGTATAAAGTTCCATCTTCTTTCGGCACTAATTGTTCCTTCAAGCCTCGAAGTGTTTCTACTTGAATATGCTCTTCCTTGAGCGCTTGTGAATCATCTTCTCTAATGCTTGACTTCTCAATGTTCTAACTCACTCCTTGCGGCTCATAGCATCAGCTACAACGTTCGCCTTGCCCGGATGGTACTTTATTTCACAATCATAGTCGTTCAACAATTCAACCCAACATCGTTGACGCATATTTAATTCTTTTTGGTTGAATATGTGTTGAAGACTTTTATGATCCGTGAAAATAATGCATTGAGTACCATATAAATAATGTCGCCATAATTTTTAAAGCGAATACCACCGCGCCTAACTCAAGGTCGAGAGTGGTATAGTTCTTCTCATGAATTTTTAATTGGCGCGACATGTACACGATAACTTTTTCACGTTGCACGAGTACGCAACCCAATCCTTGATGCGAAGCATCATAGTTTACAACAAAGTCATCGGTATCATCGGATAATGATAAGGTTGTAAAATGCTATGCACCATTCTTAAGAATAAGTTGTAATGCTATTTCTTGTTTTTCGATTGGGGCGAATTTATTGTCTTTATTGGTGAGGGAGGTTAGCAATTGAGTAATTTAAAAACAAATATCAATAGATCTCCGATGATATCCCGCTGATCCCAAAAAATTGCCGGACTCCAGTTAGAGTCTTGGGCACTTCCCAATTCTCATTTGCCTCCATCTTAGCTGGGTCTACTTGAATGCCTTTCTCGTTCACTACATGCCTGAGAAATTGTATCTCGCTAATCCAAAATTCGAACTTGGAAAATTTCGCGTATAGTTTCCCCTTCTTTAGTAGCTCCAAAATGGTTCTCAAATGTTGTTCGTGTTCATCAGTCAATCGTGAGTATATTAATATGTCGTCAATAAATACTATGACGAATTTGTCGAGATACGGCTTGCATACACGATTCATTAATTCCATGAAGACCGCTAGTGCGTTCGTTAAACCAAAAAGCATAACGAGAAACTCGTAATAACCATAACAAGTTTTAAAAGCCGTTTTTGGTATGCTTTCCTCTTGAATTCGTAACTAATGATACTCCATCGTAAGCTTATCTTAGAGTAGAAGCTAGAACTTTTCATAAACCATTTGAGTTAGTTGGAAATTCATTTGTAACATGGTTTAGAAATATGAATTTTCATTCATCAAAATGTTGTGCACTTTTGCAAAACTTACATGTCTTTCCACTCCCTAAACCTTTATAAAGATGTATAATGGTAAAGCGTGGGGGTTATGAACTCACAACATCCTTATTCGGTCCACTACAAGGTTCAGAAGGTGCTAATTAACATGGAGATTTGGCTACGGTTGCATCTCCCGGTACCAAGTCGATATGAAACTCGACTTGTCGATATGGTTATAGTCCCAACAAGTCTTCAGGAAAGACTTCAGGAAACTCTTTTACCACTGGAATATCTGTCAGCTTCGGCCCAACGGCCTCCTTGTCAACAACATGTGCTAGAAAGGTAGCACAACCTTTTTGTAAGCGCTTCTGTGCCTTCATGCAATTGATGATCTGCAATGGTGTGTCATGCTTCTCTCCATGAATAACAAGTGTCTCTTTATTCGGTAGTGGTAGGCGATTGACCTTCACATGACAGAAGACTTCGGCTAGGTTATCGGATAACCAATCCATGCCAACCCCTACTTCAAAACTACCCGACTGAATGGATAAGAGATCGATATTGAATTTCAACTCCAGACTCGACTAGTTTACTGTTTGCCAATTCTATAGAATGAGGAGACGTCTAGCTTACGTGACTCTAGGCAAAGTACATTTTGAATTCTATGTAGTAAGGACTTCACTGTACAAATGTAGAGAACAATCCAATCCCTGTGTTTAGATGTAGGATAACCCAATCCCTATTTGTAGCTAGGACAATCCCGTCACTAGCCATGAAATTATGCATGTGAAATGTTGCGATAAAGCTAAAAATCGGCAATGGTATCAAATAATATGGATGTGAAATGTTGATTGATAGGATACGTAACGGTGACCCTTTATGATTTGACAAGAGTCAGCTAATTCCCCATTAGCTAAGTTGATATAGTAATGTGTGTCCAGCATGACTCTAATTCGAGATATGCTTAACATTTAAAGACAATAGCTAAGCTCGGTGTTGGTATTAAAAGAATTGGTACATGATGATCGTAGAGTGTACGTACTCATGACTTCATTGGGATTTTGTGGAGTATTCATAGTTCTAGCCACACACACACACTTATTCACTAGCTTGATCCGTTCTTAAGTATTATCGTCTTACTAGCCTTTGTTTTGCGCCCGGTATCAGCACACTACTACTCTTGGTGCTTTTGCAATTGCCCTCATGATGAACGTCTCACTTGTCACATTTAGGATTTTGGCAAGTTACCAGCATACATCCTGGTGCCAAAATCGTTTATGGCAGCAATTGCCTTCATTTCTCTCATGGCGAGAGTTATTGTTTGAGTGATCGAGGTAGGGAGGGATGATGCGGTCATGCTTCGGATCTCCGAGGCTAAACCCAAAATGTAACACTCAGGGTGTTTGAATTCGGGTGTTACGTAGTATGGAAACAACCCTTGAGATATTGTGAAAGCATCAAGTGTAACCAACAATATTGGCTCCAGTTATGATCGAGTTCTTTTATAAAATCATATGAAAATAGATATGAAAATCAGATGATATAAAAGAATGATGTATGGTTAAATAAATAACCAATAGAAATGTAGTGTATAAATATATCATGTCTTGAAATAGAATATTATGTCTTGTGTAGAAGATGTCGCGTCTTATGCAAAATGTCATGTCTTGTCTTTGTCGAATAGGTTTGAATAACACCACGATATGCAATATAATATAAGCACTTATATATAGGAAGTACCAGCGGCGTATCCACCATGCTTTTATCATATTACACACGTCTCGTTATTTACGAAAATGTCTTGTATATACTAACGTCAAATGTCATGTATAACAATGTCTTGCTTAACAGTGTCATGTATAACCCATGTCTTGTGTAAAAGCAATGATTTTCAACACATAACTTTTGACTTAAACATTTGTTTCTTTTGGTGCCATGATATTTTTAATACTCACTATTAAAAGAATCTAGACATATATTTGGATAAATATAGTCTATCATGCGACCAAGAATGAAGAATGCAATCGGTCATGGAAACCTCAAGATCGCATTGTTCATATATGTTTGAATAAATGATAATGTGGATAACCAAACCAAAAGGTGTAATGCCTCTTACATGTATTGGTCATATGTCTAAATGGAAAAAGAAAAATAATTCGTTCAGGAGGGGAAACCAACCCATGGCCTCCGTCCCTATAATATGGGTTCCCTACTCTATGACCTCAATCGTCCGAAGTAGAGAAAATCCTTTGTCTTATTTGTCCATGTGACCATTATGGTAATAGTGCTTGAGTTTCACGAGCTCTAGCAAGATGATTAGAATCTACAAAAATGTCGAATAGAATGCAATGAGGGAGTTGCAGCATGGCTCATGCCATACCATTCATTGAGAAAAGACAAATGTCAAGCGACGGAATTTATTGTATCATTTCCAATAAATATGATAAGGTGGAATAGGATAACGTAAGGTAAGGTAAAGTAGGATAAAGTGTCATAGACACCCTGGAACCAACCCATGTTCAAGAATTTCGAGAATGTTGAGGAAAATCCTCCATGAGTAGCTAACACGTTTTGTTTGTTTAAATGACTAGTCTCAACTGAATCGTGATATAGATCGAATGTTAGGTGTGAACAAATATGTGTCGTCTTCCTGTATTGTATTGTATTGTATTGTATTGTATTGTATTGTATTGTATTGTATTGTATTGTATTGTATTGTATTGTATTGTATTGTATTGTATTGTATTGTATTGTATTGTATTGTATTGTATTGTATTGTATTGTATTGTATTGTATTGTATTGTATTGTATTGTATTGTATTGTATTGTATTGTATTGTATTGTATTGTATTGTATTGTAGGGTGTTATACTAACCACCCCCAGTTCGTGTTTTACTAGATAGGAAGAATTGAATCTCAAGTAATAACTTAAGAATTTTGAATGAATAGTGATCATTAGCTTGACCCGCAGAGTCCACCAGAATTTCCATGCACTACAAGTTGTTATTACGTGGGCCCCCGTAATAATAAATTGTCTTGCATGGTCACCCTAGCATTCTCTCGTTCAGAGCAGGCGATCAGTCAGAGAGAGGACACTATTGTTTATATACCTTCAACATAGAAGGAAACTTCGTGATAGTTCACGTGTCAACGTCCGTTGTTGTTACTCGCAGGACGGTACGACGTTAGATGAAATAGAAATGGAAAGAATCTGTAACAATAACAATTGAAGGGGCACCTTCAAGATGAGTACTTCATCTTCCTTGTAGGTACAAGAGTATATCCACCTTGGTTAGTATGAGTCACATGGATCTCGTCCCACTAATGGAGTTGTTGTCCAAGGTTACCACCTTCGCCTCGCCGTCATTATCATGGTCAGGCATCTCAGCATTCGCGAGAAAGCAACCATATTTTACGGAATTAAGTTTAAGATTTCACTTAGGAATCATGTTCGCCATAAGCTCCGCAATAGACATGAGGTCGATATTTTCATCGTGTGAGTAAAGAATAATAATAGAGTTTGAAGTCGAAGGTATTTTGTTCTTGGCAAAATATTTCATGCAACATATATATAAACCACCTATATATATAATCATGTAAAATCCTATCAATCAAGGATTTCTATCTTGTATAAGCTGAACTTGTAAACTGTTTATAATGCATAAACTGATAATGTAATGTATTGTAGGCACATAGTCTATTAATGTATTGTGTCTGTTTCTCATAGACTTCACCCATGGAAATGTCCTCGCTTGATTTATGTGAAATGAATTTTTGTTGAAAGTGGACCATGAAAAATGTTTATGCAAATGAAAACATTTGTTTGTATTTAAATGGTTTTTGTGAGAGATCCCTAGTGATTGTAGACTTAGACTCGGTAAGGAATCCTGGTTCACTACAATCGATGCTCTGATACCAAACTGTCACACCCGCTCGTAGCGGAAACGCGAGGTGTGATCTGTATGGTTTTCATTGCATAAATATCGATGTACATGAACAAACTATATGAATAAAACATACTCCATTGCCATTGCCATTACATAAGTGTTTCCAAAAGGATTACAACATAAGTTTAGTGTGTCGGTTACAAACCATTAACGTAAAAGTAAAGTGTTATTGTTTCATACATTAACATGAAATAAACTACTAAGGTTTAAACCGTCATATTTCCGCAAAGAGGCGGAATATAATAGTTAAACCCTCCAAAAGATGGCATGGAGTTCCGGTACTTGTTATCTTGACTGGGAAATCCGACATGGTCCTTTAATTCCCTGAAATACATGTTAAGTTTGGAAAACATCAACAAAAGTTGGTGAATTCATGCAATTTAGTTGTAAAAGATGTATTTAAAATGTAAGTTGTAGTATGTAAAGCGTCAATGAAATCGTTGATCATTAATGTTTTGCAAGGACATTAATATGTGTGACGAAAAAGGAAGCAATCCAACCCTAGACGATTTTATGTCGACTCCTATCGACTGGGACACAAAAGCACTCTTCCGTATGGGTCCATGACCAAGAGTGGGGCTCGCCAAAACCCATTAGATCTAACCACTTGTACCTAGGTCCAAAATGGATTAATGGTGCTTAGATGTATAACCCTAATTCGTACATGATCTAAGGTGTTTCATTCCCTAACTTTAACATACGTTGAACATGTATTTTCCCCGATAGTTGTAAAGTTGTAAAACATTTAAATGAATAGGGGACATGAACTCACTGTATCGCGTCCTGTGAATAGATGTAAATAAGATCTCACGTGCGGTCGTCCTGAATAGCGTTGCGACCTACAAATGTTCTTATTTTTGTTAGACACTTCGGTCTTTGTAAAGAACTTGAGTACAAGTCTTGTGTCTTCAATATGTGTAAGACTTGTATGTCTTTACTGTTCGTTAAATGTGTATTCGATGAATGAGTTGTTCAAATGTTATATATATATTTTTCACCAAATATATATATATAAATGTTATCTTGTATCTTGTGATTTCTATAGTCGGATCTAGTCCGTTGAATTTTGTGTCTTATATGTATCAATTGTATAGTTGTGTTTCCAATAATGGTAACATTGGGCCAAGCCCATGTTTTCAAGTTATTGGGCTTAAATAGTGCTGGGCCTTAAATAGTGTTGGGCCTCAATAGTGTTGGGCCTCAATAGTGTTGGGCTTGAATAGTGTTGGGCTTGAATAGTATTGGGCTTGAATAGTGTTGGGCTTGAATAGTATTGGGCTTGAATAGTGTTGGGCTTTGGCCCATATGTTTGGTGTTTGGGCTTAGCCCACGAATTTATGTTAAGCCCATTATGAAAAATAAGCCCATTTGTAAGTTAGCCCATTTGTAATAGAAAATAGTCCATTAAATAAAACAGCCCATTTGTTATAATTTAGCCCACTTGTAAGTGTAAGACTTTCATTTTTTTATAAAAACCTTTTTATAAAATTTTACTAAGTATACTTGTTAGTAAATAAAAACATACTAGTTTTTATAAGTTTATAAACATCCGAAATTTGTTATCGATAGGATACTTATATTTCGTGTCGAAAAAACGTCGTAGTAACTCCTCGGATTGGCGATTCGTTTATGTATTCGTCCGCCGTCCGTTTTGACCATAAATGGTGTCCGATCCTTCGGATTGTCCGTACTCGTTTTTAAGGCGTTATTATATGAAGTCTTGTAGGACATTTGTTATAAAGTGTTTTGAGTTTAAATGTGACATTAGATACAAGTTCCTACTTTGATATATATAACTAATACATCAAGTAATACATGTCACAAAAATTGTTAAAGTAAACAAATATATATTTAAAAAAATATATATTTTTCTTGTCTTTTATTTTATAAAAACTTTCTTTAACAACCTTTTTAATCTTGTAGAGATTTAACCATATATGTGGTTACTTTATAAAATAAAGTTTTTATGAAAAATGGCCATATAACCTTTGTATTTTTATCTTAACCATGTTTCATAAACATATCCTTTTCTTTTTCTTTCAAATCATCATCAATTTACTCAACATGTTAACTAAACATATGAGACTTTTATAACATAACTTTCAAGATGATATCCAAATCATGTAGGGTTTTAACCATGATTTTTACATATGCTAACTAGTTCAAAAACCAAGTTTAATTCTAGTTTTAACAACTTTTATAAAAATCTCTAGTTGTATGTTACTTTTAATAATCTTGTAAAAGTCTTGTTTTTAAATAAAAACCCTTAATACTTTCACAAGATCAAAGGATATGATCATTACTTTAAACCTTTATGTTGAAAACCCTTTAACATAAACATGTATAATTGTTAGATCATATTTCTAAAACATTATCTAACAAGTTCTTCATATCATAATCATCATAACAAGATCAAATATGAAACCAACAAGTCTTAGATCACAACATAAACAAGCATAAATAAATCATAATCATTATTTTTGTTTCTTTGTATTTTTCATGTTTATTATGTATGATTATTTAGTTATTATTAGTTATAATAACAATCATAAACATAATATAAGTATGAAAAATAAATAAAACTAGAAGCTTACTTCTAGCACTAGGCTAGGGATGATCTTGGAGGATGATTAAGAAATAAAAAGATGAAGATCTAAACATATGAGACTTTTATAACATAACTTTCAAGATGATATCCAAATCATGTAGGGTTTTAACCATGATTTTTACATATGCTAACTAGTTCAAAAACCAAGTTTAATTCTAGTTTTAACAACTTTTATAAAAATCTCTAGTTGTATATTACTTTTAATAATCTTGTAAAAGTCTTGTTTTTAAATAAAAACCCTTAATACTTTCACAAGATCAAAGGATATGATCATTACTTTAAACCTTTATGTTGAAAACCCTTTAACATAAACATGTATAATTGTTAGATCATATTTCTAAAACATTATCTAACAAGTTCTTCATATCATAATCATCATAACAAGATCAAATATGAAACCAACAAGTCTTAGATCACAACATAAACAAGCATAAATAAATCACAATCATTATTTTTGTTTCTTTGTATTTTTCATGTTTATTATGTATGATTATTTAGTTATTATTAGTTATAATAACAATCATAAACATAATATAAGTATGAAAAATAAATAAAACTAGAAGCTTACTTCTAGCACTAGGCTAGGGATGATCTTGGAGGACGATTAAGAAATAAAAAGATGAAGATCTTGATGGTAGAATACTCTTGAATGGATGAAAACCCTTTCTTTAACTTGTAAGTGATTTAGATCTTCTTATGTTCCATAGAAAATCATATTGGTCATAAAAGAGGTGATAAAATAAAATGGGTTTATGGTGTTCTTGGTGGATGATGAAGATGATGAGAGAGTTTTGTGTGAATAATAATGAATTAAGTGGTAAAGTGCTAGTATTACTTAGTAGTTAAGTCTTGTAATAATTCACCAACATTTATCCACTTGAAACTAATGAAAATATCTAGATATTAAATTAAGTGGTAAAAATTAAGGGGATGGTCCCACATAAGGTCTTATGACCGTGAATGGGGGGGGGGGGGTCCCCTTTGTTTTTGCTTCTTGATTTACCTAGTAAAAGTGTTAGAACTTTTTAGGTAATTGTTTAGGAAATGTGTAAGTATAAGTGTTTAAGTGTTTAGAGGGTGTTAAATGATCATTACTATACCATAATGATCCAATTAACACTAGATGACCATTAAAAAATAGATTTGACATTGTTCGGATATTCGTTTCGAATTGTTTCGGTTAGATGTTAATTGAACGCTAAGTTGTGTAACTTGTGTGAATTGATGTAGTTATTGGCTCGGATGATACCCGAATGTATCCTCTCATGAATTCTATGTTAAATAATATTTTTACATGTCGTAAAAATATTACAAAACTGATTTCTGCAGAATTTCTGCGGAAAAGTGTAGAAATCGTCGCTTTTAGTGCTTTTCGGCAGTTTTCGGTGCTACCGGACATTGGTAGTATATTAAACCAAACCCTTGCATTCCCATATAGGGTTTAATGTATATTTGATGTTGGACTTCCGTCTGAGTCCTAAAGATGTAATTTAGATGGTTTCGCTGGATCCTGAGTTTTCGTCAGCACGCTAGTTTACTAGATACTGCTCTAGTTGTTTCGATGCATTGCTTACATTGTTTCAAAGGTAACCAATAAAATAAATCATGTGCATCATAATTGAATATTCCATAAGTATTCTAAGATGTATATTATGTAATACGCAGTTCGAGTGTTCGAAATGCATAAAAATGTAGCTAAAATGAGTACTTTAAGTGTAAGAAAGTTACCGAAAAGTGTCAGTTGTCACACTGATCCACTTAAATTTTCACACAAAGTTCAACTGTTTCGAGATACGAGATTAATTTTTTAAGGACTTAAACTTATTCGCGTGTCCCACCTCAGAATATACTCCCGTATCCAGACTCCTATATTCAGTCTTACATGTGAATGTACACTAATGATATCTGTAAGGGGTTAAATGCGAGACCCTGAGAGCTCAGGCTATTGCTTCCGCAAAATCAGAGAGATGATGGTTCGACTTTAGGTGTGTTCCCTTTAGAGAATCTTTTCTTCAACAGCACATGATTAGCATTTTTCAATGTTTCATCATTTTTTATGCTGAGGGCGAGCTTTAAGATTAAAGCAGTGCAAAGTATTATACGAGGAATAGGCTATTGCTCCCGCAAAATCAGAAGTCCTAGAATAATACCCCAGATATCGCCACACACAAAGACCTAGTATGTCAGAAATAGAAAGCCCTTCAAACAAGATTTCGGGGGTTACCCATATATCCGAGAGATGTTCCCCACTAGATAAGTAAGTATGATATTTAGGTTTATATCTCGACAACAATCTACTAAGCGTGCGAAAACCTATTGGCATATCATCAGTGAGACCGTTTATCACATTTTAACTTTTCAATTCTTTAGCGTACTGTGATAGTCTACTTATGTACTATCATTTCCTCTTTTTCTCAACAAAACTCATTTTTGATTTTATCATGTTTTTTGATATTTTCAAATTTTCTAATGTTTTTGGATTTTCTAAATTCTTATTCCCCCTAAAATACAAAACCATTTAAAGAAAATTTGACAAACCGATGCGAATTGCTTCAAATCGCCATTCACTTGGCATAAACAATCAGAACTCCCCCTTACAACAAACTATTTTCCCATAATGATTTCAAAACACTAATGTTTGTTTTAATCAAATGGTTTTTCCGGAAAATTAGTTTGTTTAATTCACAAACCATTTGTAAGATCAGGGATTTGTTCATCACTTTGTTCCTTTTCAACCATTTGAATAAAAGTTAACTCAAGTTCAACTTAATGACCTTGATTAACCACTTGTAGGTTCTCATCATCAAATACCCCTTGTACATCAAAATATAACAATTTTTAATTTTTTAAGAAAGATGTCGATTCATGCTCCACGATTACCAACTTGGGAGCTCCGGCAAGTCAGAATTTTTACATATGGAATACAGACACCCAAGCCTGGCCAGCTTTGGGTGTGACCTTCTCAACTTCACCCGGGGTTTGAACATTTCTTTTTGTTTCATAATATTCTTTTACCCCTTTTACCTTTCCCTCGACCATCTTTTCAAAAATATTTTTGACTTTTCCATTGAAAGCCTTTTCAACATCAAATTCTTTCTTTTCAGAATAGAATTGATTCGAAATATCAACTTTACCAACTTTTGATTTTAAAATTTCAGCCCGCAATGGTGGAAAGTTGACATCATCCATCGTCGGTACTGAATTTTACCCTTTTGATTCAACTTGTGGCTCCTCTGACTTTGTGGAATCAGATTCATCGCCAGATTTCACATCTGATTTCTTAACAACCCACATTTGGTTGTCAAGATTCACTCTTCTTTTGTAAAACCTTTTTGAACATTCACCAACTTCATATGTTGAATTTTTAAACACTTTGAATTTTTCAGTTGATGGTTCAGTTTTATCAACAATTTTTTCTTTAAGTTTAGAAACAACTTCCTATTTTGTGTTGGTAGCCATTGGACAGTTCCAGGCGATGTGACCAACTTCTTGACATCGGTAACAGGTTCTTGTCTCCTTTTTGGTTCCAAATACAGTCTTCTCAAACTTTTGTTTTTCTGCAAAGAACTCTTTATTCGATTGTTTCCAGAATGAGCTCTTCTCTTCTTCTTCTTCTTCAGAACTTGCTCCTGAAACAAATATTGTTTTTGTTTTAGAAATTTTCTCATTTTTATGATTTTTGGATGGAATAAAGCCTAAACCTTTCTTTTTAAAATTATTGTTATGGTTTGGTTTCTTTTGAAAACCAGAACCAGAACTGTAACCCTTTTTTCTTGTTTAATCGTTGTTGAACTCTTGAAGTGTATTTTTTAGATTTCTCAGTAAGATTTACATCTTTTATTTCAGAAATATTAATTTCTGTTAATTTGAAAACCTTTTTAATCTTTTTAGATTGTACACTTCTTATTGGAAATTCCTTATCAGAATATAATTTGTCTGAATCATTCAAAGTATATGCTACTCTGATTGATTCTTTATTCAAATTATTTTTTGATAACAGAAATTCTTTATTGTAAACCCTTTTGACTGATGGTTTTGAACTGTTGACCGACGAACTCGAACTTTCAGACTCAGACTTTGACTCTGACTCCTCATCTTTATCCAACACCTGATCGACCACTTTCTTTATTAACTCAGACTCATGATCAGTGTCAGAGGATGTGAATGTGACGTCAATATTGTCTGGTAAATCATCAATTGTTTCGGACTTTAACTTTATATTGACAACCTTTTTGACTTACTCATCATTTGGTTTTCTGGGAGAATATCCTTTCCAGATCGGAGGCGGACACTTGTTATAATTTGCACTTTGTTTCTTACCAGTATCCTTCTCTTCCGGCTTCTTATCTTGAAATGCTTCAAAACCTACAACAGTTGGATAAATTTTGTCAATCAAATAATCAGAACTAGAATAACTTTGCAACAAACGTCTAATTCTTTCATTATCTATTTTTTCAGTCTCCAACTCTTGCTTCATCTTTGCACACTCCTCAATATAGTGATTGATAGCCTTCTGCTTAGACATCATCACTGCATTCATCATGGTTAAAGCATCTTCTCTTTCTGAGTTTGTCTTTTGCAAACTGTTCACCGTTCTGTTCAACACATCATACGATTCTTTCACATACTTAACATCGAACAATAATTTCTCTTTCATCTTTTCAAGCTCACTAAACTTCTCGTCTTTTTCTTCACATTGTTTGCATGATTCCAAACATTTTAGACAGGGTTTAGTGATCTCAACAATTTTTTTGACTTCGACTATTTTCTCAACTTCAACCACTTTCTCAGCAATTTTCACTTCTTTACTCTGTTCAGACTTTTCTTCCTGAGCAACATTATCGCATTTTACCTTTTTCTGATTCATTGCTGCTCGCTTCTCCACTCTATCTGCAAAATAAAATTTAAAACTTTCAGGAGATAATTGTGTTTTGCCAATGTTTATTTGTATTTCTTCTTCATCATCACTGCTACCAGATGATGATTGATCAAAGACTGGTGTCTTTTCTGCACTATTCTCTGAAGAAACAAACTCCCCATCTTGACACTTCTCATTATCTGCAAACACTTTCATCCATTCCTTCATCAAATCTGGCTCTTGAATGATTTGTGTAATGAATGCTCCAAGCCTTGAATCATCTGGAATGTATTTATCCCAGCTAAAACCTTCTGCCATTTTTTCGTCATCTTGATTCACCAGAAAAGCTTTCTTCTTTCCATCTTCAATAGCCTTGGATGATGACGATTGTTGAGCAACTTGTTGATATATAGCTTTCCGATAATAATCATTATTCCCGAACGGATTCTGAGCTCCACTTGCTTCTCGATTGGTACATTCTCTCTTGAAATGTCCTTTTTCCCTGCATCGAAAACAAGTAACTTTAGATTTATCAAAACCTAAAGTAGAAACATTAGCATCACGGAAATCATCTCTTCCTGTAATTAGCTTAAATTTCTCAGCTCTCCTCAACACACTTGCTAGACACCACTTAATATCCATAAGCTCCATTTCCTCAGCATCAATCTGGCCATAATCCTCTTTTGTCAGCATAGGATTTCCGATCCTTCCAGCAACCAAACCCTCATATGATTCTAAAATTGTAGCTAGTAATGTCATATGACCTTTAGCGACTTCTTCAGAGATATTTTGACCGTTCTGAAGATGCAACGCGATGTTGCAGTGTAACACATGACCATTACTGTTGTTTGAGCTTTGGAACTGATGACTTGAGGTTGAAACATTTGTATTATCATTCGAGTAAGAAGAAAATCCACTGTTGCTGATTGGACTTTGATTGACTAATCCGGATGAGTTTTCTACGCTGAAAGCAGTTTGGACCTTCGGACTTGCTTCAACATTCTGAATATTCCCTTTGTAATACATCTTGATGTCTTGTTGACCACTTGGATTGTTCATTCTAGCAATCTTTTGTTGTTCAAGATCTTGTCCTTCAAGTTTTTCAATGAACTGATAAATTGTCAATTTATCATATTCTCCAGTGTTCTTTAAGATCATCAGATATGTACCCTATCTTTCTGAGGTAAAGCATCAGCTAATTTGTCAACCCATTCTTCTCGATCTTTGTTGATATCCAACAGTGACATTGATCGCACTAAATGACAATATCTTTCAATGAGCTTCTTTGTAGTTTCACCTGGCAAGCTAGTAAACAAATCAAATTCTTTCTTTAACAATGATTTCTTACTCCTAATCATCTTCGTACTTCCCTCAAACTTAATTCGAAGAGCTTCCCAAATCGAACGTGAAGTACCATCGTGTTGAAGTAATATGAAGATGTCTTCCTTCACAGCTTGCTGAAGTAGACTAATCATCATTTTTCTGCTTTATACATATCTCTCTCTTTATCCGACAAATCAGAAATAGTTTTGAAAACTACCACATCTGTACGAGGTTTAACATACTTTTTCTCAATACACTCCCAAGACCTCAAATGATTTGCTTGAACCCAATTTTCGAAACGGCCTTTCCAACAATAGTATTCTTCAATGCCCATCAGTTTCGGGGGGTTTTTGCAAAGTTCCAGTTTCATTTTCCATGTTCACACTCTGAGCAATGGTAACAAGAGTACCTGGGGCCCTAGCAAACGCGTTGTAAAACTCTTCTTCCATGTTTCGGTAAAATGTTTCACAAACTCAATTTTCAAACGAAATGCCTTCAAATGAAATGGATCACTTGATGCGAAATGAAATCTAGTGCGAAATGACTTCTCTTCAAGCGAAATGACCAGCTGGATTACTTCGTACGAAATGACTCACACGAAATGGAAATTTTCAAACGAAATGGATTATTTCATGTGAAATGAACCTAATCTCAAACGAAATGAATGATTTCGTGCGAAATGATGAAATATAACCCAATGCGTGCGAAATGGAGAGTTCAATCCGTACGAAATGCTGCTGATGTCATCCAATCGGTCAGATTTTTTACAAATTGATCAGGTTTTAATCCGATTTTAGGTCTGATTCTTTCAAGGCTTTATTAAAATAGTGTTTCGCATATAATGTTTGAAAATCAGTCCATTTTAACCATAAAATCTTGTTTAATTTTGAAAAATGTGAAGTAGAATGAGTAGAAGTGAGATTTTCGGATGAAATCAAGCTGAATCGGTAAGAACTCTTCCTCCTGAGCTATGATACCACTTGTAGGATCGTTTTCACGACCAAAATGAGTCGTTCAGAAGAGATCTCAGACTAAATCAGAGGCGAAATTTAGTGATTTAGTCTTAGTTCAGCTTGTAATGCACTAGATTCACATTAATCTGTCTCTTGTATTGAAAACACAACGTTTACATCCTGTAGAAACTTCGGCAGCACCTCTGCACCGGAATTAGATCGATACAAATGAATTGAACAAGGCACCTATTTATAGGCTGCCCATTTCCTACGAGATGGTTCATGCGAAATGGCTAGTGCCATTTCGTGCGAAATGGACTTACTATTTCGTGCGAAATGCACTTCCCATTTCGTGCGAAATGGACACACTCACATGTTTCTCATATATCGTGTCCTGATCTATCTAATCTTATACAAGACTCGATACAAGACGAAGTCGACAGACATATGCACCAACAATTTTAAGCTCTAAACACAAGAATCTTGTGTTAGGGTCCTAGGAAGGTTATAGACTAGGTCAAAGCATTACTAACAACCTAATTCCCTATAACCATGAGCTCAGATACCAACTTTTCTGTCACACCCCGACCGCGTTAAAACAACGAAACCGCGGCGGAAACATCGGGGAGTGTCGTGGCAGAATCATTGTTTAACAACCATGGATTCAAAAGTTTCGTTTTATTAAATATTAAACATTTACATTGTCTTGAAATTTAAACAAACAAGTTAAACATAGTCTATCATTGTTATTAAGTCACTAAGGCCTCGTCCAGTCCTAAGTGAGCATGCATCCTAGCAATCAACATCATTCAACAACACCTGAAACATATGTAAAAAAAACAAAGTCAGCAAAGAAATGCTGGCGAGCAAATAGGTTTTATGAGAGTGTCGGATTCATGGCTAGTTTATTTGTTGCAATACCTCATTAGACTACAAGAGTCAAAAGTTAAATACCTTGTTTTGAAAAGTGTATAGTATTGCAACATAATTAACCAACTCAAATCAAGTTGGTTATAATCTGTAAAATCTCATAGCCATGATTCTTAACCCAAAAAAATTTATTTAAGAAAACCAAATTGTAAATCATCTCTTTAATAAAACTCGTATGGTTTATATTATTTAGAAAAAACCTCGTTGTGACATCATTTTAAAATCGTTTAACCAAGTGAACTAAATAATGCCACGGAATGTAATATGACAAAAACACTTATATATAAGAAGTACCAGTGGCGTATCTACGATGCTTTTATCATATCACACCCATCCCATTATCTAATCACAACCCAAAAACCAGTCGTTTATCAAATTCGTTTAACTCGTTAAAATCATTTCAATCGTTTAAATCATTCTCGTTTTAATTGTGAAAACTACTTTTGGTCGCCTCGCTAATAACATCCAAACCTTCGCAACTCGCCTATCGCCAATCTCGCATTAATAAACCACCAAAGGTTAAATTAACAATCACAGATTCAGTCGTTACCCACATAACCCCCACACATAACCATGGGTGTAGTCTGATAACGGGATTTGTCAGATCCTATGGTACCATAACCTATTACTGGTTGGTTCGGCCAAAATTAATGAATGTTATTCGTTATGTAATTACAACCAACAAGTTTGTTCACATTATCGAAATCGTTATTAATTTAGTATAAACCATTTTAATCATTTTCGAAACCATCGTTAAAACATCGAAAACATTTAACACATATGAATCACCCAAAAACAATCAAAAACAGTAAAATAGGGGAACTATGTACTCACTTGAGAATGCTTATAAGTCTTGAATAACAACCAAGCAAAGCTAGAGGGATCACGAAAATCAATCGGCACCTAATATAAGTAACTATGTTAAAAGACAGGACCTAAATCGGAAGATCGGATAGGATGAGGTTTCGTAAACCAAATGAGTTTTGGAACTCATATGATATGGTTTAACAAAGCCTACATACTAAATCGAAAACTAACCTAAGTGCTTACGACCCATTACGACCCCGTTTAGGTAGCTTACGCTACATTAACGCATCGTTCGCGTAAAACGCGTTCGGACCGCCTAACTAGTCCTATGATAAGTATTATATGCCTTAACATGTCTAATAATGTTACTTAATAAGTTTAGATATAAAAATTTAGGTTACATATGCTTAAAATGAATTTATGCATAAAAAGGGCATTTTGGTCATTTTCCCAAGGCATATAAATTACCTATCATACCACTAACTAAATGAAGTGACCATAAGGTATAACCTCGGAAGGTTATTCCCTATACAACTATGGTCACAAAATATGTTTGGTGGGATCTTAATGATCGACCAAACAGGTCGGGTTCGAAAGTCTAAGCGGTTGTTAAGACCGCTTGACTTACTACCCTAAACAAGCACTAGACTAACAATGACGAGTTAAACATGTTGAAACATGTTTAACTAAGTTAGAAAACAGGTTTTGATATCCAAACAAAGGGTTTTGATACCCAAGAATAGTTTGGTTGCAAAATACGCATTTTGACCGAAACTATGACTCGTCACTACACCTAATCAACGTGGTAATCAGTAGGTATATTCACAAGGAACTATAACCATCGTGATTACGCTCACGTTGCAAAGTTCGAACGAACTTTGTGTTGACCAACTCGTGGTCAAAGCAGAAAGTCAAACACTGTTTGACTTTCGTGCTTAAAAAGCAATAAAAGCATGAAAGAATACTTACAAAGGGTCCAAGCTAGGAAGATCTTGATCAAAATACTCAGGTATGAAGTTTTGAACTTCAACTTAGAGCAATTAAGACCAAGGTGTAAGGAATGAATGAAAACTTGTGGGTATTTATAGAATTCCCACAACCGTTAGGATCATTCCTCGCAAATCGTGCTTCGATCTTGGCAATACATGTGGGCACAAGGTTTTGTAATACAAGGGGTACATAAAAACCATCAAAATCTAGCCCATAGCATCCAAAATCAGGGGTTAAAAACCTTCAAAACAGCCTCAAAGACCAGATTCAATGTTTTTGTGCTGAATGTATGACGCGGGCTACGTAAGAATAGGCTTGGGCTTACGCCCCACTCCTAGCAAACTTTGACAGAATTACAATTTTAGTCCCTGCAGGCCTAAAACTTGGTCTTTGATGCATTTTTGACACGTTTAAGGCCCGTTAACCTCATTTCAAGGCTCTAAAATTAAGTTAAAGTATAGGGAACTTAAAATATGATTAAAACATCTCAGATGTCGGTTCCTTTGGTCGTACGGTTGCGTTGTTCGGTTAATAACGATGAAACACGAACGAAAGCGAAAAACGATCCAAATTACGCGACGAATGGAATTTTATCATGCCAATCACTAAAATAAAATATTTTAATGATTACATAAATTTTTGGATGTCCGGATATATTCAGAACGTAAGATATGCGCGGAAATGCAAACTTATGCACTTTTTGACGCTTTTAGTCCCTGATTGACCAAAAAGTTTATTTTAGCATACCAAACCCCTCAAAACCTATTTCTAAGCTATGTATAGAATATTTAGGGTATGTTTAACTTATGTTCAAGTTCCAGAATGTTCGTTACAGTACGAATCAGCATACTTTCGTAGTTTGTCGAAATTAGTCCCTGTAAGCGAATAAACTTGATTTCGACACACCAAACCCTCCAAAACTTATTTCTAAGTTATGTAAAGGTTATTTAGAGTATGTTAAGCCCATCTCACTGTTCCAGAGTGTTTTTTGTGTTAAACTGATTACGTTTACGTATCAGTTCGCGTATAACTTTCTAGAAAGCGATTTAGAGCTCGAAATCGAACAAGAATTGATATGTGGAAATGATACACATATTTATACAAATCCCAATTATGAAACACAATATTTCATTGGTTTTGTATTCTTATGATGGCCGTGGAGGCATAGATGTCACAGTGTAGTTCTTCTTATGGACTTTGAGCTGGCGAGACACGTACGCGATAACCTTATCTCGTTGCATAAGAACACAACCAAGACCTAGGTTAGAGGCATCATAATAAACAACAAAATCGTCGTTTCTCTCGGGTAGTGCAAGTACGAGAGCATTTCCAAGCATATACTTAAGAGTTTGAAAGGGTTCCTCTTGTTCGGTTCCCCAAACAAAAGGCTTGTCTTTATGCGTTAGAGAGGTGAGAGGTACGGCGGTTTAGAGAAATCTGCGATAAATAGACGTAATATCCTGCTAATCCGAGAAAAGAACGAACTTCGGACGGAGTTTTCGGTGTAATCCAACTCTTAACTGCTTCGATCTTTGCGGGGTCAACGTGGATACCTTGACTATTAACGATGTGACTGAGAAATTGAACTTCCTCAAGCTAAAATTCACACTTGGAGAACTTGGCGTACAGGAGATTTCCTTGGAGAAGCTCGAGAACTAAACGAAGATGTTGCGCGTTTTCGGCTATCGACTTTGAGTAGATAAGGATATCATCGATAAATACAATAACGAAGCAATTGAGGAAGGGTTTAAACACATGGTTCATCAAATCCATGAAGACTGCGGGTGCATTGGTAAGACCAAAAGGCATAACGACGAATTCCTAATGGCCATAGCGAGTGCGAAATGCAGTTTTAGGGATGTCTTGCTCTTGAATGCGTAGTTGATGATAACCAGATAGTAGATTGATCTTAGAAAAACACGTAGCACCTTGTAGTTGATCAAATAAATCATCGATTCGAGGTAGAGGGTAGCGATTCTTGATAGTAAGCTTGTTGAGTTCCCTATAATCGATGCACATCTGGAACGATCCATCCTTCTTTTTCACAAAAAAGGACAGGTGCACCCCATGGAGATGTGCTAGGGCATATGAATCCTTTATCAAGTAATTCCTGGAGTTGACTAGACAGTTCATGCATTTCAGACGGTGCGAGGCGATAATGGGCTTTAGCAACAGGGTTAGCTCAAAGAATGAGGTCGATACGGAAATCGATATCATGGGTAGGGGGTAGACCGGGTAAATCGTCAGGAAAGACAATAGGAAAATCACGAACCACAAGTACCTTTTCCATTGGCCTCTTTTCCTCCTTCGCTACTACAATGTGAGCTAAGAAAGCCATGTATTCCTTGTGGAGATACTTGCTTGCTTGTATACATTACATGAGCTTCAGTTCTTTCGAAGATACTTCGCCATAGACACGTAGTTGATCACCATTTGAAAGAGAGAAACGGATCATCTTTTCGAAACAAACGACTTCGGCACGATTTTCAAGAAGAAAGTCCATGCCTACTATGACATTGAAGCTACCGAGTTGCATTGGAATGAGATCGATCGGAAAAATGTGATTGTTGAGTTCGAGAGTACAATCACGGAGAATGAAAGTGACAGCGACGGTTCTTCCGGTGGTAATTTCTACGTCGAACATCGTTGGGAGGTTAGCGCGTTTACGATTTAGAAGCTTTTCGAATTCAAATGACACAAAACAGTTATCGGCTCCAGTATCAAATAAACACGAAGCATAAATACCGTTAACAAGGAACGTACCATTGACAACATTGTTGTCAATCTGAGCCTGGTGGACATTGATGTTGAAAGTTCTTCCCCGGGCTGCTTGTTGTGGTTGTTGCTGCTGCTGTTGAGGCTGCTGCTACGGTGGTTGTTGTTGTTGCTGTTGCTGCGGTGGTTGGTGCGGTTCTTGTTTCACCACACGGTTCGGGCAAACGTTAGTGATGTGAGGGAAAATACACATATTTGTCTCGTGTAAATTGTATAATTTTTGTATAATTGTTATTTAGTTTTTGGTGTTATATTATATTATTTTGTGTTGGGCCAGGTCCTGGTGCAAATGGAGCAAAAACGAGTAATATGGAAATGACCAGCCAGTTGGGCAGAGTAGGATGTCAGTGACCGAATTAAAACTACCGCTGTTTTGTTTGAATAGGCCAAAGCCATTATCTCTATTTTATAAGTTAGCGGGCTGACATTGGGTTAAAGCCCAGCAAATAAAAAATGAGAATCATGAAGTGGGCCGTGATGAACTTAAAGCCCAACGAAATATTTGATATTCATAACTTTGGGCATTGACTCAAACATATATATTATCTTGATAATATAATGAATCATATATAAAGCTGTGTATCAGGGACTTGGTGGACTATTTTTAGGAGCCATATAATAATAATAATAATAATAATAATAATAATAATAATAATAATAATAATAATAATAATAATGTGTTGTAAAATTAATTGGGAATTTTCTACCATATGCATTTTTTATTCTTTTTACAACTATCAAGTGGTGACATGGTGTTTTTAATATTATTTGATATGCTATTATATCAAAAGTTATTTTGTTAAATCTTTCTAGGAAATCATTTCCTAATAGTATAATAATAATAATAATAATAATAATAATAATAATAATAATAATAATAATAATAATTGGAAGCAAAGTAATCGACTAAAGAGCCATAGACGCACGTGCACTTCTTGGAGGCAATTTCGTGGGCCATAGAAGGTGCCAGCCCAACAGGGAATAGATTGAAAATTGGCAACGGCCAATTAGGGAATGGAGGCACAATTTGTTATATATAACATTAGCCATATATTGGACGAAATCAGACGGCAAGGGGATACATCAGCCGCACATCAGAGAGGACCAGACTTTGCTGTGGAGTTCGACGATCAAGATTAAGAAGGAAAGAAAAAAGAATTAGTTCAAGCTGTGGATCAGGATTCAAGTTGGGTTCGCAAACGTGTTAGTTTGTTTTAAATTCTTTACATTATTTAAACCTATGAATATGTTTTGCTACTCGGTTCAGACTTGTTTCTTGTTCTTGACTATGGTTCTTGGCTAATTTTCTTTAACTACTTAGGCATGACAATGGTTTAATAAAGATTGGATTTTTATTCGGTTTTAATGTGGTTTATGGGTTTTCTTGTATTGTAAACGATTATGGAATTTTAACTTGGTGTATATGCATGCTTGATATTGTTTGATCGCTGTTTATTGCTTCGTATAATCCTTGGTGACGGTCTTTATCACATAATAGGGTTGTGCTAGGGTTCTAGATTTAGGTGAGTGTCTATATCACGTAATCAATCTCTAATCCTTTAAGGCAAAAATCTAGTAAGTAACCTTAGAAGTAATATTCGGTAATCTCATAAAATCAAGTGTTCTACTAATCTTGTCGCTGTAAGGCTCGGGGTTATTAATAGGTCTTGGTTTTGTATATAGCTAGGTTTAGGTTTTGTAAGAAATCGGTCTAGTTCCCTAGCCATTCTCTTGTCTATTAAACCAAGTTGAAACCCATAGTTGCCTTAGACTTTCGCGCTGTAAGGTAGATTGTCACAGTAGGGCACTTTCAAGAAGTTAGAGGACTGTAAGGAAATCTAATAACCGGTAATCGTAACAGCCTAGGTAGTGCCACAAGAATCGCCTCGAGAAGGGTTGAGGGGCTTAGTTGGTGTCTTAATAGGTTTAGCATTTAAAGATCCTGGTTCCATACCACATTACCTTCTAATAGAAATCCATTCCGAGTTAAGCATGCGTCTAGCCTAGGTAGTCTTCATCGCCACTGGTTCAAGTCTTCGTCCGAGTTCTTGTTTAGTTAATTTAGCTAAACTAGTTAAATCGTTATTTGCATTATTTAGGATTTTTAGAAAACCCCCCAATCAATAAACAATCAGTTAGAGTTCGTGTCAGTCTAACTCTAGATAGAGTCTAATTAGCGTAATTAGAGAGTCTAGTGGGTTCGATACTCGGACTTACTTAGGCTATACTACATTGACCGGTAAACTTGCCGGTTGTGTGGTCTAGGTTTTAGAGAGTCTTAGTTTTATGAATTTAAAACTTAGATAGTCTAATTTAGGGTTTAATTTAGTTGATTTATTTAGACCACTTTTAGCACATCAAGTTTTTGGTGCCGTTGCCGGGGACTCTTTGGCAATTGCGTTGATTACTCTATTTGGACTTACTTGACATCATACGTGCTAGTTGTTTTCTTTTGTTTGAGTCGTAGGAGTCTAAGTATTTTAGTGTCTTTATTATTTTGTTGAGTCAGTTACTACAAACACCATCTTCCCATCCTGCTAGCCTACAACGTGTTGTCCATATGGCAGGTCGTCAAACGGTTCATCAGGAATCCACCGCTGGTTTCACCGGTGCGAACTCACCCATTACCCTTCCCACCATCAATAATGACAAGTCTTGGAAAATCCCGTCCTACATCTTTTCCGTTATCACCAACTCGTGCCAATTTCACGGTCATGACGACGAGGATGCCCCAACTCACATCAGCCGCCTCACCCGCCTCTGCAGCACCTTTTCCATTGAAGGTGCCAACCTTGACGCTCGTTTCCTTCAGGTCTTCCCATTCTCACTCGCAGGCCGCGCAACCACCTGGCTTGATTCACAACCCGCGGGTGCGTTTACAACATGGGCCACCCTTCGAGATGCCTTCCTTGCCAAATACTTCCCACCCGCCAAAGCATCTCGTCTTCGTGATCAGATCCATTCGTTCCGGGTGGAGCCTAACGAGCCCTACCACTTAGCCTGGGAAAGATTCCAAACCCTACTCTCTCGTTGCACTCAACATGGGTTATTTGATTGGGCACTTGTAGAGAAATTCTAAAATGGTCTCACTCCAGAGACTCGAGCCCGTTTTGACACTTCAGCAGGACGCCACCTCCTAGGTAAGGAAACAGTGGCCGAATGCAATGACTTTTTTGAGAGTTTCGCCAATTCCGACATCGATCATTGCGCCATCGGCAGGACTTCCATTCCTGTGACTAGTACTCCCTTGGCCGGTCGAGGAGTACACCAAGTTAGCTTGGATACATCGATGGTCGCGACAATGGAAAACCTTGAGAGAAAGCTTACTAGTAGGATTAGCAATTTAGAGGCGAGGGTAGATAGGTGTGAAGTGTGTAGAGGGGGTCACGATACTATAGATTGTCCCACACTCACTGTTGAGCAGGTAGAGTTCATAGCCAATAGAGGTCCAACGAACCCTTTTAACAATTCAAATTTAGGGTCCAATTGGGGTAGTAACAATAACACCTTCTTCTCTTCCGGTAATCCCCCCGGTTTCCAATCATGTTCAAATCAAAACAGGGGACCGGGTTATTATTCTCTGTGGGGGTTCGAATCAGCAGGGTCAGTTTGGTAGTTCAGGTTCAGTAGGTCAGTTCAATAGTGGGGGATCAAACAGTCAAGGTTCAAACAACCAAGACTTGGGTAGTGGTCTATGTGAGGTTAAAGCTATGTTATCCCAAATACTAGTTAAGAATCAAGCAACCGAAAGGACCTTAGAAGCAACCCAAAGGGCCTTAGAGGCCACTCAAAGAACCTTAGAGGATCATTCCATATTTTTAAAGAACAATCACTCCAACTTTTTGGACCTTCAAAGGCAAGTCAGTGACATAAATAGTCAATTGCAAGAAAGGTCTTCCGGTCAGTTCTCGGGTAACACCCAACCTAACACAACCAATCATCATGTTAAAGCTATATCTACTAAGTCGGGTCTAGAGTTAGGAGAGGTTGGTCCCCCGCCAGTTCGAGTAGAGAAAGAGGAGCCGGTGGATGAGGATATAGAGTTAGAGACCCCTCCACTAGAGAAGAATGTTTGGAATCCGGTTAAGCTTGTTAGACCGAGTCCTGAGATTGATCATGCTCGTACTCCTTACCCTGAGCGTTTAAAGAACCAAAAATACTCTAAGGAATACGGGTATTTCCTGGATATGTTTAAGCAACTTAAGATCAATCTACCGTTAATTGAAGCCCTCAAGCGTATGCCGAAATATGCTAAGTTCTTAAAAGAAATCCTGAAAGGGAAAGATAAATTAGAGGAAATTTCAAAAGTCTCTTTGAATGTCAAATGCTCTGCCATGGTCACAAACAGCTTACCTGAAAAACTCACTGATCCGGGTATCTTCACAATCCCGTGCTTGTTCGGTGGTGATGTTCAAAACCACGCATTGGCCGACCTTGGTGCTAGTATTAATTTGATGCCATATTCATTTTATGAGAAACTAGGCCTTGGTGACTTAAAGCCCACTCGTATGACCCTATCGTTAGCGGACAAAACGGTTAAGTATCCCCGGGGGATTGTAGAAAATTTGCTAGTGAAAGTTGATAAGTTTGTCTTTTCGGTGGTCTTCGTAGTACTAGACATGGAAGCTGATGAAAACGTACCATTGATTTTAGGGCGCCCATTCTTGAACACAGCCAAAGCTCTTATAGATGTCTTCTTAGGCACAATCACACTTTGAGCGGGTGAGGAGTCGGTAGTATTCAAGGTCACTAACACGAGAGGGTCAAATGCTAGAGTAGAGGCAATGACATCGGTGGGGGAGAGTAAAGGATGTGAGAGAATAGAGATAGAGAGGGTGAGCGATCCTAGGTTAGAGCCAATGTTAGAACCTAAGTGTGGGGATCCACCCGATAGGAGAGTAGAGGATCTTGAAAAAAGAGTACAGTGTTTAGAATTGAAGCTAGAAGCACTGAGTGAAGCTCAGTGTGGGGATAGATTTATGTTTGAAACGTTTAAGTTCAAACCGCCTGATGATGAGTTGAGATATTGTAAGAGGTATGAGGAGGTTTGGAAAGATTCGGGTAATCATAAGTATGATGATGCTACAACCCGTGAGTTTTGGTACGGAGGTGAGCCGCGTTTACATGATCCTCCGTGAGTGTTAGAAAAGTTGATAACTCACTTGTAGAGTTTGTAGATTTTGAGTCTTTATCGTAGTTTTAGGTATTTTCGTGTTTTCGTGTTTACTTGGTTGTTGAATCGTTTATTTTGTACTATGAGTCTTAGTTAGTGTTTTTGAGTCGTTTTTTTAGAGTCTGTACTGCTTTGGTTTTTTCTTGTTTTTGTTTATGAAGGTTTGAATATGTACCACTCGTACTCAATCTCCATTCGGGTGATTTTGGAGCTGCTTATCAAATTCCAAGCATTTATCGAGTGTACCAGTTAGAGTCAAAGCTGATCGCGACCGAAATGCTATACGATCGAGCTGGATTGGACGAGAGTTATGGAGCTTACGCGTTATTAACCAGCTAAGTCATTTCCATTTATGCCCTTTGTCTTTTATTTCTTATTTATTTTTAGTTTTTGAGTTGGTTTCCATCCTACATTAAGGGCAATGTAGAGTTTAAGTGTGGGAATGGGAAACTATCGGTTAGTGTCTAGTTAGTGAGTCTTGAGTCAAAAAGTCGAAAAAAAAAATTTTAATTTAAAAAAAATAAAAAAATGGAAAATGTCTTTTGAAATAAGAAGTTTGCAAACTAAAAAGCGGAAAATGATAGAAAAGTCGGGTTTTTGTTCGGGTTCAAATAATAATAATATGAGAATAAAATAATTGAGCTTGTGTCTAGTTTGGGATGTGCGGGTAGGCTCGATTCGGTTCTGGGTTCCTTTGATCTTAAATATACCTAATTGTCGGTCTACTAGTGGGTTCTCATCTAGGGAAAGTGGGGAAATTGAAACCGCCAATAATAGTATAAGGGATGCCGTTATAAGTTAAGATCGTTAAAGTTTCTTGTCATATATCGTTGAAAAAGAAAAAAAAATAGATATAATAAAAGAGCTAGAAACTGAATGAAAGTAGCGCATTTCTATGTAGTCTGGGTTGGGGATAGTGACTTTACAACCGGATTACCGCTAGGGTGTGTGAAATCGACCTTGCAAAGAAAAAAAAAGTACCGAAGCCTAAGTAATCCGAGTTGGGGATAGCGACTCTACAGCCGGAATGCCTCTGGGTTAGGGAAAGCAACGTCTACGCTCGAAAAAAGAAAAAAAATGAAAAAGTGATGAAAAAAAAATGGAAAGAAAAGAGAATAGATTTGATTCTAAACTCTCTTGATCTTGGTATAAGGCAGTTTGAAAATAGCCTGGTGGTTGTTCCTTTTATCCTATAAGCTTGAGGGGGGATTAGGTGGACCTGCGATTTTTAGTGTGAGACCCTAGGTAGATTGACCTCACTTGAACTTAAATTGCATGATAAGGGCTTGGAACAGAGGTTGGGTTTAAGCGGACACGAATACTTGCAATCGCGGCTAACACAAGTTTCGATTTTTAATAAGCAACTAAGCTTTTGTTCCCGAATAATTATTCCGTCTATGATTCTGTTTTGCATAATTCTTTTTCGGTACAACTATGGTCACAAAATATGTTTGGTCGGATCCTAATGATCGACCAAATGGGTCGGGTTCGAAAGTCTAAGCGATTGTTAAGACCGCTTGACTTACGACCCTAAACAAGCACTAGACTAACAGTGACGAGTTAAACATGTTGAAACATGTTTAACTAAGTTAGAAAACAGGTTTTGATATCAAAACAAAGGGTTTTGATACCCAAGAATAGTTTGGTTGCAAAATACGCATATATACGCATTTTGACCGAAACTAGGACTCGTCACTACACCTAATCAACGTGGAACCAGTAGATATAGTCACAAGGAACTATAACCATCATGATTACGCTCACGTTGCAAAGTTTGAACGAACTTTGTGTTGACCAACTCGTGGTCAAAGCAGAAACTGAAACACTGTTTGACTTTCGTGCTTAAAAAGCAATAAAAGCATGAAAGAATACTTACAAAGGGTCCAAGCTAGGAAGATCTTGATCAAAATACTCAGGTATGAAGTTTTGAACTTCAACTTAGTGCAATTAAGACCAAGGTGTGAGGAATGAATGAAAACTTATGAGTATTTATAGAATTCCCACAACCGTTAGGATCGTTCCTCACAAATAGTGCTTCGATCTTGGCCATACATGTGGGCACAATGTTTTGTAATACAAGGGATACATAAAAACCATCAAAACCTAGCCCAAAACATCCAAAATCAGGGGTTAAAAACCATCAAAACAGGCTCAAAGACCATATTCAATGTTTCTGTGCTAAAGGTCTCACGCGGGCCATGTAAGAATAGGCTTGGGCTTACGCCCCACTCCTAGCAAACTTTGGCAGAATTACAATTTTAGTCCCTGCAGGCCAAAAACTTGGTTTTTGATGCATTTTTTACACATTTAAGCCCGGTTAACCTCATTTCAAGGCTCTAAAATTAAGTTAAAGTATAGAGAACTTAAAATATGCTTAAAAACATCTCGGATGTCGGTTCGTTTGGTCGTACGGTTGCGTTGTTCGGTTAATTACGATGAAACACGAACGGACGCGAAAAACGATCCAAATTACGCGACGAATGGAATTTTATCATGCTAATCACTAAAATAAAATATTTTAATGATTACATAAATTCTTGGAAGTCCGGATATATTCAGAACGTAAGATATTCGAGAAAATGCAAACTTATGCACTTTTTGACGCTTTTAGTCCCTGATTGACCAAAAAGTTTATTTTAGCATACAAAACCCCTCAAAACCTATTTCTAAGCTATGTATAGGATATTTAGGGTATGTTTAACTTATGATCAAGTTCCAGAATGTTCGTTACAGTACGAATCGGCATACTTTCGTAGTTTGTCAAAATTAGTCCCTTTAAGCGAATAAACTTGATTTCGACACACCAAACCCTCCAAAACTAAGTTATGTAAAGGTTATTTAGGGTATGTTAAGCCCATATCACTGTTCTATAGTGTTTTTTGTGTTAACTGATTACGTTTATGTATCAGTTCGCGTATAACTTTCTAGAAAGCGATTTAGAGCTCGAAATCGAACAAGAATTGATATGTGGAAATGATACACATATTTATACAAATCCCAATTATGAAACACAATATTTCATTGGTTTTGTATTCTTATGATGGTGGTGGAGGCACAGATGTCACAGTGTAGTTCTTCTCGTGGACTGTTAACCTTATCTTGTTGCATAAGAACACAACCAAGACCTAGGTTAGAGGCATCGCAATAAACAACAAAATCGTCGTTTCCATCGGGTAGCACTAGTACGAGAGCATTGCAAAGCATACACTTAAGAGTTTGAAAGGCTTCCTCTTGTTCGGTTCCCCAAACAAAAGGCTTGTCTTTATGCGTTAGAGAGGTGAGAGGTACGACGATTTTAGAGAAATCTACGATAAATAGACGGTAATATCCTGCTAATCCGAGAAAAGAACGAACTTCGGACGGAGTTTTCGGTGTAATCCAACTCTTAACTGCTTTGATCTTTGCGGGGTCAACGTGGATACCTTGACTATTGACGATGTGATTGAGAAATTGAACTTCCTCAAGCTAAAATTCACACTTGGAGAACTTGGCGTAGAGGAGATTTCCTTGGAGAAGCTCGAGAACTAAACGAAGATGTTGCGCGTTTTCGGCTATCGACTTTGAGTAGATAAGGATATCATCAATAAATACAATAACGAAGCAATTTAGGAAGGGTTTAAACACATGGTTCATCAAATCCATGAAGACCGCGGGTGCATTGGTAAGACCAAAAGGTATAACGACGAATTCATAAGGGCCATAGCGAGTGCGAAATGCAATTCTAGGGATGTCTTGCTCTTGAATGCGTAGTTGATGATAACCAGAGCGTAGATTAATCTTAGAAAAACACGTAGCACCTTGTAGTTGATCAAATAAATCATCGATTCGAGGTAGAGGGTAGCGATTCTTGATAGTAAGCTTGTTGAGTTCCCTATAATCGATGCACATCTAGAACGATCCATCCTTCTTTTTCACGAAAAGGACAGGTGCTCCACATGGAGATGTGCTAGGGCATATGAATCCTTTATCAAGTAATTCCTGGAGTTGACTAGAAAGTTCATGCATTTCAGACGGTGCGAGGCGATAAGGGGCTTTAGCAACAGGGTTAGCTCCAAGAATGAGGTCGATACGGAAATCGATATCATGGGTAGGGGGTAGACCGGGTAAATCGTCAGGAAAGACAATAGGAAAATCACGAACCACAAGTACCTTTTCCATTGGCTTCTTTTCCTCCTCCGCTACTACAATGTGAGCTAAGAAAGCCATGTATTCCTTGTGGAGATACTTGCTTGCTTGTATACATGACATGAGCTTTAGTTCTTTCGAAGATACTTCGCCATACACACGTAGTTGATCACCATTTGAAAGAGAGAAACGGATCATCTTATCGAAACAAACGACTTCGGCATGATTTTCACGAAAAAAGTCCATGCCTACTATGACATTGAAGCTACCGAGTTGCATTGGAATGTGATTGATCGGAAAAATGTGATTGTTGAGTTCGAGAGTACAATCACGGAGAATGAAACTGACAGTGAATGTTCTTCCGGTGGTAATTTCTACATCGAACATTGTTGGGAGGTCAGCGTGTTTATGGTTTAGGAGCTTTTCGAATTCAAATGACACAAAACAGTTATCGGCTCCAGTATCAAATAAACACGAAGCATAAATACCGTTAATAAGGAACGTACCATTGACAACATTGTTGTCAGTCTGAACCTGGCGGACATTGATGTTGAATGTTCTTCCCCGGGCTACTTGTTGTGGTTGTTTCTGTTGCTGCTAAGGCTGCTGCTATGGTGGTTGTTGTTGTTGGTGTTGCTACGGTGGTTGCTACGGTTCTTGTTTCACCACACGGTTCGGGCAAACATTAGCAAAATTATTAGGGTCACCACAAGAGTAGCAAGCTCGTGCATGAACAGCGGGAGCAGGAGCTGCTTGGTTACCCTGAATAGCAAGGGGTTGAGCTGGTGGTGCTGGAGGAGCTTGAGCAGCTTGTTGACGTGGGCCTGAACGACAATGAGCAATAAAGTGCCCATAAATGTTGCAGTTTACACAGAAGCGACAGTTCACCCCAGCTGGGTGATGATATATGCACGTAGGGCAAAGAGGATGAACACTAGTATACGCACGCTTAGCCGGTGATGCGTTGGTGTTAGGAGCTGCAACTTGATGGTTTTGGTTGGGTTGAGTAGGGACAGCGTTGGGAGGAGTGGCAGTAGTAGAGTAGTTCTTGTTGTTGTTACCCTTGCACTTGCGATTCTGACGAGAGGACCTTGAAACTTGTGACGCTGCAGTGTCGGTAGCGGGAGTAGCAGTGACCTGGTTAAGATTCTTGTTTAAGGATTTGAAATACCCAGCTAAGACTCGCTTGTCATTGATCTCAGCTGTGAGTCGGTAAGTCTCCTCAATGGTAATAGGTTTAGCTGCTTGAACAAAGTCGGCTACACAATCTAGAAGAGCTCGAATGTACTTCTTGATTGTCATATCAGGTGTTGCCACCTGGCTAGGACAGATAATACTGAGCTGCTTGAAGCGAGCGGTGAGACCAGTGTTGTCACCTCCATCTTGTTTGATACGCCAAAATTCATTCTCCAGCTTTTTCACCTCATGTGGAGGGCATAACTCCTTCATCATGAGCTCTCTGGGTTCCTCCCAAGAAAGGCCATAAGCGGCATCATTACCGCGCCTGTTGCGCTCAGTAGTCCATCAATCCAGTGCCCTGGACTGGAACACTCCGGTAGCATTAACAGTACGCATATTCTCTGGACATCCACTTTGTCTGAAAGTGACTTCGATTGAGTCAAACCACTTGAACATAACACTGGGTCCATCTTCTCCAGTGAAGTTAGCAGGACCACAAGCTTTGAATAGTTTAAAGCTGAAGGGCGTTTTTGGAGAGTCGCTATTGGATTCAACAGAGGACTTACTGTTGACCTCGTTGATCTCACTGACGATTTGAGGTATGACTTTAGCCATTTCCTTGGCGACCAGTGAAGCGATACGCTTGTCAGCATGGTTTCGGCGAGCGGCGCGTTAGGTGTGGGAACCAAATGACGACATTGTCTGCAGCAGACATCGTCATATGATTAAGATGAGATTCGATTGTATTGGGTTTAGTTCAAAAAGTTTAGCGTTTAACCAACATACTTATTATTATTATTATTATTATTATTATTATTATTATTATTATTATTATTATTATTATTATTATTATTATTATTAGGTAAAGCTCAGGAACACGTAGGCACATAAACACATAGGTACATTGTCCACGTAAGCACATAAGCACATAGGAGCACATAATCCACGTAAGCACATTTTTTGCACGTATTCACCTACATATTTTGGACGTATTCACCTATCTTTCAAAGCTGTGATATGCGTTGAGTGTTGCGAGATATAGCGAGTAGCGTAGTGAGTAGTGTAGCGTGCGAGAGTTCGTAGTTTGTCTGCGATTAGTTAGCATTTGAGATTAGAAGGGTTGTGCGAGTTGCGTGCGTTTTGCATAGCGATGAGCGAAAAGCGTAAAGTCTTCCAAAATCGAAACATATAAACACATAAAAACACATAAATCCATGAAGTGTAAAATCGGCGATTGCAGGCTTCGTAAAAGTAGAGTGTCCTGGGTGTTAGACATCGACTATCCAAAGTGATTCGACTATCCTCAACGAGATCGAGTACACGCTTTGGCCTAATAGACTGTGCTCTCGTCCTTTCTGTTACTACGTGAATCAAGTCGTTGGAATCCATCAAGACTTTGGTGAGAGTGTTGTAAAATCAAAGTGGAGAGTGGCACGTGTCGTTAAGTGTTAGGAAACTTTATTTGTAAGTATTGAAGAAAAGTTAATTCAGCTTAATCTATGAAGAAGATAAAGTCCTAAAGATCAAAACAACAAGAAGAAACCAGATATAACGATTGAAGAGAACAACATCTACTTTAAAGAATAAAGAGCTGATCAAGAACAAAAGAAGATGATCAGAAAAGGCCATTCCGATGGATCTAATGATATTTCATCAGAAATATCATCAGTTTCTGGCAAATCTGATCATCAGATTTTCTGATGATTTGTTCACCAGAATTTCTGATAAAGTGGTTATCAGAAATTCTGATGAAACCCCACTTGTCTAAATAAGTTTTACCCTCCCACAATAACAGAAGAAACTTGACATTATTGGATCTCATGATGACAAAAGCAACTTGATAATTGGATTCAATGAATATGTTAAGAAGCTACTTTTTGCAGGACATATACATGAATAAACAAATGTTTATTCATGCCCCTGGGCTTTCTATAAATAGAAAGCTCATCAAGCAAAGGATGATGAGTTAAGCCAAGCATTCAATACATATAACAAAAACTCCATTGTCCTTTCACCACAAAATTACACAATTATTCGTTTGTAATAGATAATAACCTCACAATCACCTTGTAAACCATTTTGTTTCAAAGTGATATAAACTTGAAAATTTTGTAGGTCTTGTTTCTTGAAAGTCTGATTTCTATTTCCGCACACTATTTTCATATTTGTTGAAATCACTTGCCATATTACGTGAAAAGAGAGTTTTAAGTCCAACTAGGACCAACAATTGGTATCAGAGCAGATTGAATAATCATTTTCAAACGATCAATCGCTCATCTTCTTTTCTCTAAATATGGCAAACTTTCAAACATGGAATAATGCTTTCAATATTGGTTCAATGTCTAAACCTCTGACCTTGGCCAGAGAGGAATACCCACAATGGAAAATCAGGATGGTCAACTTCCTTAATGGACATGACCGAGCTCTGTTTCAATCCATTGAAAAGGGTCCACATGTACCAACGACTGAAATACCAGCTATTCCAGCAACTGATCAATCACCAGGAATCCCTGCCTCCTTGGCTCCCAAAAGTGAAAGTCTTTGGAGCCCAGAAGACAAGGAACTGGTGGCTGCAGATGAAAGGGCCAAATCAATTTTAATAATGGCTCTTCCTAATGACATATTCTCTCAAGTTGATGCATGTGCATCGGCCAAAGAGATATGGGATCCGTTGGAAAATCTTTGTGAAGGAGGGAAAAGGATGAAAATAAACAAAAGAACAAACTATGTTTCCTCCTATGAGAGATTCAAAAGTTTACCAAATGAAAAAATATATGAAACATATCACAGATTTGCAAAACTTTTGAATGACTTAAAGAAATTTGGGATTGTAAAATCAAATGATGAAAGAAATATAAAATTTCTGGATGCCTTGCCTAGAGAATGGAGAAGTCTAACTATGACTTTGTCCTCCACCGTAGAACTAGGTAATATGAGTCTTCATGAATCATATAGCATTCTGGTCCCCAGAGAAGAAGAGATATATGAAGAATCAAACCAGAGAGGGGGATCTTTAGCTTTAATCTCAAACTCATAAAGAACATCCGTCAATGATCCACAAACCTCAGAGAGGGGGATCTTTAGCTTTAATCTCAAACTCATAAAGAACATCCGTCAATGATCCACAAACCTCAAACTGCCAAAATATTGAAAATTCTGATATATTATCAGACTTTTCTGCTTTTGCTGAGGCGATTGCATTGCTCACAAAAAAACTTTTGAGTAGAGGTTAAGGGGAAATCACCAAAGATACCAGAAAAGTGATAAAGGGAGGATGGAAGGAAGAATAAGGGATAAAGGAAAGACAGAAGTTGTGTGTTACAAATGTAAACAAAAGGGTCACTATACATCATAGTGCAAATCTAAGAAACTGAAGGATGTTGCATACTATGAGAAGAAGCTGGAAGAAGCAAAGAAGTAACAATAAGTCAGTTTGATAGCAGGGACTGATACATGGCTGTCAGATGACTCTTCTGATGAAGAAGAAGAAGAAGAAGAAGAGATGGCTAATTTCTGTCTCATGGCACTATCTAGTGAACTACCTGAAACATCAGAACATAAGGTAAATACAGATAATCTTGACCTTGAACAAAAATTAAATAGACTCATGTCAGATTTTCTAAGTCTGCAAGATAAACAGAAATCAGAAATTAAAAAGTCTGATGAGTTGCAAAGAACCCTGAATAAAGTTATAATTTAAAACCAGTTATTGATAGAAGAAAGCTTAGATCACAAAGCAAAAATTGAATTTTATGAAAAAGAAAGGAAAGCTTTATACAAAAGAATTCATGATAAAGAAATAAATGTAAAGGGTTTTCAACAATCAAATGTATTCATTAACTTTATTGAAAAAACACCAAAGAACAGAGGTGAGGGTTTAGGGTATGTAAAAACAAATATAATTAAACCCACCACCTTTGTGAAAGCAACACATCAGATATCTGATAAATTTTCATCAGAATTTGATTCAGAATCATGCAGATCAATAAGTTCTGAGAACTCTTTTGAAATCTCAAAACTGAACTTAAAAGCAAAAAGGAGTGAATCCAAACAAAAGTCTTTAAAAATTCTAGAAGTAGTTCACTCAAAATTTCAAAGTTATCCAACAATTCCATCACAAGAAGAGAAATCAGAAAACTCTGATAAGGAAACTTGTATGTGTGTTGACATACTGAAGCTGGTTCAACACCATCTCCAAACAAAAATTGAAAAACCTGTTCATGGCTCAGCATGCAACAGGTATTCTGATGAAAGTTCATCAAAAGAAGAAAATCTGATTAAAACTTCATCAGAAAAAGTACCCAAGCAAGTGTGGGTACCAAAAACCCTATAATTTTACCATTTCAGGACCATCATGTGCAGCAGATCTGGTACTACGATTCTGGTAGCTCCAAGCACATGACAGGAGACAGGAGCTTGCTTAGTAATTTTGTCTCTAAACTGGGTAAGTTAGTTAATTTTGGGAATGGTGTAAAAGGGAGGATTTTGGGGTATGGATGTATAAAGTATGGATGTTTGACCATAGAAAAAGTAGCCTATGTAGAAGGCTTAAAGTACAATCTGCTAAGTTGTGGTCAATTTTGTGATAAAGGTTTTCAGGTAACTTTTTTACCAGAAAAATGTTTGCTAATTGGAATGGATGATAATAAAATTTATTTAAGTGGAAAAAGAATAAGACAGTCAATCTACTATTTTGATTTCAAAGAAGAAAATGAACATCCAAAGTTATGTTTATTTTCTAAAATTAACAAAGGTAGTAGTTGGCTGTGGCACAAAAGATTGGCCCACTTAAACTTTAAAAATTTAAGCAAATTAGCAAACAAATGACTGGTAAAAGGATTACATTTCCTATCCTCAAAGAAGGATAAAATTTGTGAAGGTTGTGAAATGGGTAAATCTAAAAGAAGTTCACACAAAACAATTTCTGAATCTTCAATAACACAAAATTTAGAACTTTTGCATATGGATCTTTGTGGACCCATAAGCACTGAAAGCTTTTCTGGAAAGAAGTACATACATGTAATTGTAGATGATTTTTCCAGATACACATAGGTAGAGTTTTTAAGAAAGAAAAGTGAAACTCCTAATCTGATCATAAATTTTATCAGAAAAATTGAAAATCTGTTAAAATTGACAGTCAGAAGGATCAGAACAGATAATGGAACAGAATTTAAGAAATCAAAAGTTGAGTGCTTCCTTGTAAAAAAATGAATTTCTCATGATTTTTCTGCTCCAAGATCACCTCAACAAAATGGAGTGGTAGAAAGGAGGAACAGAACCTTAGTGGAAGCAACCAAAACAATGCTTGCTCATGCAAAACTGCCCACTCATTTTTGGGCAGAGGCAATAGCAAATGCTTGTTTTACCCAAAATAGGTCCATAATCAACAAAAGACATAATAAAACACCCTACAACATTATAAATGGAAGAATTCCTGTTGATACATGATGTCTAAAGCCTATGTCATAAGTCTAGGGTCTAAATATGTCAAGTATGTTAAGTGTAGGGGTCTGAATGTAAGTTTAAGTTAGTATTATTAGGGTTTCGCTTCAGGGTCATAATGTAAGCCTCAAGCGAAATCGTGTGATGAGATTTCGCTTGAAGTATGTTGAAGCGAAATCCTCAGCCTATAAATAGGCTAGTGTAGTTCTCATTTGGGTACGCTTCAGAAAAAGTTGTAACGAAGTGCTGCCAGTTTTTCAAGTCAATATATAACAGAGAACTAGTGTTTAAAGTGAATCTATTCTGTTTTCTACTCCTTTCTATCTGATTCTAATCTGTTTAGATGTTTCCGCCATCTGAATAGTGTAAACACACTCAGACTGACTCATTCGGTCGACAAATACGATCCTACAATTGGTATCAGAGCCAAGTATGAGTGTGTTCACTTGAATCAGTAGATTTTTACTCACAAAAACTGATTTCTGGACGAAAACACGGACAAAATGGACTAAATTTTTCACAGTGTGTGTAAAAGTGTGTTTTAACAAAGCCTTGAGAATCTCAGATTAAAACTCGGACTAAAACTGACAAAAATGACTTGAAAATCAGGTTTCGCTTGAGCGAGTAGTTTGTTTGTTGGTTTTGTGAAGCGAAACCATAGATTTCGCTTGAGATTTTGCTGTTTGAAGCGAAATCATACTTTGTTTGATTTTATAAGATTTCGCTTGAAGTGTTTGTTTGATTTCGCTTGAGATTCTGAAAAGTCCATAGTGCTCGTGAATTTGTTCGATAGTCTGATTTCGTGAACAGTGTGTGTGTAAAAAATTACTCGGTATATTACTAAAAATGGAAAACCAAGAGTTTTATAACTTCTTCTCGGGCAGTGGTATGGTAGCCGGACAAACTTCGAGCAGTGTTATACAAAACGTAAACATGGAGAACGAATTGGGAACAATGCAAAAACCACCCAAGTTGATGAGTTTAGATGAATTTTCAGGCTGGTCTGGGAGATTTCAGAACTGGGTTCAGGCTAATCATTTTGAAAGTTGGTTGAAGGTTGAGGCACCATATGTTCCACCTAAAGATGCTCGTGAACAACCAAAAGGAATTGGAAGTTTAACACAAACAAAACAGAATGATTTCAAAGCAGAGAAAAAGATGATTAGCATTCTTGAACAAGCAATCAAGGAAGATATTTTGGTGTTATTACAACACGAAAATAATGCTTATTCTATTTGGAAGGCATTGAAGGCAAAATTTAAGGGAAGCGAATCCATGATAAAGAACAAAAAGGTGTTGTTAAAGAAAGAATTCGACATTTTCACTTACATGAAAGGTGAAACAACAAAAAGTTTGATCGATAGGTATTGCCATTTAGTATTGGAGTTGAAAAGATTGGAGATTACAAAGACAAATGAAGAATTAATCGACAAATTGGCAGATGCTTTGCCTTACGAAGAATGGGGTACATATCTGATGATGTTGAAAAACAGTGCAGGCTTTGAAAACTTGAATCTTAGTGCTTTCATAGAAAAAATTGAAGCTCAAGAGCTGGAATTGTTGAAAATCAAGAAAATGAACTTAGCAAGTGTGCAACAAGATGTGTCTCTGTACTACAAAGGAAATCCTTCAGTTTCAACCAATCAAAGTCCAAAAATACAAACAGGGTTCATTGCTGATAATACCTCAAGTGTTTCTGCAAACACTACTCAATCTAGCAGTTTTTCATCATTCTCAAACTATGATCCAAACTTCAAAGCTCAAGAGCAGTCTTCACCTCAAAGTTCTACAAGTTCAAATAATCAGGCTTATGTTTCTGGGGTGCATTGCAACATCGCGGTGAATATTAAGAATGGAAATGAAATTACTGAAACAGCCGCGAAACAACACATTGCATTACTTGCTTCCGTTCTTGAGGCGTATGAAGGATTAGTGGCGGGTAGGATTGGTAATCCTGATATGACCAAAGAGGATTACGACCAGATTGACCCGGAGGAGCTTGAACTGATTGATATAAAATGGGGCATGGCGAGTTTGGTTAGAAGAGCACAACGGTTTATGGAGATTACTGGTAGAAACAGTCTCTCAGGTCCTGATCAGAAGTTAGGGTTTGATAAATCGAAAGTTACGTGTTTCAAGTGTAAGGAACGTGGTCATTTCAAGAGAGAGTGTCCGAATCGTGAAGTGAACAACCATCAGAATCCATTCACCAAAGACTATTACAAGCAAGCAATTTATCACCGACCAAATCAACAACAAATTGTTCAAAGGCCACAAATTGAGAATAAACCGGAAAAGGCAATGATCGTGAATCAAGACGATGAAAAGGTAGCTGCAGGGTTTAGCTGGGATAAATATATTCCCGGTAGTGATGGACAGGCAATGACGGCTGAAGTTGTGGAAATTTCTGAGAAAGTGTCTGAACCGGAAATTGTTACTGAAGATGTTTCTGTAGTTGCTGAAGAGGTTTCTGCTGAAAATACAAACAATGTTGAAGAAATAATTGCTGAAGTTCATCAATCTCAATCTGAGCAGGAGGTATTAGCTAGTTCTTTGAAATCTATCATGCCTCCTAAAATTTTTGAATCTTTTGCAGGTTTCTTTGAAGAACCAAGGACTGGATTGTGTCCAAGATATGATGAAAAGAAAGAATTTGTAGAAGAAATGATTGATGTAACAAAGGAAATGAATGAAGATACTTTAAAAGAAATTGCTGACAAGGCTCTCATGGCGAAACTGAGAGAGGTAGACTCAGAATCCGAGGAGTCTAAGTCTGTCAGTAGTGAGTCTGTCAAACAAGAGGAATCTGGAGTTCAGGGAAACGAATCAGTCGAATTGTCTGAGTCAGAGTCAAAAGATGTCGGTAAACTAGAATTAGAAACTGTTCATGAAGCAGAATGTGATGAGATAGTGGATTCAATATCTGAAACACCATGCCAACTGTGTTTACAACCGTGCATGGAGTGTCTTGAAAAGGACACTAAGTTTCAGGAATTGAAAGAACATGCTGACATGTTAAAATTTGATTTAGGACAAGTTAAAGAAGCATATGATACACTAACTAAATCAATCAAAATGATTAAAGATGAAAGTGTTGAAAATGATAAAGCCACAAAACTTGCAAAAGCAACACTTTTTGATAAACAAGTGGAAGTTAATTTTCATCTTGACACAATCGCATCATTAAAAAGGGAATTGGAATTGACTAAAATTGAAAATGAGCGAATTGATAAAAAATTGATGAGTTATGTGGCTTCATCATATGTTCTTGAACAGATTGTACCACAGCAATTATATGATGATCCGGTCTTTAACAGTGTTCCACCCCCAATGTGGAATCATTACACACAGAAGTATCCAGATGGGGTGGAATCTGCATTGAATCTCAAGTTGAAAACAATTGAGAATGAATTGCCTGAGAGCATTGATGTTACATTCTCTCCGTCCGACACTGACAATGAGTCACAGGTTATAAAGACTGTTGTTGACAAAGTGTTAGATGAAGAGAGTGATAACTCAGATTTTGAAACTGTGAAAACACATTTGGAAAGTTCCAGTTCTGAATGTGAAGATGAGGGTAATTTCTTGGAACGGTTCATACCAAAATCGGATAAGAGTGCGAATGATGATCCGATTATGGTAGTATACACTATGGTTGGAACAGACAAACTTTATTCCGATTTCGAGTATCCTCTTCAGAATGTGAAAATTGAGAATGTTGAGAAAGTTTTCAAATTGGTTGAAATGAACATTAATGAGGTTAATAACAAAGAATTCTTTTCAAAACCTAAAAATCATTTGTTACAACACATGTCAACAACTTTGGGAAAAAGGAATGGGATGGTAATGGTAACAAGAAAAATGGTAACAACTTTAAAAACAAAGGAGTTGGTTTTGAGAAAAAGATGGCTAAGAAGGTTGTCAAGCCAAAAGATAAAATGAATGATGTT
Organism: Helianthus tuberosus; assembly: GCA_030545235.1. Lineage (NCBI taxonomy): Eukaryota > Viridiplantae > Streptophyta > Magnoliopsida > Asterales > Asteraceae > Helianthus > Helianthus tuberosus. Next base: position 169,519,125 of record CM060351.1, on the reverse strand, counting down.
TTTGTTGTTGGACCAAGTGTAGATGATGAGAAGGAATACATTTTCAGTCAAAAAGCAGTTGATGATTTCAATATGGCTAAGAAAATGAAAGAAGAGTCGTTCAAGTCAACTTTTGTCGAGTATGACAAAAGAATTTGTTATCGTTGCAACGAAATCGGACATATGGCAAAACAATGCAAGAAAATTTTTGAAAAACCTGTCATTAAACCATTTGTTCAAAAACCACGATCTAAATCTCCGACTGACACAAAGGGCAAAAAGCCGATGGTTTTTTCAATTCGCATTTTAAAAAGGGGTGAATTGTTGAAGTCGGAAGATAAGCCGAAATCGACATTTGAGATTGGCGAATCTTCAAAGTCTCAAAAGACTTCAAAGATTTATCCAAAAACGAAAATTTTTGAAAATCAATTATGGGTTGCAATATCAAAACCATCGGTCGAGGAGAAAAAGATGGAAAACATTTTGAAAAATGAAACAAAGGTTGGTGAAAACAAATCACAATCAGTTGAGGTAAAGAAAATGGAAAATGAGTTAAAGTTTGATTCAAAAGTTTTTAATCCCACTGTTCAAAAGATTTTCGGAAAAATGGTTGACAGAAAAGTAAAAGGAGTAAAGGAATTTTATGAATCAAAGATGGGTGTTAATGATAATCATAAATTTGAATCTGAGCTTGATAAGTTTCTTGCAGAGTTTCCTCCTATCAAAGAAAATGTGTTAAAATCAAAAGTAGAAACTGTTGTTCCAAACGTCACATTTGACTTTCCTAAGATTGATGAAAAGTGTGATGTAGTGTTTGGAAGTGTTTCAGAAGTTAAAAAGTCATGGAGTTCATTGTTTGAATGAATTGGATATGATATGTGCAGGGGCTGCCCAAGTCAATTCTATCAAAATGGATCATGGATAGTGGTGCGTCAAGGCACATGACTGGGACGCTTGCTTTGCTCTATGATGTAAAATCCATCAATGGAGGTCATGTAGGGTTTGCTGGGAGTCAAGGTGGAAGAATTGTTGGTCAAGGAACTTTGACAAATGGCGTAATATCTTTTGACAAAGTAAACTACATAGTGGAGTTGACTAACAATCTACTCAGTATTTCACAGATTTGTGATAAAGATTTCAGTGTACATTTTACAAAAACTGAATGTGTGGTTTTGAAACCAGGGTTTAAAATCCCTGATGAGATGGTGTTGTTGCGTGCTCCACGTGAGTATGATCTTTATTATCTTGATATGAGCACAGCAACGCCAACGTCTCATCAGAAACAGTGTTTTGTATCTAAAAACAAAGCAACAGAAAAGGATTCAATTATGTGGCATCGTAAGATGGGCCACATTCATGTTCGCAAAATGAATTTTTTGGTTCATAATGATTTAGTTGAAGGTGTGAACTTTAAAAATTTTCATTTAAATGATGATTGTATTGCATGCAAGAAAGGTAAGCAGGTTCGGAAGTCACATCCTTTGAAGGTCATGAATTCAGTCAGGTTACCTCTTGAGAGATTGCACATGGATCTCTTCGGGCCTGTCAATGTTAAGAGTATCAGTCGGGATTTGTATTGCTTGGTGGTTACAGATGATTTTTCAAGATTTTCTTGGGTTGTGTGCTTAGAACGGAAAGATCAAACATTTGAGTCTTTGATGATACTTTTCAAGAAGATGGAAACAGTATACAAACTGCCTATCCGGAGAATTAGAAGCGACAATGGAACTGAATTTAAAAACAACAGAATGTACGAGTTCTGCAATGAAAAGGGAATTCTTCATGAATTCAGTGCGCCGTATACTCCACAGCAAAACGGCGTAGCTGAAAGAAAGAATAGAACCCTAATCGAGACAGCACGTACAATGTTAGCAGATTCCAAACTACCTATTTTCTTCTGGAATGAAGCAGTATCTGCAGCGTGCTATACACTGAACAGAGTCCTTACTGTCAAGAAGTATGGAAAGACATGTTTTGAGTTGCTGCATCGTTACAAGCCGAATCTTGAGTTCTTGGAACCTTTCGGATCACCGTGTACGTTTATTGATGAAGACGGAAAGTTTGGGGCAAAATCAAATGAAGGTTTCTTTGTAGGCTACGCCAGCCCACTAAAAAGGGTGTTCGTACCATGTCTGAGCAAGGTGATTCAGGTGCTTCATGTGGATTGTCAGAAGCATACTCCGTCACCACAACTTCCCGGACAAAGATTCCTATTTGACTACGATAAACTCTGGGAATCGTTCCATATGCCATCCGAGCCGAGTGAGGAGGAAGTCGCTCTCATGTATTTGTATCAACAAAGTCAATTGTCAGAGCCAGAATCTAGACCGCTAGATGTTCCTACGCCCACCGTGGGTACTCATGATGATGAAGCCGGACCAAGTGGAACTGTTCATATACCACCAGAGGAACCAGAGGAACCAGCTCCGTCATTTGACGTTTCTGACGACTCAGAGGAGGAACCCGCTCCTACCTTTGACGAGGAACCAAATGAGACAACAGAAGAGACTGTTGACCAAATTGTTGATCTTGACATTTCAAATCTGGAATCGGAAGTTGTAGTGCCTGACAGTGCAATGCCACGAACGTTATCCTATCATCCCTCAGAACAGATCATTGGCGACTTGCAAAGTGGTGTTAAAACTCGACACCAAATAGATCAAGCTCTTACTTGTTTTTACTCATCTATTGCTGACATGCAGAAAGAAGTTTCTTTAAAATGTTTTATCTCGCAGATAGAGCCCAAGACATACAAAGAAGCATTGACCGAGGAGAGCTGGGTTAATGCAATGCAGGAGGAGCTACAACAGTTTCAAAAGTTGGGTGTCTGGGAGCTTGTTGATCTTCCACCAAATCAAAAGTTAATCAAGACAAAGTGGGTTTTCAAATGTAAACGAGATGATAGAGGAGTCGTGGTGAGAAACAAAGCAAGACTGGTAGTACAAGGATTCAGTCAACAAGAAGGAATTGATTACGATGAAGTCTACGCACCAGTTGCAAGGCTAGAGGCAATTCGGATTTTTCTGGCCTTTGCATCATGGAAGAACTTTAAAGTATATCAACTTGACGTGAAATCTGCTTTTCTCTATGGAACTATCAAAGAGGAAGTGTATGTGGGGCAACCGCCAGGTTTCACAGACCCACAGCACAAAAACAAGGTGTTTCTACTGGACAAGGCGTTATACGGACTTCACCAGGCCCCGAGAGCCTGGTATGAAACGCTCTCGACATACTTGTTGGACAACGGGTTCACAAGAGGTACAGTAGATAGCATTTTGTTTATTAAAGAAAAAGAAAACCATTTGTTGATTGTGCAGATTTACGTGGATGATATCATTTTTGGATCCACCAATGACGATATGTGCAAAGAGTTTGAGCTAGTGATGAAGAAAAAGTTTGAAATGAGCTCAATGGGCGAAATGAAGTTTTTCCTCGGGTTGCAGGTAGAACAAATGCCCGATGGAATTTTTATTCATCAGTCAAAGTATGTGAAGGATGTGCTAGACAAGTTTGATATGGCAGATTGTAGTCCAGCATCCACTCCCCTTGCACAAAATCATGGGATTTGTCCTGATGAAAATGGAGTGAAGATGGATGAAACATTGTACCGATCAATAATTGGTTCCTTGATGTATCTCACAGCTTCTCGTCCGGACATCATGTATCCGACATGCTTATGTGCCAGATATCAATCGAATCCGAAACAGTCACACCTGACAATCGTGAAACGAATACTACGGTATTTGAAAGGCTGCCCAAACATTGGTTTGTGGTATCCTAGATTAGGTGACTTTACTTTATCCGGTTTCGCTGATTCAGATTTCGGAAGCTGCAAACAGAACGCAAAGTCCACAACTACCGGGTGTCAGTTCTTAGGAACTCGACTTGTTACCTGGCAGTGTAAGAAACAAACCACTGTAGCGCTTTCTACTTGTGAAGCTGAATACGTTTCAGCTTCCAGCTGCTGTTCGCAGATCCTTTGGATCCAACAGCAAATGCGTGACTTTGGTTTGCAATTCTTAGATACTCCAATTTTTGTGGACAATGAAGCAGCCATTAATATTACTAAAAATCCGGTTCACCATTCAAAAACAAAACACATTGAAATCCGTCACCATTTTATTCGAGATTGTAACGAGAAAAAATTAATTCGGATTGAATATGTGCACACCGATGAACAGAAAGCGGATTTCTATACCAAACCATTTGATAAAAAGAGGTTTTATTATCTTTTAAATTTGAATGGAATGAAAAATCTGCAATCTGGGAGGGTTGTTGAATGTGATGCCGAATTGGACGGAGATCTGACGTGAACTTTTGTCGTGTTGTCAATTTTGTTTGTACAGTTTATTTTCTGCTTTTCGTTAAAAACAAAAACACAAAAATATGTTTTTATTTTTAGGGGGAGAAAGTTTACAGAAAAATACAAAAACATGATAAAATCTATAAAAACCAAAAACATTTGAAAAAGTAAAAATGAGTTTGTGTATAAAAGGGAAATGATAGTACATCAGCTAGACAGGTGCAGTACGCTAAAGAATTGGAATGTATAAAATGAAATTAAGCAGTCTCACTAAAGATGTGCCGATAGGTTTTTACAAAATTAGTAGATTAGTTTAGGATATAAACATAAATTTTACTTGCGTTTACGTGGGGAACACCTCCAGGATATATAGGTAACCCCTGAAATCCTGTTTGAAGGGTCCCGTATTCTGAGATACTAGGTCTTTATGCTTAGTGATATCTGGGGTATTATCCCGGGACTTCTGCTGAAAGGAATTTCTGACCTAGTCCCCGGAGAATACTTTACACTGCTTTGAAATATAAGCCTCCCCTCAGCATAAAAAATGATAACACATTGCAAAATTATTAATCATGTGCTGTTGAAAAGAAGATCCCCAAAGGGGGCCCACCAAAAGTCGAAGCCGTCATCTCTCTGCGTATCGAAAGATCGACCTGAGCTCTCACGGCCCTCGCAATTAACCCTTTACAGATATCATCTAGGTATACTCACCTGTAAGACTGAATACTGGGGTCTGGATACGGGAGTATATACTGAGGTGGGACACATGTAGATGTTTTAAGTCCTAAAACATTAATTCTGTATCCCGAACAGATTGAAAATTTTGTGAGAATTTAAGAGGATCAGTATATCGGCAATCTATGTGAATTGTTTAATGCTTAAAATGAAATAATAGCTTAATGGTATTTGTATCTTGTTGGAAGCTGATATGATCCCTTGACACGCTCACAAAAAGATTGTGTGTACATAGTTTCAGCTTATTCAGTTTAAAATCCAAAAAGATTTTAATTTTTCATTTTATTTTCGACAACTGACATTGGGAATCGAAAGTTCAAAGTCTTGTGCAGATCATGTCTGAGATTGATGAGGATTGGGTAAGCTTGTGATGCAGTATAATGATTGGTACGAGTGTTTGTTGATTAAACTGAGATTGAAAGTTTAAAATGTTTTAAAAGTTCATTAATTTGAACTTAATTTTTCAAGAAATCCGGTATTTTCATAGTTTGGTCAGCCAAGGTCATTGAGTTGGACTTGGCAGACTAGTCAGTTGACCAAGGTCATTAACTTGGACTTGGTTAACTGGGTGTGACATTAAAATCTGAAAAATTAAAAAGTTGAAACATTTTTCAAAAGGATTTCGCTTCAAGAAATTAATTTGTGCTGAAATCTGTTTCAAGCGATACCTTCAGGTTAACGATTTCGCTTCAAGAGGTTTTTAATTAAACTTCAAGCGAAATCTTCAGAAGTATAAAAAGGTTAAGGTGGTCGCTTCAGTCATTATTTTCTCTTTTACTTCGCTTCAAGGTCTGTCAGAGCGACCTCAAGCGAATTCATCTGAACCTTCGTTTTCTACTGTTATTCTGTCCAATTTTCACCAAGATCTTGTGATTTTAGTTGGCAAACTCAACTATAATCATGGTGAATGTGAGTATTTTCTAAGATTTGTACTGATTTTCGTTGATTCTTGTTGTGTCGGCGTCTGTTAGGGTTAGAACACATAGATTTAGGGTTTTAACTTGATAAAATTCAAATCAAAACATGTGTGTGTAGTCGGAATCATGTGTAGATGATAGTGTGTTGTTTGATTGATTCAGATCTGTGTGTTTGAGAGTTTGACGGATGAACAGAATTTCAATCGTAGATCTAGAACAGATGGATGGGTTAAAATATATGAAATTCATATCATGTTGCTCGGAATTGATAGTAGAACAGAACTGTGTAATCAATTTGATCATATGTTGTAAAAAGTGTCGCTTCAAAGGTTTTGAACAGTGTCGCTTCAAAGTTTTTTTTATCAGTGTCGCTTCAAGAGTTTTATTAGTGTCGCTTCAAGGAATTTGTTCAATTATCATTTTCGCTTGAACTGATCTTATTTGCTTAGATGATTTTCAAGTGTAATGAAGTATTTCACTTGAAATGATAAGTAAATTTGAAATTTTATAAAAATTGTCTAATTTGTTTGAATTTTGTGGTATTTGATGTGCAGCCTTCGAATGTTCTGTTTAAGGCTCTTCACAACTCTTGTTGTGATCTTGATGTGACAAGGAGTTCAAAACTGTCGGAGTTCTCTAGCATTCTGGAATTCATGAGAAGATTGCCGATTCAAAAAGCTTTAACAGATAGAAGAATGGTGTATAAGTCACACATCAAACGCTTTTGGAAGCATGCTGTATATGATGAGAAAAACAAAGTAATTACTTCACTTGTTAAGGTTGCTGATGAAAAAAAACAAATTCTGATAACAGAGGCATATGTTCGTGAGATTCTAGATTTTCCTGATTCTGAAAAATCACCAACGGCATTTCCCGAAAGAATGGTAAAAGGATGTTTGCTTAGAATGGGATACATTGGAGATGTGAATGCTGCTAATGTTTTGAAATCAAAATTCACAAAGCCGTTCAAATTCTTTATTCATTCAGTGTTGATTGCTCTAAGTCATCAAAAGGGTAGTTACGATGCTATGCGTGATTATCACATGAACATGGTAGTTGCTCTTGTTTTGAACAAGAAATACAATTTCTCACATATTGTATTTCATTATCTTGTTGAAGAGGTGACATCAAAAAGGAAAAGCTGGATATATCCTAGATTCATTCAAATGATGATTGATCATGCTTATCCAGGAATTGTTCGAGATATGGAGAATGACTTGTTGGTTCTGGCTCATATGAACAATGATTCTATTGTTCAATTAGCAAGATATCATACAAACCATCCTGAACCAGAGAAGGAAGTTGCATTGTTTGGTTTCATCAGCAATTCAGATTATCAAGATCCTGATCCAGTAAATCATGAACACTGGAGGAATGAAGATGAAAGAACTGAAACTGGTTATGCTGATGAGTTGAAGAAGTTGGAAAAGTTTAAACTTTCAAGAAGTGTGTGGTTTGTAAAAGAACAAAAGAAGAGGAGTCAGAAAGCAACCCCTAAAATGCAAGCTGAAGAAGGTTCGTCTTCACAACCAAAGAAACGACGTAAGAAGGTTGCTAAAACGCTATTGGTTGATGAACCTGAAGATGAAGTAGCAGTTGAAGCTGTAGCAGAAACTAATGTTGAAACTGAAGCTGAAATCAACATTGAAGCTGAAACAGAAATTGAAACAAATGTTGAAGGAGATATTCATTTTTCTCCAAGATCTACAGAGTTTTTGAAAGGACTTTCTGAATATGTTCCTGAACAAAGTAAAGCTGCTGACAATGTAGTGATTGAAGACGTTGATGAAAGTTCTTCTAGTTCTTCTGATGAAATAATTGATGAAATTGCACGTCAAAGAAGAATTAAAGAAGCAACTGAAAAAGAAAAGTTGTTAAAAAAGAGAAAGAGACTAGAAAAAGATGATGATGTTTATGAACCTTCACCAGAACATGTATCTGAATCTCAAACTCCGGATAGTGGTAAAAAGAAGAGAGGAGCTCGAAAAAAAGTTGCTCAGAATAAGACTCAAATTGTTAGTCCAACAATCAAGATTCCAAAAATTGTCTTGAAGAAGAAAACAGCTAAAGGAACCAGTCAATCTATTCCACCATCTGAACCTATTACACCTCATTCACCACCACATCAAAATTCACCACCAAATATCTCACCACCACATGAACCTATTTCTACTCCACAAGTTAATATCCAAACACCACCTTCTTCACAACCTATCCTTCAAACTACACCTGGTTCTTCTAGTTATAAAACTTTTGCTGGTATTCCTGAAAATATTTCTCTTGATGATATTGGAAATATTACTTTTGCAACAGATGAACAGATTATACATGTTGAAAAAAGAATTGATGTCATAGCTGATGAAAACAAGAAGTTAGTAGCTGAGTGTAAAAAGTTGGAGAATCGTGAGAAAATTCGTGATTTGAGATTAAAGGCAACTGAAGCTGAAAACAAGTCTTTGCTGAAGAAATTGGAATCTAATGAAGCAGAGATGGATATTATGAAAGTTCAGATTGCAGAATTGTTGGAAGAAAAGAAGAATAGGGATGAACATCTCAAGTACTATGAGTTGAAAAATCAAGAGTTGGAGGAAATGAAAGCACGAAATGAACATGAAATCAAAATGATGAAGAAAGTGTTGGAAAAGTTGGTGGGTACATCTCTAGAGTTGAAATACAATGAATTTGTTCGTGATGAAGAGAAAGCTAAGAAACAGGCTGAAATTGATAAGCAAATGAAGGATAAGGGAAAAGGTCCTGAAATTGAAGAAAAAGCTATTATTCCAGTTGATGTTTCTGAAGATATTCTGAATGTTCGTCCTCTTACAGCAATTTCTGGTATTTTTTATGCTGATGTTGAAATTGATGATCTTCTTATTGGAGAGAATGAAGAGGATGATGAAGATGATGAAGATGAAGAAGATGCAGAAGATGATGTGATCTCTGCAAGTAGTAGTGATGATGATGATGGAGATGATGATCAAGATCAAGGTGCTTCTGGTCTGAAAATTTCTGAGAAAACAACTGAAGAAGCAATTGATGATTTATTACAAGATGATGCAAATGTTGAACATGATAGTGCAACAAGTGAGGGGGAGCGTGGTGATGATCAAAATGTTGATCGAACTGAAAAGTTGATTCTTAGATTGGATACATATCGGGAAGAAGGAGAGCATTTTCATAACTATTCGCTGGAAATCATAAAAGAAATGACTCGAAGAGATCATCCAGAGTTCAAGTTTGATTTTGAGGAAGAAATGAATTCTGATTTAGAAAGAGAGCTGAATGAGTTTGATGTTGATCACTATGATGATTATGAATATCGATATGTTGAAGATGCTGATCTGTATGACAGAGTAGAAGTTGAAGACTGGGAAGATGATGAAAGTGTTCATGAAGATACTTCTCAGTTGCCTACACTGATGGAATTTTTCACTGAAGAGAATCGGGACGAGTTGAGGAGAAAAGTTGCTGAAGTTATTAAAAACTTTAATCCTGATGGTACAAAGAAAGACTTAGAGAAAGAAGAGAAGAAGAAATGGTTTAAGGTTGATCATGACAGAAAGTTCAAAAGACCATTGAAGTTTTATCAACAGGATCGAAGTATTTCTTTGGGAGATATTATTAGTTGGGGTTTTCTACCACACGTGAATGCTTATGCAGTTAGAAGAGAATGTGGTGTTCAGTATTTTGAAAAGCTATATGATCTTATGTCACTCCCATGGTGGGATGTTGAGGAGTTATCACAGGTCAAAGCTTTGGAATATCCTGTGAGGAAGAATGACATACAAATGTGGGGGTTTATCAGATTTCAATCATTTAAGGGATTTAGATTCTGGAAGCCTCATCGTCCAAAGATTATTCCAAGAGTTAATCCTGATACTGGTGCTGTAGAAAGGATTCTTAATATTAAGAAGCCAAAGACAATGAAGATTATACCAGTACCTCCAATGGAACAAGAATTCTATAAAGGATTTATACATTGGGTGTATAGTTGTCTGTCTACTGAAGCAGTGATCACGTATCGTGCAGGAGGTGAACTTAGAGAAGTTCGTGTGTTTGATCCAATGTGGCTGGTTAATTGCTCGGCAAAAGATATAGAATGCTTGTTCATCAACAAGATTCATCATTCGCCAAAAGATAGAGATCAAGCAATGCAGTTTCAGAGAGTTGTTAATGTGTGTTTTCAAAAGAATATCAATTCTGAAACAAAATGGAAGTCATCTTGGTGGGCGTTGGAGAAGAAAGTCAAAAGGAAAGCTGAAAAGGAACGTAAAGCTCGTGAAGAAAAAGATAGATATCTTCGGGAGACATTTGCTCAAAGGCAAGCTGCTGAAGAAAAGAAAAGAGCTGATGATAATGAAAAGCTTAGGAAGATGTTGTCAAGGAAACCTAAGCCTAGAGAAGAAAAGTTCAAGTCCATGTGAAGACCTAGACTGAAGACTCCGGCTTTATCCAAGGGGGAGTTTGTTGATACATGATGTCTAAAGCCTATGTCATAAGTCTAGGGTCTAAATATGTCAAGTATGTTAAGTGTAGGGGTCTGAATGTAAGTTTAAGTTAGTATTATTAGGGTTTCGCTTCAGGGTCATAATGTAAGCCTCAAGCGAAATCGTGTGATGAGATTTCGCTTGAAGTATGTTGAAGCGAAATCCTCAGCCTATAAATAGGCTAGTGTAGTTCTCATTTGGGTACGCTTCAGAAAAAGTTGTAACGAAGTGCTGCCAGTTTTTCAAGTCAATATATAACAGAGAACTAGTGTTTAAAGTGAATCTATTCTGTTTTCTACTCCTTTCTATCTGATTCTAATCTGTTTAGATGTTTCCGCCATCTGAATAGTGTAAACACACTCAGACTGACTCATTCGGTCGACAAATACGATCCTACAATTCCTAGTGTAAAATTTTTGCACACATTTGGTTGTAGATGTTTTGTTTTCAATGATTTTGAAAGTCTTGAGAAATTTGACAGAAAAGCAGAAAAGGGTATTTTTCTTGGTTATTCAATGTCCTCAAAAGCATATGGAATTTTTATTCTAAACACAAGGACAATCAGAGAAAGTTTATATGTATCTTTTGATGATTCATCAGAAACAGAAGTTTCTGATAAATATATGAAGGAAATAAACCTTTCTGATAAACAAGAAAAATATGAACATCTTTTTGAAATAGTAACAGAAGATTTCCTAGGACATGATCAATCTCTCACAAACAAATCTATAGATAATTCATGTTCTAATCCTGTAGAACAAATTGAAAATGTATCAGAAACCTTGAATCAGAACAATGAAAATATATCTGACAATCAAAATTCTGATACATTCCAAACAAATGAGGCAAATGTTCAGGGGGAAACTTCAAATCCATCAGAAATAACAACTTTTCACAACAAGTTAAGATGGATAAAAGGACATGTTCATTCTGACATAATTGGTAATCCAGAGATGGTGTAAGAACAAGATCTGCAACAGCACATAACTGTGCATTTGCTGGGTTCTTAAGCAAGATAGAACCCAAGTTTGTCAAAGAAGCTCTTAATGATTCAGATTGGATTCAAACAATGCAAGAAGAGCTTGATCAGTTTGAAAAGAGTAAGGTATTGGACCTGGTGCCAAAGCCAAATGACAAAACTGTCATAGGCTCAAAATGGGTATTTAGAAATAAATCAGATGAAAATGGCATAATAACAAGGAATAAGACAAGGTTAGTGGTTAAAGGTGATGTGCGTAAAGTGTGATATGGATTTAGGTATATTTTAAGCCCTTTTTACACGTTAGTCAAGTTTTAAATTTATAAAACACGATATTTTACTAACACCAAACACACATAAGGGCAAGTGCACCCATCGTGAGCGTAGTATAGTGTTCGCAAGATACCGAGGTCGTCCAAGGACACAAGAGCTTTTAGTACCGGTTTATCCTCAACGTCTAATCAAATCAAAAGTTTAGAAAAAGGTTTTAAACTAAAAAAAATAAAAACTAACTAAAATGCTGAAAAATAAAATAAAAGTAAAAACAGATAGACAAGATGAATCACTTGGCTCCGACTCGTGTTTAGTGTAACCTTTGATTATTTCCGCACTTTTGTACTTTTTAAGAGATTATCTTAGTTATTGTAGTAGGCCCCTCTTTTGAAGGTGACGTTACCCTCAACCCAGTAGTTTGAGTCAGCAAGGATACAATCCTAAAGGGTCGGATTATTGAAAGATAATTAATTAAGTTATTAATGCATATTATGGTAGGCCCCTCTTTTGAAGGTGACGTTACCCTCGGAAAAGTAGTCTGAGTCAGCAGGGATACAGTCCTAAGTAGCCGGGTTAAAGTATTAATATTAGATTACATATGAGGGGATCAAAGAGTTTGGACCTCTGCCATCCAATACCGGTGGGCATTGAAGGAGGTCCTACTAAATTTGACCCGGGTCCTTGCAGGATCTATACACTGAACAAGGCAAGACTCTTACCAAACCGTTCCCTTAACCCCCGACCAGGTAGCCAACATACCTCCATATAGACCGTGGAGATATGAATGGTGAAAATCTTTTATTTTATATAGACAGTAAAATAATGCCAAGACATCACGGACAAACGATAAGGAAGAATCACCTTCAACATAAGAAACTAGTTATTAAAGTCATTAATACATAACCAAGTAAAAAGTGTGAAAAGATTAAAAATAAAAAGTATTACACTAGACACTTGTCTTCATCAAGTGATGTAAGAGACTTAGGTAAACATGGCCTTTGATTGTCAAGAACTCTTACTATCAATCTTGGATCCTGAGACGACTCACACACTCTATGATGGACAATGGATGATGGTGATGGATGATGGTGTTGTGATGGTGGTGGGTGGTGGTGGATGAAGTGTGAGAGAGGTGGTGTGCCAATGGATGGTTTGCAAATGAGCCAAGCACCCCTATTTATAGCCTGAACAGTAGCTCGGGCACGACCCCGTGTCCATTGGGCACGGCCGCGTGTCCATCCTTTTCTTTGTCTTCATTAATTGCATTTTGTCTGCATTAGTTGACCACGCCCCCGTGTCCGCTGGGCACGCCCCCGTGTGCAGAAGCATATCTGTACTATCAAGATTTGCCTGGATTTTGTGAATCTTATAGTTGACCACGGCCTCGTGTCTGCTGAGCATGGCCTCGTGGTGGGCGATAGAAGCTTCTATAGCTTTGTCTTTTATGCTGGCACTTGGGCACGCCCCCGTGTTCACTGAGTACGGGGCGTGTTCCGCTTTCTGTTCTTTTGTTTTGCTTGGGAAGATGTTGTCGGGGAGGTCGGGCATGCTACGTTTGTTCCTTTTCTTGTATTTATGTTAGATTTTGTTGCCTTTTTGCTTCTTTTGTTAATTTGAGCTCATTTAATCCCGAAAATACAAAAGGAAGACAAAAACACACTTTTTCCAACATTAGTACTAAAAAGAGGTTAGTTTTATGCCATAATTGATGTAATTTATATGTTGCATTTTGTGCACATCAAATACCCACCACACTTGAATCTTTGCTTGTCCTCAAGCAAAACTCTTTATAATGTGGCTTTACACTCCCAAATGGAATGGGTAGAATAGAAGGTTTTTGGGCTTGTCATAGAGTGTCGGGATTTCCAATATTCTTTATCAAGTTTTTATTTTTATTTATTTACAATCCTATTCGTCATGATTTATTTAAAACATTACATAAGATAAAGGAAAATTGGTTTTTAATAAACCAACCTTTGTCCCGTTGGTAAATAATAATCTTACCTACGTAATTAGAATACAATAATCCTACCTATCAACATGTTGGTACTCAATGAACTTTCGTTAATTTTTTTTAACTAAAGTTAGTTTTTAAGTTTTATTTATTACACAAAAAGTCCCTGTAGTTGTAATTTACTAGTTTTAACTATTTTCAAACTAGTAAATTACAGTCCTTTGAGGTTTTTTTGTTTTATGAAATAGTTAAAACTAGTAAATTACAACTACAGGGACTTTTTGTGTAATAAATAAAACTTAAAAATTAACTTCAGTTAAAAAAATTAACGGAAGTTCATTGAGTACCAACATGTTGATAAGTAGGATTATTGTATACCAATTACGTAGGTAAAATTATTATTTACCAACGGGACAAATGTTGGTTTATTAAAAACCAAATTTCCTAAGATAAATTACTTATTAGGGCATAACATGCCTTTTTAAAATTCCATTTATATACAAGTTCAAATACCTCACGGGGATCACACAACACTCGGCCGAATATGTATTTTAGTGAATCACTCGAGAGCGGCATGGAACTTACTCCTACCATAGGCTTGCCAAGCAATCAATCAATCCTCCTCCTTTTTAACTATAAACCTTTGTAAATATCAAGAGGAATTTTGGGTGAAGGGTTAGGCTTGGGTTAAAGGTAGGTGGTTGGGTTAGTGGTTAGTAAAAGGGTGAAAAGCGTAAAAAGCATCGGTTTTCGTAAGACTTTTTTATTTTTTTGATGAAGTCATAATTCAAACAAAGTTATTTTTGATGAACTTGCTTGTTTATTTCTTTTGCTTCATCATCAACAATTTTTTTAAAACTCATACGAAAAACCGAGCTTGTTACCAAAACAAAGGGTTAAAAATAAAAAAGGTTTTGGTGGGTGAAAGGGTGTTTGGGTTAAGAAATGAAAAGGTTTAGGCTCAAAGGGGATTAACTAGGGGGATTTTGGGTAGGTGGTAAAAAAAAGAAAACTAAAGGTGTAGAAATAAAAAGGGTTAGTCCTAATGCCTCCATCATTTACTTACTCGGGTTTAAGTTGGTAAGGACCAGGAATGTATCGTCGTGGCAAGTTCTAGAGTTGTAAGAACCAAGCGGCTATTCACACAAGAAACGAAAAATGAGCATTTAGTTTAAAGATATGTATTTGTATGCTCAATAAAGGCTCAAAACTCACTTTTGTGGGAATGGGTTTTTATGTGATCAAATATATATAATCAAATTTTAACTAAACTTGTCATGTCTTTTCATAATTTTCTTATGTTGGTTCTTTTTATCACGACGCTATCGGTTGTAAATTTGTAAAAATATAACCTTTTTAGAATTTGAAATTCCCAAATTAAACCAAGACAAGTAAAAAAAATGAATTTTTTTTTGAATTAGCGGTTCCAATAGAGTTTTGTGTAAGGCTTGTAATTAGGACTTGCAAGATTCAAAGTTTTAGCATCCCCCCACACTTAAATTACACATTGTCCTCAATGTGTCCCAAAAATAAGTTTTTAGGTTGATTGAATGTGTAAAAAGGTGTGAAAAAGCAAAATTTTATGTTACTGGGCGTCAAGACACGGCCCCGTGGTGTCCGGGCACGGCCCCGTGTTCAGTCTCCAGTAACAACAAGTTGTAAAAAGAAACAGAAGCCTGGACACGGGGGCGTGTTGGGTGAACATGACCCATATCCAGTTTACCTGAACTGGGCATTTTATGCAGATTGTGCAGCACGGGGCCGTGTTGGGCTGGCACGGCCCGTGCTGAACTTGCTGTAATGAAGAAAATTTTGTCGGATGGCCCTGTTTTCGTGCATGGGTTGCTGTTCCAAGTTTCCCTTGTTATCTTTCACCATACCGAGTGTGTTTTATTCATTACAACATCATCCAAACACCAAATTAGCTAAAACCATCATTCATTAAGTCGTAGAGAGAATTACATAATAATCCTAAAAAGTTAAAACCAAAGCAGAAAATAAAATTAAAGGGTCCTAAATTAAATAGGTCAAGTGATCTTTGGGTGGACATAGGGGAGTGTTGACCTGGACACGGCCCCGTGTCTAGAAGCTGTCTTATGGAGTTTGTCTATTTTTAAGGAACTTTCCCGGATCGGGCGGTTCCTTACAGGATGGAACAACCCCAAAGTGCCTAAGGTACCTTAATTGCTCTAGATTAAGACGAGAACGCAAGAGGTTGTCGGTGAGGGTGATTCCTATGCTATATGTAGGTGGACAAGTCCAACCCTTTCTGGGCTCTCGTTAAAGAAGGTGTATGCCGAATCGCTCAGGTCTATGTATGCATCGAACGAAGTCGATGGGGACTCCTTCACGGCACAATCGACACAGGGACGACTATCGCTCAAGTCCTTGCTAGAGTTAGAGGTATCGTCGGGAACAACGAAGTTGTTTGAATGCGATCCCAACAACTCTTCTTGGTTATTGTCTTGAGATAGATTATTGAAATCTATCCTAAGTTCTTTTAACCAATTAAGAATTAGATCTTCCAATTGAAATAGTTCATCAAGAAGCATTTCTCCTAGAAGATCCGGTTGAGAGCATTCGAGGGAGAGATAAGGATTATTTTTATTTTCGCCCCTCTTAAGGCTACGGGAAAACGATGGGTCTATATAGTGCGGCTTATAATTTAGAAAATAACATTCTAATTCTTTATGGGAGCCACCACATATTTGACACCACGTACCATAAGAGTGCCGAAAGTAAAAAATATCAGTATCACTCATTTTTGTGTCAGAAATTACCAACCGTCGGGATCTTACGATTCTGTTTTCAGTAACTGAATCTTGGGCACGGGGCGTGTTGAGTGGGCACGGCCCCGTGTTCAGCTTACTCTCTGACTTAAAACAGGATTGCCAGTTCCAATGATTGGGCACGTGGCGTGTTCAGCGGGCACGGCCCGTGCTGAGTTCTGCAGAAGCTGAAAAAATTAAGAAATATCCTAAAAAAATTAGAAAAATTAGAAAAACGATTAGGCCGTTGATTCCTAACTTTCTTAAAATCCTTGTGTCCCCGGAAACGTCGCCAAAAACTTGATGTGCGTAAAGTGTGATATGGATTTAAGTATATTTTAAGCCCTTTTTATACGTTAGTCAAGTTTTAAATTTATAAAACACGATATTTTACTAACACCAAACACACATATGGGCAAGTGCACCCATCGTGAGCGTAGTATAGTGTTCGCAAGATACCGAGGTCGTCCAAGGACACAAGAGCTTTTAGTACCGGTTTATCCTCAACGTCTAATCAAATCAAAAGTTTAGAAAAAGGTTTTAAACTAAAAAAAATAAAAACTAACTAAAATGCTGAAAAATAAAATAAAAGTAAAAACAGATAGACAAGATGAATCACTTGGCTCCGACTCGTGTTTAGTGTAACATTTGATTATTTCCGCACTTTTGCACTTTTTAAGAGATTATCTTAGTTATTGTAGTAGGCCCCTCTTTTGAAGGTGACGTTGCCCTCAACCTAGTAGTTTGAGTCAGCAAGGATACAATCCTAAAGGGTCGAATTATTGAAAGATAATTAATTAAGTGATTAATGCATATTATGGTAGGCCCCTCTTTTGAAGGTGACGTTACCCTCGGCTAAGGAGTGTGAGTCAGCAGGGATACAGTCAGTATTAATAGTAGCTTACATATGAGGGGATCAAAGAGTTTGGACCCCCGCCATCCAATACCGGTGGGTATTGAAGGAGGTCCTACTAAATTTGACTCAGGTCCTTGCAGGATCTATACACTGAACAAGGCAAGACTCTTACCAAACCGTTCCCTTAACCCCCGACCAGGTAGCCAACATACCTCCATATAGACCGTGGAGATATGAATGGTGAAAATCTTTTATTTTATATAGACAGTAAAATAATGCCAAGACACCACAGACAAACGATAAGGAAGAATCACCTTCAACATAAGAAACTAGTTATTAAAGTCATTAATACATAACCAAGTAAAAAGTGTGAAAAGATTAAAAATAAAAAGTATTACACTAGACACTTGTCTTCACCAAGTGATGTAAGAGACTTAGGCAAACATGGCCTTTGATTGTCAAGAACTCTTACGATCAATCTTGGATCTCGAGACGACTCACACACTCTATGATGGACAATGGATGATGGTGGTGGATGATGGTGTTGTGATGGTGGTGGGTGGTGGATGAAGTGTGAGAGAGGTGGTGTGCCAAGGATGGTTTGCAAATGAGCCAAACACCCCTATTTATAGCCTGAACAGTAGCTCGGGCACGGCCCCGTGTCCATCCTCTTCTCTGTCTTCATTAATTGCAGTTTGTCTGCATTAGTTGACCACGCCCCCGTGTCCGATGGGCACGCCCCCGTTTGCAGAAGCATATCTGTACTATCAAGATTTTCCTGGATTCTGCGAATCTTATAGTTGACCACGGCCCCGTGTTCGCTGAGCACGGCCCCGTGGTGGGCGATAGAAGCTTCTATAGCTTTGTCTTTTATGTTGGCACTTGGGCACGCCCCCGTGTTCCCTGAGCACGGGGCGTGTTCAACCTTCTGTTCTTTTGTTTTGCTTGGGAAGATGTTGTCGGGGAGGTCGGGCATGCTACGTTTGTTCCGTTTCTTGTATTTATGTTAGATTTAGCTGCCTTTTTTCTTCTTTTGTTAATTTGAGCTCATTTAATCCTGAAAATACAAAAGGAAGACAAAAACACACTTTTTCCAACATTAGTACTAAAAAAGGGTTAGTTTTATGCCATAATTGATGTAATTTATATGTTACATTTTGTGCACATCAAAAGGTTACTGTTAATAAGAAGGTATTGACTATGATGAAACCTTTGCAACAGTGGCCAGATTAGAAGCAGTAAGAATTTATTCTTGCTTATGTTGCATGAAAAGACTTCAAAGTATATCAATTGGATATGAAATCTGCATTCCTAAATGGTAAGATTGAGGAAGAAGTTTATGTGCATTAACCTGAAGGCTTTGTTGATCCTAAATTTCAAAACCATGTTTACAAATTAAACAAAGCCTTGTATGGTTTGAAGCAAGCTCCTAGAGCAAGGTATGAAACACTTTCAAACTTTTTACTCAATTCTGGCTTCACAAAAAGTACTATTGACACAACTCTTTTTCTTAAAACACACAAGGGTCACACTTGGCTAGTCCAAATTTATGTTGATGACATTATTTTTGGATCAACAATTGAAAAGTTTTGTAAAAAGTCTCAAAAATTGATGACCAGCCACTTTGAAATGAGCATGATGGGTGAGTTTACCTTTTTCTTAGGTTTACAAGTCAAACAAAGAAATGATGGAATATTTCTGAGTCAATCTAAGTATGTGAAAACAATTTTGAAAAAATACTCACTTGAAAATTGCTCAATTTCAAAAACTCCTATGGCAACAGGGAACAAACTTGATTCTGATAAAGAAGGAACATGTGTGGATATTAAAATCTATAGGGGGATGATAGGATCATTGTTATACTTAACTGCAAGTAGACCAGATATTATGTTTGCTACATGTTTTCTGGCAAGATATCAATGCAATCCTAAAGAATCTCACCTCAAAGCAGTAAAAAAAGGTTTTTAAATATCTAAAAGGCACATCAGAACATGGTCTCTGGTATCCTAAAGATACAAATCTTGAACTAATTGCATACACAGATGTAGATTATGCAGGATGCAAGATTGACAGAAAGAGCACATCTGGTGCATGTCAAATCTTGGGAGAAAAGTTGGTGTGTTGGGCAAGCAAGAAACAAAACTGTGTTGCAACATCAACAACTGAATCTGAATATGTAGCAGCAGCAAGTTGCTGTTCACAAGTTCTATGGATGCAAACTTAGCTGAGGGATTATGGAGTAAATCTGACAAAAATACCTATTCTATGTGACTCAAAGAGTGAAAATGCAATCAAAGAAAATCCAGTTCATCACTCTAGAACCAAGCACATAGATGTCAGATATCACTTCATAAAGGATCATGTTGAAAAAGGTAATATAGAGATGTACTTTGTTCCAACAGAAAACCAAATTGCTGACATTTTTACAAAACCTCTTGATGAAAAGAGACACAATTTTCTAATCAGCAAACTTGGTATGGTTAACATAAAAGATGAAGATATTTCAGAAAATGCAATGTCACAAAATGAAAATCAAATTGATAAGTCTAAAGGAGAAAAACTAGGTGTGAACAAAATTTCTGATGATAAAACAACAGGTTTTTGATAAAGAAAGCAATCAATCTGATGAAATATCAGAATATCTGATAAATTATCAAAAATCTGATAATTGCCCAGAAAATCTGATAAATCAATAGAAATTCTGAAGAATTATCAGAAAATCTATTAAAACATCAGAATCACCCCGGATTATCAAGAAAAATTCATGAAACTCACCATCTTCATTCATATCTCATAATTGTGTAAACATAACTGTAGATAATCTGTTTTTGATATTTTTTTCTTTTTTTTAAATTAAAAAAAATCAAAAAGGGGGAAAGTAACTTGCATTAAGATAAATTCAAAGCAACTATAAGGAAAATCAACCGTCACAGGTAAAATTTTTGCAGAAAATTGAATTTTCTTCTACTTCCAATGCATGCAACGTCATCCTTCAGAAGAGAATAGAGAGACACGGGGGTATAAAAATGATTAGGGGCTATAAAAGTAGCCGCCTAGTTATTTAATGCTTACTCACAAATGGGGGCTTCAAACTCTGCCATATATCTTCTCTTCTGAACCAGATATCATCTTAAATAAAGAGAAAGAAAAGAAAAAAGAATATCTTGAGTTATTAATACTATTTATGGCATAACTATCAATTTCATCTATAAATATTAACAACTCTTGAAGACCTTCTTCATCACTACAACAACCTCCACTTCAAAACTTTCTCAGAAAATTTCACTTAAAAAAAAAACCTAAAATGGTAAAAGAAATCAAATCCGAGCACTTTCCTCTCCCTCTTCACACACAACACAACCTTAGACTTAGGTCAAAACTGGAAGGTCCAGCATGGGACGACTGCCAGGCGGTGTACAACATGATAAAGCAAAGTCCTTTGGGCCATGTTGTATCTGCACATGTCACTATCTACCCTGCACTCCTTCAAGAGTTTTGGTGGAATGCTGAAACTGTCTACAGGGGCACCAACATGTGGATAGAAAGCAAGGTGATGGGTTTTAGAATCATTCTAAAGGAGGAAACTCTCCGGGATGCCCTCCAGCTGGCTGATGATCTAGACACCACCTTCTTCAAGAGGGAAATGCTGGAAGAAACCCTGAAGGATATGGGTTATCGCACACCAAATGTTTCGAGGCAGATCAGCAAGTCTGGTTTCATTCAACCATTCTAGTACTTGGTGACACAGCTCAGTGCCTGCTTCTCAAAGAAGATAGGACACTTAACGAGCTATCTTACAGGATGATGGAGGCGGTACATACAGTTGTACAAGAGAAACCGTACAACTTTTCCAAGTTTCTCATGAGAGACTTGGAATCAAACATGCACACCCGTCAGCCTTTTCTGATCTTCCCTCGTTTTGTGACCAAGGTAATAACCAGCTAACTGGACTTCGGAGGAGTAAGAAGCTGGTACCCAAGGGCACAAGTGGTTTTACAAGAAAACTTGAATTTTGCCTCCCTAGTTCCATCACCTAATCACAGTGGATAAAGTACCTACTTATGGTTGTATGTTAAGGATATCTATAGTGATTAAGCCTTTTTTAACTTTATTTTGTAATTTTTTTGTTTAAATAGTATATATTTACTTTGTTGCAAAGAAAAACATCATAATAGATATAGGGGTAAGTAAAATGGCATATCTGATAAAATCAAAAAAAAAAAAATCTGATGAAGTTCAAAGAAATCTAATGGATCTGATGAAACATCAGAAAATCTGATGATTCATCAGAAAATCGGATAGTACATCAGAAAATCTGATAAAATATCAGAAAATTTTTTAAGTAACCAGAAAAACTGATATATCAATAGAAAAATGAGAAGAAATATTAGGTAACATTGCGTAAAACCAGATTCAAAGAAAACTTGTGACAAAATAGAAAAAGATTCATAAAAATTTTCAGTCAAAATTAAAATTTTTCTGGATAATCTATCTTCAAAAAGAACGAAACAAAATGTGATGTTAAAGAAATGAGAAAATATTTTGCGCAACAACACTGCCTGAAGATCAAAACAAAGATATGAAGTTTAGAAATGCTATGTAAATGATATCTTCAAAACTCTACTTATTCCCTCTCATCTCAAAAAGGGGGGGGGGGGATCAATGATTCAACCTCTAGAACTTGAATCCAACGAATTCTGATGAAATTTAGAAAAAATCCAACACACAAATTTTTGTTTAAGGATTTTTTTTACACATCATCACAAGAGTTTTATTGGGAATCAAATCAGTCTCAAAAAGGGTTTTATTGGACCTTTCTACAAAAAGGGTCTCACAAGAAGAAAAGGAGCAAGTTAGATGTTTGGGTTTATCTTTCAAAAGCTTTGAAATTTTCAATTTTTAATAAAAGATTTATATTAAAATTTTAGGAGA
Organism: Helianthus tuberosus; assembly: GCA_030545235.1. NCBI lineage: Eukaryota > Viridiplantae > Streptophyta > Magnoliopsida > Asterales > Asteraceae > Helianthus > Helianthus tuberosus. The sequence goes on along the minus strand of CM060351.1, from coordinate 169,496,942 downwards.
TGTATCAAGGGTTTTGAAAAATGGTTGTTTCCTCAACGGATTAAAACATCATTAAGGTGTCATAAATCACCTTAAACAGAAACAACCTACGATAAACACTCAAAAATCTCTGTCTCAAAACACTATAAATACATCTTGCAAACGGCAGAACCTTCCATCTTCAACTTACATACTCAACTCAAGAACCCTAAAACCCCTTTTCAAGGCAAAAACTCAAAATCACCATGGCTGCAATCAACATCAACATGCCTCCAATTGAACATGTTGTTCAATTCATCACTGAAGCAGAATTCCTACCTCTGAAAAGCAACAATGAAGCTATGAACACCAACATAGAACAATATGACACGAAATGTCAAATTTTGATCGAATTTCTGATAAGATGTCCTATTGCTCAAGCTCTAACAAAGACCAGAGATATACCGGAAAAGCTTATTCAACAAGTGGTGAAGACACTTAAACGAACAACTCCAAACGAGCTGACAGCACATTTGTGGGGAAATATCTTCATTGTAATCACACTAGAGAAGATAAGGGAATGCTTGGAACTACCTGTAAGTCAAAATTATGATGAAGCACCAACAAAAGATTATATGTTTGCATAGCTTGATACTGTGATGGGATACAAGGTAAGGATCTCCAAAATCAGTGAATTTAAAAGAAACCAATTACCTGCCTTCTGGCAAGTGTTGATGGAGATCCTAAACAAATGCCTATCATCAAAAATTGGGGGAAAACACCAGATCAATAAGAATGTTCTGACAATCATGTTCAGTCTCATAACAGGGATGAACATTTGTTTTGGGGCATAAATCTTTGATCTGATCAGAAGATCAATATTGACCAACACTGGGAGAATAGATTCACATCTACCCTTTTCCAGATTTCTGTCAATCCTGATTTCTGATGCATTCTCTAAAAGGAATATGGAAATTCCTACATCAGAAGATATTTGGAGTACAAAGATGATGAGACCATGGTTTGCTTTGAGCTCTTGGAAATCATATTTTGATGTGCCTGCTCTAACAGAAAGTGTGATAAATATGATACCAGAGGATTCACCCTACAGAGTAGAATATATAAAGATGCTGAACAAGAGACCAGAGAATAAAGAAGTTTTTGACAGTGTGTCCCCAATGGAGCATGATGCCCAAGAATCAAGTACACCACAGATAGAGCAGGAGGCTCAATCAGAACCTTAACTAGGTGATGAAGATGTACACATGATTCCTATTGCAGAAGAGCATCATGTAGAAATCTCACATATGGGAGAAACAGGTGTACAACACTTTAAATTTAATATTGTTCAAGAAACTGATAGTGATTCTGATGAATCAATTCATGGAAATTATATCATTGAACATAGAAGCACTGTTTCCGAAAAACAAGTTGTGAATGAATCCAAAGACCTATTCTCTGAATTAGAAAATGAGGAGAAGAATGAGGTGGCAACAGGTGGAGATCAGCTTACTGATCAAGGAAACCTGGATAAGAAAAACAAGAGTTTCTCAACAACTCATGGAGAATCTGAAAAGGTTCAAGGATATGAGGAAAACCCGATTTGAATCAGTTTCAATATTCTGGTAAGGGTATGGAGAAATTGGAATATTTCCATCCTTCTAACCTTAAAACAGCAGCAAGTGTGTCTTCTGCGGGTGTTAGAGGTGGAACATTTGTTATTCCTCCTGTCACCCAACAACATCAAACTATGTCAATAGAACAATTACACAAGGAGCTTGATGACATCACAGTTGTCAGCACTGGGAAGACAGCAACAGAAGAAAAACTTGATCTGATACTGGAAGAGATCAGAAACCAAAGATATGATATTAAAAATTTATCAGAAACTGTTGAAAATGTGAAGAAACAAACAGAAGAAAACACTGCAGCTCTCAGCAAAATACAGCAGTCATCAGAAAGCAGAGAAAATTCATCAGAATTTGAGAAAGCTCTCAAAGAACTTCAAGAAATCAAGACAAAGATGGCAGAAGTTGCAGGTGTAAGGGAAAGCTCATGTGCTAGGATGATTCTTGAGGAAATTCAAGTCCTAAGAGCCAATAGTAGCAGCATGGCTGAGGCTCTTGAAAAATTAATGGTGGAATGGTCTACACAAAAGAATCAAGACAACCAGGAGCTTCAGAAATTACTGAAACAAGAAGAAACAAATACTCAAACTCTTACTAATGTTCAATGGTTAGTAAAGAGGTTGTAGCATAATGTAGCCATACTGACAAAAATTGATATACATGAACTGAAAGCTCCAATTCCACAAAATGAACCAACAAGAGAACAACCAGAAGTGTTAGTACATATATGTGTAGCTTCCGTCTGCATCGAGACTTATTTTGTGCTGTGTATGTAATTTTGTATACGTATGTACTTGTATGTATGTTTGTGTAAGGACAACTCAGGGATTGGTGCGTAAATGTAATAGTGTAATCCGTCGGATGACAGATGTCATCCGATCGGATGGCCATCTGATCGGATCACCATCCGATCGGGTGATACTTATAACCCTCCCTGGTTGTTGCCTATAAATAGCTAGCTAGTGTTAGTCATTCAAGAACTTTGGCTGAACTTGATAGCGAAGCTCTGCCAATCTGTATTTCTATCGGAACAGTTGTACTTTCACTATCTTCAATAGAATTCAGACGGATTAAACGTTGAACTTGTCGTTGTTGATTCTTTGACATAATCAAGGGATTCCGCACCTTGATTCTGATCGATCCAGCCACGTTCTACTCGAACAGATCCTGAGATAAACGGCCTAACAAGTGGTATCAGAGCCACGGGAGGTTGAATCGGAAACGACAACAGCAAATTCACCGGATTTTCAGCGATTCTTTGCCAATTTCTCTCAAATTTCACCGGAAATTTTGACAAATTTCTCATCTTCTACCTCATTTCTTGCTGTTCGTACTTTTTCACATCTTAAAACAGAGAAAACTCAAAATTGAACAGGAATTCACAAACAAAATTGAGTAAAAATCATATCATTAGAATCGGAATTAAACAAAGATCAATCCTTCAAATTTTTATTGAAAAATTCCAACTAAAACTGATTCAAATCAAGCAAAAACCATGTCGAGTTCTTCGTTGTTGCTGACGTCATCCACCCGATCGGATAGCTATCCGATCAGATTGGCATAGACTGTGTTCTTCATTTACTAGATGACGTCATCAACCCACCCGGTCGAATCACCATCCGATCGGATTGGCATAGATATTTCTTGATTCATCAGCTGTTGTCATCATCTCACTCGATCGGATCACCATCCGATCGGTGAAGTGTTGAAGGTTTAAAGTTTTCAAAGTTCTTGTGTCACTCGATCGAACGACCACTCGATCGGATCACCATCCGATCGAGTCGCCATCCGACACTTGAGCCTATCCGACACTTGGACGTTGTTACTTGGTTGTGTTGTCCGATCGGATCATCAAGATCACCATCCGATCCAAGTACATCAGTTTGAAATTTTTGAAAATTGTGAAAATTTTTCTAAGTGTTTGAAGTTTTTCAGGTGTTCTCAAAATGGGAGACGAATTCCTAAATCCGTTCAGTGATGTCTTTGCATATAACACCGGAGATGCTTCAACAAATACAACGACCAACACAAATCCAAATCCAAAGAAGGCGATTGCTGATTCTCTCAGTGTCGATAACGCCTATGGTACGTATAACAACCCGCCGAAGCTTATGGCGATTGAAGACTATAATAGATGGGCAAGCAGATTTGAAGATTGGTTGAAAGCGTTTGCTTATCAGCGCTGGAAGTGTATGAGAAACGGTTATGATATTGGAAGAAAAGATTATGAAAACTTGAACGAAACTGAACAAGATACATTTGTTGCTGAACAAAAATGTATAGCTCTATTACATCAATCTGTTAGAGATGATATTATTTCTTTAATTAGCTACGAAAATTCGAAAGATTTGTGGGGCAAGTTAGAGAAGAAGTGCATTGGAGGGGCTGGAATAGTGAAAAACAAGAAACGTCTACTGAAGAAAGAGTTTGATTTGTTTGCATGCATGAGGAATGAGTCGGTGCTAAAGATGATTGAGCGTTTCTGTCATCTGAAGATAGAGCTTGTCTGATATGGAATAACTATCACCGAAGAAGAAATGGTTGCGAAGTTGTTGGAATCATTGCCAGATGAAAAGGATTGGCAGTATTATGCACTTGTTTTGAAAGACAACATGAAAATGTCTGACATGACTGTTGATTGGTTGATAGAAAGGTTTGAAAGTCATGAACTTGAAATCAAGAAGATGAATAAAGTCAACAACACCCCGTACCAACAAAATGTCGTTTTGTACTACAGGGGAAGTATGATACCTAAAACCACCTCACCAAAAACTGCTTTTTCTGCTGAAAGATCAAGCACGACAAATCAAGAGAAACAAAATAGCAGTTCTGTATCGAGCAGGGGTTATCATGGAGGTTCTTCTTCATCAGCCTCAGGGAATCAGCAGCAGCAGAAAGTTCCCAAAAACGTCTTTCAGTGCAACATAGCTGTGAATCTTAACAATGCTCAAAACTTTAATGAAGAAACAGCTAAACAGCAAATGGTATTTCTTGCTTCAATCCTGGAATCTTATGAAAGCTTGGTCGCTGGGAAAATCGGGAATACAAACCTGACGAAAGAAGATTATGATCAGATTGATCCCGAAGAGATGAAGTTAATCGACATACGCTGGTGCATGGCAAGTGTAATTCGAAGAGCGTAAAGGTTTATGAAGATAACGGGAAGAAATTCGATTAGAGGGCCTTCAACGAAGTTGGGATTTGATAAGTCAAAGGTGACCTACTTTAAGTGCAAACAGTAGGGGCACTTCAAGAGGGAATGCAAGAACGCAGCAGCAGAAGAAACAGCAAATCAGTTTCATGACGACTACTATAAAAAAGGTTGTTTATCATCGCAATCGGGAAGAGCCGCCAAGAATGAAACAAATCAAAGAAACTCCTAAGGAGAAGTCAAGAGCATTAGCTATAATTCATGATGACGAAGGCTTCGATTGGAGTGAGTTTTTACCAGAAGATGATGCTGAAGGTTATGCTTTCATGGAAAGAAGCTAAAAGGGCAAACAGATGGGATCCAGATCGTGAGTGCTATTTGGACCTGAAAGGCAACATATTTGCTGAACCATCAACACTCATAGTTGAAACTCTCATTGAATCTTTGAAGCAAGAGGATGAACATAGAGAGAAAGATGCGGCAAAGAAAGCAGAAGAAGGGGAGTTAAAGTCAAGGAAATTCGACGATGGGATAATCGACACAACAAAAGAAATTACCGTAGAAAACCTGACAAATATGGCAGACAAAGTGCTTATGGAAAAGGAATTAGGGGCAGATTCCAAATCTGTGTCTGAGTCAACAAACAAGGTCAGTTGTAGTAGTTCAACAAATGAATCAGGTAAGACTGATAAGGCTAAAATAGAGAGTGATTGCAAAAATTGCATGAAAGATTGCAAAGTTTGCAGCACAAATGCATATCTCACAGTAAAAAAGACTGAAGAACTGGTTGCAAGAGTCAAAATGGTTGAAGATTAAATCTTAAGTCGAGATAAACTGATGAGAGCTTCAAATGAGAGAATAAAAGAATTAACAAAAAGAATAGAAAAAGATAAAACTGATGTAGAACGATTTAAGAAAGAAAATGAGAAGTTAATTCATGAAAACCGATAACTTTCTGAAAATCATGAAAAGCTGAAAAGAACAATAAAAGATTCTGATGAGCGAAATGGTAAAACATATAAAGAAAATCTTCAAATGTCTGGAGTTCTTCAGGTAAAACAAAGACAAATCAACCAGCAGTTGGATGAGATTGCAAATCTTAAGCTTCAGTTCCAAGAAGCTAAGATTGAGAATGAAAGAATTACTTTGAAATTGAACAGTTACAGCTCCGTGAGCTTTGTTCTTCAATATATAGTTCCCAAAACAATTGGGAAGAACAAAGCCGGTGAAGATGTATACTCAGATGGAACCGGGGTGGGTTATCATCAAGTTCCACCGCCTGTGTTAAACAATTTTTCAAAGAAAAGGTCTGGGTTGGATAATGAAGATGAAACAAATGAGAAATCTGATGTTGCGAAACTTCCAGAAACAATCAATGTCACATTCACTTCATCATCTAATGAAGAGAGTATTCAGTCTGAAGTCGTAAAAAATGTGGTTGAAAATGTTTTAAAATCTGACAGTGATTCGACTGAAGATGAAGAGTGTTTTCTGAATAATTACATTCCGAAATCAAAATCCCAAAACAACTCAAATGATGGACCTACTCTTGTCATGTACAAGATGTCTGGTTCTGATAAGTTGTATTCGGATATTGAATTTCCACTTGAAAATGTGAATGTTTACAAGTTGAAGAAAGTTTTCAAATTAGTTGAAATTGATGTTTCTGAAGTTGAGGGTTTGAAAAGTTCCAAAAGAATGTTGAACTTTGAAAAAGATAAATCTTACTATAAAAACCTGATGTATCACCATGTTTTAATAACAACAACCAAAACAGATGGTCGGGTGGTTATCACGGTGTAAGAACAATCAAAAGAGGAACTTTCAAAACAAAAGATTTGTCGAAAAGAAAGTGTTTGTAAAAAGCTCAAGTTCACATTCAGAACAAGAATCGAAAATTTTTTCAAAATCAAATGAAGAATTCTTTGAGAAAAAGGCCTCACAGCCTCAGACTGAAGGCAAAAGTCAGGAAGTTGACACCCGCAGATGCTTTAAATGCAATGAAGTTGGACATATTGCACGAAAATGCACCAACTCAAAGCCTAAGTCTGTGGTTGTTGAGAATCCAAGAAAGAAGAACGATGTCAAGGGCAAAGTTCCCATGTTTATTGAGAAAAAGATTTTGAAAAATGAAAACATCAAAGTCAAAACTGAAACCGTAAAAGAGTCGATAAAGAAAACTGATAAATTTTACTAACGGGTTGCCTCTTGGCAGCAAACTTGGAAGCCAAAATCTGAGGCTAAGACATCAAATATTCAAAAACCAAAGGTTTCTGATTCCACAAAACAATCATCTACGACTAAACCAGTCAAGATGAATGTACCTTTGGATTCTTACGAGAAACTTGAGAAACAAACTTCGACCCCACCAGGGAAGAAGTATGTTCCAAAGAAAGACCAACCACCTGGTCAACCTTCGAAAAATGAATTCTTTGTGTATAAAGATGTTGAGGTTGGGTCTGAAGAAAGCTTGAAAATGAATGACAAGAATTTCCCACCATTATACACCAAGACAACACGCCTTAATGTCAAGCTACCCGAGTCGAAGGAGGCTTGGGTTGCTTCAAAATCTAACTGAATGTTTTGAAATGTGCAGGAGCTCCCGAGATCTATCTCATGTTGGATTATGGATAGTAGAGCATCCAGGTATATGACAGGGAGAAAAACCCTGCTTTACGATGTTAGAGGGTTTAACTGTGGATACGTCGATTTTGCTGGTAATCAAGGAGGACGTATTATTGGTGAAGGAACATTATCAAATGGTGTAATCACGTTTGAAAGAGTCAATTACATCGCCGAGCTAGAGAACAATCTTCTTAGCATTTCTCAAATTTGTGATAGAATGTATTCGACACATTTCACTGATAAAGAATGCCTGATTCTGAAACCGGGGTTTGTCATCCCCGAGGAGTGGATCATCATGAGAGCACCACGAGTTAATGATCTGTACGTGTTGGATATGAGCGTCGCTACGACTACCACGGGTCAAACTCACTGCTTCATGTCAAGAGCCACTGAAAAGGAGTCTGTATTGTGGCACCGGAAGATGGGCCACATTCCTGTGCAAGATGAACCACCCGGTGCATAATGATTTGGTGAAAGGTGTTCACTTGAAAAGTTTCCATCTTGAGGGGGAGTGTATCAGTTGTATAAAGGGAAAACAACGGAAGAAATCCCACCTGTGTAAAAAGATGAACTCTGTCTCGAAGCCGCTGGAGAGACTTCACATGGATCTCTTTGGTCCTGTGAATTGCAAAAGTATTACGGGTAATCTCTATTGCCTCATAGTCACTGATGACTATTCGAGATTCTCGTGGGTGTCGTTCTTGAAGTCAAAAGACAAAACAGTTGAGAGTTTGCTGAGACTATTCAGGAAGATTGAGAATTTGTACCGAACCCGCATTAGAAGACTAAGAAGTGACAACGGTACGGAATTTAAGAATAACAGAATGGAGGAATTCTGTGATAGAAGAGTTATATTGCAAGAATTCAGCGCACCTTATACTCCGCAACAAAATGGAGTCAAAGAAAGAAAGAACAGAACGCTGATTGATACGGCTAGGACGATGCTTGCTGATTCCAAGTTACCTGTTAATTTCTGGGCAGAAGTAGTATCAGCTGCTTGCTATACTCTCAACAGGGTACTTACTATGAAGAAGCATAACAAGACATGTTTCGAGTTGATCAACAATCGCAAGCCTAATCTCGAGTATTTAGAGTGGTTCGGGTCTCCCTGCACTGTTCTAGATCCCGATGGCAAACTTGGTTCAAAGAGCATTGAAGGTATCTTTGTGGGGTATGCTAGTCCACTCAGAAGAGTCTTTGTTCCAAGTCTGAAATGGATCATCGAAGCACAACATGTTGAATGTCAAGGCTATACTTTGCCTCCACAGAAGCCCGAAGATTCATGGCGATTCAACTACGATACTTTATGGGATTCATTCGACTTAGAAGAAGAGCCAGAATTATTTGATGATTTGGATATTTTACGAGAATATGAAGCATCTCAGGGAAGATTTCCAGAAAGGTCTTCTACACGTCAACGACAAACTTACAATGATGATGAAGCTGGTCCAAGTCACACTGGAGATAATGATGAAGTTCAGCAAACTCCGACTACTTCGGAACGTGAACCTGCTCCTGAAAATCAGACGGTGGTCAATGATAATAATTTAGAAACTGATGATAGGCAAACATTTGATCGTGGTGATTCAGAGTCTGAGGGGGAGCAAATCCAATCTTCAGATCAGGTAATTCTTGACAATGAACAAGTTGCAGATCAGAACGTTACTAATTTGGAAGGCGAGGTGGATGTTCCTGGCGAGGTTATGCCATGGACTCTTTCATACCATCCAGAAGAGTTGATAATAGGAGAGCTGCAGTCAGGTGTTCGCACCAGACGACAAATTGACCATCACCTTACTTGCTTTTATACTAAAGTTGCTCCTTTACAAACTGAATTTTCACTCAGTTGTTTCATTTCGCAGATTAAGCCTCGAACCTACAAGGAAGCACTGACTGAAGATTCATGGGTCAACGCAATGTATGAGGAGCTGAGTTAGTTTGAAAAGCTTGGTGTATGGAAGCTTGTTGATTTGCCTGATGGTCATAGGAAGATAAACACGAAGTGGGTGTTTAAGTGTAAAAGAGACGACCGAGGAATTATTGTTCATAACAAAGCTTGACTCGTGGTCCAGGGATTCAGTCAGCAAGAGGGGATAGACTTCACAGAGGTTTATGATCCAGTTGCTCATCTTGAAGCAATCAGAATTTTCCTTGCTTTCGCTTCATGGAAGGGATTCAAAGTATATCAGTTAGATGTTAAGTCGGCATTTCTCTACGGCAAGGTGAAAGAGGAGGTTTATGCCGGACAACCACTGGGCTTCACTGACCCAATCCACAAAGACAAGGTTTACCTGCTAGACTAAGCGATGTATGGTTTGCATCAGGCCCCGAGAGCCTGGTACGAGACGCTCTCTCAACATTTGCTTGCCAACAGCTTTATCCGAGGAAAAGTGGATGCTACCCTCTTCACAAAAGAAGTCGATGGGCACTTACTGATTGTACATATTTACGTTGATGATAAAATCTTTGGTGTCAACAAATGATGAACTCTGCAAAGACTTTGAGAAGGTGATGAAGTAGAAGTTCAAAATGTCGTCAATGGGTGAGATGAAGTTCTTCCTAGGGCTCCAGGTCGATCAAATGCCCGAGGGAACTTTCATTCATCAAACGAAGTATGTTTACAATGTTCTGGAGAAATTCGGGATGCCTGAGACTACTCCAATGTCCACCCCATTAGCATCCAATCATGGTATCAACCCTGATCTCACCGGAGAGAAGGTGGACGAGATGCTTTACCGCTCAATGATAGGTTCGCTGATGTATTTGATAGCATCCAGACCCGATATCATGTACCTAACTTGCCTCGTGGCCCGATATCAGTCGAGTCCTATAGCTTCACATATGTCTATCGTCAAAAGGATTCTACGCTACCTGAAAGGAACTCCAACACTGGGGTTGTGGTATCCCAAAGATGGTGACTTCATGCTCGAAGGGTACTCTGATTTGACTTCGGTTGCTGCAAAGTTAATGCTAAATCAACAACTGCAGGATGCCAATTTTTTGAACCCCGACTGGTCACGTGGCAATGTAAGAAGCAAACCTCTGTTGCTTTATCAACATGTGAAGCAGAGTATGTATCTGCCAGCAGCTGCTGCTCGCAGATCCTGTGGATCCAGCAACATATGCGTGACTACGGTTTGCAATTTCTTACTTCACCTATTTTTGTTGATAATGAGGCAGCAATAAACATAACAAAGAATCCGGTACATCACGCTAAAACCAAACATATAGAAATTCGTCATCACTTCATACGCGATTGTTATGAAAAGAAGTTGATACGAATTGACATAATCCACACCGACGAACAAAAGGCATATTTACATACCAAAGCTTTTGATAAAGCTCATTTTCAATATCTTTTAAAACTAAATGGTATGAAATTGTTGTCGGATGCGAAGAAAATTATTGGCGTTGATGAGGAAACCGAAGAAGATGATGTTGAGAAGTAGACTGCTTTGGTTTGTCGTATTTTTAGTTGTTTTGGTATTTAGGGGGAGATATATAACATTTTCAGAAAATACAAAAACAATAAAAAATGCAAAAAATCCAAAAAACATGAGATGTTTTCAAAATCCAAAAACAATAGAAAACCCAAAAAGAGTTTGTATAAAAAGGGGAAATGATAGTACATCAGCTAGACAGTTACGGTATGCTAAAGATATGTAAGGTTTTAAAAGCATTAAGCAGTCTCGCTGATGATATGCCGATAGGTTTTTGCACACTTAGTAGATTTTTCGGGTATAAACCTAAAAACACAACTTGCTTATTTCGTGGGGAACATCTCCAGGATATATAGGTAACCCTTGAAATCTTGTTTGAAGGGCTTTCTATTTCTAACATACCAGGTCTATGTGCGTGATGATATTTGGGGTATTATACCAGGACTTCTGATTTTGCGGAAGCAATAGCCTAGTCCTCGTATAATACTCTGCACTGCTTTAATCATAAAGCCTACCCTCAGCATAAAAAATGATGAAACATTAAAAAATGCTAATCATGTGTTGTTGAAGAAAAGATCCCCAAACGGGACACACCGAAAGTCGAGCCATCATCTCTTTGTCTGAATGGAAGTTCTAACCTGAGCTCTTATGGCCTCACATTACCCGTTACAGATATCATTATTGTACGTTCACTTGTAAGACTGGATATATGTCACACCCTGACCACGTGGAACATACAAAACGTGGCGGAAACGTCGGGGAGTGTTGTAACAGAATTAATCGTTTCAAATCCATGGCAATTGAAGTTTCGTTTTATTAATCAAACATGAGAGTTTACATTGTTTAAACAAGAAATAAAAAGTACATAACATAAATTAACTAGTTCTTGTCTCGTTTTAAGTCACTAAGGCACAGGTCCGCCTAAGTATGTCTTGATAAGTCCTACGCATCATCTCCTGAAAACACATGTGAAAATAGGTACGTCAGCATAAAAATGCCTGTGAGATACATAGGTTTTGTGAAAATAGGTTTCATGACTTATGTTTGAGAAAATGTTTAGTCATGAACCTTGTAATTTGCTTTGTTTTGTAAATCATTTGAAAAACGATAAGATCTGATGATATGTATAACTAAGTGAATAATGTATGGTTAAATGAATAACCATGTAAGATGAGTTTGTATAAGATAAGTTGTTTGTAAATCAATGTCTTGTGAAAAGTATGTTATTTGTATAAAATGTTCTATGTCTCAAACTGAAATGATTCAAATAACGCTACAATATGTAATACCATACAAACACTTATATATAGGAAGTACCAGCGGCGTATCCACCATGCTTTTATCATATTACACACGCATCGTTACTTAATCAAACCAAACTACCAAAGTAAAATGTTCATGTCTAATGTAAATCATGTAATATGTATCCAAAATGTAAGCATGTGATGAATAACAAATGTACTAAGTATGCAACAAATAGACATACGTAGCATGTGACCTGTACTAAGTATGCAACAATAGACATACGTAGCATATGACCTGTACTAAGTATGCAACAACAGACATACGTAGCATGTAACCTGTACTAAGTATGCAACAATAGACATACGTAGCATGAAGTGTAATGTAAAACGATGTACTAAGTAATGCACACAATGGGCACACCTAGCATGAAATGTAATGTAAAACGATGTACTAAGTAATGCACACAATGGGCAGACCTAGCATGAAATGTAATGAAATCATGTACTATAATGTACTAACGAACATAGCAGGTATATGATGTGAAAACAGGAAAGATTGAAAGTAACAAGTAGGCACATGTGTTCCACCCCAAAACGTTTGGAAAACAGTAAAAGAGGGGTCTATGTACTGACTTGAGATTGCTCAGAAGTCCTAAGATAACCACCAAGCAATGCAAGAGATCACGGAATATCAAACGGCACCTAATATAGGTAACTACATTAATAACCCGGACCTAAATCGGAAGACCGGATAGAATGAGGCTCGTAAACCAAATGAGTATGGGAACTCATGTAGTATGGTTTAACAAAGCCTACATACTAAATGAAACCTAACCTAAGTGCTTACGACCCATTACGACCCGTTTAGGTAGCTTATGCTACTTTAACGCGTCGCTCGCGTGAAACGCGTTTGGACCGCCTAACTAGTCCTATGACAAGTAACATATGCCTTAACATGTCTAATATTGTTGTCAAATCAGTTTAGATGTCAAAAGTTATGTTACATATGCTTAAAATAAATTTTGGCGTCAAAAGGGCATTTTGGTAATTTACCTAAGGCATATAAACTACCTATCATACAACTACTTAAACGAAGCGACCATAAGGTATAACCTCGAAAGGTTATTTCCCTATATACAATGGTCACCTAATGTGCTGGGTCGGATCCTAATGATCGACCAAACGGGTCGGGTTCGAAAGTATAAGCGATTGTTTAGATCGCTTACCTTACGACCCTATATAAGCACTAAACTAAAAGTGACGAGCTAAGCATGCAAAAACATGCTTACCTAAGTTTAGAAAATAGGTTTGGTATCAAAACAAACGGTTTTGATACCCATAAGTAGTTTGGTTACAAAATACGCAAGAATACGTATTCTGACCGAAACTACGGCTCGTCACTGAGACTAGATAACGTGGTAATCAGTAGGTATAGTCACTAGGGACTATAACCATCGTGATCACGCTCACGTTATGAAGTTCAAACGAACTTCGCATCGACCATAAACTGGTCAATGCAGAAAGTCAAACAAAGTTCTACTTTCGGACTCGAAAATCATAAAAGAACGAATGAACACTTACGAAGGGTCCCCGAATGCTAATCTAGATCAAAATAGCTCAGGTATGAAACAAAGGTTTCAACTTAGAGCACAAATGATCAGATTCTTGTGAGAAATGAAGTGAAATGGGTTGGGTATTTATAGTATTTCCCGAACCGTTAAGATCGTTTCTCGAATAACGTGATTAAATCTTGTGCGTACACTTGTCGGAACCTTATGGTAACTAAAAATGACCCTAAATCAGCTGAAAGGGCAAGTTAGAATGTGTGGTTGTGGATTAAACAGCTGGAATCAGCTGACTAAGCGATCTTATCTGTTCTGGGAGGCTCACGCGGCCCGCTTCAGGATCAGACAAATCTAATGCGGGCCGCATGGCCCTTCTGATCAGCATATAACTTTCAAAAATGACAGTTTCAGCCCCTGCACGTGTTTAAGGCCATTCCTGACACTTCTAAGGCCCGTAAAGCCAACTTTAAGGCCCTAAAATGATGCCTAAACATTGTGGACATGAAACATGCTCAAAAATATGTCGGATGTCAGTTCGTTTGGTCTTACGAACGCGATGTTCGCTTAATTACGACGGAATGCGCATAAGCGCGAAAAACGATCCAAATGAGGAAACGAATGGATTTTTTCTTATGCCAAACACTAAAATAAAATATCTTAGTGCTTACATAAATTTTTGGATGTCCGGATGTATTCAGAACGTAAGTTATGCGCGAAAATGCAAACTTGTACACTTTTTGACACTTTTTGTCCCTAAATGACCCAGAAGTTTATTTTACCACACCGAACCCCTTAAAGCCTATTTCTAAGCTATGTAAAGGATATTTAGGGTATGTTTAACTTATGGTCATGTTCCGGAATGTCTGTTACAGTTCAAATTGGCATACTTTCGCAGTTTGTCAACTTTAGTCCCTGTAAGCGATTTAACTTGATTTTGCCATACCAAAGCCTTCAAAACTTATTTCTTAGTTAAGTAAAGGTTATTTAAGGTATGTTAAGCCTATTTCACTATTCCGGAGTGTTTGTTGCATTAAACTGGTTATATTTACGCATCAGTGCGTGTATAACCTTCCAGAAAGCGATTTAGAGCTTGAAATCGAACAAGAGTTGATATGTGCAATCGATACACATATTTTTACAAATCCCAAGTATGAAATACAATATTTCATTGGTTTGGCATTTGTTTGATGGTTGAAGTGACACAGGTGTCACAGTCTCCCCTACTTTAGGAAATTTCGTCCCGAAATTCATTCGTAGGAGTCTATTTGTGACTTTGTGTTAAATAACCATCAAAGATAAGCAAAGCATAATCCTGTTATTTCTCTTTAACGGACATTTTTCAAAAATGAAAAATGAACGGAGTTATTTTCAACAGGCATTCTTTAGAAATGAAAATGAACGAAATTAGTCATTTTCCACCACTTCTTCAGAACCGAAAATGAACGAAATGAGTCATTTTCCACCACTTCTTCAGAACCGAAAATGAACGAAATGAGTCATTTTCCACCACTTCTTCAGATAGAAACGAAAATGAACGGAACGAACTCTAGACACATGACAAAACTCGCTGTGGTTTCCGTGCACTGAATTTCATAATTATGTATGCATCCATAATTACGCAATTCCTTGCATAGTCCGCACAATTTGTTTGTAATGTGAAGGGGAGGAAAAATCAAACCTGTGATGAGTGTGACTAGACTACCATAGGGTCCTTTTAATTAGATCGACAAAGGATCCTTTTTAATTAGGCCACCAAGGAGTCCTTTCAGCTATATCATCACATGATATTCCTAACCAGATTTTTGGATCAATCTGTTTACCTAGACCACTCAGGGGTCTAATTATGGAATGGTACAATATAATCCAAGGATCTTTACTATTACGTACAAGCCCATTGAGGATTATTATAGCACCTTTGGATATCCTACTATGAATCCCTTATACGAAGATATGAAAGATTCTACGAGGATTTGGATGACAAAAACTTGGATTACACAAAAACATAAAAGAAAACACATAAGCACATAATCACATAGTTGTTTAACTTGGTTATTAATTCGTTATCTTTGGACGCGGATACTTAAAGCACACCAGGAATCCAATTCGTGGATTTCATTTGGCACTTTAATCATTTCAAGAATCCATCCACGAAGATAGGATGATCTACCAAAAATTCGATTTTCGTTTTCAGGAAAACGCAATGTTCGAATTAAGGTACACAATAATTTAGGACATACGGAAAATACCCTTAGGTACCCTATTAAGAATTTATAGTGGTACTTGGGGTATTCGTATAGAGTTATAACTTGCACCTTGTACTTCGTTTCTTTGCAAGAGACGGGTACTTAGGATCTTTGTGGAAAACGCAAGAGATTGTAAAATGGAAGAATTTTTGGGGGTAGTTTGCTTTTCAAGGAATACGATTCCTTGATTGTCGGTATTGTAGGGGATATGTTGTTTATGCATACAACCACATAAATACATTGTAATGTAAATAAAAGATTTATTTATAAACAATGTTAACAACTGTTTCATGGACCTTGACAACAAAAGAAAATAATACATAAGATGTGATTATTTCTAAAGAGTGTTGTCTTCTAGTCGGTCAGATGCTCATCTCTGTGCTGGATTAGCATTAGCACGCTTTGGGCAATTTCTTCGGAAATGTCCCATCTCGCCACACTTGTAGCAAGAACCTGGTGGAAAGCGAGCTCGAGCAGGTTTGTTGTCAGCTTGATTTGGTGCAACTGCTGCTACGCAAACTTTTGCTGTATGACTTTTACGTCCATAAATTTGGCATTCGCGGCACTTCACATTAACATGATGATAAAGGTTACATCGGTTGCACAAAGGTGAAGTTCCATTGTATGGCTTCCTAGCACGGGGTTGAGCTGGTTGTTTGGGGACGGCTTGACCACTGTGAGCGACCATGGCGAAGTTCTGAGAAGCCTTTCGCTTCTTTGACCTCTCAAGGGATCCAGTCTGTTCATCCATGGTCTTTGATTCCTCGATCGGTTTCTTGTCACCCTTTCGGAAAAGCTTACGTTTCTTGATCTGAGATTCAGTCAACGTTGCAGATAGCTCAATGGCCTGCCTAACCGTAGTGGGGTTACTACCGGTAACAATGTCCTGAACTGAGTCAGGGAGACCATCAATGTATTTTTCGATCGCCTTATCCAAAGGCGTAACCATGGTAGGACACAACAGGCTCAGCTCCTCATATCGATCAGTGTATGCTCGATGTTCACCGCTGTCTTGCTTAAGATCGTCAAATTCCCTTTCCAAGGCCCTGATCTCGTGACGAGGACAGAATTCCTTCATCATCAGTGCTCTAAGTTCTTCCCATGTTTGAGCCAGTGCCACATCGGCACCCCTATCTCTCACTACACCGTTCCACCACGTTAAAGCTCGTTTCTCAAAGACACTAGATGCGAAATCTACCTTTCACTCGTTTGGACATTGAACTTGCCTGAAAGTGCTCTCTAGACTCTCGAACCATTGTAGAAGTGCAGTCGCTCCTTGAGACCCAGAAAACTTTGATGGCTTGGCCGAGTTGAACGTCTTGAAATTGCAGAGGGCATTATTGTTGTTGATAGCTTGGTGACATTGGGCAACGATGGTCGGGATTGCAGAAGTTATTTGCTGTGTAATGAAAGCTGCCAGATCGTCAATAGATACCGGATTTTCGCGTCGTGGAGGCATTCTAAAAGAGAAGAACATGAAAGGAAACGAGTGAGAGAATTAGACGAAAAGAATGAGATGAAACAAATCTGATGAAAGCAAGGATAATGGTCATTTGTTTGTTACTACAAAGCAACAAATGACCCTGGTGATTAATCAAAGTAAATAGGTCAAAAATAATGTATCGCGAAGACATGCTCGCCTATAAGTGAACACTCATCCCAAGGATTCCCAGGTAAGCACAACTGGTCTCGCGTCTGATGAGATGTATACGAAGTGCTTGCCTAGACAGAAAACCCAGAACACAGGCATTAACCCTTCCAGTTTGCACGTGTTCACATTATTTAAAACCCAAAACCTTGACGAGATTTTGAAAACTCATGGGGGTTCAAAACCATATAACAGAGGGTTCAAAACCTTACAATAGAGGGTTCAAAGCCTAGTAATCAATCATCCTAGAACAGATGATTAGTTTTCAAAGCGGTTTTGAAATTTATGTTCTTGTTATGGTCGTCGCCTAAGGATAGGTGACGGTATTGTTTTATGACTAAACGCAAGTAAACTCGCGTTAGGGTCCTAAGAAGGTTATAGACTAGGTCAAAGCATTACTAATAACCTAATTCCCTATAACCATTGGCTCTGATACCATCTTTTCTGTCACACCCCGACCACGTGGAACATACAAAACGTGGCGGAAACGTCGGGGAGTGTTGTAACAGAATTAATCGTTTCAAATCCATGGCAATTGAAGTTTCGTTTTATTAATCAAACATGAGAGTTTACATTGTTTAAACAAGAAATAAAAAGTACATAACATAAATTAACTAGTTCTTGTCTCGTTTTAAGTCACTAAGGCACAGGTCCGCCTAAGTATGTCTTGATAAGTCCTACGCATCATCTCCTGAAAACACATGTGAAAATAGGTACGTCAGCATAAAAATGCCTGTGAGATACATAGGTTTTATGAAAATAGGTTTCATGACTTATGTTTGAGAAAATGTTTAGTCATGAACCTTGTAATTTGCTTTGTTTTGTAAATCATTTGAAAAACGATAAGATCTGATGATATGTATAACTAAGTGAATAATGTATGGTTAAATGAATAACCATGTAAGATGAGTTTGTATAAGATAAGTTGTTTGTTAATCAATGTCTTGTGAAAAGTATGTTATTTGTATAAAATGTTCTATGTCTCAAACTGAAATGATTCAAATAACGCTACAATATGTAATACCATACAAACACTTATATATAGGAAGTACCAGCAGCGTATCCACCATGCTTGTATCATATTACACACGCATCGTTACTTAATCAAACCAAACTACCAAAGTAAAATGTTCATGTCTAATGTAAATCATGTAATATGTATCCAAAATGTAAGCATGTGATGAATAACAAATGTACTAAGTATGCAACAAATAGACATACGTAGCATGTGACCTGTACTAAGTATGCAACAATAGACATACGTAGCATATGACCTGTACTAAGTATGCAACAACAGACATACGTAGCATGCAACCTGTACTAAGTATGCAACAATAGACACACGTAGCATGAAGTGTAATGTAAAACGATGTACTAAGTAATGCACACAATGGGCACACCTAGCATGAAATGTAATGTAAAACGATGTACTAAGTAATGCACACAATGGGCAGACCTAGCATGAAATGTAATGAAATCATGTACTATAATGTACTAACGATCATAGCAGGTATATGATGTGAAAACAGGAAAGCTTGAAAGTAACAAGTAGGCACGTGTGTTCCACCACAAAACGTTTGGAAAACAGTAAAAGAGGGGTCTATGTACTCACTTGAGATTGCTCAGAAGTCCTAAGATAACCACCAAGCAATGCTAGAGATCACGGAATATCAAACGACACCTAATATAGGTAACTACATTAATAACCCGGACCTAAATCGGAAGACCGGATAGAATGAGGCTCGTAAACCAAATGAGTATGGGAACTCATGTAGTATTGTTTAACAAAGCCTACATACTAAATGAAACCTAACCTAAGTGCTTACGACCCATTACGACCCGTTTAGGTAGCTTATGCTACTTTAACGCGTCGCTCGCGTGAAACGCGTTTGGACCGCCTAACTAGTCCTATGACAAGTAACATATGCCTTAACATGTCTAATATTGTTGTCAAATCAGTTTAGATGTCAAAATTTATGTTACATATGCTTAAAATAAATTTTGGCGTCAAAAGGGCATTTTGGTAATTTACCTAAGGCATATAAACTACCTATCATACAACTACTTAAACGAAGCGACCATAAGGTATAACCTCGGAAGGTTATTTCCCTATATACAATGGTCACCTAATGTGCTTGGTCGGATCCTAATGATCGACCAAACGGGTCGGGTTCGAAAGTATAAGCGATTGTTTAGGTCGCTTACCTTACGACCCTATATAAGCACTAAACTAAAAGTGACGAGCTAAGCATGCAAAAACATGCTTACCTAAGTTTAGAAAACAGGTTTGGTATCAAAACAAACGGTTTTGATACCCATAAGTAGTTTAGTTACAAAATACGCAAGAATACGTATTCTGACCGAAACTACGGCTCGTCACTGAGCCTAGATAACGTGGTAATCAGTAGGTATAGTCACTAGGGACTATAACCATCGTGATCACGCTCACGTTATGAAGTTCAAACGAACTTCGCATCGACCATAAACTGGTCAATGCAGAAAGTCAAACAAAGTTCGACTTTTGGACTCGAAAAGCATAAAAGAACGAAGGAACACTTACGAAGGGTCCCCGAATGCTAATCTAGATCAAAATAGCTCAGGTATGAAACAAAGGTTTCAACTTAGAGCACAAATGATCAGATTCTTGTGAGAAATGAAGTGAAATGGGTTGGGTATTTATAGTATTTCCCGAACCGTTAAGATCGTTTCTCGAATAACGTGATTAAATCTTGTGCGTACACTTGTCGGAACCTTATGGTAACTAAAAATGACCCTAAATCAGCTGAAAGGGCAAGTTAGAATGTGTGGTTGTGGATTAAACAGCTGGAATCAGCTGACTAAGCGATCTTATCTGTTCTGGGAGGCTCACGCGGCCCGCTTTAGGATCAGACAAACCTAATGCGGGCCGCATGGCCCTTCTGATCAGCATATAACTTTCAAAAATGACAGTTTCAGCCCCTGCACGTGTTTAAGGCCATTCCCGACACTTCTAAGGCCCGTAAAGCCAACTTTAAGGCCCTAAAATGATTCCTAAACATTGTGGACATGAAACATGCTCAAAAATATGTCGGATATCAGTTCGTTTGGTCGTACGAACGCGATGTTCGCTTAATTACGACGGAATGCGCATAAGCGCGAAAAACGATCCAAATGACGAAACGAATGGATTTTTTCTTATGCCAAACACTAAAATAAAATATTTTAGTGATTACATGAATTTTTGGATGTCCGGATGTATTCAGAACGTAAGTTATGCGCGAAAATGCAAACTTGTGCACTTTTTGACACTTTTAGTCCCTGAATGACCCAGAAGTTTATTTTAGCACACCGAACCCCTTAAAGCCTATTTCTAAGCTATGTAAAGGATATTTATAGTATGTTTAACTTATGG
This sequence comes from Helianthus tuberosus, assembly GCA_030545235.1. Taxonomy (NCBI): domain Eukaryota; kingdom Viridiplantae; phylum Streptophyta; class Magnoliopsida; order Asterales; family Asteraceae; genus Helianthus; species Helianthus tuberosus. Next base: position 169,476,049 of record CM060351.1, on the reverse strand, counting down.
TCATGTTCCGGAATGTCTGTTACAGTTCAAATTGGCATACTTTCGCAGTTTGTCAACTTTAGTCCCTGTAAGAGATTTAACTTGATTTTGCCATACCAAAGCCTTCAAAACTTATTTCTAAGTTAAGTAAAAGTTATTTAAGGTATGTTAAGCCTATTTCACTATTCCGGAGTGTTCGTTGCATTAAACTGGTTATATTTACGCATCAGTGCGTGTATAACCTTCCAGAAAGCGATTTAGAGCTTGAAATCGAACAAGAGTTTATATGTGCAATCGATACACATATTTTTACAAATCCCAAGTATGAAATACAATATTTCATTGGTTTGGAATTTGTTTGATGGTTGAAGTGACACAGGTGTCACAATATAGAAGTCTGGATACGAGAGTAAATTCTGAGGTGGGACATGCGTATAAGTTAAGATCTAAAAACACTAAATCGTATCCTGATTAGTTGAAATTTGTGTGAAAATTTAAAAGGATCAGTATATCGGAAATCTAAGTGAATTTTTTAATTCTTAGTATGTTATCAAGCTTAACGGTACTTGTAGCTGGTCGGTAGCTGATATGATCCCCTAACACGCTCACCAAAAATATGTCTGTAAATAGTTACATTTACTGATTTACGTTTACTTCATTTTATTTCATTTCAGTGATTAGTTTCAAAATCTCAAAAAGATTTCATAGTTTTCTAGTTTAAACTTTCTTAAAATTCCAAAAAGATTTTACATTTCTGCTTTAGTTTTGTGACAAACCAAGGTAGAAAGCTGATCTTCAGACTCGGAGTCATGAAGTAGAGCAGGAAGTTTCTGAACTGGACAACTGGGTAGGGAGCTAATCTTAAACATTCTGATCATTCAAAGTAATAGCAAGTTCATTAAGTTGACACTTGTAAATTGTTGAGATTGAACCCTACTAGAGGAACAGATAATGAAAGCCAAAACCAGGTCACAACAGTGGATTCACATTAATCAGCTGTTTACTTTAAGCTTTCCCCTTGATAGTGAATCAAACATCTGATATGCTCCAAGTGCTGCCCTTATCAACAACTGCTGATCCTATAAACCACTGTGAAACCAAAGCACTGATGAAGTTTAAAAGCTGAAGCTCAATCTACTGCTGGAATTCAAGTACTACTGAAGAGTTAAAGCACTGCCCATTCAAGGCCAGATCACCCTTTGAAGAAAGCACTGTTGCTCATACAACAGTGGTTGATTACGTCAGTGGAATGAAGAGTTAGTGTTTATATATCAGTGTTTAGAATGTAATCAATGTCTGTATGGTCAGTAGTTGTAGAACAGTAGATAGAGTTTGTTAGTTTGTTAGATGTCACTTTCATGGTGACGTCAGCTGAGATGCCTCGGTGGTTTGGTTTGTCTATAAATGGAGCAGTACTCTGTACTGTTACATTTGATTCGTTCTGAGAGAGCTCTTCTCCTCAGTTCAATCCTTTCATCTTGTGCAACAAACCTTGGGGCATCAGGCTGAGGGGGAGCTTAGTTGGTAAGCTTTTACTGTAATCTTTTGCTTTGATTTGTAATCTTTTGACTCTATGAGAAGCAAATGTTTATCAAACTATTTTCTCCTTTGATTGTGTTTACAAAGTTTGTTATTCATTTCCGCTGCACTTTACATAGTTTCATACTCATTCATTGTTCAAATCATACAAACAAACACAATTATGAGAGCCTCCAATCCTAATAATTGGTATCAGAGCTTTGACAGTCAAATTCAACCTAACAATCAATTTGACATAACAGTTTGGCTCAAAAATCATTGATACTAAGGTTGGTTGTATTCAATTGAAAAACAGAGTAACGAGTCAACCATGATCAAAAAGGTTATTCAAAAACTCTGAAAATCAACCAAGATGTCATATGACACACAAATCTCACACAACGAGTGATTTCATGCACAAGACACTCATGGTTTTTAGATCTGAGAAACATATCTGTTAAACTATGGGATTGATTCATATTTTCAAAAATTGATTTCAACTGTTGTTATGAAACGTGTGATGTCACTATATTAGATGCTAAAGTATGAACCTCAGATTAACAAAAGCCTATGTTCATAAAACATTAGTGTTTTTGCTAACGTAAAAAGACGGAAATCAAAACTTTAGTCATTCAGATCTCATGTATTGAAAACAGGTTGAGATCCTCAAAAGGACAAAATCAACTATGTTAAAATACATTCAGAAAATCAGGGGTCAACATAATCCGTATCATATGTAATGTGAGATTGGTTGAAAACTTGTGCAAATATGACCAATTCTCTAAAAACATTACTGCAAAATGATATTGGATTAAGGTTTTTCTCAACAAAGACCTCCCAGTAAGTAACTCATTACTTATAAATGGGAAGGGTAAAAAGGGAAGAAGAAAATTCACAAAAACTCAAGAGTGTGTTTATCTCAAAAACTTTTGAAGTCAGAAGAAAAGAGTATAAACATAAAACACTTAAGAGTCAAAGCTTAGGGTACTAATGATCATTAAGCAAGTGTGTACATTCATCTGTTCAGGAAAAGGTTCAGGGAAAAATGGAAATTCCGATGAATGAACTTCAAGAGGAATTGACAAATTATCAAAATCATCACATGGTTCTCAAAAACTCATGTGTACATGTGTCCTCAATTATGTTGTCAATCAATCAAAAAGAAAATGGTACTAAACAATGGTCAAAATGTATTTTACAAGTTCATACGACTGTTGTCAAACCACTGACCATTTTCATAAACTTGAGAATGATGTGATTACGTATTTTATTGAAAATTTACCAGATCCTTTTTGATGCTATTCTCATAAAATCCTTTATCCATTTTTATACAAAGGATTTTCTCTAATAACCAGGATATATTATTCGTTTTTTATAATATATTTTGAACTTTTGACTGTTTTTGTTGGCAATAGTTTGTGTTTTTTGTCAGGATATAGTACCTTATTTTTGTTGGTATTATTGTCCTCATAAATGGGTCAAAAGGAAATGGTACATATGTCAAGGTCATGTCATACTCAGGTTTGTTTTGAACTCTAATCAAAAGATTGATTGTCAACAGATCTTAAAATACTTGGGCACTCATGTTTTAATTCAAATATTATAACAAAAATGAGTTGCTTTGGTAAAAAGTCTACATCATCTGGGGTACTAAACCACTGTCAGAACTTTATATAAGCTTCAAAATGTATAATTGACTTGTGGCAAAAACCTTGAATGAAAATTCTCAAAACAGTTGCTGACATAATTGTCTTTCAAATCATTATCATCATTTTACCCCTAACCACTACTTTGTTCAAACGTCTGCTCTCTAAATACTGTCCACTGCTGAAAGTTAGCCACTGATCCTTCATTTTCTTGACAAGCACTGATGTTCAAAATCAGTGTCTTAACCACTAATATGCTATCCACTGATAGTAAAAATCATCCACTGTCATCACATTATTACCATTGTAACTATTGATGCTTGATACATCAGTGGTTTCTTAAAACAACTGTCCTCCATTCTTCATCCATATCATCAGAAGTTGACACGTGGTCAGTTTTTAGCCTTTAGATCATAATAACCGCTGCCACATCAGCGATCACTTTTTCCCTAAATAAAACCCTGATCAAAACCCCCAAACAGGGTTTTACACTGTCGAATTGAATTCCAAAGTTCTCTTCTCAAAGCAGTTTCCAACCTTTCTTCCCAAATCACTCTCCGATTCTTCTTCATCAAAATGACAAAGTCAAAATCAAAATCAAAATCTAAACCAAAATCACCATCATCTTCAAAAGAGGTCTCTCAAACGGCCGAAGAATTCATCGAGATACCATACAAATCTCCTCATAATTATCTGGGTTTGCTCACAAAACCTACCGATAACCACACCTTCGACTCCATCATTGATACATTATCTGCATCAAAGTACAAAACTTTGTTGACAGCAGATGCTCCCATTTATTTGCAAACCCAGAGAGAGTTCTAGAAAAAGGCGACGCTTGAAAAACAAGACGATAAAGTCATAGCCATTAACTCCTCGATACAAGGTAAAGTGATTCAAATCACTCCGCAAACAATATCAGAAGTCTTCAAACTCGATGATCAAAATGGTAAAACTTCCTTTGACAAAAACGAGTTAAAAGCTGATTTTCTGAAAAGGGGATATGCAGAACAATCAAAGGTAGATACCTTACAAAAAGGATATTTCCCATCTGCACCCAGATTTTTATTTCACACACTTTTAAGTTGTGTTTCAAATAAAACAACAGTGTTTAATGAAATACCATTGAAGATTCAATGCCTGGGCTATGCTATTTTAAACAATAAAGATTACAACTACTCCCAGGAGATCTTCAACGACTTGGTAAAAAACGTTGATAGCAAATCATTTTTACTTTTTCCAAGATTTCTGAACTATTATTTCAAACAAAAATTTGAAAAAGAAACTGAAAATTTGCTTAAACAAGATGCCTATTTTCAAATAAAAGGCTTAACAAAAGAAACATTTTCCAGAATGATGGCACCAATAAAAACAAAAGCAGAGGTGTCTGAGCAGACTTCAGCAGTTACCACTGCCCCTCAGACATCTGCTGCTGAGCCCACTGCTCCAAGTGATCATAGCAGCGCTACCACTGCTTTGAAACCCACACCTGACATTACCAAAAAGACCAAAAGAAAATCATACAAAAAGCCCACCAAACCCAATAAAATGGCAACTCTGGAAGATGAGATCCCAGAGCAACTGCCTGTGACAACACAAATGTCACCACAAACCACTGCTGCTACTTCCTCACAGCAGTTGGTAGAAAGATCTCCACCTTTGCCTAAAACTCCTCCTGCATCCTCACAAAAGGATCAGGTTGTAAGCACAGGGACCCCACAATATGAAGCTCTGGATTCAATCGGATCTATCTTCCTCAGTCCTGATCCCAAGGACATGTCTCTTTCAACTCCCACACCCTCACCAATGATATTACCACAATCCATGCTACCTTTGTTGCATGCAGTTGTTATAGCTCAGACACAAACCAGTTCCTCTCTATCACCTGTCACTGAGAGTATACTCCCACTAGTGACTGGGTCTGATGCTTATACCTCTGCTACCCCAGCAACAACTGAGGAGGTTACACCCCCTGAGTTACAAGTAACTCTCGGTGGTAGTTCAAGTGGAGCAGCAACTACAACTGATGGATCAACAGATCTTCAGTTGGACAGTTGTTTCATAAGTAAGACTCCCTTGAAGGCAATTTCTTCCATAGCACCATCGGTAACCACCAGTGAGTTGGTTCTAACCACTGGTACCATCAAAGGTTTATCAAGTGCTGAAGAAAGAAGTCCCCAGTACCAAGAACAAGGGGCATCAATGGGTGATTTTTGGGACTCAGTTCCTAAGTCAAACATTGATATAACCACTACAGGTGGGGATTCAGATGATCCCATTAAAGTGGGTGATGATTCAAAATACCAGGAATTGACGGGAAGAGCTGAAAAACTGGAAACCTCAGTTGCTGAAATAAAGGAGATGGTGCAAGAGATTTTAAAAGCACAATCCACTGCTGCCCCACCACAAGCACCTGTTCCAACTCAAGCATCTGCTCCACCACAAGCAATTGCTGCAAATGAGCTCTGGAATATCCTTCAACCCATGCTGGAAAAATAGAAACAAATGGCTGATCAGCAGCATGCTATACGTGTACAAATGCTGACAAACATGGTAGAATCCAGATTTAAGGATACCCAAGCAGATATCAAGGCTATAAAGGCCAGCATACAAAAGACTGCCCATGGTGAAAAAGTTCCTTCAACCATCCTCTTCATGGATTACCCCCTTCCAGATAATGCCAAAAAGGGGGAGAAAATCAAGTTGAAGAAGAAAGGAATAGAAGATGGTCTGTATATTGAACCAGATCAAGTAAAACAAACATATAAACCTCAAACCACAAAATCTCATATTTCCATCCAAACAGCTGATACACCAGTAGTTACAAAAACTGCTAGCAGTGGCCAAACAGTTGTCATCTCATCAACACACACAACTTCAACACACACCATCACCACCACTGTTCTACCACCATCATTATCTACAATCATATCACCACCATTGCCTACTGCCATAAAGTAGAAGACAGCAGATGTTACAACATTTGCTGTAATGACAACAGTGGTTGAGACACCAGTTGTTTCAACAGCTGTTTGTTAGACACTTTCCACCATTCAAACTACTGATCCACCAATGACATCATCAGCCTCTCCTACAATAAAAAGGAGAAGGGTTTTCATTCCTGATGATGAGTCACCACCACCATCAAAAACCACCTCAAACCCTGCTCAAAAGCAAAAGACATCTACTGTCACATCAGTAGTTGTAATGATAACAGATGTTGAGACACCAGTTGTTTCAACAGCTGTTAGTCAGTCATCTTCCACTGTTTCCACCAGTCTCACATCTCAACCAGCAAAGCTTTACACCAGAAAAAGAAAACTTACTAAGCCAGATGAGGACCAATATGATCCCACTGCTGCAAGATATCCGTTAGAACTGGAAGCTATAAAAAATGTGATGAGGCAATTCTACACTGATGATGATCCTTCAAACAGAAGATTTTCTTCCCTCGTTGGCTTCATGGTTCCAGAGGACATGGATGAATATCTTGAGCTCAAAGTAAGACAGGCTAAGATAAGAGCCAAGGTTGAATGTAAAGGTCAAGGAGATGAAGCCATTGCTGAAAGATTGGATTTTCTGCTCACAAAAGTCAAACAAATAAAAGAGTTTGCACAAGAGCTGAGCAAAGAAAAGGCAGAACAACGAAAAGAGATGAGAGGAAAACTTCTTGCATACATAATGCGAGAAAAATTTTATCCTGCTGAAGAAAACCAATTTGAAGAATGGCCAATAGTGGCTTTAAAGCATGAAGCTGATAGGATTGATAGAATCAAGACTGATCCTAGAAAGAAGAAAAATGCTCCAAATTGGAGTAAATACAAAAAGCTCATCTCTGACCTAACAGCTGAGTATAAAAGAAAGAAACATGAGTTGGTGGATGCAAAAGTGGACGCTGCAAATGCCATATCAAAATGGTCAAAGCAACAAACTGATGAAGCCTATGAAAGGCTGAAGAAAAGGAAGATAACTGTTTCAGGCACTTCAAAGAAGCATGAACAAATGATGAAGCTTGAACAGCATATTAAAAACCTCAAAACACTGTTCTGGTCAACTAAAAATTCTACTCTTGTGACAAACCAAGAAGAAGGAGAACAGCTGACCAGTGAAGAGGTAAAGGAAAAGGAAGTTGAGTACTTCACAGAAACTATCATGAAAATGGGTCTAAAAGAAGAGAACTCAGAAAAACTTCGAAACCTTTTTAAGAAGGTGTTAACTAAACCTGCATCACCATCTACTTCAGAAGTTTCAGACATTGAGCCAGATCAACGAAAGAGACAGGAGCAGATAGAAAAAGAAACTGCAGAAGACATAGTTGCAGCAAACAATATTATTGAAATGGCCTTCAAAAGAAATGTCTGAAAGTCTGCAAGTTTTCACAAGGCCAACATCTCCCAACTCATCTGCAAATAAATCTCTCCCAAAAACCCATTGGGTTCGAAAGTACTAAAGTGGATGTCTGATCAAAAGACCCACGTATTGACCCTGGTCAGATCCAATAGCGAAGTGAAGTACATATCAAGGAAAGAAGCACTAGGCCTTAGTGTTGAAGATTTGCAGGATCTCCTTGAACTTTCACTGTGCAGGGATGAGGATGACACCAGTTCCAAAGAATTTGAAGAAGAATTTAAAAAACATGCAAGGGAACTACTGACGAGGAATAAAGATCCAGAATAATGAATGGTTTTGGCATTATATGTTCCAGGGGGAGATTGTTGGGATTGAACCCTACCAGAGGAACAGATAATGAAAGCCAAAACCAGGTCACAACAGTGGATTCAGAATAATCAGCTGTTTACTTTAAGCTTTCCCCTTGACAATGAATCAAACATCTGATATGCTCCAAGTACTGCCCTTATCAACAACTGCTGATCCTATAAACCACTGTGAAACCAAAGCACTGATGAAGTTTAAAGGCTGAAGCTCAATCTACTGTTGGAATTCAAGTACTGCTGAAGAGTTAAAGCACTGCCCATTCAAGGCCTGATCACCCTTTGAAGAAAGCACTGTTGCTCATACAACAGTGGTTGATTACGTCAGTGGAATGAAGAGTCAGTGTTTATATATTAGTGTTTAGAATGTAATCAATGTCTGTATGGTCAGTAGTTGTAGAACAGTAGATAGAGTTTGTTAGTTTGTTAGATGTCACTTTCATGGTGACATCAGCTGAGATGCCTCAGTGGTTTGGTTTGTCTATAAATGGAGCAGTACTCTGTACTGTTACATTTGATTCGTTCTGAGAGAGCTCTTCTCCTCAGTTCAATCCTTTCATCTTGTGCAACCAACCTTGGGGCATCAGGCTGAGGGGGAGCTTAGTTTGTAAGCTTTTACTGTAATCTTTTGCTTTGATTTGTAATCTTTTGACTCTATGAGAAGCAAATGTTTATCAAACTATTTTCTCCTTTGATTGTGTTTACAAAGTTTGTTATTCATTTCCGCTGCACTTTACATTGTTTCATACTCATTCATTGTTCAAATCATACAAACAAACACAATTATGAGAGCCTCCGATCCTAATATAAATTTTCATGAAAAACAAAATGTCAGTTTGTTTCGTTTCGGGTCAACCAAGGTCATTAACTTGGACTTGGTAGACAAATTAAGTGCCTAGGGTCATTAACTTGGACCTAGATACTTAAGTGGATTTCTAAAACTGATCAAATCTGATAAAAACGGCAAAAAGTCAAAAGATCAAAACACTTGAAAGTCATAGAGAGGTGTTTGGATCGGATGACAATCCGATCGGATGGAAATTCGATCGGATGGCCATCCGACACTTGGTCACCCCTATAAAAGGAAGTTAATGTTGTTCAGTCAAACCTTTACTCGATCGGGCGACCATCCGACACTCTCACTTTCTTGATCTGATTTTCACATTCTTGCTTTCCACACTGCATTGGATTGTTGGCACACTCAACCTTCACAATGGGAAAGGTAAGATTTCTGATCTTTTAATTATTAATTTGATGATTTTGATGGGTTTTTGAATGACGGCGTCTGTCGGACTCAATACCTTAGATCTAGGCAGTTTTGATGATGTTTGATAGACTTTGAACATAAGGTTTTGTTCACGGGCCTTAGATCTATAGGTTTACCGTCTTAATTTGTGCAAAAACTTGTTAGATCTAGAGATTTAATGATTAGAGTCGTTCGGCTATAGGTGCACTAAAAGTGAAATTAAACTCAATTTAGGATAAATTAGAAAAAGATGAACATAAGGTTTTGATCATCGGCGAATTCTCTACGAAGATCTGTGTTCAATTTGGTGATTAATTTAGAAAAATTTTGATGTTCATAGATCTGTTAATACTGTTCTTCAATGTTCAAGGATCGAGTGGCAACTCGATCGGATGGCAATCCGATCGGATGGCCATCCTATCCAATGCATGTTAAACGTTGAAAATGTTTCTAAGTGTTTGCCTTGGAATATGTGCCTTAACTGTTAATAAGTTGTTTTGAAAAAGATGGCAACTCGATCAGAAGGCAATCCGATCGGATGGCAATCTGATCGGATGGCCATCCGATCCAAAACATACCTTCATAAGATTGTTCACTCATGCAAGTGATCGAGTGGCAATCCGATCGGGTGGCAATCCGATCGGATGGCCATCCGATCCATGACACACATTCATTCATTGATTATGAGATTGTCAAATTGATCGAGTGGCAATCCAATCGGATAGCCATCCGATTCTCATCATATCATGTCATAATTGTTCATCATTGTGCTTTCTTGTCAAAGATCAAGTGGAAATCCGATCGGGTGGCAATCCGATCGAATGACCATCCGATCCTCATCACAAAACGACAAAATTTTTCTTCAAACTGTGCTACTTTGTCAATGATCGAGATCGGATGGCCATCTGATTCATTCCACTCACTCAAAAGAGTTGACTTGTCAAAGATGCTACTTGTTTTGTCACATGAATCGAGTGACAATCCGATCGGATAGCAATCCGGTCGGATGGCCACCCGATCCAAATGTACATGACAGTTGGTTTTGTACTTTAATGAAGATGGTTCATCGGATCGGATGGTAATCCGATCGGATGACCATTCAGTACTGTATAGAGTGTAACTTCCCAGTGTTAGAAAATTTTTGATTTTTCAAAATTATTATCACTTGTGCTTTTATGTCTTGAAACTTGTGTAAATACTAACATTAAGTATTATTGCAGGGAAGAGCATCAGATTGGCATAAATCTAACAATATTTACTGTCTATTGGATGCACATTATACAGACAATACTCCGTTTAAAGTCATAGCAAAATTCTTAAGGGAGAGTAAGATTAATAAAGCCTTAACCGATAAAACAATAGTATATGAATCACATGTCAGAAGGTTTTGGAGTTCGATGAAGTATGAGGAAAATGAAAAGATGATCTATTCAGCTGTTAGAAAGAAGGACGAGAATGGCCAAGATATAGATGTTGAAATCAAGTTTAATGTTGGAGACTTAAGATGAGTTTTAGAATGTTGAGATTCTGATAATGATCCCATCATTATTCCTGAACGTTTATGCAAGGGTTTGTCGTGCAGAATGGGATTCACAGGACACTTGAACGGGAAATTCCTTAAAACCATGTTTAGTACACCTTATAAGTTCCTAATTCACTGCGTAGTGCATGCATTGTCACATCGAAAGGGAGCTTATGATGAAACGTCTGATTATATCATGAATGTCATTACTTGCTTGGTGCTGAACAGGCCATACAATGTATCGCAAGTGATATTTGACCATTTGGTAGACAATGTAGGAAGTGGAAGTGGAAGGTATCCTAGGTTCATCCAGATGATGATAGATGATCAATTTAAAGAACTACCAAAGGATCCTGCTGATATATTAGGTCTACGAAACATGACAGCTGATACTTTAAGCAGATTATCTAAAGGTCCTGAACAAAGAGCAAAGAGAATGATCTGCAGGATTGATAATCCAGCATATGTTGCTCCGGAAAACGATGCATGGAGACATGAAAATAGCAACTCTAAAGATGAAACTGATAGATTGAGGGAGATGAATGAGAAAAAGCTTCGATATTGGTTTATGAAGGACGGGAAAAAGAAGAGAACACCGAAGACATCCCCAGCTGTGCCTATTCCTAAAGTGTCACCACCAAAGATAGTTGTTAAGGGTACAGTTGAAAGGGGATTTATAAGAAAGTTAGAACTTTGAATGTTATATGTGTCCAATGAATGTTTCAATGTCTGTTTTGCAAGTCCTTCAAAGCAACCACCACCAAAGTTAGCTGATGAGCCAGTCGTTGATCCAACAGAGTTGATAAGGCAAGGAGCTGATATTCTTAACATGTCATATGATGATTATCTAAAGAAGAATGAGGAAGTATCTGCTCAGAAAGATCAAAGTGCAAGTGTTCAAGTTGAAAGTGTTAAAGAAATGGAGCCTAAAGGTGTTGCACGTACTGATTCAAGTGATGCTGATGATGAATCAATAGAAACAGAGCCAGAGATTGATATGGCAAAGGTTGGTCATGGAAAGGTCCAGTTGAAAAAGAAACCTCAGAAGAAAAAGAAAAGGTTCTGATGAAGAGGATTCTACATATACTCCAATAGCCGTTGAGAAAAAGAAGCTAAGGATAAAGCGTAAAGCAGTTCAGACAGGCGTCATTCCGAGGAATGTAAGGGCAAGGAAAGGAGGTGCATCTATGCCAGAAAGTCAAAGTGGAAACAGTGAGAAGCATGTTGCAACTTCTAAGGGTCCTGAAGCTGAAAAAGTTCAAAGTGTTGAAGTTCCTAAGGCACCAGAAGTACAAAGCGTTGAAAAGCCTAAAGTTGAAAAGAATGTTGGTGATGATGATTATGTTGAAGTAAGAGTTTCACTACCACCACTACCAAAAGATCAATCTATTCTAGAAAGTGGTGAATCTTCACAGCCAAAGAAAACTGTTCTTCCTGATATATTTGAAGGTTTTCCAAACATTCACGGAGAATACAAAGATGATATTCTTTCTGGAGAAGAGTTCTATATGTTTCATGATGCTTCGGTCAAAGATTTGAAAAAGAAAATGAGTATTCTGGAGAAAGAGAAAGCTGAAGCTGAACGTGACGAGTTGAAAAGACAACTTGAGGAGCTTTCTAAAGTGAATGAAGAGATGAAGTCTGTCATAATCAAACATGCGAAGAAGATAAAGAAAATGGAAGGAGATGTTGTTGATGATAATGCAAAGCTGTTTGAGCTACTATCAACAGAAATCTCTGATCTGCATGTGAAGAACATAAAGTTGAATGATATAAACAAGACGCTAAATCAGCTGATAAGTGAACTTCATGAAGCATCGGCAAATGAATTCAAAGCAATGAAGCTAGAAATGGAAGCACCGAGAGCCGATAAAGTTATAAAGGATGAACAGCTCAATATGTTATATACTGTTATGGAACATCATCTTGGAATCGACGTTCAATCCATCTACAACCATATAGAGATCAAAAGAGTTGAGGAACGAAGGATTGAGAGAGAAAAGAGGTTGGCTAAGGAAGCTACTCAAAGAAAGAAAGATGTTATCATAGAGACTCAAGATGCTGGAGGTTCTTCGAATCAAGATGATGTTGAAATGGTTGATGTTGAAGCTGATCAAGCTCAAGGCTTCATACTTGTTGGTAAAGCTACTTCTCTTTCTTACAATTATGATGACATTATACGTCTTGTGCAAGTTGTACAAAGAAGACGAAAGGCAAAAGAACCTGAAGTGTTCTTATTACGATGGAAAGAAGAAGAGAAAGTAGACGAGGAAGAAGAGAAAGAGGATGAAGAGATGGATTTTTGAATAAATGAGATTGATAACTACGATCCTTTGAATGATAAAAATGATGATGAAGATCAAGGCTCGACTGGGTTGTTAATTGTGAATCCTTCTGTTCAACAGAAGATAGAAGATTTTATGAATGACGAGATCAACGTACAAGAGGAGGATCAACATCAAGAGTCTTCTTCATCTGGAAAGAAACATGCTTACCAGGTATTCCTCACGCAACCAACTGTTATTTATTTGAATGCTCGAGTTGAGGGGGAGATAGAGGTGTAACGCCCCGCGTTTTCATACTTTCTGTATTTAGAAACCATCGTTTGTAAAACTATTTTTGGAAACTTCGTAGACTGTAATCGTTCTTTCATTAAAAACGATGTAAAATCCGAGACTTGGATCATTAATGAAACTCGTATTTTGTTACAAATATGTTATACACACTTCATATATGCTCGTATGTTCGAATTGGTGAATCAATTGGTGTTTAATCGTTTCGTTTAAACAACTACACACACATTTCATCCTACACGTTTTAGTCGTTTAACGCGAAAAATTCATTTATAATCGTTCGTATTTACGTACTTAGCCTTTTAGACGATTTTATACACCTAAATCCGTGATGTCCCAACATACACTATATACATAAATCTAAATATTCATACCTACACTTACATTCATACGTTTTATGCCTATACTTATAATCGTATTCATACTTATACTCATACGTTTCATATTTTACTTATACTCATACGTTTCATGTTTTACTTATACTCATACGCTTCATGTTTTACCTATACTCTTATGATTCATGTTTTTTACTTATACCCATACGTTGTGTGCTTATACGTATACACGCACTACTTGTATGTGTTATGTTGATACACATACTTGCGTGCTTATTCATACTTAAACTTATACTATTGCTCATATTTTCATTCATACTCATGATTCATACATTCGTATCCGTACGCGAGCGTAATCCGAGGGATTTGCTTACGTTGGTCCCATACATACTTGAGCATGGACTTGCTTACATACTACATTCTTACACGTACACATTCTTAATTTTTAAATTATGTATACCCTGATTCATACACAACTAGTACAAGCTATGCGGATCATGCGACGATCAATATAATCACGGGTGCACACAGGACTATAGTGATAGGCGTTTGAGATCCATAGAGTGTACTATTGTGTATGGTAAGACACGGAACATAACATGACACGAATAACGAAACGGACGTAACATGGTTAGAACATGGTGGATACGCCGCTGGTACTTCCTATATATAAGTGTTTTCACCATGTTACCAAACTTTCGTAAAACGTGACACGAGAAATTCAGTGTTTTACGAACCTTTTTTTGGACCTAATACAAACTTTAAACAACTCACAAACGCATTATATCCGATTATCCACGACGAGACCTCAATCTTAACACACTATTTTCGTCTATCCGATACTTATGCTATTCTTATACTTGCGTTTTTTTTAAGTCATTCGCTCATTCTATACTCGTATTATTCTCCTTATCCTTTTAGTTCATACAAACCTCGTTCTCAATCAAGCTTGTTTAAACATTCGAGTCCTAACGTACCACGTTACCTATAAAATAGTCTTCCTATTCTGGATTCTTGTGTAACTATACTTAGTGTACCTTTACGCTTTATTTAAAGAACCAACCCTTCCCGATTCACTCAATAAACAACATTCTACAAATGTGATTTCGTTACCACGTTCCATCAAAATACAAACCGTTTGTTAACATCTTCTTTCTTAATACGTCACCTTTGTAAATACGTCGCCAATTTAAGTTGCCCAAAGTTGTTAGACTCACTTCACCTATATACGCACCTACATGTTTTCAAGTATGTCAGATACCTCAAATTATTTTAGGCAACGAACTCACTCACAAGTTTACCTTGTCGCTCTCCAAAGTTTTGTGCCTTTCAAAATATTTCAAAATTTCAAGTCTCAAATTTTTACTAAAACTTTGCAAGCCTACCTCTTGAATAAATTTCGGGACGAAATTTCCTAAAGGAGGGGAGACTGTAACGCCCCGCGTTTTCATACTTTCTATATTTAGAAACCATCGTTTGTAAAACTATTTTTGGAAACTTCGTAGACTGTAATCGTTCATTCATTAAAAACGATGTAAAATCCGAGACTTGGATCATTAATGAAACTCGTATTTTGTTACAAATATGTTATACACACTTCATATATGCTCGTATGTTCGAATTGGTGAATCAATTGGTGTTTAATCATTTTTCTTGGAAACTATGCGCTAAACTTGTAATTAATCTAAACATATGCATAAAACGTGTTTTGAACGAGAATGACACTTGATTTTTATACTCATACACTTAATTATACTTGGGTTATGCTCCTTATACTTGGATTTATCTTAAACTATGTTTTTGTGGCACTTATAGTCCTTAAAAGACCTAAAAACACTAAAATAATAACTTCAGGGGCTAAATTGTAATTTTTGAAACTTATGTCCGGATAAGAAAGGCCGGGCGGCCCGCCTCAACTTACCTTGATCCCTCAAGCGGGCCGCCTGAGGGTGCCCAGATCAGAAAACTCATATCAGCTGCTAATCTAGGCGAATTGGCACGAAATCCCACCTTCTAACACTCCCAATCATCTTTAATCCACCTCTAAACACCTCCAATCATACTCAAACTCTTCCACTATAAATACAACCCTTCTCCAAGCATTTCTACACTTTCACAACCCTCAAATCTCTCTCAAACACTCTCAAGTTCTTGCATATTTCAGAAATTCGGACAGATTCATACACCTTTACAAAAGTGAGCATAACTTGCTCATTTCTCAACGAAATCACTTGATTCTTCTTCCTACTTGCTTGGATAATCATGGAGTTTGATTCCTTGGTTTCTCCATGGAGAAATCAGACCTGGAATTGTTCCGAAATTGTCCACAAACTTTCTGTTTTGTTTCATGTTCTTCAAAAGCTTGTTTAAACTCATCCAACTTGTGTCTAACATATCTCACACCTATGTCCTAATGCTTACAACCTCTCTTATGGTTGGTTAAGCTTAAAAACAAGGTTGAGACACTATAAATCAGAGGTTAAAACCTCAAATACTTTCTGTTTTGATTAGGGTATTTAACCCACAAATCATGTCAAGCTTAGATCTTGATGAATGAGTGATTATGGAACAACTTGGGTTGTCCTACATACAATCCTCACATGATTTGATGATTTCTCTTTAGTTAGGTTGTTTATGTTAGTGTGCTAATCCTAGTTCGTGACCCTCCTTGGTTATTTTTACATCAAGTGAAGTGGTGAACATTCAAGGGGTTCCTAAATGGAAGCATGTTCTTCCTACCCCATACATGACATCTATGATAACTCGAGGTGCCTAAATGAAGATCCTAATCTTCTACCTCCTACTTGAATTATTGGACTAAATAATATGTAATACTTAACTTAGATATATATATACACTCATTCGAACCTTTGATGTTGAACTTGTGTTTATATGTTAAAGTAGTAGAACATCATATAAGACCTAAACCTTGTTGTGATTCTTATGGGTGTTCAACTCATGAAAACATTATCATAACCCTTGTGGTTACCAAGTGTCATACAAGTGTTAAGTGTTGAAGATGATTATTTTCACATGTTATTCTCATATCTTATTTTTATGTTGTTTTAAATACCGAATCTCGACTCTAAGCATACTTGAACTTTAACCCTTACACATTCAATCTTTTAACCTCATCAACTCGTCAATAATTGGATAATTGGAAAGCATATGCAAACTTTGTGAGTATACTCGTATTTCCCCCTTTTACTTTTACCACTTTTGGGGTGTAACATGGTTGCTTATCAGAAACTTACACATGAACATTTTGCTTAAACACATGAACATTCCTATAACATGCTTGTATACGTGATGGCTTGATACTTTAAACTTGGGTGATTCTTATGTGTTGAACTTATCATTAACTTCGTACGAGCCAAACCGTGACATATGTAGCGCTATAGGATTAACGACCCGCCCGTAAACTTGAGGTTATGTCATGAGCCTGTTGCGTTTCCTTGGTTTGATTTGTTAGACACATGCCATATTTATTGTTTATCTTTAATCACATGCTTGCTATGAGGAATTGTTTAAAACTTATCTTTTGTTATGTACGTACCAAACTTGTATACTCGCCATTGCTTTTGCATTGAACTTTATTTTAAACATGTTACAGGTTGAGGATGATGATGCCATGAAATGAAGTAGCGTTGATACCTAGATACACATATAGACGTTTAGATTAAATACGTTGTATAAATGTCAAAATTGTTGTCGTATTGCTCTTTTTGTATTTAACATGTTGTATTTCAAATTTCTTGTATTGTAACATTTATTTATGAAGGAAATCAAATTATCTTTAATTTTATTGTCACAATTTAGCGTTATGTGTGATGAGCAATCTTTCTTCGTCTCACTCCGATGTTTCCGCCATCGGTTGGGGTGTGACAGATTGGTATCAGAGCCATAACTATAGGGAATTAGGAAAAGTAGGAATGCTTTTACCTAGTCTATAGTTTTAGAGTCTTATTCGTATATTTTGCTCGAACTACTACATGATACTTTATTTGTTTCTTAGTTATGCTATTTTAAACATGTACATCACTCGTGAGTAATGTTCGACATGATATTCTTATGCAATAATGCTTGTCTTATTATGTGTTAATACTTGTTTCATTGTTCGATTCTTTATGTGTTACTCTAAACATGTTTCTCTATGTGTTAATACATGTTTTATCATTTCGTTATCCAAGCACCATTCTTGATATGCTTTCTTATGTGTTTATACTTGCTTATGTATTTCCTTTGACATACACCTCCCTCATGCATTTTACTCGATTATTCTAAATCCGACAACACTCATATTACAAAAATGGGACGACCTCACCAAAATAGGCGTGAAACCCACAATTTGGTGAATGACTCTCGATCCTTCTACTTTTCTTTTCTTACACGAAATTCACCACCAAGTTAGGAGTGAAATCCTCACCTTGATGGAGAAATTCAAATTTTGAATTCTAGTGGACCCTCGTCAAAGTGTTGAAATCTAATTTTGACCCGACGGGTACCAACCACACTTAGGATACTAAATCGCCAAGTTAGGGGTGAAACCCGCACCTTGTCGACTAGTTCCACTCCTTGATTTTCGTTAATCCCGCCAAGTCTCGAAATTTCAATTGAATTGGGGACATGTAGTAACCGGAAGGGTAAATGCCGTTAACCGACTTGTCGGCAAGAGTATTTCACCTATTAGGCCAAAGCATGCTCCTCAAATTCGAAAGACGTTTCGACCGCTTTGGTTAGTCAAAGTTCCGTTTTGAAACCATCCCAAATTTTAATCAAACGTGTGTTTCTATTATTCGTTTTATACGATGCAATCTTTCAAATACGAATTTACTTTCAGTATTTTCTCGTCACACACAGACAACATATTAAATCATGTTCATACATTTATACATATGCATGATTACCTATAATTTAAATTTGTATTCCTTATAACGATAAGTGGTGACATATCATCGAGATAGGAGTGATTTCCTTACCTTGACGATTAACTCCACTCCCTTTTTTTCTTAACACGACCTCACCAACGAGTTAGGGGTGATTCCCTTACCCAGGTGATCGTTACCAAAACGTCTCTTCAAAATATCTTATTATGCAAACTCGATCATGTTTTATACCTAAATTATTTATCATTATTCAAAATGTATACGTATACGATTTCAAAATACATTGCTTTAGCAAGCGTACTTTCTATCCTACAACCTATTTTCACTTAACTCTTATACACGAGATTCTTAAACATATCTTAAACGTTCTACTACACAAATTTTCAAACCTTACGCAATGCTACCTATCAGTTTAATCGGTCCAAGGAATCTCTTGCCCATGAACTTCATATTCGGCTTAATCACTAAAACGCACTTATGATATAAATCACCAAACTAAAGACTTTCATTCTCAATCGGAGGATCAAACCAACCTTTCTTTTACACCTATAAGATCTTATGGATGTTATATGATCGTTTTACCAAAAAAAAAAAAAACTCTTTTCACATCTACAAATCATTTGTTAGAACTTTTAATAATCACAAAGTCCTTTTGCTAAAATTCTTTTCTAAGGATCCTCGTTTTCACAAGAACCTCCTAAATTCATAACTTCTTGTTTAATGAAATGAAATTACTTTTGATTGAAAACCTTTTTACACCAATTTACAAAACACGTGGGCAAGAAGACTTCTTGGAGACCGACCATCTTTGGATTTCGTAAACTCTTTTAAAACAAAAGTAGCATTTCCATTCATTACAAAATGCATTATGCTTAACCAATGAGTACCTTATATCCTTTTACATATGCAACTATATTCTACATTTCAAACCAAGCTCAATCCAATTTTGATACGATAAACTCAACGTTTCATTTAAACAACTATACACACATTTCATCCTACACGTTTTAGTCGTTTAACGCGACAAATTCATTTATAATCGTTCGTATTTACGTACTTAACCTTTTAGACGATTTTATACACCTAAATCCGTGATGTCCCAACATACACTATATACATATATCTAAATATTCATACCTACACTTACATTCATACGTTTTATGCCTATACTTATAATCGTATTCATACTTATACTCATACGTTTCATATTTTACTTATACTCATACGTTTCATGTTTTACTTATACTCATATGCTTCATGTTTTACCTATACTCTTATGATTCATGTTTTTACTTATACCCATACGTTGTGTGCTTATACGTATACACGTACTACTTGTACGTGTTATGTTGATACACATACTTGCGTGCTTATTCATACTTAAACTTATACTATTGCTCATATTTTCATTCATACTCATGATTCATACATTCGTATCCGTACGCGAGCATAATCCGAGGGATTTGCTTACGTTGGTCCCATACATACTTGAGCATGTACTTGCTTACATACTACATTCTTGCACGTACACATTCTTAATTTTTAAATTATGTATACCCTGATTCATACACAACTAGTACAAGCTATGCGGATCATGCGACGATCAATATAATCGCGGGTGCACACGGGATTATAGTGATAGGCGTTTGAGAACCATAGAGTGTACTATTGTGTATGGTAAGACACCGAACATAACATGACATGAATAACGAAACAGACGTAACATGGTCAGAACATGGTGGATACGCCGCTGGTACTTCCTATATATAAGTGTTTTCACCATGTTACCAAACTTTCGTAAAACGTGCCACGAGAAATTCAGTGTTTTACGAACCTTTTTTTGGACCTAATACAAACTTTAAACAACTCACAAACGCATTATATCCGATTATCCACGACGAGACCTCAATCTTAACACACTATTTTCGTCTATCCGATACTTATGTTGTTCTTATACTTGCGTTTTTTTTTAAGTCATTCGCTCATTCTATACTCGTATTATTCTCCTTATCCTTTTAGTTCATACAAACCTCGTTCTCAATCAAGCTTGTTTAAACATTCGAGTCCTAACGTACCACGTTACCTATAAAATAGTCTTCCTATTCTGGATTCTTGTGTAACTATACTTAGTATACCTTTACGCTTTATTTAAAGAACCAACCCTTCCCGATTCACTCAATAAACAACCTTCTACAAATGTGATTTCGTTACCACGTTCCATCAAAATACAAACCGTTTGTTAACATCTTCTTTCTTAATACGTCACCTTTGTAAATACGTCGCCAATTTAAGTTGCCCAAAGTTGTTAGACTCACTTCACCTATATACGCACCTACATGTTTTCAACTATGTCAGATACCTCAAATTATTTTAGGCAACGAACTCACTCACAAGTTTACCTTGTCGCTCTCCAAAGTTTTGTGCCTTTCAAAATATTTCAAAATTTCAAGTCTCAAATTTTTACTAAAACTTTGCAAGTCTACCTCTTGAATAAATTTTGGGACGAAATTTCCTAAAGGAGGGGAGACTGTAACGCCCTGCGTTTTCATACTTTCTATACTTAGAAACCATCGTTTGTAAAACTATTTTTGGAAACTTCGTAGACTGTAATCGTTCTTTCATTAAAAACGATGTAAAATCCGAGACTTGGATCATTAATGAAACTCGTATTTTGTTACAAATATGTTATACACACTTCATATATTCTCGTATGTTCGAATTGGTGAATCAATTGGTGTTTAATCATTTTTCTTGGAAACTTGCGCTAAACTTGTAATTAATCTAAACATATGCATAAAACGTGTTTTGAACGAGAATGACACTTGATTTTGATACTCATACGCTTAATTATACTTGGGTTATACTCCTCATACTTGGATTTATCTTAAACTATGTTTTTGTGGCACTTATAGTCCTTAAAAGACCTAAAAACACTAAAATAATAACTTCAGGGGCTAAATTGTAATTTTTGAAACTTATGTCCGGATAAGAAAGGACGGGTGGCCCGCCTCAACTTACCTTGATCCCTCACGCGGGCCGCCTGAGGGTGCCCAGATCAGAAAACTCATATCAGCTGCTAATCTACGCGAATTGGCACGAAATCCCACCTTCTAACATTCCCCAATCATCTTTAATCCACCTCTAAACACCTCCAATCATACTCAAACTCTTCCACTATAAATACAACCCTTCTCCAAGCATTTCTACACTTTCACAACCCTCAAATCTCTCTCAAACACTCTCAAGTTCTTGCATATTTCAGAAATTCGGACAGATTCATACACCTTTACAAAAGTGAGCATAACTTGCTCATTTCTCAACGAAATCACTTGATTCTTCTTCCTACTTGCTTGGATAATCATGGAGTTTGATTCCTTGGTTTCTCCATGGAGAAATCAGACCTGGAATTGTTCTGAAATTGTCCACAAACTTTCTGTTTTGTTTCATGTTCTTCAAAAGCTTGTTTAAACTCATCCAACTTGTGTCTAACATATCTCACACCTATGTCCTAATGCTTACAACCTCTCTTATGGTTGGTTAAGCTTAAAAACAAGGTTGAGACACTATAAATCAGAGGTTAAAACCTCAAATACTTTCTGTTTTGATTAGGGTATTTAACCCACAAATCATGTCAAGCTTAGATCTTGATGAATGAGTGATTATGGAACAACTTGGGTTGTCCTACATACAATCCTCACATGATTTGATGATTTCTCTTTAGTTAGGTTGTTTATGTTAGTGTGCTAATCCTAGTTCGTGACCCTCCTTGGTTATTTTTACATCAAGTGAAGTGGTGAACATTCAAGGGGTTCCTAAATGGAAGCATGTTCTTCCTACCCCATACATGACATCTATGATAACTCGAGGTGCCTAAATGAAGATCCTAATCTTCTACCTCCTACTTGAATTATTGGACTAAATAATATGTAATACTTAACTTAGATATATATATACACTCATTCGAACCTTTGATGTTGAACTTGTGTTTATATGTTAAAGTAGTAGAACATCATATATGACCTAAACCTTGTTGTGATTCTTATGGGTGTTCAACTCATGAAAACATTATCATAGCCCTTGTGGTTACCAAGTGTCATACAAGTGTTAAGTGTTGAAGATGATTATTTTCACATGTTATTCTCATATCTTATTTTTATGTTGTTTTAAATACCGAATCTCGACTCTAAGCATACTTGAACTTTAACCCTTACACATTCAATCTTTTAACCTCATCAACTCGTCAATAATTGGATAATTGGAAAGCATATGCAAACTTTGTGAGTATACTCGTATTTCCCCCTTTTACTTTTACCACTTTTGGGGTGTAACATGGTTGCTTATCAGAAACTTACACATGAACATTCCTATAACATGCTTGTATACGTGATGGCTTGATACTTTAAACTTGGGTGATTCTTATGTGTTGAACTTATCATTAACTTCATACGAGCCAAACCGTGACATATGTAGCGCTATAGGATTAACGACCCGCCCGTAAACTTGAGGTTATGTCATGAGCCTGTTGCGTTTCCTTGGTTTGATTTGTTAGACACATGCCATATTTATTGTTTATCTTGTATCACATGCTTGCTATGAGGAATTGTTTAAAACTTATCTTTTGTTATGTACGTACCAACTTGTATACTCGCCATTGCTTTTGCATTGAACTTTATTTTAAACATGTTACAGGTTGAGGATGATGATGCCATGAAATGAAGTAGCGTTGATACCTAGATACACATATAGACGTTTAGATTAAATACGTTGTATAAATGTCAAAATTGTTGTCGTATTGCTCTTTTTGTATTTAACATGTTGTATTTCAAATTTCTTGTATTGTAACATTTATTTATGAAGGAAATCAAATTATCTTTAATTCTATTGTCACAATTTAGCGTTATGTGTGATGAGCAATCTTTCTTCGTCTCACTCCGATGTTTCCGCCATCGGTTGGGGTGTGACAAGAGGTGCCTAGGTCCAGGGCAGAAATGTTAGAAGAATTAGGCTTAGACGATGGAAAATTCAAGTTTGACATAGAAGATGAAATACCTTCGTCGCCTGAGAAGGAATATGAATTCAAGTATGCTCAAGAGGCTGATAAGTACAATGATGTTTTAGTTGAAGAAGGATCTGATTCGTCTGAGGAAGAGACAGTATTTCACTATGCTGGTGTTGATGAAACATTTCCGTCTCTTGCTGAAATGTTTAAAGAACAGAATGAAGACGAAGTCAGAAGGAAGATTGTGGAGAAAATCACTACAGAGGGTGTTCCAAGAACCATTCCGTGAGAAAATCTTGTTGAACAAAGGAAGAAATGGTTCAAGGTGATGCCGAAAGAAAGAAAGTTTATAAGACCTCTACAATACTTCACGCATGATGCGGATATATCTTGGGTAGACATTTTGTCTTGGGGCTATCTAGAAGATCTTCAAGTGTATGCTATCAGACGGGAGCAAGGGGTTCAGTATTTTGAATTCTTGTCAGATATTAAAACCCTCCCGTGGTGGGATGTTGAAGAATTGGTGCAAACAAAGAATATCAAACAATTCTACTATGGATTGGATGTGAAACAGCATGATCAACACTTGTGGGATTACATAAAGCAAAAGCAAGATTTCCAGATTGGAAGCCTCAGTATCCAAAACAGATTGTTACAATTTTGGAGTCTGGAGAAAAAATATCACATTGGATATCAAGCCGCCGAGATGTTTGAAGAATATGCCGCTTTGTGCAATGGAACAAGACTTTCATGAAGATTTTCAAGGTTGGTTATATAATCAAAGCACAGCGGAAGCGGTGATCTCTTTGTTTGACAACTCCACTTGAGTTTCTAGAAGGATTAGCATGTTGGGTCCTATGTGGCTGGTGAACTGTTTGAAGAAGGATATAGATTGCTTGTTCTATAACAAGATTGTCTACAAGAAGCCAGATAAAGTTCAAGCTATGCAATACCAGAAAATAGTGGATGTGTGCTTTGCAAAAGACATCAACTCTGGGAGATACTGGAAATCTAAGTTGAAAGACTTGGAGATTGATGAGTTCATGAAGAGGTACAAGCACAGTCAGAAGTATAAAGAGATTGCTGAGAAAGCTGCGAGATTTGGAAGGTACAAGCTAATGAGACCTCCACCAACGGACCAGCCACCTATTGAGAAAGAGAAAACAAGATCCCACGTTGGGATAGGAAGCGTGATGGTGATCCAGAGTATAGAAAGTACTTGAATAAAGTTGGTAGGCCACTCAGACGAGAGATGCTTGAAGAGAAAGAAGAAAAGAGAAGGCAGAGGGCTAAGGAGAGAAGGCGTAGCAGGAAGACTGATTGAAGACTATGCAGAGAGGAACTACAGCTACATCCAAGGGGGAGTCTGTTAGTACATATGCATGTAGCTTCCGTCTGCATCGAGTCTTATTTTGTGTAGTGTATGTAATTTTGTATATATATGTACTTGTATGTATGTTTGTGTAAAGACAACTCAGGGATCTGTGTGTAAATGTAATAGTGTAATCCGTCGGACGACAGATGTCATCCGATCGGATGGCCATCCGATCGGATCACCATCCGATCTGATCACCATCCGATCGGGTGATACTTATAACCCTCCCTCGTTGTTGCTTATAAATAGCTAGCTAGTGTTAGTCATTCAAGAACTTTGGCTGAACTTGATAGCGAAGCTCTGCCAGTCTGTATTTCTACCGGAACAGTTGTACTTTCACTATCTTCAATAGATTTCAGACGGATTAAATGTTGAACTTGTCGTTGTTGATTCTTTGACATAATCAAGGGATTCCACACCTTGATTCTGATCGATCCAGCCACGTTCTACTCGAACAGATCCTGAGATAAACAACCTAACAAGAAGTCCCTCAACAAAAACCACCCAAAAAACCAGAAACATCAACACCACAAAAATAGAAGCAACCCATGGATCCTCCTCCAAATGTGCCAAAACTACTCATGGGTCCTCCAACAAGTATACCAAAACCAGACAGAATAAAGATGCCAAAACAAGAACCAATTCCAGTTGAATCATCTTCCATAGCTCTCACTGGTGAAAGAGAATTCAGCAAACAGTTTCATGAAACAGAGAAAAGAAAAAGGGAAGATGAAGTGACATCCTCAAAAAGACCAAGGAATGTGATCAGAGAAGGTCCAGATGGAAAGCCTAAAGAATTCACACTCCTAAAAGTTGATCTATATACAATGATGTACCCTGAAGAACACTTGAAGCACTACTAGTGGAATGATAATGAAGATAAACAGGAAAGGCAAATCTCTCCAGTAAGCTCAAGAATCATTGAACTTAGAAATGAGAAAAGTTGGAAACTCTTGCACAATCTTGTTACAAATCCAGTGGTTGCTATTGAAAAGAGTAGCAATGTGAGTATTCAAGGAATGGCCATGGGCTCTTATAGACAGAACAAATATACTTTGGTCAGGGAAGATGGAACTCCAACAACTATTACTGATGGAGATTTGGCTGATGATATTCATCCACTGAGCCTAATAAAATTGAAACAGCTCATTGATAAAGAAAAGGGCAACACAGAAAAGATTAGAAGAGCCCTTGACAACATCAATGATGCAGGAATGAAAATATATCAAAGGGCTACACTGGCAGACTTTGACTTGTGCATCAACTTTGAGTATAGCAGCAAAGTACTAACACGCCCTCCTTACAAAACCATTCCAGCTGAAATTCCACCCTCCAAAGCAAGAATTGGAGCTATCTTTGAAAAACCATAAATGTCAGTGGTTTTCAAAGATGCTAATGATGAGAAAGCTCTGTTCAGAATCAGTGAAATAAATAGGTATTCAAACTAGACTCTGAACTATATCAAAAACTGCATGAATGAGAAACAAGAGCAGCTCAAGAAGAAAGGGAAGAATAATGAACAGCTGAGGAAGGCAATTGAAGACATCATTGAAAAGTGGAAGGAAGCAAGAGGTTGGTACAAGGATCTCTACAAAGCAACTAACAAGATGATTGATTACAAGAAAAGGTTGAAGCCAAGAGACAAGTTCAAAAGTGGGCTGAAGATCAATTGATAAATTCATGAACTTATATTCTGTTTGGAAAACAATATTTTTCTGTTTGTTTTAAACATGTTTGATTTTTCTAAATTTGGTTGTTTGAATTCTGTTTGGTTGAAATTTGTTTTTGTTTGTCATAGATAGTTGTTTTTCTTACAATACTTAGGGGGAAACTGTTTGGAAACTTTATTTGTAAGTATTGAAGAAAAGCCAATTCAGCTTGATCTATGAAGAAGATAAAATCCTAAAGATCAAAACAACAAGAAGAAACCAGATAGAACGATTGAAGAGAACAACATCTACTTCAAAGAATCAAGAGCTGATCAAGAACAAAAGAAGATTATCAGAATAGGCCATTCTGATGGATCTGATGATATTTCTAATGAAATTGGCAAATCTGATCATCAGATTTTCTGATGATTTGTTCACCAGAATTTCTGATGAAGTGGTTATCAGAAATTCTGATGAAACCCCACTTAGCTATATAAGTTCTACCCTGCCACAATAACCGAAGCAACTTGACATTATTGGATCTCATGATGACAAAAGCAACTTGATAATTGGATTCAATGAATATGTTAAGAAGCTACTTTTTGCTGGACATATACATGAATAAACAAATGTTTATTCATGCCCCTGGGCTTTCTTTAAATAGAAAGCTCATCAAGCAAAGGACGACGAGTTAAGCCAAGCATTCAATACATACAACAAAAACTCCATTGTCCTTTCACCACTGAATTACACAAGTATTCATTTGTAATAGATAACAACCTCACAATCACCTTGTAAACCATTTTGTTTCAAAGTGATATAAACTTGAAAATTCTGTAGGTCTTGTTTCTTGAAAGTCTGATTTCTATTTCCGCACACTATTTTCATATTTGTTGAAATCACTTGCAATGTGAAAAGAGAGTTTTAAGTCCAACTGGGACCAACATTAAGATGCGGGTTTCACCCCTAACTTAACAACCATGTTCCTGCCAGTGTGGTAAATCCACGAGATAGAGAGGAAGATCCCTGTCGAGGTATGGATATCACTCCTAACTCAACAGAGGTTCTCGTCCTGAGAGTTAAATATGCGTAGAGTGAGCGATTTCATCGAGAGTTCTTGGTTTTCACACCTATTCTCGATGCAATCACTCGTTTGTGGTATGCGAGTATTTTCGAAAACGTGTGTGTTGTGTCAGCCTTAGGAAAGGAAAATAGTTTTCAGCCTTAGGAAAGGCTTCTTCGTGCGAAGCTGTATTATGCGGTGTTCGCACAAAGTTGTAGTTTTCACGAGTTCGAGGGAGAGTATCAATAGTAGGTCCGTACAAAACCCCTACTGGGTTCATACGAAGCGGTCTGCTGGTACTTAGACTATAGTCTAGGTCAATCCTAAGACATGACCTAATTCCCTGTAGTTATGGCTCTGATACCAATCTGTCACACCCCACCCGATGGCGGAAACATCAGGGCGCGATACTAGGCGAACTAGATCGCTCAAGAGAATCCATAACAACTATTAAGTGGCAATATTTAAAAGGTTAATTGTCCCATACCAATCAACAAATATTCCACAAACAATTATTACAGATAACGAGTTTCTCTCAAACAAAGCAAGTCCGACAACCTAGATTTCTTGTAGTGTAGTTTCTAGAATGCCTATCTTGATTTCCAGCAAACAAATCAACCTATCACATACGTTAAAATAAAGTCAGTACATAAAATGTAAAGGTGAGTACACAAGTTTGAATAGAATATAGTATAGAAAAGCGTTTACGCATAACCAGCATGTAACACGTAACGGGCAAAGCATGTAACTATCAAACAATGTCTACAACTTAACCACGAGACTGCGTTTTGGAGTATGTGCGACACATGTTCGCCACTGCGAACATGTGAAGTAAGGTAAAGTGATCCCTAGCAACCCTCGTCCACGACAGGTGCTGAGTCCAAACTATAGTACTATCGTTGCTAGAGGCGGTATAGTGTAACATTGTATAGCATAGTACAAGCATTTAAAGTACACGTATAGCATGCGGGAACGGTTAGCGTTGTAAAGTGTTTGCGTTGTGTGTTGTTGTGTTTTGATAGAGAACGTATGTAACACCCAAAAGTGTGTTAAATGAAAATGGGTTCGAGTATACTCATAGTACTAGTAGCTGGTAAACACCTGCTATATTGGATTGAATGGAGCACGTTGAGTTTAGCCTGAGCATAGAACTGTCAGCGTGTAATCAGTGTGTCGAATAGTAGGGTGTTCGGATGGTGATCCGAACGGATGAGTTCCCATTCGATCAGATGGACATCCAAGCGGATGACCATTCGAACGGATGTCCATTCGAATGAGTGTGTTTGTGTGTAAGTTGTTTAAGCTCGAAGTTTAAATCAAAACGTTCAAGTATTAAAAGCTTTAAAGGGGGCAGTCCATCCATCCGAACAGATGGCCATTCGATCAGGTGGTCTGTTATTAGAATTTTGATGAAATTTTCTAAGTGAAAGTTTTGCGTTAACAGAGATGGCGTGATGACGGGTCAAACAACGGAAACACACCCAAGTCCAGCTCGTTCGATCGGATGGGAACCACCCTATTCGATCAGCCTCACTGTTCTTGAAGAGGTTTCTTGTTCAACCCGTGAATCAGTCATCTCTCTGGTGGAAATATGTTTTCAAGCCGTCTCTCAACTAAGGAATGAGTAAATAGTCTGAATGAGCCTAGATTCCATTTGTTTCATGTGAAAAGTTGAAGAAAAGTTGAGAATAGATGAAAAATGTTGAAATCTTGCAAAACTTAGTTGAAAATTGTGGAAATCTCTTAGATCTGAACCAATCTTAATGAGTTGGTGCTCCACAACAGGTTGCATAAGCAAGATGAGTAAAGAACACCTTCAAGAGGTCTAAATCAGTGATTTTTGAGGAAAGGTTGAAGTGTTTGTGTGATTTTGATGGAGAAGAGGATGTAGAAGTGTTTAGTGTTGAAGATTGTATAAGATTTGAGGAGAAATATTACAAAATGGCCTTGAGTCGTGAGCAAAAGTGACTGAGAGTGACTTGAGTGCATGTGGTCAGAGGGAAGTGTCAACATCAGAGAATAAGGGGGTGTACGGGTATTTATAGGCGAGTGAGAGAGAGTTAAGGCGGTGGAGAGTGGTGTCGGATGGCTTGCCGATCGAATGCGTCGTCCGGTCGGATGGCTATCCGATCGGATGGTCATCTGGACGGATGTCCATTCGGACAACCGTGTTGTGCGAGTTAGTTCTCCAACTTTCGTTTCATTTGTTAAGTGTTGCGTTGCGTTTAATCAAGTTACGAGTAAGCGTTGAGTGTATAAGTGTTGCGTTGAAATAGCCACATAACAAATAACAATTAATCACACAAATAGTACACATACAACATAAAAAATCTGTGTTTCGAGTTTACGTTTGCGTTGTGATAGCATTTAGTCTAAACAAGCGATATAATGCGTTTAAATAGTAACCGTTATAAACACCGTTTAAATGTGATAACTGCGTTTTCAATAAGCGTGTAGTAAGTGTTTGAAATGCGTTGAGTATGCGTAAAAATATAGTTTAAACCCTTGCAATAATCGAAATCGCAGGAGTAAAGCAATTAAGTAAGAAATGACAGATACAAGTAATGACTTGGAAAGTCGGTTTGTTACAATTGTCGTTCAAGCACAAAAACAATCAACAACCCTAAATGAACTAGGTACACCCTATTTATAGATACATAGGGTGACCTAATTACAAACTGGGCTAAAGCCCAAACCATACACTCTAGTAATTGCCCATACAAGCCCAAAAGAGCTAATTAACCAACCCACTACCAAGCTATACAACACAAGCGTAAACATACAAAACTATTCCCTTACACTTTTTCCACTACCACCTTCTAAAAACTATGTACCAATGCCCACTCCTCATCCAGAAAATGACATAATTGAAAAAAAATGATGTTGCTAAAGTTGAGCCAATTACTAACCATGATAAAAGCAATGCGGATGTATCTATGACGGTGGAGGTGGTCGAAGATGATGATAATTGTGGTGGGAAGACTCTAGGTCTAGATTGTCCAGGAACCGACTCTTCAATTAATTGTTTTTATGAACAATGATAAAACAAACAAATCTAAAATTTTGGATGAATGTAATAATAGTTTAACTAGGATGGATAACTGTAATAGTCGTAGACCTAATTTTGATGCTTGTGCGGTGAGGGTTGAATGTGCTGACTTACAATCTGCTTTCTGTGATGATAATTTTGTTATATGTATCACCTGTGTTTGTGCCTGCTTTAAAACATAACAGGTTTGGAAAATTTCTAACAGAGGAAATCCCAGAACTCATTCCTTTGTCTGTTGAAACATCTTGTTGCAATGACTCACAAAGCAAATAAGAATTCAATTCTTCCACTTCATATGAAAGCTCAAATGATTCAGAAACTTCAGTGACAAATTTTGATAAAAAAGGTTAAAAACCTTGAACCATCGGGTGTTCAAGAACCAACAATCCCAAATGACACTGCAAGTCTAGTCAACCAGGATCTACTAGAAGAAGATTTGCATATAGAAGATTGCTCAAGTTCAGATGATGAATAAGTGATGAATGAAAGTCATGGGAAGATAAAGATCCAAATGCCTTCTGAAGTTATCAAAAAGCTAAATCAAGCTCAAAGCAATCTCCTCCCCTGGTGTATCACGGGACTTTAAAGCATCAAAATCCATTCAAGGCTTTTTTAAGTGTGGAAAAAAAGGTCGTGTGCTCAAGCAATGCCCAGAACGATATGACCTAGACGATAAAGGCTACAGGTGTTGCTTCTATGGATCAAAGGTTAAAAAGCACACTTAAATGATCGGATGAATGATATTCCATCTAGATCTGCACATGTGGAGTCGGTTTCACATGATTCAAAGATGAAAAGGACCAATGCATCAAAACCTCAATCTTTTCCTTCGGGTCTTAAACATCAAATTATTTAAAAATTCAAATCTTTTACAAACAAATTCTTTAAACTAACACAGGTTTGGAAAGCCAAACCAAAGGTTGAGAAAGAAATTGCAAAATAATCATGATCTTATATGAGAAATAATAGAAACTATTTTGATTATGTCTTCACTTGAATAGGATCTGATGGGCATTGAGGCTTCAAGCAATGACGTATCAGTAGACTCAGCTAATGACTGGAAGACAATAATCCTCATGGCTAACATAATGGTTGATGATTATGTGTGGATCGACACATGTGTTGATTAGTTAAACTGATTCTTATTCAATAGTAGGTTGAGAGTTACATTCTTGGCATACATACACCAGCTACCATCGATTAATAAATTTTCATCTACAAATAAAAATGCGTATATGTGAATAATAGCTTTGTGCAAAAGACCAAAAAAGGGAGAATAAAAGCTAAAACATTTTGCCAAAAAAAAGGAGAAGTACATATTCATTGAGCAAAAGAGCCAAATATTGGCCATATAGGTGCTTGCAAAAGAGCCTCTATGCAATATATGAAAAGATATGCGAGTGATGCATACATATTATATATATCTATTTTTCTTTTTGTAGAAATATCTGAGTTTGGGAGGTATAATCTGTAGATGGGGTAGTAAGTCAGACGAGCAGTTAAAGTCCTAAAGTTTGCAGATGTACTCGTTGGGCGTACTTCTTTTTTTCAGGTTGATGATAGCTTATGATCAATAGTAGGTGGCCAAGTCAAGTTGTTATGACTCGAAATCTCAAAACGCTTTGAGAACAGACGAAGTACTGTCACATAGTGTGGGGCCCACATATTTGATTCTTAATCGTACTATAACATGATAAATTTCTAGGGATATTGATCAGACACAATCCGTTTAAGCTTAAGTGGACAAATATACCGACAATTTTTTTTAGTGGTGGTTATCCTGAAGAAAGTAAGTGTGTTTAGGCTTTTCAAGTTGGTATGATCTCTTATTTGATCCATTCTATATCTCAAGGGATGGAATTTAAAAAAACTAAAATTCAAATATATTTTGATTTGTTTAAAATTATTTTTCTAAGTCTTCCATATCATTTTAGTTATATCTCAAAATGTTTGAGATACTCATTCGATTTGCACACTACAGATGAATACGGTTTTGTTTGTAGGTTGAATTTATCTAATGAAAATTCGTTGTTGTGTTTGTGATTGTGAATAGGTTACTTCAACTATTTGCTGCAATGATGGTCTATCATCAATTGAGCAAGATACCAGACCAAAGCACTCGTTTCCTAAGAAATAAAGAAGATACTGAGTTAGGAATCCTCCTCCTACATCCTCTAAATCACTCAAGTTACAGAGAGTTGGAAAAGTATGTTGCTGCTTATTAAAAGATGATACATACAAAAGGGGGGAGCTTGTCAGATTAAAATTGACAAAGAGCAAAAAAAGTTAACATAAAAAAATTAATTAATATAAAGTTTAAAAAAAAGTAATTTGAAGTTGTAAATAACGAGAACGAGAGAAAAAAAATCTATAATGTAGTAAAAGTGGGTGAATACATGGATGCCAAGTGGCGTCGGTTTCAGATGTCGCCATTGGACAATACATCCAGTGGTAGGCATTTGAAATTGCATCCGGATTGGAGTTATACCTGCTATGTTATATTGGACAAACTACCTGGCCATCAAGAAAACCCAAGCGCACAAGATACAGGTACCAGAGATAAAGATGTTAAGGTGGATGTGTGGACACACAATGTTACACCGGATAAGAAATGAGGTTTTTATGGACAAGTTAGGAGTGGATAGTATATCGAACAAGATAAAGAATGAGATATTGAGATGGTCTGGATATGTGAAGAGGAGACATATGACAACGCCGGTTGGGCGTGTGGAAGGGAGGATAAGTAGAGACATACCTAAAATGACTTAGGATGAGCGGATTAGACAAGATTTGCTAGAGTGGCATCTCTCTAAGGGCATGGTCCAGGATAGGGGTTTATGGAGAATCAAGGTTAAGTACTTTTGAGAGATGGTACATTTAGGTCTTAGCTTTGTTGTAAAGGTTTAAATTCCCTAAACTTTAGGTATACTATGCATGTGATTGTCTTTTTGTATATTTGCCTATATGTGATCTTATGATTTATATATCTATTTTTATTTTACTATGTGACATCTCCACCACATCTTTTGTTATTCGATGGTACTCTATTTCTAATTTTTTAGGTCTGGTTGTTTGTCTATGGTTTGTTATTGGTGTTGCGGGTTTCTTAGGAAGCAACTACGGATAAAGGAAAAGTTTGTATACATCCTACCATTCGCAGGTCTTACTTGTTGTTGGTGCCGGTATTGGTGATATTGTTCTCGTCTTTGTCATCTCCCATATCTCTCTCACACATGTATGTATATATATATATATATATTAAGTGTGTTTGAAAGTCGGAATAACATTGGAGAGAAAATGTTTTTGTTTGAAATATGAGTGAATATCTAATGTGACACATTTAGATGCGTTAGAAAGTGAATGAATTTAGTGGAGAAATTTATGGGTGAGGTGACATCCATATGAAGAGAAGATGGAGGAGGGAGCGTTAAGAGACGGCGACTTCCATTAGATTTTTTTAGATGAGCAAAAACGCAAGATTTGAGGAATGAAAGAAAGAGAGAAGAATACGAGAAAAAACGAGAAAGACAATTGTGAGTTGCATGATATTGGTTATTTTGATTATCTGCAAACAAAGATGGTCTTACAACTACAAGGATGTGATTTTGGATTTTAAAAAGGTAAAAATATTTTAATTATTATAGCTAGTCTTCTTTCTGCCTTTATTTAAGGTTTACACTTTGCATAATTACAAGGCCCATTTGTAAATTCGCGTGTCCACTAAACTATACTTTATTATAATGCATCATCTAAAGGTATCTTAAATTTAAGTAATACAAATATTATTCTTTAAGGTATAACACTTAATGCATGTGTTACTCTATTTCCGAGGTAAATATATCTTTTATCCCGGCCTTCTCAACTTTTGTCTATTTAAATGATAATTACACTTTTGCACCGTTATTTTAAGCCAACTACTATCACAATTTTTAAACGGCTATAACCTTTTTCATACGTTAGCAATACTTTTAAAAATCTATACCATAAAAACAAGTATTTTTATACTCTTTAATTTGAGTACAATATTAGTATACTTTTTAATTTAAAAAATGATATGTTACCTGATTAACAATGTTTAGAGGTGACTAATAACTGAATCGTTAATCAAACTGAAAATAGACGAAAACAAACCGAAATCAAGCAAAAACCAAATTAACCGAAAACCGATTAACTGAAATTTGAATTGACCGAAAATCATTTATTTCTTGTTTTTGTACCCTCGGTTAACCGAACAATCTATATTTTCATATATTTCTAGCTTTTACAGCACCATTTAATGTATTTCATGTTTTGTACCTCAATTTCATCTATTTATATCTCCATTTCATGTATTGATGCCTCCATTTCATCTGTTTACACATCCATTTCATATATTTATACCTTCATTTCATGTATTTCTAAGCAAACAATTTAGTCAAAGTTTGGTTTTGGTTATTAACCGAAATTAACTAAACCGAACCAAGAACCAAAAACCAAAAACCAACAATCTAACTGAATAAACCGTACCAATTAACTTAAACCTAATTTGTTAATAAAATAGCTTAAGTGATGACTTTAGTTTCCCGTCATGTCGCACAGGCATCCTTCTATAATTCAAAGTGTAGCAAAGTTTTGATGACGTAGATTGCTTATTTGACAAAGTTTTAATGACATGGATTCCTTATGTGGCGTCTACGTCAGCAAAGACTAACTGTATTAGGCCTTAGTTAGAAAAGGCTCGTTGGAAGAAAACATGTAAAAATTAGGACGGTCACAAAACATTTCGTTAGTTAAGGTTGTTAATAGATAATAGTTTAGATTACTTAAATTCGATTTTAAAAGAAAATTTTACTTTTGACGTGTTTACTGATTTGTTCACACCTTGATAAAACATTGGTGTATTATAGTAGATCCGCTACTGATTTGTTCACACTTTAACATGTTTATAGAAATCATTAAAAAGTCATTCTTTATGTTGAAACTTGTATTCTATATATTAACAAAAGATGAAAGGCCTTATGAACAGTCTAGGTTTCCAGGTTTATGATGACCGACATCTGCCAGTCTTCCACCCCACTTCTGATTTCAACACAAAAATATGTTTCCAGAATCTTACTCCACCGCTCAAACGCTTCGCTGCCCCACCGCAGTCATCATGGTCGTCATCTTCATCGCCGCTACCACTATTGATTCTTACTGATGGTGACAGTTGACAGAAGTTGAGAGGCGACAGTGGGTGCTTCGTGATTCGATACTTCGAGTAGGCTTAATCGGTGGTGGCGTGAGCTTACTAGGGTTCCGTCAGAACTCAGAACCATACATCCCGGCGACCACACGTTTCAGTGGTGGTTTTGTTGTTTGGGAAGGTTTGCCTAAGAAGAGAGAGAACGGGAAGAGAGAGAGAGAGGTCGGGGCGGTGACCGGAGGGTCACCACCGGTGGATTCAGACCGTCTTGGCGGCGGCGATTTTTAAACCCTGCGATGATGTTGGCTTGCTACCCGGTATGGCAACTTCGGTTTCTATCTTTATACCTTAGCCCTCTTAAAGCAGAGGTCGAGGCGGTGACCGGAGGGTCACCACCGGTGGATTCAGACCGTCTTGGCGGCGGCGATTTTTAAACCCTGCGATGATGTTGGCTTGCTACCCGGTATGGCAACTTCGGTTGCAACCGTCACGCCACTGAGTGGGTTCAACGACGATGATGATCTTTTCAGATTTGAGTCGATTTGTATTGGTATTTTCGTTTTGCTTTCTGAGATTGATTAGATAATTGTGTTAGTAGTGGTGGTCATGTTGTTGTTGGTCGTGATATTGGTGGTGGTTGTGTTAACAGTAGCTGTGAAAAGGCAGGCACGCTTTTTTTTATGTTTGTGTTGAATAGTACAGGATGTGTATATGTCGATTTGATGGGGATTTGAAACAATGTCCGACAATGATGGTCGCTTGATACTTGGCATGGCAACTCCGTTTGCAGCCGTACCAGCGCTGAGTCATATTTGGCGATGATGAAGTGCCATTCTGAGCCTTTTTGCTTTCCCGCGTTGCGGAGCGGGGGTCGTAAAACTGTTGCAAGTAGTAAGTAAACGTCGGGGATCGTAAAACTGTTGTTAGTAACCATACGATGACCAAAACATGTAAAATAAAGACATGAATCTATACACCATTTAATCGAATAACCTTTTCCAAGTTATCCAATCTGCAAAAGTTTGTGAAGCCCGCTGACTTCAAGTGATCTCCATGTTCTTATATTATGTACATTGTCATCAATTGTATAATTTCAATCCAAAAAGAAATCTGCAGTGTATTTGTGTATACTAAAACAAAATTGTGTATATGTACAGGTTATATGTTTTGTTCATCTTATTCCTATGTATATTTGTTTTTTAATGCCATTACACTTACATTTGGTTATTTATTAATATATTAGACTATCCTATTTTCATGAGATTTGTTGTGGGAACACATGAATAGTTGAATGGCTAACGATTTATTTGTCATTTATGGGTCAAAGGTATGTCATGAGTTGCAAATGAATGACCAATTTAGTGGTTTTTCAATTTTCATGGACCAGTTTAGTAGTTCAGTATGTGAAGAAAGTTTTAATTTCAAAATGTTTACTCCTTTAAATTCCATATTTGTGTAGATAAATTCATCTTTTGGTTGATTACCTTGAGATGATCCATACAACATGTTGTCTGTTTGATTGATTATCATGACATGAACAAGTTCTAATGCTCATTTATGAGCTCACAGTTTGATTCAGTATTTGGTTTCTCATTTTAATTCATCGTTTGTTTTGATTAAGTATGTTTATTGCTATCGCTTCGTAAATCGTAAAAAAAGTTATGTCGCATACGTGGGTACAACTATTTCATAAGAGGTAGAAAGGGAGAGAAATCGTTGCTTTGAACTTGTGTAAAGGCCGATTAACCCGCTGGCGCCGCCGCGAAGCGCGGGCGGAACAAGTCCTAGTTATACTCGAAACATGTCATAAATATTTGAATTGAATTATATTATTCACCTATAGCCTATAGGTGGGCTTACAAATCTTTTATATTAGTTAACTTAGCAAATGAATAAGTAATGGCATAATAAAGTAAGTAATTACAATGTACAATTTAATTTGTATGCACACTTTAATGTAACAGGAATTATGCACACCAATTGCAAGTTCTTATCCAATAAGGTCTTGATTTAAACAAGAACTCAACAAGTGTAACTAATTTTTTTTTAAAGTTAAACTTCATTAAGAAAACCGGCTGGCCTAGATAAAAAACGCAGGACCGAACCAACCACTACAACATATACAAAGGAAATTTACACCAATCTTTCCAAACAATATTACTATGTTTGGATCTACATTTTAACCATAAAAATCCCAAAGTCTTCACATCCCCAAAAATCTTGTCACTATCGCCTCTGCCGTTGGAAAAAAATCTTAGCATTTCTAGCTTTCCATATGCACCAATATACCACAATCACGAGCCCTTTAACAATTTCTTTAGCCCTTTTATCCCCACCATACCCTTTATGGACTTCAAGCAAATCCCTGAAGGAAAAAGCAGAAATAAGAGGAAGCTTGGCCCAAACCCTCAGCCGATCCCACATCCGTAACAAAACCTCGTAAGCCGTAAAAATATAGTCTACTGATTCTTGGACATCTCCGCAGAGAGAGCAAATATTCGACTCGATTAAAATGTTTATCCTTACCCGCCAAACAAAGTTGTTGCACTTTGAAGGAACCCAAACGCAGCTTCTCAACGTATAATTCTGATCAAGACTCATGTCCTCCCGTGCCAATTTTTGAAAAGAAACCGTAGTGTACTTACTTGAGACGTCAGCCAACCATTCCCATCTATCATTCCCCGTCGAGTAGGTGACGTTAACCATCGAACAAACACAATCTTCCAATTCGGTGACCTCATCCCGAGATGAAGGAGCTCTAGACCAGCTCCAATTCCACATTTTACATTCGCTCCATCAGCGTGTAACCATTCCTTTATCAAGCATTTTTTTATCTGTCTCTAGCGCAAAGAGTGTGACAACCGTCAAATTTGCATGCATCCGTACAATTATTAAGTGACAATTAGTGCTTAATGACTGTGATGAATTATACTTAACTGCTTTCTGATTACTGCATCATACTTACACGTGCATCACATATTGAATACTGTCACATCATTATTACATGCAAACCATATTGCCATACATGATGCACAAAGCACAGTTAGCACCATTGACGGATAAGACAGGAATATGCTGACGGGGTTCAGTACATAGACAGACAGTGTTTTGAGACCTAGTATGAGCCAGAAAACCAAGTTCTACACTAGTATAGTGTGTAAGGAAGTAAGGACCACAAAACTGCCTTCCTAAGTAATAGTTTGAGTGCCGGAAAGTGCCTAAAACCCACATAAAGTGCAGAATTCTGCATAATTCAGCATAAATTCAGCTTTTTAACAAGCTAGTTACATGCAAAAATATGACTAAATGGTCCTGAATGCTTTCCTAAGTGTCAGGAATTAAAAGTGTCACAAGAGTGTACTTAAAGAACACTAAACGGAATAGTTTGACACTTTAACGAACCGGTATCTAACCGAACAACCGGACATTACCCGAAACACCAAAATTACACTAGAAGCATTGTTTTATTATTTTAGAGCTAGCTATGGTCCCCGAACACCTTAATACACTACATAGTATCCCCTACACTTAAAACACTAGATTTTTACACTTAACCTCCAACTAATTACCCACTTATCATCTCAACTTACATTTAACCCCCCCCCCCCTTTGTCTACGGCAACAATTAGGGCCCCACCATAATCTCCATAAGATTTCACTAAATCTCTTTGATATTGCTTAGATTTGGCCAAGATCTTGTATGTACTTCATGGAACATTGGAACCATTGGACAAAGGGTTAAAATGGGTTATAAGTAACCATCCTCCTTCATCTTTCTCACAACTCACCTCCCTTATACTCCCTCCCTCTCCTCTCGGTCGACCCCCTTCCACACACCACCACCATCATCAAGTCTTGTTCCATCCGTTTCAAGGTTATCACAAGGTGTAAGGTGCAAGATTAGAAGGCTTGGTGCTTGAAGAACTTGAAGGACCTCCATCATTAGCTTTTATCCACCACTTTTGTCTTCATCATCAACTAGTGTTCTTCCCTAGCTTAAAGCTAGTAGTAAGACTCTCTTGACCTTTGTTTACTTCTATTTTGATTGGTTAAAAGATGTATTATGATGAAAATCTCAAGAACATTAAAAGATATAATCAAGAACCATGAAACATAAACTTACATATGATGATTTAGTGGTGAAATAATGTTGTTTAGTGTATGTATTTTACTTGCTTGTTGATTTCTTGAAATGATGATGTTAATCATCACATGGAACTTGCTAGATTGTGATTAAACACATGAACTTGCTCCTGTAACATCAGCTACAGTTTGAGGATATGAGTCGCAGAATGTTGGAGCTTGAGCTGACACCTTCTAGGAAGATGTCGACTCAAGGAAACACCGATACCAACACCCCCCCCCCCTTCTGACGACAGAGGCGGAAATACAAGAGTGCATCTTACAGGCCATCGTACAGTACGAGGCCTTTCGCTCCGAGCGCAGCGGAGGTACCTCAGGAAATAACACACCCAGCGACTGCACCTACAAACAGTTCTTGGGATGTAAGCCCCTAAATTTCGACGGCACCGGGGGTGCCTTAGCCTTCATGCGCTGGTTTGAGAAGACGGATTCTGTTTTGCGGTTGAGCAAATGTGCCCCAGAACATCAGGTCGCGTACATTTCCGGAGTACTTCAAGATGGGGCTCTGTCATGGTGGAACCTTCAGGTTCAGACGATGGGTGAGGCTGCTGCGTATGCTTTGACATGGGATCAACTGAAAGAACTAATGCATAAGAAGTACTGTTCGAGACCAGAAATCCAGAAGTTGGAAACTGAGTTCTGGAACTTGAAGATGGAAGGTCCAAAAATAGCTGAGTACGTGGAGAAATTCCATGTTCTGTCGCGTGTTGTCCCCTACATGGTAGATCCAGAGTTTAAGAAGATTGAGCGTTTCATTTGGGGATTGGCACCCCAAATCCTAAGCATGGTGACGACATCAAAGCCTACAACGATCGCTGAGGCCATTGATCTAAGTGTGGCCTTGACTGAAGAGGCAATCAGGTTGAACAGTTTTTCAACTTCTGATGAGAAAAAGGAGACTCATGTGGAGTCATCTGGAGATAACAAGAGAAAGTTCGGAAACTTCAAGCAGGGTACTCAGACGAATAACAATAACAAGGCCAAAAAGGGAAAAGATTACATAGGTACACTACCTAAATGCGACAAGTGTCGACGACATCATACCGGGCGATGTAAAAATGGAAAGTGTGACAACTGCGGCAAAGTGGGGCACTGCAAAGAGACGTGTTGGCATGAGACGAAATGTGGGAAGAGAGGTCAAGGGTGTTATAACTGCGGTGACATGGGGCACTTTAGGAAAGATTGCCCAAGGGAGATTAAACAAGATCGTGGGAAAAATGTCTAACACCGGAGCTAGGGAAGCACGCCAGGATCCAAACATGGCCATCGGTACGTCTCATAATAGCCAATGTTATGTGTCTATGCTATTTGACATTGTTGTCAAATCTTAGCCTCGGAATATACTTGGTTTAGTAGCAAGTAAGTTAGATAACCCGCACTCGATAGAACTAGCTAATGGGAAGCTAGTGGAAGCCGACGAAGTAATTGGAATCGGCAAGATAGAACCCGGAGAGCGTAAACCTACGCTTGATCTACTGCCAGTTGAATTGGGAAGCTTCGATAAGGTAATTGGATGGATTGGTTGACAAGTGATCGAGCGGAGATTGATATCCGCATCCCGATGACGAATAAAGGAACGAGCGTGACTCACGAAGTAGGATACGCCTCTACAGATTACTAATTGCATGAAGGCACGAAAGCTGTTGCGTAAAGGATGTGTTGTTTTCTTGGCTCATGTCGTGGACAAGGGAACCGAAGAACCAAAAACTAGAAGATACCCCTGTGATAAGAGAATATCCTGAAGACTTCCCCAAAGACTTGTCAGAATTACCTCCTCAACGACAAGACGAAATTCGCATCGATTTGATTCTAGGCATCGCGCCTGTAGTCGATGCACCATAACGACTTACACCTCCGGAGATGCAAGGATTGTCAGTGTAACCACAATAGTTGATAGAGAAGGAAGGTAACAGACCAAGTTCCCGTTTTTAAGTAACCCCAGTCCTGCTTGCCAGGAAGAAGGACGTGATTTTCAATTGAGCATCAACTACCAGGAGCCGAACGAGCTAACCAACAAGAGTCGATAACTCTTGCTGAGGATTAACGAAATTCTTACTTAACTAACTGTGAGGATCCAACTACTATTACACGACTGATCGATGATCGAGTGTCATTAGCTGTGAATTCAGGAGGAAGGAATACCGGGAAAATTGTGGGACAATAACTTGTTTTAAACGTACACAAAAATAGTGTTTCCAACACTATGCACAAAACAATTTTACACAGAATACGAAACTCTGAGAATCTAGAAAACGTGTACTTAGGATCTTTGGGAACCCAGGTCCAAACTCATAAAGGTTGTTACTTAGGAACCACATCTGATAACTCAACCAGACACCATTAACCTGACATATATGCCATTTCAGTTAGCCAGACAGAAAGTACTTAAATTTCTTTTGTTGAAATCTTCATTTTTGCTTCTAGCAAGTAGATGTTTGCAT
The DNA here is from genome assembly GCA_030545235.1 of Helianthus tuberosus. Classification (NCBI taxonomy): domain Eukaryota; kingdom Viridiplantae; phylum Streptophyta; class Magnoliopsida; order Asterales; family Asteraceae; genus Helianthus; species Helianthus tuberosus. The sequence goes on along the minus strand of CM060351.1, from coordinate 169,433,749 downwards.
CTCTACTCCCCTAATGGTAGTTGCATCACGCCAATTTTCTTCGCTGAGAGCGAACACACATTTGCTTCGACACTTGGGCATTTCTTCATTTTAGCAAATTCTCATTGTTTTAGTACTCGGAAACTTTTATGACACACATCCACCATTTACTACGCATGTGGTTTCTTTTCAAACAAACGCTTCATTGAAATCCAAACATTATTTTGCTAAATCTAATTACCGATTTGTGATTCGAATGACCGGCATTATTGTAATTGTTGGCTCTTTTGTTACCAAGTCAACACACTGTCTTGAGACTTCTCTTCTTTCAAAGTTACACTCATGGTTTATCTTCGTAACCATGCTAAGATTCCAATGTTGATACATACGTTTATTGTCGGATTATGCTAAAACCAAGTTCAATTGCTTGAACTTATCCATTTCGCATATTCAGTTTAAGACGTCATATGATGTATTGGGAGCACCATATTCAAATATTCTTGCAAAAATTCTTTCATTTCGAGTCGTAGTAGATTTGGTTGGTCTACGACTCCACTAAATCGTTTGATTGGTTTCGATACCTCGCGGTGATACTTTCACAGAATTGAAGCTTCCGCTAATTTAGTAATGCACCCTATACACGGATCTACTTGTCAATTTAAGTCTTCTAAATCTGTTTTGTTTATCACTATTAAAGCGGTCTCAACATAGTTGTGTGTTAAGACAACGGTACATAGATTCATCTCATACCACGGTGTACCTCCTAACGATTCTTTCGTTATAAATTGAATACCTTGCAGTACTTATTGCTTTTTCATCTTCGATCAAAAACAGTGGCTCTTTGATGTTCCGTATTCAACTGAGAACTTTATGACATTATGTAAATCAAATCTTCAGATTGTTTCAGTATACTTTCATTTGATTTCAAACACAGTAAACTTGTTCAGTCACCACTATATATGAATCTTGTCATCACGACACCTTGTGGTGTCATTGCAAATTTGTGGCTTGTGCTAATCATGGTCAACTGCTTCACACAAAACTACATATACTTTTGTTTGACTTGTCATTTAAACATTCCTGATGCAACTATGAATTAAGACAATAATACACCAGATTCGCTTGTATTTCAATTCGGTGTATTTTTGCAATTCAAGAATGGCAAACGCACTTTTTTATCCATGTATTTGTTCGAAAGTTGACGGATCATTTTCATGTTACCATCACATTCGAATTGTTGATTTTGAGTTCATGTAGTGGATGCTATGGTTTGTGAAAACTCGTTGGCATATTGTGACCGTTTGTTTGAGAATCCATTGATCGAGACTCCTTTGTTACACCCTTGTTAACTGGGTTACACTAGATTATACATCTATACATCTCGTGTCCTTGACATCAAATACTAGAACACATACCTTTTAACCACTGGGTTCTTGTTGTTGAGATACATTCTTGGATGCACCTGATGTGAATAAGATTTGATTCGGTTTTACGGTTATCTACCTCAGTACTATTCATATACATACACGCATAATGAAACCCTAGGGAGTTAAGGTAGTACAAATTTCGAGGACGAAGTTTTCTTAACAGGAGGAGAATGTGACAACCGTCAAATTTGCATGCATCCGTACAATTATTAAGTGACAATTAGTGCTTAATGACTGTGCTGAATTATACTTAACTGCTTTCTGATTACTGCATCATACTTACATGTGCATCACATATTGAATACTGTCACATCATTATTACATGCAAACCATATTCACATACATGATGCACAAAGCACAGTTAGCACCATTGACGGATAAGACAGGAATATGCTGACGGGGTTCAGTACATAGACAGACAGTGTTTTGAGACCCACTACGAGCCAGAAAACCAAGTTCTACACTAGTATAGTGTGTAGGGAAGTAAGGACCACAAAACTCCCTTCCTAATTAATAGTTTGAGTGCCTGAAAGTGCCTAAAACCCACATAAAGTGCAGAATTCTGCATAATTCAGCATAAATTCAGCTTTTTAACAAGCTAGTTACATGCAAAAATATGACTAAATGGTCCTGAATGTTTTTCTAAGTGTCGGGAATTAAAAGTGTCATAAAAGTGTACTTAAAGAACACTAAACGGAATAGTTTGACACTTTAACGAACCGGTATCTAACCGAACAACCGGACATTACCCGAAACACCAAAATTACACTAGAAGCATTGTTTTATTATTTTTGAGCTAGTTATGGTCCCCGAACACCTTAATACACTACATAATACCCCCTACACTTAAAACACTAGATTTTTACACTTAACCTCCAACTAATTACCCACTTATCATCTCAACTTACATTTAACCCCCCCCCCCTTTTTGTCTACGGCAACAATTAGGGCCCCACCATAATCTCTATAAGATTTCACTAAATCTCTTTGATATTGCTTAGATTTGGCCAAGATCTTGTATGTACTTCATAGAACATTGGAACCATTGGACAAAGGGTTAAAATGGGTTATAAGTAACCATCCTCCTTCATCTTTCTCACAACTCACCTCCCTCATACTCCCTCCCTCTCCTCTCGGCCGACCCCCTTCCACACACCACCACCATCATCAAGTCTTGTTCCATCCGTTTCAAGGTTATCACAAGGTGTAAGGTGCAAGATTAGAAGGCTTGGTGCTTGAAGAACTTGAAGGACCTCCATCATTAGCTTTTATCTACCACTTTTGTCTTCATCATCAACTAGTGTTCTTCCCTAGCTTAAAGCTAGTAGTAAGACTCTCTTGACCTTTGTTTACTTCTATTTTGATTAGTTAAAAGATGTATTATGATGAAAATCTCAAGAACATTAAAAGATATAATCGAGAACCATGAAACATAAACTTACATATGATGATTTAGTGGTGAAATAATGTTGTTTAGTGTATGTATATTACTTGCTTGTTGATTTCTTGAAATGATGATGTTAATCATCACATGGAACTTGCTAGATTGTGATTAAACACATGATCTAGCAAGTGAGAGGATGATTATGTGACAACATAAGATAATCATCTTCTTGTGAAAACATGAACTTGATAAATGAAATGGTTTCTTGAAAAATAATAAACAAAGTAAGCTAGTAAACTTATAAATTCAAGATTTATGAAGGATTTTCCAAGAAAACCAAGTTCAAAATATGATTTCTAATAGATCATGGTTTTTACTTAAACCTACAGTATTTTTAGTGGAAAAACAAGTGTATAAACACTTATGAAACAAAAAGATCTAATAAATAAACATTTTTGTAAAATATGTTTACAAGTTGTAAACACCTAGTTTCTTTAAGAATGAGATTTTGAAAGGAATAAACACACTTTAAAGATTAACTAAACCAACTAAACACTTTACCAAGTTACTACAAGCTCTTATGAAAACTCAAGTTCATGATCTATATGTAAATGGCTTTGTATTAGCACTTGGTAAGTATATTATTGTTTATGGATTGATTGTTGATTGTTTATGATGATTTTTGAAAAGAAAATGATATGCTTTAATAGCATGGACACCTCCGTTTTTAGGGGAAACTTTGGCGAAATTTTCTAAAAATATAAACACTTAGAAAAATATTTTCTAACAAGTATTTACAAGTGTATTTAACTATGGTTTTCAATATAAACCTTGCCATAGAATTTGTTACAAAAATACAAGTATTGGAGGTTGGTTTTTATAAATAAAAATGAATAAATATGTATTTAGAATATATATTTACATTAAAGACACTTGTGTGAACATTTGTATACTTGGTGAAATAGTTATATTATTTTAGGGTAAAATAATATAACTTAACAAAATACCATGAAATTTACAATCCAAAATAATACCAAGGATATTAAGGAATAAATATATAAGTTACACACATAATATTGTGGAACCGAACGATGGAACGTAACTTACAAAATATTCCGGAAAATGCCGTTACAATATATTTTTGGTAGATATTATTTTGGATACAAGAAATGAAAATATGATTTTTGTACATATTACCAAGTTATGTAATATTTTCAACAAGAAGAAAATATATTATTTTTGGGAGACAAAAATATATTTTTCCTAGTATATTTAGAAGATATATGATTTTTGGGAAAAATATATATTTTCTTGGAATACATTATTTTTGACAAAATAAGTTTATATATATTTTCTAAGTAAGACTTGAAGATATATTGTTTTGAAAATACATATTGGGAATATATTGGCATATTTTTATTGGGAATGATACACCGGAATACGACGCCAAAACATGGCAAGTTATACAAATGCAAGGATACGAAAGTACATGTATAAAGTACCCCCATCCGTGGGAAGGAAATACGAAATAAAATACTTGAGAAGTATTGTTACAAATGTATTGTTTAACGATTATTCCAAAATGAAATTTAGTTTAAAGTTAAAATAATTATTATTTTAACAAATGATTATAACTTGGAATAATAATGAAGATACTTTAAAACGTAACTCAAAGGCACTAATAAATACCAAGTCAAGGCACGACCCGCTCGTCTAACGGACCGTAGTACGCATGTAGGTAGTCGTGCGTTCTAGAAGAAGCTTTGAGTTACATCGGATACAAGGAACGCAAAATTGTGAGTTCATGTCCCCCTTTTCTCTTACTGTTTTCAGTTTTATAACTTCGGGGGTGAAATACATGTTACATACTGGTTACCAACAATTACAATGGTATGATTAGCTAAGGAAAGGTACTGCTAGATCACGTGAATGGGTAGGCGATTAACTTAAGACCATTAATCCTTGTATAAGGACCGAGAGGCATGAGTGATAGATCTATTGGGTGTTGCGAGCCCCACCCATGGGCCTGCGAGTTGGCCGCATGTGGTGACTATGTCGTTCCGCCGGAGGGGCCGATACGAAATACGCATACAGGTTTGAGTGCTTCCTATGCCATGTCACTTATATTAATGTATTAGCTACACATTAATTGATCTGTTTTTCCTTGTTGCTACATACCAGTTTACAAATACATACATACATGCACATAAAGGTTTTCAAGGATGATTCGTGCACACATACTAAACACATGAACTCGCTCAACTTTTGTTGATGTTTTTCAAACTACATGTATTTCAGGAAACTAGTAAGTGGATCTGGCGGGCGTTGGAAGTTTTTATGTTGCGTTTGAAATAAAGGTGTAATCCATGGTCTTTGGGTTTGGTCGGTGTGTCTTATTCCTGGACGAGACACGTCTCCCAAGCCTTGGTGCTACTTAATATCCTTCGATGAGTCCTTAGTGAACTCATAAACATTTTTGTACGATTGTAAAACTTGAATTTGAAGTCTACGTTTTTAAACAATGTTGTTATGTTTTAAACTTATTCGATGGATGACAAACCTATGGTTTTATCATATAGCTGATGTTATGATTGAATGCAATGATATTAAGAAAGTCACACCTTAATCACGCTTCCGCAAAAGTCAGGGTGTGACAAAGAGTCAAGGCCATTTAAACATTAGCGGTTCATTACCGAACCAAAGGTCGATCCAGAACTGAATACTCCCTCCATTACCCAATACCCCTTTGATATAATTGTGAATTCTCTTACCTTTTAACATAAATCTAGCCTCCAATCTCATAATATTAGTCCAAACTCCAGTGATTGACGGGTTGAAAGGTAAAACCAACCACCTTCTTCTTCTACCATGGCACGCCGAAACCACTCTTCTCTAAAGAATTTCTTCTTCCACCCTAAATCTCCAAACCCACTTGGCAAGAAGGACTTCATTTACCATTTTAAGTCTTGAAATACCTAAACCACCCAACCTTTTTGGGATCGTAACTCTGTCCCAAGCAACCCAATGCATCTTCCTAATCTCATCCAATCCTCCCCATAAGAAATTCCTCATAAGAGATTCCAGCTTATCAACCACTTTGACCGGCGCTTTAAAGATAGAGAAATAATAAATGGGGAGACTTTCTAAGACCGCTTTGATAAGAATGACCCGTCCTCCAATAGAGAAGGCCCGCGCTTTCCAAAAGGCTACACGGATTTAAAAAATCACCACAATAGGATCCCAATTACTAACCCGGTTCATGTTGGCTCCCAAAGGTATTCCCAAGTATTTAAAAGGAGTGTCCCTTCTTGCACCCAACAACCCTCGCCATTTGAACAACCAAACTATCCTCAACTTCAATACCAAACAAATTTGATTTATGGAAGTTAATTTCAGCCTCGAGCATGCTAAAATACTCTAAGAATTCTAGCAACCCCATTAATATTTTCACTCGACCAATCCCCCAAAATCATAGCAACGTCCGCGTAAAGAAGATGCGAAATCACCGGACCCCCGTTAGGCATTATAATACCCTTCATTCTCCACAACTCAAGCTTTAGCCACAATACAAGAAAAAGGTTCCATGACTAAAAGGAAAAAGGAAGGGAGATAGATGATCTCCTTGACGAAGACCTTTTGGCACTGAAACTCGAACGTCGAAGAACCGTTAACCAAACCGAAGATCTAGCGGAAACAAACACCCCTTTTACCCACTTGCACCACAAAGGCGAAAAACCCATTTGGGTCATCAACTCTAAAAGAAAACCCCAATTGACGTTATCATACGCCTTTTCAAAATCAATTTTGAAGATGAACGTTTTACTTCCCATTTTCTTAAGCCATGGCCAAACTTCGCTAAGAATCAAGGGGCTGTCAAGAATGTACCTATCTTTTAAAAGCGTCGTTTGTGTCTCCGAAACCACCTTCCCAATAACCTTCTTTAAACGGTTCGCTAAAATCTTAGAGATGACTTTACTAATCACCCCTATGAGATTTATAGGCCAGTAATCCCTTAGACCGATGGGGTCTTTAACTTTAGGGACGAGTGTTATGAACGAAGTGCTACACCCCTACCTATAGAACCCGTGTCATGAAAATGTGTCATAAGGTCTCTAAAATCTTCCTCGAAAATTTTACAAAAGTGTTTTAAGAATTTAAAGTTAAAACCTTCAGGACCCGGCGCTTTGTCTGCCCGACATTCAAAAACCGCCTCCTTTATCTCCTTGGTCGAGAATGGTCCTGAGATGCAGGCTTCCTCTTTCGATAATCTTTTAACCCCTGGGTAGTTCAGATGCGGTCTAGATCTGACCTTCTCCGAAAAATGGTTCATAAAAAAACACAAAATTTCTTTTTTAACAGCCTTCGATTTAGAGACCCAAAATGCCTCTAATGTTCATCCCCGGAATCCCATTCTTTTTCTTTCTGTGTAATTAATTAAACACAACTAATACGCCTATTGATCAATCTCATTATTCTTATGACCAACTAAAGGGTCCAATGACCAACTAAAGGGTCCATTTCAACTACGGGCATCCACATCCATCTAATGATACCTATGGACCCGAGCAGTGGCGGAACTAGCCTATTAAATCAAGGGTATCCCTAATTTTTTTTACCAAGCAATCATACAATATTAAAAATTGACAATAAATAAATAAAGTAAAATAAATACCTAATATGTTTGTCCTCTTCTTTTTTTTCATAGCTTGAAATCATTTCATCACCTTGTCGTCTTTTACTTTATTAAAAAAAATCTTTTTTCAACCGCACAAACCATGCCATTGATCAAAAATTCCGGGTTGGTTAGGGGTATTCTTGTATTATTTTAGGGGTATCATTGTATTATTTTATAAGTTTGGGTTAGTTAGGGGTATCCTTTCATTATTTTAGGGGTATCCTTTGTGTAAAACCGAAAAAAAATACACTACGAATATGGACTTGAGCCGTAGCCCGTGCTACGGCTAACATTACATTGGTTCCGCCCCTCACCCGAGAGTGAATTTAAACTTTATTGATGTAGTTTCAACCAAAAACGACACACTAACTATGAAATTCACGACCGCTTTCCGCATTCCTTCTAAAGTCAAAACGCATTTAGGGAAGTATGTTCGACCATAGAAACTTATCATTTTTCAAGTAGGCTAAATTTAATCAAAGCACCAATACCAAAACTTGCCGATTTTGTGATCAGGGGCGTAGGTTAGTAGTTGCACGGGGGTGTACCTGTCCCCTCTAATGTTTCGTTTAAAAGTGTATAATTTTCGATTTTTCGTCCGAAAATTTTAAAACTGTATAGGATCGCCCTTACAATTATTTTGCCTAAATATTTATATAATATATAAATCAAAGTAAATTTTTTTACCACTTTAAATCTTAAAGATTATCGGACTGAGTTGTAATTCTCCGTCTAGGTTTCATTTATCTCGTACCATTATATATATATATATATATAGGGGAGGGTTATCTTGAGAACGCTAAATATTGCGAGAACCGTGAGAACGAATGAAAAAACCAATCAAAACCAATTTTTTTAATACAAACCTCATTGTAATTAAGATACAACATCAAGAAAAGAATTTACAACATCAAATAATTCATTTCTTCTTTCAAAATCACTTTTTTTAGTTTTTTTACACATGTGTAAACATAACAGATTTACACATGTGTAAATGGCAAACTTACACATGTGTAAATTTTCTTTATTTACGAATTCGCGTAAATTTAAACGTGTAAATTTAATTTCTAACATTGTATTCGAATAATAATGATAAGTGTAAAAAGAAATTTTGAGTTTGAATTGTTTTTGACCAAGTTCTCGTGGTTTTTTCATTTGTTCTCACGGTTCTCGCGATATTTAGCGTTCTCATTTAAACCCTCCCCTATATATATATATATATATATAGGACAAAGATCCGTTAGGAACCACCTCTTATTGCGAGAACCGCGAGAATCAATGTGAACACAACAAAAAATGCTTAAAAATAGCTAAAAATCACACAAATTTTTTTTTTTGTAATATTTTTTTATAAAACAATCGCTACTTTTTGAAGCAAAAAAAAAAAAAAAAAGATTTTTTTTTTGCCTACTAAAAGTAACGATTTTAACATAAAAAATATTAAAAAAAATTAGATTTTTTTTTTTATTTTTTTAGGTTTTTTGGGGGTTAAGTTTTTAGCATTTTAGCTTGGGGTGGGGGGGGGGGGTGGTTAGGTTTTTTGGGGGTTTTAGTTTTAGCATTTAGCTTGGGGGGGTTAGGTTTTTTTAGCTATTTTAGTTTGTGTTCACATTGGTTCTCGCAATAAGGGTGGTTCTCGCATGAACCTTACCGTGTATGTATATATATATATATATATATAGGGGACAGCTAGAATGAGAACCACCCCGAGTTATGAGAACCGCGAGAACCACACTATCCGGGCCGCCGTTGACCACGATTTTTTTTTTACAACTAGATGTGTATATTATAAACACATTTGTAAAAAAGAATTTTAAACGCCGCGGCCGAGGGGGTAGTTTTTTACACCACAAGTTTGGTGTTTTTATTTTTTTTTTGTTTTTTTCTTTTTTTTTTACACCAAACTTGTGGTGTAAAAAACTACCCCCTCGGCCGCGGCGTTTAAATTTTTTTTTTACGAATGTGTTTATAATATACACATCTAGTTGTAAAAAAAGTCGTGGTCAACGGCGGCCCGGATGGTGTGGTTCTCGCGGTTCTCATAACTCGGGGTGGTTCTCATTCTAGCGGCTCCCTATATATATATATATATATATATATATACACATTGGTCTTTTGTTTGTTAAACAATATTTAGTTTTTTTATATGGAAGAACGGGTCCTTTGAATGAATGAATTTTTTTTAGTTTTATTCGGAGCTATTATTATTTGACCCGGCCCGAATCGAATAACCGGCCTGACCCGAAACATAACGATAGGAAAAAAAATTAAGTCCTATGACTTTACGTCCCCTCGAAACTTTTGGTCAAGCTCCGCCGATTAAGCTTTGATATTTTGCTCATTTCAATATATGTAGTGATTTTAACTAGCCTCCATTAGTTAATAATGGTAATAAGTGTACTTTTGGTCAACCATTTATCGGTTAAACTACACAACCAAATTCAGTCTATCTAACAAGCTATAATCATTATATATGATGATTTTAACCCTGATAATGCCTTAGAATTTCCATAAATCATCACTTTATAAAAACCGCTTAGAATTTTCCCATAATCGAAAGGTGAAGGTGCAAGATGCTTATAACATAGAGTTTGTTTGGTTTCAATCACTTATTTCAGGGTTTTTCATAAGTTTCGCACTCACAACAACACATACTTTATTTTTTTACATTTTTTTAATAAACTATATAGTTCGCATTTTCATTTATACTTGCCAAGCTATATCAAAATAGAAGGTAGACGGGCAACTTTAGCCGCTTAAATATATTTAATTAGATTTAAGACATAAAAGTTTTATATTGGTAGTAATTTATCCCTAGTTTGATATAAAATGATATTTTGGTCTGAGTTGTATTTATAACTAGTATTCGGCAACGGGTTCGGGGGATTAGGGTAATAGGCTTAAAATGGGGTGAACGAATTATTTTAAAAATGCGGTACTAATGATCCTATGGACTAATATGTTTATAATGGGCTTATGTTTGTTAATTTATATGTAAGATATTGGCTTATGTTTGTTAATTTTTGTTCAATAATTTTTTTAGTAAGTAGAAGTTTGTAAAATTTAGATTTTTTTTGTCATTGGTCACCTTTTCTTCCATGGTTTGGTCTTGTGAAGTTTGGTTCCTAATTGGTGTGACAATTTGTACTTTGGTCTCAATAGTTTGGATTAGGAAAAATCACTGAAAGTGTGAAATATTTTATTATTTAAATCATTATTTAATAAAAAAATGTTTTATGTAGTTTTTCCGAAAAGTACCAAACCAATAAAAAACGTGATATGTCAACAAATCCAACGAAAATGTAACAAGTCAATATGCTCTATCGTGTCACGATTTAACCTTTTTTTCCAACGTAAGTGGCCACAAGTAGTTAGGTAGCCATAGAAGTGGCAACGAGGTAGCAAGACAAAGGGTTGCATTCTTAGAAAAATGCTTCTCTCCATGTAGCGAAATGAACTGTCGTACCTGTTTTCTTTAGTAGGCTAGAATGGTTTATTTGATCATGGGATGATTATTCACAACAATAGTTGATTTATCATTTGCTAAGATGGTATATTTGATCATGGGATGATTGTTCATAAAAATTGTTCATAAAGTATTAAACTAAAGCCTTTTACCAAATGGGCTAGATGTTGTCTAAATGTTGTTCGGCTGAATGATTGGATATAAAATAACTATTGGTCTGATGGTGTAAAAGTGAGTAGGCCACGGTGATCATTGTACTTAATGGGCTGACAAATCAAGAACAAGAGTCAGAAAAGTAAACAAAGAGCTGGTTGTTTTCTTCTTCCTTTAGAATTAGAACTATAAACTATTCACAGATTTGCCATAGCGCTTTTAAACAATAATTTGTTGTCAAAGTTATATGATTTTAATGTTTAAAAAATGTGATATAAATTTCAGAAAAGGTTTTAGGTGCTTATAATTTAGTATTTTGTCTTCATTATTTCATTTGATAACTATTAAAATGTTTGTTCTTATATTCATATCATATTGTGTCATATCAACCCTAAAAAACTATACCGATGTCATGTAATCAAGACAAACTTTTATCAGACAAACTGTTATCATGTAACCCCACAAATATTTCCCATTTTCTACTAAAATTTTACTCCAATTTTGATTTACACTCTCTACTTATTGCTTATTACGGCTTTGCTGAAATTCAGTGTTATATGAGGTTAAAAGGTTAAACCAAACTCCTCCACCATCGGACAGCTTACACTCCTCCATCTCCGGCCGATGGTCCACACTCCTCCTCCTAGGACCTTTCTAATTACAAGTGGTCACGAAGTACCAGAGCTGTCAGATCTGTAACTATCTTCAGGTAATAATCCACCGATTCAACTCATTACTGCAATTATTATTTAGGTCAACATCCCCACACCATTTTCCTCTGCAATCAACAAAAAGTTCTTAATTTTGTGGGAAAAAAAACTGAATTTTCTATTTGGGGCTTCTTGATTTTTCAATCTAGAAGTGGGTTTGCTATGTTTTGTTCTGTGTCGGAGAAATTTTGAAATTTGGGGGAAAATTTTGGCTTCAATTGGTTGGAACAAAAGGGGAATATTTTAGGGCTCTTGAGGAATTGATTCTTGTTCAAGTTAAAATTGGGATCTATCACAAGTGGCGCACTCATGACGTAGCTCTTTCTTGGTGGGGTGTTTGGGAGGGTGAGCAATTGTAGGTTGCTTTCCTCTCCTTCGTTTCTTGGGTGGGTTGATACCTAGCCTCCTCCTCACCTTGAGACGAGGGACTTGTTATCACTTCTCGGTTTTGATTGTTTCCAATGGGCTCTACCAAGGGTAGGAGCATGACATCCAGTGCCTCTGAAGGGGATGTTGGCTCCACCTCGTCCAATGGAGTGTGACTATGCCCCCTTTAGGAACTTCCACGAGTGTAAAGACTGCAAGCCTAGGTCTTCTGGGTATAACAGATTGATCGCGTATTTTCAGCAATTTCATTTTAAAGATTATCGTAAAGAATCCCTTCAGGATGTGCTCTCCAAGGATTTAGACTGTTTTTTGAACGTTGGGGAATCCCTGCAGTTTTTTGGATATTGGTTGTGTCGGAGGTGCATGAAGACACACGCACTTAGTAGGGGGTGTCGTCATCCTGGTGGTGTTTTCACGTTCTCTAGGAAATCCGGGTCTGATGAGGATTTTGTCGTGGGGATCCCAAGGCTCCAAGATCCAGGGATGGTTATTGAGCTTAGGACCCCGCAGGGAGTGATGGGAGATGTCGCTCTCCTTAAAAGTGTTTTCTCCCCTCCGGTTCGAACTGTTAAGAGCATCCCCCAAGCTATCGTTTGCCATTTGCACAAGCTTTGATAGGTGCCATCCATAAAGGAGTAGCTACCCCTTAGACTGTTGAAAGTTGGGTCAAACTCTTGCTCTTACCCTGTTGTACCCTTAAAGTGGTTAAGCCATCTTCCAGGCAAGAGCGAAGGTCGGGTAATAGAAAGTCCTTGCAATGTGATAATATTTTGCGGGTCGTAGCTATGTGGAAGGAGGGCTCTAGTTTTGAGGTTTTGGTCAATTCCCTCCTCGCTGATAGTGGAGAAGGGGTCGTGCGTGGGGGGATGCACACTGATGTACTGCAAAGTACATATGTTTATAGTGTATATTTTGGTCAGTTTTTTGTTATTTTGAGTCTAGTTTAGGTTAGAATTTCGATACTGCTGACATTAAGCTATGATTTCAGGTCCAGTTGCTTATAGTGATGAAAAACAAGTCAAAACGAGCAGTTTGGAGGAAAAACGGGATTCGTATGTGTCACGGCCCCCGACCCACCCTGGACAGAATCGGAAGCCGCGAACAGCCCAGTGGTACCGGTGATTATTTTGAAAAATATTGCAGCGGAAATTTCATCAGGACCGTGAGTTAGGAAAAATATCAGAGTTTAGAAAACACCGGATTTTATTTATTAAATAGATGGGATAAACCCATGTTTTACAATGGTAGCTTTAATAAAGATAAATTTGATTACATAAAGCAATATTTCTTAATTTGATTTAATTAATAAAATAAGCCACTTCTTGATGCCTTTCAGTGCCGTATCCATCTCTTAATCCAATCTACTGTAATTACCTGAAACGCGTTTTAAAAAGGTTTTGTCAGCGGGAAATACTGAGTGAATCATTCTATTTACATAAAATGATGCATAGTTATTAATTACAGCATAAGAGCGATTACAATGGCTTCTATCTTATTTTTATCTGGCGTCATGTCACAATGGTGACGATGGTCATACCACTATTAGATCAATGAACCTAAATAGTGATGATTATCCCTGTAGGTCAATGAACCTAACAGTGATTATCCCGAGTAGGTCAATGAACCTAACTGGGAGAAAATTAGTAATGTGCACAATACCCCACTAGCCAGTGATTCAAGATATCCACGACTTAGTCCCTGTAATTATAACTTTTGAAAATAATTTGAGGTATTGTAAAATAGTTGATAAAAAGATAATGACTCACATTATAATCATGCAGATTCATACGGCCAAAGTTTAGTCTATAGATAAGCCTTGATATATTGCAGATTTATACAGGCAGAGCTTAGCCTATTGATTTAGCCTTGTGACCTAGTGCACACGAACTAGGTAATTAACTAATACAGCATTTACGATAACTCCCGAGATAAAAACCCTCACAATGAATGACAAAGTGCAATCACTTAAACATCCCTTGGAATCACAACGAATGACAAAGTATAATTACTTAAACATCCATCGGATTCACAACGAATGACAAAGGATAGTACTAAAACATCCATCGGATAGTTTCAATCGATCGGACATTGAACCGTAGCAGCGATCGAGTTAATACCCTATTTGCGGCAGCACCCCGCTATACTAATTAGTGATTCGTGTGTGTTTTTAGAGTATTTGGACGATATCTCAGCGTATAATTTGAATTTGATCGTCGAACGAACAACAGAATGCAAGTGCCAGGCCCTTGTATTTATACCCAAAATTTGCACCTCCCGCTAGTCGCGGGAGAATCCGTGGCAGGTGCCGCGTATCGCCTGGGATGTCAAAATAGGGTAGGCCTGCTTCGTCACCTATCTAGCCCTGATGAGTCGACGTAATCGAGAAATTAAATTTTGACAGCGTTTTGTGAGGATAATCGTCAAGTAGGGAATACCCCCCCTGAGTTTTAGGGGCCCTGATCCTGATTCTGATTGTTCTGAAATTGGTAGGGTTTGTGTAGAATCACTTAGGTGTTTCAATTAGGGTTTCCTTTTGGATAAAATAATAAAATAAATAGGACTTTTAATGAGGGTTGTTACATTCTCCCCACCATAATAAAAATCTCGTCCTCGAGATTTGGGTTATGATATTTCTTTTAGACTTATGTCACATCTTAGTTAATAAAAACAATATTACGGTAGATGACACAGAATCAAATTTTGTGAATACTAGTTGTACAATAAATAGGATTCAATGGTTCAATTGAATTAGTTCAAGAAATTGATGACAAACGAATGAGATGAAATGATATAATTTCCAAGGTGACTAGGTTTATGCCAAAAGATATATGATCAATAGATATTTAAAATGAATGTGAAGGATTTTTAGAATCAATAAAAATTCTTTGTCAAAAGAAAGCTTACTTTGATTGGTAACTGAGGAAGACTTAGAATTGATAGTTTCCAAATAAAATAAAAGCATTAAAAATGATTTGTCAAATATTAAATTATGATATGAGAAAATTAATGTGCTGAGATGAGTGAATTGTAAAGATACACCAAAAGACAATAGAGTTAGTGTATCATTATTTAAAGTTCCAAGTTGTTTTAATTGTGAAACAATGTGATAGTATATTATTAGTGACTATATTTTTCATACTATATTCTAAAGGTCGAAATATAATAAGAACAAGTTGTTTTGGCATGACCAATTTATATTATATTTGTAAAGCAAATGTAATATATATTATTTGTATATTTGTCTGAACCGTATCTTATATATCAAATATAAATACTATGTAATATATATTATTTATTACACCTTTTTTTATTATATGTAAATGGTCACCACTTTTAAATAAATGTTATTTTAGTATTTTACTATACTATGTAAAATAACTTATATTTACTATGTAATATATATTACAAAACACCGTAATGAAGTTATTACATTACAAAATATTTTAGTATTTATTATTTTGTAAAAGAAATCACTATTATTTATAACGTTAAATGAAAATTTAAAGGTGTAAAAATATTTATTGTATAAAAGTATTTGTAAAATATTTTATAAATATATATTACTTAATAAATCGATTCTATGTGATTTATTTATTTTGATTTTAAAACCATATAACATTATGAATGTATTTACAAATGTTGTAAATAAGTGAGAACGAAGACTATTCTTATATATCATAATGTTTTCCTAACCCAACGTAGTTGATGACTACCATATTATTTTTATATGATCATTTTCTTGCCTGAGCGTTACGGTATATAGTTACCACAAAACATATAATAAACAATTATTTATATAATTTTATTATCCCTTTAATTCTTGTCTTGTTTTATGAAAATATGTCTTCTTCTTATAATACAAATTAAAATATTTTTATATATAATTTAAGATTTAAGTATGATAACTTAATTTATTTATTAACTAGTCATTATCATGGTTAGATATTGGTTAGTGCTGCCTTGTTTAAGCATATGTGGCCAGTCCATGCCTAACTAAGGCTAGGCTATTCAATACCTGCCCTTGACAATAACCCTAGTATTAAAATAATACTAACACTACTATTTTTAATATATTATTACTAATAATATTAATTATCAATAACTTAAACATAAATTTAAATGAGAGTATACCTCATATAAAAATATAAATTCTTCATCTCAAAGGTTTTAATAAGAATATAGTGATACTATTTTATAAATTAGGTAATCACTTATGTAAGTTTCCATATATAATTAATTTATATAATGATTTTCTATTGAAGATTGTTAAAGCAATAATTATCATGAAAGGATCGATTGATGTTGTAAGAATCATTAAGAGATACACTGAAATATGACAAGAATTTGTGTATCATTATCTTAGCACACGATGTTAAGATGGCTTATATAAATAATTAAATCTGTAAACGAGATTAGTGCAAGCTTTAAATTTTGTGAGAATGTCAGTGCTAGGTGATTGTGATTAAAGAAATGATTTAATGAAGTCGAAGACTAAACAAACCTATTATAGTTCAAAACAAATGAAGTGCTTGTTGGGACTATGTTGAATATGATAGCTTCTATCCATTATATGGAATCTTGAAATGAATATCTAATGTGAGCAAGTCAAATAATTTGAACAAGTTTTAATAAGAAAGTTCGGACATGGTCATAATAGAAACTATGTATGTCAAAGAAAATTAGTTTTTTTTTCAAGAAATTCATTGAATCGATATCAAAAAGTTATCGTTTTGTAATAATGCGGTTTACAGTACCAAAAATCAAGTATAGCGAACTGATATTTGAGTTTTGATAAAATAACAAATCAGAATGAAACCCTTCAGTGGTCTTCATAAATTAAATGAACCACATGCGCAACAAACAGTGCATGTGTAATGTGTGGATTTACCAAGAAATAAAATGAATAAATATTTGCTACTATGAAAGAAATCCTTATGGTATTATGACCATTAGGGGAAGTAGAAACATGAAAGTTAATTTATTATATGCAGAAATCAAAATTTCAATGAAAGAATTATAAGAACTTTATCTGGAATTTCGTGGGATAACTGTTGTTAAGTGACATTACCAGGGAATGTGAATAAAATGAAATAGGGAATTTGCAAAGGTATGTGACTCCTTTTTCAGAGATAATAATTATGACTCTGATTAGACTGTGCACCGATGGTTGTAAAATTTTGTTCTAACATACCTTAGCGATATTCATGTCGTTTGTAGGATCACTTGGCAAAGTGCTGCTTTTTGATTAGTAGTTCTTCTACTGACGGAATTAGTATTGGTGTCATCGTGCCCTAATTTATATTTTCCAAAGGTCTTGCCTTGGAAGTCGTGTGTGATATACTTCAACGTCTGTGGATTTATAATTAAATTTTCATGTGTTTTCTTGTGCATTAGCACAACTTTTCATTCTTCTTACTTGTTTTAATAGTTTATAGTAACTTGTTAGAAATTCTTTATACTTTTGATGGTATCCCAACTTAATGAGTTTCTATTGTACTAGGCAGATAATCAAACGAAATAATGTTTGATATCAGAAAAGAGATTCCTAATAAAGAAATCTAGACACATATGCTTGTGCTTTATTCCTAATTGACTTTTTGAAATTTCTTATAGATATACATATCTATATAATCATATATTCCATATGCTGAAATAAACATACCATCTATCAGGTCAATGCATTTAACAGATTTATATTTCCATAAATAAGTCAGATATCAGATCATGATACTATTTAGGGAAATCTTGTCACTTGTTTGACATATTATATACCCCGTCTTATCCGATTCGCGCCGGAGCGGTAACCTCAGTATATCTGGACAAACTGGAGAGTCTACTACACCATACCCAGTCTTGCCAGAGAAAATTTTCTATTTCCCATAAATAGTATATTTTCAAGATTTAAAAGTGCCTCTTTTATTAGGGCTTTTATTCAGAATTAAGGAAACTTGTATTCCCATAACACATTTTATTCTAGTCCAAATAATAATAAGCAATAATTACTATTAATTCTTGCTTATTTATCGTATCTTGCAGTATTCTAATTACCATTCTTATGGCATACAAAACCCATCATAATTTATTCACATAAGTACTTAGCTTATTTTGAGATTTATACTAAGGCATCTTTTCTTAAGTTCAAGTCTAAATGCTATCATGTGTGCTACCAGTTAATAGCAATATCCTAACTCTTTTATATGAACTGAGGTATTATTGTTACAACACCTATTGGCTTAAAGCAGTGGCTCTGATACCACCTTCTGTCACGGCCCCCGACCCACCCTGGACGGAATCGGAAGCCGCGAACAGCCCAGTGGTACCGGTGATTATTTTGAAAAATATTGCAGCGGAAATTTCATCAGGACCGTGAGTTAGGAAAAATATCAGAGTTTAGAAAACACCGGATTTTATTTATTAAATAGATGGGATAAACCCATGTTTTACAATGGTAGCTTTAATAAAGATAAATTTGATTACATAAAGCAATATTTCTTAATTTGATTTAATTAATAAAATAAGCCACTTCTTGATGCCTTTCAGTGCCGTATCCATCTCTTAATCCAGTTTACTGTAATTACCTGAAACGCGTTTTAAAAAGGTTTTGTCAGCGGGAAATACTGAGTGAATCATTCTATTTACATGAAATGATGCATAGTTATTAATTACAGCATAAGAGCGATTACAATGGCTTCTATCTTATTTTTATCTGGCGTCATGTCACAATGGTGACGATGGTCATACCACTATTAGATCAATGAACCTAAATAGTGATGATTATCCCTGTAGGTCAATGAACCTAACAGTGATTATCCCGAGTAGGTCAATGAACCTAACTGGGAGAAAATTAGTAATGTGCACAATACCCCACTAGCCAGTGATTCAAGATATCCACGACTTAGTCCCTGTAATTATAACTTTTGAAAATAATTTAAGGTATTGTAAAATAGTTGATAAAAAGAGAATGACTCACATTATAATCATGCAGATTCATACGGCCAAAGTTTAGTCTATAGATAAGCCTTGATATATTGCAGATTTATACAGGCAGAGCTTAGCCTATTGATTTAGCCTTGTGACCTAGTGCACACGAACTAGGTAATTAACTAATACAGCATTTACGATAACTCTCGAGATAAAAACCCTCACAACGAATGACAAAGTGCAATCACTTAAACATCCATTGGAATCACAACGAATGACAAAGTATAATTACTCAAACATCCATCGGATTCACAACGAATGACAAAGGATAGTACTAAAACATCCATCGGATAGTTTCAATCGATCGGACATTGAACCGTAGCAGCGATCGAGTTAATACCCTGTTTGCGGCAGCAGCCCGCTATACTAATTAGTGATTCGTGTGTGTTTTTAGAATATTTGGACGATATCTCAGCGTATAATTTGAATTTGATCGTCGAACGAACAACAGAATGCAAGTGCCAGGCCCTTCTATTTATACCCAAAATTTGCACCTCCCGCTAGTCGCGGAAGACTCCGTGGCAGGTGTCGCGTATCGCCTGGGATGTCAAAATAGGGTAGGCCTGCTTCGTCACCTATCTAGCCCTGATGAGTCGACGTAATCGAGAAATTAAATTTTGATAGCGTTTTGTGAGGATAATCGTCAAGTAGGGAATACCCCCCCTGAGTTTTAGGGGCCCTGATCCTGATTCTGATTGTTCTGAAATTTGTAGGGTTTGTGCAGAATCACTTGGGTGTTTCAATTAGGGTTTCCTTTTGGATAAAATAATAAAATAAATAGGACTTTTAATGAGGGTTGTTACAGTATGCGAGTCGGAAAGCTGGAAGAACAAGAAAAAAATAAAATTGCAGATAGGGGGCGCCGCCGTACGCGACGCCCTACGGGTGTACCCGTCGCGCTATGTCTAGCCCCCAAATACGCAGAAAATGTGATTTTCAGCTAGGTTTTGATGAGATGTGCGGGTATATATGCGAAACAAAATAGCTGTCAATAGGGTTACGAATTTGTTAAGTCCACAAGCTTATTTTGGAGATTGAAGTTTTGCGTTTGAAGAGCTTGGATCACGGGAATCATTGGTTTGAGTTCGGTTTGAAGATTGAAGACTTGCACGGGTTCTTTAGTTCCTTGTTTGTTTGATTTCTCTCCTGCAAAACTTGTAACCATGAATTCTTGTTTGAATAATTTTGTTTTGCTTTCATTGATTAACATGCTTGGCTAAACGCTTAAACCGCCTAGACTACGATTAATGGATTTGAATAAAGTTTGAACCTTTTTAGTTAATTGCATGTGTTTATGGATTAATTGTGTTTTATAAAAAGTTTGGTTTACTTATTTGGTGTGTATGCGTACTTTGATTTAGTTAATTATTATCAATTGCTTCGTGTGAATCTACGTGGTTGTCTACTATGGAAGAGGTTCATGCTAGATCTTTGACCTTGTGTCTTTGACCTTTAGGGTGAATTGGCCAATAAACCTTAGAAGTGATAGTTAATAATTTGCTAGATTTCAGTATTCTACTAGTCCTTATAGTTGGAAGGTGCGGGGCTATTGGTAGGTCTTACCCGGCGAATTGCTTTACACAGTCTTTGGAAAAAGTCGTGCCTTAGTTGCCCCGTCGGTTTATTATTCTATCAAGTCAAATTAAGAAACCCAAACTACCCTAGATCTATAATTGGAAAAGAGTAGGTCAACATTAGGGTACTTACACAATAATTAGATCACCGAAAGGAAGTCTAATAACCGGTAGGATTAACGGCCTAGGTAGTGCCATAAGTTTCACCTCGAGAAGGTTTGAGGGGCTTAGTTGGTGTCTTAATAGGTTTAGTATCCCAAGATCCCGGTTCCATAAAACATGTGGTTAACTTAATTGGTAAATTCTAAAAATTAATCCAGGATTCTAGTCTAGGTGGTCTTCATCATCATCTAAGAAAAGTCTTCATATTAGTTCGTATTAGCATAGTTCTAGTTAATAATTAGTTTAATAGATTTCCTTAGATTTTCATTAAACCCCCCCCCCCCCCAAAAAAAAACAATCAAACAGTTTGAGTCGTGTCTGTCAGAGTCTGTTAGAGTTTAGTTAGCGTGATTAATAGAGTCTCGTGGTTCGATATCCGGACTTCCTTAAGTCATACTACAGTGATCGGTACACTTGCCGATTGTGTGGTTTAGGTCGAGTCTAGATTTAAAGCTTTTTAGTGTCTAGCTTAGAGAGTCTAAAGTAGTCAATTTTAGTAGTCTGTTTTTGGCGCTGTTGCCGGGGACTCTTGGCAATTGCGTTTATTAGCTTTGATAGACTTTATTGATATATACGTGCTACGTGTTTTGTTTTGTTTTGAGTCTTTTATTTTTATTTTTATTTTGAGTCTGCGTGACTAGTGTCTGTTTTTCTTATATTTAGGTTTTTGCTTGTAGTGGATGCCACATCTGCGCTCGCACGGACCACCGCCGAAGCCGCAAGTCACAGAGTCATCATCTCGAATGGGCCAAGGCCCACAGGTTAGTACTTCATCCTCTTCTCATTTACCACACTTCGATACCACCCCTTTTCCCTCACCACACCATTCACCTAAAGTTTCTCCACTCGATAGTCCCACTTCTAGCACCTCTAGCGCCCTAGATAACATAAACTTAGAACAAATTGCCAATCCAAGATAGATCGTCCATCAACAAGCCACCCAAGGCTTCACTGGTCTTGTTTCACCCATCACCGTTCCGCCCATAGTAAACGAAAACTCATGGCAGATTCCATCGTATGCCATGCAAGCCATCTCCAATAATATCCAGTTCCACGGCCGCGACGACGAGGACGTCCCCGCCCACATAAACCGTTTTTCTCGTATGCTCACCACTTTTAGCCTTCATGGAGCCCCAAACGATGTTCCTTATTTACAACTCTTTCCCTTTTCACTAGTCGGACGTGCGGCTACTTGGTTGGACTCTCAGCCAACCGGTACTTTTACCACTTAGGCGGGCCTCCGTCAAGCCTTTCTGAACAAATATTTTCTGCCCGCTAAAGCCTCACGTCTTCGCTATCAAATTCACTCATTCCGCATGGAGCCCGACGAGCCCTATTACCTTGCTTGGGAGCGACTTTAAAACCTTGTCGCTCGATGATCCTAGCATGGTCTTTCTGATTGGGCCCTTTGCGAAAAATTTTATAACGGTCTCACCCAAGAGACTCGTGATCGTTTTGACACTAATGCGGGAGGTCATATGATGGGCATTCTTACTGTTGCCGAGTGTTTAGAGCGTTTCGAGGCATTTGCTCAATCTCAATCTCAGTCGCAATCTGATCGATGGTATCCAAGTGGTAATTCAAATACCACTACTAGTGCACCCACTCGTAGGGTGAGCCATATCACTATGGACCCCAGTATAGCCGATGTTAAGCAACTTTATTGTATTTGTTGTTAAAAATAGTTTAAGTTACTTAGAAATAATTCCGTCAACATGAACCGACCGACGAACCGTCCCAGAAGCACTAAATATGAAGTCCGAGAAAGAAAAAAATCAAGCTTCTAAATTCTTTGATTAAAGATCACGACAAGGTTACAAGACTTCAAAATGTTAGCGGGACATTATGGAGTATACAAGATACAAAGTCAAAGAATTGTGTTAATAAGATAATATATCTTATTAACACATTAAATCTTTTCTATGAAAAAGGCTTTCATAAGAAAAAGAAATGCTTTCAACAGAAAAGAAAATGAATCTTTTCTTATGGGAAAAAGCTAGAAAAGCATTTCTAATGAAAATGAATCTTTCCTTTTGTAAAGAAAATGAATCTTTTCTTTTGATGAAGCATTCATCAGAAAGGAAAAGGAATATTTCCTTTTCAAAAAGCATTTCACTAGAAAAGAATAAAGAAATATCTCAAATGTGAAGACTATATCAGAAAAGAAAGAAACAAGTTGGTGAATAAAGTAAGATAAGGCTCTGGGCACACATACCAACTTCATATCAACCAATCACAATTGAGATAGGCACATGGAATTCTCTATAAATACATAATTCCTACGAAGGAATTATGTGTGTCTTTGTGTAGTAATATTTCAATAGAGTTTTTCATGTGAGTTTACCCCCTGGTTTGGCCCAGGGGGTGACATTTAGATTCGAGTTTATTCTCGGATCGACCCCTTCTTCTTTGTTTGATTCCGCCAAACAAAGATTAATTCTTATGTTCATAGAACGATACATTTATTTTATAAGAATTAATCATTGAAAAAATATCACTCTCACTGTCTCTATTTTTATTCTTTGAATGTTTATATACTTCACAAACACCCGTTTCAACGAAAGAAGAAAGTTACATCATTAGAATAGGGCCGCCAAAGGGGACCAGCATTTGGTACCAGAGCAGATTGGATAAATTATTTCCAATATCCCTTGCTCCTGTAAGAGAGACGTATATTCATGATCTGCTAAAGGTAAAAATAATTTTTTTTTGCAAATCTAAAAAAATAAGTAAATAAAGTATGTAGAGAAGTTATTTTTTTCTTTCTGTTATTTTCATTACTTTTACTATTATTATTATTATTATTATTATTATTATTATTATTATTATTATTATTATTATTATTATTATCTCTATTAGTATTTTTTTTCTAGTATAAAAAAATGTGTAGAAAAAGGATATAAAAACACACAAAAAAAGGGAGTTAAACAAAGATAAAGGAACTTTAGTTTATCAGAAAGAAAAATTTTGACATCTAAAAAGAAAATTTATGATAAAATAAAGTTTATTTGTATCTTATCTGATGAAATAACTCCAAATTCTGGTTCGTTAATATTTAAAAAGGAATGATAATGATAAAAAAAGGAGAGATAAAAATTGTGTGAAACTGTAGAAAATATACAGATGACTATTATTATTTAAAAAGTTTTCACAAAATATTCTTTGAAAAAAAGAACATGTACTTAGATTTCCATCAGAAAAAATATGTGTAAGTAATATCTCTGTTTCTACATATTCCCTCTCATCTTAAAATAAAAAATGATGAGTTTACTAAGATTTTCTAATGAATTCTGTTAAATTTATTAGAATTTCTGGTTAAAAAAATAGGATTTCTGATGAATTCATAAGATATGAGGTCATCAGATTTCTGATGATGTCATCAGATTTCTGATGAGGTCATCAGAATTCATGATGATGTCATCAGATTTTCTTGTAAAAAAAAAAACCTTTAATCAGATTTTTTGATAATTTCATCAGAATCTATCAGATTCCATCAGATTTTCTGTTAAAAAGAAAAAAAAAACTTTTATCAGATTTTCTGATAATTTCATCAGAATCTATCAGATTTCATCAGATTTTCTGTTAAAAAAAACTTTTATCAGATTTTCTGATTATTTTATCAGAAATTTCATCAGATTTATCTGAAAACATCAGAAATTATGTTAAAAAAAACGTTGTTTTTCGGCTTTCTGATATTTCATCTGATTTTTTTCTGTAACTTTTTTTTTGATAAAAAAATCAGAAAATCTTGGACGAGAAGCTGCACGAGAACAACCGGAGACTGACCGATATATTCATATCAGAGTTATCGCATACATATCGTTGTTCCCCAAAACAAAAAACTGTTAGGACTCCGGCGACCGTACGAGCGCCAAAAGAACAGCCGCACACTCAGAGTGATAATGTAATGTGCTTTGTGAATAATTTTTTTTATAATAACAATAACAATATCTACTAATAACCCTTAAGTTAACTGTCATGCTTTCTTGTAGGTTGTTGCTAATTCATTTATCAACTTTGATATTGCCGATAATGCCTACCACGTCTCTATGTCCCCAATGATGAATGTAGATTTTGTAAGTTTTTCAATTTTATATATTTTTATATTTATGAAGCTAAAAAGTATTTATTCTTATAAAACCATGAAAAACTAATGTCACGAATTCGTTTTTCAATACGTAATTTACCACGTGGGAGTGTTAAATTTTTGTTTGGGTAATACGTTAACTTATATAAGTATTTATTACTGGTCACATTTTTTTATTACCACTATTAATATATAAAAATTCAGTATGATTTAATTGTTTAAAAGTAAGTTAATAAAAATAAATTTTAGAAAGTGAAAAATTTCTCTATGTGTAAATATAAAAAAATTTAAAATTTAAAGTAATTTTCTATTCATCGGTTATGTTTGAAATTAATACATATATACAATATTTGTAGAATGAGGATCCTGAAATAATCAAATTTAGACGATCCGAAAGGCTTGTAAAGCCCGCTACAGCTTTGCTATCCCCGTATGTGGCTTACAAAAGATTGAAAGATAAACAAGCCAAAAACTTAAGGAATGAGGATAGACAAATTGCGTTCATCAAGCTGTGGTATCCAGATAGCGGCAATAAACATCTTTCCCTAATAGTGGGGAATTGTGTCGGTCAAAATTTTTGGGAGTCATTGTTGGGCGAGGACGGTCGCGGCTGGTTAAGCGATGATGTAAGTAATGGCGTCTGTATATAACAACCATAAATAAATAAATTTATATTTTTTTGTATATTGTTTTCAAACTAACTTTAGAATGTTTAACAACATATATTTGGGTGGATGATCCACTTGTATCATTCAAGAAATGAAAGTGATCGTTGGAGTATTCTACCCCCATATTTTCAGAATTTTTTTCGATCGCGGGCCGTTGACCAGACCTTCAAAGGTTATTTCACTGGGCAGGTTGAACCTTTTCCACCAATAGACACTGTTGACGAGGTAATGTGGAACGAACGTATTGATTACTGGATAAATGTATTTAGTATTGAATTAATTTAATATTTTGCGTAATAATTATATAGGTTTATGTACCGTTGTATATACAAGGCCTACACTGGTTTTTAGGTGTTTTCAACCTTGTCGATTACACGCTGACAATATACGACAGGTATTAGCCCGATTTAATTGATTAGTACTCCAAAATACATGTTGCTAACTGTGTTAATTTGTTGCCGTTTTAGCCTTTTAAGCTTCAATGCTTTGGAAAAGGAAAGAGCGGATGTGGTGTGTCATATAAATTTTGCATTTGACCATTGGCTACGAATTCATGGTTATAATGCCGACAGACCATTACCGTTATATTATCCCTTCGAAGTTATTTATGCAACCGATGCTCCTCAGCAGTCCGGACCTTTGGGAGACTGTGGAGTTTGGGTTTGCATATATCTTAACAGGTTGATAAATAAAAAACCGTTGAATGATGGTGAAGATACTCAGAAAACGGCAGCACGAATGAGATGTCAACTAGCTTTACTATTTTATGATTCTTTGTTACCCGATAGTACAAGTGATAACATCTTTGATAATGAACCCGTAATTGTAAGATAATTGTATTGTTTTGGTTTAAAAAAAATTAAATACATTTGTACTGCTCTCTATGTGTATATATATATGTATGTTCCACCTTTATACAAAGACATATGTGTTAAAGCATTACCAATGACAAGCATTCCTCCTTCCGTACAAAACACAGTTTGGATCAATCAATAGGATCGGGATCGCCAATGGTCTCCAAATGTTCTTGAATTTTACTACGATGGCGATAATCTTACTTGCTATTCTTCATACACGGGGATAACACCACTAGGAAAAGCTTGGTGGGGGGACTGCTTGGATTTACTGGAGCGGGTTTTATTCAAAAAACGGTACCTTAATAATAAATAATTTCGTAATAAAAATCAGTTTAATTATTTTTGTAATAAATAAATTAACGTTATTTTTTAGCACGTAAAAGCATGGTGTAACAAACTCATGTATCAACGAGAGATTGAAATAAATGCAAGGACGGTGTCGTCAAACGATTATCGTTGGAAAGTTCTACCGCCAAATTTCTTCGACATGTTAAATGAACAAGATATTGATGCAACCAGATACACAAATGGTTCTACAGCAACATATCCTCCATTCTGGGAAATTGATACGGTAGGCTTAATCAATTTTTTTATTTTATTATATTCGTTTTTCATTAAGATTTTATATTTACTGTTGTTTTACCTTGTAACTACTTATACCATATATACCGAAGCACGAGTCTCATTCTTACTCCACACCTATTTAAACACATGTTGGTCCACTACTCAACTGGCATCCCCCTTTTTTCTACCTCATGGCGAATCAAGAACACAACATTCATCTACACATTCATATCAACGTCAACATTTCCCAAACGGTTAACCACCCAAACCCACCCTCAGATAACCCCGAACCAAACAATTCCCAAACTCGTAACTTCCCAAACCCGGTGCAACAACCAACACCTGAAGCACCATTTAGCGGTTCAGGTCAGTGTCAGGAGCTTGTGCCGTTACCTAACACCGATGAACGACAACGCCCTTTGGACCAGATTATTCCACAAGAATGTTTGACGGTTACTGCTGATGAAGACTCAGACGAGGAATTGGATTTCGAAAGAATGTACGATGAAGTGCGTTTTGAAGCTTATCGTGCGGAAATGGAAAAAGGAGTAGAGTATGATTCTAAAGCGGAAGACCATACCGACTAGCTTAGTTTAGTATTATAAATGTCAGGGTTTTTTTTTGGAATAAGAACTTAAACGTGTTTGATGTAATATTTTTTTGCTAAGAATTTTTTTTATTTACAACATTGATTTACAACCTAAGATTATACACTTTTTGCAGGTTTACATTCCTATACCGGACAAGGAACAAAATTGGTTGATTCTTAAAATAAATCTAAAGTCACTAGAATTAAGAATTTTTTTGCCAATACTTGTGACACGATTAATTGCGGACATTCATTTTGCGTACACAGAAGAGTACATCAAATTGTGCTAGAATTTGAGTCTCTATTCTTGTGGTTTCTCGGACGTATATCGTACTGGCAACACTCAGAAATATATGAGACGGGTGCCATGCAAATAGTAGGGGATGTCGTGTGGCATGATCACACAGATCGTATTGGCATAAATTCAGGAGTCATCATATGTATGCTAATGGAAAAACTTGTTCGGGATCGTTCTTTAACATGGAACGAAGGAAACCTTCAGGATGCTTGTTTCAGATACAGACGGTACATGGCAGATGAACTCTACGTCGGGCGCTTCACACCTGTTAATGTTTAATGGTTCTATGTATGCATGTAATATAAAAAAATAACATATTGTAATGAAATAATTTTCAATATTAATTATTTGCAACTAAATAGATTTACTACGTTATTTGAGAAATTAAAATACACAAACAATAAACGCCGTTGCGGCGGTGATGGTGTTGTTCGACTAAACCCTTGTCTGCTGTTACGTTGAAGAAGGCGATGGTGGTGATTACCAGATTCGAATCTTGGGTTAAGCGGGTCAGTTTTGGTTCGAGTTTCGGTTTGTTCGGTTCACACGGTTCATTTCGGGTCAGCCGGTTCAGTCCCGGTTTCATTCAGGTTAGTTAAGTTTTGAGTACTATTCGATTAAGTTCCAAATTGATTCAAGTTGGGCGATGTTTGGCTTTGCTTTCAGATTCGTTTCAACCTGGCTTCGGTTCGGGTTCAGTTTCGGTTCTGTCCCGGGTGTGTCGGGCTGTTCGTGGTGTCTCGAATCAACTCGCATTTCTTACGTGTTCGGTACATCTCGATTACCATCTCTTTTCTTCGTTAATGCTTGCTGAATCTTAGGTAGCGTTCGTTTCATGGAATGGAATGGAATGGAATTAGGAAGTTTTTCTTTGTAAAATTGATCTTGGTTGGGGGAGGGAGGAATTTGAAATCCTTCACTCTAATGAAATTTGTGACTATTTCAACATTCCTTAGAAATCCTTCACTCTAATGAAGGAATGGAATGGAATGTTGAAATAGTCACAAATTTCATTGATTAAAGAAATTCATTGGATTTCAAATTCCTCCCTCCCCCAACCAAGATCAATTTTACAAAGAAAAGCTTCCCAATTCCATCCCATTCCATTCCATGAAACGAACGCTACCTTATATATCATCTCAAGACTATAAATGAAACAATAGGTCATAGCAGTTCTGTTCGTTATTTTGTTAGTATTGTAGAAGATGACTTTGGCAATAATTTTTGTGCTTAATATATAAATATATAGAGTAAAAGACTTTTCAAAAAAAAAAAACTACACCTTTTAGTATTTGTGTTAGAATGTCTAGCATGCTATTATTTAACAGTCCCATGTGGCGGTTAAAAACTTATTATTTAAGGTTTGAATTTTGTTCACGGCCATGTATTGTTGACCCCGCCGCAACGCGCGGGTTTCCTACTAGTTTGTTTATGTGTAGGTGAAATCCAATAACATCCTAAAAACTTCTAAAGAAGTAAATTGTTTACTTATATATGAATATGATATGGGTCACTTGTGAAAACGTTAACTTTGCTAAGATGGTTTATCCAATATTTATTTTAATTAATCACTTGAAACTTTACAAACCAAAACCTTCGTATTCTATTCCCAAATTAGTTGTAAA
This sequence comes from Helianthus tuberosus, assembly GCA_030545235.1. Classification (NCBI taxonomy): domain Eukaryota; kingdom Viridiplantae; phylum Streptophyta; class Magnoliopsida; order Asterales; family Asteraceae; genus Helianthus; species Helianthus tuberosus. The sequence goes on along the minus strand of CM060351.1, from coordinate 169,404,163 downwards.
GGTCTTAATTTTCCATCATACTACTATGCTTTAGTTCCTAGCAAGAGTCCTTACTAAATAAATGTTATTATATGATTATAATAGGGTAGCACTTTCGGTTTCGGTGTCTAAGGAAGTATGGAAGCAATTGTGTAAGGTATGGGAGTTGCATTATTATTATTACTACTTTTTTATATATTCTATTGCTCTATATATGTGTGGTTTATATTGTACTTGGCACATAGTCTAGCCTTACACACATATATACATATGTATATATATATTTCGTTTTCAGGGTTGGAACACCGAAAAATGGCTAAGAAAGTCAGAGAGCGGGAGAACAAACCGCAATAGCAAGGGTAGTGGTGAAGGTATATCTCGACATACCGGTGGATCCATAGGGTTTGACGAGCATCGTATTCGTTTGGTAAGCTAATCATTTTTATATAAATTATAAAAAAGTTGGGTTGAAAAATATATTTGTTTGTACTCAAATGTATTACGAAAATGCTTTTTAGGAAAGAAAATATGGCCGAAAAGTAAAGTGGATTGAAGTTTATTTTGATACCCATCTCAAAAAGGAAAGCAAAAAGAAGTATTGGACCGGAGAGCTGGACATTAATATTCTTGAGGGATTTGAGTTTATTTCTGAAAAATCAAGAGAAATCTATGTAAGTTATCTTTATCGTTTTTGAATAATTAGAACATTAGCGTATTATGTTTTAGAACAACTAACAATGTGTTTCCATAAATTGTAGTTACGGTACAGAAGTGATATGATCAAGTTGCATGTGTCGGATCTCAACCAACATCTGGATGATCTTGATGTGTGGGCGAGAGTGGCAGGAGATAAAAAGGGCCGGATGTTCGGGGTAGGATCTTCGGATCCTAATTTCGCGATAAGTGGGAAATTGTCTACATCTACCGAATCTAAATTATATGTTGATGCCATAAGGTCGCAAGAGGAGGTATTGTTTACTTCTTACAAAGTATCGCAATTCTATAAATTAAATAGTTTTTTAACAATTAATTAGTAGAAAACAATAACTTAGATTATTGACCCGTTTTAACAATTAGGTTGAAAAAATCCGCGTTGAAATGGAAAAGGAACTTGCAAATGAAAGGGATGCGAGACAAGAGTTGGAGCAAAAAGTGCAACAGATGGAAAAAGAGATGAAAGAAAATGAAGAAAGGAGGCAAAAACAATTTGAAGATTTTATGAAAAAATTCGAGCCTCCGTTAGTCATTAGTAGTAGTTTTTTAATTATTCCGGATCTTTATGTTTAACAACGGTGATTTTGTGATTGAAACGGGCTCAGAATTTTTGTTATTTATTCCGAATCTTTCTGTTAACAATGGATGATTTTGTAATTTAAACGTGCTCCGAATTTATGTAATTTGTTTTTGTTAAATTTATATTTCGAATCATATTTATCAATATGAATCATATTTATCAATATGCATTTTTAGCAGGAAAAAATCAGGTATTTTTTGTTTTTCTATTATTTTTTAAATGTATCCGTAAGAAATGTGTAGGAAAAAGACTCAACAGGTTTTGTCAAATTCCGTTGGAATTCTGTAGGAAAAAAAAGATAGTTTCGTAGGAAATGCGTAAGGAAAAAGAATAGAAGTGTGTAGGAAAAAAAACCAATTTTGTCAGAATTACGTAGGAAAAAAGAATACATTCCGTTAGAATTGTGTAGGAAACAAAACTAGTTTTGTAGGAAATGCGTAGGAAAAATTGAATACATTCAGTTGGAATTGTGTAGGAAAAAAAATATTTCCGTAGGAACTGTGTAGGGAAAACGAATACATTACGTAGGAATTGTGTAGGAAGAAAAAACAAATTCGTAGGAATTGTGTAAGAAAATTAAAATTTAATAAATATTATATAATAAATATAAATATAATTGTTTTAAACACAATTTTAAAAATAAATATTCCGTGGGAAATGCGTCGGAAAATTAAGAAAATTAATTCCGTGAGAAATAAGTAGGAGAATTCTAACGAAACATTTGTGTGGGAAATGAGTAGGAGAATCCGTAGGAATTGCGTCAGAAAAAAATTACCCACGAGCATAATTCCCACAGCCCATTTTCGTGGGAAATCCGTGGGTAAACGCCGTTACCCACGGATCTCCTACGGAAATTGACGTGGGAATAGCAGCAGTTTTCTAGTAGTGTAAGATGGAAACATATAATTAGACGGAGATTGTGAAAAATGACCAGGATCATCGGTTTCTTTCCCTTTCCCTTTGCCCATGCCTTTACGAGTACGAATTTCTGACGGCATGGGCTGCCGACAGACATCCCGATGATGACCATATGAGTTACACTGGGAACAATACAGGGGAGTAGGTTCTTCCCCACGGGATAAGATCCGGTGGTTTTCTCGAGGACGACCGGCCTGGCGTTTTGTCATATGCGGCGGTTGAAGATTGATTAGGTCTTCTGGAGTCTCCCATTCAGACCTATGAGGAATAGGATTAATCGATTCTTCATAAGTTTTTTATAGACATCGTTTGAGTAACACGTGAAACAATACTTACTGCAATCGTTTTCACCTAAAAATTTTGACACGGCAATAACATGCCCGCACGGTAAACCAGAAACCTGCCAAACTCGGCAGCTACAACTTCGATTAACAAAGTCAACTAAACCCCCCTTTCCACTGTCTGCGACAGAATAAGTGTTTAACCCAATCCCAGAAACCGTCCAGGTTCTAGACCCTTCAATTTTTTTAAAATTTTTCTTCTGTGCCCATTGTGTAAGTAAATGTTTTTCATGAATAACTTGCAAACGGCGATCGTAAAACCATTTCTGTACAGATTTCCAGAAGAACTCTAAGAGTTGCGTTATGTAACACCTCGAAAATTCACGTCCTATAATGTGTAGACACGTGTCAAATGTTTAAACGTGTGAAAGAAATATTATAGAAGGACTAAAGTTGACAATCATGGAAAGTATGTGGATATACGTATTCTAAATGTCAACAGTGAATAAATATATTATATTAACCCTACAAGATGCTCATACCTTCAAACGAATAAATCATGGATCATACGGAGCTAAAAGTGAGAGATTACAAACTGCAGGGGCTAAATGTGTCAACATGTTTAAGTTATACCTCTGATTGACCTTTTGACAAACCCGAAGCTTTGTAACGGTTAATTATGCTCACTAAAATGCACGATTTAAATTTCATAAAGTTTCGATATCGTATGAGAAAGTTATGATCAAATCCGTGTGCGAGGGGTTAAAACGTTAACGTTGAAAGTTAGGACTTTTCGGGTAACAATAAAGTTAACCGGGGACTTAACAAAGTGGGTATATGTTTTAAAGCCCTTATAGGTCAATTATGAGGGTTCTTAACGCAAGAAACAAATGCCTAATCGAATTTTGAAGAGCCAAGGATCAAATCGCAAAATCTAAAAATATTGATTTTGTGCAGAAGGGGCCTAGCGCGACGCGAGGGGGGCCTAGCGTCACGCTAGGGGTGCCCAGGTTTGAATTATTTGGGTTTTTTCCTGCTGAGTGCAATCTGATCGATCTCATCCGATTTTCCACATTTCTCTTGACCCCTAGACACCCCCTAAGCACTAGGAACATGTGTTGATCAGTTGTGGTGGCTTGTAGACTCATGTGTCAAAGATTTGTGGTGATTAATTCACTATAAAAGGCCATGATATGCAACATTTGTTCTTCACACCTTCCTCTTGCAATCTGATCATTCCTGGAGCTCCAAGACACTCTCAAGTGATCACTAATCAAGCTTAGGACCTTTGTAAGTTACTAATCCTTCCTTAATTATGTTTAGCTTAGTTATTTAGCTAAAAGTCAAACCATCGTAATTACGGTTTGACTTCAAGATTAGTCAACAATGGCTCAGTCATATCTCGAATTAAAAGTAGTTATAAGTTGGTAATTATGTGGGTAATAAACCCTCAAAAGGGTTCCCCCTGATTACCACTCTAACCAGGTCAAAAGTCGGGTCAAACTTGCTAAGAAAAAGTCAACAGGATACTTAAATTACAATTTATGCATAATTAGCAATGTAGATCATATACAACCTATTTGATCATTGTTATAACTTGGTAATAAGTGAAAGAACATGTCCAAACATGTTCAACCCGACAATTTCCTGTTTAGACCCGGTTCGGAACCGAAAGTCGCATAGTTTGACTTATACTTTGACTTTCAGTTCTGACCCGTTTTGGTATGATTTAGAAATACCTAAGAGCCTTATTTGGACTAGGTTACATGCTAGTATAACCCTCTGTGATTATACACTATGGTTCATTAGTTAACCGATTAATACGCATGATCCCGTTAATTGCTCATATGTTGACCATTATGCCCTCTTCACCTTAAAATGTGATTTTTGAAAATGTAAAAGAGTAGAAACCTTAATTACTGATATATAGACTTGTATGCAAAGTTTGACATCAGTTTGAGGTGTAGAATAAGAGTTATGCTCGTTAGCGTAAAATTAAAGCCTTATGTTAATAAAACGGCGTAATTAGCGTATAGCCTAGTTAAGACTACTTTTTGATATCAAATATTTTGCCCACTGATGTAATATATTATTTTGGGATTTTTAAAGATTTTTAATAAATTTTAGGATGAGCATAACTTATAGTCGTAGGCTTAATCCGGTAATTGTCGGTTTTGCCCTTACGGGCTATAAAATGAGTTTTACATATCTAAATGACTCCAAACCTTTTGCTACTGATCACATATGATAAATAAATTATTTTAATCCTTCTGGAAACATAAAAATATCAGATTTATGTATCGAACCCGGAAATGGCTTCTAATCGCCTTTTTAAGCGTTTTTAACGCATAGTATGTACTAAAACTATTTTTAAACATACAAGGGTGATACCTACTGTTATTAGAGGCAAATTATAATGTTTTAATAGTAAGCAAAAGTTGTTTAACTCAAACTTCAGTTTTGAGGTTTTCGACTTATGTGAAATTACCAAAATACCCCTACGGGGCATAGTTTGGTTATAATTAGTAAATTTCACATATATACTTTATCCAACTGTTATAACTTAGTAAAATAAGTATTTTTGCTGATTACATCAGACCTGTAACTCAGGTAAATACTTAAACTCTTTTATAACCTTTTAAATGACCAAACTACCCCTACGGGGCATAGTTTGTGTTTGAATTCGTTTCGGGCATAATAAAAGACATCTTACTGATCTCACAAAATATTTGGAGCATATTAACTTAGGAAACCTATATATAGCTCTCATGAATACCCGTCACGCTTATTACGCGTACGGTTCGGTTTATGTAACAAGTTTACATAAATTAGCCGAAACGGGTCAAACCTTATTGGTTTTATCTCAAAATCCAGAATGTGTATGAAATACCCATATTATACAAGTCTTCAAACTTGTCGGGTATAAAACTCATTCTATTCCGGTCTTCGCTTAATCATGCGTTTGAACCGTATATTTCCTTAAGACTAACCGGTCTAAGCTTAGGCTTAATTAAAGACCCGTTAACATTCTAATTGGTTATTTATACCATCATTCCAGACTAGAGCTTTTCGGTAAATTGTACCTACGCTTACTTAAGTGAATACGGCTGAGTTATTAAATTCTTGCTATTTAAGACAGGAACTAGCTCAGGTAAATACTCTTAACTTATTTTCCCTATTACGGGCTTGGGATACGGTAATATAAATACCGCATGGTCAGGTATGGGATTCAAAGACCAATAAGTCAGGAAATCCAAATAACCTATTTTAATTCGTATTGCTTGACTGAAACATTGGGGATTAATGCGACCGTGTCCTGGATATCCTTGACTCATTAAATGCAATGGCCACGACTTAAGCACGGGGTGTAGGCATACACCTGACAGATGCTATATGCTAATTAATTAATTATACCCAATAAGGGAATAGTGGTGTGTCGGTTAATCATGAACCGGCATAGATCCGGGCCCCGTATGTAGAGCAAGTATGTAAAACTGATAACATGAGATATAGTTTACCCCAAGTATAAAAGATTTATTTTGCCTCTGTGCATCTAAATCAAAGTATAAAAGATTAATTTTGCCTTGTGCATTTTAATCAACGTGTCTACATATTTTGTGCCAAAGCGCATTCAAACCAATTTTCCTAAACTCTTTTCAAATGAGTCAGTTGAGTGTATTTACCAGTGAAAACTGACGTATTTTCAAAAGTCTTAGTGACAGGTACAAGTACGTAAATAGGCTGGAAGCTGCTCAGGACGTTAATAAAGAATCTTGCAAGTTCTAGGCGTCTAAAGTTTGTTGAACAATATTTATATTTTAAGATCCGCCTGTGGATTCTGTTACTTTCCGTTGTAATACTGGATATTACTCTATATTCGGATTGTAATATATTTTATCTTTTGCTTCCGCTGTGCATTTATATATTGTGTTGTTTGACTATGATGATATCAACTACGTCACGATACTCCCCACCAGGCCCACCGGTGACACGTGGAAATCCGGGGTGTGACAGGTTGGTATCAGAGCCAACACTGAGTGAATTAAACACTAACCTTTCGTGTTTAATCTCAGTTACACAATTGCACATATCTAAACTTCTGAGTCTAGACTTAACATAGGGTTATTCTCAATCCTAATCTGTAAATTTTACTTCAAATTTTTTTTATTGAATACGTCGCCAAGCGAAGAAGCCGTAATAGGAGTCCTCCACACCCGGAGCCTAGAAATGCTGAGCTTCGTACCGCGGCTAGAATGAAACGAGCATCCAAGGAGAAAGCATTCAGAAATAACTTGAAGAAGAAACTCCTCTTGCTGAAGATCGTTTCCTTAATAAGTCCTTATAAGGACACAATTATTTTTCAGTCCCTACGAGGACAACATTATCCCTTTCAAGTCCCGCTTAGGGCAACTTTATACTTTTATTTTTATATAGTGGAATGATTAAGTTTAAACCTTCATTCTAAACAAGAAATATTAAATAAATGGAAAATAACATTTCCTTTTTGCAAGATCTACCATTATAATAAAATGGCAAAATCTAAAAAGGACAAGACCTAGCCTCGGGTCATATTAAGACCGGCTAAGATGGCAGTTCCTCAATTTAGATTCAGATCCTTATTAACATTTCAATTTAGAAATTGTTCTGCGATAAATATTAACTAAGAATCTTAAGAGTGAAACCTAGCCTTCGGGTCAATTAAAAGACCGGGCCAAGATGGTAAGACCTGTTAAAAAGTGTTGGTGCACTACATCTGTCGACTTCGTCTTGTATCGAGTCTTAGACTAGCTAGAATAGATCAGGGCACGTAAATCGAGAGAATGAGAGAGAGTTAGCAAGATTTCACTTGAATGAATGTGTATGAAAAGGATTTCGCTTGAAGCAGCTCAAGCGAAATCAACATGTTAAGATTTCGCTTGAGTCATGCTGAAGCGAAATCTCAATCCCTATATATAGGAGATCAAGGTCAAGCGAAATCATAAGTTGTTTTTGTGAGATTTCCATACCGAGGTGCTGCCGGTGTGAGAACTGATTGTAATTGCTTTCATATCAATACAAATCAGTGTTAAAGTGAAGATTCAGCTGTTTATAGGTCAAATACTTGTTTTCCGCACCTGTATTTGATGGAATTCCTCTGAACCGACTCATTTAGGTCGCAAACCCGATCCTTACAATTGGTATCAGAGCCAGTTGAGTAATTCTGAAGGATTTCAGCTGAAATTGACATCGTTCTTTTACTTCTACACCTTCTTTTATCAGTTCGGAAATTTTTCATGGTCAAAATCGATTCAATTTCTCACGGATTGTTTAAAAGTACAAGATAACAAATCCTTGAAAGTTTCACAGCCAAATTCAACCTAAAAGTGATCAAAATCGACCTTCGAATGAATTTCGCTTGAAGAACATAGCTTCATTGGACGATTTCGCTTGAAACTTCAAGCGACACTTATCATTTCGCTTCAAACATGATTTATTTTCGCTTCAAGGTTTTCGCTTCAAGATTCTCTCTTCAGGAAGTTTCGCTTGAAGTGTTTCGCTTCAAGGATTTCGCTTCAGAAAGTGTTAAATTGAAAGTTTCGCTTGAATCATTTCGCTTCAAGGATTTCGCTTCAATCAGCTTGATCATTTCGCTTCAAAGATTGTTCACTTGACCAGTTCGCTTGAAAGTGATTAAAACATGGATAACGAGTTTCACAATGCGTTTGCAACACCGTCTAGTTCGTCTTCCATTGCTCAGAACATGAATTCAGAAAACGAAACGGGGGACGACTCAGAAACCCCCGAAGCTAATGGGAATTGAAGAATACTACGGATGGAAAGATAGATTCGAAAACTGGGTGCAAGCAAATCATCTAAGATCATGGGAATGTATTCTGACAAAGTATGCTCTACCACGAACTGAAATGCAGACTGAAAAACAGCTTTCAGATCTTAGTAAGGAAGAACGGGAAATATACCGAGCTGAAAAGATGATGATCAGTTTGCTTCAACAGGCCATCAAAGAAGACATCTTCATACTACTTCAACATGACAAAACATCACAATCAATATGGGATGCTTTAAAAATCAAGGTTGAAGGCAGTACAAGTATGATTAAAAGCAAGAAGGCATTGATTAAAAAAGAGTTTGATTTGTTCACAAGTTTGCCCGGAGAAGATACGAAGAAACTTATTGAACGATACTGTCACTTAGTACGAACAATGTCGATGATGAACATCACAAAAGAAAATGAGGAATGGGTGGATAAACTTGCTGATGCATTACCTCAGAAAGAGTGGGGAACTTATTTGATGATACTGAAAAATACTGGAGTTTATGATAGGTTGTCAATCTCTCAGTTCATTGAAAAGATTGAAAGTCAGGATTTGGAACAGCAGAAGATTGCAAGGATGAATAATCCAAGTGGTCAACAAGATGTAAAGATGTATTACAAGGGTGGTGTTCCAACTTCAGAAATTGAGAGAAGTCAAAAAATTCAGACTGCATATAGTGTTGGAGATACTACTAAAAAGATTGATCAAAGCTCAAACAAAAACAGCAGTGGATTCTCATCTTATCCAAGTGTCAATCCAAAGACTTCATCAGAAAGTTTTCAGTCTCAAAGCACAAAGATGGGAAATGGTTGTGTGATTCAATGCAACATAGCTCTAAATCTTCCAGAAGGTCAAAGTTTTTCTGAAGACATTGCGAAAGATCATATGGCATTACTTGGTTCCGTGCTTATCTCATATGAAGGTTTAGTGGCTGGTCAAATTGGAAATCCTATGCTTACTAAAGAAGATTACGACCAAATAGATGCTGAAGAAATGGAACTAATGGATATCAAATGGTGTCTTGCAAGTGTTCTTAGACGTGCTGAGAAGTTCAAAACAGTTACTGGGAGAAATGACTTTCTTGATGCTTGTGTTTCTACTTTAGGTTTTGATAAATCTAAAGTTACTTGTTTCAGGTGCAGGGAAAAAGGTCATTTTAAGCGGGAATGCAAAAACAGAGAAGTTAGTGGTGCTCAGAATCCATTTGGAAAAGATGACTACTACCGGAAAGCCATTTATCAGCAAGTTGGTCAGACACAAGAATTACAGACGGCTCATGGTAGAAAGATTGAAGATTCAAAGAAAGGATGTTTGGTAGATTTCAACTGGAACAACTACATTTCTTCTAACAGCACAGCATGTATAGTGGACCAAAATGATGAACAACTACCTGAAGGATTCAGCTGGGATATGTTTGTTGATGAAAAGGGGGATTTCAAAGCTTTCATTGCAAAGATTGTTTGAGAACCAAATTTGTTTGCTACTTGGATGAGATCAATTGATGAAACAGTGAAAGATCAATCGATTACATCTGAAGAAAGTTCAGAAAGTGCTAATTCTGAATCATTAAGTACAGATGAGAGTGTGCAAAATGAGGATACTTCAGAAAAAGAAGTTGTTTTTGATCAAACACCATCTGATTCTGGTATTTCAGATGCTGAGTCTGAAATCAAACACCGATTGAGAGTAGTAGTGATGATGAGGAAGAGAAACATATTAATATTGCTAAAAAACATCTTTCTTCTGAAAGTTTTCATTTTTATTTTGCAGATCGCATGGAGAAACTGAAGGAGAAACAAGCTGCAAAAGAACAACAACAAGATGAGAAGGTTGAAAATGTTGTTCAAACTGAAGAAGTTAAAAGTGTGAATGAAGAAAAGGTGATTGAAACTGAGAAAGTAACTGGAGTAGAAAAAGTAATTGAAGTGGTAAAAACAATTGAGGTTGAGAAGATTGTTGAAGTTGAAAAGCCTTGTAAGAAATGTTTGGAAATTTGCAAAAGTTGTGAAGAAAAAGATGTGACTCTGTTTGATAGAGAAAGACTGATAGAAAAGCTACTATCTGACATCAGCTATGTGAAAGAATCGTATAGCGTGTTAAACAGAACTGTGACAGGTCTTCAAACAACGAATTCTGAAAGAGAAAAAGCTTTAACGATGACGAATTCTACGTTGATGGCAAAGCAAAAGGCAATTAATCATTACATCGAAGAAAATGCTAATCTAAAGCAAGAGTTGGAGAAAGAAAAGATTGAGAATGAAAGGATCAGAAGGTTATTACTGAGTTATTCTTGTTCTGATTATGTTATTGATCGAGTTTATCCTACTGTTGCAGGTTTTGAAGCATTTCAGGATGAAAAGACAAAGAATGAGACTGGTAAGAAATCGACTGTTAAATACAACAAGTGTCCGCCTCCTATCTGGGAAGGTTATTCTCCTAGAAAACCAAATGAGGAGCAAGTCGAAAAAGCAGTCAATATAAAGTTAAAATCCGAGACAACTGACGTTTTACCAGATAACATCAATATCACGTTTACCTCGTCTGATACTGATCATGAGTCTGAGTTAATCAAAAAGGTGGTCGATCAGGTGTTGGATACTGAGGAGGTGTCTGAGTCAAAATTTGAGTCTGGGTGTTTAAGTTCGTCAGTCAACAGTTCAAAGTCATCGGAAAAACGGTCTTACAGTAAAGAATTTTTGCTATCAAAGGCAAATTTGGATGATGAAACATTTGAAGTTGCATATACTTTAAATGATTCGGACAAATTATACTCTGACAAAGAGTTTCCGATTAGAAGTGTTCGTTTTGACATGATTAAAAAGGTTTTCAAAATGACGGAAATTAATTTTTCTGAAATTAAGGATCTAAAATCTATTGAAAAACCTAAAAAATACACTTCTAGAGTTCAACAAAGGTTAAACAAGAAAAAAGGAAAAAAGAATTACAATTCTGATTCTAGTTTTCAAAAGAAAACAAATCAAAATTGTAGTTACAAAAAGAAAGGTCTTGGTTTTACTCTATCTGAAAATCGTAAAAATGAAAAATATGTTAGAGATTTTAAATCAAAAATGACATATGTTGCAGGAAAAAGCTATGAAGAGGAGTCAAATAGCTTATTTTGGAGAAAATCAAATCAAAAGTTTCTTGCTGAAAGGAAAAGAACAGAAATTGGAGTTTTTCAATCAAAAGACACAAGAACTTGTTTTCAATGTCAAGTTGTTGGACACATTGCTCACAATTGTCCAAACAAAGTAAACAAAAAACAGGGAGTATCCGAAAAACTTAAAGAAAAAGTGGTTGAAAAGAATGATTCACCAACTACAAACTTCAAAAATTTTGAAAATTCAAAGAATGAATTTGGTGAAAATTCTAAAAGATTGTACAAAAAGAGTGCAAAAGACAACCAAAAATGGATTTATAAAAAATCAGATGAAAAATCTGACGATGAATCTGATTTCACAAAATCAGAGGAGTCACAAGATGAGATCAAAGATTTGATGAATGATGTTGACATTAAATCACTAAGTGTGGAAGAGATTAAACAAATGGTTGGTAAAATAGAAATCTCAGATTTTGATATTGAAAAAACATTTAATGAAAATGTTAAGAAAATTTTCAAGAAAATGCTTGATGGGAAAGTAAAGGGGGTTAAAGATTTTTATGCAACTAAAAAGGCAACTTACAACCCTACTGCACAAGAATTGGAAGCCACCAAGTCTAAGAAGACTTGGGTGGAAGTTTGTTTTCCATGATAGTCTAAGGACTATGCCGGAGATCCCAAGTTTATATCGTGGATCAGGAATCGGCATCTTTCTAATATTTGAAGTTTTTGGTTGAAAGTTTTTGATAGTGTTTGGATGTTTACAGGTTGTATGACTACGCCGGAGCTTCCAGGTTGGTAAGTGCGAAGCAGGAATCGGCATCCTGATTGGTAAAATGGTGATGTAGACGTAACATTCCTACAAGTGGTATTGTGTGTTTTTACAAGTAGTTATTTTTACAATTGATTTAGAGGTTGCTTGAATGCAAATGGTAAATCAGGGACATTAATTTGTACTTGATTTACTATATATGTCAAGAGACGAACAAGATGATGAACCATATCCCCGTTCTTAAAATGATAAGACTTACAAATGGTTTTTATCAACACAAATTCATTTTCCGGAAAAATCATTTTGATTAAAACAAACTTAAGTGTTTTGAAATCTAAATGAGAAAATGGTTTGTGATAGGGGGAGTTCTGATTGTTTATGTCGAGTGAATGGCGATTTGATGCGATTCGATATCAGTTGTCAAGATTATTGTACAGTTTGTCATGTTTTCTGTATAGTTTGTTTTCAAATTTCCTAAAATGTGTTTGCATTTTAGGGGGAGTAAAATTTTTAGAAAATCCAAAAACATTTGAAAATTTAAAAAAAACAAAAACATGATAAAATTCAAAAATGAGTTTTTGTTGCATATAGAGGAAATGATAGTACATCAGTGGACTATCACAACATGCTAAAGAAATGTAAAGTAAAAATGTGATAAACAATCTTACTGCGGATATGTCAGTAGGTTTTTGCACATTTAGTAGATTGTGACGAGATATAAATCTAAATTTCAAACTTGCTTGTTTTGTGGGTTAACACAAACTTGGATATATAGGTAACCCCTGAAATCTTGTTTGAAAGGTCCCTTATTCTGAGATACTAGGTCTTTATGCTCAGTGATATCTGGGGTATTATCCCGGGACTTCTGATTTTGCGGAAGCAATGGCCTAGTCCCCGGAGAATACTTTACATTTGCTTGAAATATAGCTCTCCCTCAGCTAAAAAATGATGAAACATTGAAAAATGCTAATCATGGCTGTTGAAACAAAAGATCCTCTAAAGGGGACACACCGAAAGTCGAAGCCGTCATCTCTCTGCGTATACGGGAGTATCGACCTGAGCTCTCACGACCCTCGTACTATAATTTATTTCCCTGACAGATATCATCTGTGGTATATTCACCTGTAAGACTGAATATTGGGATCTGGATACAGGAGTATATTCAAGTAGTGGGACACACGGATAAGTTTAAGTTGCTTAAAACATTAACAACATATCTCGGATCAGTTGAACTTGGTGTGAAAATTTAAGTGGACAAACATACTGACAATCTAGGTAAATTGTTTAGAACTTAATATGAAATGAATCTTAACGGTGTTAGTGATCTGTCTCAGAAACTGATATGATCCTCTTGCACAAACTCACAAAAATATTGTTTGTAAATATTTCTTTATTGTATTCCTTTACAATCAAAAATTACAAAAAGATTTTAGTGTGTTTTAGCATAAAATTTTGAAAAATACAAAAAGATTTTCGACAATTGATAATTGGAAAGCTGATTGTCAAAATTTCAAGTGCTAAACATGATGACTTGGTTGTGAGGGGGAGTGAATCTTAAAATGTCAAAAGGTTTGTTAAAATCCTTACAATTGGTATTTTAAAAACCTACTTTTGGTTCATCATTGATTTGTGATATGAGAGAGAATTATCTGATTATATCAGATTGTTGGTGCATTTAAATTGTTAAATTTAGAAAATTTATTTCTGGGTTAAGATTGTTACAGGTGAGCCAGATTAATTCATTCAAAGCTTATGAAAGTCAGAATCTGATTATGAATCTAAAAGTTTGCTAGCTGCTGATGCTGATGAACTTAAGGAATCAAGAGATCTGATCAAGAGAATTAGATGAGATCCAGGCAATGATCTTGTAAACAACATTTGAGTCAGGCATAGATCCTAAAGCAGATGTTGCTGAAGAACAAATGAATACTAGCAAATCGTGAGGGGGAGTCTGATAGAGCCAGGTGATTCTGGAGAAGAAGATAGAGAGAGAAAAGCCCGGAGACTGATCAAGAATGAAGATGTGAAGATACAGCATTGATGTGACTCGATAGTCGACTCGTCAACATCTGAGGGGGAGTCTGTTGGTGCACTACATCTGTCGACTTCGTCTTGTATCGAGTCTTAGACTAGCTAGAATAGATCAGGGCACGTAAATCGAGAGAATGAGAGAGAGTTAGCAAGATTTCGCTTGAATGAATGTGTATGAAAAGGATTTCGCTTGAAGCAGCTCAAGCGAAATCAACATGTTAAGATTTCGCTTGAGTCATGCTGAAGCGAAATCTTAATCCCTATATATAGGAGATCAAGGTCAAGCGAAATCATAAGTTGTTTTTGTGAGATTTCCATACCGAGGTGCTGCCGGTGTGAGAACTGATTGTAATTGCTTTCATATCAATACAAATCAGTGTTAAAGTGAAGATTCAGCTGTTTATAGGTCAAATACTTGTTTTCCGCACCTGTATTTGATGGAATTCCTCTGAACCGACTCATTTAGGTCGCAAACCCGATCCTTACAAAAAGATTCAAATTATTAATTAAGAATCTTAAGAGTGAAACCTAGCCTTCGGGTCAATTATAAGACCGGGCCAAGATGGTAAGACCTGTTTAAAAGATTCAAATCCCTGTTAGCATCTGAAAACATGTTAACACTCTTGGCAGATGTGATTTATTCAAAAAACACACGTTATTAAGGATTCTTCAAAAGACTCCTAACCCAGTTTAATGATCTCTGAATCCTGGGTTTACATCATCAATTAAGATGATCATATTTTAACCATACGTGGTAATATAGTGCCTACGGGCCTTTCTCATTTCTACATGAGCCAAAATACAGTGGTAGCTATGACTCCCTGTCAGAAAAAGGTAATGAACTAGGTTCAAACCTCAAATGCTTTGATTCTCTGAAATCCTAGCATATAATTTATAATTGTCCTTGTGACTAGGCCTATTGTGCCAATATACTTTCATGCTTTGATTCTCTGAAATCATAAGCTTATAATTTATAAATGTCCATGTGACCAGGCCATTGGGTGCCACTAATAAAACTGTTAATGTTTTATAATTAGGATAAATTATAATAGAAATCCTAAACCTATATGATTAATAAATTAACCAAATATGGTCTCTGTTTACCATGGTTAATAAATTTTCCCTAATGGGCAATTCCGTAATAAACATCCCTTAGAAGGGAAGTACCTACGAGCTATAGTTAATGTCCTCTGAGACTAAAGACAGTGGTAGCCTACAGCTCCCTGTCAGGAAAAGGTAATGAACTTTGATTCAAACCCTAATGCCACGACTCTCTGAAATCATGGCTTATAAATTTAACTTGTCTATGATACTAGGCCATTTGTGCTATTATTAACTTATGAATTAGGATTTATGATAAAAATCCTGAATAAAATAAATATCCTTCCTTCCCTGTCAGTATGCATTTTAAAGGTTATCTTAAAGGTGAAACCTAGCCCACGCGGCCAAGATGGTGAAACCTACTCAAGGGATTCAGATCCTTGTTAACACCTAAGAACGTGTTAGCACTCTTGACAAAGGTGATTCGAGAAAATCACAACAGTCATACTTATATTGGATTCTTCCAATTCCCTTATCTAACCTAGTGATTTAGGAATCATGGCTTATATCATCCTATAAGATGATCATATTATGAACATCCGTTAGTGATGAAGTGCCTATGGGCTAAACTTGTTGTCCGATAAGACAACGACAGTGATGGTCTTTGACCTACTGTCTAAAATATTGGACTATGTCCAAACATAATAGTCTATATGATCAATGCGATCATGACTAATATCATTTAATACGATGATAATATTATTTAACATCCTTTAGTGATGTTTTGCCTACGGGCTATAATATATTGTCCATTTGAGACATTGACATTGTTATCTTTATGATTCCTTGTCTGAGGTGGTGAGCTATGCTCAAGCCAAAATAGTCAATATGATTAATGCAATCATGACTTATATCTTCTAATAGGATGAACCTATTATAAACATCCATTAGTGATGTTTCGCCTATGAGCCATATTATATTGTCCATCTGAGACATTGACATTGTGATCTTTATGATTCTTTGTCTAAGGTGGTGAGCTATGCTCAAGCCAAATAGTCGATATAATTAATGCAATCCTGACTTATATCATCTAAAATGATGAACCCATTGTAAACATCCATTAGTGATGTTTCGCCTACGGGCCATATTATATTGTCCATTTGTGACACAAACATTTCCATCTTTATGATCCCCTATTCAAAATGGTGGGATTATACCCAAACCTAATAGTCAATGTGATCGATGTGATCATGACTAATATCATTAGATACGAAAATTATAGATAGACATCCATTAGTGATGTTAATTGGTTTACCTTTCTGTCAAGAGAATCGCCTTTCAAGACGATGACAGTTGTAGTCTATGACTCCCTGTCCAAGGGTGAAGAACTATGTTCGAGCCTTAAAACTCTTGATCGAATAAGAATGCAGTCTATCAGGGCTGTGGTAAGTAAGGCCGCATCAGAACTAGATTTCATAAAGCTGCCAAGAAAGGTGCAGCTAAGCCTAGAAAGGCTAAAGGAAGAAATGCATGAACTCACCTGATGAATGCCGAGAGGCAGTTCACGAAGTCATCAAGTACAATCCTTATCATTTACCAATGATAATTTCTGCTAAGTGTCCTGTTTTTAATACAGGCAATAATAAATCTTCATAAACCATAAGCTTACTTTTATATTATTCACAAGGTATAACTTACCAAGGAAACCATAGTAACCGATTCTTCTAGTATCGGCAAGGAATCCTTCCGAAAAATCTAAGAGTACTCTTTCTTCGCATAGAGTACGACAACATATGTTATTTTAATTAATTTTCTCATTGTTTTTCTATCGCCTGTGAATGCCAAACTATGTTTGATAAAAGTACCATATGAGGATTGGCGTGTCCTAGTGTGTCCCATAGATTGCTTCCATGCCTGATCAGTATGGAGGTTTAATACATGGAACCCCTAAGATATCCCAATGATCATACTGTACTAAAGTCGACTAGTAGTATTCAAAGAAGATATCTAGAATGGAATTTTCCAAGTAAATGTTCCCGATTAAGGAATTCGTGAACTAGTAACATAAAGGTGTCACTTATTTGACACGAGCAATGATGGATGAACTGGAGCCTGAGATATGGAAAATCTCTGTAGCCTCCTTGTATCTTGATTATCTTCTCATAAGTTTTCCCTGCTTACCTCCTGGAAGGCAGGTAGAATTAAGATTTATATCCCATTTAAGGCTGTATTACTATGAAATCTCCAAGACGGCTAGTACCATCATTGGAAGAATCGAAACCCTGATTTACTAAGTTTTAAAATATAGGGTTCATATAGCCTAACTCGATATTCCGAAAGTTTGATATTGTTAAATAAGAAAGACGGTTCATATTGCTTACGTATTAAATGCCGCAACCCTAATTAGGCAACGATTAAGAATTTGCCATCAGCTACCCAGGATCTAAAGGAAAATTATTGGTGGATAGGCTTGAAAAAGTCTGTAGCCACCCATGTAGCTAAATGCTTGACATGTGCGCAAGTCAAAGCCGAGCATCAGAAGCCGTCAGGCTTGCTACAACAGCCTGAACTTCCTACGTGGAAGTGGGAAATGGTAACTATGGATTTTATTACCAAGTTACCCAAGACAAGGAAAGGAAATGATACGATATGGGTTATAGTTGACAGACTGACTAAGTCAGCACATTTCCTACCCGTCAAGGAGACTTATAGCTCTGACATGTTAGCCCAGTTATACGTTGATAAGATTGTAGCCTTACATGGCATACCTGTGTCTATTATCTCTGATCGAGATACTAGATACACGTCGCATTTTTGGAAGAGTTTCCAACAATCCTTGGGCACACGTTTGAATTTTAGTACGGCTTATCATCCTCAGACTGACGGTCAGAGTGAGTATACTATTCAAACGTTGGAAGACATGCTACGTGCATGTGCGATCGATTTGGGTGGTAGTTGGGATAAGCACCTACCCTTAGTCGAATTCTCCTACAACAATAGCTACCATACCAGCATTAAGGCTGCGCCCTTCGAGGCATTATACGGTAGAAAGTGTAGATCGCCCGTTTATTGGGCAGAAGTTGGAGATGTCCAATTTTCAGGACCAGAGATAGTCTTTGAAACAACGGACAAGATTGTCCAGATTCGTGACCGTCTCAAAGCTGCCCGAGATAGGCAGAAGAGTTACGCTGATCCAAAGCGTAAAGCTTTTCACTTCGAAGTAGGTGATAAAGTGTTGCTTAAAGTATCACCCTGGAAGGGAGTGATGCGATTTGGTAAGAAAGGCAGGCTAAGCCCGAGATACATAGGACCTTTCGAGGTTATTGAACGTGTCGGGTCAGTTGCCTATAAGTTAAACTTATCGTAAGAGCTCAGTGGAATTCACAATGTGTTCCACATCTGCAATCTGAAAAAGTGCTTCGCTGATGAATCACTGGTAATACCGCATACAGATGTGCATATAGATGAGAGCTTAAAATTTGTGGAAAAACCTTTGTCGATTGAGGATCAACAGGTAAAGAAGCTTCGAATGAAACATGTACCTATCATAAAGGTCAAATGGGATGCCCGTAGAGGTCCCGAATTCACGTGGGAGGTTGAATCCACGATGAAAGAAAAATACCCTTATTTATTTCAGTAAATCTCAGGTCGAGATTTATTTTAAGGGGGTGAGTATGTAACACCTCGAAAATTCACGTCCTATAATGTGTAGACACGTGTCAAATGTTTAAACGTGTGAAAGAAATATTATAGAAGGACTAAAGTTGACAATCATGGAAAGTATGTGGATATACGTATTCTAAATGTCAACAGTGAATAAATATATTATATTAACCCTACAAGATGCTCATACCTTCAAACGAATAAATCATGGATCATACGGAGCTAAAAGTGAGAGATTACAAACTACAGGGGCTAAATGTGTCAACATGTTTAAGTTATACCTCTGAGTGACCTTTTGACAAACCCGAAGCTTTGTAATAGTTAATTATGCTCACTAAAATGCACGATTTAAATTTCATAAAGTTTCGATATCGTATGAGAAAGTTATGATCAAATTCGTGTGCGAGGGGTTAAAACGTTAACGTTGAAAGTTAGGACTTTTCGGGTAACAATAAAGTTAACCGGGGACTTAACAAAGTGGGTATATGTTTTAAAGCCCTTATAGGTCAATTATGAGGGTTCTTAACGCAAGAAACAAGTGCCTAATCGAATTTTGAAGAGCCAAGGATCAAATAGCAAAATCTAAAAATATTGATTTTGTGCAGAAGGGGCCTAGCGCGACGCGAGGGGGGCCTAGCGTCACGCTAGGGGTGCCCAGCTTCGAATTATTTGGGTTTTTGCCTGCTGAGTGCAATCTGATCGATCTCATCCGATTTTCCACATTTCTCTTGACCCCTAGACACCCCCTAAGCACTAGGAACATGTGTTGATCAGTTGTGGTGGCCTGTAGACTCATGTGTCAAAGATTTGTGGTGATTAATTCACTATAAAAGGCCATGATATGCAACATTTGTTCTTCACACCTTCCTCTTGCAATCTGATCATTCCTGGAGCTCCAAGACACTCTCAAGTGATCACTAATCAAGCTTAGGACCTTTGTAAGTTACTAATCCTTCCTTAATTATGTTTAGCTTAGTTATTTAGCTAAAAATCAAACCATCGTAATTATGGTTTGACTTCGAGATTAGTCAACAATGGCTCAGTCATATCTCGAATTAAAAGTAGTTATAAGTTGGTAATTATGTGGGTAATAAACCCTCAAAAGGGTTCCCCATGATTACCACTCTAACCAGGTCAAAAGTCGGGTCAAACTTGCTAAGAAAAAGTCAACAGGATACTTAAATTACAATTTATGCATAATTAGCAATGTAGATCATATACAACCTGTTTGATCATTGTTATAACTTGGTAATAAGTGAAAGAACATGTCCAAACATGTTCAACCCGACAATTTCCTGTTTAGACACGGTTCGGAACCGAAAGTCGCATAGTTTGACTTATACTTTGACTTTCAGTTCTGACCCGTTTTGGTATGATTTAGAAATACCTAAGAGCCTTATTTGGACCAGGTTACATGCTAGTATAACCCTATGTGATTATACACTATGGTTCATTAGTTAACCGATTAATACGCATGATCCCGTTAATTGCTCATATGTTGACCATTATGCCCTCTTCACCTTAAAACGTGATTTTTGAAAATGTAAAAGAGTAGAAACCTTAATTACTGATATATAGACTTGTATGCAAAGTTTGACATCATTTTGAGGTGTAGAATAAGAGTTATGCTCGTTAGCGTAAAATTAAAGCCTTATGTTAATAAAACGGCGTAATTAGCGTATAGCCTAGTTAAGCCTACTTTTTGATATCAAATCTTTTACCCACTGATGTAATATATTATTTTGGGATTTTTAAAGATTTTTAATAAATTTTAGGATGAGCATAACTTATAGTCGTAGGCTTAATCCGTTAATTGTCGGTTTTGCCCTTACGGGCTATAAAATGAGTTTTACATATCTAAATGACTCCAAACCTTTTGCTACTGTTCACATATGATAAATAAATTATTTTAAGTCTTCTGGAAATATAAAAATATCAGATTTATGTATCGAACCCGGAAATGGCTTCTAATCGCCTTTTTAAGCGTTTTTAACGCATAGTATATTCTAAAACTATTTTTAAACATACAAGGGTGATACCTGCTGATATTAGAGGCAAATTATAATGTTTTAATAGTAAGCAAAAGTTGTTTAACTCAGACTTCAGTTTTGAGGTTTTCGACTTATGTGAAATTACCAAAATACCCCTACGGGGCATAGTTTGGTTGTAATTAGTAAATTTCACATATATACTTTATCCTACTGTTATAACTTAGTAAAATAAGTATTTTTGCTGATTACATCAGACCTGTAACTCAGGTAAATACTTAAACTCTTTTATAACCTTTTAAATGACCAAACTACCCCTACGGGGCATAGTTTGTGTTTGAATTCGTTTCGGGCATAATAAAAGACATCTTACTGATGTCATGACATATTTGGAGCATATTAACTTAGGAAACCTGTATATAGCTCTCATGAATACCCGTCATGCTTATTACGCGTACGGTTCGGTTTATGTAACAAGTTTACATAAATTAGCCAAAACGGGTCAAACCTTATTGGTTTTATCTCAAAATCCAGAATGTGTATGAAATACCCATATTATACAAGTCTTCAAACTTGTCGGGTCTAAAACACATTCTATTCCGGTCTTCGCTTAATCATGCGTTTGAACCGTATATTTCCTTAAGACTAACCGGTCTAAGCTTAGGCTTAATTAAAGACCCGTTAGCATTCTAATTGGTTATTTATACCATCATTCCAAACTAGAGCTTTCCGGTAAATTGTACCTACGCTTACTTAAGTGAATACGGCTGAGTTATTAAATTCTTGCTATTTAAGACAGGAACTAGCTCAGGTAAATACTCTTAACTTATTTTCCCTATTACGGGCTTGGGATACGGTAATATAAATACCGCATGGTCAGGTATGGGATTCAAAGTCCAATAAGTCAGGAAATCCAAATAACCTGTTTTAATTCGTATTGCTTGACTGAAACATTGGGGATTAATGTGACCGTGTCCTGGATATCCTTGACTCATTAAATGCAATGGCCATGACTTAAGCACGGGGTGTAGGCATACACCTGACAGATGTTATATACTAATTAATTAATTATACCCAATAAGGGAATAGTGGTGTGTCGTTTAATCATGAACCGGCATAGATCCGGGCCCCGTGTGTAGAGCAAGTATGTAAAAATGATAACATGAGATATAGTTTGCCCCAAGTATAAAAGATTTATTTTGCCTCTGTGCATCTAAATCAAAGTATAAAAGATTAATTTTGCCTTGTGCATTTTAATCAACGTGTCTACATATTTTGTGCCAAAGCGCATTCAAACCAATTTTCCTAAACTCTTTTCAAATGAGTCAGTTGAGTGTATTTACCAGTGAAAACTGACGTATTTTCAAAAGTCTTAGTGACAGGTACAAGTATGTAAATAGGCTGGAAGCTGCTCAGGACGTTAATAAAGAATCTTGCAAGTTCTAGGCGTCTAAAGTCTGTTGAACAATATTTATATTTTAAGATCCGCCTGTGGATTCTGTTACTTTCCGTTGTAATACTGGATATTACTCTATATTCGGATTGTAATATATTTTATCTTTTGCTTCCGCTGTGCATTTATATATTGTGTTGTTTGACTATGATGATATCAACTACGTCACGATACTCCCCACCGGGCCCACCGGTGACACGTGGAAATCCGGGGTGTGACACGTTACCGGCATTTTACGCAAGTGTCTAGATAAAGCGTTAATAGACTCCGCGTTGTTAGATGTCATATAATGATATCGATTGCTTGGACAATGCGCCCTTGCCCATCTACCGAACCCAATACTTGTTAGAGTGTGACGTACTCTAGGAACGGCAAGACAAAGAGCATTGAAGGACTCGTTAAAATCTGACAATCGGTACGATTTGCATGTCTTCCACCACAGCTTCTCATTTTCTTTTTTTCTTATGAGAGGGTAAACGTAGGTTCATCATTAAATGACGACAGCATAACCCATGATAAGCATGTGGAAAGATGTTTCTAACAGCTAGGTGTATAGAATTCGCTCTATCCGATATTATCGTCATGTCGGGTATCTCACCGATACATTCTCTAAGCTTTGACAGAAACCATGTCCAAGATACACCATCCTTTGATTTTCCTATTCCATAGGAAATTGGTAAAATTTGGTTGTTTCCATCCATCCCGACTGCTAAAAATAACGTCCCTTTAAATTCACCCTTTAGGTGTGCAGCATCAATGATCACCACCGGTCTTAGATTACAGATAAAGGTACGAATCTGAAATGAAATTATTTAAAAAACGTCAAGAAGATGTAGTTTGACGAAAAAACAGAGACTGCTGTAACTTACCGCAGCACCATGAGCGACAAAGACCATTTCAAACCGACGCTCGTCATCAGTCTTGACATGAGTGACAGAACCAAGATTTGCCCGCTCTAGATTGTAACAGTAAAATGGTAGTTCTGCAAACGAATCTCTGCTTGTTCCTTGTAAAAGCTCTAGTGCCAGACTTTTTCCACGCCAAGCTTGACTAGTGGTTATCTCAACTTGGAATCTTTGTCTAAAATCTTTCACTATTTCATTACAACGATATATTCTACCACTGTCTTTTAAAGGTTCTTTTAAAAAGTGAGCCACAACCTTTGGGTTTGCCTGACGAAGATGTCGGTACGTTAGCGTCTTCGAGCACGTGTGTTTATCGTTAAAACTCTTAACAAAAAACAACCCACTATCCCCAAAACTGTATGCACGAAAACACCAAACGCAACCGTCCACCAAACATGACACTTCGTACTGTGTTTTAGATGATCTATCTACTTTAAACTCAAAGCGTTCTAACAAACATTTTTTTCCCAACTCAAGTTTCATTTCTTCTTTGGTATTAAATATGTGCCCTGGTTCAAAAGTAATTCATGAATATGGAAAAGACTTTTCAAATGAATTATCGGGATTTGGCTGGTAGTCGTTTAAAACATCATAATTTTCTTCATCAGTACAGAGATTCAAATCAGGAACTTTAAATTTATTTGGAGGTGAAAAACTAGATAACCCAGCACAAAACCCTTCAATGACATATAATTTATAAATTTCAAAAATATTTTCCATAGCAAAATTATAAAACATTGCAAGATCTTCATAATTTATTAAATCGATTGGATCACTAAACGAAGACAACCGATACGATAACTTCGTAATGTTTGTAGAACTACACATGTTTGACACTTTACTTAAAAGAGCAGTGTATGAAAGGTTGGGTTCAATTTCTAAACCACGTCTACTTGAATCAGCATCAACAACATACTCCAACTTTCCGTTAACGATTTCCCACTTTCCGCCGCTGTATACAACCAAACGAATCTTCATAATTTTAAATTGGTAAGTTCCTTCTACAAAAGCTAAATGTTTTGATAACTTTAGATGAATCTGTTGCACAAACACACAAAAAAACGGGCAAATATAAATCTATAAACTACCGCATTGAAACGGCTCCGAGCTAGCTGAAACGGCTTGAACAATATCTTGAAACGGTTTTAGAAGCCTGTACCGGCTTAAGCCAGCTGAAACGGCTCGGATCAGTTGAGACGGCACAAACAATGGGGCGAAACAGCTTAGCTGGTAGCAGTGGGGTCCACGTGTGTACGGTAACGACTCGGCTGCAACCCAAGCACACGGCTTGGCTCACTGAAGGTACTCAGCTAACGTCTTTCAACAGGAGCCGATTGAAATGGCTTGGCTAAGTTCTTTCAACAATGGTCGGACACGTGGCGTCTTCTGAAACAGCTTCAAGCCGTTAAAGGCTTGGTCGGACACGTGGCGTTCAATGGTTGGCTGGCCGTTAGAAGAATTTCTTGTGTCGTTTCAGCATGTGGAAACGGCTTGGTGAGAGGTGTCACTTGGCTAATTTGGAAAAGACGGCGTTACAGTGGCTATTTTCGTGGTTTTCCCAATAATTTATCCAATCCGCTCTGGTACCAAATGTTGGTCCTCTTTGGCGGCCCTGTTCTAATGATATAACTTTCTTCTTTCGTTGAGACGGGTGTTTGTGAAGTATATAAACATTCAAAGAATAAAAATAGAGACAGTGAGAGTGATATTTCTTCAATGATTAATTCTATAAATGTATCGTTCTATGAACATAAGAATTAATCTTTGTTTGGCGTAATCAAACAAAGAAGAAGAGGTCGATCCGAGAATAAACTCGAATCTAAATGTCACCCCCTAGGCCAAACCAGGGGTAAACTCACATGAAAAGCTCTATTGAAATATTACTACACAAAGACACACATAATTCCTTCGTAGGAATTATGTATTTATAGAGAATTCCATGTGCCTATCTCAATTGTGATTGGTTGATATGAAGTTGGTATGTGTTCCCAGAGACTTATCTTACTTTATTCACCAACTTGTTTCTTTCTTTTCTGATGTAGTCTTCACATTTGAGATATTTCTTTATTCTTTTCTGATGAAATGCTTTTTGAAAAGGAAATATTCCTTTTCCTTTCTGATGAATGCTTCTTCAAAAGAAAAGATTCTTTTTCTTTACAAAAGGAAAGATTCCTTTTCAACAGAAATGCTTTTCTAGCTTTTTCCCATAAGAAAAGATTCCTTTTCTTTTCTGTTGAAAGCATTTCTTTTTCTTATGAAAGCCTTTTTCATAGAAAAAGATTTAATGTGTTAATAAGATATATTATCTTATTAACACAATTCTTTGACTTTGTATCTTGTATACTCCATAATGTCCCGCTAACATTTTGAAGTCTTGTAACCTTGTCGTGATATTTAATCAAAGAATTTAGAAGCTTGATTTTTTCTTTCTTGGTCTTCATATTTAGTGCTTCTGGGACGGTTCATCGGTCGGTTCGTGTTGACGGAATTATTTCTAAGTAACTTAAACTATTTTAACAACAAATACAATAAAGTTGCCTAACAGGTGCCGTGTTGGAAAACGTCACTAGAGAGCTCAAGGAGATTAAGGCAAAGGTTGATAAGTGTGAGTTTTGCCGAGGGGGCCACGATACGAATGCGTGTCCATTGTTAGTTGGTGAGGAGCAGGTCCATTTCGTGGGAGGGGGTCAAGGTAGAGGTCAACCTAGTGGGTTTGGTAGTAATTTCAATTCGGGTTGGCGTAATAATAATAATTTCAATAATAATAACTTCCGTTCCATTGGTAACCCCCCTGGTTTCCAACTAGCTCAAAAGGCAAATAGGGAACAGGGTTCATTCTTTGGTGGGGGTTCAAATGGGCAGTTCAATAAGGGGTTCAATGGGCAGGTCAGGGGTGGGGGGTCAAGGAGTCAGGTTCAGCCAGTTCACGGTTCAAATAGTCATTAAGGACCAAACCACCCAAAAGATCCTTACCGAACACGACCTTATGCTTAAGAACCACCAAGCCTCTTTCCAAGACCTTCAAAGGGTCGTAGGTGACATGTCTAGGAAGCTTGAGGAGAGATTACCCGGTCAGTTCGCGGGTAACACCCAACCGAACCCTAACGCCCATGCCAAAGCCATTACCACTCGTAGTGGCAAAACCGTAGGGAACCCGAGAGTTGAGGAGAGAGTAGTAGAGGAAGATGAGGAGATTGTAGATGAAGAAATAGAGATGGAGGCTCCCGGCAAAGTGTTAGATCGGAGGGTCTCATGATTGTGTTTGTTTATATGATTTGAACAATGAATGAATATGAAACTATGTAAAATGCAGCGGAAATGAAAACAAACGTTGTAAACACAATCAAGGAGAAAAATAGTTTGATAAACATTTGCTTCTCATAGAGTCAAAAGATTACAAATCAAAGCAAAAGATTACAAACATGCTTACAAACTAAGCTCCCCCTCAGCCTGATGCCCCAAGGTTGGATTGCACAAGATGAAAGGATTGAATTGAGGAGAAGAACTCTCTCAAAACGAATCGAATGTAACAGTACAGAGTACTGTTCCATTTATAGACAATCCAAACCACTGAGGCATCTCAGCTGACGTCACCATGAAAGCGACGTCTAACAGCCTAACAACCAGTATCTACTGTCTTATACAAACACTGCTATTCTAAACAACTGACTATACATGAAACAGATGATATACTAAACTACTGCTCTCTCTAATCATCAGTGCTTTCCTCAAGGTTGACCAGTCCTTGATTGGGCATTGCTTTGTCATCAGCAGTTTGTACCAGCAGTGCTTAGTTTCCAGCAGTCTTCTAGGCTTCATCAGTAGTTAGGCAAAACAGCAGTAGTTGTGTCTGGACAGTGGATATTATACCATCAGCTGTTATAATCACTTTCAAGGGAGAAGTCTTAGAGTAAACAGCTGCTTATTGTGAATCCACTGTCATGATCCGGTTTTGGCTTTCATTATCTGTTCCTCTGGCAGGGTTCAATCCCAACAATCTCCCCCTGGAACAAATAATGCCAAAACCCTTCATTATTCTGCATCTTTATTCCTCGTCAGAAATTCCTTAGCTTGTCTTTTGAATTCTTCTTCAAATTCCTTGGAACTTGTATCATCCTCATCCCTGCACAGTGTAAGCTCAAGGAGATCTTGTAGATCTTCAACACCCAGGCCTAGTGCTTGATTCCTTGATATATGCCTCACTTCTCCATTGGTTCTGACCAGAGTCAATACATGGGTCTTTTGATCAGAGAGCCAGTTTAGTATTTTTAAACCAAATGGGTTTCTTGGGAGAGATTTATTTGCAGATGAGTTGGAAGATGTTGGCCTTGAGAAGAATTGTAGAGCAGTATCTTGAACTTCAGACATTCTTTTGAAAGCTTCTTCTATGACTTTATTAGCTGCAGCTATGTCTTCTGCAACTTCTTTGTCAATCAGCTCTTGTCTCTGTTGTTGACCAAGCTCACTGTCTGTGATATCTGCTGATGATGATTGGTTCAAAACCTTTTTAGTAAGGTCTTGTAGTTTTGCCAATTTTTCTTTATCTGAAGCTATTTTCTTGATAGCTTCCTCAAGGTAATCAGTTTCTTTTTCTTTTTCTCCTCCAGCAGTCAGTTGTTCCCTCTTTTCTTTTCTCAACATTGTGACAGAGGTTTCTGCTGCATTGATCTGTGTTTCAAGAGTCTTGATATGCTCCTTTAGCTTTTTGTAGTTAGACTTTTTAGGAGTGTCAGAGACAGTTATCCTCCTTTTCTTAAGCCTTTCATAAGCTTCATCTGTTTGCTGCTTAGTCCATTTTGCTATGGCATTTGTAGTATCCACCCTTGCATCCACCAGCTCCTGCTTCTTTCTTTTATATTCAGAAGTAAGATCAGCTATGAGCTTCCTGTATTTGTTCCAATTTGGATCTTTCTTCTTCTTTCTTGGATTATGGATTATTTTTAATCTTTTCAATTCTGTTAGCCTCATGCTTTAATGCAACTATTGGCCATTCTTTGAATTGTGTTTCTTCAGCACGATAGAACTTTTCTTTCATTATGTATGCAAGGTATTCTTTTCTCAATTCATTTCGTTGATCTGCTTCAGGAGATAGGCTTGACATTTCTTTGTTCAGATCACTTGCATATTCTTCCATTTGTTTGACTTTGGTGAGCAGGAATTCTCTTCTTTCCAAAATCACTTCATCACCTTGATTCTTGCATTCCACTTTAGCTCTTATCCTTTCTTGTCTTGCTTTCATATCGAGATATTCATCCATGTTTTCTGGAATTATGAAGCCTATGGGAGAAGGAAATTTCCTTTTTGAAGGATCATCCTCAGTGTAGAATTGTTTCATCTCATTTTTCACAGCATCTAATTCCAGTGGATATTTAGCAGCAACAGGATCATACTTTTCATCAGTAGCCTGTGTTGTGTCTCTTTTTCTTTTGTGAAGCTTTGGAGGTTGTGATGTAGGAATGATGAGAGCAGTGGTGGATGGTTGACTAACAGCTGTTGAAACAACTGGTGTTTCAACCTCTGTTGTCATTACAACTACTGATGTGTCAGTAGATTTCTTCTGCTTTTGAGCAGGAGTTGAAGTGGTTTTTGATGGTGGTGATGGTGGTGGTGACTCATCATCAGGAATGAAAACCCTTCTCCTTTTTATTGTAGGAGAGTCTGATGATGTCATTGGTAGATCAGTGGTTTGACCAATGGAAAGTGTCTGATCAACAGTTGTTGACACAACTGGTGTCTCAACCACTGTTGTCATTACAGCAGATGTTGTGACATCTGCTGTCTTCTGCTTTATGGCAGGAGGCAGTGGTGGTGATATGATTGTTGATGATGATGGTGTGAAGACAGTGGTTTTGGTGGTGTGTAATGGAGTGGTGTGTGTTGAAGAGATGGCAGTTGTTTGGCTACTGACAGCGGTTTTTGTAACCACTGTTGTATCAGCAATTTTAGATGTCTGTTTTCCTTGCTCTGGTTCAACATACAGACCATCTTCAATTCCCTTTTTCTTCATCTTTTTGAAATTCTCCCCCTTTTTAGCATTATCTGCAAGGGGGTTATCCATAAAAACGATAGTGGAGGGAACTTTTTCACCATGGGCAGTCTTTTGTATGCTGGCCTTTATAGCCTTGATGTCTGCTTGAGTATCTTTGAATCTTGACTCCACCAGGTTTGTCAACATTTTTACATGCATTTCATGCTGATGGTTAGCCATCTGTTTTTGTTTTTCAAGTAGTGGCTGAAAAATATTCCAGAGCTCATTTGCAGCAATTGCTTGTGTTGGAGTAGATGCTTGAGTTGGAACAGATGCTTGTGGTGGGGCAGCAGTGGATTGTACTTTTTGAGCTTTTAAAATCTCTTGCACCATATCCTTTATTTCAGCAACTGAGGTTTCCAGTTTTTTAACTCTTCCCGTCAATTCCTGGTATTTTGAATCATCACCCACTTTAATGGGATCATCTGAATCCCCACCTGAAGTGGTTATATCAATGTTTGACTTAGGAACAGAGTCCCAAAAATCACCCATTGATGCCCCTTGTTCTTGGTACTGGGGACTTCTTTCTTCAGCACTTGATAGACCTTTGATGGTACCAGTGGTTAGAACCAACTCACTGGTGGTTACCGATGGTGCTATTGAAGAAATTGCCTTCAAGGGAGTCTTACTAATGAAACAACTGTCCAACTGAAGATCTGTTGATCCATCAGTTGTAGTTGCTCCTCCACTTGAACTACCACCGAGAGTTACTTGTAACTCAGGGGGTGTAACCTCCTCAGTTGTTGCTGGGGTAGCAGAGGTATAAGCATCAGAACCAGTCACTTGTGGGAGTATACTCTCAGTGACAGGTGATAGAGAGGAACTGGTTTGTGTCTGAGCTATAACAACTGCATGCAACAAAGGTAGCATGGATTGTGGTAATATCATTGGTGAGGGTGTGGGAGTTGAAAGAGACATGTCCTTGGGATCAGGACTGAGGAAGATGGATCCGATTGAATCCAGAGCTTCATATTGCGGGGTCCCTGTGCTTACAACCTGATCCTTTTGTGAGGATGCAAGAGGAGTTTTGGGCAAAGGTGGAGATCTTTCTACCAACTGCTGTGAGGAAGTAGCAGCAGTGGTTTGTGGTGACATTTGTGTTGTCACAGGCAGTTGCTCTGGGAACTCATCTTCCAGAGTTGCCTTTTTCTTGGGTTTAGTGGGCTTTTTGTATGATTTTCTTTTGGTCTTTTTGGTAATGTCAGGTGTGGGTTTCAAAGCAGTGGTAGTGCTGCTATGATCACCTGGAGCAGTGGGCTCAGCAGTAGATGTCTGAGGGGCATTGGTAACTGCTGAAGTCTGCTCAGACACCTCTGCTTTTGTTTTTATTGGCGCCATCATTCTGGAAAATGTTTCTTTTGTTAAGCCTTTTATTTGAAAATAGGCACCTTGTTTAAGCAAATTTTCATTTTCTTTTTCAAATTTTTGTTTGAAATAATAGCTCAGAAATCTTGAAAAAGTAAAAATGATTTGCTATCAACGTTCTTTACCAAGTCGTTGAAGATCTCCTGGGAATAGTTGTAATCTTTATTGTTTAAAATAGCATAGCCCATGCATTGAATCTTCAATGGTATTTCATTAAACGCTGTTGTTTTATTTGAAACACAACTTAAAAGTGTGTGAAATAAAAATCTGGGTGCAGATGGAAAATAACCTTTTTGTAAGGTATCTACCTTTGATTGTTCTGCATATCCCCTTTTCAGAAAATCAGCTTTTAACTCGTTTTTGTCAAAGAAGTTTTACCATTCTGATCATCGAGTTTGAAGACTTCTGAGATTGTTTGAGGAGTGATTTGAATCACTTTACCCTGTATCGAGGAGTTAATGGCCATGACTTTATCGTCTTGTTTTTCAAGCGTCGCCTTTTTCCAGAACTCTCTCTGGGTTTGCAAATAAATGGGAGCATCTGCTGTCAACAAAGTTTTGTACTTTGATGCAGATATTGTATCAATGATAAAGTCGAAGGTGTGGTTATCGGTAGGTTTTGTGAGCAAACCCAGATAATTGTGAGGGGATTTGTATGGTATCTCGATGGATTCTTCGGCCGTTTGAGCGACGTCTTTTGAAGATGATGGTGATTTTGGTTTAGATTTTGATTTTGATTTTGACTTCGTCATTCTGATGAAGAAGAATTGGAGAGAGATTTGGGAAGAAAATTTGGAAACTGCTTTGAGAAGAGAACTTTGGAATTCAATTCGACAGTGTAAAACCCCTGTTTGGGGGTTTAGAGCAGGGTTTTATTTAGGAAAAAAATGATTGCTGATGTGGCAGCGGTTATTATGATCTGAAGGCTAAAACCTGACCACGTGTCAACCTCTGATGATATGGATGAAGAATGGAAGACAGTTGTTTTAAGAACCACTGATGTATCAAGCATCAGTAGTTACAACAGTAATAATGTGATGACAGTGGAAGATTTTTACTATCAATGGATAGCATATCAGTGGATAAGACACTGATTTTGAGCATCAGTGCTTGCCAAGCAAAATGAGGATCAGTGGTTAACTTTCAGCAGTGGATAGTAATTAGAAACCAGACGATGGAGCAAAACAGTGGTTAGGATTAAAGTAAGGGCAATGGTTTGAAAGTTCATATTCAGCAACTTTTTGCAAAGATTTTTATTCAAGGTTTTACCACATGTCAATTTTCTATTGAAATTCATACGAATTACTGACAGTGGTTTTTTGTTTTAAGAACCACTGATGATGAGAACTTTTTACTAAGGCAACTCATTTTCGTTTAATATCCAAATTAAAACATGATTGCCCCAGTAGTTTAAACACTGTTTAGCAATCAACCTTTGATTAGTGTTTAAAACAGCCTTGAGTATAGCATGACCTTGACATATGCACCATTTCCTTATGACCTATATATGAGGACGATAATACCAATCGAAAATAAGGTACTATATCCTGACAGGGAATTGAAACTATTGCCAACAAAAACAAGCAAAAGTTCAAAATATATTATTCTTAAAAAAACGAATAATATATCCTGGTTATTAGAGAAACTCCTTTGTAAAAAAAAATTTAAAGGATTTTCTGAGAACAACATAAAAAAGGATCTGGTATATCATCAATAAAATACGTAATCATATCATCATCAAGTTTATGAAAATGGTCAGTGGTTTGACAATCAGTCGTATGAAACATTTTGGCCACTGTTTAGTGCCATTTTCTTGTTGATTGATTGACAACAGAATTGAGGATACATGTACACATGAGTTTTTGATAACCATGTGATGATTTTGAAGATTTGTCTATTCCTCTTTGAAGTTCATTCACCGGAATTTCCATTTTTACCTAAACCTTTTCGTGAACAGATAAGTACACATAGTTGCTTAATGGCCATTTATTACCCTAAACTCTGACTCGAAAGTGTTTTATGTTTATACTCTTTTCTTTTGACTTCAAAAGTTTTGAGATAAACACACTTCTGAGCTTTTGTTAATTTTCTTCTTCCCCTTTCACCCTTCCCATTGATAAGTAATGAATTACTTACCGGGAGGTCTTTATTGAAGGAATACTCAATCCAGAATCATTTTATAGTAATGTTTTAAGAGAACTGGTCGTATTTGCACAAGTTTTCAACCCATCTCACATTACATATGATACGGACTATGTTGACCCCTAATTTTCTTAGTGTACTTTTAACAAGGTTGATTTGTTCCTTTTGAGGATCCTCAACCTGTTTTTCAACACACCAGATCTTATAACAAGAGTTTTAAACAAGGTGAAACAGCACAAAATTCACAACAATAATTGAAATCAATTTTGAAAATAAGAGATAATCCCATAGTTTTAATAGATATGTTTTCAGATCTAGAAACCATGAGTGTCTTGTGCATGAAATCACTTGTTGTGTGAAATTTGTGTGTCATATGACATCTTGGTTGATCTACAGAGTTTTTGAATAACCACTTTGAACATGGTTTACTCGGTACTCTATTTTTCAACAAAATGCACCCAACCTTAGTATCAATGAATAATGAGCCGAACTGTTATGTCAAATTGATTGTTAGATCGAATTTGACTGTCCAGGCTCTGATACCAATTGTTAGATCGGAGGGTCTCATGATTGTGTTTGTTTATATTGTAGGTCCCTCTTCCCGGATATGAGGTCAAACCTTATCCTTGTTATATTAACACACTAGCGAGTGCGGAATCCAAGCTAGCATGCAACCGAGTTAGAACACGCAAAAGCACGACACACAAAGTTCACCGATTAACACCACATGTATTAATACGAATGAAGGTTCCAGTTACAAGCTCAATGTTTACAGATGTACTCTATAAACTCTCTCTCGTGTGTGTGTGTGTTTTCAGCAGAATGCTCCCAGTGTTCTCTCCAATCTCCCTTGTGTGTTCTGCTTGAAATGAACACAACACATGGGTATTTATACCCGACACAGCTAACATGCTCGAAGGATAGGGTAATCTGGTCGAAGGATCATCTATCGACCAGACCATCTACCGAAGGATCCATACATACCTCGAAGGATGATATCCTTCGAGGTCCATCTGTATCTATCGAAGACATTATCTTTCGAGGTCATCGAAGGATACAATCCATCCTTCGATGACATCCTTCGACACAAGCATGTTTCAATCAATGTGCTAACTGTTTGGCCAAGTCAAACCGGAGGATGGTTGACTTGGTCAAACTTACATCGAACGCACATAACAAATCTAACATAAGACATCGTTTTGTATCATGACACATTACAGACAAAGTACAGACACAAGTCTTCGTCTTGAGCTTCGTGTCTTCGAGTCGAAACCAAGTCGAACTGAGCTGAGTTGAACCGAGCCGAGTCGTGTCCACAAAATATGCATCAACAAACTCCCCCTTGGACGCTACTCGTGAGGTTCAACGCTATTCGAGAGATTCAACTTCGATGTCTTCCACGTCGGAGGATCTTCAAAGTCTTCACGTGTCGTAAGTAGAAAGTGTATCAACAAACTCCCCTTTTTGTTTAGGTAGTGTGTCAATAAACTCCCCCTTAGATTGAGCTCTCCATTGAGTCATGCTCGTGAATCTTTAGACTTGTCAATGCTTCAGATCCTTGTGGTGTTGATGAAGGGTCAGCGGCAACTCGATCACTTTATCCTTTGAGTGCCTCCACTTCGTGTCTTCATTCCGAAGCTTGTCATCGACCATGTTCTCCTCGCCTTTAGCATCTGCACATGCAAGAAAGCTAAACGCATAATGAGAACAACCGCTTGGAATATAGTTTACATTCTTGTAGGTCCCTCTTCCCGGATATGAGGTCAAACCTTATCCTTGTTATATTAACACACTAGCGAGTGCGGAATCCAAGCTAGCATGCAACCGAGTTAGAACACGCAAAAGCACGACACACAAAGTTCACCGATTAACACCACATGTATTAATACGAATGAAGGTTCCAGTTACAAGCTCAATGTTTACAGATGTACTCTATAAACTCTCTCTCGTGTGTGTGTGTGTTTTCAGCAGAATGCTCCCAGTGTTCTCTCCAATCTCCCTTGTGTGTTCTGCTTGAAATGAACACAACACATGGGTATTTATACCCGACACAGCTAACATGCTCGAAGGATAGGGTAATCTGGTCGAAGGATCATCTATCGACCAGACCATCTACCGAAGGATCCATACATACCTCGAAGGATGATATCCTTCGAGGTCCATCTGTATCTATCGAAGACATTATCTTTCGAGGTCATCGAAGGATACAATCCATCCTTCGATGACATCCTTCGACACAAGCATGTTTCAATCAATGTGCTAACTGTTTGGCCAAGTCAAACCGGAGGATGGTTGACTTGGTCAAAGTTACATCGAACGCACATAACAAATCTAACATAAGACATCGTTTTGTATCATGACACATTACAGACAAAGTACAGACACAAGTCTTCGTCTTGAGCTTCGTGTCTTCGAGTCGAAACCAAGTCGAACTGAGCTGAGTTGAACCGAGCCGAGTCGTGTCCACAAAATATGCATCAACATATATGATTTGAACAATGAATGAATATGAAACTATGTAAAGTGCAGCGGAAATGAAAACAAACGTTGTAAACACAATCAAGGAGAAAGATAGTTTGATAAACATTTGCTTGTCATAGAGTCAAAAGATTACAAATCAAAGCAAAAGATTACAAACATGCTTACAAACTAAGCTCCCCCTCAGCCTGATGCCCCAAGGTTGGATTGCACAAGATGAAAGGATTGAATTGAGGAGGAGAACTCTCTCAAAACGAATCGAATGTAACAGTACAGAGTACTGTTCCATTTATAGACAATCCAAACCGATGAGGCATCTCAGTTGACGTCACCATGAAAGCGACGTCTAACAGCCTAACAACCTGTATCTACTGTCTTATACAAATACTGCTATTCTAAACAACTGACTATACATGAAACATATGATATACTAAACTACTGCTCTCTCTAATCATAAGTGCTTTCCTCAAGGTTGATCAGTCCTTGATTGGGCATTGCTTTGTCATCAGCAGTTTGTACCAGCAGTGCTTAGTTTCCAGCAGTCTTCTAGGCTTCATCAGTAGTTAGGCAACACAGCAGTAGTTGTGTCTGGACAGTGGATATTAGACCATCAGCTGTTATAATCACTTTCAAGGGAGAAGTCTTAGAGTAAACAGCTGCTTATTGCGAATCCACTGTCATGATCCGGTTTTGGCTTTCATTATCTGTTCCTCTGGCAGGGTTCAATCCCAACACAAAGTGCAACCGAGGCTAAGCCCAGCAAGTACCGCACAGCCCGGTGAGCCTCAAGGAGAGAAGAAAGTAGAGAAAACACCCGTAGACATTAGACCTTCTCCACTCGTAGATCATTCGCGTGTCCTGTTTCCTACACGTCTTAGGAACCAAAAGTACTCCAAGGAATACGGGCAATTCTTAGATATCTTTAAGCAATTGAAGATTAATCTACCTTTCATTGAGGCACTACAATCTATGCCCAAGTACGCGAAGTTCTTAAAGGACCTTCTTAGAAACAAGGAGAAGTTGGGGGAGTTGTCGAATGTTCCATTGAATGGAGGGTGCTCCGCAGTCGTTCTGAATAAGCTTCCAGAGAAGCTCATCGATCCTGGCATTTTCACTATTCCATGTCTATTTGGTAGTAACACAAATACTCGAGCCTTAGCCGACCTAGGTGCTAGCATCAATTTGATGCCCTTTTCTCTCTACGAGAAGCTAGACTTAGGCGAACTTTCACCTACCCGTATGAAATTATCTTTAGCCGATCGATCCATGAAATACCTGGGGGGGTATAGTCGAGAATTTGCTTGTTAAGGTCGACAAGTTTGTTTTTCCCGCTGATTTCATCATTCTTGATATGGAAGCGGATGAGAGAGTTCCTATCATACTTGGTCGTCCGTTTTTGCGTACCGCTAAAGCCCTCATAGATGCATTCGATGGTAAAATCACGCTTAGAGTCGGTGAGGAGAGAGTCACATTTGAGATCGATAGTTCCATGAACCACCAGAGTGGTTCCGATGACTATAGTGGTCCTTGCCATTCCGTATATTTCTTGAACTCATTCTTCTCATGTATTGACCATTGTCTTGAGTACATTAGTGGAGCCGACTTACTAGGAGGAGAGAGAGTAGATGAGGAGTCGTTAAGGTTGGATGAAGTTAAAGATGAGGGGATTCCTTTGATTCCCGAAGCGTTAGCCGTTAGTGATGACACCATCCAACCCCCACCCTTAGAGCTTAAGGTCCTTCCATCTCATTTAGAATATGCCTCTTTAGGAGAGGGTTCTGAGCTACCCGTTATTATCTCATCGAAGCTGGAGGATGGGGAGAAGTCGAAGTTGTTGGCAGTGTTGAAGGCCAACCAAGAGGCCATTGCATGGAGGTTGTCCAACATTAAGGGTATAAGCCCTTCTTATTGCACTCACCGGATTCTCATGGAGGACGATTTCAAACCGGTGGTGCAACCCCAAAGGCGCCTCAACCCCAACATGCAAGAGGTAGTAAAGAAGGAGGTTCTAAAACTCATAGATGTCGGGATGATATATCCCATCTCAGATTCGCCATGGGTTAGTCCCACTCAGGTTGTCCCTAAGAAGGGAGGGATGACCATTGTCATGAATTCCAAGAATGAGCTTATCCCTTCTCACACGGTCACGGGTTGGCGAGTGTGCATCGACTACCGAAAGTTGAATGATGCCACCCGAAAGGACCACTTCCCATTGCCCTTTATCGATCAAATGTTGGAGCGTCTCACGGGTCAACAATTTTATTGTTTTCTCGACGGTTTTTCTGGGTACTTCCAGATCCCCATCGCCCAGGAGGATTAGGATAAGACCACCTTCACATGCCCCTATGGCACTTACGCGTACCGACGCATGCCATTTGGGCTGTGTAACCCTCCAGCTACCTTCCAGTGGTGCACGGTTGCCATATTCCAGGATATGATTGAGAGTTCCATGGAGGTTTTCATGGACGATTTTTTGGTCTATGGTAACTCGTTCGATGAGTGTTTGAGGAATCTTGAGAGGATGTTGAAGAGGTGCGTTGAGACGAAGCTGATGTTGAATTGGGAAAAGTGTCACTTCATGGTGACTGAAGGTGTTGTTTTAGGACATAAGATCTCGAGGGATGGAATAGAGGTGGATCGTGTGAAGATAGATACCATTAGCAGGTTGCCTCCACCCACTAGCGTAAAGTCGATTCGAAGTTTTCTCGGTCATGCGGGCTTCTATAGACGCTTCATTAGGAATTTCTCTAAAATCACTCGCCCCATGACCCGTCTTATAGAGAAAGATGTTCCATTCATCTTTGACGATGAGTGTCTTAAGGCCTTCAACTTTTTGAAGGAACAGCTTGTGAGTGCACCTATTCTTATCTCGCCCGATTGGAGCTTGCTGTTTGAGCTCATGTGTGATGTGAGGGACTATGCCGTTGGTGCGGTATTAGGACAAAGAAAGGATAAGCACTTCCACCCCATTTACTACACGAGTAAAATGTTAAATGATGCTCAAGAGAACTACACCACCACGGAGAAAGAACTCTTAGCCGTAGTTTTCACGTTTGATAAATTCCGCTCGTACCTCGCGCTCTCCAAGACCATAGTTTTCACCGACCACTCTGCGTTATGTTTTATTTTCCAAACGAAAGACGCCAAACCCCAACTTATTTGGTGGATTCTATTGCTTTCTAAGTTTGACATCGAAATTAAAGATAAGAGAGGGGCTGAAAACGTAGCAGCTGATCATCTTTCACGTTTAGAGGACCCTAGGAAAGAGGAGATTCGTGAGGAGGAGATAGGAGATACATTTCCTCACGAGTCGATTGAGTTTGTAGAATCCGAGAA
This sequence comes from Helianthus tuberosus, assembly GCA_030545235.1. Classification (NCBI taxonomy): domain Eukaryota; kingdom Viridiplantae; phylum Streptophyta; class Magnoliopsida; order Asterales; family Asteraceae; genus Helianthus; species Helianthus tuberosus. The sequence continues at coordinate 169,365,577 of CM060351.1, read as the reverse complement.
GGAGGGATTTCCATGGTTTTGCGATTTAGCGAATTATCTCTCAAGTGGTAATATTGTGAAGGGGATGACTACACAACAGAGAAGGAAGTTCCTTAGTGAGTCGAGGAAGTATATGTGGGATGATCCGTTTCTCTTTAAAATTGGGGGAGATCGGATACTTAGGTGATGTGTGTCGCGAGAGGAGGGTTTAAATATCCTTAAACATGTGCACGAAGGTCTAACGGGAGGCCACCATGGTGCATATGCCACCGCACAAAAGGTGTTCGATTGTGGATTTTATTGGCCTAACGTACTTCATGATGCCGTTCAGTTCGTGAAAACATGTGATGCTTGTCAACGAACCGGTAACATTTCAGCCAAAGATGAGATGCATCAAAACCCAATCCAAGTGTTGGAGGTTTTTGATGTTTGGGGCATAGATTTCATGGGACCCTTTCCCGTCTCAAAAGGGAATCGTTATATACTTGTGGCAATCGACTACGTGTCTAAGTGGGTTGAGGCTCAAGCTCTTCCTACGAATGAAGCCCGAGTAGTGTTGAGTTTCCTCAAGAAACTCTTTTCCCACTTCGGTACACCTAAGGCTTTAATCAGTGACCGTGGTACTCACTTTTGCAATGCATTGATGGAAAAGTTGCTTGCACGCTACGGAGTCACTCATCATTTGTCTACCGCATATCATCCGCAGAAAAGTGGTCAAGTGGAGAACGCGAATCGTGGTATTAAACGTATTTTAGAGAAAACCATCGGAAAGAATAGAAAGGATTGGTCCGACAAGCTTGACGATGCATTGTGGGTGTTTCGAACCGCTTACAAAACGCCTTTAGGAACCACACCATTTATGATTGTCTATGGAAAAGCTTGTCATCTTCCCGTAGAGCTAGAACACCGAGCACTTTGGGCGTTAAAAACCGTTAACCTTGATATGACCGAAGCGGCTAGAAAACGTTTCTTTCAAATCCATGAGCTTGAGGAGCTTAGGGATGCGACTTATGCTCGATCTTTGGGCATTAAGGAGAAAACGAAAGCCCTACATGATCGCAAGTTACGGAAGATCAAAGAATTTAGTAAGGGTGATAGAGTGCTTCTCTACAATTAGAGATTGAAATTGTTTGCGGGGAAGTTGAAATCAAAGTGGTCGGGACCGTATATGGTACATTATGTGTTTCCGTACGGAGCAGTTGAGATTATCGATGAGTCCGATGGCCAGAGTTGGATGGTAAATGGCCACCGTTTGGAGCACTATATAGGAGGAGCGATAGATAAGAATGAGATGGAGGAAACTCCTCTCGAAATTCCACCAAAAGCCGTCACTTAGTGTTTTGGGTGAAAACCCAAGTGTACATTTTGTATCGTTTGTATAAGAGTCGTCATTTGAGTTATTTTTGCTTTCTAACAGTGTTTTGGTAGATTGTCGGTCTTTATTTTGTGTCGTTGAGAATTTCGCAGGTTTCGTCATCGCTATGGAACGGAGAAAGCATGAGAAAAGAGGTCCCAGGTATGTTTGTTTAACACTTAGAAAAAAAATTGGTAGTTTTAGATGGCTGTGAAAGTGTTTGAAAATTTCTAAGGCATGGATACATAAAATTTTCGCAACATTCTGTGAAAAACAGACCTAGACGTAGCGTCTAGGCCCGTCGCGTAGCACCTAGGGGGGTCGGATTTTAATTAGTTTGGAGGCGCCACCGTACGCGACGCCCCCTCTGACACCTACGTGCTACGCGAGGTCCCCCCAGACGGTTCAAAATTGAATTTTGGCCTTATTTGCTGCATAACACTTCCTCTTCTTCTAAATCGTAACCCTAGCCGCAAATGACATTCTTTCCACCATAACTTGCTCAATTCTCCACCAAATTACCCCATTTTTCTTCCTACATCACCACAATCACTTTCCCTACAATTCCCACCATCAATTTCACCCAAAATCACGAGAACTTTTCGTGTTTTCGACAACTTTGAGCACCACAAATTCAAGGCCGAATTTTTCTTGCTAAATCCGACTCCAAGGTATGTTTTCTGTGATTTCTCGTTAGTAGGTAACTTTATTTTTCATTTGTATTGTCGGGTCAGTCATATTTTAGGTCTAGGGTATGGGTGTTGCGTTAAAGTTGTGATTTTTTATGCTTTGATTAGGTTAGTAGGCTACGGTTGGGTTTGTTTGGGTTGATTATACATAATGGGGCTTGCAGATGGTTCGGGTTGGTTTATTTGCAGGTGTTTGAGATTTGTGGGGTATGTTTGGACATCTAGGCCACATGTTTGAGCTTTGTGGGGTTTGTTTAAAATAGGTTTTTGAACTGATTTTTGCAAATCTAAAGCTTTTTGTTGCACAAAACGTCACCTTGTGGTTTCAAAGTTTTAAACTCTCACTTGTTTAGCCTAAATGTTGGGATATTTTGGCACTTATGCTTAATTGAGGACAATTAACGAGCCAAGAGAAGATAGTGTACATTGAGTCTTGAGACATTCGAGTCATCGAGTTAAGTTAGTACTTAGAGTTAAGTGTCGGGTTTACTAATATGCGTGTACAAGTTCACAACATTTTGCCCGTACTCAATCTCCATTATGGCAAAGTTGTGTTTAACTTACGCTTTTGTAAATGGTAACCCATGTTTTTATTCAAATTTATTTTCGGTTTCAGTCGCACACGTAATGCTATACGGTTGTTTCCAAATTTAAAAAAAAAATAGTCTGTGTTTGTTTGATCCGTATCGCTTAAATCTTTCGTGTTTTGCAGGAACATGTCAGGTGAGGGCCCGTCCAGTAACCCAAAGAAAAGGAAGATCAAATATCGAGGATGAGATTAGAGAGTTTATGCTCGAGTTGAAAGGATAGTCGATCACCCAGTCTTGGATTTGGAAGAAGACAGTGAAGAAAGGGAAAAGCTAGTGAAATATGTGAAAACCAATCTCCTGGAACATCGCACAATTGATTGGGAATGGTTGCAAAGCATGGGAGTCAGTGACCGTGTAGCGGACTTGCTTTGGCCGAGACTGAGAGCGGCAATGGATTGCCATTGGCCACAGCATACAGAGCTGACACTTGAGTTTCATTGTACCTTTCATCATAAAGAGGGTACATTTGCTGAGAAGAATGCGGGTTCGTTTTCATTTGGCAGGAATTTGTATGGGATGAGTATTGCTGAGTTTGGAGTAGCTTTGGGTTTCTACACTGAGCGGGAAGTGCGGACAGATGACTTTGTTAATGGGTTTAGAGGTGTATACAATCATGCGCGACCAAATTGCTTGGGTCCGGAGGAGTTGGCTAGATTCTGGGAGACGATTTCTTTCGCACCGTTCTCCGGCACGAACCTTATCTCTACGATTCGTGATCCGGTCCATAGGTATATTCTGAACGTCTTAGCGACTACGATTGTGGCGAGAAGGTCGGTTGAGAACAAGGCTAACTGGTTAGATCTCTTTGCCTTGATGTGTATGGTTGAGAAGCGGAATTGTAATTTGGCGAGTTTCTTCGCATGGTCTTGTAATCGGCCTCGCATAGGGCGAAACCAGGCAGCGATGGATCTTGGGCCGTACATTACTAGGTTAGCAACTAATTTGGGTGCTTTCACGAAATATAAGTTGGAGCAGATGAGAGAGAATGTTCCAACAACTTACTGGAGTGTTGGGGATTTACAGTTAGCGGGTATTTTGTCATATTCAGATACGCCGGAATGGGTGTTCAGACATGGTGCACAGGTTCAGCCGCTAGCAGGTACTGAGGCGGCTAATATCTTACAGGGTGCTTTTCCGCCACGTCAGCAGAGACCTCGGCAGAGACATGAGATTCCAGCTCCGTAGCACCCACTTCGCCAGGCCCGACAGCCATGACCCGACCCGACCCATCCACTCATGAAGCTGCTTACGACCTTAACCAGCAGCGTTTCGATCAGCTAGAGGAAAGAATGAGAGTTGATCATCAGTGGAAGATGCAGAGCCACCACCACCAGGATGACATGCTTAGGTACATGATGTCAAGTATGCATCTAGATGTGCCTCCACCTTTTTCTGGATTACTTCCACCACCAGTTTGTGGCAGTGAGCAGCAGGCTCCGTATGTCTATGGACTGTATCCAGGGTATGATCAGTGGGGTGGACAGAGTGGTTATGGTTATGTTGGCCAGTATGGATGGCAGCAGGAAGGAGGTTCAGGTGTGCAGCAGATGGATGAGGAGGGAGACAACGAGTTATGGAGATGGACTGAAGCAACATATATCCTTTTATGATTATTTTATTTTATGCTGCTTTAGTAGTTCGATTGGGTTGTATTAGTAAGACAATATGTTTTTATTTTTCTTTTGAACTTCGGATGTTGGTACTATGGATGTTTGGTAGTAATTTGTTTGGTATGGTATGTTTGATTTAGGTTGATGATTGGAGCCGCTTTCCGTTCGTGTGAGAGGGAGTTTTGGTATTGTTTGCTGAGCGCGTTCGGTATTGGAGGGCACTTATGGAATTGACTGGCACGTTAACAGTCTCATATTTTTCGAGCTAAGTCTTTTTCATTGTAGAGTTTTATATTTTTTATTTTCTTTTGTTTTTATTTCGTAGGTAGTTTCTGGTTTTGTTCGTTGTCTTGTTCTACTGTTGCATTAGGGACAATGCAAATCTCGAGTGTGGGGATGGGACAATAGAGTCGTAGTGTAATTGCTTTTTAATTCTAAAAACAAATTAAAAAAAACGAAAAAAAACTGAAAATGTCTTTTGAATTTGAGTGTTGCAAATAAAGACGGAAAATGATAGGAAAGATGGCTTTTTATTCGGGTTATAATAATAATAAGAGAAAAATTAGTCGTGCTTATGTCTAGTTTGGGATATGTGAATAGGCCTGGTGTGGTTCTAGGTTCCTTTGATCTAATATACCTTAATTATCGGTTTGCTAGTGGGTGCTCACCTAGGAAAAATGGGAAATTGAAACTGCCGATAATAGTATAAGAAATACCGTTATAAGTTAAAATCGTTAGAAAGTTTAATCATGAAAAAAAATAGAAAACATTTTGAGCTAGAAACAGAATGAAACTAGCACAGGCCTATGTAGTCTTGGTTGGGGATAGCAACTCTACAACCGGAATGCCTCTAGGATGTGTGAAATCGAAATTGCAAAGAAAAAAATTACCGACGCCTATGTAATCCGAGTTGGGGATAGCGACTTTACAGCCGGAATACCTCTAGGTTAGGTAAAGCAACGTCTAGGCTCGAAAAGAAAAAGAAAAAAATGAGAAAAATGAAAAAATATATATTTGATTTTAAATTCTCTTGATTTTGAGATAAGACGGTTAGGAATTGGTCTAGTGATCGCTCCTTTTGTTCCATAAGCTTGAGGCGGGATTAGATGGACTGTGGCTTCTAGTGTGAGACCCTAGGTAGACTGACTGCATTTGAACTAAACTAGCATGATAAGGGCTTGGAACCGGATTTGGGTTTAAAGGGACAAATATATTTGCAATCGTGGCTAACATAAGTTTCGACTTTAATAAAAATAAATAGTTTTTAACCCGACTATTTGCTTATCTCTGATTCCGTTTGCATATATCTTTTTCGAGGACGAAAAAATGCTAAATGTGGGGATGTTTGATGTACTGCAAAGTACATATGTTTATAGTGTATATTTTGGTCAGTTTTTGGTTATTTTGAGTCTAGTTTAGGTTAGAATTTCGATACTGCTGACGTTAAGCTATGATTTCAGGTCACGTAGCTTAAAGTGATAAAAACGAGTCAAAAAGAGCAGTTTGGAGGAAAAACGGGATTCGTATGCGAGTCAGAAAGCTAGAAGAACAAGAAAAAAAATAAAATTGCAGATAGGGGGGCGCCGCCGTACGTGACGCCCTAATGGTGTACCCGTCGCGCTACGTCTAGCCCCCAAATACGCAGAAAAGATGATTTTCGGCTAGGTTTTGATGAGATGTGCGGGTATATATGCGAAACAAAATTGTCGTCAATAGGGTTACGAATTTGTGAAGTCCAAAAGCTTATTTTGGAGATTTAAGTTCTGCGTTTGAAGAGCTTGGATCATGGGAATCATTGGTTCGAGTTCGGTTTGAAGATTGAAGACTTGCACGGGTTCTTTAGTTCCTTCTTTGTTTGATTTCTCTCTTGCAAAACTTGTAACCATGAATTCTTGTTTGAATAATTTTGTTTTGCTTTTATTGATTAACATGCTTGGCTAAACGCTTAAACCGCCTAGACTACGATGAATGGATTTGAATAAAGTTTGAACCTTTTTAGTTAATTGCATGTGTTTATGGATTAATTGTGTTTTGTAAAAAGTTTGGTTTACTTATTTGGTGTGTATGCGTACTTTGATTTGGTTAATTATTATCAATTGCTTTGTGTGAATCTAGGTGGTTGTCTGCTACGGAATAGGTTCATGCTAGATCTTTGACCTTGTGTCTTTGACCTTTAGGGTGAATTGGCCAATAAACCTTAGAAGTGATAGTTAATAATTTGCTAGATTTCAGTATTCTACTAGTCCTTATAGCTGGAAGGTGCGGGGCTATTGGTAGGTCTTACCCGGCGAATTGCTTTAGACAGTCTTTGGAAAAAGTCGTGCCTTAGTTGCCCCGTCGGTTTATTAGTCTATCAAGTCAAATTAAGAAACCCAAACTACCCTAGATCTATAATTGGAAAAGAGTAGGTCAACATTAGGGTACTTACACAATAATTAGATAACCGGAAGGAAGTCTAATAACCAGTAGGATTAACGGCCTAGGTAGTGCCATAAGTTTCACCTCGAGAAGGGTTGAGGGGCTTAGTTGGTGTCTTAATAGGTTTAGTATCACAAGATACCGGTTCCATAAAACATGTGGTTAACTTAATTGGTAAATTCTTAAAATGAATCCATGATTCTAGTCTAGGTGGTCTTCATCATCAACTAAGAAAAGTCTTCATATTAGTTCGTATTAGCATAGTTCTAGTTAATAATTAGTTTAATAGATTTCCTTATATTTTCAGTACCCCCCCCCCCCCCAAACAATCAAACAGTTTGAGTCGTGTCTGTCAGAGTCTGTTAGAGTTTAGTTAGCATGATTAGTAGAGTCTCGTGGTTCGATATCCGGACTTCCTTAGGTCATACTACAGTGATCGGTATACTTCCTGATTGTGTGGTTTAGGTCGAGTCTAGATTTAAAGCTTTTTAGTGTCTAGCTTAGAGAGTCTAAAGTAGTCAATTTTAGTAGTCTGTTTAGCACACAATACACACCGGGAGATAGCTGAGGAGGTTAGCCCCAACATCAAGCAATGTCTCAGGAAAGTGAGTGATGGACACTTCACTGCTGCAGTTAAGGTGTTGTGTTCAAGTGGGGTTGCTCCCCGGGGGGGGGGGGGGGAATCTACCATGCAAGCCCTTATCGACAAACATCCCTCAATGCCTCCCCCGAACCTCCTTTCAACCCCTCTTTCCCAACCAACGTTTTCCGTGGATGAAGACTGCGTCCACAAGTATGTGAAAGCTTTCCCGAAAGGGACATCTTGTGGGCGAGATGGCCTCCAGGCCCAACACTTGTTGGACGCTCTTAGCGACGAGGGGTCGGCGACTGTCTCGGGACTGGCTTACTGACATCACTGAAGTGGTAAACCTTTGGCTAGGGGGGTTATGTCCTAGGGTGCTCGCTGATTTTGTTGCTTTGGCCCCCCCTAACCCCTTTGTTGAAGCCTGATAATGGAATTCGCCCCATTGCTGTGGGGGCAATTTGGAGAAGATTGGTCTCCAAAGTAGCCATGAAGAAAGTTGGGAAAGAAGGTGTTAAGTACTTGGGGGACTACCAATTTGGGGTGGGGGTCCCTAATGGGCCGGAGGCGGTGCTGCACAGCGCTAATAGCTTCCTTAATTCTTGTCATTCAGATGGCTTGCTGGCCATGCTTACAGTTGATTTTTCCAACGCTTTCAACTTAGTTGACCGTTCGGTTTTGCTTCGCGAGGTTCATCGCCATTGCCCCTACATATTCCCATGGGTTCAATTTCTGTATGCCCAGCCTGCTAGGCTATACGTGGGGAATGACCGCATTGGGGCATTCACGGGGTTAAGCAAGGGGATCCCTTGGGACCTTTGCTTTTTGCCCGAGCCTTACATCCCTTAGTGCTTCAGGTGCAGGAAAACTGCAAACTGCCCTTCCATGCTTGGTACTTGGATGACGGGACGGTTATCGAGGACAGTGTTCAGGTTGCTAAAGCTATTGACATCATTGGTTCAGAGGGTCCAGCCTTGGGGCTACGGCTTAATATTAGAAAAACTAAGGTATTTTGGCCGACATGCAACGGGGTGAAGGTGCGGCCAGGGCTTTGCCCTAGTGAGATTGTGAGGCCGGAGAGAGGTGTCAAACTGCTAGGATGGCAGTCAACCGTGATGCCAGTTTTATTGGTGGTCTAGCGGCTAAGAGGGTAACGCGAGCTGTTGACATTTTGGAACACCTTCCCTTGTTGCGGGATCCTCAAAGTGAACTCCTCTTGCTTAGATCTTCTATGGGGGTTGCAAAGTTGCTATTTCATTTGCGAACTTGCCAGCCCCCCTTTGTGGATGATGTTGTTTCATGTTTTGATAAAGGTTTTTGGGAGGCAATAGAAGACATTGTCGTATGTGGGGGGCCTTTTTTTGGTGAACTCCAGTGGCGGATGTGGCTTGGTGGGTTGGGCCTTCTCTCGGCCCGGGATGTGGCTGCCTATGCCTTTGTGGCTTCCAGGTCTCAATCTTGAGAGTTGTAGGGCCACATCTTACGTAACAGTGGGGTTGCTAACACTGACCCGGATTATGCCAGCGTCTTGGAATGCTTGTATGAATCTCTACCTGACTTTGATCTCGGCGGTTTCTCTAACAAGGACACTACCCCCGAAAAGCCACAGAAAACTTTGGCGAATGCCCTTTGTTCTCGAATCGCACAAAGTTTGTGAGAAGATTTCCATTTGTCCCACATCAAGAAAGCCATTTATTGCATGCCTACAGAGGCCTCACGCTCAGGATTTTTTAACTGTTATTCCTATTGAAGGTCTGGGTCAACGTATATCAGCGGTGGAGTACCGGTCAATCCTTAAGTACCGTCTGATGATCCACGTGTTCCCAAATGATGAAACCTGCCCAGTCTGCCGTAAAACATGTCTGGATAAATACGGGGAGCATGCGTTACACTGTAGATAGTTGTCGGGGTTTAAGTATCGTCATGACTTTGTTCGAGACGCGTTAATGGATATTCTCAGACGAGCAGGGATCTCGACAAAGAAAGAGGCACCGGTTAATTTTCTTACAAACCCGGCAGAAGGGAGGTCCACCCTACGCCCGGCTGACGTGCTAGTTTTTGGTTGGGATGGCGGGAAACATGCTTGTGTCGATCTCACAGGTGTATCCCCCCTAGCCGGGTACCGGGAAAATGGGTTTGTGGCGGGGCAATCAGTACTTAAAGCAGAGTCAAAGAAGGTGGAAAAGCATGCGAAAGCTTGTGAGGATAATCAACATGCCCTTGTCCCCCTGTCGTTTGACACGTTCGGCTCCTTGGCACCGGAGGTGGTTCGTTTCTTGGCTAGAGTTCAGCGTGTGGTCCACATCAGCTTTTCGACCCCTCAGGAACGAGACTTTGTTTTTAGTAGATTAAGGTTTTCTATTTAGAAGGGGATGGCGGCGCAGTTTATTGCTCGTCTACCTGCCATCCTTATGTAATTTGTCTTGATAATTGGAATGAAACAAAAGATATTATTAAAAAAATATATTAACATATAACTAAAAAATAGATATATTATAACATACGTTGTTTCCTATAAAATTAATTTGTTAAACTGATATTACAAAACAAGCATATAACATACGTTGTTTTCTATAAAATTAATTTGTTAAACTGATATTACAAAACAAGCATATTATAAATAACATATGTAATTATCATTCGAAAAAAGGAGGTAGAGAACCCACCCGAAGTTGACTATGTCTTTGTTTTGTTAATGTAACCGAGTCAAAACAATGTATATGAGTCACATAATCGCAATTGACTTTCAAGGAGGGGTTTTTTTTTTTTTTTTTTTTTTACGAAAAACAATTTTATTGCACCATAGTTGAGCTTTCATATTTACATTTAAATTCGATTTGATCTCATGTGATAAAATCTTTATTGAGTTTTAAGTTAAAATTCAAAGTGTAAAAATAGCTAAAATCATACAAGGCTTTGAATTCAAGTCTGAGAATTTCCGATCTTATGCATATGATAATATTCTTTGGTCTCGCTCAAATTGATTTTGAGTCATAAAAATGATATGAACCAAACAGTTGATAAATTATCCGTTGAGTGGATTAAGCTCAAAAGAAATTAGCAAGAAGCAAGACTTAAGATAATTTTTTATAATTTTCATTCATGATTCCTCAAAGGGTAAATTACTTTTTGAGTATCTGTGTTTTGAGGGTTTTAACCACTTAAGTCCAAAATCAAAATGTTTAATGCTCTGAGTCCCTATAACCACTTTTCTTAACCATTTGAGTCCAAATTTCTAACACTGTTAAAATTATTCTGTTAACTTTTGTTAAATGACCAAATTAGCCTTTTACTTAAAAAACATTTTATTATTAAATATATATATTCTCTGGATAATAAGCAATGACCAAATTTCTCCAGAACTTTCTCTCCTATCTTTCTCTCTCTCTACCTAAACCACCTCCATCCCACCACCACACCTCCACCATCAACACCACTATCGCCACTACGCCTCCACCGTCACCATCACAACACCCACTACCGATCTTCAACAACAACAAGACGATTTTCAACAATTGAAACATCATCATGGTAATAAGTCACACAAACCCAGTCCCCATTTCGCTCATTTTCATCATCATATTCTTCAATTTCTTCATCTTGTTCATCCAAGACGGATACTAGTTCGATGGTTGGAGAGGGTAACACAGGTTGATGCTTGATTTCATATGGCTGGTTCCCCGCAACCTTTGCTTTGTGGATGTAAAAATGGGTGGGAAGCCCTAATTGTGCTTCGCCGCCGTACACGACGGAGATGAAGCAGAACCAACCGTACACGACGGAGGTGAAGCAGAACCGCCACCCTAATTGAAGAAGCTGCTCCACCTCTCTCAACGCTCCATCGTTCAACCATCATTCCGTCAATTTGTACTCTACTGAACTAGGTGGCTCCAAAGACATTGGAGGTGGAGCCGTCGCATTACGAGTTTTTTTAGAGTCTACGACCGACACAACAAGGTTTGTTGCGCAATGTTGACTTGACACTGACTGCGTTTCATAACCCGGTGGGTGTGATCCAGTATTTGCAAAACCGGTTGCCTTTTTTAATAAAGTTATTGTGCAAAAGTCAAGAAAGTTGACTATTGAAGAAAAAGAACAAGTTGAAAAGGCGTTTAAGAATATAAAAGTTGTTGTGTGTCAATTTTTAATCTTCAATTTTTTTTCTGTAATCCTTTATTCATTTGATGATTGTGAGAAATGTTAAGCTTATTAAATGTTGCAGCATCAGGAACAAAATCAGGCCTCTGAGGTGGCATATACTGAGTAGTCGGATGGTAACTATTTCTATTGTTCCATGAATAATCAGGAGGAAGGTGATTAGGGCTTGATCCGGTAGGATGGTGCATATTATATCTCGGTTGATCAAACGGCGGAGTTGATAAAACTGGTTGACTAAAGTTTTTCTTTATTGGCTTTCGTTTTAGTTTAGAGTCCGTTGTTCTTGAGGATTTATACAATGTGTTTCCATACCTATTGTCTACCATCTGAAGTGGTTCATGTACTGATTCATTGATGTCTGTTAGCGGTGGGGGTGGGGGTGGTGATGGTAGGATCTCTAGAGAGAGAAGGTGCAGTGTGAATTGTGTAAAGATGAAACTTTTATTTATTTTATATATAATATGTATAATATTTTACTCCTGTACATTAAAGACTTGTTCATTATACTCTTATGTATATTGGAGTTGTACTTTGTGTGTAAATGACCAAATTACCCTTGTAGTTAACAAACTTGCTGGATCGTGTTAGAAATTTGGACTTACATGGTTAAGAAAAGTGGTTATATGAACTCAGAGCGTTAAACATTTTGATTTTAAACTCAAGTGGTTAAAACCCCTAAAACACAGCGGACTCAAAAAGTAATTTATCCTTCCTCAAATAAACAAAACCCTCCTTTTAAGGATGACAAGAGTACGTACCCACTCACCCAACAAACTCCTAAAACTATGACTAACTTGGGATCATGGGCATCCCTATTATTTCCCATTATTTGACCACATGCTAAAATAAAAACATTAAGGTACTAATAGGAAAATAAAACAAAGTAAAGTGAATGCATGATAAATCTCTTTTTATAAATAAGCAGCTTGACATTTGCTTGTACGAACCAGCCACGTAACAAAAAACTTCGAGTTGTGATCTTATGTATATATGGTAACTAGGTTAGCATCCCGTGTATTACACAGGTTGAATAAATATAAGTTTATATACTTACTAATAAAATCTTACATCTTTTAAAAACTCGTGTTCTCATGGATTGAATAAACACATGTATTCCACGAGGACAATTATAGGAGAGAATATTACGTGCATTAATTGGAATCCTTTATTAAACTTTAGATTATATATATATATATATATACTAGGTTATCACCCGGGATTGCTTACCGGGCTCGAGAAAGTTACTTATATTAAAAACTATTTATGATTAATAAATAAAGTACAAAGAAAGTGTCATATTACATAAATTAGAGACACTGGAAATACAATTTGAAGATAGTCGAGTCCCTTTGAAGTTGCATATCCTTGAGTTGCCTAAAGCTTTCCTTAAGTAAATCGACTCCCTTCTACAAAAAGAACCAACCTAAAGGTCGAATGATAGTCTTTTAACTGTTGAACACCAAGCTGTAAAATACACACCACTGTGTTAAAAGTGTTTGAAATGGGCGAAACTTGTATTTTTTTTTGCTACGGCGTATAAACAAATGATCTACATACTCGTTTCAATACGATAAAAAAATGTTATAGCTGTATTGTTATTATTATTCAACCCATGTTTTCAACCTCTACAAATATGCCCATCTCATCAAATTACCTCACATCCTTCCTTGTCTGTCATGGCAATAACGGGAGATTTAAGCTCATGCATGAGAGTGTTTTTAATAAGCATTAAATAAAGAGCTAATCATCGGAAGAAAATATGCTAGCTTTAAACCGGATTCTAAGATGGATAAATCTGGTTACGGGTCTCAAAGTTAATCGTCAGAAGAGCAGACTCTATGGAATTGGGGTGAACGAAAACCAGGTGGCCAGAGTCGCTAATTTGGTTAATTGCGAAGTGGATTCCTTCCCTTTCTCTTATTTGGGTATTCCGATAGGAGCAAACATGAAAAAGAGCTAAGTTTTGGAAACCGATTGTTGATAAATTTGTTTCAAAATTATCTAAATGGAAAGCCAGATACCTTTCGTTTGTGGGCCGGATGACGCTAGCAAAATCGGTCCTCGGTAGCTTGCCGTCATATTTTCTATCCTTGTTTTCCACCCCTAAATGTATTATAAAAAAGCTGGAAAAGATCAGAAGGGATTTTATTTGGGGGAAGACCAATACAGGGCATAAAATGAGATAGATCAGATGGGAGCTTATGATAAAATCTAGGAAAGCATGGGGCTTAGGTATCGGGGGTATTCAAGGGTATAACCAAGCCATGCTCTCTAAATGGTGGTGGAGAATAAAAACTTATCCTAGCCAGCTTTGGGCCAAGGTGGTGACCGCTGTCCACGGGGGTAATAGCTCTTCGCAAAATCAGTCCGCAATTCCTTTAAAAAAACAATTCCGAGTGTTTGGAAGGATATTGGCTCGTTAGATGCAGCTCTTTCCAAAATCGGGATCAACATTAAAGATTTTCTAATTTACGATGGATCGGGATGGAGATGGAGAAATGATTATGCCGGCTCGTTTTCGGTAAACAAGTGCGGGAGGATATTGGAAAAGCGTCGCAACAGGAGGATAGTGACGGCTACGTGTATAGTTGGAATAATTGGGCTACCCCGAAAGCAAATTATTTACTTTGGGGGGCAATAATGGGGAAGATCGCTTCAAAAGTCGGGCTTATTCACAGGGGAATCTCCATCGAAGACAACCTGTGCCCTCGTTGCGGCATCCATGACGAAAGCCCGGACCACATTTTTGTGAACTGTTTGTAGTCCCAATGTGTTTGGTGGAATACTTTGACTTGGATGAGGATCAAGTTCTTTTCCTGCGACAACCTTAAAGCCTTTATCATTCATATCCGCCAATGCCCGGGAGATAAAGTGTGGAAAAAAACAGTGTACATGATTGTCATCGCGACAGTTTGGAGAATTTGGTGGTCAAGGAATGAGAAACTTTTTGAAGATAATTTTATTCCTATCAACACGATGGTAGAGAAGATCAAAGAGGATGCCTTCCTTTGGATCTGCAATCGTTCAAAGAACAAGTTGCCAAAATGGGAGAACTAGATCTTTTAGAATTAATGTAACCCGTTATTGTGTTTCTTTCATGTTGTAGTTGTTTCCAGTCTATTGCTAGCTCTTTATATTCATATATAAAGTGTGTTTGCTGTTAAAAAAATAAGAGTAGCACATACCAAATAAATAAAGATGATTGCACCATCACATTGCTTGGTTACTCTCATTCCAAACAAAAACTTTAAAAGCAAGTAATCAAATTCAGCTAAGGTTACTTTTTGTTGATTCCAATATCCTTACAACTTTCCCTCTCTCAAGACTCCCCATAGTGTATTAAGCTCCCATCACCAAATGCACAAGATGGTTGTTTGTACAACCCAGTAGACTGTTTTTTCCATCTTTTGGAACCCCTTGCAAGAATGTGGTAGTTAACCAGGTCTTTTACCAAAAAAGAAGAATGAATACCGCCTGTACCAATATGCTATAAACTCCTAGGCTTCTTGAGCTAATTTTCATGACAAAAAAAATGGTCCATGATCTCGTCCTCTGCTCCACATATTGGACAACTCTTAGATGAGAGTAGGATTTTCATCGACAACGCCTGGGACCAACAGCACTAGCTATGAACCTGTTGCCATACTTAGATTGAAAGATAAGAAGCCTTATGCCAATTTGTGTATATATTGGATAATCCAAAACGCAGAATACCCTGACGCCAATTTGTGTATATATCGGATAATCTAAGCCAACATAAGAAGCCCGTTCCATCGTCTTTAAGGCTGATGTTGTAGCGGAAAATTGTAATCTATGATAAGCATGGAGGTGACCTATATTATGTGTGTAATGAGTTCCACCTTTCAACACCTATTGAGCATTGATAGATTCCTCTTTTTTTTTAAATTGTTGATAGTCTTGTACACCTTGTGATCCAACCTTTTAGAACATACAGGAACACCATTATTCAACTTGAGCTTATAAAATGAAGCAGCCTAACCCCTACCCTAATCATCTTTTATAGAAAGTAAACTGATGAACACACCCCACCAAATGAACAATAAACGAAATTATTACATAAAAAACCAGAACAAATCATATAGCTTCACGAATTTAGACTTAGGTTTCAACTTTCAATCTTAAGAACATAGTGTTGAAAGGCAAAAATGTATAAAAAACGGCTAGGGTTTATTCAATTGAAAAGTGTTAAATCCAAAAGAAAAGAAAACAAATATTATATAGCCGGGCTACGGGCTTACTAGTTAACGGGCCAACGCCCACAATAAACTAATCAACTAAACTTATTTTATTATGCTAACATCTCCCCTCAAACTCACAATGCTACAGTAATAAGCATTGAGAGTTTGTCACACAAGAATCGGAACCGAGACGCCGACTAAGCCTTTGTAAAAATATCCACAATCTGCAAGGATGATGGAACAAAAGGAAGCAAAATTGTTCCAAGTTGAAGATGAAGACGTTGACGAGTAAAATGACAATCTATCTCAATATGTTTTGTTCACTCATGAAAAACAAAGTTCTTAGCAATCTGCATAGCACTTTGGTTATCACAATGTAAGGGGGTAGGCTGAGAGATTATAACACCCATATATGCAAGAAGCCATTGTAACCAAACAATCTCACATGTAGTCACAGCCATGGCACGATACTCAACCTTAGTAGAAGATCTTGAAACAACATCTTGTTTCCTACTTCTCCATGAGATTAATGAATCTCCCAAGAAAACACAAAAACCAGTGGTGGATTTACGATCATACGATCACTATCCCAATCAGCATCACTGTAGGCATGGAACTCCAAAGAAGATGTTGTGGGAAACAAAAGACTATAAAATTGAGTGCCTCGAAGATATCTCAGAATACGAAGAACATCTCCCCAATGAACAGAAGTAGGAGCAGTAACAAACTAGCTAACGACATGAACAACATGAGCAATATATGGACGAGTAATTGTAAGATAAACCAAGCTACCTACAATAGTACGATACAAACTCGGATCAGCCAATGGAACACCATCAGTGGGAGAATACCGTGCATTGGTTTCAAGAAGAGTGTCAACAGTTCTGTTATCAGAAAGCCTTGCCTGCTGAAACAAATCAGAAATATATTTTGTCTGAGAAAGGAGGTATCCTTTCTGAGACTGTGCCACCTCAATACCCAAAAAATACCGTAAAATACCCTGATCCTTCATAGCAAAGCGGTGAGCTAAATCATGCTTTAGGGACTTAATACCTTCATAATCATCTCCTGTAATAATCATATCATCCACATATAGAGACAGAAGAATGCATCCTGCACTCGTACATCTAATAAATAATGCTGAATCGTGATTACTTGGAACAAAACCAAGAGAAGTAATCACTGTAGAGAATTTCTCAAACCAAGCACAAGGGGCCTGTTTGAGGCCATATAAAGCTTTCCGAAGCCGACAAACTTCACTAGGCTTATGAGCAATGCCTGGGGGAGGAATCATGAAAATCTTCTCATGGAGATCACCATTCAAAAATGCATTCTTGACATCCATTTGACAAATCTTCAATTGGCGAATTAATGCAACAACTATTAGAGTACGAAGTGTAGTCATTTTTGCCACTAGGGCAAATGTCTCCTCATAATCCATACCATACTTTTGTGAGTATCCTTTTGCTACAAGTCTGGCCTTATATCGCTTAATAGACCCATCAGACTTTGTTTTAATCTTATATACCCAACGATAACCAATTGCATGTTTACGAGGTGGTAGTGGAACCAAATCCCATGTGTGTGTCTGATGAAGAGCAGTGAGCTCTTCAGCAATAGCATTCTGCCAAAGAGGATTAGAGACAACCTCTCTATATGATTCAGGTTTAGACAGATGATGTATATTTGCGATGAAGGAGGCAAACGAAGGCGAGTAAGTAGAGTATGCAAAATTTGGTAATTTGGTGGACTTACATTCACGATAAGACCTCCTCAAAGGTGGAACTTTCTCAGTAGGTGAAGGAGTTGTCTCGGGCATAATCGAACCTGAAGTTGTGTCTAGCGATGTATGGGTATCTTGAACTGACCCACCAGACGCTACCGGCCCATCAGATTCTACTGGCCTATCAGAATCAGCAGATGTAGCGGGAACATTGGACAATGGTGATACATCAATGTCATAATTGAAGGGGTCAATGTTTAGGAGATCTGAATTTGTTACATGATGTGATCCGGATGGAATCGAATAGAAAGGAATATGCTCGAGGAAGATAACATGCCTTGACACACACAACTTCTTACAAACAGGATCAAAACAACGATATACTTTCTGTGCAGTGCCATAACCTTTTAGACCACTGGCATAACCCAAAAATACACATAATGATGACTTATTTGACAATTTATGTCGTTCAACATGAGGACGAAGAACAAAGCATGTACATCCAAAAACCCTTAATTCATCGTAATCTGGGAGTTCGCCATACAGTTTCTCAAAAGGAGACATCCCAGAGTTTTGAGAAGTAGGGATCCGATTAATTACTTGTTAGGCAGTTAGGAGTGCTTCTCCCCAAAAAAATACTCGGGACATCGGCGGATAAAAGAAACGAGCGAGCAGTTTCCATAAGATGACGATGTTTCCTTTCAGCTACACCATTTCGCTGAGGTGTGACGGTACAAGATACCTGGTGTATTGTACCATCTGATGCAAGTAACTGGGTAAAGTCATTGGAGGTATATTCACCCCTTGGTCACAATGAAAGCACTTTATCAAAGCCAAAAATTGGGTCTTAACATAGGTTTTAAAGTCTTTGTAAATACCAAAGAACTCAGATCTACGTTTCATAAGATACACCCAAGTATAACGAGTATATTGTGACAACTCGAATTTCCGACTTTCTTTATTCGCATTTAATGCACGTTGACTTTGACTATTTAGTTGTGATATGATAAAACCTAGTGTGTTTGCATGGTTATGTGTGATTGTATATCATGTGTACTGTTTGTAGAACTTAAACTGTTTAGAACCCGACGAAACACAAGCCTGTTTCGCCATAACCCATTCCGACGAAACAGGCTGTTTCGCCATGAACACTCCGACGAAACAGAAGTCTGTTTCGCCGGCCCAGTAATTCACGAAGCCCAGTTCGGGCCCAGCTTGTTATTTCGGGTTTTAAAACGTGTAACAGCCTCAGTTTCACACATTTTATCATAACAGCCGAAACCCTAGAGCCCTCCTCTCCTTTGTGACGGCAGTAGGAGCTTCTCGGAGATATCCCTAGCGATCGATTGTGTTTTCTCATATCTCGGTTAGTATGTGTTCGTTAATCGGTTCATGTTTCTGTGATATCTCGATCCATGCTTGTGCTTATAGTTGATGTATGTTACTGCTGTGATTATAAGAATATGTTGATGTTATAGATTGTGGTATGTATGGTGTAGTTGGATATAAATCATTTTATACGAAACCTAATACAATCGAATGCTCGGTTCTGGATATTGTTATTATTATGTTCTGATTCTGAATATAAGTTAGCATCTTGATAGGGTTCAATGATATGATTGTTGGATGTTAATTTAATATGTTATACACAAAAACTAGGGTTTATGCTAGACAATGATTCTTGGATGATTGAGTTATGATGATTCGTTCTGCACATTGACCTTCATATGATTTCTGTTATTGATGACGGCTGCTAGAAGGATTAGGGTTTATGTGTTATTCGCATCTACTGTAACTGATGTCTGCGAAACAGACATCCGACGAAACAGGACTCCCGGCGAAACAGAATGTGTTTCGCCAAGAGTCATCGACGAATTAGAATCCTGTTTCGCCAAACAAGGCCACGACGAAACAGAATGTGTTTCGTCAATTTGTGTTTCGCCAACTTATGTGTTTCGCCATTATGTGTGTTTCGCCGAACAGTTAATCTGCACAGTAACTTGGGTTAATTCTGTTAAGCATTAACTGGAATATTTAACTGCTGTTAAGGGTAACCATCTTGTATATGATTGTGATTACGTGCTACATGTTTATACGTGAACAAATTGAACACAAACTGATTTCACATACGTGCCTACTTTAGGACGCGATTGATTACTTGTGAGCATATACTTAGCATACCGAGCAAACCAAGGTGAGTTCACACCCTTACTAAGGCATGGGATTCCCAGGGTTTGGGGAATGGGATGGAAGGAATAAGGTTGAATAGATTCGTACATACACTGATACTAGACTACCATACCATTGTCCTCGGTTGTGAAGGACACATACGTAAAACCTACGTATACTTATGCTACTCGCTATCCTCGGTTGTGAAGGATACTCACGTAAAACCTACGTGAACTTATACTCAATACTATCCTCGGTTGTGAAGGATACTCACGTAAAGCCTACGTGAACTTATACTCAATACTATCCTCGGTTGTGAAGGATACTCACGTAAAACCTACGTGAACTTATACTCAATACTATCCTCGGTTGTGAAGGATACTCACGTAAAACCTACGTGAACTTATACTCAATACTGTCCTCGGTTGTGAAGGACACTTACGTAAAGCCTACGTAAACTATGTACGTACTACTGTTCTCGGTTGTGAAGAACACTTATGGTTACAAATAGTCTAGTGTATATGCAACATGGGAAGCCCCCACTAATAGAACATACGATCGGCCTAGTAGCGCCACATGTTACGAAACAAACTTACTATTACGAACTTATTTACTGTGAACTCGCTCAACTAGTTGTTGATTCTCTGTTACATGCCTTGCAGGACCTTAGGTGCTTTTGGAGCTTGCACGGGAGACAGGGTCGTTGTGGACATGGATCGTGAAATGTGTTGTTAAACATTATGACATTTTGTACTTAAATTTATGTTGGGTTTACATTAAATGCTTCCGCTACACACTTGTTTATATTTGGTTTTGGAAACACCTATCGTATTGTTGAATGACTTTTACTATCTTACTTATGTTCAATATGATTGGTGGCTTGATCCTGGTCATGTCACGCCTCCAAGCGGTGGTACTCCGCGTGTGGATTTTGGGGGTGTGACAGATTGGTATCAGAGCCATTGGTTATAGAGAACTCGGTTTTAATATGGGGAAAACGATTTTTATTAAAACCAGACTATAACCAGAACAGTGCTCTCAACGATCCACAACGACGCCTCGCTCCACGTGCAAGACTCGACATCCTAGGTAATAAGGTTTATGTTTATTACC
Source organism: Helianthus tuberosus (assembly GCA_030545235.1). Classification (NCBI taxonomy): domain Eukaryota; kingdom Viridiplantae; phylum Streptophyta; class Magnoliopsida; order Asterales; family Asteraceae; genus Helianthus; species Helianthus tuberosus. The sequence continues at coordinate 169,344,992 of CM060351.1, read as the reverse complement.
TTACATACTTGATAGAATTACATAGAACTTTGCTCGTGGTATGCTCAGATTACAGAACCTACTATATGTTATTGCTTGAGATTACTTGTGTGCTCACTCTCTTCGCACTATTCGCGAACTTCTCACCCACATGTTCTCCTTGATGTCGAGATCATGAGTGGACGCGTTAACCCAACTCAAGCCCAGTTGGCGGCTTCGATCACTGAACAAGTTACTGCAGCACTCGCAGCTGCCCAGGCAGGAGGTGTAACCTGCCATCACCACTTACTCTAGGATCCTTAGATCCTACTCTCGTAACTCAACACTTGTGCTTAATTTTGATTACTCTTACGCACACGACAAGTCAACACGCTCAGCCACCGGTATGCACATACAAGACTTTTATGGACTGTCGTCCTACTACTTTCAGCGACACTGAAGGAGCTGTTGGACTCCTCCATTAGTTCGAGGAACTCGAATCGGTCATCGAGTGTGAGAATGACCCGAGGCGTAAGGTGAAATATGCCACTGATATTCTCGAAGGCACTGCGTTAACTTGGTAGAACGCGCAAGTTCAGATACTGGGGCTGGCGGCTGCTAATGCCACCCCATGGAATGATTTTAAGGAACTGATCAAACGTGAATACAGTAGTTATGATGCCATCCACAAGTTGGAAGTGGAGTCCTTTAACATGAAGATGACGGGGTCAGAGATAGAAGCGTACACGATAACGATCCAACAAACTAGCAATTTTGTGTCCAACTATGGTGAATCCTCCCATTAAGAGCTTTGAGCTGTACCTCAAAGGCTTAGTACCAGGAATTCAAAAACTATGTGATGACGGCTAATCTTGCTACTATTCAAGATGTTACTTATCTTGCTCATCGTCTCACAGACCAGGCAGTGGAGCAGAACAAGCTGCCTCAACGTATCAGCGCTACTACTACCACTACTACTTCAACTACTTCTGCTACCCTCAGTGACAACGAATGAAAGTGGGATGGAACCTCTAGCAAGGGTTCGACTACGATTCCGTCCCAGGCACAGCAGCGAAAGATCAATGACAACCAAAGTCCTGGACAGCAACCTTTTAGTAGTCAAGGGCAGGGTGAATACAGGGGAAACCACCCCAAGTGCAAACAATGTAACTTGCACCACAGCGGGCAGTGCAACCGAAATCATTGTCAATGATGCGACAAGCTTGGTCATGGAGCCAAAGACGGTAGAAACTCACGTCCTGCAAGCCAGAACCAACAACAACAGCCACAAGATCTACAGAATCAGCAGCGACAGCAGGGTAATAAGGAATGTTATCAGGGTGGTGCTGAAGGTCTCTTCAAGAGACACTGCCCACGGTTGAACCAGAACCAGAATCAGAACCACAACCAAGGAAACGGGAACTAGCGAAGACAACAACGGGGATAATAACGACGGCAATGGTGCCAGGGGTCGAGTTTTCGTGATTGGTCAGGGTGATACTAGGAATGACCCCAGCGTTACGATAGTTTCGACATCGTCATTAGTATGGACTGGTTATCCCAACAACAAGAAGAGATCCGATGCAAGGAGAAGATCATCCGCATTCCTCGTGCTGGTTAAGAACCTTTAGTAGCTCATAGTAACAAGCTCCTGGAGCCAGCACCCATAGCTCGAGCACCTTATCGCTTAGCTCCAACTAAACTGGAAGAACTGTCTAAGCAACTGCAAGAACTCTTGGAAAAGGGTTTCATACGTCCTAGCTCTTCGCCTTGGGGAGCCCCAGTACTATTTGTAAAGAAGAAGGACGGTACCTTCCGCATGGGTATAGACTACCGCGAACTGAACAAGGTGACTGTGAAGAATCGCTATCCACTTCCACGCATCGACGACTTATTCGACCAGTTGCAAGGGTCGAGCTATTACTCAAAGATTGACCTAAGGTCAGGTTACCATCAACTGAGAGTCCGGGATGAGGACGTCTCCAAAACAGCATTCAGAACTCGCTACGGCCATTACGAGTTTTTGGTCATGCCTTTCGGGTTGACAAACGCGCTTGCGGTTTTCATGGATCTTATGAACAGGGCTTGCAAACCTTATCTCGACAAGTTCGTCATTGTTTTCATCGACGACATCCTGATCTACTCGAAGAGTCGGGAGGAACACGAGCAGCACTTACGACTTATTTTGGAACTTCTTCGAACGAAACAGCTATACGCTAAGTTTTCAAAACGCGACTTCTGGCTTCGTGAAGTCCACTTCCTAGGCCACGTAGTAAACAAGGATGGGATCCATGTTGATCCATCCAAGGTAGATTCGATCAAGAACTGGCCTGCACCTCACACACCAACAGAAATACGCCAATTCTTGGGTTTGGCGGGTTATTACGTAAGGTTCATCAAAGACTTCTCAAAAATTGCTCAGCCGCTTACACTACTGACGCAGAAGGGTGTTGTTTACCGTTGGGGTAATACACAAGAATCAGCGTTTCAACACTTAAAGGATAGACTCTGTAGCGCACCTATCCTCTCATTGCCTAAAGGCACGGACGATTTTGTAGTCTACTGCGACGCATCTATCCAGGGTCTTAGATATGTGTTGATGCAGCGGGATAAAGTTATTGCTTATGCTTCGCGCCAACTTAAGGTTCACGAACGGAAATACACTACGCATGATTTAGAGCTTGGAGCTGTTGTCTTTGCACTCAAGATATGGAGACATTATCTGTATGGCACCAAGTGCACCATCTACACCGATCACAGGAGTCTTGAGCATATCTTCAAGCAGAAAGAATTGAACATGCGACAACGTCGATGGGTCGAGTTACTGAACAATTACGAATGTGCTATAAAGTACCATCCAGGCAAAGCCAATGTTGTGGCTGACGTCCTCAGTCGAAAGGATACTGCACCTAAGCGTGTACGAGCTCTACAACTCACAATACAGTCTAGTCTTCCTTCTCAGATACGAGATGCTCAGGTAGAAGCATTGAAACCAGACAACGTCAGGGCTGAAGCCCTATGCGGCTCAAGGCAACGCTTAGAACAGAAGGAAGATGGTGCTTACTACGTCACAGGACGCATTTGGGTCCCACTGTACGGCAACCTACGCGAGCTTGTAATGGATGAAGCTCATAAGTCTCGCTACTCGGTACATCCAGGTTCGGATAAAATGTACCACGATATTAAGACTACATACTGGTGGCCTAGCATGAAGGCCCACATAGCAACTTACGTTAGCAAGTGCCTGACTTGTGCAAGGGTCAAAGTCGAATATCAGAAACCGTCAGGACCACTCCAACAACCTGAGATACCACAATGGAAATGGGAGCAAATTTCCATGGATTTTGTTACTGGCTTACCTAGATCTCAGCGCGGAAATGATACTATTTGGGTGATCGTAGATCGACTCACAAAGTCTGCTCACTTCTTGGCTATCAAAGAAACAGACAAGTTCTCTACTTTAGCAGACATCTACTTAAAAGAAGTGGTCTCGAGGCACGGGGTGCCCACCTCCATCATCTCTGATCGTGACGCACGTTTTACTTCAGAACTGTGGCAAGCAATGCATAAATCTTTTGGCTCTCGTTTAGACATGAGCACAGCTTATCACCCTCAGACAGATGGGCAGTCTGAGCGCACTATTCAAACTCTAGAAGACATGCTTCGGGCGTGCGTAATTGACCTTGGCAATGGTTGGGAGAAACATCTGCCACTCGTGGAATTTTCATACAATAACAGCTACCACACCAGCATTAAGGCTGCACCATTCGAGGCATTGTACGGGCGTAAATGCCGGTCACCTCTCTGTTGGGCAGAGGTGGGAGATAGTCAAATCACAGGTCCAGAAATGGTAGTCGATACTACAGAAAAGATTGTACAAATACGACAACGCATGGCGGCAGCACGCGACCGTCAGAAAGCATACATAAAGTTTCACCCTGGAAGGGTGTGGAAACTACTCGAATTCCAGGTTGGGGATCGAGCGCTACTTAAAGTTTCACCCTGGAAGGGTGTGGTTCGTTTTGGCAAACGCGGCAAACTAAATCCACGATATGTTGGACCTTTCGAGGTTATTGAGAAAATAGGCAAAGTGGCCTACAGATTGAATTTACCACCTGAACTCAGTGCAGTTCACAACGTTTTTCATGTGTCGAATCTGAAAAAGTGTCTGTCAGATGAGACCCACACAGTTCCTTTGAAGGAACTCACCATCGATGAGCGGTTGCAGTTCGTCGAAGAACCAGTTGAAATCACGGACCGGGATGTCAAGGTCCTCAAGAACACTAGAATACCTCCTGTACGAGTTCGTTAGAACTCCCGTCGTGGCCCAGAGTTCACCTGGGAACGAGAAGATCAATGAAACTCAAGTATCCCCAGTTATTCGGAAACCGTGCAACCACTACTGAGGCTGAAGCTACTACAGAATTTCGGGACGAAATTCCAAATCAACGGGGGGATAATGTGACACCCCAAGAAAACCAGTAATCTTCGCAAACCTGCTCGGGGAGCCGCGATACGATACAGGTAAACAACGTCACACTACTAGCTTCCTCAGTAACTGCATGCTAAATTTCGGGACGAAATTTCTTTTAAGTTGGGGATAATGTGACAACTCGAATTTCCGACTTTCTTTATTCGCATTTAATGCACGTTGACTTTGACTATTTAGTTGTGATATGATAAAACCTAGTGTGTTTGCATGGTTATGTGTGATTGTATATCATGTGTACTGTTTGTAGAACTTAAACTGTTTAGAACCCGACGAAACACAAGCCTGTTTCGCCATAACCCATTCCGACGAAACAGGCTGTTTCGCCATGAACACTCCGACGAAACAGAAGTCTGTTTCGCCGGCCCAGTAATTCACGAAGCCCAGTTCGGGCCCAGCTTGTTATTTCGGGTTTTAAAACGTGTAACAGCCTCAGTTTCACACATTTTATCATAACAGCCGAAACCCTAGAGCCCTCCTCTCCTTTGTGACGGCAGTAGGAGCTTCTCGGAGATATCCCTAGCGATCGATTGTGTTTTCTCATATCTCGGTTAGTATGTGTTCGTTAATCGGTTCATGTTTCTGTGATATCTCGATCCATGCTTGTGCTTATAGTTGATGTATGTTACTGCTGTGATTATAAGAATATGTTGATGTTATAGATTGTGGTATGTATGGTGTAGTTGGATATAAATCATTTTATACGAAACCTAATACAATCGAATGCTCGGTTCTGGATATTGTTATTATTATGTTCTGATTCTGAATATAAGTTAGCATCTTGATAGGGTTCAATGATATGATTGTTGGATGTTAATTTAATATGTTATACACAAAAACTAGGGTTTATGCTAGACAATGATTCTTGGATGATTGAGTTATGATGATTCGTTCTGCACATTGACCTTCATATGATTTCTGTTATTGATGACGGCTGCTAGAAGGATTAGGGTTTATGTGTTATTCGCATCTGCTGTAACTGATGTCTGCGAAACAGACATCCGACGAAACAGGACTCCCGGCGAAACAGAATGTGTTTCGCCAAGAGTCATCGACGAATTAGAATCCTGTTTCGCCAAACAAGGCCACGACGAAACAGAATGTGTTTCGTCAATTTGTGTTTCGCCAACTTATGTGTTTCGCCATTATGTGTGTTTCGCCGAACAGTTAATCTGCACAGTAACTTGGGTTAATTCTGTTAAGCATTAACTGGAATATTTAACTGCTGTTAAGGGTAACCATCTTGTATATGATTGTGATTACGTGCTACATGTTTATACGTGAACAAATTGAACACAAACTGATTTCACATACGTGCCTACTTTAGGACGCGATTGATTACTTGTGAGCATATACTTAGCATACCGAGCAAACCAAGGTGAGTTCACACCCTTACTAAGGCATGGGATTCCCAGGGTTTGGGGAATGGGATGGAAGGAATAAGGTTGAATAGATTCGTACATACACTGATACTAGACTACCATACCATTGTCCTCGGTTGTGAAGGACACATACGTAAAACCTACGTATACTTATGCTACTCGCTATCCTCGGTTGTGAAGGATACTCACGTAAAACCTACGTGAACTTATACTCAATACTATCCTCGGTTGTGAAGGATACTCACGTAAAACCTACGTGAACTTATACTCAATACTATCCTCGGTTGTGAAGGATACTCACGTAAAACCTACGTGAACTTATACTCAATACTATCCTCGGTTGTGAAGGATACTCACGTAAAACCTACGTGAACTTATACTCAATACTGTCCTCGGTTGTGAAGGACACTTACGTAAAGCCTACGTAAACTATGTACGTACTACTGTTCTCGGTTGTGAAGAACACTTATGGTTACAAATAGTCTAGTGTATATGCAACATGGGAAGCCCCCACTAATAGAACATACGATCGGCCTAGTAGCGCCACATGTTACGAAACAAACTTACTATTACGAACTTATTTACTGTGAACTCGCTCAACTAGTTGTTGATTCTCTGTTACATGCCTTGCAGGACCTTAGGTGCTTTTGGAGCTTGCACGGGAGGCACGGTCGTTGTGGACATGGATCGTGAAATGTGTTGTTAAACATTATGACATTTTGTACTTAAATTTATGTTGGGTTTACATTAAATGCTTCCGCTACACACTTGTTTATATTTGGTTTTGGAAACACCTATCGTATTGTTGAATGACTTTTACTATCTTACTTATGTGCAATATGATTGGTGGCTTGATCCTGGTCATGTCACGCCTCCAAGCGGTGGTACTCCGCGTGTGGATTTTGGGGGTGTGACATATATTCATCTATAAAAGATACATAATAAATTGACCTGCCCTTAGTGGATACAGGTGTCGGACCCCACACATTAGAATGCACAATATCAAAAGGAGCCAAAGAACGAGAGGTACTTTGTGCAAAAGGCAGGGCAGAAAACTTTGCAAGTTTGCAACCACTACAATAAGAAATATCACAAGTGTTCAACTTACCCGAAGCACCTGTAGAAACCAAAAACCTTAAACGAGACGTGGACACATATCCCAATCGAGAATGCCACCGATAAAAGTCAGGAGATGAATGACTCAAGCGAAAGGACGATAAGTCAATACTAGAATCAGCAACATCAATTTTTTTGAGATCATCCAAGACATAAAGTTAATGTACTCTACGGCCAGTCCCAATCACCCTCATAAAACGTAAATCCAATACATAACAAACAAAATCATAGAAGACCACCAAATGACTAGATTTGCACAACTGACTAACCGAAACAAGGTTTAAAGCAATATTTGGAATAAAATAAACATTAGTGAGAGAACTATGAGGAGTAACAACAGATCCAACAACTCCTATTGGCATAGATGTAGCATTAGCAGACATAACAGACGTAGCCGAACCAGAGATCAAAGATACAAAAGAAGACAAGTAAGGTGACATATGATGAGATGCACCGGAATCCAAAATCCATATGGATAAAGGAATACCTGAAGTATTAGACGAAGACATGGCTAAATTTAGAAACAATCTGAATTGGTCAAAAACCCGAGAATCTGAAGCAGGCATTGGAACTGCACCAAAAACACGTGTAGATGAAAGAGATTCAACCTTTTTCGCCATATCATCCATCCCAAGAAAAATCAAAATAATCCAATATCAAATACAAACCCAACAGCGGAAGCACTAAAACGATAGCAAATGCGAACCCAACAGCAAACTCAACCAAATATGAACCAAACAATTACGAATGAACACGAAGAATTAATACCCAAACAATTACTTACGAGCGAACGAGAAGAAAACTAATACCCAAAAATTATCTCCCAAAACTAAATGCATCTACTGTCCTTAATTTCTTTTACCATGATGATGTCAGGGATCATAATATTCATCCACCAAAGGTATGCAACTGATCAACTCTTCCTTATAATTCTCTTTTCCTTGTGACGGCAACGAAATTCAACAACCCAAAATAAAACTTGTTTTCTTTTTCTTGATCCAACGACAGGAAGACAAAGCAAAATACAAATTTCTTGTTCCTTCTTGGTTAATGTAAACAACAAACAAATCTTCACCTTTTTTTCTCGAAATTCTATCACTTCGAACAATCCTCGGAAACGAACCAACCAACAACTCAATAATTAGTATTATTTTTTTCGCTGGTTATTACAGCCGACTAACATTGCAGACCCAACTAAAAAATACAATCGCAAACCTCCAATCTCGAGCAGGTAACACGTAACCAACCACCACCATGAATCGTCTCAATGCAAGCCAACCATGTGATCAACCTTGGCTTAGATACAATGTTGAAAGGAAAACATGTATAGAGAAAAAAACGGCTAGGGTTTATTCAATTGAAAAGTGTTAAATCCAAAACAAAAGAAAATAAACATTATATAGCCGGACTACGGGCTTACTAGCTAACGGGCCAACGCCCACAATAAACTAATCAACTAAATTTATTTTATTACGCTAACACATAACACCTAACATTCCATACACCTACATTGCCAGGTTGTAATCACCTAAAAATAAACAGTTTAACTCTAAAATCACTGTCAAACTTTACTGCAAATAGGAATTGTAGTTTTGAATAGACCTGGTAATAAAAAGCCATTTGCGTTTTTTCAGGTTATTTTGGGTTATTTTAAAAATGAGGATCGGACAAGATGCGTTAATAAATAAATAAGGATGAGTCAGGATGGATTGTATGATATCTGTTGAAAATAATTCGTGGGTCAAGATGGGTATTACGCTGGGTAAAAACGTAACTCTAAAAAGAGAATCACAGACATATTCTTCATCCTATTCAAGTGTTCGTAGACGTTGACTTCAAAAAGAAAAAAAAAACAAAAAAATCTAAAAAAATAAATAAAAATCTAAAAAATTAAAAAAAAATCAGAAAAATCAAAAAATTAAAAAAATCAAAAAATTAAAAATTTAAATATCCAAAAAATTAAAAAATAAAAAAATTCAGAAAAATAAACAAACAAAAAAATAAAAAATCAGAAAATTTTAAAAAGTAAAAAAAGTCAGAAAAAAGTAAAAAATTAAAAATCCCAAAAAAAAATATATAATTTAGAAAATAAAACAAAAAAAAAAAAAAAAAAATGTTAAAAAAATTAGAAACATTAAAAGAGTTTGAAAAATCAAAATATCCAAAAAAAATTAATTGAATTTTTCGATTTTTTTTGTTTTTTTTGTTTTTTAATTTTTTTGTTTTTATATTTTTATATTTTTTAGGTTGTTATTTTTTGATTTTTCTGAATTTTTTGATTTTTTTTTTAGATTTTTAAATTTTTTAGTTTTTTTGGATTTTTTTTTAATTTTTTACATTTTTCTTTCTTTTTCTATTATTTACATTTTTTTAGTTTTTTTATTTTTCTGAAATTTTTGATTTTTTTTGGGATTTTTACTCTTTTTAGTTATTTTGATTTTTTTGGATTTGTTTTTATTTTTTACCTTTTTCTTATTATTTTAATTTTTTTAACATTTTTTTTATTTTCTAAATATTTTTTGTTTTTTTAATTTTTCTATTTTTTTTAATTTTTTTTGTCTTTTTCAAATGTGTTTTTTTTTATTTATTTTTTTTTCATTAATTTTTGAGTTAATTACATAGTTAGTCCATGTAGTTTGCACAAAATAACATACTTAGGTACTAATAGTTTAAAATCACCTTCTACGGTATTATCTTTTTATTTTGTAACATTTTGAGGTATTAACTTCTAGGGTATTAACATAGTTAGTCCTTGTGGTTTGCACAAAATAACATACTTAGGTACTAAAAACAGACGGTTTGGTTTTCGTATTTTTAATAACCGAAAATTTCGGTTCGGTTTTCGGATAAACGTTTTCAATAACCGAAAAAAATCGAACCGAACCGATAAGTTAAAATCCATATATTTTTATGTTTAAGTTTAAATTGTTTAAGTGTTTAACCCAATGCTAGTAGAAAATGTTAATTTTATTCTTGAATATAAAGTGTTTATAAAAAAAACATTATAACTGAAATCATTTATTATTACCTATAAGATATAACAAAACTTAATATAAAAATTAAATTTAATAAAACTTTGAAGAAACATAAAAATATGTTAGAAGGTTAGGTTTATGTAAACAATACTAATTAAAGAGGTGAACTATAATAACTTAAATATAAACATATAAAAAGATTGTTATAATATAAATTATACTTTTTATTTTTTGAATATTACATAATTTTATTCCAAAAACCGAAATAACCGAAAAACCGAACCGACGTAAAAACCGAAAAACCGAAACCGAAAATAAACCGAAACCGAAAAAAACCCGAAACCGAACGGTTTTTAAAACCCAAAAACCGACATTTCGGTTTCGGTTTTGATTTTACCCAATAACCGAACCGAATCAAACTGTACACACCCCTAGCTTATCCTAACCCAAACCCATCACTTTTGACACCCCTGGTTTTGAGTGAAGTCATTCACTATTTGCCTACAACTTAGATTTGCCCTTAATGAAATATACATGGTGTTATGGATGTGTCTCAACTTGGACTTATTTGGCCCACATGGAAACATAATCTCTTTAGAGTAAAGTTTATGTACAAATAAAGTTAACGTACTAAACGTACAAATAGCATGAAAAAGACAAAAGCACGTGGTGACATTTTTGTAATTATCTGCTTGTAGGGTAATTATCAAAATTACTCTACAAATGATACTGTAGAGTAATTTTGATCTTGTAGAGTAGTTTTGTAAAATGTTCTTGTTGAGTAATTTTGATAAAAACTAAACCATAAAGCTAAACCCCATAACTAAATGCTAACAAAATTACTCTACAAGATCAAAATTACTCTACAAGATTAAAATTACTCTACAGGATCATTTGTATATTAATTTTGAATTGTATGTTGTTTGATAAACTTGCAGGGTAATTTTGATTCACTTGTAAAATAATTTTGATGCAGAGTAATTTTGATACACTTGTAGAGTAAATTTGATAATTACCCTACAAGAGTAAAATTACTCTACAAGAAGATTTTACAAAATTACTCTACAGGATCATTTGTATAGTAATTTTGATAGTTACTGATAATTACGAAAATGTCATCGCGTATTTTTATCTTTTCCTTCAGTTCGTATGTTTTGTACGTTAAAGTTATTTGTATTTGATCTTTTGTCAATCTCTTTGTTACTGTGATGTTGAGATCGAGGCATGAACAACATGGCTTGTCTGAAATCAGTGAGTCAGTGACTTTGTGAAGTTTCCCATGGCGGGATTCATAATCCTCTATGTGGTAGCAATACCTTTAGTAGAAACTTACCTCAATCCAAAATAGAAGACATTATATTAAAATTAGATCCCTTATCAATAGATACTCGGTGTTTGTAATTCCCTTATCCTCCTTTTTGCATTAAAGAACAACATTATTAGATTTACAAATGGTCCGTGTATTGCTCAATGAGACATAAGGCTTACTATATTACTTAGTTGTTAGTTGTATTTACAAAGAGTTATCCGCTATATTGAAACGAAACAAAATCACCGAATTTGTGCATTTTATAAATCAATTTTGAAGTTTATCTTTATAAATAATGCAAAGTTTATGAAAAGTTCTAACGGAGTTTTTGTAATTAAACCCAATCCGAAGCAGGCTGGTCAACCTGAATATGTTTTAATCCACAACCTAACTTGCCACCTTTAATTCAATCAATTGAAAAGTATTGTAATTTTCTTGATGGAACTAAAATACATTATGAATGGATATTACAAATGTTTCTCGTGTTGATGTTCAAACAATCTAGCCTTGTAGACAAAAGGTGTGGAAATTTGGTGAATGAATATTTAATATATTTATAATTTAATAAAATTATAAATATTAATTAGAATCTTCATCTGGTAAATAAAAGAGAAACCCTTGGCTAGAGCTTCTTTATGACATTTAATTAGTTTTATTAGAGTTTTTAAGTCTCTAATTAAGTGACTATTTCACTGATCCTTAACTCTCTACTTGTTTTCCACCACCATCACATCCTTATTTGTTCCATAAGTTCAAACACTACAATTACCCGGTATGACCTCGGGAGCGTGAACTATCTTCGGCAAGTCATACTGCTTCGGCTGTTGTACCATGGGAAACAGTCGCGCCGTCTTTAGTAGAGGCGCGAAATCTGTTTTAAGAAAAGCGTGTTGAACATGTGCCTCAACCAAAACCGTCAATGTTTTAGTGTGTTCTTTGTTGCAGTCAAGGAGTATTTTTCAAGACTCAAGATGATGAATACTCGAGTTTAAGATGCTATCAAATGCGCGTGAAAGACTCACCAGAGATGCGGCTTGAATCAAGATTGGTATATAAAATTATATTTTATATTTTTTTTATTTAGTTATTGCAACCGGTATTGTACTACGATATTTCATACGAAGAACGAGAGTCTCGTTATTATATATTTTGTAATTATATTTTATAAAAGGTGAACCTAGTTCCTACAAACTTAAAATAGATTTTGTGAGATTGTTGCTACAATCTTAAAACCTTATTTATAAGGATTTTGGGTTCACGATATGATTAATAATATATATATATATATATATAGGTAAAGAGTATGGTACAAATATGGTTATCGTACTTTACATACGCTATATTGTGAGCCGTACACGTGTCCTGATTCAGTTGTGTTTAAGAAGGTTAAATCAGACAATTAACCTAACCATCAGAGGGCAAATTCGTCTCTTCATTCATTCAGCGAGAAGTTCGTTACACTGATATCCCGGTAATTATTATTCAAATCAGTTTCAAATTTTCCATAATTTACAATTTTGCAGTTTTCGTTCGTACGTGATAGGGTTTCATTCAATTTTGTCTATTTTCGATGGATCCACAGAGTAGCACTGGACGAATAGAAGATGATTTTGAAGAAAATCGACCGATCGGTGATCATGCTCAATTATCTGCTTATCAGAGAGTTTCGATTGAGGATTTTTTAAATCCGCGACCTGCAAATCCAATTCCAATTCCAGGTTTAAGTGCAAGTGCTGCAAACGAGATTTCTATTGGTAATTATGTTAATTCAGATATCTAAATTGTTCGTATGATTGTTTTTTGTTTAATTGAGCATTTGTTGTAGCTGTTTTTTTAGTTTGAATGTTTGATTACACTATTGCATTTTTTTGAGATTCAACATATTTTAACTTCGCATGTTATTACTCTCTACAATTCGCATTTGGTTTGTTTTTTTTGTAATTTCGCATTTGATTATGTAAGAAATCGCACATGTAATTCAGTTTAATTAATATCATCTTTTCGCATGTTGTATTAATCAAACTTTTCGCATGTGGTTTATATGACTTTTTATGTTTGTTATTTTGATTCATGTAGATGAAAGGGTTTACACTCCGGAGGTTCAGGCATCAGCTACACCTGTTGTTGGAATGCAATTTATATCAATTGAACAAGCATATGCGTTTTATCAATCATATGCTAAGTTAGCTGGTTTTTCAATTCGGAAAGGTGGCGAAGTATACAGTGGTGGTATAATCAAAACTAAGTATTTTGTTTGTTCTAAAGAGGGACATAAGCCTGTGTGTATTGATGATAATTCCAAGTCAAAAAAGCAATTTAAAACAAGGAAAAGGGGGACTATTAGGACCGGATGCAAAGCTCAACTTATGATTTGCACTGTGGATGGTAGATTATATACAGTCAAGAGATTTGTTGATGGTCACAACCATAAGTTTGTTTGTCAAAATGACATTCACATGCTCCCAGCTTACAGACAATTGTCAGATGTCCAGGAGGAGATGGTATGGGAACTAGGCACTTTAAACCTTGGTCCTGTCAAAGCTTTCCATATAATGAGGAAACGTTATGGTGGTTTTGAGAACGTTGGTGCCACGGTTGATGATTGCAAAAATTTTAGGAAGCGAATAAACAGCTATATAGGAGAGTATGACGCTGACATGGTTATAAATAGGATGACTGACAAAAAAGAATATTTAGCTGATTATTCGTTTGAATACTCTGTTGATGATGGCAAACGGTTAACTGGGTTGTTCTGGGCTGATGGCTTATGCAAGCTTAACTATATTGAATTTGGCGATGTGATATCGTTCGATGCAACCTTCAAGACTAACAGGTAACTGTTTCAAAGACAAACATATTTTTGTTTCTGATTATTCGCATGTTTTGTCTGCTAATGATTGTTCAATATCGCAAGTGTAGACAACAGAGTGGTGTTGAATACATCGCATGCCTTTTCCACCTGGTTTCGCATTTGCATCTTTATTAATTCGCATGTAATAAACGTGATTTCGCATTTGTTTGTTCAGGTACAAGATGGTGTTTGTCCCGTTCACAGGCATTGACAACCACTGTCGGAATGTAACACTCTCAGCTGGTTTGTTGGCATCAGAGAGTATTGAATCATATAAATGGCTTCTAAATTCATTTTTAAAGTCATTTGGTCGGCAGCCTAATGTTGTAGTGACGGATCAAGACCCTGCTATGAAACAGGCTATTGAGGAGGTTTTCCCTATTAGCAGAAACAGATTGTGCATGTGGCACATAATGAAAAAAGTGGCAGATAAGGTAGAGCATGCAACATTTTTGTGTTTTTGTTGGTGTTATTTTTTCCTCTTATTTTTTTTTTTTTTTTGTAATAGACTGATATAAAATGTATTTATTTGTTAAAGGTTGGGCACGAGTTATGCAATAATGATGAGTTTAAAAGGAGGATGTGTGACATTGTTTGGACCGATTCGATTGAGCCCGAAGAATTCGAGAGACAGTGGAAGTTGGTGATGATTGAGTTTGGTCTTACTGAAAACAAATGGATTGATGATATGTTTGGGATGAGATCCATGTGGATTCCGGCTTTTTACCGGCATGAGCCAATGTCAGGTCTTATGAGAACAACTTCGAGATCAGAGAGTGAGAACCATTTTTTTTGTCAGGTTGCTAATTCACAACTCACACTCGTAGAGTTTATGAATCATTTTGATGGGGCAATGGATGTTCAAAGGTTCAATCATAGAAAAAATGATCATATTTCAAGATATACTGAGCCAGCTGATTGGAGTAAAACTACGTTGGAAAAAGATGCTGCTAAGATCTACACCAGGTCTATATTTTTTGATCAGCAATCAGAGATTCATGGAACAATTTCCGAATGTTTGCCGATGGACACCAAAGTTGAAGGTCCACGTATCAGAATATTGTTGAAGGACTTTAAAGCACATGGTGATGGTTTATTGGAGGTATTTTTCATGTTTTTTTTAGATATGCGAATTTGTTACATTACATATGCAATTTTAGTTTATTTACTTTACATTAACTTTTTAGAAATGCGAAATTGTTATGTTCCATATGCGATATTAATTTTTACTTACTTACATGATGATTTAAACATGCGAAATTGTTATATTTATACATGCGATTTTAATTTTAAATATATAATTTTTCTGTGTGGTTTTCCTAGGTGTGGTTCAAGAATCTTGAAAATGATGTAACTGCACAGTGTAGCTGTTTGCGTTTTGAGCAGTATGGGCTGCTTTGCAAACATATATATTTTCTTTTCAATATGTTTGGTGTAAAAGAAATCCCAAACAAATATGTTATGAAGAGATGGACGAAGGATGTGGTGCCTAATGAGTTAAATGTGAAGTATAATCTAAATATTGGTGGTAAGGATGTGCAACAGAAGGCTAAACGGATTGCTCGTGAAATCATTCATACAGGGGAGTATTTGGTTAGTAATTTGATTTCCGACCTTGATCAACTTGTTTTAGTGAGGAATCAAATGATGCAGTTTAAAGAGAGAGTTGATCAGAGTCGCATAACCAAGCAACTTGATCCAAAATTTGACCGATTTTCAAAGTTGATTGGTTATCAACAACCAGTAACTAATGCCCCCCCTACTGTTCGTGTGCCGGCTGGTATAAGAAACAAAGGCCGCGGCTCGCATAGAAGGATTTTATCTAAGAAGGAACAAATGATCAGCCGGAAAGGGAAAAGGTCAAGGACATGTAATGTATGCAATGTAAAAGGTCATGACATTCGGACTTGCGAGGAGCTGAAAGGCAAACAACAAGGTAAACAGCAAAAAAAGAAGAAGAAGGGTGTCCAGATTGAAGATGGTTTGAGAGACAAAGACAATGAGGGTGAAGACGATGAATAGGAAGATGACTTTGAAGATTACATTAGTGATGATGGATCCGATGAAGATCAGTGGGAAGAGGTGTCTGGAGATGAAAATGACGAGGATGAGTAATGGTTTTTTAAATGTAAATGCGAATTTACACGGAACACATGCGATTTTATATTCATTTATGTATATCATTTTTCACATGCGATTATAGTAGTATAAACATGCGATTTTATATGCATCACTTTATATTTATTTATATTATTTTTCACATGCGATTTCTCCTCTAATACATGCGATTTTGAGTTATCTTGTATTTTTTTATGTTATTGGGGCAAAGATCCCTAATTCATTCATGCGATTTTAAATTATATTAAAGCATAAGTTTTGTTCAAAACATATATCCAAAATAATAGTTATTGTCTAACACATCCACAACCACAAAAGGATTAAAAATATAAATTAGTTACTTGAAGAGAATGATTTTGTCACGTGCAGAAGAGCTGAACTTCATCTTCTCCTTCACAGTGTTCAGAGCATCTGTTAGGAAAGAGAAGGCCAAGTCATCAGATCGAGATTGCTACTTTAGGTGATCCAAAGCTCTGTCTCTGAATGTTGATGGCGGTTGTTGAAGTAGCTTTTCCCATACTTCTTGATTGTTCTTGATTTGTTCAAGGATTTTGCCCTGCACATCAAGAATAAGATGAGAAGAAGTGACATCGGTGCTTGAAAATAACTCTTTGATTGCAATGGTTTTGATTTTTTCTATATCTTCAGATGCCATTTTTGTTGTCTGTGTTTTTGTGTGTGTTTTATTTGGTCTTCTATGTTTTAATATGGAAGGTAGTTATCAAGGTTTTTTATATTAATATAGTAAATTTATTATATAGGTAGGGTGGTAAGTTCAGTAGTATTAATTGTAAAATTCATCATTACATGTCAAATTATAGTCACATCATTAATAAATTAAGTTTTTGTATATAAAATAATTTCATTTTTAGTTTTTTAAGATTGGTAGTTTTTTTTTTTTTGTATTTTTTATTACAAAGATTTTTTTTTAAGTTTTTTTTTGCACTCTTCTTATTCGAAATCGCACTTGATTCGAAAGTAATTCGCAAACCGTTAAAACATTCATTTAAATATCATTTTATATGATATCGCATGTGTAAGTTATCTAAAATCGCAAACTATATGAAGAGATTTTTTATGTGTTTGAAAACGCATGTGAATTATCTGAAATTCGCAAACTATATGAAATCTCAAAGAATTCTTAACTTTTTTACTGATATCGCACATGCATCACATGGAATTCGAAAACTATATGAAATGTCAAAGAATTCATTTTTATACCGAATTCGCATTTGTATTGTCGACGTTTTCGCAAATGATTTGACAAACTGCATCATCTTCTTCGATAGTCAGTGCATACAGAGTTTCTAAATTCATCAGAAGTTCATTTTATCAGAAGAATTTGATGAATAGGAATCGATCGATTTGGTGAATAAGAATCGATCGATTTTTTGTTAATTGTTTTAATTTCGTATTTGGTTTTGATTTTTAGGATCTTTCGTTATGATTTTTGAAGTTTTGTTTGCCGTTATCAGGTGTTTTGATCTTAAATTTGACGTTTTTAACCTTGGCGGTTTCTTTTTTATGAATTATATGTTGATAAATTTAATAGAAAAAGGCGCTGTTTAAGGAAGATGATCTGACGGTTGTAGACGACGCGTACATAATGTACGATTAGAGGATTTGTATGATAACCGGCCTCTATATATATATATATATATATATATATATATAGTGCGGTTAACATACTTCACGGCTTATCGTTCTTCACGTAGGCGACAATGGTAACCGTCGGATCAGGAGTATAATCACGCATGGAACATATAATCACGCATGGGTTCAGTTTTTTTGATAATCACGCATGGGATCCAAAATCACGCACGTTATTTTGATCAAAATTGTAATTACGCATGTTATATACTTGGTCGCGTACGTTAATGTACGTTAAGCCGTGAAGTACATTATACTTTCTCTCTCTCTCTCTCTCTCTCTCTATATATATATATATATATATATATATATATATATATATATATATATATATATAGGGGACCGCTAGAATGAGAACCACCTCGAGTTATGAGAACCGCGAGAACCACACCGTACGGGGCGAGGTGGACCAATTTTTTTTTATCAAAAACGTAGATCCATGTGTTAGAAACACATTCGTAAAAAAAATTTAAAAAAAAATGCCGTGGGTGTCATTTTTTACACCACAAAAACGTGGTTTACAAGTTCCGTAAATTTACGGAACTCGTAAACCACGTTTTTGTGGTGTAAAAAACGACACCCACGGCATTTTTTAAATTTTTTTTTTTACGAATGTGTTTGTGATACACTAATCTACGTTTTCGAAAAAAAATTGGTCCACCTCGCCCCGTACGGTGTGGTTCTCGCGGTTCTCATAACTCGGGGTGGTTCTCATTCTAGCGGCCCCCTATATATATATATTATGATCTTATAAATATTTTTTTGGGAAATATGTATGTAGTACAACTTGTTGTGTTTGGATTTATTGATATTGAGATACAATCTTAAATCCTATATCGTGGTACAAAATGAATAGTTTGGTTCAAAGTTTGGTTTTGAAACGATTTTGGGAATCATTAATTTATCTAACTTTTGTGTTAGATCGGGTTTATTAGTGTAAACCATACGTCTTTGTAAACGTTAAATTCTCTTAAGTAGAGTTTTTTATGTCTTTCAATAAAACTTTTATGTTACTTGATTAGAGTTTTAAGTCTCTAATTAAGTCTCTATTTAAAGTAGACTTTTCATCCACCCATGGATTGATATGAACAAATAAGACTTATAATGATTTTTATAATCATTTGTCTTCTAACATGTGTGTTAGAAACGTTCATAGAAAGCGTTAGTTTGGAAGCAATTTTTTTTTAAATTGTTTACTTTCTAACGTGCGTAAATTACTTATTTATTTGAAGCATATAAATGTTTATAGCAAGTCGAATTAACATTTTGTGGAAATGTTAATATTTCTAACGTCCGCGTTAGAATTTATTTCATTTTAACATGATTGTTAAAATTGGTTAAAATACAAATGCTTTGAAATGTTTTATGTAAACATTTTATATAAGTAATTTATTATAGCATTGATTTTAATGAATATAAACACTTATATTATGCTTTGTATGGTTTAGAAATAAAATGTCATACATTGAAGTTGATGTTTGATTGGCTTCAAAAATTAAATCACCATAAAGTGACGTGTTGTTATTTATATGAATTTAATGAAATTAAAGTTATTTACTCGACTCTTCATATGGAAGATAAACCCTTAAGTAAAGTTTTATGTCAATTTATTAGTTTTTATTAGAGTTTATGCCTCTAATAAAATCTCTAATTAAGTGAGACTCTTTTCTACCCCATGTCTCTTGTATTAAAAGTAGGCTATGTGCCTAACTTGATGAGATTGGAAAACTACAACAGTAAGAATACAAGAAATAAATCACCATAAAGTGATGGTGTAGTTGTGTGGGTTTTATCACCAACTTTAATTTGTGATTTCTAAATCCAATTTGTCATGTTTGTATATATAAAATGACTTAAATTTTCTAACACGTGTGTTAGAAAATGTGTATCACGAATACAAGGTTAGAGATTGTTCAAATTGAACGGAAATGTTTTATGAAAACATTTAATTTCCTATGTGTGCGTTAAAAATGATGAGAAATGGTTTATTTTATAAACTGTATCTTTGGAAAACGTTTTATGTAAACGTTCGATTCTATAATATGCTCGTTAGAATTTTTTTTTTCTAGCATACGTGTTAGAAAACGTTTAGTACATGTGTAGTAAGACGAAACAATATAAAACCATTTGATATTTTGGGTTCAGATCTATGTTTTCATAACCCTAATTGATATTATTAATATTGTATATTGCAAAACTAAGAAACTGTTTTGAATGATTTTTAAAACAAACTTTTGCATAACATTTATAATTCAAATGGTTCGCTACTTTGCTAGAAGTAGCATATGGTGAACAAAGTAACAGTTCCGTGGATGTTATTTGGTGAAAAACAACTTGGTGTTATTGTGAACAAATTTAATTATTCAAGTTTACTACTTAAATGCAGTCTTTGTAACAACTTGGTGTTGTTTTGAGCATAATTGTCTAAGTTTAAAGCTTCAAGATGAAACGGGGAACTTGTACTTACAAGTGCATGGAGTCTTATTGAGGGAGTACCTCAAGACATGCCATGGGACGATATCATTGAGAAGTTTCTGGTCAGATTATAAAGTGTTGAAAATCAAAGCACTTTGATATTTGATGTCTACATATCGTCTATGCTTCCATTTAAATTTCAAAAGTGTTCGGCACTTATGATTTAATTTCCAATGTATTTTATTGTTTTGTGTTTAATATCTTCGGATAATACATGCAATTTTTTTACAAAGAAATAAATCTCTAATGGTTGTGACGTATAAATTATTTTGTGGAAAAATTATAACGCCAATTATACATTGTTTAACAGAATATGGTTTTAAACGGATAGTACATGAAAATTCTTGGACATAAACAACTTAAGAGTTGTTGCATTGACTAAATGTCAAAGACGAGACATCAAATGTGTAAACACATCATGAGAGAATAATGAAAGAACGTACTGAGTGTATTGAGATGAAATATACAAACGAGATTCATGTCGACATACTTTGTTAGAAGTCATTGGAAAATTCACAAGTGTGAATTCTAACATATGAAAGAAAAAGTACTATATGTTATTGTATACCTATAATAAATCTTGCGAGATTTGTTCCGAGTGATCTATACTTAGATACGTCTATCACTTGATTATTGTTAGAACTATATGGAGATTTTATATTCCTTTGGGAGAGCATCCTAAATATACATATCTTCTAATGAATAACAATAGATGTGTACAAATCACTTATGGCAAAATTATGAATGCCATGTTGTTGAGTGTCGGTCTAGTTGACTCTATCTCACATATAATAGTGATTGTAGACAAGGAACATTCATCTTGTCGGTGATGAATGTGTTCGCCAAGTGACTTGGATGTTTAAGTCCTTATGAGTCAATGGTAAAACATTGGAGATCAAAGGTAAACAAGTTATGTTCCTTAATTGAATGATAAAAATTAGCTATGTGCTGACGTTTTAGGATTATGAATAAGTCTCATTATTTTGTCTTAACAAGGGATGGATGTTATAAAGTGATATTATGATATCCTTAGGGCTGTGAAGAATCAGAATGATGCATCTTCTATTGACATGCTAAAGTATTGTAGTCTAAAGCATGCTAGAATAGTACTTGGTTAATTATGGGTCTTGACGGAGACTAATTAACTCTAAACATTCAAATGTGTATGAACACGAAAAGAATTTGTGTACAGACACAGATGAGGGAGAATTTTCATTCATTATAAGGAAAAGACATGTATGTCGCTGCCCCCGTCCCCTGCCCCGGGAGGCGGGCGGCCGCAGACGATCGCGCAGAGCGGGTGGTATCGGTGTTTATTAATTTGGCAGCGGAAATGAGACATCAGGACCGTAGTTAGGAAATATTTTATCAGAGTTAAAACACCAAACTTTTTATAATAGATAAATGGGACAAAACCCAAGTTTCCATTACAATACATTTATAGGGATAAACCCTAGTTTATTTGAAAACAAAACTTCTTTTTACTTAGGTAAATTTTATAGCCACTTTTCCAAGCCTTCAGTGCTCTCCAGGTGGCTTCTATTAGCTTCACATTAAGTTACCTGAAACGCGTTTTAAAAAGGTTTTATCAGCAAGAAATACTGGCGAGTGCATCCCAGTTTAATCAAAATAGTTTTATAACTTTACAGTATTGAGAGCGATTACAATGTTTACATCTACACAGTTACTCATTTAGTAATGTCAACACCTGACTTGTGGGTCATGTTACTCATTGGCTAACTCTTTGTCCAATAGTAACGGATTAAAGTAATGTATACAAAACCCCAACATACCGGCCGTAATTGTAGAATACATAGACTCAATCACTTTTAAGTGTAATTGAAAACATTTGAGGTTTTGGTAAAAATGGTGACAAAAAGTCAGATGTACTCACATTGTTTACTTAGGTAAAACTAAAGCTTCCTGGTGAATCTCCTAGTTACTATCTATTAAAAATTAAATAATGCACACGTGTTAGTAAGATAACCCAAATCACATTACCCGTACAACTCGAGACAGAACTCCAATGACTGAGTCAGGCAGAGCCTTGACATGCATTACGGAGTCCTAGATCAATCGGGTGTAACACGAGACAGAACTCCAACGACTGAGTCAGGCAGAGCCTTGACATGCATTACGGAGCCCTATATCGATCGGGTTGGGTAACATATATGTGATTCGGAGTTATAATACTTACAACGACGCAGAGCTTCGCTTTATAGGGGTATAATACCCGAGGGTTTTGACTAACAGAAGTTGAGAGAGAATTCAGAAATTGAACGACGATCAAATGACCTTAATCCCTAGTTTTTATAGGGCTGACGGATGGCGGCTCGCGCCCCACGAGAGATACGGGGTCGGACTTGTGTGTTCGGCAAGTCAACTAGCTCGCGCCCCGCGACAGTTAAGGGGGTCCGGGTCGCAGCCCGCGACAACCCTATTTTTGTGTTTTATTTAATTTTTTAAATTACTATGGTATTCTAGGCTCTTTTCTCGTTTACGGGGTATATTAGGAACGTTTCGGGTCGTGTTAAAGGGTTTTAGGAGGGTTGTTATATCCTCCCCACCTTGTTTTAGATCTCGTCCTCGAGGTCTACTGGAACAGGTGTGGATATTTCCTTTTCATCTCTGACTCGAGCTCCCAAGTATATTCTGGTCCTATCTTAGAATCCCATTTCACTTTGACCAGAACTAGTCTCTTCTGTTTGAGATTCTTGATCTTTCTATCTTCAATCTGAATGGGTTTCTCTAAATGAGAAACTTAAGTTTCTCATTTACCTCTATGTCCTAAAGAGGTATTACTAGTGATTCGTCTGCTAAGCTTTTCTTGAGATTACATACATGAAACACATCATGTATTCCTGCCATTTCCTCTGGCAGTTGTAGCTGATAAGCTACGGGTCCTATTCTTCTAATAATCTCAAAAGGTTCAACATACCTGGGGCTTAGCTTTCCTCTTTTAACGAATCTGACTACTCCTTTCCACGGAGAAACTTTTAAGAATACCTTATCTCTAACTTGAAATTCCAAAGGTTTTCGTCTGTTATCTGCATAACTCTTTTGACGATCTCGTGCTGCTTTTAGTCTTCCTTTGACTTGAATTATCTTGTCCGTTGTTTCTTGCACTATCTCTGGTCCAGATAGTTTCTTTTCCCCAATTTCTGCCCAACAGACTGGAGTTTGGAACTTTCGTCCATAAAGTGCTTCAAAAGGTGCAGGATTAATGCTAGTATAATAGCTGTTATTGTAGGAAAATTATATTAATGGTAAATGATCATCCCAATTACCCCTGAATTCAATTACACAAGATCTAAGCATATCTTTCATCGTTTGTATTGTCCTTTCGCTTTGTCCGTCCGTTTGAGGATGATAAGCTGTGCTTATATTTAACCTGGTTCCCATTGCTTTTTGGAAACTTGTCCAAAAATGAGAAGTAAAACGGCTATCTCAATCAGATACGATAGATAAAGGAATTCCATGTAATGAAACTATTTCATTTACATATAACTTGGCTAACTGTTCCATACTGAAAGTTTCCTTCATTGGTAAGAAATGAGCAGATTTGGTTAATCTGTCTACAATCACCCAAATTGTATCATTACCTTTTCGTGTATTGGGTAATTTAGTAACAAAGTCCATTGTTATCAATTACCAATTCCATATTGGCATTTCTAATTGTTGTAATAACCCTAAAGGTTTCCGATGTTCAGCTTTAACCTGTGAACAGGTCAGACATTTAGCAACATAGTTGGCTACATCCTTTTTCATTCCTTTTAAACCTTCAACATCGTCCTTGAATGCTGTTTTCTGTACCTCTCTAATTTGCTTATTTAAATCTATCGACATATTTAATCTAAGAGAGCGTACTCGTTTCGGCTTTTCATGATACTTTCGGCTTAAAGCATCAGCTACTACATTAGCTCTTCCAACATGATACTGGATATCATAATCATAATCACTAAGAATTTCCATCCAACGTCTCTGTCTCATATTTAATTCCTTTTGCCAAAAAAATATACCTTAAACTCTTATGATCCGTGAAGACAACAAACTTATTTCCATATAGGCAATGTCTCCGAATCTTAAGGGCAAACACTATGGCTCCTAACTCTAGATCATGGGTTGTGTAATTCTCTTCATGTTTCTTAAGTTGTCTAGAAGCATAAGCTATAACATTTTGACATTGCATCAACACACATCCGTATCCTAACTTAGACGCAACACAATAGACTATAAAGTCTTTAGTTCCTTCTGGTAATGCGAGTATGGGTGCATTGGTTAATCTTTGCTTAAGAATCTTAAAGGCTTCTTCCTGTTTTGGTCCCCATTCAAACTTAACTGATTTGCAGGTCAGTTTGGTTAATGGAATGACTATTCTAGAAAAATCTTTAATAAAACGTCTATAATATCCTGCCAATCCAAGAAAATTCTTACTTCCGTTGACGATTCAGGGACTTTTCATTTGGTAATCGCCTTGATTTTTGTAGGATCCACATGAATTCCTTCATGATTAACCAGATGTCCAAGAAATTGCACTTCTTATAACCAGAATTCACATTTTGAGAATTTAGCATAAAGCTTCTCTTTTCTCAATAATGTTAGAAGTGTATGTAGATGCTCTGCATGTTCCTTTTTACTCTTAGATTAAATTAAAATATCATCTATAAAGACAATTATGAATTTTCCCAAATATGGTTTACATATCCTGTTCATCATGTCCATAAATGCAGCTGGGGCATTGGTTAAACCAAATGACATGACGGTAAATTCATAATGACTGTACCTTGTTCTGAAAGCAGTTTTAGGAATGGCCTCTTCCTGTACTTTCAATTGATGATATCCTAAGCGTAAATAAATCTTAGAAAGAATCGAGCTCCTTGAAGTTGATTGAACAGATAATCGATTCTCGGTAGTGGGTACCGATTCTTAATCGTAACCTTGTTCGATTCTCGGTAATCAATGCACATACGCATTGATCCGTCTTTCTTCTTAACAAACAAAACCGGTGCTCCCCATGGCGATGAACTAGGTTGTATAAAACCTTTGTCAAGAAGTTCATCCAATTGTTTCTTCAGTTCCTGCATCCCCATTGGTGCTAGTCGATATGGTGCTTTAGCAATCCGTGTCGTCCCTGGTATTAGGTGAATTCTAAATTCAACCTCTCTATCAGGCGGTAATCTAGGTAACTCTTCTGGAAAAACGTCTGAGAATTTAGATACTACAGGAATATCTTTTAATTCTTTTCCTTTAGTGTTAATGATTATGGAAATCATTGTTGGTGCATATGTGTGTTGACTTCGTCTTGTATCGGGTCTTGTAACTAGATTGATAGACCAGAATGCGTAGATCGAGAAAATCGAGAAATAGGGCTGAACTACACTCCTCACGAAGTGGAAAGTCCAGTTCGTGCGAACTGGCAGTTCGTGCAAACTGGACATGGCTGTTTCATGCGAACTGGGTTCTCTATAAATAGGAGGTCTTGGGTCTTTCATTTGTAACTTTGGATTCCGGTAGCGAAGCTCTGCCGAAGTGTCGCCAAGCCTGTAAAACGTTGTGAAATCAATCTAATCGACATTTAATCTACTTCTAAGTGTAATTCAAGCTGCTACAACATCAATACGTCTGATTCCACCTTTCGTATTGATCGAGAACTCTTCTGAACGTCTCGTTTGATCGATTCAACGATCCTACAAGTGGTATCAGAGCTCAGGAGGAAGAGTTCTTACCATTTCAGCTTGTTTTCACTAATAATTCTGATTTCTACTCATGTTTCTACACTTCTTCTCAAAATTAACTGAGTTTTTACGGTTAAAATGATCTGATTTCTTGATATAACATGCGAACCACTATTTTAATCAATCCTTGAAAAAATCAGAACTTAATTCAACCTAAAACCTGATCTACTTTGACAAAAACACATCAGTTCGTTCGAACATGGCTCAGATCGTGTGAAATTAGGATTTCAGTTCGCACGAAGTTGAACCAGGTCGTGCAAAGTCGTGCCAGTTCACACGGTTTGATCAGTTAGTGAACCAGCTCGCACGGATTGATTCTTTCAGTTCATACGAAGTGATTAATAGGTCCTCAGGTCGTTTGAACCAGTTCGCACGAGGTAGTTTAATTTGTGTGATAGTGATCCAGTTCGTTTGGAATAGGTTCAGTTCGTTTGAATTTGACCTCAGTTCCCACAGTTTGAGATATAACCAGTTCGTTTGAATTTGACCTCAGTTCGCACGAAGTGAAAAGCGTATCAGGTCGTTTGGAAATTAAATCTGTTAGCACGAAGTGAACCTTCGGTTCGTTTATAACTTAATTCGTTTGAAATCCACCAGATCGCACCATAGTCAGTTCGTACCAATTCAAGTCATTTGAGTTTAAATCCCAGGTCGTACCAAGTTATCCAGATCGTTTGAACTTTGTGTCAGTGTGAAATTTCAAAACCGAAACATGGATTCTGAATTTTATAATGCATTTGCTACTGCCCCGGGTACTCCTGTTACCGTTGCTCAGAGTGTGACTATGAAAATGAAACGGGAACGTTACAGAAACCTCCTAAGTTGATGAGCATTGAAGAATATTATAGTTGGTAAGAACGGTTCGAGAATTGGGTTCAAGCAAATCATCTAAGGTCTTGGGAATGTATTGAAACTAAGTACGTTCGACCTCGTAATAATGTGGGAGTTACAAAGAATATTTCTGAATTTACGGAAAAAGAAAGAGAAATGTACAAGGCAGAAAAAATGATGATCAGTTTACTTCAACAAGCTGTGAAAGAAGACATCTTCATATTACTTCAACATGATGATAGTGCACGTTCGATTTGGGAAGCACTTCGTACTAAATTCGAAGGAAGTACAGAGATGATCAAGAATAAAAAATCATTGTTAAAGAAAGAATTTGAATTGTTCTTAAGTTTGCCGGGTGAAACTACAAAGACTCTTATCGAGAGATATTGTCATTTAGTACGTTCAATGAGTCGGTTGGATATCACTAATGATCGTGAGGAATGGGTTGAAAAATTAGCCGATGCTTTACCTCAAAAATAATGGGGTACATATATTATGATCATGAAGAATACCGGAGAGTATGATAGATTGACAATTGCTCAGTTCATTGAAAAACTTGAAGGACAAGATCTTGAACAACAAAAGATCGCTAGAATGAACAATTCAAGTGGTCAACAAGATATCAAGTTATATTTCAAAGGTAATGGTCAAAATGCTGAAGCTAGTCCGAAGATCCAAACCGCTTTCATCGCAGAAAACTCATCCGGATCACTCAATCAAAGTTCAATCAACAACAGTGGATTTTCTTCATATCCGAGTGTTAATCCTAATGTTTCAACTTCAAATCATCAGTCTCAAAGCTCAAACTAGGGTAATGGTCATGTGCTACAATGCAACATCGCGTTGCATCTTCAGAATGGTCAGAATTTCTCTGAAGAAGTCGCTAAAGGTCATATGGCATTACTAGTTACCGTGTTAGAATCATATGAGAGTTTGGTTGCGGGAAGAATCGGAAATCCTATGTTAACAAAAGAGGATTACGATCAAATTGATGCTGAGGAAATGGAGCTAATGGATATTAAGTGGTGTTTAGCGAGCGTATTGAGAAGAGCTGAGAAATTTAAGCAGATTACAGGATGAGATGACTTACGTGATGCTAATGTTTCTACTTTAGGTTTTGATAAGTCTAAAGTTACTTGTTTTCGGTGCAGGGAAAAAGGACATTTCAAGAGGGAATGTACCAACCGCGAAGCAAGTGGAGCTCAAAATCCATTCGGCAACAATGATTATCATCGAAAAGCGATTTATCATCAAATTGCTCAACAGCCGCATCAACAACAATCGTCACAATCTTCACATGCTAGGAAGGATCTGATTGAAGAGCAAATTAAAGAAAGCTTATCTAGTGAATCAAGAAGATGAAAGATTGCCAGAGGGATTTAGCTGGGACAAATATATTCCGGCTGAAAGTAACTCAAAGTTTAGAGCATTTATTGCACAGATAATTCAAGAGCCAGAGTTGATGAAAGAATGGATGGATGTGTTTGCAAATGATGAAAAAAGTCAAGATGGAGAGTCTGTCTCTTCAGAAGATAGTTCAGAAAAGACACCAGTCTTTGATCAATCATCAAGTGATAGCAGTGATGATGATGAAGAAATTAATCAAATAAACATTGGTAAAACTTATCTATCTTCTGAAAGTTTCAAATTTTATTTTGCAGATAAATTGGAGAAGCTAAATGAGAGACAAGCTGCAAAAGAGAAGAAAGAGGTAAAATGTGAGAATGTTGTTCAGGAGGAAGAGAAGAATGAACAGAGAGAAGAGGTTAAAGTTATTGAAAAGATTGTAGAGGTCACAAAACCTTGTCTAAAATGTTTGGAACCATGCAAACATTGTGAAGAAAAAGACAAGAAGTATAGTGAGCTAGACGAAATGAAAGAAAAATTATTGTTTGATGTAAAGTACATGAAGGAATCGTATGATGTGTTGAACAGAACAGTCAACCAGTTGGAAAAGACAAATTCAGAAAGGGGAGATGCTTTGATAATGATGAATGTAGTGATGATGTCTAAGCAGAAGGCCATCAATCACTATATTGAAGAGTGTGCAGAGTTGAAGCAGGAATTGGAGACTGAAAAGATTGAAAATGAAAGAATCAGACGATTACTAATGGATTACTCAAGTTCAGATTACATGATTGATAGAATCTATCCGACTGTTGTAGGTTTTGAAGCTTTTCAAGATAAGAAGTCAGAAGATACGGATACTGGTAAGAAACAAAGTGCAAATTATAACAAGTGTCCGCCTCCGATCTGGGAAGGTTATTCTCCCAGAAAACCAAATTCGGAACAAGTAAAAAAGGCAGTCAATATAAAGTTAAAGTCTGAAACAACTGATGAGTTACCAGACAACATTGATGTCACATTCACATCGCCTGACACTGATCATGAGTTTGAGTTAATAAAGAAAGTGGTTGATCAGGTGTTGGATAAGGATGAGGAGTCCGAGTCAAAGTCTGAATCTGAGAGTTCGAGTTCATCAGTCAACAGTTCGAAATCATCGGTCAAAAGGGTTTACAATAAAGAATTTCTGTTATCACAAAATAATTTGAATGACGAAACAATCAAATTGGCATATACTTTGAAAGATTCAGAAAATTATATTCTGATGAAGAATTTCCAATTAAAAATGTGAAAATTGAAAATATTAACACAGTTTTTAAATTGATAAAAATAAAGTTTTCAGAAATAAAAGATCAAATGGGATTTTCAAAACCTAAATATACTTCTAGAGTTCAACAACGTTTAAACAAGAAGAAAGGTTTCGGTCCAGGTCATCAAAAGAAACCGAATCATAAAAGCAATTTCAAAAAGAAGGGATTGGGTTTTGATGTCGATAATAATAATAATAATGATAAAATTTCTAAAACAAAAACAGTATTTGTTTCAGGGATAAGTTCTGAAGAAGAGAAAAAGAGCTCATTCTGGAAGCAATCAAACAAATCGTTTCTTGCAGAAAAACAGAAACATGAGAAGAATGAAGCTAATCAGAAAAAGGAGACAAGAACCTGTTACTGATGCAAAAAAGTTGGTCACATCGCCTGGAATTGTCCAATGGCAACCAACTCAAAACAGGAAGTTCTTTCTAAACTCAAAGAGAAAGTTGTTGATAAAACTGAACCACCAACTGAAAAATTCAAAGTGTTTAAAAATTCTACATTTGAAGTTGGTGAGAGTTCAAGAAGGTTTTACAAAAGAAGGGTGAATCTTAACAACCAAACGTGGGTTGTTAAGAAATCAGATGTTAAGTCTGGCGATGAATTTGTTTCTTCGGAAGCAAAGGAGCCACTTTCTGGCGATGAATCTGACTCGTCAAAGTCAGAGGAGCCACAAGTTGAGCTAAAAAGTGAAAATTCAGTTCCACAAATGGATGATGTCAACTTTCCACCATTGCGGACTGAAAATTTTAAACAAAAAGTTGAGATTTCGAATCAATTCTATTCTGAAAAGAAAGAATTTGATGTCGAAAAAGCGTTTAATGGCAAAGTGAAACATATTTTTGGAAATATGGTCGATGGAAAGGAAAAATGGGTAAAAGAATTTTATGAAACAAAGAGGAGAACTTACCCACCGAGTGAAAATAACTCGGATGCACCCAAGGCTGGTCAGGCTTGGGTGTCACCATTCTTTGTTTAAAATCCTGACTTGCCGGAGCTCCCAAGTTGGTAATCGTGGAGCATGAATCGGCATCTTTCTTAAGAAATTCACAATTATAAGTTGAAATATCACTACCAAAGACTTACAAGTGGTTAATCAAGGTCATTAAGTTGAACTTGATTTTACTTTCTTACAAGTGGTTTTATTCTTGAAAAATGTTTTTGTGAAAAACCTAAAAATGTT
Source organism: Helianthus tuberosus (assembly GCA_030545235.1). NCBI lineage: Eukaryota > Viridiplantae > Streptophyta > Magnoliopsida > Asterales > Asteraceae > Helianthus > Helianthus tuberosus. The sequence goes on along the minus strand of CM060351.1, from coordinate 169,314,263 downwards.
AGTTTTTACAAGTGGTTAAAAAAACAATGTGATAAAACCCCATGTTTGTGAAATGACAAACAAATCTAATTTTCCAGAAAAACCATTTTGATTAAAACAAACTTAAGAGTTTTGAAATCATAATGGGAAAATAGTTTGTTGACAGGGGGAGTTCTGATTGTTTAAGCCAAGTGGATGGCGAATTGAAGCAATTCACATCAGTTTGTCAGTTTACTTGTACAGTTTATTACTTTTATTTTCAAATTTTCCTTGAAAATCAAAAATTGAAAGATATTTTTGATTTTAGGGGGAGTATAAAAATTTTAGAAATTTTGAAAATGTGAAAAATCCAAAAACATGATAAAATTTGAAAAATTCAAAAACATCGAAAAAATAAAAAATGAGTTTTGTTGTGGAAAAGAGGAAATGATAGTACATCAGTAGACAATCACAGTATGCTAAAGAATTGGAAAGTTAAAATGTGATAAACGGTCTCACTGATGATATGCCAGTAGGTTTTTACACGCTTAGTAGATTGTTTTCGAGATATAAATCTAAAAATCAAATACTTACTTATTTCGTGGGGAACATCTCTCGGATATATAGGTAACCCCTGAAATCTTGTTTGAAGGGCTTTATATTTCTCACATACTAGGTCTTTGTGCGTGATGATATCTGGGGTATTATACCTGGACTTCTGATTTTACGGGAGCAATAGCCTAGTCCTTGTATAATACTTTGCATTGCTTTATTCATAAAAGCCTACCCTCAGCATAAAAGATGATGAAACATTGAAAAATGCTAAACATGTGCTGTTGAAGAAAAGATTCTCTAAAGGGAACACACCTAAACTCGAGCCATCATCTCTCTGATTTTGCGGAAGCAATAGCCTGAGCTCTCATGGTCTCGCATTCACCCATTTACAGATATCATTAGTGTACATTCACATGTAAGACTGAATATAGGAGTCTGGATATGGGAGTATATTCTGAGGTGGGACACGCGAATAAGTTAAGTCCATTAAACCACTAATCTCGTATCTCGAATCAATTGAACTTTGTGTGAAAATTTAAATGGATCAGTATACTGACAATCTAAGTGAATCGTTTAGAACTTAAAGTGTTTAAAGCTCAACGGTGCTAGTGTTTTGTCATAATCTGATATGATCCTCTTACACAAACTCACAAACAAAATTGTCTGTAAATATTTCTTTACTGCTTTTCATTAATGTGTTTTAGCTTAAATTTTTAAAAATCAAAAAGATTTTATTTCATCTTATTTTCAACAACTGGTTTTGGAAAGCTGATTTTCAAAATTTCAAGTGCTGAACATGATGAACAATGGTTTGGGAGAGTTTGTTTGAAACAAGAAATAATTTTGAAATGATTAAATGGTTCATTAATTTGAAACCAAATTTGAGTATTTCGAATACAAGTGGTTTCTAAAATTGTTAAATCTTAAAAATTGTGAAATTTATTGTTGGGTAGAGATTTATGCAGATCCCCGTGTCTAAGCCTGAGCAGAGTTTGAGCCAGGGTACGATCCCAGAACAACTTAAGGGGGAGTCTGTTAGCAAACGAGATAGAAACTGCTGATGCTGATGAACTTAAGGAATCAAGAGACCTGATCAAGAGAATTAGAGAGAGAATAGAGCCTGGTTGAGATTCTGATAGAAGAAGAGAGAGATTGAAGATGCTTACAGAGAAAGATACTTTGGAAAGAGCAAGAAGACTGATCAAGACTGAAGACTCGACACAGTGAAGACTCATCAACATCCATGGGGGAGTTTGTTGGTGCATATGTCTGTTGACTTCATCTTGTATCGAGTCTTGTAACTAGATTGATAGACCAGGACACGTAGATCGAGAAAATCGAGAAACAGGGCTGAACTAGCCACTCCTCACGAAGTGGAAAGTCCAGTTCGTGTGAACTGGCAGTTCGTGCGAAATGGACATGGCTGTTTCATGCGAACTGGGTTCTCTATAAATAGGAGGTCTTGGGTCTTTCAATTGTAACTTTTGATTCCGGTAGCGAAGCTCTGCCGAAGTGTCGCCAAGCCTGTAAAATGTTGTGAAATCAATCTAATCGACATTTAATCTACTTCTAAGTGTAATTCAAGCTGCTACAACATCAATACGTCTGATTCCGCCTTTCGTATTGATCGAGAACTCTTCTAAACGTCTCGTTTGATCGATTCAATGATCCTACAATCATATACACTATTGCTCCTTTCCTTGCACAACTTGCAATTTTCATCGCAGAGATGAATTTTGTTGGTCTGGTTGGCTTGTTTCCTTTGATTGTGATCTTTATACCACTTGGTGTACTTACTTGTACTGACTTTTGATCACATAAAATACTGGCATAATCGGCTACCAACCAATCCATTCCTAATACAATATCGAATCCAGCTAGATTCATTGGGTAAAGGTTAGCAGAGAAATGATGGTTCAAAATTTCTATTCTTGCTCCCTGCAAGATTTCATTAATCTTATTGGAATCTCCATTGGCTGTTTCCACCAGACAATCTTATCGAAGTTTGGTTAATGGTTGATTGAGATGTTTGTAGAAAGAAGTATTGATAAAACTTTGGTTTGCACCAGAGTCAAATAATACTTTGGCAAAAATGTCATTAACTAAAAACGTACCGGCAATCACATCTAGAATCATCTTGGCTTCTTCAGCTGTCAATACGAATGCTAAGACATTCTTCTTGGGTCCTTCAGTTGTCTTAGCTTTGTTGGTTGCTGCTAGAGCTAGTTTCGGACAGTTCGGTTTGATGTGCCCAGTTTCTCCACAATTGAAGCATAGCCTATTGCTAGTTTTCCTCCTACAATCTTCTTCCTTGTGTCTAGAAATTTTGCAAAAGTTGCAATATATTGAGCACCTTCCAGAGTGCTTCTTTTGCAATACTTGCAGTAAGGTGAAGAGGAAGAACATGTACCTTTCCCACAGTTGGAATTACCGTAGCGAAATTCTTGGGTAAGCCTTTGAGCTAGATTCTTTCTCTGGTTTTCCTCTTGTGGGCATATCAATTCATCAGTCAAAGTGTTGGCTAGTTCTACTGCTTCTTCTGTGGTTTGTGGCCTAGCTACATTGACTACGTGTCTGATCTCACTAATTAATCCCCAAACGTAACGAGAGATTAATACTGGCTCAGGTGAGGCTAAGGTTGGCACTATTCTAGCATATTCAAAGAATATGGTAGTGTAATCTTTGCAGTCTATTCCAATCATTTTAAGATTTAAGAACTTATTGGCGATTTGTTCTTTTTCATGAGGAGGACATAATTTTCTTTTGACTATCTCTTTAAAGTTAGTCATTCCATATTATAAACTTTGTCACTTTCTCTAGACTGGAGAATAGTATTCCACCATTCTAAGGCTGCATTTTTGAAAAGATTAGAAGCAATCATAATCTTATCCGCATCTGCACATTTACTTATTTTTATGACTGCTTCTGTCTTTTCTATCCAGCGCAAGGCTGAAATGGCTCCTTCATTGCCTGAGAATTCTATTGGTTTGCAGGCCAAGAATTCTTTATAAGAACAACCGTAGGAGACAGTTCATCTTCTTTTAGGAATTGGAGCTTGGATTATTGGTTCAGTATTATCGTTCACACTGTGACTTGGTTCAGTGGGTTGGCATTTACTTATAATTGCAGATTTATTATTTTCTGCTTCTTTAACAGTCTTGATAATATAAGGCATGGCATCTATAATTCCTTGTGCTACTATATGTTGGATGACACTGTTATCTATTTGGTTTCCGTTATTCTTATTATTCGGGTTTTCCTGATTTACTTCGTTATCCATCTGAATTGGAAACATTTTTCAAGTATTAATTATCACAGAATAAAATTTAATACAAATAATCACACAAATAGATTGATCAAAATTGTCGAACATTGCGACTTTACTCTTTTTATATACCTATGCATCAATTACATATTACAACTGAAAATTAAATACACTAGTAGTTAAGCATCGATATCTATCTTAGTATATCTATTTTAGTTGGTTATATATATATTATATATATATATATATTGTATCTCATGCTCGTCGTATTTCCAAACGAGTTTTCCCCTATCTGTCTAATTCTATTCCCTTCATCTACTAAATTTTTGTCGTACTGACGGAGTTCCTGCACACATTTTCGGCTCATGGGTGGGTCTATTGGTGGAGCTGGCACTGGTTCTTTGGGAGTATATAATGTCGAATATGACCTATTGTCATCAAACCATGGATCATATTCTAAAGAGTTTGAGGTTGGAATTCTAGGTAACTCATTAGGGTCGAATGCAGGTATCGAGAATTGGTTTTCCTGCTTTGGTTCTAACATTGGTTGGTCTGGGAATAAAGGTAACAGTGGTGGTTCAGCTATTTGGTTTAGGTCAGAGTCTACTGCGGTAGTGGCTAGCATATGGAAATCTGCCAACTTCCTATCAAGTTCCTCTTCCCATAGTGGTCTATTGACTGCTTCCTGAGTTTGGGCATTCACTTCCCTATTGGCTTTTACTATCACTCTCTGTTGTTGTAATTTCTTCCTCTTCCCCCTCTCGTGCGCTCCTCTATCAAACCATCCTCTATTTTTAGAAGGGAATGGTTCCTCAGACTGTGCCTTTAAAATAAATATTCCTTCCTCAGTATCAGCTGAGTATCCTGAGGGATTTGGCTAAGATGAGGTTCCTTCATCTTTTGGGGAACTAGCTAATTGACGATAAACATCGGATGTATCTTGCTCACTCATACTGTAAACTAACAAATTGTCAAATAACACAAAACAATAATATACACATTTACTCATAATCACATAAATTATTTCCTAACACAATTTATTTAGAATTTAAGTGTCAGCAGAACACTTCATTGGCTTAAACCAGTGGCTGTAGCTCAGATACCACCTTCTGTCACAGTCCCGTCCCCTGCCCCGGGAGGCTGGCGGCCGTGGACGATCGCGCAGAGCGGGTGGTATCGGTGTTTATTAATTTGTTAGCGGAAATGAGACATCAGGACCGTAGTTAGGAAATATTTTATCAAAGTTAAAACACCAAACTTTTTATAATAAATAAATGGGATAAAACCCAAGTTTCCATGACAATATATTTATAGGGATAAACCCTAGTTTATTTGCAAACAAAACTCCTTTTTTATTTAGGTAACTTTTATAGCCACTTTTCCAAGCCTTCAGTGCTCTCCAGCTGGCTTCTATTAACTTCACATTAAGTTACCTGAAACGCGTTTTAAAAAGGTTTTATCAGCAAGAAATAATGGCGAGTGCATCCCAGTTTAATCAAAACAATTTTATAACTTTACAGTATTAAGAGCGATTACAATGTTTATATCTTCACAATTACTCATTCAGTACTGTCAACACCTGACTTGTGGGTCATGTTACTCATTGGCTAACTATTTGTCCAATAGTAACAGATTAAAATAATGTATACAAAACCCCAACATACCGGCAATAATTGTAGAATACCTAGACTCAATCACTGTTAAGTATAATTGAAAACATTTGAGATTTGGTAAAAATGGTGACAAAAAGTAAGATGTACTCACATTGTTTACTTAGGTAAAACTAAAGCTTCCTGGTGAATCTCCTGGTTACTATCTATTAAAAATTAAACAATGCACACGTGTTAGTAAGATAACCCAAATCACATTAACCGTACAACTCGAGACATAACTCTAATGACTGAGTCAGGCAGAGCCATGACATGCATTACGGAGTCCTCAGATCAATCGGGTGTAACACGAGACAGAACTCCAACGACTGAGTCAGACAGAGCCTTGACATGCGTTATGAAGCCCTAAATCGATCGGGTTGGGTAACAGATATGTGATCGGGAGTTATAATACTTACAACGAGGCAGAGCTTCGCTTTATAGGGATATAATACCTGAGGGTTTTGACTAACAGAAGTTGAGAGAGAATTCAGAAATTGAACGACGATCAAATGAGCTTGATCGCCCCTTTTTATAGGGCTGACGGATGGCGGCTAGCACCCCGCGAGAGATACGAGGTTGGCCTTCCTGGCCTGCGAGGTAGACTGGCTAGGCACTAGCATTGGTGAGTCAAGGGAATAGCCTTGATACGTAACCGGACACATGGCGGACTTGTGTGTTCGGCAAGTCAACTAGCTCGCGCCCAGCGACAGTTAATGGGGTCTGGGTCGCAGCCCGCGATAATCCTATTTTTGCGTTTTATTTGATTTTTAAAATTATTAAGGTATTCTAGGCTCGTTTCTCGTATACGGGGTATATTAGGAACGTTTAGGGTCGTGTTAAAGAGTTTTAGGAGGATTGTTGTAATGTAACTTTCGAAGAGTTTGTTCGAAAAGCTAATAAGGAGAACTCATTGTCTAGCTTATTTTAGATATTAAATTAGAATTATTCTAAATTGGTGACAAACTTATGACAATGGCATGTGTTGCTTTGGTCAGCTCGGAAGCTTATGTAAGCTAATGCAATATGAGTTGAATTCACTGATCAATGTGGTCGATCTTGTTCAACTATATGTATATAAATGTCGTCATAAGTGAAGTTACGGAAATGTTGATCAAATGGCAAGAAATGTGGGGGAGGATCCATTTAGAAACAACCCTATAACGGTACGTAGAAATGGTTTTCATTACCCCATCTGGATGATATCCTATAACACTTAAATGTGGGGGTGTCTTGCATTTGTATCATAAAAGTTTGGCAATAAGGATTTTGTAATCCAATCTAACATTGCAAACAGACGACTAAGTGGGGGACACAAGGGTCGCAGTGCATAATAGAGATGTGTTTACCTTAAATGATACGTGTATCTTAGAAAGACATATATTATAACCAGATTCAGATGGCCACTAAGGTTATAGTATTAGAAGTTGACAATAGGCAAAATTAACTTGTGAGTTAAGAACACATCATGACAACTGATCTCAAATAAGTAAAGTTATTTGTAGTGACTAGAAAAAGTCAAAGATAATGTTATGGGTCCAACAACCTGAAGGTTTATTAGAGATCAAGTTGTGGAATGAGACTAAAGCCCATGAAAAAGGGTATATGAAGGAAACCTAACTTAGTTGACTGGAGATCCCAAGATCTAAGTTCAATAGGACAACTAAGTCATATGCCTAAGGGTGGTCACTGTAGGGGTATAAATGATATGCATAAGCTAGTATATATAATTATACATACCCCCAAAGTATAAAAGGGTGTTTAAATATGTCATTGTCTATTCCTATGATATTCAGTGATAAAGTGTGAGGCTAAGCATAATATGTGGAAAATGATTTGGATAAATCACGATAACCATAATGCTTTTAATGATCTAACGAGACTCACCTATGTTAGAGAGAAGTGGGGTCGCTTCGAATGGAATTGAGGGCACAATTTCTAGAGCTCTCGTAGAACCAGGAAAGTGTTCCACGACCATTATTGGACATGACTATGAGGAGATGACCTGGCTAAAGAGAGTCTTGTGTGAAGTGTATTGTCGTCTACACAAACGACAGACGAGTTCAAAGACATCGATGTCTACTCAGAGCTAGTGGGCTAAGTACATTTCATGAGCGAAGGTTCAAAGGGTAATACTTACCAATCGTATGCAAAACTCAACTGTTGAGGTTCCATTGGAAATTTATGTGTTTTGAACGATCTCCATTCATGTAGGGGATTGTTGGAAATTTGTTGAATGGATATTTAATATATTTATAATTTAATGAAATTATAAATATTAATTAGAATCTTCATCTGGTGAATAAAAGAGAAACTCTTGATTAGAGATTCTTGATGACATCTAATTAGTTTTATTAGAGTTTTTAAGTCTCTAATTAAGTGAAACCTTTCACTAATCCTTAACTCCTTTACAATTAGTAGGCTATGTGCTTCTTTTTGTTATAAAAAGAGGATTGTTTTTCTTAATACAAAAAAAAAAAAAATAAACTAGAAGGAGGATGAACACTTGAAGACCAACTAGAGAGAGGAGTACTCTCTACTTGTTTTCCACCACCACCACATCCTTATTTGTTCCATAAGTTCAAACACTACAATTACCCGGTGTGAACTTGGGCGCGTGAGCCATCTTCGGCAGTACATACTGCTTCGGCTGTTGTATCCTGGGAAACAATCACGTCGTCTTTAGTAGAGGCGCGAAATCTGTTTTAAGGGAAGCGTGTTGAACACGTGCCTCAACCAAAACCGTCAACGTTTTAGTGTGTTCTTTGTTGCAGTCAAGGAATATTTTTCAAGACTCAAGATGATGAATACTCGAGTCTATGATGCTATCAAATGCGCGTGGAGGACCCACCAGAGATGCGGCTTGTTTCAAGATTGATATATATAATTATATTTTGTATTCTTTTTATTTTGTTATTGCAACTGGTATTGTACTACGATATTTCATACGACGAACGAGAGTCTCGTTATTATATATTTTGTAATTATATTTTATAAAAGGTGAACCTAGTTCCTACAAAAGGTTGTAAGGTTTCTTTTTTTAGACTATAGGGTGTGGGGGCCTTCGGTTGGGGGCATTGCTTGACACATGGCGATTGTGGGCTCCACCAGACCACCCAAAAAAATGGGATGTGGAAGCGGTGTGGCCAGGCGGCAATGGTGGACCATGTTGGTTTTTTATTTATTTTTTTTATATAGTTGAGATTTATAAAATAAAACAAAAACTTATATTAATTTAAAAAAAAAGTTACATAACATCCTAAAAATTAAAAAAAACTACTTATTAAATCCTAAAAATTTTTAGAGTAAACTGCCATTTTGGTCCCTGTGGTTTGGCCAGTTTTGCCACTTTAGTCCAAATCTCAAACTTATTACATCTGGGGCCCTGTGGTTTGCATTTTGTTGCCATTTTAGTCCAAAATCCAAAATGTCTGATTTTTTACTGATTTACTGACCCTTTTTTGTCCTGTTGTGGAGGGGTATTTTGGTCATTTTGGAATTATTATTAACATTTTTAATTAAACAATAAACATTAATCACACACTCAACTCCCTGCCCTATCTCTTCATCTTCTTGAAAATCCTACATCAGAAAGAATCAGCCAACCCTCCTTCTCTCTCGTTAACATTCACAGCCGGACCCTCAACCACCATCCTTCCACATCGCCGGCGGCAGTCCTCCGAGCAGACACCCCCACCACACGCAACTGATCTCGAGAAGCAAATAGTCCGATGGAGGAAAGAGAGAATGGGAGAGAGATAGAGAGACGGGAGAGAGATAGAGAGGCAGGAGAGGAAGAAAGGGGGCGGCGATGACGGTGGCTTACAGTGACGGCGCCGTCGTGGCGACGACGGTGGTGTTCTGACTCCGACGAGTACAACCGACTCCGGGTTAGCTCACTCGCGTGAACTCAGGTGTGGATTTGTGCTCGGTTCAAGTTGATTTGGGGCGGAGATTTGTGTGTTCTTAGGGTTAGGGTTTTCGAGCGTTTGAGCTTCGATTTGAGAACCAGCAGCGTTTGAGCTTCGATTTTGAGCGTTTGAGCTTCGATTTGAGTACCAGCAGCGTTTGAGCTTCGATTTCGAGCGTTTGAGCTTTGATTTACCATGGCAGTGTTCGATTTGAATTTTGATCGGTTCTGATGTTGTGTTTTGAGTCGGTTTTTTGTTTTGTAACTTCAGATCTGAATTTGGTATAATCAATTATACATATGTGCAGGTTGTTCTTGATTTTATGGATTTTTTGTTTTTTGTTTTTGATTTTCTTGAAGATTATGTTCTTGATTTTCTGGATTTTCTGGGTTTTGATGATGATGTTCTTGAAGATACAGATCTGAGCCTCGTTTCTTTTTACAAATCGGTTTTTGTTTTTCTTGAAGATGATGTTCTTGATTTGCTGGATTTTCTGGGTTTTGATGATGACGTTTGATGATGTTCTTGAAGATACAAATCTGAGCCTCGTTTTTTCTTGAAGATGTTCTTGATTTTCTGGGTTTGGATGATGAACTTTGAAGATGTTCTTGATTTTCTGGGTTTTGTTGTTGTTGAAGAAGATGTTCTTGATTTTCTGGGTTTTGTTGTTGTTGTTGTTGTTGAATTGCTTTAAATAAAACATAAATGACCAAAATACCCCTGCACTAAAGGACAAAATAGGCAGCTCTCAATAGTCAAAAAGGGGGTTTTTTGGATTTTGGACTAAAATGGCAACAAAATGCAAACCACAGGGCCCTGGATGTAATAAGTTTGAGATTTGGACTAAAGTGGCAAAACTGGCCAAACCACAGGGACCAAAATGGCAGTTTACTCAAATTTTTATAAAAAGTAGTTACTAATTCCTTAAAAAAGTTACAGAGTTCGATAAATGTTAAAGTGGGGAATCCACTTAAATTCCAGATTCCAGTCATGCCTCCACTCGAACTTTGCGATCTCCACTCGATCGTCGTTGTGACAACTCGTATTTCAAACCCTACGTTGTACTTTGATGTATTTTGCTTGAACGTTAAGTGATTATGTGATACGTTATTTTTAATGGGATAATATGTTTGCATTATGTGATTGTGTGTACTATATATATATATATATATAAAAACCTAGTCGCACAACATTGTCCGGTCGCACAAGTTCTTTGGGCCGCACACAATGAACCCAATTGCACATTCCTCTCTCGACCCACACGCTTGTTCGAATACTCGACCCAAAGGGCAGCCCATGATGGGCCGGCCCCTATTGTTTTCGTATGACACCAAGGGGTGTCAATATATAAACCCCATAACCATCTAGCACACAAAGTTTACCAAACCCTAATTCTCCTAGCTCTCTCCTCTCCTCCCTCTTGTTCGACGGCAACACTCCCCTCAACCGAAGGCTCCCATCTGGATCAAGTTCATCCTATTTCCCACACTTCGGTTAGTGTTACATCTTTGTTGATTGTTATGAGTTTGAATTGTTATGATTCTGATTTTACGGATTGTATGGAAGCTAGGGTTTCATGCTAGCAATTATGTTGTTGAAACTTTGATATTAGTGATGTTTAATGTTTGGTGTTTGATTCGGGAATGTATGTTCGATTCTTACATATAAATGTATACGATGAAATTGTTCTTAGCAACGGATTGTATGATGATTTTGATTAGACCTAGAACCGAATGAATTTTATTTACTTGTTAGTCTTGATTCGGATGTTGATTAGTTTGTAAGTTTGAACCTAAGATGTTGAATGGTAAATTCAAAATCATTGATCTAATAATCGGATATTATGCAAAAGTTGATGTTCATGAGTTGATAATTAGTTAGGGTTCATGAGAATTATTTGGAAAATGCTTGATTTAATCGATTAAATGTGTAGTAGGAAGCTGTTTAAATTGATTAAGGAATTGATTGCAAGAATTAAGGAAAGTTGTAACCGATCGCACAAAACCCTTGGACCGTACAAGATTAGAACACACAAGTCCTGATTCGCACAAGGGGTTGGTCGCACAAGCTATGTACAACCAATAAAGCACAGTGTACTGTTTAGTTATGCATGATCGCACAAGGCGATGTGGATCGCACAAGACGGTGCTGATCGCACAAGCCTTGGGCCACACACAACTGTTTAAACCTTGTTATGATTTTGGGCCATACGACCCAACTCAGTCGCACAAGTTTTATAAAATCGTACAAGGCCATATGAATCGCACAAGAGTATTAATTGTTCACGATAAATGGACCGCACAAGTTGATTTTCTGTTTGTTTGTTTGGGCCGTGTGAATGTTGGGTTGCTTATGTTATTGGGCTGGGTTGTTTCAGTCGCACAACCCGTTGTGAGTCGCACAAGTTGTGCTGGACGCACAACAGGTTGGGCCAAATATTATAGGGCTTCAATTATCGAATCGCACAAGATGATTAGGCCATTGAACTGGTGCGAGCCCAATCATCTGAGTCGCATAAGTTTGGATATGATGTATACCTGACTGTTAACGTGTTGAATATGATTGCCATGATCATTACGTGTTCGCATCCTGTTAGCTTATGTGTAAACCTACGTGTACTACTTGAACCTAGACCTGACTTGTATGGTAACCATGATAGGACGTGGTTGACCACATATAGCTCAAGTGACCTTTTCGTGTATCTGCCGAGCTAAGCTAAGGTGAGTTCACACTTTCTACAAGGCATGAGATTCCCGGTGGTTTGGGAATGGGTTAAGGAACTGAAATGGAACCTGCATATTCTCCTTGGGTAGAATATGTACCTCCATCATCCATAGGAAGGATGACAACATATAACTTACTAGACAAAATTCTATCATGAAGTCCCGCATTTTTATATCGACTTAATCGTCGGGCCAATGGCGAGCGGGTCATTAGTTAAATAGCGCTATTAGGTTTGACAAGCCTCACACGGTGCCGCAGAGGACAGGAGTGGACTAATGGATCTGGGAACTTAGTCAATGATGATAGACATTGGCGTAGGGCACATAAACATGACTCCAGTCAGTTGTCGATATGGTAACGTGTCTAGTGGTTAACATGGGGTAGCCCCCACTGATTATGGTTTGGGAAACAAGGAAAGGATTAACTCATGGTTTTCGAAACAACTAATGGTTTTTGGAACAATGTTAAAACTGATAACCAACTGAACTCGCTCAACTTTGTTGTTGATTCGTTGTTACATGCCTTGCAGCTCGTTAGGTGCTTAGATGGAGCTTACACGAGAAGGAGAGGTCGTTGTGGGACATGGACTGTTGAGTTCCATGTTAAACATTTGAACTTTCAAACTTATGTTTTGGTTTTACACTTTATGCTTCCGCTGATAACTTGAACTTAGTTAATTTGTTTTTGACACCAATTATATTGTGGTTGATTTTATATTTACTTTAATACGTTGTTTAATATGATTGGTGGCTTGATCCTGGTCATGTCACATCTCATGCGGTAATACTCCGCTTGTGGATTTTGGAGGTGTGACAGATTGGTATCAGAGCCATTGGTTATAGTGAACTTGGTTTTAAAAAGGGAAAAGTTTTTTTTTTGACAAAACCAGACTATAACCTGTACAATGCTCAACGATCCACAACGACACTTCGCTCCACGTGTAAGACTCAACACGATAGGTAATATGGTTTGTGTTCGTATTGCCTGCCTGTTAGTTTAAGTAGTGCATTGATCATGGTATGTTTAGTTAAGTATAACAAATGCTGCTTGAAACCTTGTGTGCTTACTCTCTTCTGTCATCCCATACTTACGCACTTTCGTGACACCATTCTCACTTGTGTTTCCTTTGATATGAAGATCATGAGTGGATGCCTGAACTTGACTCAAGCCCAGCTGACGGCTCTAATCAACGAACGAGTTGCTGAGGCACTCGCAGCAGCTCCAGCAGGAGATATAACCTGCCACTTCGACCTATCCTAGGATGTTTTAGATCCTACTCTCGCGAACCAACTATCGTGCTTAACCGTGTCTTTTCTTTCTGGCGCGACAGGTCAACATGCTCAGCCTCCCGTGTGTACGTTCAAGACCTTTATGGACTATCGACCTAGTACCTTCAGTGGTACAGAAGGAGCTGTAGGTCTCCTCCACTGGTTCGAGAAGCTCGAATCTGTTTTCGAGATGTGTGAATGCCCTGTTGCTAGTAGGGTGAAGTTTGCTACGGGAACTCTTGAAGGTGTTACGCTCACTTGGTGGAACGCTCAGGTTCAAATGCTAGGGTTGGCAGCTGCTAATGCCACCCCATGGAATGACTTCAAAGATCTGATCAAAGAGGAGTATTGTCATCGTGATGACATCCATAAGCTGGAAGTGGAGTTTTACAACCTAAAGATGACGGGGTCTGAAATCGAGTTGCGGATTCTCGAACGAGTGCACTGATGCGGGTGAAATTACATACAAGCAGCGCAAAGAACTTGATGATCTCAGGCATAAGTACATTGCGAAGATGCTCCTAAGTGACCCAAACACGTACAGAAGTTTTGTTGAAGCTGACGTTGGTAGATATAAAAAGCTTTCGGCCGATGAAAAAAAGAGGCTAGAATCAGCAGCCTTTGAAGCAATCAAGGAAAGATTGGACAAGTGACTTCAAATGGGATATTTAAAAAAAAAATAATAAGACTTGGTTGGTAGTGGTTTCTTGAAGAAATATGGGATGTGTTTCAATAACAATTTTAACATTTGGTTGGTGGTGTTATCTTTTGAATTGTATGACTTAAAATATGTTCGGTTATGTTTTTTGATTTTCATGTCGATAAAAAAGTCATCTAGAACACTATGTACCTCTTAAACAATGTGAATTTATGTCAAAAATGTTAGTTTGTTTGGATCCACCAAAAAAATACAGTTTGTATTAATGTTTGCACTGTTAAAACACACCAGATATACATTATGAAATAATGTGATCTGGATACCAACCTATCTTTTACATGAAATCTCTAAACTGTAAACAAATTTAAAAAAAAACATTTTAAATGGCTTTAAAGGGTAAACTGTATAACAAACCTAACTAGTACAATGGATATGTAAAATATGTAGTATACATTAAAACACAACATGATTCATGATGAGTGTAATACCAAATGTACATGGAATGACAATTACATAAACCATGAACAATGCATGCATCAGATATAACACACTACCACATCCTTCACCTCAACAAACCACGAACAATGCATGCATCAGATATAACATAGGAGGCTCTTTAAAAAAAAACAAAGTTAACACTAAAAAACAAAAGTACCAATAACATAAATGTCCAACCCACCAAACTTTAAAATCAACAAACACAAATCCAAAACCAACACACGAGAAAATTAAAACAAAAAATTGAAAAGTTTAGCAAAACACTTAATTTTTTGATAAAAAGGATCCTATTTAGCCATGTCTTCATCATCCATATCTGCATCATTTCCAGATGTGTAAAACACATCATCAGCATCGTTTGATCCAGGACCATGACCTTCAACAACTGTAGTATCGTCACCTTCACCAATTCTAGCGTCATTACCTTCAGCATTCCGCGAAGCGCCTGCCTCAGGAACAGCCACGGTGTATTTCCAACACGTTACTCTGTTATGACCATATTTTTTTACATAATGAACATTGACAACATTTACTTCCAGACTGACTTATGGCACGCTCCTTTTGAGATTTAAGGCGTTTATGAGAACCACAACCCTTGAACCTGGTACCAACTGGAACACGGATAGTGGTCGTGCTCTCTAGAGCAACTCCCAGCAGTTCAGCAAATCGATTACGTTGTGTCTTTGGAGGTGCATTTATCTGAGCTTCATCAGCGACTGACATAAACTGCTTGATATGATCACGAAAATTACACAACTAATAAAATTTTGAAATCAACTTTGTTCAAAACATACTCAGTTGCGTGACTAATCTCACGAACACAACGGTTAACCTCCTCACTACGATCTGGATCTCCACCATCCGTAAGAATGGACCCGGGAGAACTATTTGGAACAGCTTCACGCGTCCAACGCCTCAATATATATTGTTTCGGAAACTCACTAACATCAAGAATCCGTAACACACAAAAAATGTGACTGCACAACAATCCAAACTGCTCAAACCTGTTGCAGTTACACTTAACAGTAACATCCTCCTCGCATATCATAACCTGTAACGTTGAATATCCATAAAACACAGTGCATAAATCAGATGGATACTTAAAAAACACAAAATAATGTATAAATAACCTAAAACACAATATCACCTCAAAGAACGAAGAACATGGCTGATCGAGATCCTTTATAAATAACTTAATGAAATCACCGAAATGATCTAATCTGACACTAGTACAACGATGAATAGCATGTTGAATCTCAAGTTGAACATAAAAAATATAGTTCTGGTATATATCTGAACTGCTTGCTTCTCGAGAACAAAATCACTCCACTCTCCAGGGTTGGTGTATCGAGTGTCATGATCGTTTTTTCAATGCTCGTGTCTTTGCGCTTCAATAGCTGTATCGAAGTGGCTAAGAAATTCAACCAACGTGCACTTTGGATTGCTAATCTTTCCAAAAAAATGATTCTCGCTTTCGGACCAAGATGATGTCCGCATAAGACCAGACATTTCTTCTTCGCGATAGTAAGCTGGAATCCATGATTCACGGAGCCCGTATATATACGTCAGCCATTCATGGTCGGTTAAACCGAAATCATTTAAAATAGCTGCCCATTCAGTCTCAAACGCTTCGGGCAATAGAGAATCAGTCCAAACAACTGCAGACAATCTTTTCCTGAAATCGGTATTTGAACACATGGCAGCCCCGACCTAAAGGAACATTTAGCATGTATATTAAAAAACAAAAATTAAAACACAGTAAAAATACATATGTAAAAAAAACATGTCATAGAAAAAACAGACCTTTGTAGTGAGTTTATCCATGATGTGCCACATACATAACCGATTCCTCGACTCGAGCCAAACATCCGCTATAGCCCTTTTCATCACAGGGTCTTGGTCAGTAACGATTACGGGAGGCGCGTACCCATATGCGTCCTTGATCGCCTTAAGTAACCAGCTATACGTCTCTACCATTTCAGAACCAAGAATTGCAGCACCAAGTGTGACGTTCATATTGTGATTATCAATCCCAGTGAAAGGGACAAACATCATGTTATACCTGCAAAACAAACAATCAGCGAATGACAAAACATCATAATGTATTTATAACACAGTAGGGTGTAAAACACAATGAATATATAAAAAATTAATCTCGCCGTTACTTGTTCCGCTTGTAGGTAGCATCAAATGATATAACGTCTCCAAACATATAATAATTCCTCTTCATATCCTCGTCGGCCCAAAAATGCACTTCAACACACCTTCGTCCGTCGTTTCATATTCGCAAGAAAAGTTCGGTAAAAACTCCTTTTTTCCTCATTAGTCGCTTGACAAACATTTCAGCAACAAACTCTCTGATGAACAGATTCAATTCGTTCTTGAAATTTTTGAAATCAACTTTGGTCGCACCGACTTTGTCGAACCCACCATACACTTCCTTCATAATGTTAAATGCACGAACATGACCAATGTTAAGACTTGACATCTTATTTATCATCTCTTCGTGCGCACGATGAAGACCCCTGTTTTCCTTGAGAAGATGTAAATCTTCTTCGTGCACAAAATCATGGTTGTGCGCCTCCATGAAATGATATAGCTCATACTTCTTAGCATCGTTCAGCTGTATTCTGATCATCGCTTGGCATCCGGTCCTTTTGGATGGCACCCTACGTACCCACCTATCAGACGGCTGTTCGGCTAAAGTATCGACCGGTCGAAACTCTTTGTGACCCTCTTTTGAACAAAAAAATACTTATTTACCACAATACCGCGGTTTTCATGTTGTGTGCCGTTTCTAACTGTCCAACCTCCGGCTTCTGCATAAGCTTTGTAAAAGTTATACGCAGCATCAACTGTGTCAAATAACATGCCAACTGCTGGGGTCAACGAAGATGATGAATCTGGAATATATCTCTTTGTTCCGGAGTTAGGAGAAAGTTGTTCAATGCCACGTAATTTGTAATTGGGAGCATCTACAAAACATGACAAAAAATGCATACACCTCATTAAAAAACACATTTGAGCTACCGAGATAGAAAACCCACAACTATTTTAATGAGCATAAAACACCTTTACTAAACAATTGATGTAACAGGCATAAAACACATTTATAAATCACACTTTAATAGAAACAAAACAAAAACCAACATAAATAAATTTTAAGCAGTAAAAAAAACAAGCAAAATTAAAAAACATACAGATCATGCTACGAAAATAATGAACTTATAAAACACACCATAACACAAAAATTCTACCCTAAAATACTAAAAAAATAATAACTAGTCAACCTTGAAAAAAAACAACATAATGCAAGTTAAAACAGAACATTCAATGCCCAAAAAAAAGAGTAATCTGAATATTACAAAACATCGTTCATATTTTGTAAACACATTAAACAACTATGGAAGTTAAAACACACTTAACAGTTAAAACACATTACCAAAGAAATCAGCCTGCCAGAAAACGTTTAATAAATAAAAGACAAAAAAACAACTATGGAAGTTAAAACACACCAAGAACAATCTAAAAAAAGGAGTGATCTTCATATTACAAACCATCAGTCACTTTATGGAATCAAATAAACACATAGACTTCAATCTCTCTGAAAGTTAAAACACATCATCAAGAACATGCCATTAAAAACTTTTAATCATCTACACGCAATACTACAAAAGTAAAGAAAAAAATAACTACAATTACCCTCTCCACAATCAACAAGTGTGTTTGAAGCATGGTTTTTGTCTCTTCAAAAAAAATATCGAATACGATTGATGCTGGTGAACAAGAAAACGACCGAAAGATTTATATTTACATATGATTTGAAGAGTGAACCATAATTCCGAAAATCTGGGACAGGATCAGTTACAAATCGTGAACATGCAAGATGTTAGTTAATGAAGATAAATTCCAAATATAAAAATAAAATGTAAAATTACATAATTGACCTTCTACTTAAACTCCCTAAATGTCATATGTCCAATTGTAATTGCTTCCTAGACTTTTTAGGAAAAATCAACTTTCTACACAATAGTTTGTTATATTATTTATGGTGGTTGTATAATTGCTTTGCCCCAAGCAAAGTCAAACGGTTACAGGATTAACCACTAAATCTTGGGTATAAATAGCCCGAGATACTCATAATTGTAATATACGCTTATATAATTATCTCCTAAATTCTCTCTATCTCTCTTTCGATTATTGTTGTTGTAGTATTGTTGAAGAGATATCACAGGGATTGTGATATCTAATAAGTGGCATCAGAGCCAACGTTCCAAGGACCTGTGAAGTGCAAACATGGAAGACGTGTATATGGCGGGAAACCGGGATGGAGTTGATTGTGCTCCAATGAATCCATCGTTGGGATTCAACGATGAAGACGTCCCTTCACTCATAATGAACCAGAGGGTTCGGGAAGTATGTGTGGAATTTCGAAGGCAGAAAACGAAAGTTTGGATGACTTGTGTAAATGAATCGGAGGGTTCAGCGTGGGTAGCGATGGATCCGGGAAAAAGGAAAGGAAGTATACTAGTATATTTCAACGAAAACGAAGAAGCGCAAGTAGAATCGAAATCGGGAGAGGTATGCATTCCGAAATCATGCGTGTAATTATTGTTCCAATCCAAAGAAAAATAGGGCAGTGTGTGCAAATAGAATAAACAATTCTGAAGTCGTTGTTAAAGGATCCGATAACTATGGTATTCATGATATGTGGTTTGTTAGTATGAATCGGAGAAATCATGCCTGTGGTAATCGAGATAAGTTTCTAAAACTCAGAAACACTTTCGGTGTTGAAACGCAAATGTATGGCTATCATAAGAGTTATTTCAGAGGAAAAGGGCAACTTTTAGTATGTTTGGATGGTAACGTACATATAATAGAATCTGTATTTTATGTGCCAAGTTTGAACCGAAATATTCTCAATTTGCAGCAACTTTCAAGTCAAGGATATGATGTTACATTTGAAGGAAAAACGTGTTACATAATGAAGACATTCGGAAGGAATGCAGTGATATGTACCCATGAAGAAAGGACCAGTGATGTGGGTGAAGATCAAGAAATCAATGAGGCTGATATACTCAAGAAACATTTCGAAACTTTGAAAATAGAAGACCAAAAGGTGAAAGAAAGGATCAATAAAGAAAAGGATCATGTGGTTTATCCAAAAGTTATAAACTCGATTGAAGATTGCATGACGATGGTTAGAGTGATACAAGTCTCGGCAGAAATAGAGAAGCAAAAGAAGGTTTATGAGCAAGAGTTTGAAATGGTCGTAGAGTGGTTTTTGAAGGATTTCGTAAGAATTAACGCGTCGTGTAGAATTCCGCCACTCGAAAACAATGGGGAGAAATGAGTCTCCTTGATCTTTATATGGTGGTGTAAAAATCAGGAGGACATAAAGAAGTTGAAAGGTTCGGCGGATGGGAAGATGTAACAAGATTGCTCGGATATGATGGAGATATGGTAGACATTGTGAAGAAGACATATTTTCGCTATTTAGAGATGCTGGAATGTTATTCGATTAAGAGCAAAGAATTCGATCTGAAATACGAGATTGAAGAACCGAGTATGATAAAAAATAAGAGGTCATTCGCTGCAGAAGATAACATGGACATTGAAAAAGATTTGATGCCGATCAAGAAGCGGAAGACGATAAGGGACTGGCCTGCGTCATGCTCAAACAGTGGCTGATATGCAGGTCTGCTATCGAGTACCAAACATAATCTATTTGTTCCAAACCATGCTACTTAAATAGAAAACAAATAAAACTAAAATGAACAAACTTTCCATGTAATCTGTTGCATGCTACTCATTATCTCCTCATGTCAATATGCAATCCCATGATTTTTCCATACAACTCGGTCAACATAGACCAATTCTTTTGTTGACACGTTTTATTTGCATGACCCGTAAATGATTTGATCCGTACTCGACTTGAACCGACCCGAAACATCAAGATTATACCCAACACGTAAGCCAATCAAGTTGCTCATATATATAGTTATCGTGAGTGATACCCATAAAAGTTGAAAAAACCACATGGGATGAATAAAACTCTAGCTAACATTAACTTTAAAAGAGTATAATTGAAACATTATAACTTAAAAAGCAATCTACATTGAAAGCAATAAAATTGCAGGTAGATAGTAAGATTTTAACAAACTTCAACTACAAAACATATACACGTCGTTAAGGTTCAACAAATTACCTATGAAAATTATATATTTGGTCATCAAATCCGTGGAATGATGAAAAAAGGTTTAACTTAGGCGAGTCAAAGTGACATGAACCGAGCCCAACCGACACGTTTACAACGAATTGTTTTTTTGAGTGAGTTTCAATCTATTTTAACAACCCTAAATGGGTAAGATAGGAGAACCCTAAGAGTTTCAATCTATTTTAACAACCCTAAATGGGTAAGATAAGAGAAGCCTTTAAAAGAGGGAAAATAGCCTTTTTTTTAGTAATGTCTTTCAGTCCAACATGATCCCTTATTAAAAGAAGTCATTAGAAAACATGTTCAGGTGAGTGTTTCCAAGCTCCAAGTTTTCAAATGGGGAAAGCTGTTGCCAGAAAGATTGAAGATCATCAATGGTTCCTGGTGAGCCGGTGTCATAATAATCATATCTAAAGTCTACTTCTTGATCTTTGGAAGTTATAGTACTGCTGCTAGATGGAAAACTATCATCTTCATAAGTCAAGCAAGACTCTAGAACTTTATTCAAATGATTAACAGGCTGTTCCATTTCGTCCATGTTATTGCACCCGAACTCACTCTCGCCATTTTGCTCGTGTGTTTCGGGATTCTTGTTGTAATGACTAACACTTTTCTTTAGATGAGCATGCCAATAGTTTTTTACTTCACTATCAGTCCTTCCAGGAAGTTTTGATGCAATTGCAGACCACCTAAATAAATTAACAAAAGCATGAGATGATCAATATGTTCGCAGTTGATTATACAAGCAAAGATGACCAAATAGAATGGACATATATGCGTACTTATTGCCAAGAACCGAATGCGAATGGAGTATGATTTCGTCTTCTTCGTTTGAAAAGTTTCCTCTCTTTATGTTGGGTTTCAGATAATTCATCCAACGGAGTCTACAACTCTTCCCAGATCTCGACAAACCTAGTAACAAAACAAAAACATTCACAAATAGCACATAAAATTGTTACATATGGAAATTAGGGTTTGTAATTTTGTATATTTACCAGCAAATCTTGGCATTTGGGACCAGTTCCAAATGCCATATCTACTGATGTAAGCAATAAGCATCTGATCTTCTTCATGGCTCCATTTTCCTTTCCTTAAACCTGTGTTCATGTCACTGTTTGGGGTCCTCATTATTTTTTAAGTGGCTTAACTAATATGGTGAAAGACTGATTGATATGATTGGCTATAATTGCTATATATACTGATGTATTGTTAATAGTTACATACCTACCGAATTAGCTACACCTCGATCTAACGTATATAATTTTGTTTTGCAATATGCATGTGGTCAATGGGAGCATTATTTATTTGTCTATTATCTAGAAACCTATTTCTGGGAAATACTCATCCCATTTTTATACTACGATAACTTAGGGGTGTTTGGAGTCATGTGTAGGATTTGATAATATCGTGAAATAAGAATGACTATATATGGTTGATTTAAAATTGTTGTTTTGATTGATGTATTTGTAAAGAAATGCACAGGTGAATTACCGGCGATCTTAATTGGCCGACATGACGTGGCGAAATCACAGTCGTATGTATCATTGTCTGATTGGTGAACAATGTATTACCGATAAATTAGTAATTGTTTCGTTGGTAATCATTGACATATTAGGCCAAGTGTAGTCATAAAGCCCTTTATGGGGCGTTATGTGACAGGTGACGAAAAATGTAACAGATGAGTTTTATGGGGCTTTATATAATTACAGGGTGTAGTGGTAAAGGGGTTATATAACCCCTTCAATTATACATACATATGTATGTAAATATATGTGTGAGTGGGGGAGTAAGGGGCAAGACGTGATAATTTTCGCGAGTATTCAAAATTCAGACCACATATCGCCGGCCGTAATGGTGTAGCCGTGCGCTATTGGGCGCTATACACCATTACAGCATCATATAAAACCCCATTACGGATGTTCTTAGCGATGGGGGATAATAAATTCT
Organism: Helianthus tuberosus; assembly: GCA_030545235.1. Classification (NCBI taxonomy): domain Eukaryota; kingdom Viridiplantae; phylum Streptophyta; class Magnoliopsida; order Asterales; family Asteraceae; genus Helianthus; species Helianthus tuberosus. The sequence goes on along the minus strand of CM060351.1, from coordinate 169,291,613 downwards.
AATATAGTTGTTTTATGGATTTTTTTTCTTTCAGTCTATGTTTTAATGACAAATAATTATCAATTTGATTTTAATTTTTTCTTGAATTTTCTGTAATCCATTGATGATCCTCGACAAGTTTGAGCCGTTGATTTTTAATCGGTGATAGTCATTTTTATAGTAGTTTACTATATCATCCGTTTCTTTTTTCAAACAAAATTTCTGTCACTTACAGATTCTTATGATTCTACATTTGTTATATTATAAGTTTACACATAGGTATGAAAATGATGTTTTTAATGAGTTTTTAAATTACCGAAAAGGGATGTTTATAATTTGAATATAGCATGATTAAGAAAAAAACTGGATCTATATTTCACTATGTATTGTATATAAGTTTTCACTTCCTACTACCTTCATATCTCTCCCTCTATATTGGATTATTGTCTAGGATTTTCGAAGGGAAGGTTGCATAAAAGGTCATATGTATCATTTATTTTTGTAACATCAATGGTAAAAAAAACGTGCATCCATATTATAAAATTGTTGCATCACTTTTATATATTGCTACTACTTTTCAATAACTTAATTTTTTTTTAACATACACATTCCTTCTAAATCTACTCCTAGGCAATGTTTTAAATAATGGTATGAACCGACCGGTTATACCGGTTAAACCGGATATCGGACACGAGTCCGGTACGATAAAGGCCATTAAAATCCGAATACGGTATGTCTTACGTACCGGCGGTAAGTCCAGTTCTACCGGTTCAAACCGTTGAACCGGTCTGCATTATCCTAAGATTTGATTTCTTAATTTTTATAAAATACAATATTAAGTTAATATTGATCTTCCATATTTCCGGTAATTAACCTAGTGTCTTCTATTCTAATATTTCATCGTTGTTGAAATTGTTACTCACCTCGTATGCTTAATAGTTTACAATAAAAATAATTGTTTTTAGAAAAAAACACTATGATTAGTTACATAAATTCTAGTCGAGATTGGAGTGTTTTTTTAGATAAATTTGTACATTGTATGGAAATTATAGGGTTAACTAGTAACCCGGTTCAAATGCCCGATACAACCCAATCGGTTGGACCATTTTAGAGGCCAACCCGGTATGACTTAAAAACTGGTTTTTAAAACATTGCTCCTAGGGTTGTAGGGTTGGTCATTTATATAGAATTTAAGAATTATAAACTTAAAGAATAAGAGTTTTTTGAAACAATTCTCTATTAAGAATTGATTTTCTCTTATTCTTTTTTTTTTTTTTTTTGTGAAGGTAAGCATCAAATTTTCCCTTATTTAATCAAAACTACAATTATATATATTTGAAAATCATCTATTAATGTAAAACAAAATCACAATCACATAATTCTGCTAAATAAAAGTCTATATGGATACATATATACACGTAGTGAGAATATTATTTAGAGAATACGAACATATAATCGAACAAATTTTTTTGTTCGTGTTCTCCTTTATTAAGAAATCGGGAATGTTCGTGTTTGTTTATGTTCGTTCGTTTAAAGGCTAGACGAACAGTTTACGAACATAAACGAGCATAAACAAACATAAAAAAAATTAACTGAACATATTTGAATAAACATAAACTAACTTGATTGAAGAAACAAGTCTAATATATTACATTTCATCTGAAAATACATGTAAATAAGGGTTCATAGATATACTAATTAGTTATATCTATATAAGTAGTTAGAAAACCTAATATTTATATATAACTACATATGTATTTATTAAAATTTAAACAAATGTAAATAAACGAACGTTCACGAACACAATGTGTGTTCATGTTCGTTCATTTAATTAACAATTAACGAACAAATTTTGTTCGTGTTCATTCGTTATTAAATAAACAAACATAAACGAATTTCTCATAAACGCTTCATGAACATTTGGTTCGTTTACAGACCTATAGAGAATGGTGTAGTTAGTAAATTTATTCCTCCCACGAGTGATCTCTGACTTTTCAGAGAAAATGGTTTATGCGGCAATATGAGATTGGAGAAATGATGGAACTCTCCTCAAGTCAGCTAGTGGGAGGATCAGAGTCAAAGTTGAAAGGTCAAAGTTTCCTTTTCAGATAACGGGTGATAGTGGCGGCACTGGGTGGTGATGTGTTGCAGCAGTGTGTGATGGTGGAGGTAGCGGCGGTGGGTGGTTATGGTAGGATGATGGTAGTGATGAAGTGTGAAAAAATGAATGGATTAAGAAAAACAAGGTGAGTGGATGAAGTGAATTTGGGGCGTATAAAAGGAATGAGATTCCTTACATATTATGTGATTCCATTCGGTTATCTAACAAAACACTTTGTTTTCATTCCATTTCAACATATATTCCTGCAGATCAAACACTGCCTTAATTTAATAATAAACTAGTTTAAGTTCACATATTGTATAAAAAAATATTTCTTCTAATTGGAATTACATTCCATGATGCAATATCACATGTCCAAATAAAAGATGCGCCCATCGAGTTAGTTTTTGGCGAAAACGTCTTTACGGAGCTGCGTGACAAAGACATACATTACCGGCATCGGTATGATCTTGTGGAAGATCTACCCTACCTTAAGAAGTCAAGACTCGGAATAGTTTATTTGTATTTTTATTATTTATATATATATATATGTATATGTATATATATATATATATATAACAACATATATTAACTTGTTAAGTAAAACAAAACAATAATACGCTTACATAAAATAAAATAATATAGTTACGTCGAATTATTATTTTTTAAATCAAGAAAGAATTTTTTTAGTTACAGTTAATGATAATCTTAATTTACCTTAAATAGCAAAACTATCTACAAAATATACATTTACTATATCAAGAAAATTCACTCGCAATTTTTAGAAAATAATAATGTAACGCCCATTCTTTAACACGGTCAAAACCAAGTGTTTAGGCACCCAAAATTACGACTAAATTTGACTTTTCCATACAATACTAAAACGTCTTGTTTTTACATACAAATTAACCATTTAGTCTAGTTATAAAACATCCAATATTTACAAAAGTTATAAAACACAAGTCTCGGATAATTTACCAACTAAACTTTCATTATATATCGACCAAAATGTTTTGACCCGTTTACATAAGTTAAGTACGGAAGCGTGTTGAGAGCGGTTTGGAGTGTGTTCATTCCGAGCGTAGCATACCATTAAAGATTGACTTTACCTATATCACACAAACAAGAACCAATATTAGATTAGATGCAATTACATCCTACTAACTTCCAACAAACGTGAGATGCATTCATTATACGCTTACCATTCATTGACCCGTTCCAAACGAGTCACGTATATAACCATTCATTAAAATAACATTCTAATTCGTTGACCCGCTCATGACGGATCCATGTATGATAATTCTATTTTATCTTCATCATACTTATTTCATTTGACCCGTTCACATCAAGTGAAACTCAATAATTAAACTTCTACTTGTTTAACAAATTATCAAAGCTACAACTTATGAACATTTTGAGATGTAAAACTTAAACTTAACATAAACATAACAAATACGCTATAAACTACTAGTACTGGTAAGCATAAGAACTTACCTTTGCCGTGCTTAGCTTGTGACCCGGAATGGCTTGTGTCTTCTTCCTTTACTCCTACAATTTGTACAATCAAGATACTATAATCTAATGTCTTCATTTCATTCTTCCTTAACATAATTGAGTTAACAACTATCATTTTACCAATTCTAACCATTTAGCATCATATTCACATGAGAACATCTTTATCACATATAAATCTTTATCCAAGACATTTCATCAAACACTTGGTGTGCGTACCACTAACAAGGCATAATGTACAAGTGTTCTATGCATATTCTTACTAGTTCATCATGGATCATCAATCAACTAAACTCCCATGACCATCATTCTATATCAATTTCATCTAACAAATACTCTACTACATACGATTTAATACATCAACATTACACTAATTTTGCACCAACATAATCATCATACTCTACTATTGCAAGTGGGTTTTCACTTCAAATCAACAAAACAATCCAAATTAAGCATAATTCATCTTCCATATGAGGGTTCTATTCAATATTTATGCTTAATTTCATAAAATTCCATTTATTGATTACAATCCACTTCATGAAAGATCATCATATCATAAAATTTAACTTACCTTATGTTTGGAACACTTAGATGATCAAGAATTTCAATTCATGCATTCGATTCTAGTCCTAGAACACCTTTGATTTCCTAAACTTTTGTTGTTGTTGAAAGAGAAGGGGTTTCTCCTTCTCTTTCTCTCCCGTGCGATACATCCACACACACATACACACATCTTGCACTCATTTTTTTGTTTTAAACTTTCATTCAAATGTGCACTTTCAACCCTTATAGTTTTCATTTGTTATTTATTCAAGCACACTTTCATTCTTTCCACACAATAGTCATATTATTTAACTTAGTTAGTCAACTAAAGATAATATTTTACATACTAAAACATTTTAAGGCACAATAACACAATTATACATTTTTGGGTGTTACAAATAATGTAGCCAAAATTAATGGAATTTGAAATTTGAATGTTAACATTTTTTTTTTTGAATGTTAACAAACGTTGACCACAAGTATTTGAGTGGTAACAAACATGTAATTAGATTTAAGGTTTAAAAGAAAAAAGATTGAAAGGGAACGGGTTAGTAATTTAGGTAACTCGAATTTAATTGAGATAATAGATGATACATGACTGAATAGCAGAGAAGAGAAAAATTCTTGAACATCCTTGTTTTCTTTATCGCTCAAATTCAGTCAATGGCTCATAATACATTATCACGTGACAATTAGATGTTTAAGAGAAAGTCATGTGACCTTAGACAGTTTTGATTTATTATAATTTATATCATTGATTATATTAAAAATATATTTGAAATAAAGACGCATTATTAAAGTAAGTATTTTAAAATAAACAATGTTAGTTAACTCAATTTTAAAAATAAAAATACCAATTTTAATTAAAAATAAATTTTAGGTGTGAAATGGTGTTAACACATAGCATTCTTTAGAATCATATATTTGTTTCATTTATACAACCAATACTGTATTTGAAATTTTAAGATTTCAAAAAATATGTTTTTGCTAAAGCTTAATTAAAATATATTATCATTATAAATTATAGAGTGAATTTCAAGTTTTGTCCTTTATTTTTTAGTGAATTTCAGGCGATATCCTTTATCTTTCAAATTGACGAGTCTTGTACTTAATGTTTTAAAATCTTGCACGTTATGTCCTTTAGCTCTAACCATGTTAGATTTTTCTGATAAATCTGATCATGTGACTTGCACATGAAGGTATTATTGTCATTTCACTTTTCAGGGACTAGTTGTGTAAATAAATTAAATGCCTAACCATTCAAAAATAAGAAAATTATATATCTCTCTCACCCCTCTCTCTCCCATTTACCATCACCATCCACCATCTACCCTCACCACCATCAACCTCAAAAAAAAAAATAAGAAGTTCCTCATTATATATATCCATCCGTATACAAATTCCCCATCTCAAACCACTATTTCTTCCCTGTGCTACCAATCACAACTGACCACATCGGTCGTCGGTCATCGCTCCTCGGTCACCGTCACCGGTCTTCCCCATCGAAACCCCACCTCACTACCACCCTACACTTTCAATCCACCGTAATGCTCCCCAGATCTCCTTCACATCCTCTCCTCTAAATCAACAATCCAATCAATCTCGTGTTAAGTTTTCTACGACGCCGTATAATGAGGCGATTGGTGCTACGATGAAGACCATTCGATCTCGTGTTCAGTTTTTGAAGATCTCTGTTCTGAGTTTCATATTCTGTGTGTCGGTTGTGAGTGGGAATATCTCGTTGAGGTGTCACACCCTGACTTTTGCAGAAGCGTGATTCGGTGTGACTTGCTTAATATCATTGCATTCAACCATAACAAACAACTATATGATAAATCCAAGATGTTCATCCATTGATTAAGTTTTGAAACCTTACAACAGCATTGATTTAACCCCAAAAACACAGACTTCGTATTCTGAATATAACACCAACAGATTTTAAGTTTCATAAGGACTTTTCAAAAGACACTAATGATAACCAAGCTTTGAAAACATGTATCCTACCCAAGATAGGATACACACTGTAAAACATTC